>OY282606.1:63574341-64912637 GCA_958298945.1 Atherix ibis | reverse complement strand
GACCATACAACGTCTTTTGCTGTTATCCAGCTTGTCGACAATGCGCACCGTGAACTATGCAGTGAAATCTTTCCAGCTATAGGCTCACATCATTCTATAGCAAGTTATGGGCGAATAAAATGGCTATTTTATTCAACCTTCTAGCCAACAACAAAATAGCTACTTTTACTGAAAGCCTGTCTGCGCTCGAAGCAATTCCTGGATCATCAACTGATCTGGTCCTCAATGTGATTTGTCGCAATCTATTAAATAATAAAAACGTCGAGTTGCATTTGGTTCCCGGTCATGTCGGCATTTGGTATAATGAATTGACTGACTTTTTGGCGGAAGTGGATCTCTACCGTTCGGTGTTCACTATGATTCCAAACTTGCCTTGCCTTTTGACCAAATGGTATATGAAGTACGAGGGTCATTCAACAAGTACTTAGCCTACAAAAGAAAAACGAAAATTTTGGAAAGGTGGCAATTTATTTTTCCACATAATCTCATTCAAGCTCGATACACTTGGCCCAGCGATGCTCTAACTTTTTTAACCCGTCCAAAAAATACATTTTCTCGAGGGAAGCAAAATAGGCCTCCGTGGCGACGATGACCTCCTCATTCGACCCAAATCTATTCCCGGCGAGTGATTTTTTCATGTTTGGAAACAAAAAGTAGTCACAGGGGGCCAAATCTGGAGAGTACGGTGGATGGGGCAGCAATTCGTAGCGCAATTCGACCAATTTGGCCATGGCGACTGCGGAGGTGTGAGCCGGCGCGTTGTCGTAGTGGAACAGCACTTTTTTCTTCGCAAAGCAGAGCCGCTTTTTCTTCAATTCGACGTCAAATCGGCCCAATAAGTCAGCATAGTAGCGCCCCGTGATTGTTTTACCCTTCTCGAGGTAATCGATGTGGATCACACCTTGTGAATCCCAGAAAACAGTGGCCATCACCTTTCCGGCCGATCGAACAGTCTTCGCCTTCTTCGGAGCACGTTCGCCGAGTGAAGTCCACTGTTTCGACTGTTCCTTGGTCTCTGGTGTGTACCAGTGAATCCATGTTTCGTCGACGGTCACGAAACGACGCAAGAGCTCTGCTGGATTGCGCTGAAACAGCGCCAAACACATCGCCGATGTGGTCTCACGGTTGCGCTTGTTTTCCGGTGTGAGCAAACGCGGCACCCATCGCGCCGACAGCTTTCTCATGCCCAGTTTTTCGTGTAGAATATGATGCACCGTTCCTACTACGATGCCCACAGTCTCAGCTATCTCGTGAACCTTCAATCGACGGTCTGCCAACACGAGATCGTGGACTTTTTTAACGTTTTCCTACGTAGTAGCCGTTTTCGGGGCACCTGGGCGTGGCTCATCAAAAACCGACGTGCGGCCACGAACAAACTCGTTGAACCAATTCTTGACGGTCACCATCAAAGGAGAAGAGTCACCATACACAGCATCCAAGCGATCTTTGATTTTGCTGCGCGTTTTCCCTTCCAAAAACAAGAATCTAATCACCGAACGATATTGTTCTTTTTCCATTTTTGTGCAACCGACCGACACGCTCGCTTTCAAAGGCTCCCAAAACAAAACTAATGAAGGGAATCAACTGAAACTTTGACAGTAGGCTACTAAAAGAATGTACTGCACGATGGTAAATTTCTTTTGTGACAACAGTTCCATCGGGCGGTGAGGCTAAGTACTTGTTGAATTACCAATTCGTAGGCAAGGAAACTTCTCAGAATTCAAATTGACCATACCGCACTTACCCATGATTTCCTTTTGGGTAACTAACGTTCTCATTCATGCCATTCCTGCGACATTCAAATCACCATTCACTTTATTTTAAAAGAACGCTTATTAACCCAGAATGTCTTTTTGAGCAGAACTGCTTCCATTTTGAAACTTCTATATGTAACCTTCTTAAACATCTTAATTTACTTTACAATTTAGCAATGTCTGACTTTTCCCTCCAAATAATAGTCTACCAGTTTCATTAAGGAAGCTGGCAATGCCAACCTATACTTAGTACGAAGTCGCCTAATAGCCTCATGGTCATGGCGTTACAGAATGGCCTCTGCATCTTGTCTCAGAGACCTTACAACAACAATAACAAACTACTGGTTTATGTAAATGCTTATAAACCAAGCTTGCGCTATTACTACCATCTATTGAGGATTATGTCCACTACAAATTTATTTTATAGATTAATAAAATAATTTATTTTGAATTAAATATTTGACGAAATAATTTTTGAAAATACCGTTAAGTTATCTTCTTTCTTCTATTGGTGGCAATTATTTTAATAAATTGATTAGTTACTCAAATTGTTTCACGCTCTAATTCCATCTTAATTGTCTTTGAGTGATTAACCTACCTTCACAGGCCAAAATTAAAATACCTTCATTTCCTTATAATTCAATTAGAGTATTGATAATTCAGAGGTTAATTTTTTTTGGAACAGTGTGCTTAAATACTTTTCTTTTTGAGCTCTTTATATCTCTATAATTTAAGACATCAAACATCTTTAAATATTAACATACACATATTATGGTCCGACTAACCGGGTCCACAATGAGATGTCATGTAACGAATGCTGATTATAGTATTCCAGTTTGTTTTCTAATAGCGTGGTTACCAGTGAATTCAAACAGCTTGATTTATATATATAACATATATAGTTTCCATGAAAACTTATTATAATTAATATTTGCTCATTATAATTATAAATATTCAAATGATTTTTTTTCTTTTCAGAGCAACTCGAATAATTCTTTAGGACAAACTTCACAGACGTTTGTTCCAACATTTCGAAAAATTGAGGCAAATGATAATAATCAGAATTCTGCCCTTTAAATATGTTTTAAGCTTTAATATGCATGTATAATATAATATTATTACATAAATTAGTTGTAAGGAAACTATTAAAGTATTCTAACAAATTTAATAAAACATTATCTTTTTTTAGACAAAATAATAATAAGGCATTTTTTTGACAAATTACTATTAGTATAATAGTTTATTAAATGTTTTTAATATTAAAGTATTATAAGATTAAGTGGTATAGTTAGATATATACAATTCTAATTAATAAAAATACTTATTTATCTTAGTACAATAATATAAAGTATACTAATGAATTAAGATACAAAATTAAACTATTAAGTTCTGAATTTAAAAATATTTCATAGAAAAAATTATTAATAATATATACTAATAAAAATCCTATATAATGTAAGAGAAATAAATTTTGTAAAAAATTAAATAATTTAACTTAAATAGTTGTTTGTGTATTTCTATCAACTTCGTAAATAAAAATTCAAATTCATAATAATTAAATAATTAAGCATAATTATTGATTTAGTGACAGAAATAGTATAATTATTTGTAAAATTTGGTTTATTTGAACATTTAATTTCACTATTACATATATACATATGTATATTTATATATGGCTATGGTTTTTAAAAGAAACATATTTAAAACAAAAAACTATTTTTCCTGGATGTTGGAAAAGACGAAGAAGGTATTAAAATTTGAATAAACAATTTTTTAGATACGTTAAGTTCAACAGGAGTATGGACTATGACGACCATACTCAGAGAGCATATGTTTCAGCTGAGTATGTTTGATGCTAGTTTTATGGGCATGTTGTAGGGAGGCTCGAAATTTTGGCTGACATGTGCTCCTATACCCATCGTGAGTAGAAAAATCATGCCAAAATATAAAGGGGATAATTGAGACACCCGAGAGTGCCAAGTTTCCCATGGGAGGAGAGAAGAGAAAAAAATGAAAAAATTGAAAGAGGTGCGAAGAAAAAGAAATAAAAAAATTAAAAGGACAGCAGAAAAAAACTCAATGGGGCAGAGGAATAAGGAATGAGAGAGAAGGTGACAAGTTGCGAAGATAAAAATAAAGAGGCGAAAAAAAAATCAAAAAAAAATTATTTTTCTGAAGAGAAAAGAAAACAAAAATAAGAACGGAAAAAAATAAATAAGAAAAAGATTCCTAAAGGAAACAAAAAAAAAATTTAAAAAAAAGAGAAGAAAAGAATAAAAATGGATGAAGCCGACGGACGACTTGGTTTAGAGAGCCTTAGATGGACCTACTCTTCCTGCCTTGCCACAGCCGCCCTATGGCAGTTCGCGGGCAAAATATAGTTGGCATGCCCATTTTGTGTGTACGACGATGATCTCTTTTAGCCGATCTTACGACAATCTAGTATAGTACCGGTCACCTGTGGGGAGGAGGAATTTTGAATAAAAATATCGATTAGTTTAATTTAGTTTTGTCGGAACAATTTGTTATTTTTATTTCATTTAATTGGCATTATAATATTTCTATTTGTTTAATATTTCTATTAAAATCAATTTTTAGTTGACAAACCATTTTTATATTCTATTATTAAATTCAATTAATATTTCTTTTACAATGTATTGTTAGTTCAGAAACAATTTTTTTAATACGTTCTATTATTGAAATTAAATTAATATTTCTTAGTAATAATAATAATATAAATTTGTATTGTTATTACTTCATTTCTTTTAGTTTGGTGTGTTTAATTTTTTTTAATAACTTTTTTCATTTGTTTCTTTTTTTTGTATATACTATTTATATATATAATAATAAATTTAAAAGAATCCTCAATTACTTTAATATGGGTAAATACCTTTTTCAGATTATGGAATCTTATGGCAGTATTACTACCCGAGGTTTAAAAACTGGATGAAGATTATGTACATGGCCTTGGTGATTTGTGCGCCATCTCTTTTGGTAACAACCGAACCATCAATACCATCGATAAGGTTACCCTTACAAAACAGGTTCTTCCAACAGTATACCGAGTTGAAAGAACCTGCAAAACTGTAGTCTCAGCATTCAACTCCCCGCTTCATTGAATGCACAACGAAATCGAACCTGAGCTAGCCGGCATCAACGTTGGTATATTATCCCCTATACTTCCGTAGATTTCTAATAAATATGCTACCTCCTTGATATATGTTCTTCGCATGGTACACTCCCAGTGGCTTCCCTTTCATATCTTCCAGTTCGTTTATCGCTCTGAAACTGCTTTGTTGAAAGTTGCGCCGATATTTTTCCTGTCCAAATAGAATCGAACACCATACACGCTTAAATTGTAAGTCCTTTCCGCTTGCGCGGAGGCTTGTGCAATTCGGATACTCATCTGAGATGGTATCATGATTACTCGGTCTTTCAATTGAGGTAGGTAGTCTCCCTCAAAGCCGTCCAGCTTACGTCACAGTCTATACATTGAGGCATGAGTCATTATCTCGGTTCCAAACATTATCCGGTATGGAGTATGACCAGCTGCGTAAGGTGCAGGTTATATCACTTAAACGTGTATCTCACAATCTGTGGTCTTCCTATATATAAGCTCGGATGATCTCTAATATAGAGCGATTCACACGCTGCGAAGTGTTTACTTGAGGGGCGTAAATGGCTGTCTTGACATGTTTTATTCCATACTTAGACAATAGCTGTTAAAAGCTTGGAAAGGAACTGAATTACGTTGTCAGTGACTACATTCTCAGGTATGCCAAAACAAGATGGAACAAATCGTTTTCAAGGATTTGGCATATCGGCGACGTGGCTGCCTTTTTTTGGAGGTTTTAATAAAGGGAATTTATTCCCCAATAAAGGGAATAAATATATAGATCTACTTGGTCCTTATCCCCCCTTCGGGACTAGGGGGACAAGGACCAAGTAGATCTATATACATACGTTGCCACAGGTATTCAGTAATGGTAAAAGATTTCTTATTTCTTCGCAATATATTCTAGATAGGGCATTACATTGAGGCTTCACGGCTCATGCGCGATGCTTTATATGGAAGTCGAAACCGCTCAGGTCCTTCTGGCTCATGAGCTACTTTACGTGGTCGGTCACAACTTCGAAAGACGTTTATTCCACGTATGATCGAATTTTGTCAATACTCATAATGGCTGCTACATATTCAGGCTCAGTTACTGAGTAATATCGTTGAGCCGCATTTAACTTTTGTGATACGAAAGCAATCGGACGTTCATTTCCCTCATCGTCCTCCTGCAGCAGCATACCCCCAATTCCACTTTGACTCGCATCAGATTGTATGACAAACGGTTTAGAAAAGTCGGGTCTTATTTATATGGGAGGGGAAATCAATTTACTTTTCAAATCCTCAAAAGCCTTCTGGACCTCCTCGGTTCACACAAATTTTGGAGATTTTCTAAGAGCATTGGTTATTGGAGCGGAGACAGCTGAAAAAATCGGAATGATTCGTCTATATCATCCAGCCATTCTCATGATTCTTCGCACTTACCGGATTGTCTTGGGTAGAGGATACTCTACTATAGAGGATAGCTTCCTAGGATCTGTCTCAATTTCCATTCTCTCCAATGATAAAACATAAATATTTGGTTTCTGTAAGGTAAAAGTTAGCCGACGCAACTCAGTAGAGTGAGATGGGAGTCAAAATCTGCGGATAAGATCAGTAAGTCGTCTAGATATACCAGAATGCGGTCTCTCAGGTCATAGGGTATCTCTTTGTCCAACAGACGGCATAGTGTCTGCTGAGCATTATATAGTCGAAACAGCATGACTCGGCATTGGTAAAGAGGATGCCCGGATATAGTAAAAGCAGTCTTTTCTTGAGATTCCTGTTTCAGTGATATTTGCTAACAGGGCCTCTTTGAGTACGCACCTTTCTTCGTTATAGCTTTACCTTTCTAGCGTCGAAACAAAGATGAAATTTTCCTGGCTTCATAACTAGTACTACAGGAGAACTCCAAGGACTTTCAGTTTCTTCTATAACTTCTAATAATATCATTATCTTTACTTCATCATTCCCTCTTTTAGGTACTCAACTTTTTTTGGACTGCAGGCGATACTGGATCAAATCCTTGTTTAATAGGCGTGAGTGAACGTGCGTCGATTCTGCACTCTATTAAACCTGTTCTACGCAATCCTAAGATGTTGAATGACGGAAATGTTGTTTTCATTGATTCCAATCTCTATTTACGATTTGGGGTTAAAGTGTGATGGTTTGCTTTCCCCTCGCCATCGTTTAATTCAGAAGATGAGGCTTATCCTATGATGTCTGGTGCCAATCCAAATATTCCCCAAAAAAAGATTCGTAAATATAGCTTCTCTATCCAGCTCGCAAGTATATAAAACGTCATGGGTTTTGTGATTCCTCTATAAATTGCGGGAGTAGTTATGCTACCCAATATCCTCTGTTATACGCCATTCGCAACTTCAATGCTTCCGAGAGATCCTTTCAATAATTCGGAGCTGTTACCTAAGATGGTTTCAGCTCCCTTACCCAGAATACCGACGCTAACTGCGCCATCTAGCAATCCAGTAAGGTTGTGATCCAATAGGTGTATGGTGGCATAAGGCATCTTATCTGCTGGTGACACTCTGGTAATGGTACCTAACAGTATTTTGGCAAGTTTAATGGATATCTAAAAAAATCTTATTTGCCGAGGTTTATTAAGAAGATTTAGTTTTAGATTGCAACTTTCAGGCTCAAGTAATAATGCAAAAATATGCCGCCTGGCCTTTTCATATTCCTTAAGGCGGACGTGATAATCAAAGGGGTTTGGTCTGATGGCTTCTGCTCTGTCTGTTTACGGGGTCATATGGCTATAGGAATTAAGTGGTGGTAAATAGGGAGACGATCGTGGATTGGTATTCGTTCGTTTGTTCGGTTCGATTTGTGCGTTCTGTATATTCTGTCTGTTTTGACTATTTTTATGGTTCTGACCATAGTTGAGTCTCGTCGGGCCGGTCGAGTTCTGTCTATTGAATGTTTGGGAACGTATTGACCCTGGTCTAGGTCTGATGTTGGTACCCTCGATCTTCTGTTGGTTTCTCGAAAGACAATTAGGGCCACGGGACTTAAGAGTATCCTTCCGCCCACATCCATAACAAAAAATGGGTTGTCTTGGTTGTTCGCAGTTAAAGTATGTATGTACAGGTTGTTCACAGTTCCAGCATACCAAAGTGGATTGCAAAGCTTCCACACGAGGTATGTCTTGGGGTTCATCATAGTGGGTTACGGTAGGTCCAGCCACGTTACTTCCTCCAGTCTTGGTCTATAGAAAGGTTAGCGCATGGATCGATTTCTCAAGTAGATTTTGTTTAATATCATTTACGCATTATTTCAGTTGATTGAGGATCAAAGTAGCATGCCAACATAGGTAGACTTGAATAGAGGGCAACAATTTCTAGAAAAATATCCTCAGATACAGGGCTTCGCAGTCTGTTTCGGAGTGCCATTAACGCCATGATATAAATGGAGAACTTTTCGTTCAGTGAGCAGCTGCCGATGGACTAGTAGTTCACGAGTAGAATCGCCGAAATCCACTCTAAGGCGTGCTCTTTCTTTCTCCCATATTGGTGATGGATTGTTTCTCAACCTCCAATAACAATTTGATAACTGTTCATTAAATAGCAAGTGTTAGTTCTTCACCATAATCTCGCAATCACCACCCAATGAGTTATTTGTTAGAATTTCAACCCGAAAGATGAATTCTTCTAAATTTAGTCGGGAATTTTCCCATAAAATAAGATTTTCAATCCCTTTATTTGCCTAGCGGATCTTTTTCTTGAATGGTAGTTAAAAATCTGGTTAGACTGTCTTTGATGCTCTTGATGATGGTCTCGTTCTTATTGTTAATTCTGTTTATATTCCTGATTTTGAGAATATTTATTATATTAACGGTTATGATAGCTAGAGCGGGGTCTAGATAAGACCGTACAGGAGAAAAAAAATCGCATATGTGGAAGAGAGAAGGTTCGCTCTGGGGCGATAGTGCTGGTAATGAATGAGAATTGCAATTTATCCCGTATAGCGGGAAACTTGAATTTAATATGTGGGGACTGGAAAAAGATGGAGAAGGATTTGTCACAAAATTAAAGGAAGCAAGTGGTAATACGTTCACTACCGGTCATATGACGCCTGGGTATCACACCTGTATATCGGACATATACCATTCTCGGGCAACTAGTTGGCTAAACATTCGCGATGTATGTTAGTATGTGTCTGCAAGGGGTGATGCATGGCTCCGTTTCCGTGGTCAATTCTCCTCCTTAACAAACCACGCACATGGGGTGATATATAGCTCCGTTTTCGGAGTCCATTATTCTGTTTAACAAACCATGAAGAAAAAACAATTGTAACAATATTTGAAACCGGAAGAGAGAAAAAAATAATTTTGTATATGCAAGAAATAGAAAATTTGAAATCGAGAAGAAAAATTTATTTTTATAGGTAGAAAGGGAAAAAAATTCCATATGAGATTTACGTCCAAATCAAGGAAGGCGCGTAAAAAAATGAAACCGAAAGAGCCGGGAATTAAATGTTATATGTAAAAGAGAACCGATAAGAAGAGTAAAGATAATAAAAGAGAAGATAAAAAGAGAGAATACGTAATTAGTATCCAAAATTAAAGCGAATCTGCGCTCGGACAGGTAGTATTTAAAATTTGTATATTGTTAACTAAATGAGATAGAAAAAATAACTGTATTCGTATTATTAGCTTAATAAAAAAAAGGTTGAAAGGGAAAGTAAGAAAAATTTAAATCTTAATGTTATGATAGTATTAAGAGTAATAATAAATAATAATAATAATACTAATAGAGAAGAGAAAAACATGTTGGTAGAAAACAAATTACAAGGATTTAACTCGAGAAAAAATATTTAAGATTTATGGTCAAAATAAAATTCAATTAGTGTTTATTTATTACGACCTTATTCGATGCTCAGGTTCTAGGCACAAACCATCAATTCATGCATGAAAATTAACGGGTAGAAAAATTTTTTTATTTAAATCTAAATAAAAAAGAATTACTTAAATATAAATAAAAATGAAATCCTCAATTTGGCGTCGTATACCGGGTGGCAACGTTATGTACTTAGGGGGTTATATACAAAAAAATTGGAAAAGAAAAGAAAAACTTACTTGAATTGTAGGTAAAAATTTCCAGTAATAGTAATTACTAACAGGCAAAGGCTAAAAAATTTTATTGCTGTATGAATAATTAGTAAAATTTATGAAAAAAAATTAAATTAATTAAAATACTTAGATATTGAAAGAAAAAAACTCCAAAGTGAAATCTCTTATGGCGTTTTGTATAAAGGTATAGTGAAGGTTCCTAAGAAAGAAGCATTTATTATTTTTATTAATAGAAATTTTTAAAAAAAAACTTAACAAACCCCAATTATAGATTCCTAAAAGTCCTAAAAAATTTTAATTTTAGATTAATTTTGGATAGAAAATTTAGTGTAACAATTTAGATATAAATTTTCGAAATATTACTTAATAGATAATTATTCAAGGCTACCTACATCCACAAGATTTTCGGGTAACATCACTCAGAATGTTAAAGGAGAATTAAAGAATTAAAAGTTGAAGATACCCGAGGGTGTTAAGTTCTCCATAAGGGAGGAAGGAAGAAAAAAAATTAAAAAAAATAAAAGAAGTAAAAGGAAAAAGAAATTTAAAAAATTAAAAGGACAACTGAAAAAATTCAATTTGGGAGAGGAATAAGGAATGAGAGGGAGGGTAAAAAGTTGCAAAGATGAAAATAAATAGGCGAGAAAAGAAAAAATTAAAAAAAATATTTTTGTTAAGAAAAAAGAAAATAAAAATAAGAAGAACGGAAAAGAATAAAAAAGAAAAAAGATTCCTAAAGGAAACCAAAAAAAATAAACGAAAAAGGAGAAGAAAACCTTAGATGGACCTGCTCACCCCGGCCTAATTTATGGCTTAATTTACAACGTTAGTTTTATTTACTTTAAACCTTAATTACTCCTTACAAATTTCTTTGTTTTTTTATTTTAAATTTTACTAAATTTAGTTTCGTCGCAACAATTTGTTATTTTATGTCAATTAGTTGGCGTTATAATATTTCAATTCCTAAGAAAGACGCATTTATTATTTGTATTACTAGAAATTTAAAAAAAAGTTAACAAACCCCGATTATAGATTCCTAAAAGTCCTAAAAAAATTTAATTTTAGATTAATTTTGGATAGAAAATTTAGTGTAACAATTTAGATATAAATTTTCGAAATATTACTTAATAGATAATTATTCAAGGCTACCTACATCCACAAGATTTTCGAGTAACATCACTCAGAATGTTAAAGGAGAATTAAAGAATTAAAAGTTGAAGATACCCGAGGGTGTTAAGTTCTCCATAAGAGAGGAAGGGAGAAAAAAAATTGAAAGAAGTGAAAGGAAAAAGAAATTTAAAAAATTAAAAGGACAACTGAAAAAATTCAATTTGGGAGAGGAATAAGGAATGAGAGGGAGGGTAAAAAGTTGCAAAGATGAAAATAAATAGGCGAGAAAATAAAAAATTAAAAAAAATATTTTTGTTAAGAAAAAAGAAAATAAAAATAAGAAGAACGGAAAAGAATAAAAAAGAAAAAAGATTCCTAAAGGAAACCAAAAAAAATAAACGAAAAAGGAGAAGAAAACCTTAGATGGACCTGCTCACCCCGGCCTAATTTATGGCTTAATTTACAACGTTAGTTTTATTTACTTTAAACCTTAATTACTCCTTACAAATTTCTTTGTTTTTTTATTTTAAATTTTACTAAATTTAGTTTCGTCGCAACAATTTGTTATTTTATGTCAATTAGTTGGCGTTATAATATTTCAATTCCTAAGAAAGACGCATTTATTATTTGTATTACTAGAAATTTAAAAAAAAAGTTAACAAACCCCGATTATAGATTCCTAAAAGTCCTAAAAAAATTTAATTTTAGATTAATTTTGGATAGAAAATTTAGTGTAACAATTTAGATATAAATTTTCGAAATATTACTTAATAGATAATTATTCAAGGCTACCTACATCCACAAGATTTTCGAGTAACATCACTCAGAATGTTAAAGGAGAATTAAAGAATTAAAAGTTGAAGATACCCGAGGGTGTTAAGTTCTCCATAAGAGAGGAAGGGAGAAAAAAAATTGAAAGAAGTGAAAGGAAAAAGAAATTTAAAAAATTAAAAGGACAACTGAAAAAATTCAATTTGGGAGAGGAATAAGGAATGAGAGGGAGGGTAAAAAGTTGCAAAGATGAAAATAAATAGGCGAGAAAATAAAAAATTAAAAAAAATATTTTTGTTAAGAAAAAAGAAAATAAAAATAAGAAGAACGGAAAAGAATAAAAAAGAAAAAAGATTCCTAAAGGAAACCAAAAAAAATAAACGAAAAAGGAGAAGAAAACCTTAGATGGACCTGCTCACCCCGGCCTAATTTATGGCTTAATTTACAACGTTAGTTTTATTTACTTTAAACCTTAATTACTCCTTACAAATTTCTTTGTTTTTTTATTTTAAATTTTACTAAATTTAGTTTCGTCGCAACAATTTGTTATTTTATGTCAATTAGTTGGCGTTATAATATTTCAATTCCTAAGAAAGACGCATTTATTATTTGTATTACTAGAAATTTAAAAAAAAGTTAACAAACCCCGATTATAGATTCCTAAAAGTCCTAAAAAAATTTAATTTTAGATTAATTTTGGATAGAAAATTTAGTGTAACAATTTAGATATAAATTTTCGAAATATTACTTAATAGATAATTATTCAAGGCTACCTACATCCACAAGATTTTCGAGTAACATCACTCAGAATGTTAAAGGAGAATTAAAGAATTAAAAGTTGAAGATACCCGAGGGTGTTAAGTTCTCCATAAGAGAGGAAGGGAGAAAAAAAATTGAAAGAAGTGAAAGGAAAAAGAAATTTAAAAAATTAAAAGGACAACTGAAAAAATTCAATTTGGGAGAGGAATAAGGAATGAGAGGGAGGGTAAAAAGTTGCAAAGATGAAAATAAATAGGCGAGAAAATAAAAAATTAAAAAAAATATTTTTGTTAAGAAAAAAGAAAATAAAAATAAGAAGAACGGAAAAGAATAAAAAAGAAAAAAGATTCCTAAAGGAAACCAAAAAAAATAAACGAAAAAGGAGAAGAAAACCTTAGATGGACCTGCTCACCCCGGCCTAATTTATGGCTTAATTTACAACGTTAGTTTTATTTACTTTAAACCTTAATTACTCCTTACAAATTTCTTTGTTTTTTTATTTTAAATTTTACTAAATTTAGTTTCGTCGCAACAATTTGTTATTTTATGTCAATTAGTTGGCGTTATAATATATCAATTCCTAAGAAAGACGCATTTATTATTTGTATTAATAGAAATTTAAAAAAAAGTTAACAAACCCCGATTATAGATTCCTAAAAGTCCTAAAAAAATTTAATTTTAGATTAATTTTGGATAGAAAATTTAGTGTAACAATTTAGATATAAATTTTCGAAATATTACTTAATAGATAATTATTCAAGGCTACCTACATCCACAAGATTTTCGAGTAACATCACTCAGAATGTTAAAGGAGAATTAAAGAATTAAAAGTTGAAGATACCCGAGGGTGTTAAGTTCTCCATAAGAGAGGAAGGGAGAAAAAAAATTGAAAGAAGTGAAAGGAAAAAGAAATTTAAAAAATTAAAAGGACAACTGAAAAAATTCAATTTGGGAGAGGAATAAGGAATGAGAGGGAGGGTAAAAAGTTGCAAAGATGAAAATAAATAGGCGAGAAAAGAAAAAATTAAAAAAAATATTTTTGTTAAGAAAAAAGAAAATAAAAATAAGAAGAACGGAAAAGAATAAAAAAGAAAAAAGATTCCTAAAGGAAACCAAAAAAAATAAACGAAAAAGGAGAAGAAAACCTTAGATGGACCTGCTCACCCTGGCCTAATTTATGGCTTAATTTACAACGTTAGTTTTATTTTCTTTAAACCTTAGTTACTCCTTACAAATTTCTTTGTTTTTTTATTTTTTATTTTACTAAATTTAGTTTCGTCGCAAGAATTTGTTATTTTATGTCAATTAGTTGGCGTTATAATATTTCAATTCGATTAATGTTTCTATTAAAATCTATTGTTAGTTCAGAAACAAACATTTTAATACGTTATATTATTTAAATTAAATTAATATTTCTTTTACAATTTATTTGTAGTTTGGAAATAAAAATTTTAATACATTATAATATGTCAATTCGATTACTCATTTAAGGATGTTAAAATAACTTCATATGTAGTAATTTATCACAATTTTAAACAACAACAAAATTCCCTTTAGTACCCACAACAACAAAGTTTTATTCGTTATTTTATAGTCACAGTTGTTTTTTTTAAATGTATTCGAATAAATATTCTATGATCTCTCCAAATTTTCTTATTCATATTAAAAGGATTCTTATTATTTTATTCTACAATTTGAATGCTTTAGGTTTGTTTTTCTACATTAAAACTTTTTTTTCCTAAAGTTTTGGTACAATAAAAATATTTTTTTTCTAAAATTCAAACGCCTAACCGAAAATAACGAATATATTGTATGTACACGCGGTATATCTTTGTCACTCTTTCCAAAAAAAACTTATATTTTCTTCTAAATATCGTCATTAAATTTTTATTTTCAAGAAAATGCAAACTGTAAAGTGGACCATATATGTGGTGCAAATTTAAAAGTTGCATTTTAAAAACTAAATTTTAAAAAAACTAGTGTATATTTTTTTTAATTGCCGGTTTTATTAGAAAGATTGAACCTTGAAATTTAAGAATGAAATACTCGTACAACGTCATTTAAATGACTGCCACGGCTGGCCTTAGAGTACCCCATTCGCTCGACCCAATTTTTCAGTAGATTTTCGATTGTCTGGGCTTGTATCTCTTTAATGGCAACTTTGATTTCGTGTTTCAAGGCCATAATTGTCTCTGGAAGGCTTGCGTAACATTTGTCCTTGACGGCTCCCCACAGAAAATAATCCAACGGGCTCAAATCACAGCTCCAAGGCGGCCAATTGATATCAGAATTTCGGCTGATGATCCGGTTTTCGAAAGTTCTCAATATTTCCGTTTTCTGGGAATGATGTTGTGTTTCACTATTAAATTTCAAGGGTCAATCTTTCTAATCAAACCATAAATTTTTAAAAATATACAATAGTTTTTAAATGGTCCACCATTTTAAAATGGAACTTTTATATGGTCCACCCTATATAATTGGAAAAGAATTTTATTTTTTAAATATTCGTATTAGTGGAGACAGCGGTAAATCTTGCATTAAACTAGCCAGTGGATAACACCGGACATCCCCGGTGGAGCCCATACGATAGAAACTGATCGAAAACCTATCTCTTTCTATCTTCAAAAAGCTCGCTTAAATTTAATTTACAAGAACCTATGTCTTCCAAATTACCCCCTCCACACTTTAATCAAATACATTATCATCTCCCCCAGTTCAAACAGGAATTCATCATCACTATTCTTATTATTGTAATATCCCACCTTAAAAGCATTTTCTCCATCCTCCCTCTCGTTTTTGCAACTTTCCTTCCATACCCAGGTTGGAAACTGTGGTTGGGAGCAAAGTTGAAAGTGTCTGCTTCTCTTAAGAAGGCTAGTACTGATCCGCCCACATATAGAAAACTTTTCCTTGTACAGTTGGACGGATTAAACCACCGCTGACACCGTTACTGCATCTTTTTCGGTCGTCAAACTTTTTCGTTGCAGCACCCGCGCATTATGTTGTGGAATCTTTCCTTATATGGTAGCTCCATATTATGGGGAGCTATGGGCCATCAAAACAGCAATAGAAATTGCGACCAATATTCCCAACCAATAGAGCGTTATTATTTTTACTGACAGTCTTGCCATGTGGGAATTGTGGGTGGAGAAACACTCCGTCGACCAGTGATCACAGTTATCTCCAATCTGCCTCACCTACTAACCAAAATGGCAACTAACACCATTAGCCATCCGTAGACATTTTTGTCGACTCATTCGATAATCATCAATAAACCAGTGTATTCAACATCCATACCGAAATTATGGGCGCGGAAGCTCTTCAGAATCCGGATTGGACATACTGCTCTTACTCATAACTTCCTTCTTGGCAACACCAATCGTCCTTATGCCAATCCTGTGGCACCCATTTTACTATCATCCATATACTACATGAATTTTATATAACCAAGAATTACTTCGTAAACAGGATTACTCCCATTATGGAACTCCTGGTACCAACAACTCCATTCACTAGTCCCCTGTTTAAACTTCTACAACATATTAATCTGCTCCAAAAAATATAAGAAAATTCTCAATATTCTATACTACTAACCACAGACCAGTCTCTCTTAGATAACTTCCCACACGTACTATGAAGTCACCAAATGACCTCACGGTCGTGGCGCTATTAAGTGGTTCCTGGCTCATGTCTAAGGAACTTTACAAACAACAACAACAAATTTATATAATCCGATAACGCTCATCGGATGAATTGCAAAACCAGCGTACGGAAATGTACGTATGAACCGGAATCATGAGGAACAAGGCTATACGAGGCTGGTCATTGACTTTGGAGCTGCCGAGAGTGGCTCGATTTTATTTGGTTTTTTTACGACATTGTTTGGAGAAATTTTTAAAGCTATTGATTAAAAAGTTTGTATCTGGCTGTATTTGTTAACCTCTAAAGTTAAAATTTAAGCAAATCAAAGAAAAATAAAAATATATATATAGTTTTAAAAAATATTTTTTACAAAAAAGAAAGTGAAAAGTAATAGAACTCAAAGAAACGGCAAAAGTTTTACTGCTAACGCCAAGAAGATAACCAAAATATACCAACCGTATTTAAATTAGTTAAAATATGCGTAAACTCAATTATTATGATAAATATTAAAATAAAAACACGATGTAGTGGAGATAAAAGAAAAAATCAATGTGCGGAAAATTTACGAATACCATGATAACGTGTAAAACTAAATAAATTACACCAAATGGCATCAATTTCCAAAGAAGACGATCTTCTTTAACAACAGCGCGCAACCTTCAGCAGGTAAGTAAATCCCAAAGGAACAACCGTCGAGGTCCTCGTTCAAGGCAATAGCTAAGTCAGCATTATTATTATTATCATTATTATTATTTTAATTTTTTTATATAATTATAAGAAATAAAGAATTATTTAAAAAGGAAAATCGATTTAAAAGTAGCAAATTTTAAAAAGTAGAGGAAATTGGGAAAACAATTATGAAAGAATTTGGTTAAATTTTTCCTCTCTTTTTAATACTATGTTAAACTATTTTTATTCCGACTTTTCCCGCCATGGAGGTTTATTTTCGATCTTAATATAAAGAAGAAAAGAAAAAAAAGAGAAAAATATTAATTATAATTATATTATGAATAAAATAAACAGGGAAAAGGGAAGAAAGAAATTTGAAAACGATGAATTTCCTTTTCTTCGTTCTTCCTCTTCATTCATTTTTTTCCTTTCTTTTTTTTCTCTTTCTTCCATCTCATCCAGGTACCTTTACATGCATGACTGCAATCGTGTGGCCATACAACATTTTTTTCTTCTTTTATTTTCTAATTTTTTTCTCCTCTATTTTTTCTTTTCCTTACTTAAGGTACTGATCTTCTCTTATTTCTGTTTGTTTTTAATTTCAGGGTACAATACTTCTAAATCTTTAGATTCCTTTTTTTTCTCTTTTAAAATTGCTGTCTGAATGCAGCATGTAGCAGAAACATTTTTCTTTTTCCTCCATTTTTATTTTCCCTCTACTTCGTTTTCTTTCTTGCTTCCTGGGGATCACTTTTTTTGTGGTATTGAGTCTAGTTAGTCTTTTTTGGAATGTCTAATAAAATTACAACTAAATATAATAAAGGAGAAAAAGGGGAAATAAAAGTAAAAAAAAGGAAAAAAATTAAGAAAAAAATTAAGAAAAAAATGGAATGAAATGAAAATAGTAAAATGAAGGGTTTAACCATCTGGAAATAGAAATAATAATCTCAATCATCATTCGATCAATAATAACGGACCAGGCGATCGATGTAGACTGTCTTCAGTGGTTCTCTTTGACTCTTCTGGATGCGGTATTGTATATAATTTCATTCAATTATGTAATAACTCGAAATGGACCATTCAAACTGGCCTACAATTTCGGTGACTTCCATGTACGCCATGTGCGGTTGTCCAGCCAAACCAAAGACCCCTCCTCGAAGTTCCCAGTTTTGCCACTAGCTTGTAGTCCGGCATGTCATCCAGTAAGTAGATCCGCTGGCAGCCGTAGTTTTTTTCGAAAGCTCGCATTTGCCAGTTTTACTGAGGTACTCTCTTGTACCGCCGTTCTAAGGAACAAGGGTATATGTTGGTCCCAGTTTATTTGATGCCGATCGATTATTTCAGAGTTTAATTGAATTGTTCTGCCAATCCATTCGATTGAAGATGATATGAGATTATCCGAGTTACACATTTCTGAGAACAGTCGAGACTGAAAATTTCTGCCTTGATCGCCATTTCCAGAGGAAGTTCAAATCTGCAAAACTCTTCTATTACTATCTTCTACGCTATACTTACTGCCTCCTGATTTGATATTGTAAATGTCTTTGGCCATTTCGTAAAGTAGTCTAGCACTATAAGTATTTACCGGTTTCTGCTTTTCGTAGTAGGGAAGGATCCAGCTACGTCCAGCGCTATGCATTCCCATAAAGCACTGTTGTAATATTTCATCGCACGCCTGCGTCTTATCTTGCACTTGTGGCACCAACATCACCATGCCAGTAATCCAATAAAACCTCTAACGAATTTTTAAGAGAGTTTTCTTCACTCCAAGATGTGCTTTATAAATGTTATCCTGGAACAGCCGCAACACGTGTACTACATTGCTTTTAGAACTACAATTTGTAAATGGTAGTAATTTCCCTACGCGTTTCTCATTTACGGCAGCAATCCATTGTGCATCATTATGTATGCTTTCGTAGTTGCACTCATACTTGCAGCTTCATACTATACAGGTTTCTATGTTCCATTTTAAGCTATTCCAACGTCAACTTCAAATCTATGTGTACATTCACCCATTCTTATGCTTCTTACAACCTCTGCTTCTTTAGACTCTTGTCGAGTTAAACTTTTACAGGTATTTATACAAGACCTCCTCGGCAAAGCATATTCATTGATATTCGACGCTACTTGAAAGGATATTTTCTCGCACCTGCTCTTTGAGACACCACATTTGAAGTCGATTGTCAGCCAATATTTTCTCATAAAGTCTACGTCGACTATACAGTCTTCGACTACATCTGCCACAACAGCAGTACGTCGATAGGTATTTTCTCCAAACTTAACATTCGGGGCTTTTCCTCCTTGAACGAGTATGTGCTGACTAGTAGCTGTTTGCATTCCTATTATCTACATAAATATGATTCTTGGACATCTGTGCCACCATATGAGATTCAATAACTGTTCGAGATGCTCCTGTATCTAGAGTTATTCGATATAGCGTTTTATCAATTTCTCCGTCTATTACCAGGCCATTTCAACTATTACTTTATAATAGGAGGTCTTTCTATAACATCCTGCACAAATCCCTCTATCATGACATTTATTTGCTCAGCCGATTCGGCGTAACTAGCTCGACGCAGATCTGCTAGTCCTCCATTTCTAGAATTTGACACCTTTATATCCGGACAGTTCGATCTAATGTAGTCCAGTTTTCCACATCGGTAACAGCTTAAAACCGACCGGCGGCTATTTGGACTTGCACCAGTATCCTCGACCATAATTGTTCTAATCTGGTACGTTCTTGGATCCTGACGAACTTCCTCTACCTCCACCGTATGAGCAAAGGCATTTTTTAAGATGATATGATGTATTGTGCAACCGCCCTGACTTCCAAATTCCTTATCCCATCGATAAATGTTTGGACCAGTATTTTATCGATGAAAGAAGTTGATGTGGAATGATATGCATTCCGCACCAACTTTTCAATTTCCAGTGCCCGTTGTGTGATATCTTCATTATGAAGCTGAAACCGATCATTTAGCTCTGCTCGGAAGGCATGTTCTAGATGACTATCTTCGTAGCATGATTCCAACACTTTTTATAAACATTCGTATGTGAATTCAGTACCAAGAGCCTCTGAATCTGTGAGAGCCTAATAGCGTAACCCCAGTGCACTTTGTACTTGTTCATCTGTCCACCCATTTGCCTTACCTACAGGCCCATGAAGTACTTCCGTCAAACGGTTGAACCATGAATTTACCACCTACAAGTGCAGTAACACTGCGGCCAGTGTTTGAACCACCATTGGCCTCAACTTCCTTAATTCTTGTTCTCAATTATTTAACTGCAGCCATCACCTTCTCTGCCACTATATTGACTTAAGCACACCGGACCTCACCGGTAGACTTCAACATTATAATAACTGGGCGAAAACCTATTTTATAATATCTCGTAAATCTTGCATAATGCTTATTTATAATAACTTTCGTTTTCTCAATTATGCACTTCACAATCTTTTACAACAAATTATTTCCACCAAGAATTCGAAAAAAAACTCACCTTCCCTTTCCCTTATGTTATCTGAGTTAGTAGGCGAACCATCCGCTCTTTCTTTTGATTTTCAAATCCTTTTGCCACACTCAGAGAACACGACATTGCCAACCTTCGAGTGCTCTCCCCCAGTTCCAACCCAAATAATTATTGCGGAAAAATTATAAGACTAGCGTCACTGAGAACGCTCTGGTAAAACTGCAGATTTCCCCCCTACATAGGCTTTATATTAGTATCTCCTAAATATGCATTACAAGCTTCAACATCGTTTGGTAAATACGCGACCCTATATAGATTGATAAGTGAAGTTGGGTATTTTTAGTTCTTTACTCGCTCAAAGAGGCTTTAAAAATCGAAAAGTGGAAACAACAACCCATGGGAACTCCTTCGAAGAGAATGACATTGATGTATAAAAATTAGCGGGCAAATGTCCACTACGACACAGGTTACAGATATCGATCGTTTCGATTAAATTTTTGCATAATTGTGGCTCTATTTCATAGATGACGTTCTTGATATTGGTTCTGAGCTCTTGAATTGTTAACAACAGAGTTAAATCACATAAGCTTAGGGGCCAATTAACAAAATATATACATATGTATATTTAATGACGTTCTAAGATATCAATTAAAAGGGCTGTAGTTATTTATTTACCATAATTAGTTAAAGTTTTGGGTTTTTTAATTGTGATTTTTTAACTTTTGAGGAACTGCCCGTTTCCTTAATAGTCGCACATTTTATTTTATTACGACAAATAAGTATATTATATTGTAGTAGCATAAATACATTTATTGATGCGCAAATAAGTATGATTCTACAAATAATATATAATGTAATGTTCTTATCCTTCTTTGATTATAAGAACTAACAGAATCCTATTACAGTGGAATTTTATTTAATCCAGAAAATAGGATAGTTTTAATAATAAAAATATAACACAGTGCACTAAAAAAATATTTGATTTTCTATTATTTTGTAGAATATCAATTATTTTTAATAACCTTCACTAAGAATTCTTAATTTCAAAGAATATATCAATTTTAAAAGACAATTATCTCTTAGTCGTCGTATCCAAATTTATTGTGCCTAGACAATTTTCAAAGCATTTACAGATAAAAATAATTTATAAATTATTAAATTCGTATTGAAATAATTTTGTAAATAAATGATGCTACAAATTGTTTCTGTTGACCTTTGTGAAATTATTTGAAATCGTACACTTGTAATTCAATACAAGATTCAATATGGTAAGCATATTTCAATTATATTTTTAACATCGATATATTTGAAAACTATACAATTTGTATTTTATAAGCGCATGCATACACGTACATAAAACCAAAGAGAAAATCGAATTGTTAAAATGAAACTCAAAGTAATTTTTCTATAGCATTTGTAAGGTTTTCGCGTATTACATGTGTATTGGCTAAGTTCGAATGTCAAAAATTAAAACAAATAATTTACTCGTTTATTGTATTTAATAATAGTTATATATTGAGAGTTAATTGCAGAAGTTCTTATTACAGAATTATACCCACATCTAAATAAAACAATTAATTATGAAAAAATAAAAATGTCGATTTAATTGATGCGAAATTTCGGAATTCATACCATATTAAAATACTTTTTTGGAGAAACGCCTTATAAAAATTGAAAAAATGTCAATTAAATATTTTCATCTAAAGATTTCATTATGGAAAATTCATTCATACATCAAATGGAAAAATTCAATTATTATGTTTTGAAAGAGAAACTAGAGAATACTTTAAAAAAACTATTATTGAACATCTAAAAAGATAACCGTTATGGCAATTGTAAGGACATATTTTCAGAATTTTAAAAACAATTATAAAATGAATTTCTATGAAATGAATCAAAGATTTTCCGCATATTTTAAATGATGTATAGAATAACTTTCAAGTATTATTTAAATTACAAGTTATTAATTATTTCATTCATGCAAGAAAGCAAATAGAAATGAAAATTTTGTTTTTTTATTTATCAATTTATTAAAATTCGGAGATGCTTCAAAAAGAAAAAATATTGGATTCATAAAATGTTTACAAGA
Organism: Atherix ibis; assembly: GCA_958298945.1. Lineage (NCBI taxonomy): Eukaryota > Metazoa > Arthropoda > Insecta > Diptera > Athericidae > Atherix > Atherix ibis. The sequence goes on along the minus strand of OY282606.1, from coordinate 64,890,195 downwards.
TTCGAAAATATTATATAATTGAAATCATATTTTAAGTTTAGTGTAATATTGATGACGAAATTCAAAATTTGTACTTATGCACATTAATGGTACGTCAATAATTGTGCATAGGAGATTATTATATATTAATAAATAGCTTCCGAGTTTTTCTTCAACATTTTAATATATGCATTTTTTTCAAATTTCGGATTACAAATAAGGTACATATGCATAAATTTCATAATATATGTTTACAAGGTGTAACATTTTGGATACATGTCGGTCCAAATATACACACATGTGTGCATATTACTGGAGATATGTATATGGGTAAGTGAATTCATATCCAAACGCATAACGAATGTACAGAAATCGAAAGATTAAATATAGTTTTACTATGAAATAATCAGAATAAAACTGAACATCTATTTATAAAAAAAATACAAAATAGAACAGTTTATACGGAGTGCAACACGAGCTTTCAAAGCGTACATCATTTTTGCTATGATTGGCTGTATTTTACCTCAAGGCAACTAACACGTGCGTATCGTATTCTAATTGCAGTATATTTTTATAAAAAATAAATGAACATTTCTTACTATTCGCAGAAATACGGTCAACTCAAAATCTAATTAAAAAAATGATTGCGGTGATCATACAATATTAATATACAACTAAATATATGAATATACAATGTTATATATGTATAGATTACCAAAAAGTGTAAATGCAGAAATTTCCGCCAAAAGCAAAAAAGTGAATAATTGGGGGAGAAACAAGAATTTCATAAAAGTATGAATGAATGAATAATGTCCGTATTTGCAGTGAACTTCTTTCTTTACGAATACAATGAGGAAGGATAGAAAGCTAAATCCGCTCAGGGACCTTCTTAGAGAGAGTGAGAAGAAAAACGTGTGGAAAACAGAACCATTCATGAACCTTTTGGTTCATCAAACTAGTGGGAATAGAGCAGCTGTCAGCACAAACACAATAGTCCAAACTCTTGAATATATATACTAAGTAACTAGCTGAATCTGAGCACGACACATTAAATTGTCACACGCAACACACAGTTAGCTGGTTCGGAGTTTGGTGCTCATAATACATCAAACCTGGAGGCAGATATGTAGAAATTTTCTCGGTTCAGTTGAATGTGGTTGCTCGTTGCGTTAATTTGGTTTTGTGTAGTTTCTGAGTGCTTTATAAAGATGTTCACAAATATATATTTCTAAAATATTATCGATAAAATATAAAATAAATATACATGTGCCAAATTAATATCAATAAACCCATAATATTGTTAATTAGAGAATTTTAAAGTACAGTCCCAAAAATTTATGTTAAATATGTAGTAATTATGTGAAGTATTTGTAAAGTATGTACTAATGAATATGAAAATTTTATTCGAAAATAATGTTAAATCGATTTTGGGCAGTTTAAATTTAAAAGTTTTGGAGGTGGCGAATAATATTGTTAAAAGAACTAAGCAATCAAATTGGAAATATTTATAAAAATAAGTGCGTGCACCAACCAGACCGAGCGAATTGAATAAATAGATGAGATTTTATGGGATTCATGAATGAAATAGAAAGGGCTGCACTACGCACTGTGGTATTAGTATCTCTCTTTTTGTCAGCGGTTGCAATCGATTGAAACGAGAGAGACATTGCATTTAGACTGAGAGATTGAATTTAGTTATGGATCCAACATGGCGGATAATACACGCAGTGTTCGCGTCGTAGAACAATTAAGAATCAAAGTTGGTATGTTATATAGAATAATAGTAATTATAACTGATGTCAGTTGAATAGTGCCATTCGAAAATATGAGAATGTATTTTTAAAAGTGCCCCTAATTGGTGCTAAAACGTGCGAATTTGTGTTTTGATTGTGAATTGAATTACACCACAAAACCTATAACAGGTGTCATTTGTTTTCGTGTTTTCTGAAAATTTGCTGGTTTAATGCGAACAATACAATGAGAAAAATTTTCTTCGTGTAACAAATAATAGTAGTGTAATTGAATTTTTGAAAGAAATGGAATTAATGATGCCGGGGGTAAAGTTAAATATAAAAGAATAAACAACATAACCTAGAAAAAAGTTATATTTGACCGTAATGTATGTTTGGCTATATGATGTAGTGTTCGAGAAGGTGTGTGCAGTTAGTTCCATGAATGAAATTCGAGCGTCGCTTGTGGAGTGTGTGCATAGAGAGTGCAGCGTTCGCAAATATCGGCGGGAGCGAAAAAGACAGAGTGGGCAATGAGTTTATGAATGATTCACAATACGATAAAGCTCGGCTAATTAAACATCCCGTCAAAATTGTATTATTTTTTCCGCAATTCTTGACTAAACGCTTTTTTTTATATTGAACAAAAATTTTCGCGACACTAAAATATACCTTACATTTTCAAGGAAATCCAATAATTAAAAATTAGAAAGTATATTATTTCAATAATTAAAAATTAAGAACACTGTATTCTATATACCAAAATACATATTCTTTTCCTAATAATTAATTTTCTATTTAAAATTATGACGTTTTTGGTACTGCGATAAAATATTGAATCATAATTCACTTTGATGTTAAATTACAGTCAAAATTGTCAACTTATATGAAATTCATGAAATGATCCGATACTACCATGTCAAAATGGACTTTTTTATAAATCGTAAATTAATGTTCGAAATTAAAATTAATTTCCGTTGTAATTTTTTTATATTATCACAGAATTTGCCGATGAATATCAATTGTTGATGGTAATATAAATCGAAAATCAGTCTGGTGATTATTGGAGCTATGCCAACAAACACTTGTCGTTTTATTTAACTTTTTTTATTATCATTAAATCTGAATTCTGCTTAAAAGCTGGTGGCCGCACATAACAACTAAAAAACTGAAAATTCAGTTAACTAAATTAATATGATAGTATGAATAATAATATAAAACGCTATTTATCAAAATTAAAATAGCCAAATAAACTGTTTATTTTTTCTATGATATTCAGTTATTTATTTATTCACAGAACACCAAATAGAAACTAAACAAATTTTCAGTGAAATTTTTCCAATTGCTTTTATTTCCTAGTCATGTAATTTGGATAAGCGCTAACGAAATAAGGTCAGAAATTCTCTTTTGTACAGTGATGATATTTTGTTTTTTAATCAACCATTTAGCTATCAAAGCAGAAGAAAAGGTAACAGAGGAAATCTGAAATTACAAAAGGAAAAAGAAAATAAATTCACAATCATTATGAATACATTTACACCTGCACGTGTTGACACAATTCTTTTGTGTTACACATTATTACATTTGCATTTAAAGTTTCATTTTATGTGTAGTAGTTGTTTTTTTCTCTATTCCAAATCCATTCATTGATTCTGGATTTCGGAATATTTTGCTTCCTTTTTTTATTCATTTCCGGATTGGTTTGGATGGATGTCATAGTAACTATTTATAGTTTCTTGAATTTTTGGATTTTACAAAAAAAAAATATAGTCATCATCGTCACAACTCGTACTATAAGAACACTAATCTATTTTCATATCATGCATACATGTATCTGGAAATATACAAATGTCACTCTTTTTTTTTATTTACAATACTTAATGAACAACATTAATATTTGGTGATGAATGAATGGTTTTTAGGTGAGGCGAAAAATTTGTGTGCTCGTAATAGTGGAGCAGGCGGGACGGCAGGCTTGCGGGATGTTTACTGTACAATTGCTTTGGATCAAGAGGAGATATGTCGGACTCCGACAATGGAGAGGACACTGAATCCATTTTTTGGCGAAGAGTATAAATTTGAGATTCCGAGAAAATTTCGATTTTTATCATTATATCTCTGGGATCGAGATAAACACTTAAAACAGGATAAGCCAATTGGTAAAATAGCAATACGAAAAGAGGATCTGCATATGTACAATCGTAAAGACCATTGGTTTCCTTTACGGTCTGTCGACTCTGATTCTGAAGTTCAAGGAATGGCGCATATTGCTGTTAATATTGGCAATAGTTTTGATGAGAGGCTATCAATGAATTCCAATACCAATGAATTTAAAGCAAAACAAACGAAAAATAACATAGAACAACTTAGTATTTTTCGTAATGAGGCCGATAATCGAGTAGCAATTAAAGTGATTGAATGCCAAGATCTAACAAAGAAGAATGGCTGTTGCGATCCGTGCGTTATATTCACGGCCCTGTATACGAACAAAAGAGAAATCACAAAACGAACAAAAACTCGAAAAAAGACTGTTAATCCACAATTTGATGAAATTATGTATTTTGATTTAACTATTAATAATGATATGAAATCAGAATCAAATAATTCGCATACAATCCATCCATTTGGTGGGCCTGATCTCTATGAGATTTGTGTAAGCTTTTGGCATGACACTAGCAATAGAAGCGATAAGGATTTTTTGGGAGAAGTAAGAATTCCAATTAGAGGGAGACAACAGCAATTAGCACTTTTGGAAAGTGCGTGGTATTATTTAAAACCTCGAAGTAGCCAATTAAGACCAACGAGATCGTGGGCAACACCTCCAGGAACAAGACTAAGTTATGACAATTCACTTGGATCTCTTCGTATTAATTTAGTTTACACCGGCGATCAAGTTTTTCCATTGGCTACCTACGACAGTTTAATGAATCTCTTATTGGAGAGTGTCGACCAGAAGCCGATCACGTCAAGTGCTGTATACATATTAGGTGAGATAATACCCAGTAAAACAGATGTTGCTCAACCTCTCGTAAGGCTGTTTACATATAAAAATTTAATAGCCGATATTATAAAAGCTCTAGCTGATCATGAAATATCCAAATTAACCGATCCTACTACTATATTTCGGGGAAATACTTTAGTGTCGAAAATGATGGATGAGGCGATGCGTTTATCTGGCCTTCATTACTTACATAATACTTTGCGTCCAACACTCCAGGCGATTGTACAAGAGAAGAAACCATGTGAAATCGATCCGACTAAAGTAAAAGACAAAAGTGTCATAGATACAAATTTGTTAAATTTGCAAGATTATGTTGCGCGCGTATTCGATGCGATAATGAAAAGTGCAGTCCGTTGTCCTTCAGTACTATGCCAAATTTTTCATGATCTCAAAAATTGTGCAGCTAAACGTTTCCCAATGAATCGAGAAGTTCGATACTCTGTGGTTTCCGGTTTTATATTTTTGCGGTTCTTCGCTCCAGCAATTCTCGGTCCAAAATTATTTGATCTCACATCGGAGCCATTGGTAAGTTTGTTCAAGTATTTATTATTATAACACAATATTTATTTATATTGGCATTATCAGCATGCGAACTGTGGTTTTTAAAATTGTATATTTTTTTTTTGATTTTGTTTTTGCTTATTTTTATTTAATTAATTAGATACTTTTATTTTTCCTTTGTTTACCCCTTTTATTACTATGTATTGCATAAAATAGGTTTTGTTAATATTTTCCTGTTCCGTTTTGGATTGACTCACATTATTTAAATTACTCAACATGGGCCAATAATTTTTAATAATAATGTTCGAAACTCAACTTTGATTGAAATTATGCAAAAATATTCAAATTTCACTTACATTTCTTTTTTAAAGGATGTTCAAACAAATCGAACGCTTACACTGATTTCAAAAACAATACAATCTTTGGGAAATCTTGTAAGTTCGCGGTCAGCACAACAACCATGCAAAGAAGTATACACCACACAATTGTATACAAAATTTTGCACCGAAAAACATGTCGAAGCTGTGAAACATTTTTTAGAAGTAATATCAACCGTGGGAAATAATAGCAGCACGGACACATTACTAGAACCAGTATTATTAAAAGAAGGGTGTGTATTTATTTTTATCTACATTCAATCTTCATATTCTTATTTTTAAATAAACTTTTGTATAAAAATAAAGTGATGTATATTAAATAACATCAAAAGTAATATTAATGTAAAAATAAATTTAGTTCTTTCTTTTCTCACAATTGTTAAGAAAGTAGTTCAATAATTTTTAAAATATAATAATAACATAATTTTCTTTTCCGTCAAAAAATTAACGAAAATGTAAAAAAGACTTTTAAGTATATTGAAATTGTTCATGTGCATCAAATCATATTTTATATACTTACACATATTTAAATTATTTGTTAATTTTTTTATAACAATAAAAGCTTATCAAAATCATTCAGCCACTCAATGTTATGATATATTATTGTTAAATAAACTGACCATCCTTCAACTCTTTTTAAATTTATAGATTTAAATATTTAAGAGCTTTCAGTAGAAAATGAAGTACAAATATTTCATTTATCATCAAAGTTTTAATAAGCGCACTTTGTTGCATTCACATAAATATTTTAGCGCCGAATATTCATGAAATAATTCATGAATATATATGGGTTCCTTCATTGGATGAAGTCGAAGAAAAGGCATAAGTTCGTCTCATTGCCGCTAAATCAGGACAACAAATTTAGTTACTAAAAATTAATTCTTTCATTAAATTCACTTTTATTTCATAAATGGTTCTGAATGATAGGGTTTGTAAAAAAAAACCAGTTTATCTGTGAACTTCAAACTTTCATGTTCTATCTACTATGTATATTCCATATAAATTAATCATTTATTACGCGACGATTTCTTTGAATTCGACTTCCCCGTTTTGGAATAATTTATAAAACCATTCACTTTACTGCTTTATTATTTAAAAAAAAATATTCATTATAATAAAATATTATTGGTTGAATATAAAATTAAAAGCAAAAATTACTTTCAATAATTTGTACATATATTTTCGATAGCTTCCTAATATTTTATTTAGCAGTACTAATTAAATATTAAGCAATACTAATTAAATGCACATTCAAGTTGTCCAAAAACATCTTAAATAAAAAGTATTTTAAATTTTATTACTGAATTTGAAATCCAATAGTTAATAAATATAACTCTTATTTATGCGTTTTTATTATCTTCATCTGTAAATCTTTAATATCAGTATTCTAATTAATACAATTCCGACCAAAACTTCTTTTAAAAATCTTTTTATGGAATGCCTGAGGTTTCGAAGCTGAACTAAATATGTCCATTTAATAATAGATGGCGTTGAACTACAATTTATCAGCAAATTTGTACCTGTCATGTTTTCCTTTTTCATTATCGTCATGTACCTAAAACTTATGAAGTAGGTTAAGTGTTAATGTTGTTGCGTTGCACAATTTTTCTTTATATTTGAAAGTTGCTTAACTGATTTTTATGAATCGATATTATTTATTTATAAAAAGACAAATTACATTGATAAATATTTATAAAAGAACTAAACTTAAATTCAATATTTAATTTGAAAACAAAATAAAAATTTTAGTTAATTTAAAATTGTTTTTTACTAAAAAATAATTTTTTTTTCCCTATTTTTCACATAAATGAAGAAAATGGTAAGATATACTTAAAAAAATCACATAAATTTTTTAAAAATATTTTTTTAACTAATTTTTATTGACTATTAAAATAATTTTGTAATTTTAAACGAATTTTTAATGATAATACAAATTATTGAGAATGTAATATATTGATTTATTATACCTTTTCATGTAATATTTTAACTTTAGGATGATGACGAAAAGGGCACAAGGGCGGAAGAGATTTGGAATGCGTAATTTTCAAAAACGGTATTTTATGTTGACAACGCACTCTCTCAGTTATTCTAAATCGAAGGGCAAACAAGCAAGCTGTGATATTCCATTGTCTGAGATTTCGGCAGTAGAACGATTAAGTGATCGAAGTTTCAAAATGCAAAATATTTTCCAGGTAAGATAGATAACATTGAAAAAGTGAAGTTATTATAAATCTCCCGCACATTTAAAAATAATGCTTTAATATAAATTCTCATAAATTTGGTTTCTTATTTATGCTGCTTGTATTATTTTTTAGTTCACTTTGATTCGTCGTTAACTTTACGCTTATACCGTCATAGCTAATTATGTATTTTTTATTTTGCTATAACATTCTGAAAAATAATAAAAAATTTGCAGAAGCAAATGCGGTCATTGTACCAAAAAATTGCCCCCAAACAGACATACCAACCTAGCCAACCAAAAAATGCGAACGTAAGAGCTGATTTTCTTTTGCAAACAATAGAAACACAATGGTCGTTGGTTTTCATTTCAATTAGAAGGGAAATTTTGATAAAATTTTAAATACGTGGAAATATATAGTTGGATGGCTTGTGTTTATAATAAAAAAATTCCCACGATATTTTCTCTACACATTTTGCCTACCATTATATTATAAATTTCTGAATTTTCAGTCTGATATTATTTTTCACAATTAATTTAGTTTCTTTTTACTTATAATCAACAGCACAATATTTTTCCGGTTCTAAAAAATTAAAAATGCGTTTATTCACGTAATTTGAAGAAAGTTTTTGAAAATAAAAAAAATGTGAGAAAATTTACTATCTTTGGAAAAGTAGACGTTGGATTTATGGTCATTGTGCTATTTTATTTAATTATAATGTCTTTGACTATGATTGCATATTTTTCATAAAATTTACTTATGATAATTAAATATAAGACAATATGATTGTGGGAATTTGTATATGAATTAACGGAACTTTATATGCTTTTCTTAACTTTTCGCACTGACTAATGATTTTTTAAGTGCCTTGATTTTATATCTTATATATATAAATATTTGAATTTCTCATTACAGTAGATTTTAGTTATTACCAACTACTAAACTTTTAAAATATCTTTGTGGTCCGAAAAGCCTTAAAAATAAAATAATATAAATAAACTTATTAATTATAGATTTTAATTCTTCAAAGATTTTTCTATTCGTTCAAGAAATAGATTTTTCTATTTTTTGCTGCCATATTTTGTTTGCAACAATGTAAAAATTTGCTAAATGTAACCAAAATAATCCCGTCATCCTGTTTTGGTATAAAAATGTGGAAATTTTTATCCGAGAACAGACATTTTTGTTTTGGCTTCTTTAAAATATATATTAATGATTATACAACTATAGAAAATGATACTAAGAGCTTATAAATACTGGTTTACATCTTTATTTAATTATTCATATTCATATTTTTAATCAAACAGAGCCTATAAAATCAGGTGGTAAAAATAAATGCAGAGCCTATAAAATCAGGTTGGTGTAAAATGCATAAATGCAGAGAACTTATGGCTGCAATAACAAATACCAATCGAGTTAAGCATGCGCTTCATATGCCCAATTTATAAAAAGGGCGATAAATAAGATTGATTCAGCTTTAATGTCGGCTATAAAATTTTATTAAACATCATTACTGAGTATCTTTTATCCATAATTGGGACATACCAATGACGCTTTACACTAGGTCGATCAAAAACCGATCAGATTTTCACGATATAACAGAATTTTAAGTTAACACAGCTTAAAAACCACTTAGCTCTTTAAGGCAATGGAAGAATTAGTATTTTTACGAAACTCATCAGTATATGCGGACTGATCTTAACAAATGTCCAATGCGTTCTAAAGGTTGTATTGTCGTAATTTGTTCAATTTATGCTTCGAAAAATTATTAAGGACGGGCGGTCTTAGTCGCTTCGAAATACATATATTCTTCAAAAGATATGTGGTCCTATTTTTAAATATAGATAATGCAGATTTCGATATAACGATATACCTTCTATCGGAAAGTCGATGTTGTCCGAAAGATAAAAAGTCAATGTTACGATGCTAGAACACATCAAGCGAATGGCTGAAGTGCGCATATAAAGAATTCTCCCCAGATAGGCATGGAAGAACGTGCTGGAAAGATACTATATAGACTAAAAGATACTATATAGATACAATTCAGAAATTGAAAGAAGATTCCGGCTGCAGAAAAATAAATCTTAACGAATCCTAAACCCGCGATGGATTGTATTGTCAATAAATAATTATATTATATTTCTGACATTATTCTCTGAGAAATATAATATTATTATGTATTGGCACTACAATTCATCGCGCGTTTATAGATTTATTGTAAATAAATAAATTATTATTATTTATTGTTTATACAATTTGCTTTTACTGCAACTAACATATTTGTTTTTAATTCTAGAGTCACATTTTAAAGGAATTCTTCCCTATTAGAAATAATTATTTTTTGTCGTTATTCTATTCATTACTTCCAATAGATTTGCGATCCGTTAAAAATCTACAATCCTGTATTTTTTGCAACCATATTCTTATTCAATCAAGTCTCAAAACTCCTCTCCGAGTGAAGTTTGAATTACTACGTCATCACAATACTTAGATTTACAAAAAATAACCAACATAAATAGCTCACGATCAAATATTATAATTTTCCATTGAATTCGCACACAATTGTTAAATTTTCGAAGAAAAAAATATATTATAAAAAATTTGCACACAAAAAAATAAGCAATTTTTTTTGAACTTATGGAACAGGCTCCCCACGTAGAAAACTATTAATATCGTCTTAATTTTGGTTAAATGGTAATCTTTTAATGGTATAATCATTTAAAAAACGATTATGCCATTAAAAGATTACTATTTAACACAAACAATCATTATCTTAAACTATTTTCATTATTCTGAAGCTATGACAACATGTTTGGCATACAATTTTATAATAGCTCTATGCACCAAACTAGTTTTCCAACAATTAAGAAATTGTTATATTTTCAATTCTCTGATATTTGGTACACGATACACGATTCAATGTGTGAAATTGATAAAAAATATTTGAAGTAAAATCCTGTAAATTCAAATTATAGGATTTTCGAATTAGTAGTTGAACGAACTCCGTTTTCAATCTCTTTTTGCTTTCAAATGAAATGTTTTTTAATGTGAAATAATAGAGAACGAAATTTCTATCGTATCATTAATTTTTTGAAAATTATCTCAGTCATACTTATTTCTTTTAATTATTTTGTTTGTGATAACAATTGATTACTTCTATAATGCATAAAAATTTAACGAGTTTTGTATAATGAACAACGGTGTATAATCTAAATTATAATTTTGCAGATCATTAATAAAGGAAGACCTTTGTATGTGCAAACGACAAATTGTGTCGAAGAGAAGGAATGGGTGGATTTATTGAGTAAAATATGCCAAACTAACAAAGCCAGATTGGAAAGTTACCATCCGTGTGCTTTTGTTAATGGTTCGTGGAGTTGTTGTGGCCAAATAGATGAAAATGCTTCTGGTTGTACTCAAGTCTCGCTAAAACCATTTCAAATGGAATTGTCGACAGCACTGGATCCGGCGCGTGACCTACAACGTTTGCACACATTAATAGTGACGAATCCACGACGTTTGGATGATCTTAACGATCCAAATGGTTATCAGTCAGCAATTTTTGAAGATGTCGAAAGTTTGCAAAGGACAATTTGCCAATTAAACGAAGTTGCTGAAAGTCTAACGAAAGTCCATCAAAACTATAAGCTGACGATGGGTCTTCAAATAAAGTACGGTAGCAAACAAGTGCCAATCGGTGATGATAACTATTTGCGAATGACTCGAACCAACTTGCCACCATCTCCAGCAGCCAATCTTTAACATATTATTACTAGGACATCATTTCAAAAAGACTCATTCTATTTTTTGTACTTATCATCAATTCAAATACTGCTGCGTACTATTACAGATAGATAAAAATTTCAAAAGCTAAGGTGAGAATTAAAATTGATAATATTATGGACCATAATAATTTTTTTTAATTGTTTTTATTATTTTTGTATACAATTTAAAGAAAATCCATGATTTGTTTCGTCCAAAAATATATATATATATATATAAATAAAATAAATATCAAATTCTAAAACCCGTTTGTGTTCGACAATTTTAAATTCAATTAGATTAAAACGAGATATTTTTTATTAATTTTGTTACCTTTCACAAGAAAGTTTTCAGAAAAAATATTTTCCTGCAGAAACTATGCATTAAAAACTTGTACTATCGAATTACCAAAACTTCACAATGAATTAAAGAAAATTTATATCTAAATCAAATAATTTTTGGTTTAGAGGATAATGTCAATTACATTCCAATATTTCTAATTAATATTCATGTTGTATTGTTTCTTATTTATCATAATATATTCATGTGTTTATCAATACATAGTTTGATTAACAAAAATAATAATGCAAATGAAAAAAGATAAATAAAAATGCATATAAATTTATCTAATTGAATTTATAATTAAAAAATATTAAAGAAATATATTTGAAATTGTGTATTTTAATACTATTATTAAATTAATTGGTATAATAATCACTAATTAATGATTAAGAATAAGAAATAATAAGAAAAATTTTGAATATCTTTCCAAATGTAACGTAGGCAAATTATTAGGTACCTGAGAAACTTCAAAAATAAATAAAATACCGTAGATTTAATCATAATTAGTAAGTACAAATAAAAAATAAATTTAATGGATATGTTAGTAAAAATTCTTTTTTTTTCTTCATTTAATTGCTATTTTGAGTTCAATAATATATCTAATAAAATTTCAACGACAAGTGAAATTTTTTTATGCTAAAATTAAATTTAATTCTTGTAAAAGATCATTGGATTGCATAGGTACATAATTGTAAAGAAATAGAATTTTCTCTCGGAACATATTTAGTAGCATCTTCACAGGTCAGAAGCAGATTATCTTTCAATACGTTACTTTTTATAACAAGCTGGTAAAATAAAAAAATTGTTAAATTTCTAACATACACAGTACTGTGCGAAACTATTGCAACTGGTTGTACCAGCTTGTTCTAACATAATGTTTATCATATCTATAAAAAAATATATAAAATTTATATTTTGCATTCAACAAAAAAATAAGCGTATAAAAAACTATTTGCAATCAATCCTAATTTCAGTATACTTCTGTCTAATTCATATAAAACAATAATAATTTATTGCATAGCTTTTATTTTTTATTGCAATTTCTGTAAGTTCCAGTCCCAGTGAGTAGTATCAATATTTAAGCGGGCTTTCAAGTTTTCTTAAAAATAAATGATATTTTTAAATGGTTTATGGCTTAGTAGTCCGGATTTTAGAGATGAGTTAATATCTAATTGTAGACTAATTTCGACTTCTTTAAAAGCAGTCTGAGAATATTTCCGAATGAAATTTATAATTGCTTGATCCTCCTTTTGAATTCTTTTTAGAGTTCTGCCCCCTTTATGAACTGACACCTCGCGTCCGCTTTTTGTATCGCGTCAAATAGTTGATCTGTGAATCGAATACTTATTTGAAATTTGTTATTGCGATATTCTACTATTGTAATCAAGTTGAATTCTCGACTTCATATCGATTCATTTTTTTGCAAACAATTATACTACTCTACCAACAACACTTGAAATAATTGTCACAATTATTAAAAATGCAGAAATGAGCCTTAAAAGCATGAATTTTACGAACGAATTTGATCATTAAGTGAAATTAATCGGTAAAAAAAAAGTTTTCCGAAAAAACTAGACGAAAAGTAAACATTTCCATTTAGTTGCAAATGTTTTGCACAGGCTAAATCGGCATTATTTTGGCAAATGTATATATTTCCCAACAAAAGTGTGATCAAATACGGAGGTTCATGCGTTTATATTTCAGGGTAATATGCCTGAATATAATTGCGACGAACGAGAATACATGCAATGTAAAACGCAATTGCGACGAGTAACCACATGCTATCTGATCATTCGGTTCAAAATGTTTTAGATAATCGAAGCAAAACCATGCAACCCAATCAAATGCTAAAAATTTAAAATAGATGCATGTAATGTATAATTTGTCAGAGTGCTATTTAATTGGTCTAAACCATAAAGTTACAAATGGTGGGTATGATATATATGCTTTCGATTTCAATTTCAGTTGTTAACAAATAACTTTATCATATAACAAAACATTTAAATATGAAATATTGTCGGTAACGTTGCGGACAGAACAGAATAATTGAAACTTAGCACTAAGAAAACGACCGACTCTTTATTTGTTCTGTTCACTGAAAGTTTTTAAGTTTTTTTACGGTGAGTTTTCAGTCACCCTTAGATAGTAGACCAGAATACAAAGAATTTTCAAGAAAAGGTACTTTCTATAATATACATTCTCAGTCAGAAGCTATGTTTATTATGTCAATTATAATTAGCAAACTTTCTATAATCACTGGTATGTGTTGTACTCTTACAAGTGATAACTTATTTAAATCTAATTCATATAAAATACCAATTTCAGTATTATAAATCAATGTTATATAAAACACTGCTTATGTAAGGGCACCGTACTAAACCAAAATAAACTTTTGATAATATAATTTTGTATTATTATTAAAAAAGATAAAGATGGAAATAAAATCAAATGAAAAATATTATTTACTTTTACTTTTTATTTTTAAAATAACTTTATTGATTTGAACAAAGCTCAATAGATGGTGTTACAAAATGTCAATACAGTTCCGTCGAGTGACTTAATTGATCTTAAAAGTTTCAGATTTATAGTGGTATTATTTTGTCATTATTCGCTCAAAGAATGAAGAGAAATATTTATTTAAGATAATTGGAAAAAAATAGTTTCAATACAAATTTTAATCATTAATTAAAATGCGTTTTTAAATCAGAAAACCCCCAATATATTCAAAATTGTTGTTATTTTCTCAAAAACTAAAATGCCTTTTCTTCATTTCTTTGAAGAATCTATAAAATCTGTGTAAGTCTTACTATGCTTTCTTCTAGCTTTCATAATATATCAACTGATTGTATTTAAATACTCATTCTTTGATAATATTATAAATAGATATATTACAAAATTATATTATAGAAGACAATGTTTAATATGAAGATTCATATTTAAAAAAGAAATTTGAAGATTCGTTAAATATGATTTCCATTTTCAATAACTCCTGCCTCTTGAATAGAACTCTGGGTAATATTTTGTAAATCTTTCAACTTCCTTCTTAACTACCGCAAAATCCTTATACCTGACACTTTACGTCAATGCAAACCAGTAGTTTTCCTCCTATTATCAGTACGCGTTTAATGCTGATTTCAGAAGAATATTTCTCTTCTAATCGGATTGTCTTTAATACTATAATTTAATACCATTGAATTAATACTAATTATCAGATAATCTATTTATGCTATGTACGTGTCCAGCCAAATTTTTGACTCAAACAAGCTATTTTCCGACGAGTTTCCTTTCATTTTTAAACAATATTTTTAAATTTTTTATTTGTGAATTAATACAAAATTATTCTAGAATCAAAGTAATTATATCAGGATTTACAGAAATTTTCGCTAATTGTAATTGTCGTGTTATCGAATATATTATTCCATGAGACTGTACCCTTTTTTTTAAACATGTTCCTAAGTAATACCTTTTTCATTGAAACCAATACTCTATTATTCAATCTATGATATTCACTACATTTGGAATGAATGTTTGGTTAGAAAAACTATTTTTGAAAAAAAATTTCTTTGCAAACTTTATAAAATCTTTTAATTTCAATGTTGTTTAACATACAAATTCTCGGTTTGCCTAGAAAAAATTTCAACATGGGATTTTTTTTGTCAAATACTGATTTTACAATAGGTACCAATAAGCACTATTCAACTAACATATTGCAAACCTTACATATGCATATTCAATTTAAAGTTATCGGTTTTACTGGTACATTTTCTAATAAATGATATTTAAAATCTAAAATCTATTCGGTCATTGCTGCAAATCTAATTTATTACAAGTGTTTTTAAGTTTAATTATGTGACAAAATTTTAGCAAATTTAGCTTTTTGCGAGTATTTTGAATATACTAACACTCTTATCCATAAATTTAATTGATTCTTGTAAAAGTAATGGTTACTCCCCAAAAAATCTACTCAGTTTGAATGCTTTCACATTCACAGAAACTAAGTTAATAAATATATAAGAAAGCTTCAGAACGTGTAATAGAACATTAACAATAAAAAGGTAATATTTAATGAACTATTATTGTGATGTATCAAAAATATAGTAATTGTAGCTTTATCTTATAAAAATATTAATTATAAAAGAATAATTCAGGTCCTATGAAGTTGAATAATTAGCTAAAAAATCCAATAGAATTCTTACAAAATGTAATCGGTTGTAAAATAATTGATTATAGTTAACTTGTATTTTATCATAATCCATTAAATTTAATTTTTTTTGTTTTTACTTTTATAATAAAATAAATTAAAAATGTATTATTTTTAATTATCACAAATGAATAATTTTTAATGTAGACAGTCGTGTTGTCTCGAAAATTTCGAATTATTTTCATTGTTCTTGATGAACGTTTAAAAACAGGACATTTTCTTTGGTTATTTTTTTGTTTATTTATATAAGCATTCGGAGGCTTCTTATAATTAACCGAATACATATAAAAGGGAGGCTTAAATATACACGTAACAGGTTAAAAGTGTTTGAACAAAATAAATTTATTAAACAAAATTGAAACAACGGTAGACAACAATATATGTATATAACTATCTTCTAAATAATAATAAAATACCGTTTTTGAAACAAAATAAAAATCGTATGTGTCCTCACAATACGGTTAAAATTGAAATATCAGAACATGAGTAAATAGATAATCCAAACATTTTGAAGTTCCTTCCTACCGGTGGTGTACATACCCAGACACATATGCTTATAAAGAAAAGAATCAAAGTAAATCCAAACTTACGTACATACAATCTGTTTTTGTATTGTACTATTATTATTAATGTTAATAAATGACTGATTAATCGATTAATTGATTGATTATAACGCGTATTCAAGAAAAGAAGCAATAAATTATTTTGTTTTTTTTTATCTCTTTGTTACTTAATCGAATTGTAATATTTTGTTAATTAAATATAATTCAAATATTATTTATATTAAAAACAAGAAAAAATATAAAAAATGTAATAAAAGTTTATTTTGAATAAAATTAAAAATATGATTTTAAAATAAATAGAGTGTACTATTATAATTATTCCTATTTGTTAATTATTAAGTTGTATAGAAAATTAAGTCTATGTTAATATTATATATAATGAAAAAAAAAGAAGAAATTATCTGAACTAATTTTTTTAAAAATAACTAAAAAAAACAAAATGAATAAATTTGAAAATTCTTTCTAAACCGAATATACGCACAATGTTTAAAAAAGCGAAATTATATCTCTTCATGTATAAGAATTTTTTTTAAACGACAAAATTACAAATTTAAGCCTAATATAAGTACTTATATTTGTGAAAGAGCATATGCATATGTGTGCTATAGACAGAAATCAATAGTTACATATATTATAATAATATTTTTTATAAGAATAACACAATTTAACATGAAAGCTAAGTGGGTTAATTTTCTGACTCGAATTATAGTTAATAATAACATAAATAATCCATCCCATCGTTAAATTATTTTTATTTAATAGTAAAAAATTTTCCTTTTTTTTTACGAACACCTTTATGACTCTTAAATATTAAGTTTAAAAAAAATTAGTAATAAAAAATTGATAAATACATTTATTTTTTTAACAGACATTAATAAAACATTTAATATAAATATTTACATATATACATACGTGTGTCGGATGTATAGGTAGAAGCTATTATTATTATTTTTAATATTCTACTGTTTTAATTATATTCATTATTATTAATTAGGATTAAGATTAATATAATATTTAACTATACAATAGTAAATTGTAAAAACTCAAATTAATTAATTAATTGTAGAAATTCGATATATATGTATGTAATAATGTTTCTTTCTAACATACGAGATAGAAGATGACAATGTCTAATTTATTTTCTAACAGATAATAAAATATTCTTATTTGTTCGATTGCTAATTTTAGAATAATTTATGAAACAATATGTAAATAGTAATTAAATTACTGTAAGTTATATACAAGATTATACATGGAATATCAATAATATGTATAAATGTATGTACGAATTTTATAATATTTCATATATTATGAAAATATTTCTGTATACAATGACAAATTTTTTATTTATGTTATTTTTTGTTTCTTAAATTTTGTACTTGAATTATTTATGTACTTATACATATGTTTATATATAAGAAATATTTTTAAAAAATCAAAACAAAATAGTACATACATTCTTTTTATATCATAAATTTTTATTTAACGAGAGAACAATAAACCTTTTTAACAGAATTTTTACCAAAAAAATCATTGCTATCAAAGAATTTCGATCATTTAAAATACTTGTAAAATATGTGATTACTGTCGGAGATTACAATGCGAAAAACCTAAAATATAGATGAAGTATATCTAGTGTTGAAGTTAAAGTTCGGCAGAATACAATGTGTAATTGTCGATTTGAATATCTTGTTGAACAACATCATCTAATCAATTTCCCGATATTTTTGAATATTTCGTTATGTGTGGAAAATCTACGGCAACGTCAATTATATCTCTACTTGTTTGGCTTATAATTCAGTAAAATTAAAGACATGTTAGACAATCAGATTTTCGGAAGCTATGTAAAAAGGTTTTAAAATTGATGTGAATGTTAGTATTTTTAAAATAAAAACAGTTATTATTCCGCACAAAAATAATTCAATGCACAATTTAATTGCTTTAATAATTGCTAGCCGAGTTGCACACTATAAAATCACCGATATAATTGGCTCCTATATCTTCTTACTCAGTTTTATTTATATTGCACAGAAATATATGAACGTTTTTTCAGAACAATATTGTATTGTTGAGTTCCCACTACCGTAGTTTCTAGAACAATTCAGAATCTTACACTATGTAGAGTTAATCAATCTTAAGGGGCCCACACACAGGCCAACTTGGTCGGCCGATCGGTTGGCGGACCACGCCATACACGTTCCAACTTCTTTCAAAGCATTCAAGTATTTTTGACAACCGTATGTCAAAAAATCATTTGCTTTTCGGTTTTTGTGTTGAACACACCTTTAGCTGTGTTCGGCTGAAACGTCAAAAATTTTGTGTTCAGAAGGATGTTTTAGTCGGAAGAAATTCGATCATTTATTGTTTATTTTTACTATATTCTCTGGTATATCTTCTTTCTGGTATAAAAAACAAATTAAGTAAAGAAGCTATTTACTTCAGAATTTACCAGTTGAAAAAAGTGCATGCTTATGTTTTTATTTGTTATTTAAATATGGAAAATATGCAATAAATTATTTGCCCTTTGGCAGATTAGTCAAAGAAGATTTTTATTTGTTCTTGCACTATCTAGGCAAAGTGATAAATATTTGCAGATGCAACGAACCCGCCAAACTATCTATTTTCACTTTAGCAACTTGAATCCACCTAACGTAAATTGTATGCGTAACTCCCAGTTCGATGTGGTAGTTTGTTCGAGGTAGAGTAGATAATGACAGCTACAACTACCGAATAGTAGCAAAATTGGTCCAAAGGAAAACGCCTAAAGAAAAATTGCAACATTTATCGTGGAAAAAAAAAGAGAAAAGGGGAAGGAAAAAATATTTAAAAGAAGAAAAGAAATCAAAATCTGTTGGAAAAGGAAGTAGGGCAGAGTATAAAATTTGAAATCTAAAGAAGAGAGAGGAAAAAAATTAGTATAAATACAAAAAATCCGAAATCGAAAACGAAAAAGAAGAAAACCTGAGTAACCAATAATAAAAAAAGACAAGAAACGTTGGAGCGAATCGTCGACTTTCGTGGGAGAGAGCTAAGATGTTAGGTCCTTCTCTCGATTTCTATTTTATTAATTAAATCCTTCATATTTACAAGAATATTATAAATAAATTAAACTATTTTCATAATAAAATTTATACATTATTTTAAAATGATTTAATTCAAATAAAAAAATAAAAATTATATATTTAAGATAATAATAATAAAAAAATATTTTTTTTCATATAATTTAAAATATTACAATAATAATCGTACCAATAATCAGCACTGGTAGTAGTGGTAGCAATAATAATAATATTGAGGGCAATAATATATTTAATAACGATTATTAACGTTAATACCTCTACATAACTTTTCTTTTCTCATTGATTACGAAAACTATATGTTTTTCTACACAAATATATGAAAGCAGTACGATTTTTCGCCGCTTTTGCAATAATTCAGACAGAATTGTCTGAATTATCAGACGAATATCGAAGAATACAAGTTGTTTAAACTAAATCAAAAGTTAAAACAACTTGTATTTCTTCGATTAAAACAAATAATTACTTAATTAATTTTATGTATAGTGTGAAGTCGGTTTCATGTCCAATCATCACGCAATAATTTGTTCGCAAACTTATCAGTGTATCCTATTCTTGTATAGTACATACATGGCGCTCGACTGAGCTTTCGTTCAACATTTTTGGCATCATGATTTTGATCTTGGGACGAGACCTCATTAGTTCTGGTCTATGATAATACTTACAAGTTTAAGTGTAATTTTCTCTCTAATAGATAAAATAAATCAATAATAACTAATAATACGGGAAAGAACATAATAGTAATAATAAATAAATACTTTTAATAAAACCGGAATAAAGAGAGAGGAAGTAACCAAAAATATAAAAAATAAAAATCAAAAATTTCTACCAATCGAAAAGTTAAAATAAAAATCGAGATGAAATGAAAACAAAAACAATAAATAAGTAAAGTCAGGAAAATGCAAAAAATTTACTAACCTATAGTGAGTCACAAAAGTATTCGGACACCGCTTAAGAAGTTCTTTAATGTACAAATACAGCTAAAAAAAAAAATATTTTCAAAATACATTATGAGCTTTTGCTTTTTATATTTTAAACTGCCAGAAATATAATAATTCAATAGTTGATTCAAACAACAAAGAAAACGATATAATAAAATATAAAATTACACCTAATTTCTGATTCACTCACATCTTTTGTCACGGAAAATATCAGCATTAATAAATATACCAAAAAAAATATCGTTCGCGGCATACTACGGAAATTGAAAATAGAAAAAAAAATTAGATGTAAAGCGATAAAATTGGGTGAAGAGAAGTTTTATCTCTAAATGAAAAATCTTTGTTGTGTTAGCCTTATGGATGGCATTGATGATTTGGTCGTTACCATGTATGTGTTCTTCGTCCAGTTTGTTACTTCGGGCAGCACTTATTTTAAATTCATTATAAGATTTATTAAAAATTCGATTATATTCGTTCTTAATATATATTTTATATTATTTCATTTTATTATACTACAACAAAATTTCTTTATCAGAATTTTTTTTTGTATTGTATAACTCACGAATTTGTTTTAAATTATTTTATTACATTGTTATTACTACAAAACTATTCTATGTAATTAGACAAATTTGCGGTTAAAATTCAATTTTATACTATTTTATTAGTCGGACTGTTATTTATATAACTTAAAAATTCCCGTTAAATTAGTTTATTGTATTTTTTATTACTTCAAAATTCTATTCTATGCAATTAGAAAAAGTTGCGGTTAAAATTCCTTCTAATACTATATTATTAGTCGGATTGTTATTTGTATAACTTAAAATTTTCAGTTAATTTTAGAATTAATTTTATTCTATTTTTATTATTCCAAAAAAGAAAATTTGGCAGTTAAAAATGATTTTTACAAAATTTTATTATGTTCACTTTTTTCTAGGAAAAGAAACGAAAAAAACCAGAAAACAGATTAACATGCGTAAATTAAAAAAGAACCATCCATAGCTAGAAACCGAATAGGAAAAAAAAGAAAAGAGACAAGAACTGAAAAAAGGAAGTAGAAGAAATGAAGGAAGAAAATTTACAATACCACCGCTCCCATTGTTCCGATTTGAGTTCTGTTATTTTTGTTAAGTTGGTACATCTATTGTTGATATTCCCTCTAAGCGTCATAGCTTGACATTTGCAAAAGTTACGTAACCCAGAGTACATCTATCTCTGTGTGTGTTGACGATTTTTTACAATTTTAGAAATGGATTTAAATTTGCAACAACGAACTTGTATTAAATTTTGCGTAAAAAACGGATTTAATGGTGCGCGATCGTTGGAAATGTTGGAAAAGTGTTTCGGCAACGATTCTCTAAATAAAACGATCGTTTACCAGTAGTGGCACGAGCGGTTCAAAAGTGGTCGTGAGTCAATCGAAGATGATGAACGAAGTAGCAGACCATCGACATCGAAAACCGACGAAAACATTGATAAATTAAAAGAAATGTTGGTCAATAACGCAAATTAACCATCAGAGAGATAGCGGAGGACATTGCCTATGGATTCGTCCAAGACATTTTGGTTAATGATTTGGGTTTCCGTCGTGTAGCAGCAAAGTTGGTGCCAAAAGACCTCAATTTCATGCAAAAAAAGACCGTGTTGACGTCGCAAAAGACATGATTTGCGAGGCTGAATCCGATCGTACATTCATCAAAAGGATCATTACTGGAGACGAGACGTGGGTTTATGAGTACGACACGCAATCCAGACATCAGGCAAGTGAATGGCGTTCACAGAATGAGCCGAGACCAAAAAAACCACGTCGTTTTCAGTCAAAAAAGAAGTTAATGCGCACGGTTTTCATGGATTACAACGGTGTAGTCAGAAGGCCGGACAGTAAACAAAGAGTATTATTTGGGACGTTTGCGTGAAGCAATTATGGGCAGAAAACTCGTGAATTTTGCACCATGATAACGCACCGTCGCACAGTGCCATCATTATTCGTAATTTTTTGACGAAAAATGCAAAAAATACCATCCAACAACCACCGAATTCACCTGATTTGGCTCCCTGTGACTTCTTTATGTTCAATCGATTTAAAAAACCATTACGGGGAACGCGTTTCAACAGCCGAGAGGAAGTAATGGAAAAATCGCAGGAAGCACTTATGGACATACCGAAAACCGAACATAAAAAATGTTGCGAGGATTGGATCAAGCGCTGGCATAAGTGTGTTAAAGTCGATGGGGATTACTTTGAAGGGGACAATTTAGATTTAGATGAATAAACTTGTATTTTTAATTTTTTGAATACATTCCGTAACTTTTTGATCAAGGTGGTATATGTAGTTATGTCGGGAACTGCAACGTATATTTCCTGTTTGGTCTTCATACTTATTTATAAATTGATCTGTTAGTCCAGTCTACTTGTCCGTGTATCAGTTTTGGAGGAATGGATTTAGAAGTAGGAAAAGAATTAAGTGTTAAAAGAACGGGGCTATGATCTTGGCTCATATCTAGAATAGTAGTTATGAATATATCTTTTGAATGAAGCGGAGTTGTTATAAAATAATTTAAAATATTCGGAATTTTAAAGGTAGATATAGGTCAATAACTAGGAGAAGGATGAGCAATGATTTGACACACGGTAACCCCATTGAGGTTGTTTTGCATTGTAATCTCCTACAACAATTGAGGGAGAAAATATCCTCCAAGTGTCTGAAAAAAGAGGTTTTGTTAGATACAGAATCTATATTTAGTGGAGAAGGAAAATAATTTAGAGTTATAACGATGGATAGGATAGATTCCGTGGTAGTTTGGAAATGTAAATAATAGGCAAGTGAATTTACTATAAGGATGGCAGTTCCAACATGTGTTGTGTTGTCAGGGTGGTTAGTCCTATAAACAACCGTATAGTTTGGTATAAGAAAGTAAGACCTAGCTGTAAAATTCGTTTCACTAATAAGTGCTACAAAACAGTACGTTTTGTTCATGTCGGTGTGACGTCAGTCCGTTCGCATTTCAACGGAGGATCGACAGGTATTTATCAGTTAGGAAGAACATTTATTTAAAAGTATTATCCGATGCTTTTTCGACTAATTTTCGAAGAGCCGGCAAAATTGAGTGATACAGGAAAGTTATCCAACGGATAAATCGAATTATTTTTTATAATAAAAAATATCAAATAATTTAGCATGGAGAAGAAAACAAGAAAACGAAAAAAATATTTTCATAACTATAATAGAATAGTTACATTAAATTTAAAAAAAGTGTGAGGTAATGTAACACTGAACATAGTGTTGGTTTTTCAGAAGAAACCACCGCGGCCAAAGCTCATTTCACTTAGACAACTACGGTAACAAGCAAAATTATCACATTTGGGCATCTGAAAATCCAAGAGCAGTTACCAAACAACATTCATCGCTTGTTCACTCTATGGTGAGTTTTATGGTCCAAAGGCATAATTGGTCCGTATTTTTTCAAAAATGAGACTGGTGCTACAATTATTGTCAATGGAGTGTGCTACAGAGACATTGTAACCAATTTTTTATGGTATATTTTTGATGACACGGCGCTACGTACCACACCACCTAAGAAACAATCGATTTATAGAAAATCAAATTCAATGGACGTCTTATTTCACGAAGAGGTGATATCAATAGGCCACCAAGATCATGTGATTTAACGCCGTTGGATGTCTTTTTTTAGGGCTATGTGAAAAATAATGCTTATGAGAATGTGATCAAAAATTTTGTAAAAAGGATTAATATCTGTTAACGGAGTCGTGGTGGACATTTGCCCGATATTGTTGTTCATTCATAAATGGTAAAGTCTCTACAACATATTTCAATAAAGAATGACGGAATTTTTATTCAAAATGTATGTTTTATTAAAAATTTTAAATAATTTCTTATTAGTACACTCTATTTATTATTGTTTAAACCAAAGTAAAACGACAATTTATACATAAGATGGACAGCTCTTCGGAGTTATATCAAATAAATAAATTCCACTTTAGATATGATATATGTATTTGTTATGTTCGCGTGCAAAACCGATAGTCTTTCTTTGATGAAAGAAAACGAGCATGCCTGCCACTTCCTTATCTGATTAGTTTTATCAACTCATCTTACATTTTTCGTCCTAATATTTCTTCTGCCACACTCTCATAGTCAAATCCTATTTGTCAATATATCTTAATGATTGGAAATAATGAATATTATCAAATTATCGCTATTACGGATGATATTATTCATGGTAGCATATTTGCTCTCATTCTATCCGAAGTTATTTAAACATTTTCAATCCCATGATTTGTTTGCTTTAGTCATAAAATGAGACATATCCGTTTAATCATCTTCATTTACCCTGGAAATCACTAGCTACAATGGATTTCAAAAATTCTGAAATACGTATTCGTATTCGGAAAAATTTTATGTTTATTTATGTCTAATAAGTATTGCAAGTTACTTAAGGATAGTACCATAAATTTAAACTTTTTATTATTAAAAACTACACTATTTAAGTTATTGAATAGTGTTGTTTTCAACGTAAGAACTCAGTGAACATTTCAATATTAATGTATTATTATTGTTTACCAATGTTTTTTTTTTAAATGACTTGTCGATAATTTAGAATTATCATTAATTTATTTCAAACCAATACAATATTGAATTAATTTATTAGAAACAAATTTTTAAAATGGCATTTGGGGACAATTGGTCCAAAGAGCAAACACTTCCTCTAATAAATAATTTTAAAATTAATAAGTGTTTGTAC
Organism: Atherix ibis; assembly: GCA_958298945.1. NCBI lineage: Eukaryota > Metazoa > Arthropoda > Insecta > Diptera > Athericidae > Atherix > Atherix ibis. The sequence continues at coordinate 64,864,781 of OY282606.1, read as the reverse complement.
GTAACTATGAACGCAGATTTTTTGAAATAGTGGAAGAGGCAAAAGGTTTTCAAAAATTGGTGAGGACCTGCAGAATATGAAACCTGGTGTACAAAAAGAACAAGTGAACGAAAAATCAAAACTCTTCAAAGTCAAATATCACGAGAAAGCACTTTGCTGAGATAACAAAAAAAAGTGATGCTGCAGGAAGTACCATATATAAACCCAAATTGTGGCACTATAATGGGTTAACATTCCTGATGTATGCTAGTAATGCATTATTTTTAAAACTAATATTTTAAATGAACTTCAATTTCAATTCACCCTTCGTTATTAAAGAAACTTTTGAATTCTGACCTCCAGTACTATCCAACTTTAGCAGTTCTTCTATTGGGATATCGTTGATTTTCTCTCGCAACAGCATATTCTTTAATAAAGTATCCATCCATCCGCTGCTTTGGATTTTGCCATGAAGGATATATTTTATTTTGAGCCCGAATAAATGAGTAAGTTTTTATCCATAAATAATTAATTTTTAATAAATATAAATGATATGTAAAATAATTAATTGTTAATAATATCAATTTTTATAGGTACTCCAATAAGCTGAAAACTTTCTTCATCCATGCCTAGTTTCTGTAATCTACCGGATTAACTTTTAGTTCTTATACTAATGCTTTCCGCGTTATGTTATACTGCTTTACCCATCATTTCGTTTATGATTTTTTATTTTTTTCATCGATTTCAACTGTAACCAACAAGCCAATAGCAGCCACTCTTAAAGTTTTGATATGATTCAGATCGAAATGACATTTCTTCACTAATCTATGTACAGGAGAACCAGTTTGTTAACAATTAATATGGAAGCGATTGTTCGTATGGTGTTTATGTTATGCTAACCATGTGTGAAACGGATCAACAAGCAACGAGTAACGAGCAATATGCAAGGAGCAGCAACTAACAAGTAACAGGCAACGAGCAACAGGCAATGAGTTATAACAGTGGTAGCAACGGCAGCAACAATAATAGTGAAGATAGAACATAATAGTCTAAAATGGAAATTATCCACATACTGTCCAGCTCCCCCACCTGACGCCGATACCCTACGCGGCAAAACTCATACGCATTATGCATGCAGTGCGTCTGCCATGGCCGTCCATCATGTGCAACAACATCAAATTTTAGTTCATTCAAATAAACTATTGGTTAACGGTAAATCGAATCACAAGCGACAACATTTGATTTAGCACCGTCATCGAAGCATAGGACGTCAATTTCTTGCAACAAATTTACGAAACGATGCGCAATCCCTCGTCCTTACCGGCATCTAAATCAAAGATTTTATTCGTTATTCATTAAAATCGAATAACGCTTTTATTCGATTTTAATAGCATCAAAATCAAAATAACTATACCGTTATTCACAATTTCACCCTAAATAAACAGTGACGAGTTTAGTAATGTGTCTCTAGACTACATCGTAAAAACCGTCAAATTTACTCAACGAATAGCGACGAATTGGCAGCAAGGAACAGGACGCAAAATGATTGAATGTATTGCGGCTGAATCGACTAACAATATAAGTGGTAAAGTGCCTTGCTGCCGTCGCATCATCGCTATGACGAAATACGTTACCGAAACGCCAGAACAATGTAATATTCCTATTCGAAATGAACGCACGATCGAGCGCTGCTGGCAGCTTACCAATGCGTCAAACATTTCCGACACATACTGAAATCAAGCAAATTCGTCTAGCTGTCCGAATACAAACCGTCAGTTTCGTATTTTCATCACATGCAAGATAAGGCTGCATCTAAGCAACCGCTCATCTCGATTATATTGGTCAATTCACAACAACTGACGCATCAAAGCGAACGTCGTCCACATCGAAATCGAAACAATAAAGAACTTGGCGAGACAATCAGCAAGCAATTCATCACTCGAACTATAAAACAGAAATACTGCCAATTGTTTTTTTGTGACATCGAACAGCACATAAAGACGATATTGGACGCATCGCTAGCCAAAGAATTGTGTGGACAAACAATTCGTTTACCGCGAGAATTCTTTAACGAGACCTCTATAACACAACGACGCCGAATTCGTCAACCATAGCGCATTATTGAAATCAAACACCGTTTGTTCAAAAATCGCCCGCCGACAACAAATCAGCCAAAGCTGTCAACCCCTAGCCGGACGCAATATTTACAATTGTCCGCCCAATACGTACAAATCGCAGCGAAATATCAGTGAGACAATTACTTCGATTCCGCTAAAATTGGCTTTGTGAAGGAACTAAACGAAGTGTGGCTTAACCTTTTTAATTTATGAGATAGGACTTGTTTTGTAGAATTATTGGAGCGGTATTGCAACGCTTATAGTTGCTTTTAAAAAGAAGACTATTCGTTTGGACGCAGCACTAAGCAAAATATTCACTTTCATATATTAATAAGAGTAGGAGATTTGTACAGGAGAGTGTTTGCGAATTTTGCAAAACAACTCAGCAGATAGACCAGTAATGATATTGGAGCTATACACAAACACGTATGTTCAAAAATGTGTCGCCAAGAATATATTTCTCAGTGACAAAGAATAATGTGGGAGTGGAAATGTTAACATATTATAGAAGCTAAGTAAAGTATTTCATGTTTCGGAGTTATATAACCAGTGTAGAAGGGTACTTAAGTTTAAAATACTACAAGGAATGGGCATGTCGAATTGTTTGTACAGGTGGTATCTTAGTTAGTGCGGTATCTATTTTAAAGGGCCTGAAATGGTCTCATAAATTAGGAGAAGCAGATCGGTTGTATCATAAGCATGTTGCCTAACAACACAAGAAATATATTTATTTCCTATATGTATTGCTAGGCAACTTGCTTATGATGTGCTCCTATTTTATAATCTCACAGGAATTTTTACATATTTTTAATTTGACTAAGTTTTAAAATAAATATAATTTACGTGCTTTCTAATGTAAGGTACTGGAATCCAATTTAATATTTAAAAAAATTAACATTTGCCAGGATTAATAAAGACGCCAGATTGAGATAACCACATGAAAAGGAAATGTAAATCATCTGGCAGTGTTTGGGTTAATGATATATTAAGTAACGAAGAGGAAAACGGCTTTTTGTTATCGACATAGATATAAAGATCAAGGTTTAGAATATTGCTTATAGAAATTGAAAGGTAATGTATGTACGTGTTGAAAAGCGCCACTGCATTTAGGAATAACATTGAGAAAGCCTCTTTTAACAGTGGTATACCTCGGATAAAAACCCAATGACTTAACATAAACTCTAAAACTACGGTTTATTTTTTTTTAAATCAAAAGGAGCAGGATGCGTGGGGTAGCACCTCAATCAAATTGTGTTTTTAGGACTAACTGAAAACCAACACTCTCAAAAGCTTTTTATAATGCAGCTGAGAGTATATGGACATGTTTCCTCTTTGAAATACTCTTGTTTAAATGATGACACTGGTTTAGTAAAAGAGATTGTATCCCTTACAACTATTACGATTGCACAAAGAATATTTGTCAATCATTTATTCTAATAACGAAAATAAGGATATTGGACGAATTTACTAGGATTGCTTAAGTTATCGTTACCTTTAGAAAGGGGGAAATCATAGCTACTTTTCAATAGTGTGGGTATATACTATATTGTAAGATGTGGGCAATCTGAAATAGAAAGAAGTCCGACAATGTTAATTCATAGAGAAAGTAATTTAAGCAAATCCGTGAGCCTGTCCCTTTCGACAACATAAGGAACATGAAGCTTGAATATGTTGAAGTTGGGTAGAAAAGAAACTTAATTTTGAAAAAACGTATTTTTTTATTGCAAAGAGATACATTGAAATTACTGTCAGCTCTATAACCATACCAAATATTACCTACTTTCTTACCTATTTTAGAAGACGGGAAAGAATTTCGGAAATTAAAGTAACAAGGTGTGTTTGTATTGTTTTTTTAATACAGCCTATTTATAGCTCTCGAGGAGTTTTTGATTGTACTTGGGGGGGATTGATATTGGAAACAAAGTGCAACCAGCTATTTTTATTTTATTTACGAATTTCTTTTTATTAACTGAGCATTAGATTTTTTAAATTATAAATAGCATACAATACCCTGAGAAATGAAGATTAATAAGGATAATTCAATCACACAAAAAAAAAAGGAAAAGAACAGAAACAAGAAAAAGAAAAGAAAAAAATTGATTTATACATGCAAGCCTTAAATTTAAGGTCCAAAAAATTAAATACAATAAAATTCAATACAACGGCATTGGCTGAGTCGCACAAACTTGTAATTCAGTTATGTGTAGTATATCTGTTCCGCGTTTTTCTTTTAATCTCATTTAATATTATTCTCTTTTTTTCTTCTTTTAGATATACGAGTATTGTAGTAAAAATTCTATTTTTACATTTACTGCGTTTCATAATAATAAATTCTATTTTTACATTTACTGCGTTTCATAAATTCTATGGTGAAATAAATTTTGGTTATTAAAATTTTCATTCAAAAAAATTCTTTTAGTTTATAAAATTTAAAATCAATTCAAAACTGTACTCTTTCTTTGTCATTTATAAAGCATTTTACATTCTCAGTTACACAATAGATATATAGAAATTCTATTTTTATATTTGTTGCGTTTTATAATTTGTTTTTCTTTTGTACATTATTATAGACTAAGTTTTGTACAACTTTGTCCATAAAATCGTAAAATCATTTTATAAAATATTAAATAAAATATAATAAAAAATTTAATTTTTTTTTCAATATGGATTTAAAATTTTTAGTATGAAATAGAAAATGTTAAAATGTTTTTTCATATAAAAATATTCTTACAAGTATACTTTAACAAAAAAAAATTTCTACTTTGATACAATATATACAATTTACATTCTTTCCAAACGTCATTTTTCACGTCTCCTTGTTTGCTTCCTGTCGTCGTAGGGTGTTGAATTCCCTTTTAATTCTTCCATCTACCCTTTGCCACATTAGTTTATATATATATAATTTCGCTTGTAACATAGTTTAATTTTGTTTGTGTCTGTATAATCTTCGAATTTACACCCGTTTTTTTTCGTTTTTTCTTCTTTGGTAAAGTTTTCTTAACTACAATAATAGTATGAATGCAGTTTTTCACAAAATAAAAAAAATCAGTTTTTTAAAAACAACTTTTAAAATAATTCTAACACCGTTGGTTATTACATTTTAACCGACTTTCATGCGAGTTTGCCTCATCCTCCCATGATGATTTTTGGGCCCGGCGTTCAATATAAGAAGAAAAACGCGCACCAAAGCATCCACCACCCGACTACCCTCTCACCCTTATTAAATCATTTCTACGTGCTTTTTTCCTACTACAAAGATTAAGAAAATTCTATTTTTACGATGTAACATAAGCTTTGTTCAATATATACATTTATAACCGTTTTACTACTTTATGAATCTCCGTTACGTTCTGTCCAAAAGAAAAGATAACGTCTTGTGTGTTGCACGTAGAATATTGAGATGTGCAACAGTATCCAAGTTATTATTTTCTACCCAAAAATTGACATACTTAACTGTTTTAATGCTTTAATTAGAAATACTTAATTCTTTAACAACTTACAACAAACTGAACCTACTTTAATTCAATTCAATTCAATTTTATTCCAGTAAATTGTTTGTTTTTATATTACATTTTATGCTTAATACTACTGAACAACAGTATACTATAAAATTAAGTATTAAGGCTATTATTTATACCTATTTCAATACCATATTATTATTTATGTTTTGTAACTAATTATTTTTGTTTGTTAATAACTAATATTAAATTTAATGTTTTATTTGTATATTATTGATGCGTAAGATGCCAAACATATATATCTTATGCTAAATTTGATGTTCACTGAAATTGTAAATTTATTAAAACTAAACTTAAAACTAATTTTAAAATTTAGATAAAAAGTAACTTATATATTAGAAAATACTAAACTAAAAAGGCATTTAGTTACTTGGTCTAGCTGTTTTGTTTACCCGTAATGCATTCCTGTTCTGGCGTTGTTCCAGTCGAAAAGTGATTCGTAATGCTCGTCAAAATACACTCATGTATTGCGAATTTTCAATTTCCGCGGGTTACGTATATTCGATTTTCGATTTGTTTTGTGGCGTTATGTTGGTACTCATGTCTCTTACTTATGCCGACAAGTTCGGCCATTTTGAATATTCTGTTAATTTTTGACTGCTGCTTTGCTTGCACGTGTTTTGGACCGTCTTCGATTTTTGCCCATTCCAAAAAATGGATCAAAGAATCTGTATCAAATTTTGTGTGAAAAACAAAATTAATTGCGCGGACGCATTCCGAATGTTGACTGTGGCATATGGTGAAGCTACCTTGGACCGAAGCAACGTTTATCAGTGGTATAAAATGTTCTCAGAGGGCCGAGAAGATGTGAAGAAAATAGTATTGGCCAATCGTCGTGAAGAAAATCATTGATGAAGTGAAGAAAATAGTATTGGCCAATCGTCGAATTACCGTTAGAGAAGTTGCTGAGGACTTAAAGATATCGATTGGGTGGTGCCATTCGATTTTTACCAATGATTTGTACTTGAGACGGGTCGCCGCAAAATTCGACTCTGTCCGTGACGACCCAAATTTGGTCCAGAGGGTCATAACTGGTGACGAATCATGGGTTTACGGTTATGACATGGAAACCAAAGCTCAATCAACCCAATGGAAACTGCCGCATGAGCCAAGACCGAAAAAAGTGCGCCAAGTTCGGTCGAATGTGAAGGTTTTGCTTACAGTTTTCTTCGATTATAGGGGCGTGGTGCATCATGAGTTCTTGCCACAGGATAGAACGGTCAATAAGGAATATTACCTGGAAGTTATGCGTAAGTTGCGCGAAGCAATCCGCCAGAAACGCCCGGATTTGTGAAAGAACAAAAATTGGCTTTTGCACCATTATAACGATACTGCTAACGCATCGTTGCTTGTGCGCGAATTTTTGGCCAAAACAATACACTAATATTGCCACAGCCACCGTATTCACCAGATCTGGCTCCCTGTGAATTTTTCCCCATGAAAGGAGATAAAGATGGCATCGTAGGAGCATCTGAACAAGATCATAAAAATGATTTTTTGAAGTGCTTCGAGGATTGGAAAAAACGTTGGCACAAGTGTATAATATCTGGTGGCAATCGCCAAAATAGATATTCATAAATAAATAAACAATTTTTGAAAAAACACAAAATTCGCGATACTTTTTGGACAGACCTCGTATGAAACTATTATTCGGTTGTTGTCTATTGTAATTTAATGAAATGTTCCTTATCTAATTTGGGTGTTATAATCTAAAAGTAATATTTACCCTCATCGGTGAAAAATAAGTCTTAGAATACTCTCAAATTTTTCCAACCTATGTACCTGGCTTTTTGAAATAGAAAATCATACAATGAGAGTATTATAATTAATTGTTTGTACAGTAGTACTTTAGTGTTTAGGGAGAGACAGTGTTTTCTTTTGAATATGCTTTCATTGCTTTATTCAGATTGGATTCAGCCTGTGTTTGGAACCTTACTAATGATGTAAAAGTGACACCAAGATATTTTAATGTCGATATTGCGTCAATATTGGCTCCGTTGATTTCAATAGATACTTTGCTCTTTTTTGCAATTCTTCTGGGTCCCCTTTTGGCTGATTTTCTGATACATATCAGTTGGGTTTTCTCATTATTTACCTTGATTCCCCACTTTTTGTAGTATTCTAGAATTTTTTCTATTCCCTCCCTTACCAAATTCGCAGTAATTCTAGGGTTTGCATGTGTTGAGTATGCAAGAGTATCGTCCGCGTAGTAAATCTTGCAACCACTAACAGAAGGAATATCGGCAATGAAAATCGTGTAGAGGAGAGGGCCGGAGATTGATCCCTTTTTAGAGGATATATACTCGACATTTGGTCAGTTTTTTACTTTGAAATATCTATGAGTGAGAAATGATTTGTACATATGAAAGAAACTAAAATCTATCCCCATTTGCGAAAGTTTATATAAGACCATCCCACCATACCGTGTCAAATGCTCTACTTATGTCTAGGCTACATATAACTGTACTACGGTGATTATTTAAGCCTTGGGTTATATCAGCATGCAAGGTTGAATGCACTCTACGGAATCCAAACTGATTTGTTGGAATCATGTTTGAGTCTTCTAAATGGAGTAACAATCTATCGTGAAGAAATCGGTCTAAGATTTTACGGAGATTGGAAAGTAGTGAAATTGGCCTATGTTCTGAAATTGTTGATTTTGGTTTTTTCTAAGGAAGGGTTATCATAATAGCCTCTTTCCATGAAGTAGGGAAGTAGAAATTGTTTAAGCAGTTGTTACGAATTATTAGTAAAACTCTGATGCCCGACATAGTTAAATTTCTTAATAAACAGTTTAGGATTTCATCCGGACCCGATGACTTTTTACTATTTAGTTGCTCAATTAATAAAAACACTTTCCTGAACCCCATGAATAGTCCCTTCCTTGATAGGATAGTAGCCCTATTTTTGACATTGAAGTAAGTCTGTGGTGCCGTATGTCCAATGCTCGTTTGCTCCCTGAGCAAACTACTTTGAGGATTGGATGATTTTTCATCATACAAATCATGGTAAAAATCACCGAGGTTTTGGCTGCTGAATCTGCATTAATGATATTCGTCTGTAACTGTGACTTTTTCCGATCTCCGTCTGCCAGAGATTCTGTCAATTTCTCGAAATATATTAGAATCTGATTTTAATTTACTCAGGAAACGATTTAGTCTGTTGTATATATGTAGTTTTAACCGATCTCTTATAATGACAGAGAGACAGTTAATTTGTGATAGGAAGATTGATATTCTGCGTTTGTTTTGTTAAAATTCCTTATGCAAACTCTTTTTAGTTTTCTTCGCCAATTTTTTCTTATTGCAAATATTTTAGTTATGGAGGCGGGCAAGAATCCGCATTTAGAATTTTGGGTAGATGTATTCTCATTGGTGTTTTTTACAAGACAATTTTTAATGCATTCAACATATATTTGGATTAATTTATCAATCTTTTCGTTAGTATAGTTAACTGAGTCAGAAATATGTATTTTGTTTAGCTCTCTATCTAAACGTTTATTTGAATTGTATCCAGTTGATGTTGTTATAGTTGTAATTCTGCGTGCGAGTAGTTGACAGCAGATTTATGTGATTCCGAAAGTTAATGTTTATGTGAATGGTATATTGAGCGGATTGAAAAGTGGATACGAGGACATTCAATGAATTTCCTTCCATAAAATTATAAATGCTTCCCGAGCTCATGAAAAAATCAATTATTGAGCCACTTTGCGGTGTTGTTGGTTCCGGAGGATATGCCACCTGCAGATTATTGTGTGGTATGTTTTCGTTAGGCCAATTCGCTATTACAATACCATTTAGGTTACTCTTGGAGTCACTCCAAAGTTGGTGGCGCGCATTGAAGTCATCTCCAACTAATAATCCATCACACGAGAGGTTAATATCATTTAGATATCCATCCTTAAGTTTAGTTTCATTAATCAAAAATATACTATTATAAAATTATGTCTATCCTTAAATTTAGTTTTATTAATCAAAAATTTATAAGTTTTATAATTCTATACATTTATGGTGGCACACTAAAGAGGAGGTGTTAAGGGCAATACATCTTAGATTATTATTACTTATTTTTATCTCTTAAAATTAAAAATAATCTGATTATAGATATACTTACCTTCATAGCAAGAAGATACTTTAGTAATAACGTCGAAAAATAGCATCTTATTTCCATAGTTCCATCACAAATTCCAAATAAGCAGTCTGCTTGTCGTGAATATTATCGATCGCATTAAATGATGGCATAAATTGGTGAATTGGTTTCATCAATGTTAGTGGGCTGCATCCGAAAAGATGTGTGCATTCATTAAAGAAACTTCCACATGCACTGGGTGGAAGTGTTGTATTCGCAGAGATAGGCAGGCTGCTGTCTCCTCATCATATCCGCAAACGATTTATTTGGCGTAACCGTTCTGTTGACTGACTCGAATATAAATCTCCTTCTATCCGCTGTCTGCTTATCTTTTTTTCTTTTAATGTATTTTGATCCTCAGTTATTTTTTTATAAACCTCGCAGCCTTTGTAGTTTTTACACTGGACTGGACTTTGGGAATGTAGTTTTTCCCATTTAATCTTCTGGTGCATTATATAATGATGTTGGCTCAGCTGGTTAGCTTTAAAACCAGGATTAAACTGAGTTAAAAACAAATTTGCCGGCCTGTTTTTAGCTTCAGATGTGCTCGTTTTGAACCGCGTAACGCCATGGACATGTACTGTTCCAAATAAGGACAGTTCATTCTGAATATCACCTTCTGCGACTGCATGCTGTAAGCCTCTCAGAATTAGATAGTTTGTTTTCGTTTTTTTGGAGTATATGAAAAGGCCTCTATTTCCTGCTGTTTTAGCTCATTTAGAATTTCTTGACGATCCTCTGCGCGATTTGTTTTTATTATCGATTTACCGTTTTTTAAATTAGTAATTTTTATTTCGCTTCTCAAAGCAGATGAGAAGTAATATGGTTTTCTATTACAGGTGTAGTTGTTCCTACTTGATTCAACTTGAGTGTAATTAAATTATTGTTGATACAAGAACGATTACCATTTTATATTTAATTTTAATTCATTTAAATATTTCATCATCAAAATAATTATATATATATGTTTTATTAGGCCCACTTTATTAATTACATTAGAGAGTGTGACTGTATTATAGTTTCTACTATTTTCCTAGCACTTTGAAAGCAGCCTGTGATAATGTTTACATTATCAAAGGCTGCTTATCACTTTATCTATACCAATTATATTCCTAAAGTTTTGTGTTTTTTTCAACTATTCCTAAAGTTTTGTGTTTACATTATCAAAGGCTGCTTATCACTTTATCTATACCAATTATATTCCTAAAGTTTTGTGTTTTTTTCAACTAGCTCATCGCTCGATAAAAATATGGTATATCGATAATTTTTTAAAAATATTGTTTATTATTTTGACTGATTTAAAAGGTTTTTACTACCCAGACGCAGTACTCCCAGTGCCTCTAAATCAAGGATCGAACAAAAAACCTGTTTGTACAAATACTATTAGTTACATATTCGTTTTGCAAAACTGTTATACTACTGTTGAAATGATATACGCATTATTTCGAAATCGAATAAAGGCCCCATCCATATATGTGTATATCATTTATGTCAATATTAGATTAGTCAATTGATGTGCATGTAGTTGTGTTGGCAGTCCGCCTACAATTTATTGAAACAGCTGAGTGTGCTTGAAGTTTAGGCATGGTTTGGCGCGACTATATTTCGTGAAATGTTGCTTCATTGTTAAAATTGGTAGGCCTAAGTTTGATTTAGAAAAAATATGGAATTCTTCGAGCTGATATCTGCGCCAAAGTTGGACGGAGTGTTCCTACATAGCCCTTTGCACGAAAGTCTGGAAGGTACCTTATGTATAACTGGACACCACTTGATTTTAAGTTCTCGGAAAGAAGGCAACCAAGAACTTTGGGTAATTAATTATTATTTGAATATTATTTCGTGTAGTTTTACCACCTAATTAAAATAAGTCAAAGATAAAGTTGCAAATTAATGAATTCCGATATATGTAGGTTTTTTTCAATTTTGATTATAATGTGTTGTAAGAAATTGTACAATTAATTTTTTTTCGACTATTTTAAGTTGTTGCACCAAAATATCGATCATATTGAAAGGAAACCGGCTGTTGTGAACAACATTTTGTTAGGTGGACTTTTACATCTAAAGTGCAAAGACTTGAGGATAATTTCATTAGAAATAAAATCTCCCAAAGACTTCATTAATGCAGCGAGTTCCATTGAACAACTTTGTGCACTGGAAAATGTCCACCAACAATACCCGTTCTTTTACAGGCCAATGTATTCTATACTCGAAGACGGATTTACAATGTTTAGGTGCGAATAATTTAAAATAATTTAGATATTGATTTTGATGTTTCGAATTTTTGTAGCCCAGAAATAGAATTTTCAAAATTGCTTGCTTCAGAAGAGTGGCGTATTACAAATATTAACAAAGATTTTTCTGTTTGTCCAACGTATGGTACAACATTAATAGTTCCGAAATCAATAACAGATGATCAAATTACACAATCAGCAAACTTTCGTGATGGTGGACGATTTCCAATTTTTAGCTATAGACATGAGAATGGAGCCATTCTTATGCGAAGTTCTCAACCACTCTCAGGTCCTGGAGTGAAAAGATGTCGTGCCGATGAAGCTATTTTAAATACATTACTTGGTCGTAGTACAAAAGGTTTTATTGTCGATACTTGGTGTAAAGGAAAATCGAACACAGAAACTGATCAGCATTATTCTCAGTGGCGTAAAGTGAATCGGTCTATACGGAACGTTTCTTCACCTGCTTCAATATTAGATAGTTTTGCTAAATTAGTAGATGGTAATAAAAATAATTTTAAGCCACATGCGAAGTGATTATATATAATTTATTTGCACCACAGCATGTAATGAAATAAATTGCTCACCAGATAAGTGGCTGTCGAAACTAGAAAGCTCAAGTTGGCTTGGGATGGTCTTAAATTCCATTGATGCTGCATGTGTAATAGCTCAGTGTCTCGACCATGATGGAAGTCCAGTTTTAGTGCATGGAGCTAAAGGTCGAGACTCTACACTTATAGTTACTTCAGTAGCGCAAATTATTTTGAATCCGGATTGTCGTACAGTCCGAGGGTGAAAAGAAAAACAATCATTCTGTAAAGCATAATATAATGATTAAATTTCTAATGTAGACTTCAAGCTCTCATTGATCGTGAATGGATACAAGCCGGTTACCCGTTCAGTTCGCGTCATAAATACTCATGCTACACACCAATACAGAACAGACCTAAAACTGCCGGAGCAACATTCGTTTTATTTTTAGATTGTATTTATCAGTTACATTGCCAATTTCCGTGCAGTTTTGAGTTTAGCACGAACTTTTTGATATTGCTTTTTGAGCATAGTTATTTTAGCCAATATGGTAGCTTTTTAGGAGATTGTGAAAAGGAGCGATATGAACTTAATATTCATACCAAAACTACTAGCTTATGGTCCTATCTAAATCGGCCTGATATCTTAAAATCGCTATTGAACCCCGTATATGAGCCTAATCCAAGTGTTATTTGGCCGTCAGTGGCTCCGATAAGTTTAGAATTATGGTCTGGTAATTTTGATTACGATATTTAATATTCTTATAGCTAATTGAAAAATGAATTTCTTTTAGAGTTGTATTTACGATGGGTAATTGATCAAAAGTTAGCAAACAATTCATTTGAGGAAATACAAAATTTACTGACACTCGAAAAAGAATTACGAAGCAAAGTTAGTTATTTTCTAAAAGTATTTACATTCAATTATTTTTTAATATTATTGTGTTTTTAGGTGTTGAAACTACGTAAGCAAGCGACCGATTTGAACAAAGAATTGTGCCAATTGGTGAAAGACAAAAATAATTAAGTAGAAAAAGTCAATTGATACAATTATTGAGTATAAAACAGCGTTTATAAATAAAAGAAAACGGATTTAATTCAACAATAGCAAAGAAATAGAAAAAATAAATATCTCAGAAATATACTTAATTAGTTGAGAAAGTTTATAAAATTATTTGTAGAAACTCATCCATGACAATTTTTATATGGTATAATTAAGGTAAACTATTTCAACATGAATAAGTCCGATCAATCAAGCAATGATGTTTCAAAATTAAACCATGTAACTCAATCTCTGAATATTATTATAAATACTTTAAAATGTTTTATATAAATACGTATACCGATAAATTTATTGTCAATTAAATTTTTTTCGTTAAAACGCGAATTTCAATTAGTTAAAACAAATTATACCATTATAAACAACAATTATTCGATAATTTAACTAAGAAATGCCTCGTCAAGTCTTTTAATACTTTTCGAAATATTTTCATTTATTCATACGTTTAATATACACATATTCATATTAAATAAGTGCTAATTAAAAGTGCTATTAGTGATTTATTCTATTCGAATTTATTATTTTTCTTATTATAATTATATTTTTTTTACAATTAATGTACTTTATTAATAGATGTAATCTAAAGTGGAGAAGCAAAAACAAAAACATGAACAATAAAATTATAGCTTTATAAATAAATCAATTATGAAATGAAATGAATTAAAATGTATTTTCGTTTGCATCATATGCATTGTATTTATTTACATTTATGTACAATGAAGCAAATTTTTGAAACGATTAAGGGGAACACCTAAATGTCATCACAATATCATGCCAAACATTTTTGCGTAACAAATAAAAATGGTTTATGTAATTGAGGTTTAAACGTGAATGTAGGTTTGTTGAGAAGTATTTGCAGAATTAAGTAATCAAAAAATTGTTTGAAACTAATTTTTGTTCGATTCAATTTGAGTTATATGGCCGAAAATTGTATTTTTCAAGAAGATAAACGCAAAGTTCGAGGATAATATTTAAGCAGCAAATTATTATGAGATATTTAATTTTAGAAGAGATAAGGATGTCGTGTTTTTTCATTTGTTTGCTATCTACAAGTGCAAACATATAAGATCCACAAGCATAGTATTTAACTGTTATTGACAAATAATGGTAAATAAATGAAGATTCAAAAACATATCGATTTGTTCATATCATAGGTATAAGCTTCAATTATTAATGATGAAATGTCGATTAGTGCTTAAAAGTAGGCGCACATAGGAATAATTTTTTGAAAGAACGATGTAACGATATGATAGACGAATCATATTTTGTATTGATTGAAAACAAGTGAACATTTAAATAGTACCCGATCAAATATACATGCAAAATGTTGAAACAAATGTTTTTTTTTTATAATTTGAATATACTATATCTTAAATTCCAAAGATTGAAAGTCACGAAAACGCAGTTTTATCCCGTCAATCAATGGGTTATAATTGCTTTTATTTCTCAACTTAATCCCTAGTTGGGCCCACACATTTAAAACATTCGCAATTTACCTCTTTGAAAAAAAATTCTGCCGTTTATTCAAAACCTGTTCATAAATTTTTCGGAAAAAATAATTCTTAAAATATATTATATTTTCGCCCAGAAAAATTATTCAATTCATTGTAAGAAAAAACTGATCGCGCCTATTACACACTATAAAAACCTGATCAGACATTTCATTTTTATTTTTTATTTTTTTTTTATTTGACAGGTTTTCATTTCTATGTTACACAGTCACTCCTATGGAGCATATAGCGGCACTAGAGCCTTTGTGAACTCTCTCCATCTGCTTCTGTCTTGAGCCAGCCTTTTTACTTCCGACCATGATTTGCCAGTTTGTTGGTGTTCGCGCTCGACTGATCTTCTCCAAGTAGTCCTTGAACGTCCTCTGCTGCGATTGCCCTGTGGGTTCCAATCTAGTGCCATCCTTGCTATGTCCGTAGGTGGTTTTCGCAAGGTGTGGCCAATCCAACTCCATTTCCTGCGTTTGATGTTATCTAGCAGGGGTATTTGCTTCGTGAGAAGTAACAGCTCATCGTTCGTTATCCAGTTTGGCCAGAAGATCTTGCTTATACGCCTCAAGCATCTGTTCACAAATGCCTGAGGCTTACGAGTCGTGCTGTCTGTTACTTTCCATGTTTCGCAGCCGTACAGCAGGACTGGCTTGACGTTTGAGTTGAATATTCGAAGTTTGAGTGCTATGGAGAGATGATTGGAACGCCATACGTTCCCAAGTGAGGTGTACGCTTGTCGCGCCTTGTTGATGCGCGTTTGAATGTCCATTTCAGTTCCACCATCCTTGCTGAGCATGCTGCCAAGGTAACACAACTTTTCTACATCTTCAACTTGGGTACCGTGTAGGTTCCCGGTATCAAGGGTCTCTCGCAGGTGGCGCCGACACGCATCAATTTGGTCTTCTTAGACATTTCATTATTTATTGTAATTTCGGTTAATGTATTGAATCAGGCAAAATTCGTTTTATTTGGCAGCAATTGTATTTGGCGTCGGAAAATCTTCTATATTTTAAGGCGGCAACATTGTTGCTTGACAATTTAATTTGAAATCGAAATAATGTAAGTGAATACATTATTTTTAGTTATATTAAAAATTGAATGAAAAATCACTTATAAATATTGTAATAAATAATTTTTGCAATTGTATTTAATTGGTTAATTCGGACGAAATTTGTAAAATTTTGGCAGATTTGGAGTTGTGTTCCGTTGTAGGAATTGAGTCTCTACCATTAGAATATACATTTCTGTATTGCACCCGATGATATTTTTCGTTTCCTTTTTTTGCTACATTGGCTACGACTTTTCAGGTTGGCTGCGGCGCTTGATTTTGTGATGGTTTCTAAGCGGGTTGTCTCCACACGGTACTTATTTTTAAAGTTGGATTTGTGGCTGTGGAAAAATGACATACGTACGTACGTAAACAAACGTATATTTTTTTTAATTTTTTTTTGTATAGCACACTTGAGGAGATGTTTTCTTATTAGTTCTTGTTTAAATAGTACAGAAAATAGTACGAAAAATAGAATGGGAACACGGTAGCAAGCAAGAAGAGAAATACAAAAAATAGTATCGTGTGAAGCGGGCTTTACTTGAAATGCTACCAAGAAAACAAACAAACAGAACACTGAAATGTATGGCAGTATTTGAACTACAACTGCAAAATTAAAACAAGATCTATTTCAGCGACACAACAGTCGGGATTTTGACGGCGGCATGTGCATGTTATTTTCAGTTGCAGTTCGAATTAAAATTTTATTTTCAAAATGTTCGATTTGAAAATTACGCACAGTTAAATTTTATTGTTATTGGATTAGACTCCAAGCTATTGAAATGTTAGTAGACTTCGCGTTTTATTGCAAAAGAAAAGAAGAAGAAAAAGTGTTTTGATTAATCTTGATATGTATTCTGGCGTTGAATAATGTTTAAATTGAAGAAACCTGACGATCCGTCTAATCCGATTGTTTTTCTTGATATTAAAATAGGAGTGGAACATGGTAAGAATCAAATATATACTCGGGTTCAGCTTTAATTGCGCAAATTTCAGCCGGCAAATTGTTTATATTAGTGTCTATGTTCATATCCTCCAGTTGGAACTTGTCAGTCGAATAAAAATTTACAGTAAACGATTATAATTATTATGTTTTAGGTAAAGTGTATATATGATTTTAAAATGGTGAAAAATGCAATTAAATTATTCCTAAAGCTAATTAAAATCACTAAATGATAAATTTCTAAAGAGCTATATTTTATATGTGGTCTTATAAGCGTAAATTGCAACAGGTTGGATGTATGAAACATTTGTAAGGTCTTCGTATATTTCGTCATGGAGTGTACAACGGATGTAGAATATAGTATATAAATCAGTCAAGAATTTGAATGCGGTTTTTTTTGTTGAAAATTGATATTTTTTTGCAATTTTCTATAATTTAATTTATGTTTATTAAATTATGAAATATAAATTAAGTTTAATAGTCTGTGGAAATGGTGGGGGGTAGAGACAGAATACCAGTTTCGTATGGATGAGGAAGCTATTTGTAAGGAATGCATTCTATAACAAAAAAGGTATGTTGGAAATACCGAATTGGATATCATAATTTCGTTAAATAAAATAATTTTTCTAATAATTATTTTAATTACTTTTTTACGAATTTTATAAATGGATTTCAGCTATCTTTGTATGAAATATATTGTTTTCTATGAAGATAGTGATTTTTATAGAAAAACGAAAATTAAAATTAAAAAAATTGTCCGCAAATTCGTGTTGCTATTACAAGTGAAAATCATTTAATTGTTGCGATTAAGAGAAGTGGCAAAATATCGGCGCCAACAATTGGAGCCGTTCAAACTCGGTGTCTCTAATAAGGGGGTTGTTTTTCCGTTCAGCACCGGGCTGATTTGGTTAAGTCAAAATGCGGAAACTATTACTTCAACAATGTTTTTCCCGTATTTTCGAATTCTTTGCAAATCTGCAAAAAACTGCAGTAACCAATTTTATGCCACTGTCGACGACTCCAGACACCATAACGAATATGTGTCAGTTACCACTTTGTGCGGTTAGAAACGGCCCTGCTTCTAGTCATCAGCTTAAATTATAGAACAGGATAGGCCTCTACCCAAAAATTGTGGCACAATTTTGTTGGCAATGCATTCGTAGAACGCACACGCATGCAAAATAATAGAAACGGCGTAAACCATTGGTGGCCAATTTTTAACTTCAGTATGCGATTGAAAAGGGTTCATTTAAAACCATTTTCATATGCCATGTCATTTATGCGTAAGCAAATAGAGTTTTTAATTTTGCTGGCTTTGTTGTTTGATGGAATTAGTTTTACAAATTTGCAATAAAACACAGTATTCTATTTTAAAATATTATTTATTTATTTATTATATTTTCATTTTATTTATTAAAACAGAATTACAAATGTGAAGAACATATAGAAATATAAATTGCAAGTTATCTGATTATATCAAAATACTCGTAATTATGTGCACAAATAAATATACATTCCAAAAATGCAAAATGAATTAAATGAGAGAATGTGATATTATGTTTATGTTGAAATAAAACCACACCGAAACTTAGTAAATATTAATTTTAATGTTAAACAAGCATAAGTAGATACAAAAAGATTCATTATAGTATACAATAGCCGAATTCCATTGGGAAAGCTTTGCTTCTAAAAAAATCTTCATCTACACCACCTCATCCAGATGAGTAGTAAATTTACTGCGTTCCATTGCTCAAGCATTCGCGATTACTCGCGAGTGGCAAAATAGGCCCATTGGAATACGCCTAATGTGTATTTGTTCCCTTAAACTTTACTATCAATTACATCGATAGTATCTCATGTAATTGTTTGCAAATTTTTGTAGTTTATAGTCTTGTTTTTTGTTGCGAACTATTGCATAGTTCCTTTTATACGAAGAATTATTTTCTGAGGTGTGTTTTAGACTTTTTGTTATTATTTAATTTCTCTCTATATTTGGATTTGATGATCCGAATATGTGTTTGTATTAATCTCTAATATCCAATAGTTCCTAGTTTCACATCGAATATCCAATAGTTCTAAATTTCTTTGAAAATTAGTCATTCTCGCCTCTATTAGAGTGACAATTTGAGAGCCTCAGCTAGCACGATGTGAGTAAGTGTATTCGCAAGAAGTCCTCATTAAGATTTTGATTGTTTTGTTCACAATTGTATCTGATTATATTAGTACCATTTCTTTTCCGTTACCAATAATGGAAGTCGAGTACTCCAGCCTTGATCTTATAATACTTTTGTATGCATTAATTATAAGATTTGCGTGGGTTCCGTTTTTGAAAATTAAATTTTTTATCTAATATGACTCAGGTATTTATAGTGATTCAAATATATTTTAATTTATTTTTATTTTTGCTTCATGTCATCATTAGTGTGCAGTGTGAAAATTTTTATTTGGCTGTATTTTTATCTAATTCCAAGTATTTGAATGATATTCCTGTTTGAATTTTTGGTAGGCTTTATATAGGCTTTAACTCGTAACTATTAAAGCCAAATCATCTTCATGCTGTAATATTTTTCCGATGTTGGGGTTTACATATGTGTATGTATGCTGAAAAGTGTGTCATTCAATGTGCTTCCCTTAGCAAGTCCCGTTCTTGTAATGTAAGAATTTCAGGTCTTTCCCTTTACAATAATTCCGCTATATGAAAATAATACTAGATAAATACAATAAAATACCACTAATGAATTAATGATCATCGGTGGTATGTTTAATTTATCTAGTATTACTTTCAGTTTCAGTAAATTCGCATGATCAAACGCTGTTTTCAAGTCTATAAAGACGATTATAAATTCTATTTTTGTTTCTTTTTGGTTTTGTTGATTTTGTTAATCATTTGGTAGAGGTGGGTTGAAGTATTCCTCTGGTTCTTAGAAAAGCAAAGTTATTTTTGGTAGTATCTTGTTCGATTCCAAAAATAAATTAAGCCTGATTTTTATCATAACATTTGTTATTTTCGCTGAAACAAATGCTATTGTTACTATAAGAGATATAGGTATATAACTATTTACGATTTTAGGATCTTTACCAGGTTTCGGTATTACTATTATATTGATTTCTATCCAATCACTGATAATTTTATTAGTTTCCCATTATTTATTCAGGACCGATAAAATCACTTCTTGTTTTTGAATGCTTTGGTATGTGATTTAATCGTGTTCTGCGGCGGTGGATGTCTTGTCTTCGAGAACTGATTCAAACTGACTTATTAAAATTTCTCCCATTTACCAGGTCTATAAGCTTAAATCCCCTGTTTGGTCATAGATGGAGTGAGTGAGCGTATTAAGCTACTATGGGCACGCCATAATTTTTTTATGACCTCTGTCAACATTAATCAGTGCACATTGTCAGCAATTTCGTACAACAACATACATTTTTCCTTTGGTAATCATGTCTACTTTTGTGCCATAAAAAGAACTCTGCTTTTCTGCTTCAATTTGAAGAAATCGGCTGCCGAATCGCATCGAATGCTTATGGAGGCCTATGGTGACAGTGCTTTATCGGAAACAACGTGCCGAGATTGGTTTGGTCGGATCAAAGATGGCAATTTTGACTTGTGGGACAAGAAGCATGAAAATCGGCCTAGGAAGGTTGAGGGCCATCAATTGCAGGCTCTTTTGGACGAAGACGATACCCAATTGCAAAAAATGCTCGCGGAGCAATTGGGTGTTACTCAACCAGCCATTTCCATGCGTCTGCGTGCCATGGGGAAGATTGAAAAGATCGGAAAATGGGTGCCGCATGAATTGAACGATAGGCAGATGGAGCAACGCCAAAACACATGCGAAATCTTGCTCGCCAGACAAAAAAGAAAGTCGTTCCTGCATCGGATTGTGACAGGCGATGAAAAGTGCATATATTTCGAGAATCCTAAACGCAAGAAATCGTGGGTTGATCCCAGCCAACCATCAACATCTTCCCCAAGACCAAATCGCTTCGGACGGAAGACGATGTTGTGCGTTTGGTGGGATCAGAAGGGTATCGTCTACTATGAGATGTTGAAACCTGGTGAAACTGTCAATGTCCTCGCTACCACCAATAACTGATCAAATTGCACCAAGCTCTGCGTGAAAAAAGGACGGACTATCAACAAAACATGACAAGCTGATTTTCCACCACGACAACGCACCATCGCACACGTCAAAAATGGTCCGAAACTACTTGGAGATACTCAACTGGGAGGTGCTACCCCACCCCGCTTATTCGCCAGACCTGGCCCCTTCCGGCTACCACCTGTTTTCGTCGATGGGCCACGCGCTCGTTGAGAAGAAATTTTTTTGGCGTGGTATCTACAAATTGCCCGAGAGATGGGAAAAATGTGTAGCTAGCAAGGGCAAGTACTTTGAATAAATTTGTTTTTGCTTTCTATGAAAAAAACATGTTTTTTTTCACTAAAAAACATGTTTTTTTTTCACTAAAAAACAGCGGATTTAAGCTTATACACCTGGTAGTAATTGGTCTCGTTATTCTTTGATATCACTTGTTTTTTCCCCCATTTAGTAAAGAAAATAGATTGCCATTTATTCAAGTTATTGTATTTATAAGCGTACTATTTTATGTTTTCCTTTTTGAATATTAGTTTTATGAAAAAAATTCAGGCAATGAAACTCTGCCTTGCTGTCCTTTTTTTAATGGCAAGTTTTGTCACGGTTGTAGGTACTCATAGCAGCTCTTTTGAGTTAATACATCCTTTTCATATTTTTGTTTTAGTACATTTTGTTATTACTCTTGTATTTTTTTGCCGTTGTACTAGGTTTATCGCCAATATTAAGCGTGTCATTGTTCTTAAACTTATTTATATTTAAAAAATTGGTTTTGTATTTATAATGATATTGGTTGTTGACACAGCCTGTCGACAATAAAATTGGATAGCGGGCGCTTTAGGTAACACTTGTAATAGTGTTTCTTGGTCGTTTCATCAAAGTGAAATTTAATTCGCGTGTGTGCACCGGTTGATAACTCGAAAAGGACCAACTCGGCCAGAGAATCGATTAACGTTACTTGCTATATTTCCATATAAAGCTTTTTAAAAAATATAATTTATATCGAATTTCATGTGTCAAAACAAAAAATATTAGGTTGAGATATGTGTACATCGATTCGCTTGCATTATTATCATTTTTGTTTCTTAGCTAACACATTTAGCACTGCATAGTTTGACGTGGCTCGAAGGTTATCATCTCTATAAGTACTTACCTATGGAAAGTAGTTTCAAATTAGGTTTCCATCGAATTTTTCAAGTCAAATACAATAATAACGTAAATCAGAATCCACTCTGTTGTTTCGTTTACTTCCTGCATGTTTTAGCTATCCATGATTGAATTATAATTGTTTTTACTAAGGAGACATTCTTAGCGGCACAAACTGTCCAGAAGCTAAAGCAATCCATCTACCTATATGATCATATTATGTTATTTTAAATGCACCGTCGCGCAAGTTTATTTTTACCAGTATATCCATTTACGGTATTCTTTATTTTGAAGTCTAAAGTTATAATTTTGTAAATTAAAGGAAATTACCTATAAGCAGAACCAAAGTCGGTACGGGGTGAAAATTAAGAGAGAACCGAATTTTCACAGTTTTGAATTCAGCTATCTCCGTGCACATATCGCTAGATGAACTCCGCCAGCGTACTTGATTATGCACTCTAGAGAAGTGTGTTGTGCATTAATGATTCAATCGGCTTTTAAAAACATTTTGACTATTTTTATGTAAGCCTGTAAAATTTGAATTGATTGTTTTTTTTTAAAGTTATATTGAAATCGGTTGTTTCGGGGAACCATTTTTAGTCAAGAGCAACGACTTCATAGAAATAATCCTTTTGTGTTTTTTTTAATTATATATATTTTTTATGTTTTAGGTGGATTTTAAATATTTACAGTAACCATAAATAATTTTTGATGTTTATGTTTAGTTGGCCGAATAATAATTGAATTATGGAAAAAAGTTGTTCCTCGGGCAGCTGAGAATTTTCGAGCACTTTGTACTGGTGAACAAGGTATGGGAACACTCCGAAAACCACTTCACTATAAGGGAGTAAGATTCCATAAAGTTCAACGAGTATTTATGGCACAAGGTGGAGACATTGTTAATAATGATGGAACCAGTGGCGAAAGTATTTATGGCCCAGTATTTGAAGATGAAAACTTCTTCTTGGAGGTAATACTTTGTAAAAATGCAAATCTAGAAAGAAATGATATAGTTAATTATGTTGTTCGCAGTTTATTCTTTTGAAAATCGAAAAGTTATTGTCTTGTATATTTTCATTTATTTATCAATACAACTAGGCGTTCTTTCAGTTATACGAAAAAATTTATAGAGTTTTCTTCAGCATATATTTCTTACACTATTTAATATACCTTCCTCGACGAATAAAGTTCTGCTTGAAGATATGTCATACTGTCTTTTCATTGCTCACGAGGTTCGTTCCAAAAATTTCGTCGATGGGATTCCTAAAATCTGCCCCGCAAATTATAAACGTATTTTTCCGACTTCACATTTTCAATTGCTGCCCATCCATGCAACAGATTAGCTGATTAATAGAAATTTTGCTGATCTTGGCTTTCAGTCTTAGAAAATTAATCCGCCATATTTTTATTGAATCGTTTTACCTTTAAATAACTTCTATGCTTACATTTATTGTTTATTGTATTGTATTTCATCGATCATATTATATATGTATGCCCATTATTCGCGATATCAAACATTTAAAAAGATCAAACCAATGCAGTTAAAAATATTCTTAAAGTAAGTTTTTATTTGTTAAGCTTGATTTAGTTTTTCCTGCGAAAATTTTTAATTTCCTCAAAAATCGGTAAATATAGTTATTTTTCTAATGAACTGCTATGGTGCATAATTGAGAAAATAATATGCACAATTTATGTATTTTTTAACATTTGATTACTTAGATTTTTATAAAGTTTTGTAGTTTAAATTATTCATCGTTAGATTAAAAAATAAAATTAATTACTATGTATATTAATAGAATTTTTTTAAAAAATAATTTCTATTTACTTTTATAATTTATGTTAGCATTTAGAAGGTGCAGTTAGTCTCGCAAACTATGGAAAAAAGGATACAAATAATTCACAATTTTTCATAACCACCGTGGATTGTTCACATTTAAATGGTACAAACGTTGTGATTGGTTATGTTTTACGTGGCTTGGGTGTGATCAACGAAATGGAGCAATACACAACAGATGAGGGTTCACCTATCGAAGTACATCAACGATTCCGCAAGATAGTATTATACAGTTTTTAACAAACTTATGTTTTAGAATATCGTAATTGAAAATTGTGGCGAAATAAAACCTGGAGATGATTGGGGATTTTGTGATAATGACGAAACAGGCGATAAATTACCTCCATTTCCTTTTGATTGGGAATATAATGGCAAAGTCAATCAATGCACAGTAAGATGAAAGAAACTAGACTTAGCTTTTTTATGCAATAATATTATTTACTCATAATTGTTTCCTATTCTTCATTCATAGGTAGACGAAATGATAAACATTTTAGATGTTATTAAAATATCTGGAAATCATTTTTTTAGCAAAAACAATCTTATTGAAGCAAATCGCAAATATAGAAAAGCACAACGATATTATAATTTTTTCAAAAATAAATTGAATAGTGTAGACGATCGATGCAAACTGGATCCATTTTATGTTACGAATTGTGTGAATATCGCTGCCGTAGAGTTGAAACTGAACGGATTTAATAATGTGAAATACACTTGTAATGAGGTATTAATTGTTAATTTAATATTAAATATTTTTGTTAAGAATTTCTACATATTTTTGTAGGCTTTGCGGATCGATCCAAATAATGTGAAAGCTCTGTTTCGTAGGGCAATAGCATATATCGAAATGAAAAACTATGAAGATGCTATCGAAGATTTGCAAAAAGCCCATGAACTTTCACCAGAAAATAAGCAAATTTTGCAGCAACAAATTATAGCGAAAAAACTATTAAATGAATATAACAAAACACAAATGGTCGCTTTCAGCAAATTATTTAAATAAATCATCGGGAACTCAGAAAATATCTCCACGTAGTGGATAAAAACAAAATTTTTGAGTATTTATAACTATTTCTTGTATATGGTTTTAAATACTTTATATAGTCATAAATTGTAAAAGTACCTAATAGAAAAATTTGCCTTTGTCAGGCAACAAAACAAAAGAGTTATATGCGATGGTATTTAATTATATTTTTAAAATATTTTAATAATTATATTTAGTGATGGCGCATATGCTTTAAATTGCTGGTTGAAATTTGTTGATTTCTCTGCACATCGGTGCATATGTACATCGATGGAAATTTTGTTATTTTTAATGCATTCTCATTGAGTACTTTATATTAAATTTGTGTATAAATAGGAACATATTAATAATAAACAAAAACAAAAACGAACAGAAGCGTTATATTATTAACTTCTTAAACCAGAAAGTAGGCCAACTTAACAGCGCTCTACTGAAAGAAAAATGTGCCATCTACCAATATTTAATATTATATTCACTGGCTAAGCCTAATTGCCATAAAACTCAATCTGAGTTTGGTTTAAGTGGTGAATGGTTAAATAGTAATCAACCTCCAAAAATTCAACCTCAATACAAGGTCTATATCTCTCATTTTTGGAGTGTTTTCTTTAGTTCTGAAATGCTTAATAGCGTTCATAATAAGATTACTTTCTAAAAGTTACCAGTCTAATGTTTTGTTCTTAGTTATTATGCCCATGAGATTTTATGCTGCCAATCTATAATGACAGAAACGTATCTAAAAATAGAAGTGCCGGACCACTTTGTTATTTATTATATGCAATGTTTTTCGTAAAAAATGATTCCACGTTCTTGCGTGGTTGTTAGTTTGGCGACGTATAAGGTGATCCGTGACTCTAGGGTCCGCATAAGGAATACTAAGTTATGTTCTTGCTTTGTGCGAGATTGTTTGGGTAGTGGAATTTAAAGAAAAATGATTGCGGACGTGAAGTCCTAGAGCAATGAGTCTGATATTAAAAATTAGACCATCCAGAAAATAAGAGTGACGGGGTATGCTTGCAGGCTAGCATTTTGACTTGCCACTATCGCCTTTGCACCCAAACATATGAAAAATATATATATATATATATAAACTGCAGACACTAAAGGTGCGTATTTGTCCATTGTGGAAAAATAACTACGGCATAGGAAGAGGAAGGTCCTAAAATTGGGAAAAGAGAAAAGAGAAAAAAATTTCAATATTCATTTGTCTTCTCCGTGGTCATGCCCCAACTTACCTTTTACAGTCAGCTCACACTGATACGACTGCTGGGCGGAAAAAACTGAGGGTCAGATGAGAGGGTTTAATAAAATTAAGCGAGTTCGTGTTTCTTAAAACTTTATAAAATTAGTAGGTTTAAACTAAGAACATACGAAATTTTTTATTCGTTAAATTCTGTTGCCTTTTTATTTATTCTTCTCTCCGTCAATTATTTGTATATATACTTTAATTTGTCCTTAATGCAATGAAAAAATAAAAAGTTGCTTAAAAAGTAACGTAGGAGAAGCGGAACAAATATTTATAGTTAGTTACGCTAATTAGGTTTGATATATAAAATCATTTTTATTTTTAAAAAATCTGGATCTGCGTATAAAAAAATTGGTAATGAATAGTAGCATGCAATAATCGAAAGAATAGAAAAAAATAGTCGAGTGTTAACAAATGCACACAAAAAAACGGAAATGTTAAAATTCTATTTCGACAATTAAAATAATAGTAAGGAAGGAAAAATCTAGAATACTTAAAAAAGTTATGCAATCTTTTTACTATTACTCTAGCCATCAATTTTTGTTATTTCCATTTTTTTTTGAAAAAAAAAATATTTAAACTATTCCGGTTTCCCTTCTTTTTATTTTCATTTAAAATAATATTTGATCCAGGAGATTCCCGTTTCCGATTTAGTTCAATTTCTATTTTGAGAGCGGAATAAGCGGAAGTATAACGGCGCTTGGTTACCTTGAATTGGATGCGTTATTCCGAGCGGAATAAGCGGAAGTATATAAATATTGGAGCTTGAATGGGATGCGTTGCTACACCCGTTATACCTGAGTATAACGGGTGCAGCAAGGCATCCCATTCAATCTCTAATATTTTTTGACTGGTGATCAATATTGGCTGTGGTCTCGCATTGTCGTGATGGAACATAACTCTTTTACAATTAATGAGTTCTGTACGTTTCTGGATCAAACTAATCAATTGCCAATAGTTCAAACTATTCAATTGCCGATAGTAAGAGCATAATCTTCCTCTGATGAATGTCTGTTTTTGCTATTGTTTAAAGCGGATCATCACACTGGAACCAAGACCATTTTCGCACTTTTTTAGAAAATTAAGATGTTTAAGAAGGTTAAATATAGGTCTTTGAAATTGTATTGAAGGATCTAGGAGTTCCACAAGAGAAGGAGTCCTGTTGAAAAGGAAATTCTGGGTTAGTTGAATGCTACAGGAATGACATGACGGATAAGGTTGGTTACCGAAGAGGAACTCATCGAATTTGCCCAGAATTTCGGAATTGTTGTTGAGAAGACTGATTTAGTGGTGTCAGGCCAATATGTGGAAAGAAATCTTTCACTTTCGGACCAGTCTATTTGTCTACAAATGCCTAAAGAGGCCATACACCATTTGGTTAACAGGCAGGGTATGTTTGGAATCACAGTGAGCACCGGACGCCGGAGATCCTCTCCCGCCAAAAAGTCAACCAATTCATTATACCAAATGCCAACATGACCGGGAACCCGATGCAACTCGACGTTTTTATTGCTTAACATATTGCGATGAATCACATTGTGCACCGGATTAGTTGAGAGTCCACGAGTTGCTTCGAGGGCAGCCAGATTATCAGCAAAAGAACTGTTTTAGGATCGATGTTTGCCTTACTGCATCTGCTGAGTGACGTAGACACCCTCAATTTCACTCCCAACAACGATTTCCACTTCGGATGTGGAAGGGAGGTTGGAAATTCGAGAGAAAAGGTGGATGGATCTATTTCTAGTTCTGATATCAGTAGAGAAATGAAGGATGAATTTTTTTTAGACGATTGTGAAAAGATCTTCCTTTCAATAGGAAGTGGTGGAAGAGATTTTTTTTTGTAGATTGTGAAAAGAGGATTTTCGGAAGAGGAAAAGGTTTTACAAATTAGGTTTTTTTCGGGATGTGTAAAGGGTGTAAGATGGGGTTTCGACTAGCTCCAATAATCCCCCGGGGAGTCCAGTGTACTCTACTGGCTAGTCGAATGCAGCGATTGGCCGCTGCTTTAACTTGTATAAAGTGAGGGAATGTCTAATCTTACATTTACTACCAACCAAAATCTTCACCATATTAAGAATAGAGTTGATTTGGTTGATTAACGAAGATGGTATGGATTCACTAGCTGAACGCCTGAGAATGGCTAACATATTTCCCGCTTTCTGGTTAATATGTTAGAGAATTCTAACGCTGTAGCGTTCATAGTCACAGAAACCACAGATAACCTATCCTAGTTTGCCTGATTTTTCATATCCTAAACCTATCCCAGTTTACGAGAAAGTGGTTTTGTGTTTGCGTGCACCACTCTTGCTTCAAATAATGGGTAGGTGAAGGCACGCACCTTTCGTGAAAATAAACCCAATATCCGTATAGGCATAAAGGTAAGATCGAGCATGGACTTAGTTTCTCTGGTTGAAAAAAGGTCGGGGTACCATCGTTTAATCAAATGTGACTCGAGTTGATAGAATTGAGCCATTCCTCGAATATTTTTCCATGCCAACAGTTTTTTTAAAAGCTCCAAGACAGACAGTGCTCGTCGATATCTCTGAGGATGATGGTTTTTTCGGATAGCTGGCTATCCAATCCGCAGATAAAAAGACAGGCTGTGTTTGCCAGACTTCTTTTGTTGGGCCATGTTGAGAACAATGTTGCGTTCTTCTGAGTTAAAATCTGTTAATGTAAAATATTTATTAATGTGGCAACTTGTTCGCTAATGGGTCGTGAGTGGATTAAAGGTGTTTGTAAATTGAGGCTTTAGGACTTTGTGGTATAGTAATAGAATTACATGAAGAATTATCTGTTTCGATTATTGGTTTGTCGAAAGTCGGCGTAGGAGATTTCAATAGCTCGCAACGTTGAAGAATTGGTTTGGAAGGAAGAGAGGTAGGCGGCGATGATGAGGATTCTAGTTGTTGGACGGCACGCAAACGAAGTGTTGGATTTTACTGTAGAGGCACCCATTTGCGGGTTTTCTTGTACATTTTTGTTGCTGATTCCATGGTGCATTTGGTGTCCGTCATTACTTTGAGAATATTTTTTCTCTCAGCGTACGACAGGCAGCAACGGTTTTCTGAGCAGTGCGAGTTTTTTTTGCAGTTCAAGCAAAAAGTACGTGAATATGGCAGTTCTGGATGAAGCGCGAGTCTCCAATGTCGTGTACTGTTTTGCCGTATGGCCCAGTACTTGGCAGTTGCACCATCTCATGGGGTTGGGATAGTCAATCTTCACTGCGAATCTATAGAACAGCATGTTAATGTTAGAAGGGAGGTCATAGGCATCAAAATTTCACACAACAATACACATAAAAAATTATAATACCATCGCGAGTGGACATGATCTTTCTTTCCTCTTTTACATTATACTCTCTGAGGTTGGTAATGATTTCCTCTTCGGATGTATTAACTTGCAAAAATAGGTCTCTTTATTTGATTGAGAGAGAGAAATGGAGAAAAAAGTCAATTTTGTTTTATAATGACCAATTTGACCTTAAGAAATTTATTAGCCGAAAATCTCGATTGGCAGTTAATAACAATTTCACCCTTATGGTATTTGCTTATTTTTAGAATATCATTACTGATATTCCTTAGAGCCAGACTGGTTTTAAATCGGTAGAGCTGGTTCGCTTTAAATTTCGATTCGGGTACACTGGAGATAATTGAGAAGAGTGGTGGATCGGCAACTTTATATGGGAGGGAGGGAAAGTTAATCATTTTGTTACAGAAAAGTTATGGTTTGTTTGGTTGCCATTGTTTTTGTGATTGTCATTTATTTTTGTTGTGATATTGTTGGAATGGTTCAGTCTGGCCCTTTTTATGGTGTGGTGGTAAATGCGTCGGGAAATAGAAGGGAAATATCAGCGTACGTGGCGGAGGAGGATCTAGGGGCTAACGTCTATGTCCATTGTACAAGTAGAAAGAGCCTTACTATTTTTCGTCTTCTGTTAATTACTAATATATACAAAAACCTCACAAAACACAAAAATTCACTATATATGTGTTAAAGTAATTTGAATTGAAAAATAAGTCGTTTCCCGTACTCGGCACTAATTCAATAATTATAAAAACTGAGGTTTTAAAATAAAAAAAAAGCAAGCCGGAAAAACAAAACTCAACAGCCCGTCGAAAATACATCCTAACAGGCCGTATACTCGAGTAAACTACCAATAATATGTTTTTATGTTCAATTGGTAAGAAAAATATTTTTTGATATATTTATAATTTTTTTGATTTTAGACATTCAAAATGTTTTTGAATGCTGAAAATAAGCGAAACACTATAAAAACATTAATGGAGAGAAAAAAAGTGTACTGAAAATAAGCGAAATACTATAAGAACATTAATCAAGGAAAACTACAAAGAAGTGCAGAAATTTGCCGGATTTTCTACGAAAATAGTTTCAAATCCGTTAAAATTTATCCAGAATCTATAAACTCGTCTTAGAATATGTACTACATCAGAAAAAGCTGACCATAGTGTTTTTTATTCCACACGATCTAGAATATTGAAATCACATGTTAGAATAACTTTTAAAACCCGAGCATCAATTCCATTTCCGTTCCGTAAACTCCACTTAGCAGCAGTATCATCGAACCATCGATTTCATTGCATCCTTTTTAGAAAGAAAAGAGTACTGTCCTGGTGTGGTTCTTGATATAAGTCTGGCACATGGTCTTAATCGGGAAACATAACAGGATGCTTTTTACGAACTATTTCCTAGTATTAAGCTTATTTCTTTCCAACTGACACTTCCAAGTAAAAGAATCGAATTAACTTTCTAATATTTTTTCGATATTGGCCGGTGTTTCTCAGGAAAGAATTCTTGGACTTATTCTCTACAATATTTATACATCCGATATATTGATCTGTCTCACCACCTTCTTTGCTTCATACGCTGATGGTAAAGCCTTCCATATAGCGAAAATCTTCACATGCTTCCGAAACTTTCCAAATCCAAAACAAACCTGCCAGAACTGATTTACCAATGGAGAATAAAGGTAAATGAACAGAAATCTACTCACGTAATTGAGATCATACGTTTAATTTCTTAACCAATATTGATTAATATTACATATCCATCCAATATACAATAATTTTTCCAAAAGTGTGCTGACAATTGCATATTGATATTTTTCATCTTTCGTGTAGTAGTGAACGGATACTATTATTCACTTTCAACTGCCGCATATATGATTCGAATTGTTGTGTGGAGTTGTCCTCGATAATTGCCTTCAGAATCAGAAAATTCAATCGCGAGCATATTTAATGATTGAACATTAATGTAGCGGAGGATTTGACGGTTGTAGCGTGCGGTATACGATGGTAATTAAGTAGAATATTATTTAATATCTTACCGATAAAGAAAAAGGTGGAAATGCAGATATATATTGAATGTATTATATTTTCCATACTGCCAAGTGATACGACTCGACTAAACGGAGAGTTTGGGTATCAATGGACATGCACTCTGTTACAGAAAATCCTGTCGAAACCCTTTGCCTATATGCATGGCAACCATTTTTTGGTAACAGTTGGAAGAGCAGGGACTGCTCACTGGTCCTATATGCATGTTGACGAGGGGTTAATTTGTGCTAAATGATATTGTTCAGTCTGTTCAAAATGCATCGTAGAAGGGATAAGGGTCTGAAGTAATTGGCCGAAGGTGTAGTGGTTTACCTTTTAGATACTGATATCATTACCGCAACCTTCCAGATGTTGGGGAAGGAATACGATAGCAGTATCTGGTTAAATAGGTTTACAATGCGTATAAGCATTGTCGAAGGTATCTCCTTAATATTCCTACAATGCGAGAACACGAGAGGTTCTCTAGCATGATTTAAACGGCTGGTGAAATTCAGGAAAAAGGATTTGTTGGTTCAAGGTGTGCGTCGGAGCACTTTTAGGAATTGGAAGGTTACAGTTGAATAATTGCTTGTCCGTGTGGTAGGTGGAACAGGTGATGGTTAGAAAAGAAGGCTGTTAAAACTGGGATAGTAACTCTCCTTTTCTTGCATAAAATTGTATTTATTTGAACTCTTCGAAAAAGTTTATATAATATCAATTGAGGTAGTGAATTAATTCCAAGCTTTTTGTTTTTCCTTCACAGTCTTTTTGACTTTAACAGTTTGGAATCTTAATTCTACCAAGTTTTTCATACTTTAAAAGCGGTAGTATCTCTTCTTGGCACATTTTTTGTTTGTTTTTTTTGTCAGGTTCGAAATTGTCTGAGTAAACCATAACGGCTGACGCATTAGTAGAAAATATGGGAATGGAGATATTAGTAGCATATCTGGAAATACACGTCATAGCAACCGGCACCCAGCTGGGATGCTCGATTGGCAGCCGTTCAAGAAATTTATCATATTATTAGTGTGTGGCTAGAGGAATAAGAATTCAGCCGGCCTACAAAGATTTTGCTGCGTCAACATAATGTAGAGGAACCCCAAATGGTGCTGTGCGCGCAAACTCACCGATAATAATAATGACTTGATAGATCAGACCCTGCCAATTAAAAAAATAATGGTTAGAGAAATTATATAGAAGGGAGGGGTATGTTAAGAAACCAATGCCACCCTTCTTGCCATTCTGTGGTTTGTTGTATATAGTAAAATTATAGTTTAAATATTTCGGATAGTTGGTATTATTATCAAGTTTAGTTTCTTGGAGTGCAATTATTTTGGTTTAAATGGAGAGAGTCCCTTAAGGTTATTAAAGGACCCATAAATATTCCATTGCAAATTATTTTAGGTAGTTTTTACATATTATTGTTATTTGTTATCAAACGTACAAATGTTAATTACATATTATTATTTTTACAGATTATTGTTTGTAAACGTACAACTGTTAATTTTAACCAAGTTGAGCAATGTTAGATATAGATATGTACGTCTGAATAATAGGTTTGTTAGCATTCAGTAGTGCTACTTGCTCCAAGGATTGAAGCTGGTAAGTGGTTTTGCTTAATCTGACTGTTCTTAAAATTCATTAGAAATGGAATGTGATTGTGGTTTTGGAGTTCATTTTGTTCTGTTGTTCGGTAGATTGTGGGTACCTAATAACCTATATTAATTCCTTTGCCAGTGTAAAATGTGCAATATTATTAGCCCGAGTTACTGAGATGAGCTTTATAACTAGTTTGGGCGGTCTTCTCATTGGTTGATACTGCCTCTCTAGGAGTAATGTTGGAGTTTGTAATGTTTTTGGTGATCGTTGAATTTTTTTAAATATTATTTCCGTTGTAAGAAGTCCAGAATTTAGATTTTTTTGAATTATTATAAGATTAGAATTATTATATTGGTGATTTTTTAAAGTATGCCTATTGTAATGATTAAAGAGTGTTTTTGCCTGATAGCCATTATTATCCTAATTCTATGAAAGAGATTAATTGGTGTTTCGACCTAAGGTATTAAATTTGGAGAAGAGCTCACAGGGCTACGTAGTGTTGATATCGGTATATCATCGAAGTGTACTTCGAGTCGCGAGAAGATTATGTATTGTCTTGTATGACGCTATTTGTGTCATTGCTAACATATCGCTAGCGCGCGGCGGATGAAAACGCCAATTCCTCTGATAAGTTAAAATAGGGGTTTTCAGGTCGTCCAATAACAATTTAGTTATTTTGGTCTTCGAATCCATGCAGTTAGCCATGGTTTTATTTTGTAGCTGTCGTCGGTATGAATAATTCTTTATTGCTTATTTGGTTGATGACCTTAGAACGACTGATTAGAGTAATAACATTTCTCAGAAACACATAGCGGATAATATTCAATAGGCGTGGTAGGTCTAGCGGTTCTTTAATATTTAATATTCGTGGTAAAGCACACAATGATCCTCTAACTATTATCACTGGGGCCTCATATATTTTAGATTGATCTCCGATCAAGCGCGGTCTTATCTCATGACTTATGAAAATGAGTACGCCAAGGGCTAAGCTGAAATAGCTTTCAAGCTAAGCTGAAATAGCGTACGCCAAGGGCTGCATTGCTGAGGGGAAGATCAGTCATTAATATTAAAACACCAGATACCGAGTGGTCTCCAGTTTTATTTAGCCTGCCTGTATTATGATGCGCTCTGGTACTAGTAACCACCCTTTCCCAAGATACGTGGTATGACGATGCTCTTAAATAGCAAGTTAACTTTTAAGTATGGCGATGATCTAAAATAGCAAAAGAATAAGAAAAAGGCATTACCTTCTGACTAGGACAGTGTGACTAAAGTTTCGCAGTTGACCATAGATTTGCATACGAACGTATAGTTGTAGTGTCTCGAGCAGGTGAGCTATCTTTAGCTTGAGGCTCTGGTACTAATAGTGTTTTTAAAATAGACTCGACTCGCCAAAGATTGAAGTTTCAATCCACTCCCGAGAGTGGAATTGACATCGAATCTCTTAACGGTGAGAGTAGCAAGGATGATATTATTACATTTATCTCTATTATCTCCAAGGCAGTTGCCGAATCTATAGTAGGAGGTAACAAAACAAAGGAGGAGCTACAAGCGCCCTGGTACATCGTGTGACTCGTCACATTAAGGTGAACGGTTATAAAGTAGAGGAGATCCGGGAGCTCTACCAAGAGAATATTAAGGTGAAAAAAACGGGCTTGTTCTGAACGTTCATTATTGGTAATAATCTTAAAAAGACGAAGGGGTTCCAGGTCTCTCATAGGAGGACAGCTGCCCCTGAACAAGCGATCAAAAATAAATACAACTCCAAAAAGAGCAAAGTTCCAATTCCTAGTTCGGCTTCTACCAGGGAAGCACGTCCTGAGTGTGAGTGGGAAGAATGAGGAAAAAAGTAGTTCAGAAAATCAGCCAATATTATAGCTACTTGCTTAAAAAAGCTGTGGATAGCTATAAGTAGGGTTCCTCTGCAAAAACTTTTGGGTCATGCTACTTATACGTAATCAGGTGATGGTGACGCAAGTAGCTAAAATATACCTAATATTTGAGTATCGCGACAAAGTGATGAAATCCAAACTATTGAGCTCCATATTCCGAAATGATTGGATAGTGCTGAAGTGCACCAACAAAATAACTATGGATCGACTATTCGCGAAAAGCGAACATATCATACCGTAGGAAGGAGCTGATCTTAGAGCCGTTAAGAAAGCTGAGATTAGTTGGTTTATTGCAACGAACAAGATAACCCTAAAGCTGTACTTAATCTAAAGAATAAACTTAAATTTATCCCAATTAATGAATTCATTACTCGAGATCTAGTAGCAGTCGAAGTGGACGTGTCAACGGAGAAGAGAAGACAGGAGCTGATAAGTGACCCACCCTATTTTCCTAGAGATACCAACCGGACCACGCCGAAGCACGTAGAGAAACTCATCGGCTACTATAGCAGCAGAAGCATATAGTTCGTCATTGTCTGCAACGCCAATACGTATCACTCCCTATGGGAAAATAATGATGTGATGGATGAAATCAGATATAAATATAGTTAATAGGGGAGTTGAACTAGTACTATCCTAATTATTTTCTCATAAGTAAAGGACTGAATATCACTGTTGGATCATATGTATATAAGATTCGACATTGAAGCTAAAGCTGTGCAGGAAAAAATGAGTAGGATCCGCAAACTTAGTAATTGGAAATTCTTTAATAAATATTAAAGACGTAGATCGCAGTAATTTGAAATTCCTAGACAATATTAAAGACGTAGGTCGCATCTACTTAAAAAGATAAACGAAATAAACGAAATAAGTTCAAATACTATTTAATATTTGATTAAATATTAAATAGTTATTAAACGAAATAAGTTCAAATACTATTAATAAGGCAACTTAAAAAGATAAAACGAAACTTGAAAAATAAACGAAATAAGTTCAAATACTATTTAATAAGGCAACAACTCCCAATTTCTATCCAGATTTTATAGTATACAACAAGGATAATACGGTTTAAGTAGAGGACGTGAAAAAGCTTCTGTGAAGGTATTCAAAATAACCCTGTCGTAACCCGACTCAATTAGGTCCTAGCGTAAGATTCGGAGGGCCTGTTGAAAAACTCGGAGGGAGAACTGGATTTCTATTGAATCCTATTTCTTCATGGATTGGTTGAAATGGGATCTAATAGGAATCCATGTCTCCCAATCGTATATAAAAGTAACCCAGCAAATGGGTAAAAACGTTCTCTGGAAGAATTTCTTACCTTAATATAATCAGATGGGTAATCCAATTCTCCTTGGGAAAAGGGTATTTTCCCGCATTGTTACATCCGAATTTGGAAATAGTGACTCCTATCCTTGAAAAGATTTTTAGAGCCAGCTACTATTTGGGCTATATTCTACTATTTGGGCTATAAGATAATGCTGATGACCTAGTAATGATGATCGGAGGGAAACATGGAGAAATCATTTTGGATCTAATGCAAAGGGCACTAACTCTGGTGCTCAATTAACTAGAGTTATTGCTAGTCACCAACGCTTATCATAGTCTCTTCGGTAAAACCTGGGATCGGCAACCAAAAATGATACAGTGTTCATATCGGGCAATAGTTAAAACCAATCATCAGTTATGTAGTCCTCTTTTTGTGGCCTAAGGCTAAAAAAAGTACTGCCTAAGCAATCCTTTAGGTCTAAAGACTGGTCTGCTTGGGTATTACAAGTATCCTAAAGACATGTTCTATGACATCTTATGAGGGACTTTCAGAACTGCTACCCTTGAATTTGAATACTAAAAAGAAAGCGGCTAGCAAGGCACTCATATTAGGATATTCCAAAACCTTTTAACCAGGCGATCTAGTTAGACATCTTTAAATAGTACCGGACCTAAATGAAATTAAGGAAGTCAAATATCTCTCGGATGTTATACCGAGGAAACTTTAATTAATTCAGTCCTTCAGAGTAGTTCTTGCAAAGCACTTAACTTGAAATGATGGAGGGCCATCACTTGAGGAAGAAGACCTTGTATATTATACAGACGGATATACAACGAATAAAGGTATGGAGCGGAGTAGATGAACCTTATTACCGTCTATTTAGTGTATTCGGTAAATCAACATTCATTTTTCAGGCAGAAATACATGCTATAGTACTTTGTGCTAGAGAGGGTATTAGAAGGAACCAATGTAATATGTCAGACAGCGAAGCTACATTTAAAGATCTTGTCTCGTCTGATGTTAAATGCAAGCTAGTTTGGGATATCCCCAAGGTCCTAAATCAGCTGACTAAATACACCAATATAACTTTGATGTACGTGCCATGTCATGAGGGTATTGAGGATAACGAATTACCAGACAAACTTTTCAAAAGGAGAGCAAATACTCTATTCATTGGACTAAAACCATTCTGTGGCAATCCAAAGAGCTACCTAGGGTCCGCGACTAAGTCTTCGGAACGCTCATAGTAAGATATTTCTCGGGATATGAATTACTCTAAAAAATGTACCGTCTTTTCTAAAAACAGACCGTTAGAGATCCTGACGGCCTTATTTCTCAATTATTATTTCTTATTACAATTAGAATTTCGTGATATTTCGAATAATCATTTTCTCTCATAGATGTTGTGAATTATTTGGATACTTTTTTTCGATAAACTAAATTGACCTAGAAATCTTTTAAACCCTTAACAACGTTTGGTATTTTGTTCATGTTGGTTAGATTATTATTATTAGAAATATGAATTTGTTAAGTATTAATTATGCTTTACATGAAGTTTAAGTGATCGTGAGGTCGAACGGTGTTGATAACTTCATAATTGTTGACGTTATTAACTTATATTCAGTTTGAGGGAAGCGGGAAAGTTAAGTTGGCTACACTTCATTAAAGAATAGATAGACGGTTTACGTGAGGATAATTGGTAATATATACTAGAGGATAGTAGTGAACCCTAAAACATGAATAAACATATGACCAACTGGCGAAGATAATCTATTGATTGAACGAGCTAATTGCGAGTGGTATATTATTTACAAAGTCTATTTTATTTAAAATATATGTATACACATATCAACAACTATAATTAAGTTTATTAATTTTTATGTATTTATCAACAGAGAACTAACGAATATTGTACCCACTGTTCAACATGAGTACAATAACATTGTATGGAACACATTCCTGTCTACACTGCGTACCAGTGTTGATGTACTTGTTCATCTGCATAGATTGATCGAGTCTAAATAGTTTTCTGTTCTTTTTTTCGAAGTAAATTTTATCAGCGATTTGTCTCTTTTTTCATAGTTTCACTTGTTATCTCTCTTGCGTGTGTAGTGAAAATTTAGTGTACTTCCAGCTGCAAGCCATAAAAATGGATGTGGACGTAGACGTCAGCCCACCGCACCTCCCCTCGCCA
This sequence comes from Atherix ibis, assembly GCA_958298945.1. Taxonomy (NCBI): domain Eukaryota; kingdom Metazoa; phylum Arthropoda; class Insecta; order Diptera; family Athericidae; genus Atherix; species Atherix ibis. Next base: position 64,826,099 of record OY282606.1, on the reverse strand, counting down.
TCGGATACAGGTGTATGCTTTTCTATTGTCGATGCCTCTACCACAAAATACATAAAAAAGCCAGACTAAATCACTCCAACAATACCACAATAAAAAATATAATTCACAATCACAACAACCACAACCAAACAAACACAAACCTTTCTGTACTAAGCAAATTGATTAATCTCCCCTCCCTTCCGACCAAAGTTACCAACCACCCGCGCTTTCTAACAATCTCAGCTTCACTCGAGGGAAAATTCAAAGCGAACCAACTCTGTCCATTTAAAACCAGTCTGGCTCTCAAGTATATCAGAAATAATATTCTAAAAATAAACGATTATCGTAACGGTGAATTACTGCTAACAACGAAATCTAGATTTTCGGCCCTTAAATTTATCAATGCCAAATCGGTCAGTGACATCAAATTGGCCATTACCCTACACCACTCCCTCAATCAAGTAATGGAATCGATTTTTTGCAAGTGGCTTCCGAATACATCCGAAGAGGAAATCGTTAGCTACCTCACGGATTACAACGTTTACGGGAATTTTGTTTGACCTTTGACGCCTACGAACTTCCTCACAATATTTACATCCTTTTCCACAGATTTGAAATGAAACCTTACTACCCGAACGCCATGAGATGTCGCAACTGCCAAGTACTGGGCCATACAGCTAAACATTGCAAGGCTTCGACGGTATGTGCTAGTTGTGAACTTGCGCCTCATCCAGAAAAGCCATGCATACATGTCTTTTGCGTTAACTGCAAAATAGAAACATACCTCAGGAGGCCGTTGCTGCCCTTCTTACGCTGATAGAAAAACTATTCTCAAAGTAATGACGGAAAACAAATATACTATGGCTACAGCAATAACAATATTTAAAAAAAATCAAATGGATGCAACCACAATGCAGTCAAACATCTCCTTTGCACAAGCAGTCTGTGTGTCATCTCATCCCGTCAATACATCAGTATCCTCATCATTGCCACCAACGTCTTCTCCGGCCACCTCACCATCCGCTCTTGCATCCAAAAAAATTGAATTCTCTCCTTCCAAAACAGCTTTTGAACGTAAGCTATCCAATTCTTCAACGACAATTGTCAAAAAACCTTCTATAAATACAGAAAGCCACGCCTCTTCTGGTAAATCAATTAAATGTCAAATTCCCAAACACCGTCAACCCACCCCCGATCCACCAGTGAACAAGTTGCTATACTAATTAGCACGGTAAAAGACCTCGACCTAGAAGATCGCAACACCGTGCTAAACATAGCCCAAAAAATGAAGTCTGGAAAAACAGGCACAAGCTCCAAAAAATGACATTACTAATGTATTTTCTAAGAGCAAATCTCTAATGGTTCACAGATTTACAGTCCAGTTCTTCTCCACTATATTTTTTCCCCTTCATGCAGCACTATTTCTGGGCAGATTACTGTCCTAGTTTCTCCTAACCTTGGAGCAAAAAACGTGATAAAAATCTTCAGACGGGCAGCTGCTGGGACAATTTCCTCTTCAGCTGGCATGTCTAAACAACAACCTCAATGGTACTCTTACGAAATCGCAACAGTACGTTTTTCTAGTACGGCGGATCTCATCGAATTGAGACTCAAGACTGCTCGATTCAAAAGACTTGTGAAATAGGCCAAGCGAACAGCTTGGAATAACTTCACCGTCTCAATTTATTCCCGAACTTCACCGAAAGAAGCATGGAGAGATATTACCTGCATTCTTGGTCGCCAAAAAAATGTGATTATCCCATCTATTGAGTCTGATAATGGAGTTATATCTGACTCGACAGCGATCGTTGAGGAAATGGCACAGTCCTGGACCTCGTTTTCATCCAATAACCACCTTAGTGATTCATGCCATAGAAAAAAACAATACTTCACGGAAAATCTCTCGCCTATACTGTCAGCCTCCACCCTAATTTTGAACCAGCCAGTAACGCTTACGGAGTTCAACTTTTCGTTGAATTCCTTCAAAGGGAACCACACCTGGTAGGGACGAGATTTCTTTTAAAATGATTAAAGAGGCAGCCACCTTGCAATCATGTCTGCAGAAAAAAAATTATAGTGTATCTGATTCGTCACTAAGCCCCTTCCCTCCCCACCCAAAAGATTCAATGAAAATCCTGGGTATCTGAATTGTCCGTGGAGGAAAATGGAATCTTCAGATTAACAATACTGTTGACAAAATTAACACCATTCTCCGAATGGTTAAAATTTTAGTGAAGTGAAGCAATTAGAGTAACCAACCCCCTTTTGGACGGAACCTTACTCTATTTCATCACTATATGTGTCAGTGTGCCAATAGCAGGGAAAAAGTTAGTCGAGGCAGCAGTAAACTGTTGCATTAGACTAGCCAGTGGAGCACATCGGATATCTCCGGTGGAATCCATACTGATAGAGACTGGTCGAAAACCTATTTTTTTTATCTTCAAAAAGCTCGCCTAAATTTAATTTACAAAAACCTATGCCTTCCAAATTACCCCCTCCACACTTTAATCAAAAACATTATCATCTCCCCCAGTTCAAAAAGGAATTCATCATCGCTACCCTTACTAATATCCCACCTTGATTGGAAACCGTGGTTGAGAGCAAAGTTGAAAGTGTCTGCTTCTCTAAACAAGTTTAAGAAGGCTAGTACTGATCCGTCCACATATAGGAAACTTTTCCTTGAACAGTTTGACGGATTTAACGATCATGGACTGTTGTTCACGGATACCGCTGCTGACACCGATACTACATCTTTTTCGGTCGTCGAACTTTTTGCCTGCAACACCCGCGCACTATATTGTGGAATCTTCCCTCATAGGGTAGCTCCATATTACAGGGAGCTGTGGGTCATCAAAGCAGCAATTGAGATTGCCACCAATATTCCCAGCCAACAGAGCGTTGTTATTTTTAGCGACAGCCCTGCCGCCCTTAAAGCCATTTGTGGCTCATCGATTGGCCCAGTAATTCCTCATAACCTACTTAGCAATAGAAGTGTCGAGTTGCAATGGGTGCCGAGGCATGTGGGAATTATGGGCAATGAAAGTGCTGAGAAGTTGGCTGGAGAAACACTCCATCGACCAGTGATCACAGTCATTCCCAATCTACCTCGCCTACTAACACAATGGTAACTAGCACCATTAGCCATCCACAGACACGATGACTGGAACAATAGCGATACATTTTTGTCGACTTATTGGATAACCACTAATAAACCAGTGTATTCAACATCCATACTGAAATTCTGGGCGCGGAAGCTGCTCAGAGTTCGGATTGGATATAGTGCTCTTACTCATAACTTTCTTTTTGGTAACAACAATCGTCCCTTATGCCAATCCGGTGGCACCCATTTCACTATCATCCATATTCTACAGGAATACCACATAACCAAAAATTATTTCGCGAGCAAGAATTCTCACATTATGGAGCTCCTGGACCCAAAAACTCCATTCTCTAGTCCGCTATTTAAACTTCTACACCATATTAATCTACTCCACAAAATATAACAAAATTCTTAATATTGTATACTACTCGTACTAACCACAGACCAGTCTCTCTTAGATGACTTTCCACACGTACAACGAAGTCTCCAAATGGTCTCACAGTCGTGGCGCTATGAAGTGACCCCTGGCACATGGCTTAGGGACCTTACAAACAAATAAACATTGTATGGAAATGCATGTACATATGTACGTAAATGGTGTTAGAGAAATCGTCATACATAAAGATACGATGCCTCCTGTTTTTAAGAGGTGTTTGGTTATACAGGTATGAGTGGAGCTATTCTGAAGCAACTGTTATACAAGTTGGCAGTGACTACAAAGTGGTTCGGTGACAATATACTCCAGTTTTTTAATTGACCCTATTGCACTTTGAATCTTTATTCCATTTTGGTTTTAACTTAAGATTCGTTTATTCGTGAATGAAATTTTAATGGCTTTTAAACCAAATGATTTATTTTTTAATTTCTTAATTATTTGAACTAATTAATATATAAATAAGTATCATTCCTACTAATTACATCTAAAACTCTATTCTGTATAGAATTATACAATGTCCATATATAATTTAAAAATATATTTTTGTATGACTGTTTCATTGGTATCATAGCTAACCAGGTATATCCCACATTCATCCACCTGGAGCCAAAACAGGTTGTCACTTCTTTCATTCTATAAGTATGCATTGATGCATTAGGCGGCTAGAAACTACTGATGGGCTTCCATACTATATCTGTTTATGCCACATAGAAAACCATGCTATATTCATACTCTCTTCCGATGATAAGTTGGTACATTACCCAAATCTACACACCTTGAAATAATTTGTTATTCTGGAAAGGCAGAGTTACAACACCTTACTATGAATTTGGTAGCATTGACGTTTGCTTGTGGCACATAAAGCTCTTCATTTATAATTATTGCATAATTTTCATCAAGGATTTTAATAGAATTACTTGCAATATTAAGACTTTGGTCAATTCTTGAGAGAGTCGCTCCGTTTTTATGTCATTTTTCTTTCGTTATACGAATTGTTGATATTTCTGACACTAATAAACGTTTTTCTCTACTAATGTTAACTTATTTTTTATTTCTAAAAAATATGATGTGTATTTTTTCAATATTACAAAATTTTACTATTAGCATTATTGGAATTTGCACTAGTGATTTTAAGTAATTTCAAAAATGTTTAAAGAGAGGCAGCAAAGAGGAGATAAATAGTTGAATACATCATTTAAACCTTAAAAGCAAAAAATCTATTGAATCACCGCGAATTTTATGTACATACACGTATATTTTTTAGATAATTAAACGCTATTACTACAGTAAACTGTAAGAAATTGAAAGCAATAATCCGAAAAACAATACACATATACGAGGTCTGTTCAAAAAGGAACGCGAATTTTGAATTTCCGCGGGTTACGTATATTCGATTTTCGATTTTTTGTGGCGTTATGTTGGTACTTATGTCTCTTACTTATGCCGACAAGTTCGGCCATTTTGAATGTTCAATTAATTTTTGACAGCTGCTTTGCTTGCACGTGTTTTGGCTCGTCTTCGATTTTTGCTCAATTTCGAACAAAAACAGCATCGCATTAACATTGCTAAGGAGCTGTTGGACTCTGTCCGCGACGACCCAAATTTGCTCCAGAGGGTCATAACTGGTCACGAATGAAATGGAATGGAAGCTGCCGCACGAGCCAAGACCGAAAAAAGCGCGCCAAGTTCGGTCGAATGTGAAGGTTTTGCCTACAGTTTTCTTAGATTGCAGGGTCATGGTGCATTATGAGTTCTTGCCACAGGGTAGAACGGTCAATTAGGAATATTACCTGCAAGTTATGCACAAGTTATAACAGTTTTGGCCAAAAACTACACACTAATAATACCGCAGCCACCGTATTCCCCAGATCTGGCCCCTGTGACTTTTTCTTGTTCCCAAAACTGAAGAGCCCCATGAAAAGACGACGCTATGCTACGATTGAGGAGATAAAGACGGCATCGAAGGAGGAGCTGAACAAGATCACAAAAAATGTTTTTTTAAAGTGCTTCGAGGATTGGAAAAAACGTTGGCACAAGTGTATAATATCTGGTGGGGATTACTTTAAAGGGGACAAAATAGATATTCATGAATAAATAAATAATTTTTGAAAAAACACAAAATTCGCGATACTTTTTTAACAGACCTCGTATATGTACACATGTACTCGTTTGTTGTAATGAATGCTAAATGTTGAAAATTTATAAAAAACAGTTGCTAAAATTCTACTTATACTCGTATATTAAATTTAAAATGAAAGATATGGTAGTCCTACGAAAATGAAGTTTTAGATAATTGGTATGCATTATATGAAAATTGCACAAAAAACTATTAAAACTCTTCTAAGTAGAAACTTTATTTTCTGATGTTCATAAATTTATAAATGCGTAGTATTAACTCCGAACTTGAAATTGGAATTGCAATTGTTCTTCCTTCTTTTTAGTTACATAGAAGCAACTTTGTATATTTTGCTTCGTTGATCAAGGCGTACTGCAGATTGTATTTAAGGAGAAATTTTCTTTCATGTATTATATTTACTTCTTATTCTATATTAAAGAGTTGTGTTGAATACTAGTGTGTTTCAAATATGCAATTTACAATTATCTTATATCTCTGTTAGATGTAGGAGTTAGTATATTTAAATACGATATACAAATAGTATAATATGAACAAATTTTGACATGTTTTATACATCTCTTAGAATTGGGAATAGATATATTTGTACTTATTAATCATCATAAGCAATTTGAAATGAATTTAAATAGTGCAGGTGCCACGGCAGTCGCAAGTGTATTTTAATTGAATGTTGGCTTATGTTTGCTATGATAAGTTTTCATAAATCTAAGTTTACTAGCATTTTTGAAAATTATTACAAATATTTAATTACAAACTAGCATGATTTTGACAATTTAATTTGTTTACGAATGACAGAAAATAATGCATTTATTAAACGAAAGCTTCTGTCTTGTTCATGAATTGGTTAAACATATTGTATTTCTATTGAATTATATTCTTACTAATTGTAGGAAACAACTAATCTAACCAAAATGTATGTGAATAGAAATATTGTCAGCAATTTTAGACAACTATTGAAAATGTACAAACTATTTCATGTGGCTATCTGTAGACAGTTTAATTGGCATCCTCCTATTGTAAAACTTATAAACAATAATTGCGCCAACATAGAATTGTGAATTAAAACTATTAATTAGATGATATTTCTTTAATTAGATTATATTCGTTATTGGTAGATACAAACTTATTATATAATATTGTTATTGTATGCGATATTTTCATGTAGCTATTGGTACAATGAAAATATCCAATTAATGGTCGCTTGAACATTAACTTTTATACTGAAACTAAAGTACTTGAAAATGTTGTGGAAATTTAATAGAAATATTCGGGACGTTTAAAAAATGTGGCGCATTAATATTATACCGACAATCAATACTAGGGAAATATCTTTTTTTGAAGCAATATATCCAGGTAATATGATATTTTAAAATTATATAAAATGGGTATTTTACCATACTCTATTCCAAATTTTGGTTTCATTATAAATGGTTATTACCATAATTTAAGAAAATTATTTTTTTTATTATTTTTTTCAAAATGAACTGTATATCAATAGTAAAAACATGTTTCCTAAAAATCAGTAAATAAAAGGCATAATTGTATTATACGAAATTGCGGATATTAAATGATTTCTGGGTCAAAAATGTTGGTATTTATTTTCTATACAACATCATTAATTTTCAACTGTTATTATACACGTATATACTAACTATTAAAATTAAATAAACCGTAATAAAAATGTAATGAAAATTAAATTAATGAAAACAAAAAATGTTATAAAAAGAAGCAGACATAAAATTTAATATTGTATAAAATTTTTGTGTGTGATAATTTTTTTTATTGCTTTATATTGTATAATAGAAAAGAGTAGACAATAATTTTTTTTTAAATTTAAATAATATCTATAATTTTTTTGTAATTTAAAAATTATCTATTGTACAACTACATATAATTTGGAACAAGCAGATTTTATATAAAAATATAAGGACATGAAGATATGTAGGGGAAAACATCTATCGATGTCTCCCCAAGAACGGGATTATTTTCTTATTTAATCTAAATTTTTATGGCCATCGCTGTTTTAAACGTCGATGCGTGCATGATGGAAGGGTGGGAGTGTATTGTATATTAATAATAAACTTTTTATTGTCATTTTTGTCCTACTGACTAGGAGTCGTAGTAATTGTTTGTATCGTCCGTTAAGTTCACTTCTTTTTGTATTCAAGTGAGAGTTCCAGGTTAACCGTTTGTCTATTGTAAGTAACTGCAATTTAGGGCTATATAAGAACCTTTCTAATTTGCCTTACAAATAAGTTGGTTAGTACCAATTCGTTTCGCAATTGTAGGACTCCGTTCGGATAAATTTATGGTCCTACGCAAATAAATTGGTGGTGGCTTTGAAAGCATTTTTATCGTTTCTGTTGACTCTGGTTGTGCTTCGAGTTTGTGCGCTAAAAATTTAAAACAGTTTCAATAATACCCCGTGTGAGTCATTTTATTTGGCTGCAATGGCTCCGACATTTTTATTTTCGTTGGGGATTTATCATCTTTTTTTTGTTTGCAGGGCACGTTTTTCTTTTTGTTCTTTTACCTGGTGTCTGACAACTAGATACGAAACTAGTAGCCCTGTGGTTGGATTCGGCATGCTCTTTTTTTCTTTTTAATATTATAACTTTTTAATACTTATTTCTAAAACAGTATTTAAGTTTGTGCTCAGTATATATATTTTTCTCTCTTTTTTCCACTCAAATAAATTTCAGCTTTTTAAAGGGAAATACAAAGATATGAAGGCATGTAAAGAAAAACACCCATCAATATCTTTCCAATAATGGGATAATTTATTTAATAGATTTAAAAATCGCAAGGCGATTACGGTTTTAAATGTCGATGGGTATGTAATGGAGGTGTGGAAGTGAATAGTTCTTTTGCTAAAGGATTAGCGTGGTAGAATAGGCGCGAATGGAATTTCTTATAATGGAAGATACAAGTTCACAAACAAATGGAATATCTAGATTACGATGAATAACACTGATTCGATGGGAATTAGAATGCTAAGTCGAACCCCAAAGTTCGAATTTATATATCTATACCGGTTTCTGTACCGTGTTGTATACTAATAATATACTTTTTTTTGTCAATTTTAACCTATTGTCTTGGAGACGTAGCAATTATTTGTATCGTTCGTGACGTGCATTTATTTTTTATTTTTGTGTGAAGGTTGCAGGTTAACAATTTGTCGAATATAAGGCGAACGCAGCATGCGCTCATTTTTTGTGAAATATTATTGCCATTTATGTTAATACCTGAAATCTGTTCCCCGCAAATGTAAAAGTAACATGAACACGTTTTTGGTCTCCTATTCTTACTCGCTACTCGTACCTACAGAATCATACTCCTAAAGAGTAAACTTGCCTCTTTAAAATGGTGGTAGCTGTGGAAAAGCTATTATGCTGGGTAACTATGGGTATATTATCGGCATATATTGCGGTTAGGGTATTATTATGGTAAGGAATATCATGGGTATAAATGTTATAATGGTTTAGACCTAGGATGTTACTCTGAGAAAAATTAGCGGTGATAAAATAAATTGCAGAATACTCAGTATTTTCAGCGACCTAGAAAAATCGGTCTGAGAGAGAGAATTGGAGGATGTTGAAATAACCAGACACCAAGCCTCATATATAGCATACCACATATGGTCGAATGCATGCGAAATTCGAAAAAATACGCTTCGGTTGTATTAATTTCACTTTAGCGAGCACGCTATGTAATCGACTACGCGCTGACACTGCTGGATAGTGGAATGATCAGTTCCAAAAACAAACTGATGCTAAGGAATCACACCCTCGATTACAATAATAGGATGAAGACTTTAAAGAATTTTTTTTGTAGAAATTTTCATAATTAAGAAGTTTTTCGGATTCGAGAGGATTTTGGGTTGTTGCATTTCGGGATGATTTGATAAATTTTGAAATAATATGCAGATGCTCCTATTATATATATAAGTTATCAAAATGACGGTTTTAAAAAAAATATTTGTTGATGTATTTCTGAGCTTATCAGACTATATTATGGTGACTTTTAGTTTAATAGGTTTTGCACTATGTGTTTAACTTCAGAGGGATTAAAGAACTTACGACTTATAAGCAGTTCTGCTAAAAGGTTTAAAAGTGTTTGCTAAATGTTTTCCAAATGCGTCGATTCTCTGCTCGGTCGTTTTTGCTCAAGTTCCATAGGTATTACATAGCAGATGTATAGGTGCTTTGTATTTAAGTATTCGTCTAGTAGCTATCCAGAGTGACTTAGTTGTTAGTGATTCGGTGTGTTCAATAAGTTTTTATAGTCACTTGGTATCCTTAAATTCTGCCACTGGGCTATTGATTAATTTTGTTAATTTACGTACATTTTGTATTATGTACTCCTCCCGACATGAAAGATTTTCCAATTGAATTAAAATATTATTAAAATTTCACGGCAGTGAATATTTGCGACGCTAAAGGTAAAGGACATATATGGAATGAAGATAGCAGTTCCGCCGTATGCTGTATTGTCGGGATGATCAGTTATGTATTTTTGATAGACAAATATTGTAAAGAAATACATAGTTCTAAAATTATTCCCTGTAGTCGGTGCAATATCGATGCGTTCTTGTTAGTATTGGGTAACTCCGTTGGCATTCCAGAGAAGTATGGATATGAATTTATCTGCTGACGAATATATCTACTTATTAATATTGGATGTGATTGAGAAATTTGCGGTTGTTAGAGCAAATGGTAGAGGAGTACGAAGAAGAGTAATGATATGGATTATTTTTTTATGAAATTCGGGAGAAGTTTTGTTTAGTCTGATGAGATAGGCATAGACGGAGAAATGTATATACTGTTATTTCTATTAATTATTTGTTGCTTCTGTTGTTGTTATTTTAAATTTTCATATTATTGCTGCTGCAGCGTTTTTAATTGTTCCTGTTGCGGTCGTTGTTGTGTCTGTTACCCGCTGGGCGCACCCGATATAACTGTAGCAAAAGACAGATTATGGCGAAAAGGTACAGTGCTCATAGGAGATGTTACGCGTTGATCGCTTCTAATTTGTTATAGTATTTTATACGTGAAGTATTTACTATAGTCATCTGAATGGATGAGTCCACATAGTGCGCATTTATCCGGTCCTTTCCAGGGCTTTGTATACTCTTTTGTCAGGTGCTCACTAGTGCTTTTAACATACTTAGGAGTGCGTTGAAAATATTTATTTGTGTGCCCGATTTCTTGCCATTTATGAAGATCCTCAACTTTGATTTTAGTAGAAGCAAATTATTCAATTTAAATTCCAATTGAAGATGTTGAAAACCTGATGTCCGGGCAGCTTTTATAAATTTTTATATTTTTGATAGGCGTTGTGATGTAGATGTCTTATGACGAGTCTAAAAGATTATTTATTTAATATAAATAATATATTTCTTTTGGAGATATTTTCTTACCGGAATCTACGTACGGTCGAAAAAAATATATACCTGGTCTACAATATTTTAGGTTCAAACATTATTTCATTTATAATTATTTGTGGCTAGAAGTTCTTTTCTCCTCCATAGTGTAATGACGAAACACTTTTTATAATAGATCATTGCCTTCTTTAAAAGACGATGTCTTTTAAAAAGGAGAAATGACTTATAATATAATCCTCTAAGCAAAGCAGATTACTAAAACTAATAATAGTAGGTATATATTTAATTTTTTGAAAATAAATTTATGCATAACTAAAGTACACAAACATTCAAATCTAGATAGCTTTGTCATTTAAAATTGATCAAAAAATGCTGTCATTATATACAAGTAACGTGGATTTATTTTAAATATTATGTTGATTCTGTACTATTACTAAGTCAAATATTTGGCAAAACGTTATTATTTCATATAGTTTCTTAGAAAATCGTTCATCATTGATGTTGTCGATATTGCTGTTGCTATCAATTGTAAAACGTTCGGTCCTATTTATTTTATAAGTTGTTTAATCTTTACTAATAAGCAGCAGCGGTTTCGTAATTTTTTAATTTTTTAATTATTTAACTTGTTTTTTATATTTTATATTTCATTCGCTCGGATGCTTGTCATACATTTTGATGGATTATACGAAGTTATATTCTATGTTATTCGATCTTACCCATGTATTCTTTCACCAATAGTTTACCTTAATTAAATTATTTTAATAAATATTAAAGCTTATTGAACAGTTCCAAATTTGCAGTAGTCAATAATTTGGAATTACCCAGTACATACTTGGTGCCGCCAAAAATATTTACTTAAGCATTTTGTTAAATAAAATTGATTCTAATGTTTTTTTGTGTAGAATTATAATATAGAAAAAATATTAAATTCTCATATAAAATCTTATTTCTCGGGCAAAATTGAGCTAGGGTATTTTGAACTTTTCACAGTGGAGTTTGGTTGTTCGTTTGTAGGTAAGGTTTCTAGAATATTAGCCAGGTGTCCTGGCGGATGTACACATATAGTCTAAATAGTCTAAATAGTGTACCAGTTAAATTTAATATCCTCCATTAGTCAGCCTAACTATTATAAAACATTAATGTTTATTTTTTAAACTTATTCTAAGGAATAATATGATTTTTCTTTAATATAAAATCTTTTTAAATTATAATATAAGTAAAATAAAACAGAGCTTTCTAGTAATCCAAATAATTGGTTTAAATGATTTATTGTATTTAAAATTTCTATGTGCTGAATATTTTCGTTAGTGTTATATGCAAACCTCCTTTTTAATATATTTTTAGGCATACTTACTTTTAATCATTTCATTTTTCATGCTGGTTCCTTTTTGGAAAGTTACAAGTGTACTTTCCCTTTCTTCCTGGTTCTTTTTTGGAAAGTTAAAAGAGAGATATAGAAATATCTTCTCTCTGTACCGATGTTCCTTAGGAAATATTCTAGATCTTATATTATATAATATTTAAGCTCATACACTACAGTACACATCACAGGAATCTCGGCTTAACATGCAATTTTTCACAGAAACAAATTTAATAACTTACAAGACTGGTTGCGAAAGTGGAAAATTATAGTGAATGAATAAAAATTTGTACAATACATGTACATCTTAACTACGTTATTATTTTAAAAAGTAAATGTTCTATACTTTGGACGAGCTAAGCAAACCGTTAGTTCGCACACAAGATTAAAACGAGCTGAACTAAGTCGACGATACAAACAAATAATCGAAAATTGATAAATTGATATTTTTGTTATACATGTATGCATATCGAATTTTATCCTCCTAACCTATGGATGTTAGTTAAATACAGTTCTTTCAACCTAAAGTCCTTCGTCAAATTGTCAACTCTCTATTTTATATAACAAAATAGTGTGATACAACGAACACTAAAAGTTCCTTTTGTTCGTGATTTGATAATTACCAGATATATTAAAAGCTCACACTTTTCATAAAGTAACATTTATGAAAAGTGGGCGTTTTTATATCTGGTAGTTAATCTTTTCTTGCAACCGTGCTGGCTGCGTTGCTAGAAATGACATCTCTACTTCCTCTACTGCTTGTTTTCAAGATAGTTTTCAGAATTAGAATCGGTTCTACTTTTCGTGCTTGTTTTGCTGCTTATTTTAATGAGAACCAATGAGGAAATATTATCTTGTCACATGATTGTTCATGTTTTGAAGTCGCACTTATATATATTAAGTAGATTTTTTATTTAAAACACTACGTTGCTGGTCATGCCGTAATAACCATTATCGATTTCATAGTCTAAGAGGATTATTTAAATGCTTATTTTTCTGTCTTCGTCTTTTTTCGCAAATTATTAAATACGTAAAACTTGCTATTCGTCTGCGACGAACTAATTCCGGTATAATCGTGTCGCTGTCCATAATTGTTGACATTCGAACTATTACTGCGCAAGCATCAAACCCGGTTAGAAATCCAACATTAAAACCAACATCGAGTGAAGCTAACGCGTATAAGGACCATGAAAAAATGAAGAACCACACCCAGCTTGAAAAGAAGCAATGAATCCACCATGTAAACAAATACGAAAATAAGCATTTTGTACAGAAGGCTTTGTACTCTCTATGAGCACCTATCGATATTAGAAATGACAATGACCGTAAGATATTTTGTGTAGAATATAGAATTAAAGTGGTTATTTGAGAAACAACTATACGTGTTCTTCCTTTCTGTCCTTGCATTATTAATACTACTTATCTGTATACGTAGCTTCATGTTAAAATTATATGTAGTTTTTGATTTAAAAAATTGTTTTCCCAAATATAAATCGTACGAGTATAATTAAAAATATAGTAAAATAACACCTAATATTTTTATAACTTATATAAATCAATTAATTCACTCTTATTACAGTAATACGATTTTCGCAATTTTTTGGTGTTATGCCCATGATTAACGTCAATGCTGAGAATCCAAAAAGTATAAAATTCAGTTGGCATATTTGGCATTTACTGCGACCAACTACGTTTCTATTTTGGAATATGGTCGTATCAACTTTGTTCTTAAGATTCCTTTTAAAAATTGGAATAACGGCAAAAAATATTGGTAAGTTAAATTTTATATGCGAGTACGAGTTTGTGCATCTACACAAAGATGATTGCGATAATTTTATTTTTAGTTTTTTAAAGTAATTTTGTACAATCATATTTGCTTTCCTGTTTTTAATAATCACTTACCATAATATATGTTAAAATTTTAGCTATCTGTAGTGAGACAATCGGAAAATAAAATTACTTTTGTATAATTGATTATGATCCACTATTATGATAAATACACTACTATTTCTAAGATATGACAGAATCAAATAATTCTGTAATAATAGCAATTGGTAATTTTTGGTGTATAAATTGAAAATAAACCATAATCTGTGCATAATATATGACGATAATTCGTTAAAGCACTGGCCTTATACAGATACACATAAGAGCAGGGTGCATATATTTGCACAGTCAATACTAACAGTGGTAATTCCTTGATTGGTTTGAATAAAAAATTGTGTAGAAAAAAAATGCTTTTATGCACTTCTCTGTATAAATATAGTATAAAGTATACTGAGAAATTGAGTAATTTATTTAGTAGTGCCGTATTCTTCATTATAGAATATGCCATAAGTATATAAATAATCGTTAATATATGAAAATATTCGTTTTAGTTTGTAATATGATAGAACTAATTGTTCCATTATTTATGAGTATTTCCTCAAAAGCAATCACTCTATCCCAAGTTGCTAATTTAATAAAACTCCTTTTCAAAATTTATAACTCTTGACTGTAACTTGATTACCTCCAATATTTTAAATATTTTTCTTAAAGAGCATAAGTATTCCTTTTTACAATATATAATTTCATCCTTTAATTAACATATTTCTCCATTATCTCAAAATTGGTAGTTATTTAAAAGATACTTGCAATCAATTAACAAGTAAGCTGTCTCACTTTCTACAATCAAATAATTCTGCTTTTGATCCTGTTAAAAATCTTCGATAAAGTATTCCCCGTTTATATCCCCTACACGAATTTTCAAGTTTTAGTTCCAATCCGAACACTTCACTACTCAGCAGTGTCATCGAGTTCTCAATTTTATGGTATTATATTTAGAAAGAAAATAGCAGTGACACAATGTGTTTTAAACGCCTGAATAGGTTTGTTCCTTCCAGCTATTATAGAGTATTAAAATAAATTAGATTAAACCCGTACTTTTAAGTGAATGAAACCAATCAACCATTGAATATTCTACTATATTCATCGATATTCTACGAGGAAGTATATTTGATCCCATCCTCAACAACAATTATACATCCGGTATTCCAATCTGTTCAAATAAATTTTTGCTGCTCATATTGATTTTACTTCTAGCAAAAATTCGCAATAAGCTTCCAAAATTTTCCAAACACAAATTCAAGTCCTGCAGAACTAGTTTATCAAGTAGAGAATATCAAGTATACGAACGTAAATATATCGACATAACTTTTACTTTCTGGTGTAGTCCATACCCTCCCATATATCTTAGTATCATATTATAAATCACTGAAATAGGGCAATCGCTTGACATGGAATATATACACAAGACTCTAAAGACTAGCACTAACTAGACAAACGGTCTAATTTGCTATAGATAGAAAATTACAATACTTTTATACAATGCCCTACTAAAACTAATCAGGTTGCTCATAAACTTTGAATACTGATCGGAATGGGTACTTGTACAAACACAAGCCTAATGTTGGTCATAGACGTTATATCGTGCAACTAAAACTGATAAAGATGTATAGCTTGAGCTCACTCGTACTATCCGTGTTGAGAAAAAAATGTTATTTCTTTACCACACAAAAATGAAAAAGCCGCTCTTAACAATAACCCATAGAAAATTTTGCTTTCAGTTCACATTTTTTGTCTAGGATTGGATTGTGTAATCTGGACTGATGATATAAAGATAAGCATTTAGGTTTAAGATAACATAAGAAATACATATAAAAAATCGGGAAGTATTTAGGTTTCAGATAACACAAAAAAAATGTGTATGGGTAAAAATAAAAGGTTTTCTTTTCTAATGTATAATATGATTAAAATCAAAAACCAAAGTAGGTCTGTAAGTTTAGTGAAAAACTACAGTCAAACTTAAAAATTTTCAGAAGTAATAAAATAAATTGGATAATTAAAATTAAAATTTAAAAAAATATGCCAACTTCAACAGCTTTTCGGTCGAAAAGCATATTAGTGATGGACACCAGGAAAAAAAGCAAAAAGAAAAATGTGTTATACAAGTAGAAAAAAAATGAATCGACAACATCACAATGAAAAAATGCCGGGATCATCGTATTTCTATAAAATGACTGACACGGAAGATTATTTCAACTGTTTCGAATTACTAGATGAATCAAAACGCAATGTAATACATTGTGAAATGGACTGCCGCTGACTATTCGTTTGTAAGCCACATCAAAAAGGTCTTGCAATACAAACAAAAAAAAGTCAATCATATAGAAGTATGTAAGAGTACTTAGAAAAAGTGAGTGGGAGTTTAAAAAATACCAAAAAAAGAGAATCAGCCTTTTAGAGTCGCCATGAGGCATCCGCATTACGCTGCGCTAATCGAAAACATAATAAAGATTTAAAGGTGCTCGGACATTAAGTCTGCGGTATTTCAAATACAAAAAATGAAGGCTGAACGACTTCTTTGAAACTTTTCTTCATAATTCTCAAACTAGCAATCAATAGGAAAGATATATTAAAATTAAATAACTGAGCTTATACTGAAATCAAAGTTGAGGAATCATATCCAATTACAGAAATTTTATAATGCTTATAATACGGACACACAATAAAGTATTGTCGACACACTACTAAGTATATTAAATGTGCTGGTGGATACCTAACAAAAGAGTGTAACAAGTTATAAAAGCACCGGCTAAATGTGCATTATGTGAAAGCAACCATGCAGCTAACTACAAGATATGCTCCACATATAAAATAATTCAGAAAAACATGAAAACTTTATATAGAAAAACTGCAATGAAAACTGTTCATTTTCGTAACAATCTATAATTTGCTGCAGTAGAATCGAGAGCATCTAGTGAAAAAGAGATGTAACGACACCAGCTACACAAATAGCTACGTAAACAACGCCAACAGTAGCAGTAGCAACAACCAACAACTGGAGCAAATAACAACAGACACGACCACAACAGCAACAAATAAATTATAGATATATGATTTAATAAATAAAATAATTTAAGAAATTATTTTTAATTTTATTTCTCTGTTATCCATTTCAACAACTGTGATTTTCTCACTCACATCCAATATGAATAAGTATATGTATTCGTCAGCCGATAAGTTCATATTCATTCTTTCCTGGCACTTATCCAGCATCAACAATAACTAGTTGATCGATGTTTCACTAATTATAAAAACTTGCTTTATAACTATAAACATCTTCACAATATATGACAATACAAAATACATAACTGATCATCTAGATAACACAGGATACGGCGGAACTAATTATAAAAACTTGCCTTATGACTATGAACATCTTACAATATATGACAATACAAAAACATAACTTCATTAGAGATTCCTTAAAATATCTCCTCTACTTCCAAACTGCCAAGGAATTTCTAAAGTAAGTAGCAATATACGTACCCTCCTATATACGTCCTTCTTTACCTTAAAGTCGCAAATATTAACTGCCGTGGAATTTGAGGAATCTTTTAATTCAATTGGAAAATCTTTCATGGCAGTATGAGATTATAATATCAAGCACAGCAAATAGGTTTGCCGGTTCACATACAAAATTAATCACTGACGCTTACACAATTTACAATAAACTAAACATGAACGCAGAATAATAATATGTCACATAAAATGCATAGTGTGAGAAACGATAATAGACTAGAAAAACTTACTGAATACACCGAATCATTGAAAACTAATTAGTCACTCTGGATAGCTAATTGACGAATACTTAAATATAAAATACCTTCACATCCGCTGCGTTATACCTACGAAAACTGAGCAAAAATGGGGAAATGGCCCTCTGCTTAGGGAAGCAGAGGGCCAACACATTTAGAAAACATTTAGCAAACATTTTAAACTACACGCCATTTAAAACATTCAATCTAATGAAAACATATAAGGACAAATATATAGGTCTTCACTCCCTCCGAATTCTAGACACTTTATACTAAAAAATAGTCCAACAATAAAAAGCAGACTGTTACTATACAATATGGTACTAAAACCGGGGTTCTACTAAGCATTTGTTATGGGCAACCCTGGTCAAAGTTTGTCGATATTCAACTACTATTAGAGTAGTTCAATATCGACAAACTTTGGACTGTTCGAAATTCAACTGCTTGACAATATGACCGGAGTTGTGTCCAGCATAAGGCGTTTACTTGGCTTGATGATATTGGTCAAACAATCTAACGCCACGCTATTTGGTGTTATGTGGGCATAACGGGGCTAGAAAATTCCAGTTTTTCTAAATAAACTGTATCCTAAATATACTTATATTGTTAATTAAACAGAAATAATAAATAAATAGTAATACTCTTTTATAATTTTATAATATTTATTTATACCTAATCAGTGGCATAATAAATACAATATAAAGAAATAATCTTTACTTAAAAAAAGGAAATAATTTTAGTCAATACATTATCTATACAAAGTATAATAATAAATCTATTATTATTTCTATATATTATTCGCTCGAGAGTTAAATTTATCATCGTGTAAAGATTTACTGCAAAATTTGAAAAATTAAAAAGAAAAAAATTAAACTTTTTTTTATAAAAATACAAATGTAAATTTAATGATAAAGAGAGAAAACACTACGAAAACAATAGAATTAATTTTCAGATACAAAATAAAAATATAGACCAACAAAATTACAAAAACAAAGAAAAGAAACTAAACTAAAAAAAATTATCGTATAAAAATACTAATTAATACGCCAAATGGGAAATGAAAACTACAATATAAAAATAACTAAATTAAGTTAAAAAACCCCACATATAAATATATATATATGTTATATATATATGTTGGGTTTTTTTAATTAATTTAGTTAAAAAACCCAAATATATATACATTTAAAAAAAATAAATCAATCAAACAAAAATTATAAAAATAAAGAAGACTCAGTGATTTATAATTAATAAAAAAAATAATTAAAGTTAAGTTGAAATAAGTAAGAAAAATTAAAACACTAAATCGTATATACAATAGAAACACAATTCCATACATATAAGAAATAAAGTGAAAAGGTACGGGACCGCAAGTAAGCGACAAAGAGAAAGAAACATTTCCTTCTACGTTAACTGATTTTAATAAATAACTGCAAGTTGTGTAAATTCAATTAATTTCGATATTATATTATGTTGGAAATATGATAGAGAAATTTAGAGAGGAAAACACATATTCTTAGTAAGAATAAACTATTATTATTTAGCTAAAAATACACAAAAAACTAATTGAAAATAATTAAATATAATTATAAAATAGAAAAATATATGTAAAATATATATATATGTTCTATAAACGTATATATTAATACATACGCATATATATTTTTAATATTCATATTTTTCATAATATGTCTAAATAATTAATTATTGAAAATATTTAGATTTAAAAAAGATATTAATATTTGACAGAGAGGCAATAAAGATAATTAACTGAATTTTCGTAATAAAAAATGATTTCTTAGAAAAACTACTTCGAATTTCATATTAAAAATAATATTCAGTTGTAAAAAAAACAATAAAAAGTATATACAAATTATTAGAATCAGAAATGATTTTTTTGTTGTTATAAATACGAGCATAAATACATGCTATATGTGTAAATGGTAAAAATCATAAAAATATAAATTGTTAAAAAAATGCCAGAAAATATATGAAAATTTTATGTACAATTAAACAAAAATAAATGGTAAAATAAATTTGAAAAAAAAATTAACCTTAAAAGAAAATCCTCTAAAGTAAACAAAATCTATTTAATTAAGAATAATAATTGTATGTGAAATAAAAATGAATTAATTTAAAAAGAAAAATTGTATATAATTGTATTATCTCCCGCTATAAAAAATTACATTCGCGTTTATCCTACCGTCCTAGTCTTTAAGCAAGAAAACTGGTCACCCAGTACTTACATTTTATACCCATCAACAATTTTTTTTTTAAATTATGAAATAAATCATATCTTTTTACAGAAAAATTTTAAAGGTGTTTTACCCTACATGTATTCATGTTTTTGTATTTTAATTTTTGAAAAATCTGCAGTTTTTAAGCTTAGCCGAATGGGAACTCATAAGTAAATTGTACATTTTTAAACAAGAAAATAACTGAAATTTAGACCAACATAAAAATCGATATATTTGCAATTCAAAAAATTGATAGCAGAATGGATTGCATCCCTCAACGCCTAATCACATTTTCTTATTGAAATTTTCTATAACTGTCATGAGTCCATACCTATGTCAAAACACGAGTTCATAACTATGTAATTTCAGTAAATAATCTGGATAAACTTTGGAAGTTCAACGTGATGCATTTACAATATATCTATAGTTTGGCATAAATGTCCTAAAAGAAAACTTTTTTAGTTAGAAGTATGACTGATGAAATGAGACAGTAATTGCAGTTATTTGAAAATTAAGTAAATTGTTTCACGATACATTTGTACAAATGAGTGTTTTTGCATTTTATTTTATGAGCAAGCAAAAGAATATTTTAAAAATATTTTTTCGTATTTTAGTTTTATTAAAATATACCCTAAGAAAAATATACTGTAGATTAAATATAATAAAATTGAACTTAAAAATTATGTTACTTTGTGTTATCATATTATATACTGCGATACATTATTTAACAATATAACATATATGTATAAATATATATTTATGCCTGTACACACACATATAAAGTCACATTTTCAGTAATTGCATTTTTATTAAGTCAGTTTAGTGTTCTTCACAATGAGCCAAATGGGCTATCTATTATTTCTATTATTGGCAAGAGAATGGCCATCTATTATGGACCAATGGCTGAATGCAGAGAAAAAATTCCTCCATGGTCCTTATGTGGTAGACAAAACACACCTAGGTAGGAATATTAAATGCACAGCAGTTACAATTGGACTACTATCTTTAGGTAATTATTAAGTATATATTTTTATTCATTAAAAATTATACAATTTAGGTCTCCTTTTAGGTGAACATGCTATGTATCAAGCTTCCACAATTTATTCATTTTATGTCAAATTGGTAGAATGTCATATTATAACAGAAGATAGAGTTAAATTATATTACACAGAACAATATCCACATATTTTTGATGTTTTACCATATCATCATATTTTTGCCGTAATGCTTCAGGTAAAATTTTCTGTTTTAAGCTTCGATTACACACATGCGTAACTTTATTATTGAAAATAATAGAACAATAGTTATCACAGATTTTAACATAATAATCTTCTATTTAATATTATTTAATTATAATAAATATACAATAACATAAAATATTACAATAAATTATGTATAAAGATATATGAATACTAACATATTTCGTACGTAGGTGTGGTAGAGAGAAAGGAGGAACAGGGAAAGCCGAACAGAAAAGGGGGCTTACAGATAGATGTAAATTTCTGGAGGGGCATGACCAATTATAATTGTACTTCGAGAAATATACTCTTTTTCGCTGGTGATGATATGCTTGCACGCTAGAATTGTGGTAATGGGTCAGGTAGTTTGGAACTCGGTGCGATAGTGTTCTCACATCCATATAACAAAAAATAATCATGCCAAATATTCAAAATTCTCATAAATAAATTGAGGGAGTGGAGCAACATTCCATCTAGGAAGGCGTTAGTTACTGTAATTGCCTCACTTTGTCTGAATTTACGCTTACTACTAATCAAAAGCTTAACAATCCTGTGGACATCATAGATTTTGTGAATTGTGTTGTTAATTTGTAAATTTCATCTTCCTGTACGGGTAATAGAAATATTCAGAACTTTTATGGAATCAACGGAATGAAAAGAAATGAGATACTCGTGTTAGATTTATGTTTCTTGAAACCATACGGACGTAGTGGATTTTTCATAGAAATAACTGCGCCATTTTCCTTGCTACAAGCCTTCACTTTCGCAAAAATAGGGAGTTGATGTAAGTGTTAAAAAGTATAGTAGAAAGACTACTTAGGGAATTTTTGTAAAGTGCCGTTTTTTATCATGCGAAAAGACGAAAAAAAACATTTGGCCGAACCGTGAAAGTTTTTTCCGAAAGGTATGATCGAAGATGTTCTAGTGTTGTGGAGTCAACGCCCTACTCCGTTAATTGAAAGATTATTTTATGTAGGCAAATTCTGTCATATGCCTTTTCCAAATCAAATGACATCAGCACATCACATGGTCAGACTCCCCCTGCCCGACCTGCAGGCATGTTGATGAGAGTTGAGCTTCTTAATAAAAATCTGGTCCAACCTTTTAGTGAAGAATTTTTGAGAATCTTGGTAATACTTCGTAAAAGAGAAATTGGTCTAAAGTTGTTAGCTGAAGGCTAAGCAAGTGGTTGCTTTAGTATTGATATTGCCACACATACTTTCCAACAATTTGGAGAAGAAGATGTATCAGAAACTTTATGAAATAGGGTAATAATTCTAACATGGAATGTTGACGAAGCCTCTTTAATCATTTGAAAGGAGATCTTGTCCTCGCCAAATAGGGTTTTCTTGTAGGAATTCAAAGAAACGTTGAAGTCTTTTCAGAGCGTTGCAATATCCTGTTTATACTAGACCGGTTGCTTCCGAGAAACACCCGGTCTAGTATGAACAGGGGAAGTTGCACGCCTTAAAATACTTCCTGATCAGAAGACGGTGCAGGTAGCAGATCATTAGCAGATTTGTTACCGCGGCTCTAAAATTGTCCTAATTTGCTCGTTCTTCGATAGAACGAGAAAGTATTTTAACATTGACATGTGCTTTTAAGAAAAAATACCATACATCCTTGCAAGAATGAAGGTCAAGTCAAGAATAGAGTTTGCATCCTTAGTTGAGGAGAAGGTCGATTAAGCTTCGTTGATGAGAGGTTGAGGAGTTATACATCAGTAGCTGCAAGCATTATTAAGGATGCCATATATTTTCCATTGAAAAATATCGGTTATTCTAACTAGGTTACTATGATTTTCCGTCATAGTGGAAGATAGGCAGGCAAAATTCTAGATCAGTGGATTCCTATCGAATAGTTGTACCAGTAAAAAATCTAAAACAAGTTAATAGGATGTTCTGGAGTGAAATTTAGATATAACAAAGGAAAGTAAAAGGCAAATCAATTTTTTCTTGTTTGAAAGTAAGATTGCATTTGATGGTAGTTGCCTTGAGTCTGGCTTGAAAGGCTTAAGCATTTTTTCTATAGTCCAACTGCCGTGACTGACAAACAACTATCAACAAATAAATATTACTATATTGTTATAATGGACCAAGCGAGCTAGTAAAACTTCACGAGTTAAAGCAATTCAGAAAGTCTAAAAAAAACATCTAAAGAACATTGCTGTCCGAGTGAGACTAGTTGTGTACCTTTTTTCTACTTTAAAGTTTGTCTGGTTACAAAATCAGCCTGAAATGGATAAACAGTGGTTTCATAATAATAATTCTCATTGAAAACATAAATGAGCATTTTATTTGTGGAATAAAGAAATAATATAACCTAATATAAATGCGATATTTTATTCAAAAATATAAGCTTTTATTATAACAGAGTAAAGTATTTCTCAATAAGCACGTATCTGATATCATCAAAAAATATCACCAAAATGAATAGCCTGCTTCATTTTGGTGATATTTTTTGATGATATCAGTAACGCTTTCTCAAATGACAGTAGGACATGTAGAGAATATCGTAGTAGGGATCCTGAAAGTTAATGTGGCATTCGTTAGTTTGACACATTACGCTGGGCAATAGATTTCATCGAAAATTTGGAAAATTTCTCACTCCCCTCGATATGCTTTATAGTACTTTCAACTGCACACATACGTCACTAATTAAAGCCCTAAAATGTTTGCACAAGAAAAACTACTTTTGAAGCGTTTCAAAAGTAGTGGAAACAAAAACTAATTTTTTGTGAACGTGAAGTCCTAGAAAATGGGTAACGTTTGGTAATTTTACCATCCAGAAGACGTGGGAGTAGGAGGGAGAGTTTTTTTTACCATGCCATTAGTGCCTTTAAGTTCTCCACGGTGCTAAGAAAAGATTATGGGAAAGAATATTGAAACGTAAAAAGAGTGGATAGATGAGGATAAATAGTAAATAAAAATAAAGGAAAACTATTCCATACAAACGACGAGGAAAACTGATATAGGAGGAGTCTGGATGGTGAAATTGACTCCATCCCTGGTTATTCCCCTGACCACTCATGATACTGCATTGGCGTTAATATTGAGAAGTGCCCCTATTGTAAACGACAACCTAT
Source organism: Atherix ibis (assembly GCA_958298945.1). Classification (NCBI taxonomy): domain Eukaryota; kingdom Metazoa; phylum Arthropoda; class Insecta; order Diptera; family Athericidae; genus Atherix; species Atherix ibis. The sequence continues at coordinate 64,801,508 of OY282606.1, read as the reverse complement.
CTTTATAGTCTCAGCTCATGCTGTTCACTGACACGATTTTATTGGAAACTCAGCAACAGGTAAAGCTCTTGTGTGATTATTTCATAATGTTTATTTCTTCTTTTATTTGAAAATTTTTTTCGTTTACAATTAAAAATTTCTTTATAATACAGACAAAAAATTTTAATATACAGATTAAAATAAAAATATTTCCGATTAATTATATTTCAAATTTTTATAAAAAAAAATCCGATATAATATCAAAATCATAAATAGAAACCAAAAAAGAGAAAGAAAATTTTAAAACAAACAAACAGTTTTTAAATTTTTGAATATTTCACCATATTTTTGCAATTTTTTTTTTTTTGTTGTTTAACTTCTTAACTTTTCTTTTCGTTAACTTCTTAATTTCTTATTAAATTCTTCTTATTTGGTAAGAGAACATTTATTGGCTATTTTTCTGCTGTTACACTGTTTTTCAACTCAAACCATTTTTTCAATTTAAAAGGTATGTATACAAATTACTTTACACACCCTGCATTATAGTTATCTTAACTAGAATATTCCTTGTACATAATCTAGGAATTTACATAAGCAGAAATTCATAGAGATGCACTTCACTAGAAAGATAAACTATGGAAAAATGTTCTTTTAGAAATTTACATTCCTAAAATTGTAAAAACATAAATTATCCAAAAAAATGGTCAAAAATTTGTCATTTTAAAACAATTATAGTTCAGAATTCTTTAACGTGATTATCATAAAGAGTTCTATCGTAATCGTCTCTCTTAAAACCAGAAACCTTCAGTCCGAGCAAAATTAGACTGAAGAAATTCACTTGTTATCAGTTTTCCCACAGCATGAGGACACTAGTACTATTTGCGAATAACTACTTTTGAAGCGTTTCAAAAGTAGTGGAAACAAAAACTAATGTTTAGTCTTCTTAACGATAATTCACATTTCAAGTGTGGGCGTAGTAATATTTCATTCATAATCGTCAACACGATTTATTTTAATTTACTTTATCTTATACTTAATCACTAGTCTGTAGTGTTTGTTTTTATTATTAATAATTTTGATGACATTATTCAATTTCTTTAAATTTTATTATTCACTGTTATTCGCTCTTTTTGGTTTCTGTCTTCTTATTATTTATTTTACTCAAATGTTTCTCCCTTTATATTTATAATCATTATTAAATAGTTTTTGTATATTTTCTCTTACGTTACTACGTATGACTTTTCCTCGTATACAATCCTCTTTGGAGGTTAGTAGGGAAAAGACCGAGTCATGGGGATTTTTCCACATTATTTTCCCTTGTTATGGTAAATCACAGCATTTGGCGTGTCGTTAATCTGATTAGCCAATGCAGTTTCGCCACGATACGCTAGACGGTGGCCATACCGCTGCTCATCCGGTCAAGAACTTCACTTTCAAGTAGTAAAATGTCTGTTAAAATTGATCTACTTGAACGCCTGACCAGAGCTTTCGAGAGAGTGATGCGCGTCTTAGAAAAAAATATGAAAATCCGGGGAGGAGTAAAATTTAAGTCAAGGATAGTCATAGTCCCCTTGGTCAAAGAAGAGATCGGTGTTCCCTCATTGAGAAAAGAATAACTCCAATTAGAGCAGTTGAGCCAGTCAAAGATTTTTTCGCCTAACAACTTTTTAAAGAGTTCCAGAAGTGGCTCTGGCCGTTAAAATCTCCTAGGATGATAGTATTTTTCAGTTATTGGCTAATAAGACTTTGCCAATCCGTTAACGAGAAAGTTAGTGTTTGTTCTATATAAATGCAGCGTAAGTTGATTATAGAAACAGAATTTATGACGATCAAGATGTCTGAAAAATTTGTATTTCTTATGAACTCTTTTGACGGCACGCTTAAACATTTTTGACATGCTTATTAAACGTGAGTAAAACGATTCTTTGTTGAAGCGATTGATAACGGTAATGAGAAGTGCACATTTTATAACAATGTGGTTCGTAAACGATCTTCGTCCTGGTGTGGTAATTCACCTCAAACGACACCTAAAGCGGAAAAAAGTTTATCAGACGAAGGGTATGATCTCAGTGTGGTAGGATTGTTATAGTTTTGAAAGAAAAAAACTGAAAGATATTTATTCTCGGGTATTGGAAAGGGATGAGGAAAGTATTCAAATTTGCATAAAAATTTAAGAACGTTTAGTTCCACAGGAGTATTATCAGTAAGGACCATAATCAGAGATCACATGTTTTAGCTAAGCATGCTTGTCGCTAGTTTTACACATATGGGCAGATCGTGGGGAAGTTGGAAATTAGCGCTGAGATGTGCTCCCACATCCATCATAAACAGATGGAGACACCCGAAGGTATTAAGTTCTCCATGAGAAAAGAAGGGAGAGAAACAAATACTATCTGTTCAAATAGTATCGCGAATTTTGAATTTCCGCGGGTTACGTATATTCGATTTTCGATTTTTTGTGGCATTCTGTTGGTTTTCATGTCTCTCACTTATGCCGACAAGTTTGGCCATTTTGAATATTCAGTTAATTTTTGACAGCTGCTTTGCTTGCACGTGTTTTGGCTCGTAACTCTTTTAGTGGATATCATTGATAAAATATATTTACGATAATGTACCATATTTTTATTTTTAGTTGTAATATGGTGTTTTAATCGAGAAAAAAAATACTTTCAATAAGAACACTGATAGATAAATTGTCATGAAATTTCTTGATTAGAAAACTCTGTTTATATTTATATAACCGAAATGAAAAAAAGGTAATATAACCGAAATGGAAAAAAAAATAATTTTTTTTATTCCGCTTATAAAAATAAATATGTTGTTGGTCACGTACGCTCTTACACCGGTTTCACAATACATCCAATCGAGCATCGTCGGATTATGGAATCTTTTGTGGAGATCGCTTGCTGAATTGTGTGCCACCTCTTTGGTAACACCTAAATCATCGATAAGGTTACTATCACAGGATTTTAAGTGTGTTGTATTTTTGAGCTTCAACCAGGGACTCAAACAAGTAATTCAGTAGTATACTGGGCAATTGCACAGTTTGAACTAATCCATCATCCAGAAACGTCTCATCAAATAATATTGGAGCTGCTAGACATTCATTTGCTTCGCTTTCTCCTAAACTCCTTGTGTTTTATGACCTTCAATTCAGATAAGGCTGTAAACTATCACTTTATTCAGTTCTTTGCCGATAAAGACAGGTCCTTCTATAAACGAGAAATTATGAAGTTCGCTGGAAGATGGCAAAAGGTTATCGAGCGAAATAGTTAATAATAATTGACTCTTATTATATTTAATGATATATTTTTTAGAATATGATTGATTTTAAAAGCGCTAAGCTTATTTGTTCTTATTTCAGAATTTCGATTAGAAAAATGCTTTTAAAGGATGAAAAATTTAAAATTTGGTTAATAGTGAGCGAGGTGGAAGAATTTTGAATAGCACTGTTATTGTGTTAATTGTTCTGCTGATGCAACTAGTCAAAATCTCTTTATCAACATGATAAAGTCAAAGCTGAAACTGTTAGTGCTCAAATCGGATGGGAGGGAAGGTTTTAATGATATAACATATTTTTGCATCGTTTACACTTAATTTGATTTTTTTTCTAGTATACTTATCAATTAAAATGATGTTTTTTTTATGAATCGAAAGATTTTACATGGTAATTTTTAATCTAATAATTTGTTCAAATACAGTAATGCATGTAACACCAAAACTAGATAATTTGCACTGTCACGTAATTGTCGTTTCGGGTCATAAAATAATATTGGATAATTAAAAAATACGTCACTTTACTCATATAAACATAACTGCATTGAGTATAATAATTGAGCTATTTAAATGAAGGGATTTATAAAGTCGATTTAGTTAAAATAGCAGCTTTTATCTTCGTTCTTTATTATGGTGGACATATTTCTATTAACTAAAAAATACGATCCAATTTAAACTTGCATCGTCATTATTTTTAATAATACTACTTTTCAATAAAATATTGAAAAACAGTATTAATGCTTGAATTATTAAATACATTTGTAATGTATGTTAGAAAATATTTAATACATACAATTTTAAATATCCAGTAATCAATCAATGTACAGATTTATACTATAACTTGAATTAATTATTGTGCTTCATTGGGCATGATTTTAAATTTTCATTATAATGTCATGATGACGGGTACAAATTTATCAAATCTTTAATTTTCTTTTTATAAGAAAACTAATGAACATTTCTAAACAATATTTTTATATAGTTTGCTATTGGGGTTGTTTATTTACTGATTTCATTAATGTCTATAGAAATATTGCTATTTAGAACTAGGATGGTAATAAAAGAGTATACAAAGATAGCCAAAAACACAGTTCATATATCTTTTTGCTTTGATTTTCTGTCACTAAACTAATGTTAACATGCTTCAATGGTAACTTAAAAAACTTTCGATCCATCTATCTTCTTATGTGTACTATGTTTTCCAGCTAAAAAACAATTGCCATTTTGCTGAATACAAACTGTTCTTAGTATTCATCCTACAATATGTTCATACCAACGTTATGCTTTCCGTCTTTGAATATACGAGTAGGCTAGTCTTCATGAATTCGTATCTCTGTTATATATCAATGTCGGGTTTCTAAGCACACTATGAGTACGACATTCTGTCATTGCCCGGAGAATATCTCTATATGTGATAATTCGTCTTATCACATATAGTTGTATATTGGTGTTATTATAGAAATTCATACTAAAGTCATACAGTTTCCTTCTAATGGGATTTAATTCATTGTTTCACTAAAGCTGATACTTCGAAAGATGCATGAAAATCTAAGTTTATCATTTTTACAGATTCTTTGGTATTTCGTTCGTTCAGTTCAAGATATACAATGTATCCGAATAAACCTATGTCATGATTTATTACTGAATATCAGTTTATGAGTAATCTAATTTCTTATACTTTTCTATGAAAAGTACTGAAAATTTGATTTGATTTGGTTTTAAGAAATGAACAGCCATCACTATCAGAGCAGGTACATTGTTTACGGTTTTATTTTATAAATAATATAAAAGAAATATTATAAAAAACATAAACAAATTTGAACAAAATAAATTTATAAATTATACTCGATGAATTGATATATTTGAGAAAGTTTTCTTTAAAACATTTTTATAGTAAAGTTTGTCATATTAAATTACAATTAGCTAATTTGAATTATTTCAAATTTCACTACTTTACAACTTTAAATTTTATAGTTTGGACAAAAACATTATTTATAAATATTTTATGAGGAACTACTTGCGAATATTTTTTAGTAAAATTTAATTAAAATATCTATGGTACAAAAAATTAAATTTCATAACTCTGTAATAATTTAAATTTAAATTTGCACTTCTATAAATAGAAAGTTAGCATACTTTCTGAGATGAACAACTGTTTTCTGCCTGGGTCGAATTGCCTTTTCCCAAGGCTGTAAGACTATTATTTATTGTACTGCTATGTTTGGAGAGCTTAATTGCAGTCTAAACTGTCGACCTAATTGCCCACAGCTCGCTATGGAAAAAAGGACTTCTATTTTGTAAGATTCCATACTGGATCTTGCAATGCTTACCGTCAACAAGCTGAGAATGTTATGTTATAATCGAAAGCGGCGATTAAAAACAGAAGTGTGGAATTACAATCCAACCACCAATTCAAAGAAAATTATCTTATAGAAAGATGGATTGGTGTTTGAGTTTTTGCATATCGTAGACTTCCTGAACTCCGTTGTGAACCTCGATTTCCAATCCGGATGTGGATGGTAGGTTTGAAAATTATGCTCTTTAAAACTGAGAAATAGAGGAATCTGTGGGATCCCATACTTTGCATAAGTATATCAATGAGAATAAATTGCATACTGCAACTAACAGCTAAAAGTGCATTTTATGTTGGGGTAATTGGTATTTGCGGGAGGATGTTTAGTAGAAAACTTGGATAATTCTAGATAGGCTCACTTTTAACTAAGTTGACCATGTATTGTCTGACCATCGGTACTAACCGAGTTTGAAGTAAAAGTATTTCCTAGAGACTAAACTCCTGTTAGCTTTGATTATGGTTTTGTGGGAACCTATACAAAACGTAAGCTTTATGATACTAACTAGAATCTGCAGCAGAGTTCGGGTCACCTAACTGTGCTATAAAAAGCATTGGTATAAGTAATTTTTCTTGTTAAGAGATCTTCTCAGATTGTAAAACGAAGTAGAATACTTCAAGTAGATTGAAATAAAATTTACAAATTTCTACGAACAGACATTCGTCCAAGTAACAAGCAAGTTTGTACTCCCACAAAATGAATAATTTTTAAATAAAATATCACATTTTTTAATGCCAATGCTTGATCAAATACGATGAAGAAAAATTTGACATATTTGTAGGTTTTTATCTGAATTATATACTCAACATTACTAGTATTGAGAAGCTAAAAATTGCAGTGAACTAAAATATTATAGTTACGTGAGCAAGATCTTGAAATGAGGACAGACTCTGTAATTAGTACTATGTCAATGCCTCTTCTCATTAGCGTCCTAAATTTATTACTAACGTGATATTAGTAATTAAAACGAGCAACAATTAAAGTGAACGTTTAGTTATATATTTATTTCTTAAACACGAATATCGGTAAGATTTTAGAAGAAAAGGTTGGGTCCGTAAATATAGAAGGAGGAAGAGAGTGAATAAACAGTCTTCTAGATATAGTAAACGCAAAAATATAACCGATGAGAATTGAAATTTTCATTACCATGTATTTCTCGGAAAAATATCTTAAGATTGGATTGGAATGACGTCTTCTAATTATACTGTGTATCTTAATTTTGGAAAACATGGTAATGTGAATGGTAGACCAAAGTCCGTCTTTTAATCGAGAATATTGTTGCGGTTTGCGTAGAAGAATTAAATCTTTTTTAAACTGTCGTGTGGAATGTTTTATAAACAAATTGTCCGAAGAGCATTTTAACTTAAAAGGACCCGTTGATAAACAAAATATCCATTTCTGGAAGTAGGTAAATCCAGAAACAAATTTAAGAAAGACCCTTATATCCTCGTATAATGACTGTGTGGTGCAGTGTTTGGGTTGGTGGTGGAATTCGTTTGTTTTTCTTTAAGAATGCTGGTTAAATTGCTGTTACGGTGACTGGTGAGCAATAAGGAGATATGCTGCAGAACTTTCTCATCAATGAATTAAACAAATTGGGTTTGTACAATATGTGATTGTAACAAAATGATGCCACGTCATATTCTGCACGCGCTTTAGTGAAAATTCTGATTGGCTCCGACGGTTTCAATATTGAATCGATTTCTTTTTGACTGACCGGAATAAGTTGAATAACTTCAAGAAAATATGCGTAATGAAATCAATGAAATTAAGCCGGAAATATTTAAAAGTATCATTAATATTACATAAATCTACGAGGTCTGTTTAAAAAGTATCGCGAATTTTGAATTTTTGCGGGTTACGTATATTTGATGTTCGATTTTTTTGTTTTCGCGGGTAACGTATATTTGACGTTATCGCAAAATCGAAGACGAGCCAAAACACGTGCAAGAAAAGCAGCTGTCAAAAATTAACTGAACAATCAAATTCCCCGAACTTGTCGGCATAAGCAAGAGACATAAGTACCAACATAAAGCCATACGTAAATTCGAGATACATTTTGAACATACATCGTATATAAACGGTTTCGGTGAAATAAATCACTGTTTTTTATGAAGATAGTGCGGGCATTTCTCAGTTTGGGCTTATACATAAAAGCTGACGGTTTTCATTTTCTATTTGAGTTACAATTCATTTACATACTACCTATTCATTGGTATATATGGCAATACATAAAATATAAGTTCACCTTTTTGTTTAACTGATCTAATTATTCTCAAAAAAAAATATTTCTTAGAATTTTATTTTATTATCTCTTTTGTTTAATTATTATTCTTTTTCTCCAATAAAAAACTACATAAGATTTTTAATGAAAAAAAAATGCAAATGCAAGTATCCAATATATCTTTGAACATATTATATATAATACATTATTATTCATGGTATAGACAAAAATATTTCATATTTTTGATTTATATCGTAAGTTTGTATGTAATAAAAATTTAAAAAAAAATTATTTAATAAAATAAAAAAATAATAATAAAATATACTGAAATTTGCACTATTCATGGATTTCTCTTTCTAGCGCCATGACTTGAGTCCCTTAGCTTTCTGTCGTGTGTCCGTCCATATTTTAACAGACTTCAGCCAAAATAGTATGCACAAATATTAATCCTAAATGCCTTTTTTACGCTAATTTACTATTTACTATATACGTATATTCTCATTAAAAGTAAGAAAAATATACACCATTTTATGTGTATTTCAAAATAATTATCATTTTTAAAATGTAAGTTCAATTTTATTTTTGTTATCCAAAAAATATATGTGCATGTTTTTGATTAAATATTTATCATTATTAGGTTTGCGAACAATAATTCAAAATAAATTGTATTTACTAACAATTAATTTAATCTGAATCTTATGTTTGTACACGAATTTATTTCGTTGATAAATAAATAAATGAGAAGAACAATATATTCTATCAGTAAACCTGAACTAAATTACATCGAAAGAAAAACTTACACCAGTTAACTTTAATGATACATACGATTATATATACTCGTATCTGGGCAAATTTTAATAATAGAAAAAGACGAATTTTATTCATTGTACGGATATAATGTACTTATTTATATTTATGTTGTTACGATCCAACGTGGATTCGATAGATAGGGTAAAAGACAAAAATAAAATGCTATATAAATTACTAGATATCGACATAACATTTTATTTATCTACAATTAAATCATATGCAAATTGCGCAGCATCTATGCAATACTTAACTTATCTATAATTAAATGATATAGAAATTACGCAGCATCTACGCCACACTCCTATTCCAATCGCTGTTCCGACTACAACTCAACTAAAACTATAACTAAACTCGATGTGCACATTCCGGTCCACACTGCGTACGAGTGCGGACGTACTTTTTTTCTCTCCTATATCGAATATTCTCTATTCGATAAAATTTTTTATCAGTGCTTGTTCTCCGTTTCATAGTTTTCACTTGACTTTTTTATCTCCCTCCCTCGCGTGTGTAGTGAAAAAATAGTGTAACTGCAGCTGAAAACCAGGAAAATGGACGTGGACGTCGACGTCGACGTCAGGCCAACGGAGCCCCCCCCCCGCCGCCACATACAGGTATATCCCCTTCCACCTTAAACGCCTCTACCACAAAGCCTATTAAAAGAGCCAGACTGAATCAATACAATAACACCACAACAAAACATGTACATCACAATCACAACAACGCCAACCAAACAAACACCTATTTCTCTCTACTGAGTAAACTAATCAATTTCCCCTCCCTTCCGACTTAAACTACCGACCATCCTCGCTTCTTAGTAATTTCCACTTCACCCGAGGCAAAATTTAAAGCAAACCAACTCTGTCCATTTAAAACCAGTCTGGCTCTCAAGAATATCAGCAATGATATTCTAAAAATAAATGATTACCGTAATGGTGATTTATTACTGACAACAAAATAGAGACTTTCGGCTGATAAATTTATTCATGCTCAGTGACATCAAATTGAATTTCACACTTCACGCCTCCCTCAACCAAGTAAAGGGGACGATTTTTTGCAAGTGGCTTGCAAACACGTCCGAAGAGGAAATCGTCAGCAACCTCATAGAGTACAACATGGTAGAGGCAAGAAAAATAATCTCTACGCGCGACGGTACCCAGTCATTTACGGGTATTGTGGGCTTAACCCTTGACGCCTATGAACTTCCTTCAAACATAAACATCCTTTTTCACCGATTTCAACTAAAAACTTATTTCCCCAACCCCATGAGATGACGCAACTGCCAAGTACTGGGCCATACATCTAAATACTGTAAGGCTTCGACGGTATGTGCTAGTTGTGGACTTGCGCCTCATCCTGAAAAGACATGCACACGTGTTTTTTGCGTCAACTGCAAAACAGACGCACACACCTCAGGAGACCGTTGTTGCCGTTCTGATGCTGAGAGAAAAACCATTCTCAAAGTAATGACGGACAACAAATGTTCCATGGCTGCAGCAACAACTATGTTAAAAAAAAATCAGATGTATGCCTCCACAATTCAATCGAACACCTCCTTTGCACAAGCAGTCCGTGCGTCATCTCATCCCGTCGATACAACAGTATCCTCATCATTGGCACCAACGCTTTCTGCGTCCACCATCTCCTCGCCAATCCAAAAAAACTGTACCCTCTCCTTCCAAAAAAGCTTTTGAGCGTAAGCTATCCAATTCTTCAACGCCAACTGTCAAGAAACCTTTCACAAATACAGAAATCAATGCCACTTCTGGTAAATCAATTACCACCTCACCTTAATCCCCACTCTCAAATTACCAAACACCTTCAACCCACCCCCATCCACCAGTGAACAAGTTGCTATATTAATAAGCACGTTAAAAGACCTCGATCCAGAAGATCGCAACACCGTTCTAACCTTAGTCCAAAAAATGAAGTCTGGAAAACCAGGCACAAGCTCCAGGGAACTCTGAGTATGCTACTCGAACTCCAACATTCAATCCATAATTGCTACAAACGTAGACATTGTGGTTTACTGTTGTCATTCGACCTAGAAAAGGCGTTTGACTGAATTTGCCCACATAGGGTGGAGTAGACTCTGAAATATTGGCACTACTACGTTCCTACCTAACTGGTAGAACCTTCACGGTACGCGCCAACGGTCATTTTTCATCAAAACGCGAAATGAAAAACGGCATCCCACAAGGATCCCCTTTATCAACGATCCTATTCAATATATATATTCACTCCCTTTCCCACCAACTATCATCCTTTACCCACTACATACATATATGCCGACAACATTTTTATACTTGTATCTGGTGCTGATTTTCAACAACAAATAGATAACGCCATCCGCAACATCAACACTTGGAGCAGCATAAACGGTGCGGTAATCTGTACATCGAACCCACCTTGCCTGCATGTTTGCAGGAAAAAAAATGTACTGTATCGGACTCTTCACTAAACCCCTTCCCTATCCGCCCAAAAGATTCCATGAAAATCCTGGGTATCTCAATTGCCCGTGGAGGAAAATGGAATCTTCAGATTCAAAATGCTGTTGACAAAATTAATATCATTCTCCGAATGGTTAAAATTTTAGTCAGCAGCAAAAGTAAGTTAAGACAAAGTGAGGCAATTAGAGTAACCAACGCCCTTTTGGACGGGACCTTACTCTATTTCCTCACTATATGTGTCAGTGTGCCAATAGCAGGGAAAAAGCTAGTCGAGGCAGCGGTAAACCGTTGCATTAGACTAACCAGTGGAGCACATGGGACATCTTCGTTAGAATCCATACTGAAGGAGACTGGTCGAAAACATATTTTTTCTATCTTCACAAAGCCCGCCTAAGTTTAATTTACAAAACCTATGCCTTCAAAATTACCCCTCCAAACTTTAATCAAAAATATTATCATCTCCCCCCGTTCAAAGAGGATTTCATCATCGCTATCCTTATTAATATCTCACCTTGAAAGCAATTCATCCATCCTCCCACTTGTTTTCCAAACTTCGCTTCCACATCCAGATTGGAAACTGTGATTGGGAGAAAAGTTGAAAGTGACTGCTTCTCTTGACAAGTTTAAGAAGGCTAGCACTGATCCGTTCACATATAGGAAATTTTTCCTTGAACAGTTGGACTTTTTGGCTGACACCGATACTATATCTTCTTCGGTCGACGAACTTTTTGGATGCAACACCCGCGCACTATGTTGTGGAATCTTCCCTTATAGATCAGCTCCATATTCCGGGGAACTGTGGGCCATCAAAACAGCAATTGAAATTGCGACCAATATTCCCACCCAGCAAAGCGTTATTATTTTTAGCGACAGCCTTGCCGCCCTTAAAGCCATTTGTGGCCCATCGAGTGACCCAGTACTTAGCGCAATTCGTCATAGCCTCCTTATCAATAGGAGTGTCGAGTTGCAATGGGTGCCTGGGCATGTGGGAATTGTGGGTAATAAAAGTACTGACAAGTTGGCTGGAGAAACACTCCGTCGGCCAGTGATCACAGTCATTCCCAATCTGCCTCGCCTACTAACAGAATGGCAACTAACACCTTAAGCCATCTATAGACACGATGACAGGACCAATAGTGACACTTTTTTGTCGACTCATTGGAGAACCACTAACAAACCAGTGTATTCAACATCCATTGAGAAATTCTGGGCGCGAAAGCTCCTCAGAATCCGGATTGGACATACTGCTCTTACCCATAACTTCCTTTTTGGCAACACCAATCGTCCCTTCTGCCAATCTTGTGGCACCCATTTCACTATCACCCATATTCTACAGGAATGCCACATAACCAAGAACTACTTTGCGAGCAGGATTCCTCCTATTATGGAGCTCCTCGACCCAACAACTTCATTCCCTTGTCCCCTATTTAAACTTCTACAACATACTAATCTGATCCACAAAATATAACAAAATTCGTAATATTCCATACCACTAACCACAGACCAGTCTCTCTCAGATGATTTCCCACACGTACTACGAAGTCGCCAAATGGCCGCATGGTCGTGACGCTATGAAGTGGCCCCTGGCACATGTCTAAGGGACCTTACAAACAAACTCGATGTGCATAATCTTTGGTGGTCCTCGCTGATTCGATGTGCATAATCTTCGGTGGTTCTCGCTGATTCTTTTGCATGCGGTATGTTATTTTGTTCAATTTTGTAACAACTCGGAATCAACCATCCCAAATAGCCTGCAATTTCGGTAATATTCCTTTGTGACGCGCGTGGTCTACAATCAAACCAAAGACCCTTCTTCGAATTTCAAAGTTTTACCACTGTAATCGTAACGAGTTTTCATCCTTTCACTAGTTCAGCATCTCGTACCAGAGAATTAATGGCACTCATCTTCACTCTCAAATGCAGTGTATAATCTGCTATATTATTTGATGTTTCTGATGTAGTTCCAGTATGTAGATCTGCTGGCAGTCGTAGTTCTCTTCTGAAGTTTACACTTGCCTGTGTTACTGAGGTACTCTCTTGTACCACCGTTCTACCATATACGAGAGCAGAAACATGGATATATAATAGTCCCAGGTTCTTTGATACCGTTCAACCAATTTAGCCATACTTGAATAGTTGAAACTTAAAATCTCTACCTTCATGACTATGAATTACTAGCCGAGTAACACGAGTGTTTTGCTGATTTTTTTTTTGCATAAAAAAGTAATTGACAGCGATTTCTATTATAAAAAAAAAACAAAATACAAGTTGCTTATTTTGTGAGGTCGCTCTCCGCTCTGCAACGGCTTAACAACGAATGCCATCCTCGTGTCAACGTGAACTCATATTCCTGCATCCACTTAGCCGGCTGCATACGTGATTTTTTCATCGTACGAACTGTAACTTTCTCTATCCAATTATACGATGCCGCATGCACACGACACTCGTACAATCGAATTGGTGGTCTGCCTCTTCTGATTTTTGGTGAATCTCTGTTGAACCAAAAACTTAGAACGTATACGAAGATTGATTAAATCGAAGGTTTCCATTCATCACATTTGAAAATTCGATAAACAAAACCAACAAATTTAAATAACTCGTCTCATTTAGTGTGAATAATAAAAATTATTAGGGTATAAGATGTAGGCAGTTTTATATAAAATGAGCCTATCCCAAAAATTTATATCCCATAAGTAACTGAGGATTGGAGTAAAAAAGTAGTGGAATGAAAGATCCCTTTATGGTGATACACTATTAGCAAATCAACGCACTAAAATTTTTATATTACTTATGGGATATAAAAATTTTAGTGCGTTGAGTTGCTAATAGTGTATCACAATAAATAAACTTTAAGAAATACCAACTATTTTCAATTAATATTGTTTAATAAAATAGTTAAATATTTCAATTTAATAGGAAAATGAAAAATAGATGTGTCTTGAAATTAGTTAAATGTTTGTTTTGAAAAGATACACTCCCGAAAACATATAAAAAATTATAAACTTTTATTTTCGTAGATTCTTAGTTTTACGAGTACATTTGTGTGGAATTTTATGGATCTCTTCATAATTTTGATTAGCATTGGACTAACAACTCGTTTTAGACAATTATATAAACGATTGCACACTGTTTTTGACTTGAAGGTAAAGCGTTTTGATTGATAAGCGCTTTTATATTATATTCTCTCATTTTTTTAGAATACAGTTCACATTTTGGATAAATTAATTGAAGAGATTCGTTTTGATTATATCATTCTTGTAGAGTTACTTTCGTTTGTTGATAAAAGAATTTCATCAATTATATTATTATCGTGTCTAAATAATGTTTATTTTATATGCTATCAGTTAATGCTTATTTTCAAGTGAGTTAAAGAAAGTTGTTAAAATTTCAAATAGAATACACATTTTAAAATTGATATATATGTATTTGTTCATTACAGCGTGTTGAGATATCCCATAAATTATTCATACTTTTGGCTTTCTATGATATATCTCATAGCAAGGACTGCATATTTGTTCTTGGCAGCGGCTTCAATTAATGATGCATCTAAAATGCCTTTAAATTTATTGAGAAAAATTCCATCTATGGCTTGGTGTGAAGAGGTAAATTATTATAATTGTACATGTGTGGTTTTAATATTTTATACAGTTCGGGAAATAAATGACAAAATTGATCTTATACGAGTATGTAGACATGATTTGATTAAGAGCATAATTTTGGCGTTACCTATGAAATCAATTAAAATATACAATAACAATTTCAAAACTATAAAATAATATATACATATTATATTCATATATATCCAATATGAATATTCCATGCATAATGTAAGATTTATTGTTCTTGTATATATAATAAAATATAAGAACAAGAAATCTTATATTAAATAAAGGAATTTCAGGTATATTTTATGAGACAAAGATCTATTTAAAAAAAAATTAAATTCAGCAAAGGAATTTTTTTTATTTAAAATATTATTTCTTGCCTGTCGCCACATGGCCTTATGGTCATGGTACAACAATAGCCTACGGCTCTTCTTTCAGAGACATACAAATAAATAAACAAACAATTTTTTTTTACTGAAGGACCGCTCCTATAAAACTAAAATTTCATTGGCATTTTAAAAATTTGTTATAATTTTCATATAATGAAACTTGGTTTGAAGTCGTTTAATAAGTTATAATCTTTTAATAATTTAGCTTCTTTTATATTATCATCATCATCTTTTGATGGTACAGCCCGGGTTGGGCCTTGACCTCCTTTATAATCTGTCTCCAACGGTGTCTATCTTGTGCTGCTGATTTCCAATTTCGTACTCCAATAATTCTTAGGTTTTGTTAAGCACTATCTAGCCATCTTTGTCTAGGACGTCCTCTATATCTTGTATTTGTTGATATCGAATTGAAAAGTTGATTTTTCAGCTGTTTCCTGTGGCATTATGCTAACATGAGTAGCCCATTTTATTGGCATATTTGTTTTTTTACAGATTTTTACAACTACAACATAGTAATAAGCAAATTTGAGGAATAGTATTAATTAGCTTGAAAGGTTGTGGGGAGTAAACATCCAATGAAGTTCCTCCTGGTAGCGTGTGTTTTACGCTAAAATACGTTTTACTAAAATACTGAGGTTTATTTTTTTTATTTTTTATAAAAAAATAAGCCTCAGTATTTTAGTAAATCACGCGACCAGTGACGCTTTAGTCTTCGATGGGTATTTCTAGGGAAGGAAGTGGAGGATAGTTGTTCAACAAGAGTCCTGTCTAATATGTCCTCATGTGGAGTAAATGTTTGTACAAGGTGTTCAGCAAAATCGTCTGCTTTATGTTTGACCGTTTTGGCCCAGGTTCCGTCAGTTTTTCGTAAAGGGTGCTTTGTTTTTCTATAAGATAGTATTTGTCTTGTAGCAGTCCACAAAGTTCTGTTTTTCGTTAGGGTTGAAGTGTAGTTTCTAAAACGTTCTGTATTGTATTTAGTGATTTCGTCATGTAGTTCTTTTTGCAGCTTGTTCACTTTTCGTTTTTCTGTAAGAAGACGCCTAATTGTTAATGGTTGAATTGTCAGATTTTGTGTAGGTTTCGAGTTTTTACTTTTTTGCGAAAAGGATGTAGCGTTTTGTAATAAACATGTAAACTTGTGTACCGCGTCATCTAGTTCTTGTTCTGTTTTTAAGTTTTGTCGTAAGTCTAAATGCTCGTCAATATATTATTTGAATAATTCCCAATCAATTGGTCCATTAATAAGTCTCGGCGCATTGACTTTTGGAGTGGATTGGGAATCGAGGACTAGTAGAACAGAGCTATGATCGGAGTTAAGATCTGGGAGTGAATTAACATTAATGTTGGAGGAATTCATGGGACTAGTTATAAAGCAATCTAGAATGTCAGGAAGCTTAGATCTGGAAGTTGGCCACTAAGTGGGAGTCGGAGGAGAGATGACTTGGTAGGGAGAGGATAAAAGCACTTGGTTAAGAATAATCCCACGGGGATTGGAGACTCGACAGCCCCATTGTGTGTGGTTGGCGTTAAAGTCACCACCAGCAACGAATGAATTCCCAAGAGCTTGGAAAAATGACCTGAATTCAAGGGAGTTTATAGGTTTATTAGGAGGGCAATAGGTTGCGGCAATAGTTAAGGGAACAGGCGAGCAGTCAATTGATATTGCGGTGGATTGAAGAAAATCTTCTGCAATATAGGAATGAAAAGAAAAGGATAAAGAATTTCTAATGAGGATAGCAGTGCCACCGTAGGCAGTCTTGTCAGGGTGGTCGGTCCTGAACGTTGTGTAGTCGCGTATGTAGAAGTTGGACCTGGACGTAAAGTGTGTTTCTGTAATGAGTACTACGTCTATTCGTTTGTCATGTAGTAATAAGTCAAGTTCTAGTCGTTTGGAACTCAGTCCATTAGCATTCCAAAGGAGGATTGTAAGGGAATTTGCAGTACAGGATGACATTTATTTCTGGACGGTGGACGGTAAAGTTGACACAATGGACATTAACGCATTTACAAGAGGTGTTCGGATTTTATTTAATTCCTGTACAAGTGAGTTAGTTAATTGGGAGAACATTGAGGATATATCGTGGGACGAAAATGACGAAGGGGGAATATAGTTCTTACTATATTGTTGTTGTTGTTGTACTTTTAGCTGCTGATATTTCTGTTGGTTTGGTTCTTGTTGAATTTCGGAGACTCTTGACGGGATATTAGTATTCAAATTTTATCCTTGTTGATGTTGCTGTTGTGGCTGCTGTAGTTGTTGATGTTGCTGCTGCTGCTGTTGCTGTGTCTGGTGTTGTTGTTGCTGTTGTTATTGCTGTTGTTGTTGTCGGTGTTGAGGTTGATCTGATGCTACTGATGCATATGAAATGGTCGGTACTACGAAGCTTGTATGCGGAATTTGTGCTCTCTGAGGTTTTATTTTAGCTTGTAGGGTCTTGTAGGTAGCACAACCCTTATAGTTTGCTGGATGTGCACCCATGCAGTGGACGCACTTAGCTGCACTTGTCCTCTCTTTTAAGCATGAAGATGTCAAATGTTCACCAGCACATTTGACACATTTAGGCGGCTGCCTATAATAGGCTTTGGAGTGTCCAAATTCCTTGCACCTGTGGCATTGCACAATATCCTTTTGCGTATACGGTTCCTCTACTTTGATTTTTGTGAAGAACAATGTCTCTATTTTTAAAATTTCTTTGTTCTTCGCTGAGGGTTCCAAGTCCACAAAAAAAAGTGGAAGAGATCGATCCTCTTGTCCTTTGGTTTTAACGTTGTTGATGTTGCGCACAACGAAACCAAGCACTTCCAACTCGTTTTCGATGTCTTCCACCGGCGTAGTATGATGTAGGTGGCGAATCACTATACGGAAAGGCTTTAAATTTTTCGGCTGGTACGTGTGAAACTCCGATTTAGTCTCATACAAGTACTTTATGACACTTCTGTAAGAGGCGCCGCTCTCTGTATAAATTGCAAGACGTTTTGGATGGGCCTTGCATGTGAATTCACTCGTACCAATGAGTTTGTCAATGGCACGGCCTAAATCAACAAAATTGTTGACGTTTTTAACGTAAATGGGCGGTGTACTCTGTTTCTCCGCCCTAATATCGCCATTAGAAGCAATTGCATCTGGAAGCGCTAAGGCAGCAAATCTGTTTGCTGCCTTAGCGCTTCCAGATGTAATTGCTTCTAATGGCGATATTAGGCTGGCTAGTTGTTGGCTCCGCTACTTGCTTTTGCTACTTTGGAGGTTTTGGAGTTTTTGGCGATGAGAGCCGCTTTCCCGATACTTGTCTATCTCTGCCAGTCGGATTTATGAATATGGCAGAGTCCGTAACGGAATCCGTAGATTTAACGGACGGTGTCGTTGACTGCTTACGCGGCATAATCGTGCGTACGTAAACTCTTGTCTTTTCTGGTTTATCAAAAGTTTTATTGTTCACTGAAAATGTGCGCAAGCAGAGTACCGCTATGCAGCCTCTGCTTATGCAAATTTAACTCGGCGAAATGCAGTTATACTATTGTAGTCTATTTATAGTCTGTACACTGTTTTTCTCTCTCTTTTTTTACGCAATTAGATGAGACACTTAAAATTAATAATAATTTATCACAATGGATTTTTCTACACCGAAAACAAAAACGTGACCGCTCTGTTCAAGAGTTAAAACACAACTCGCATTTAATCTTATGGTATAAATTCCGTTTACGTCTAATCTTGGACCAGCGATTTTTCTTAATATTTTACGCTCAAATATCTTTAACTTATTTATATCAGCTTATGTCATCGTCCAAATTACCGATCCGTATGTTACCACTGGTCTTATTAGTGTCTTGTATTTTTTCATTTTACAGGTTTTTGTTAGCAGCTTCGATTTAAATAAATTTTTGTAAGCATAAAAACATCTATTACCAGCTTGAATTATGGTTTGTATACTGCTGTGCATGTCGTTTAGGTAGTTCACCTGTATACCCAAATAGCTGAAACAGCTGACGCTTTCTATAATATATTCTCAGATTTTCACTGGTTGTAAGTTTCTTCCAGCATTTGATCTTGATAATTTTAAATATTTTGTCTTTGTTTCATTAATTTGCAGACCAATTCTTTCACATGATCTATAAATACTATCGAAACATTATTCTAAATCTCGGAAACTTCTAGTTTCTATTGCCACATCATCCGTGTATGCAGTCGCTCTGTTTAAAATATTACCATTGCCACATCATCTGCGTTGTGTCGCTCTGTTTAAAATATTGCCGCTTCTGTGTAAATGTTTGATTGCGTAGTAAAAAACTAGATTAAAAATTTTAGCTGATAGGACATCACCCTGCTTTACACCTGCCGTTATTTCGAAAGATGTTGAAACTTTATCTTGTACACGTATAATAACTTTAGTTAGTGTTTTCTTGAGCGTCATTAATATCAATCTTATTAATTTACTAGGGATACCAATGTCATGAAAAATTCTTGCTATTTCACTTCTTTTTTTATATATAAACTGTTTTTATACAGCAGATGAAGTATATAGTAGCTCTAGGCCATAATTGATTCTTGAACAATTTCTAATTATTTGGCGCATGATTTTTAAATCGAGTTACTTATTAATTTTTCCAAACATTTGATTTCAAATCAGAAGCAAGAACTTAAATTCCGGTTTCACAAAAAAAACTGTTATATTTTCATTTTACTACAATATATTTATTTTTTCTCAATTCGACCATAAAGCCCAAATCTATATAAAACATTCCTAATAGTTGATGTACTCGTTTTTTTTCTTATTTAGGTAAATTTAGAAATGGTTTTCAGTTTTCTAGTTTATTAACCATATTAAATATATTTTATCGTCTTCAATTAAAAACAAATTATGAAACTTTTACTGATTTATTTGTAAATATTTTCGTAATTTTTTAGCTTTTCTCATACATATTCGATATTTTATCTGATTTTGATCTGTTTTATATTTTGTTTTATTATTTAACTTATGGTTACTAAAAAAAGGTAAACCATTTGTTAATTTTCCGCTATTGACATCAGCAGCACATGTTTGAAAGAAAAAAAACTATATTTGAAGATAATTAGGACTGTTTTATCTTTAATGTTTTTAAATATAAAAAGGAGAACGGATAACCACTCTCTTTAGTCTTAGGTTAGTGCAAAATTTATGTTTAGTCGTAAAGTGTTGGAGAAGTAGCTTAAATACGCAGAGGACGAGGGAGTGGTAGGCTTGCTTGAAGGCCAGCACTGCCAATAGATATTGGGGGCTTCTTTTTAATTTGCCACTATCATATTTGCGCCCGAGCATAATAAATACATTTATCATGCCTCTTATGAGATTTTTATTTTACTTAGAAAACCTCCGAAAAGTAAATGCTTCCCAAAAGAAAGGAAATGAATGAACACAAGAGGGGTAGGAATAAAAGAAGCAAAATTTAATAATAAAAAAAGGAGAGAAAAAAATTTTAATCGCGGTAGAAATGAAGAGAAAGGATAGTTCATAAAACCCCAAAAAAACTAACGGCACACAAAAAGAGGAGATGCTGTATTGTAGGGAGGAAGCATTCGCCAGCCGTGGTAATGATCAGTCTTTGTGACCACCCTTGGCCATTTTCCCTATTTCGCACTTGGCACTTCTGGTTGGCAGAAGTAAGTCGTCATTTAAATAAAGTGTCCATATTTAAATGACGACTTACTTCTGCTACCGATGAACTATGATGGTGAGGTACTGAAACGGGAGCGGAGGGTTTAATAAAAGTATATTATATCATTAGAATGTTTCAATTTTCTAAATAGTTAAAAAAATTAAAACATTTCAAAATAAGTTTCAGTAAAATATGAGCTATTCTTTGTTATCATTTTCATATATATACGAGTATATATATATCAAAGTTGATTTCCTTAAATATTAATTACAATTAAAAAAGATAAATTTTGTAGCCGTTAGTTAACAGAATTACTTTTATTTTCTTTCTTACTGATGAGAATATGCGTACATAATTTACTATTTGATGTAAAAAAATTATAATAATATTTTCGAATTAACTTTAAATATTTTGGTGTCATTTTATTAAACGCGGTTATACTTGACATTTATTCGTTTACTAAAGAAGAGCTTAGGTTGATTCCTTGTTTATTTAAAAAATATATATTTTTTATATAATACCAAACATTTGTTTATTACAAAATAAGCAATCATGTCTATTCGTTTTGTTTTATATATTTTTCGGTAAACGTGCTTTTTTTATATCAATTACAATACCATCTTTTCTTATTTTTTTAAATTTAGTATCATTAAAATTTTTACTTTAATTTTGCTTTACCTTATTATTTATTGAATATTATTGCTGCAATTTTCTTAAATTAACTTACTATTATTTCTAAATGTCTCCATCATATTTTAGAACCTGATTTCTTTTCAATTTAATTTAGTTCTGTTCATTTATTAATATTTCGTTTTTTTTTGTATTTGTCTTTTATATTGTTACGATCTTATGTAGATTCAATGGATAAAGTAAAAGACTGTTTTTGTCTATTTAAGGTTTTCTTTATATGGTATGCCTAAGTTATATTTCACAAATAGTTTAGAAGCATTTGTTTGTTAGGGCGCTCGAATCTTAGTTGAATTTTCTCGCTGTTTTTGCACTTTACACTATGTTTCTCCAATCTAATTTAATCCACTGAACACAAATAATGTTTCTCATTTACACTTTCTGACTTTGTTCGTCATTCGCTCTACTAATTTCCGACTTTAACAGGTTGTTCACGAATCGGTGTTAAGACTAAACTCATTTGCTGGCGAGCAGCGCTCGCATTTATACTGCTCTGACGTGCTTCTAGAACATTAAGGAATCAAATTTTCTGGAATACTCTGGGAACTCTCTAGAACCACTTTTCTAGAATCTTTTTGAATACACCAAAGCATATTACATCGTACTAGTGTATTTCATTTCATATGTCTTTATCTATTCTGAAAAGTAAATACATATAGACCGCAATTATTATAATCAAAATAATGAAGAATTTCTTATTTATTTAACGAAGAATATCTATACAATTATTATAATCAATATAATGAAGAGTTTCTTTATGAACAATTTCTCCATACATACACATATGTGTACATACAATCCATTTTCATCTCGTTCACCCACGCATGCTGCGTTTAATTAATCAGTTGTTTATTCTTATATCGTTTTCTTCAATTGTTAAATTTGTTAACATTATTTTTATTTACTTTCTTTTAAAACTACCATGTGATGAGGTCTCTATTGGTTATTTTACTTGTTTCTTCTGCTTACTTTCCTTCTATTTCTCTCTTCTATCGCACGCCAACGGACACCTATATGCGAGTACACATACGAGTATCTGACTCATTATTTTTAAGCGATTTAAAAAATTTACTTTATTTCACATGCTTGATCACTAGCTGTTTTTTTCGTTTTATTTAATTTTCATTGTTTTTTGTTTTATTATTTCATATATGTGTTTGTTTCCTTTTCTGCGATATTATGCTTAATCCAGGAGTGGTGTATATAAATTAGTGATAATATATTTTATATTTAGTAGTAGTGTATATAAATTAGTGCGAATATACCATATATTGGGATTTTAAACTTTCAGGGTTGTAGGTTAAATATACTTCATTTCCAAAATACGATATTTAGAATTTTAAATATTTATGTTGAAATTCTATAAATTTTTAATATATGTTCTTAATTATAAAAGTTCTATTATATCAAATTCATGTTATAAGATCTATTAATTTAAATATTGTAATAAAAAGTCGTTTTAGTCTATTATTGTGAAGATGGGATAATTAGTGCCTATATAAGTTTATAACATAATATTTTCAAGCTAATATTATTAATTAAAAGGAAAACGACCATATTAAATTATTCTAAGTGTTATTTTTATAATATCCTTGTAACAAAGTATAGAGATTTCCAATCCACAAATTTGAAAATCAATATGCAACATAAACTTTTCTTTTCGCTATTCAATCCAGTTTATTAAATCTTTATTTGAGTAAGAATGGATTAGTGTATGTAGAAAGAAATCTAAAGGTAGCAGAATAAACGTATTTAGATGACGGTAAAAACATAAACAACAGTACAAAAATAATAAAAACAAACTAAGTCACTGGTGTAATAATAAAAACAAACTAAGGATATTTTTTTCCTTATTGGAAGTGTTTACATGTGAAGTGTTTAATGAATATACTTTTTGCCTAAAAATTCAAGTTTTTCCTGTTAAATATATTCTTAAAAATATTTTTTTTTTATGAACTACTCTTATTTGATTGAGCATGGAATAATACAGATGGATCGATTTGTTTCCCAAATAAATACGGAGACAGTAGCTCTTTCAGCAATGGGATTTTTCCATTTCACCAGAAAAATATTTTTTCAAGTATTATTGCTATTTTTTTAATTTATAGGTTCAATATAATAATTTTTTATTTTATAATTTTAGATGCTTGGAACAATTATTACTTATGAATTAGTTGCGCTACAATTTGATATTAATAGTGGTTCAAAAACCTTACCACCGTTATGCAGTTAAATTTTTTTAAATAACAATATGGCAAGGTGAGTATTTATTAATATCAAAATAAATTTTATATATAAAAAAAAACCACTTAAAGGACATTTATGGAAATTAGAAACAATTTTCAATTAAAACGCAATTAAAAACTGTATTGAATATAATAAAAAACTAAACTTTAATTATTTGCTCATTTTTGTATTTCACATACGTGTATATTAATAAAAACGTTTCAAGTACGACAATACATTTTCATATGATTTAATCTAACTGATTATTTTTTATTTTGATTTGATTTTTAAATTTTTGTCTGTCTTCTAAAAAAATTAACATTAACAGTAAAAATAATTTCAATTAACATTGAAATTATTTTTACGTCTAGTGAGTGATACTTTCACATTAAACATATAATAATAAAATGGTAGTATTTTCAAAAGTGGACATTTTCAAATTTTTTAACATTATGTTTTTGATCATATAAAAAGTGAAATTATTATAAAAAGTGACGAGAAACAAATTAATATTAATATGAATAATAAATTTAAATAATTCTATGTATTGAAATATTTCCAGAAAATAAACTGTTTAGTTGAAAAGTGTTTTAATTATGGGACAACCAAAAATTCACGAATTACATTTTTTAGGTGAGTTGTGGGTAAACTTATTATGTGTTTGGATAAAGGTCATAGTTGTCTATCATTCAACTACAAACTAAAAAAATCTTGTGAAACATTGAATGTGATTACTTCCTGATTACTTTCCGATGAGGGTTTTATTTGTTTTATATTTTTACATAATCAAACATTATACCTATTCAAATCTATAAAAATATAATTCATGTTTAGTTCCTCCAAAAAATTCAAGGTAAGTATCCTTAAAAATCATATATATTGATCATTTATAAGAATCTAATTTTTAATTTAAGAATATTTTACATGCCAGTGAGTATTACGAAGGTCATTCAACAAGTACTTAGCCTCACCGCCCAATGGAACTGCTGTCACAAAAGAAATTTACCATCGTGCAGTACATTTTTTTAGTAGCCTACTGTCAAAGTTTCAGTCGATTCCCTTCATAAGTTTTGTTTTGTGAGCCTTTGAAAGCGAGCGTGTTGGTCGGTTGCACAAAAATGGAAAAAGAACAATATCGTTCGGTGATTAGATTCTTGTTTTTGGAAGGAAAACATGCAGCAAAATCAAAGATCGCTTGGATGCTGTGTATGGTGACTCTTCTCCTTCGATGGCGACCGTCAAGAATTGGTTCAACGAGTTTGTTCGTGGCCGCACGTCGGTTTTTGATGAGCCACGCCCAGGTGCCCCGAAAACGGCTACTACGGAGGAAAACGTTAAAAAAGTCCACGGTCTTGTGTTGGCAGACCGTCAATTGAAGGTTCACGAGATAGCTGAGACTGTGGGCATCGCAGTAGGAACGGTGCATCATATTCTTCACGAAGAACTGGGCATGAGAAAGCTGTCGGCGCGATGGGTGCCGCGTTTGCTCACACCGGAAAACAAGTGCAACCGTGAGACCACATCGGCGACGTGTTTGGCGCTGTTTCAGCGCAATCCTGCGGAGTTCTTCCGTCGTTTCGTGACGGTTAACGAAACATGGATTCACTGGTACACACTAGAGACCAAGGAACAGTCTAAACAGTGGACTTCACCCGGCGAACGTGCTCCGAAGAAGGCGAAGACTATTCGATCGGCCGGAAAGGTGATGGCCACCGTTTTCTGGGATTCACAAGGTGTGATCCACATCGATTACCTCGAGAAGGGTAAAACAATCACGGGGCGCTACTATGCTGACTTATTGGGCAGATTTGACGTCGAATTGAAGAAAAAGCGGCCCCGCTTTGCGAAGAAAAAAGTGCTGTTCCACCACGACAACGCGCCGGCTCACACCTCCGCCGTCGCCATGGCCAAATTGGTTGATGGGGCAGCAATGCGCTACGAATTGCTGCCCCATCCACCGTACTCTCCACATTTGGCCCCCTGTGACTACTTTTTGTTTCCAAACCTGAAAAACTCATCGTCGCCACGGATGCCTATTTTGCTTCCCTCGAGAAAATGTATTTTTTGGACGGGTTAAAAAAGTTAGAGCATCGTGTGTCGAGCTTAAAGGAGATTATGTGGAAAAATAAATCGTGATGGTTACATACTATTCGTGATGGTTACATACTATTCGAACTTAAAGCTTAAACTGCTTCTATTGGAAAACGATGTGAGTAAACTTCTTGTTATAAAAATGATTTAATAATTCTATTTAAATGTTTGATCTATTTTCTTAATTTAGTCCGAAAAGTAAGTATTGTAGAAGTTCTTTTTCGTGTTTCGAAATGTAAACTTTTATATTTAAATATATGAATTCACAAAAAAAAATGTTTTATTTAGTTTCTAAACAGGCGAAACCCGTCATACGATCATACCGTGTGCAAAAACATGACATCAGAGATATCACAGTATTATCGTATGTGTACCATATGTATGAAAAACACGTAGGCAAACAGCATCACCATGAATAGTAGGCTTTTGCAGGAGGTTGATTCGACGATCGAGTACTTAACCGTGTGGAAGAGATATTGTCTGACTGACTTTATGTTGCGATTTTTATTTATAAAAGAACATTTTTTA
Source organism: Atherix ibis (assembly GCA_958298945.1). Taxonomy (NCBI): domain Eukaryota; kingdom Metazoa; phylum Arthropoda; class Insecta; order Diptera; family Athericidae; genus Atherix; species Atherix ibis. Next base: position 64,775,261 of record OY282606.1, on the reverse strand, counting down.
TTTAATTAGGTAATAAAGACAATTTCACTATTACAACATCATCTTGATACGAGTACAATCGAAAGTAATATTAAATAAAATATTAAATTAAAAAAATGCATAATCGAGGGTGATAATAAATTATTAAATAAAGTATTTATTAAAATTGTTGTTGAGAATGTATATTTATATTTATACACAGTTTAAAAAAAAAATAAAGAATAGCCAAAGAAAATTCATAATCTTGGCTAACGAACAAAAAATGAATCACTTAGAGAAAAACGAATATTTTTAAAAAAATATATTGTGAACAAATCATTGTTAAACAAGATTAATAAATAAATTGTAAAAAAAATATTAAAAATTACAAACGAAAAGAAAACTAATTAAGATTTGGAAATTTAGGACGGAAGAAACGAGGAAAACTACTCAGTTATAGTAGCAGGAGTATATTATCCACCAAAATATGTGTTAAGAAAAAATCTCTATTTGTAAAGTTGCTAACACATTTAGGTAAGTATTTTATAATATTTTATATTATCTTGAATAATAAATAAATTGTAAAAAAAATATGAAAAATTATCATTATTACAAACGAAAAGAAAACTAATTAAGATTTGGAAATTTAGGACGGAAGAAACGAGGAAGCTGTGGAGGTAGGCGAAACAAACGAATCTACAATGGGAAAATAAAAAAAGGGAATCCGAAGATGTCACCGTGAAGAGAAGTTTATGGGTATTGTTGGATTTAAGTTGTTTATTATTTTTATTTCCTTTCCTATTTTTTTATTATTTTATACGTAATTAAATTAAATTTAACCTTAAGTTCTATTATAAATAAGTGATAGTTTTGTTTATGGTTGTTTTAAGAAATTACGCTAAAATATTATATGTACACTGGTGTAACCGAAAATATGAATTATCTGAGATTATTTATGCTTCTTTGTTTAACTTTATTTCCATTGGAAATAATAAGCACAATATTAATAATAATAGAAAGAAATTATTTGGCGGCGTTAAAAAAGTTGTTTTTTTTCATGCCAAATTTTAATACAAAATGCTCACAAAAATTAGGAAAGAGGAAAATTTATTTATACGGAATCAGATTTTCATAACCAAATTTCAATATACATCTTTTTACATAATATGAATTTTCTTCGTATTTTAATACAAAAAGGTAAGTTTTTCCCTTCTTAGTATTGTAGATCATCGTTGAAATAAGAGGGGGACACCAAATTATTGGCCAAGGACTGCCATGGTGGTTTTTGGGCATGGCCAGAGAGAGACATACCATCTAGTTCTCTCCCATCTTAGTCGATAGTCAAGTTCACATTTTCTTTTTGTTATTTTTACCTTTCTCCTTTTTTTGTATTATTATATATTATATTTAAATTTTTTTTTGCCCTTTCAATTTTAATACTTCCTCCTTATTTTCTGTTCTTTTCCACTCGGCCTCGAGAGTTTTTTCTTTTGAAATTATTGTTTTTTACTTGATCTCATCATTTTAATGTCGTTCCTTCTTCTCTATCTAAACCACCCCCCTCCCCCCCCCCCCCTCAACTACTCCATGCAGAAATTAATGCCATTTGGTGTATACATAATCCCATATCTGGTACGGCCTGATTTTTTTGTTGTTATGGTAGGTGTGAGATTATCACTCTGCGTTAAACTTCGACAAGCCCCGTGATCTCCGGATTTTGTATTTTAATATACATTTTGTTGTATTCACATGAATGGAAAGTCACATTAAACTGTCATTGCCCGAATTTTGAATTTACCCATTTTTTGACTTGGATCACAAATTTTCATTTGAAATTTCTTAAGAACTTTATATGCATAGGCACTTAGATCAATGAATATGAAACCATCAACGAGTTCTTTAATGAATAACATAAATTTGTGATTCCAATTCTAGTATTTCTGCTTTAAAATATGAAGACCTTTGATATATATATATATGTAGAACTTTTGGTATATATATATATAACCATTCCCCTGACATCTAGTTATTGCAATGAAAATTTTCTGAATTCCAAAAGCATACTTAATATACATGCTTTGGTAGCCTTGCCCATAGCTTTGTAGATTTGTTCGGTGCAAAATTTAATTTGGCATTGCACAAATCTGTGAAAATGTGCATGCAATATTTGGGACTGTTTTAGTGTCTCTGACAGAACTACCATCAGAACATTTCACGGTTTAAGAACGCTTCATCAAGCAGCATATGTGTAGAAAGCGGATAACCAGTCTTATCCGCTTTCTACACATATGCTGCTGGATAGGTAGAGACGCAACGATTCGTTAAAGAGAGAAATTGTAAGATTAAAGTTGTACGATTGAACGATCGAAGCTCAAATGTTGGTTGTTAAATTTTAGAGCACTTTGTCTAGTTCTGGTGGATGAAGATAATTTAATTTTATATCACTGTGTCTAGTTCAGTTGTGAAATAAATAGCGAGAATATTCAATTCTCTTATTAAAGAAAATACAAAAAGACGACTGAACATTTTTCACAAATATGCATAGAAAAAAGAACTAAAAAGCTATGGTTAAAATATAATTTAAAATGGCTAGTATACTTAACATACTATTATGGAATGATAAAGTACAGCTACAACACCAAAATTAAGTATAAGGAGTTCTTGATCTATAAAAATAGGTGTGTGCCTTGTTTTCGGAGACCAATACAAGTGCGAAACAAGGGAGATACAAGCTACTGTCTTAAATATCAAAATGGAAAACTATCCAGTTATAGTAGCAGGAGTATATTATCCACCAAAATATGTGTTAAGAAAAAATCTCTGTTTGTAAAGTTGCTAACACATTTAGGTAAGTATTTTATAATATTTTATATAATCTTGAATAACAAGATTTAAAGGCAAAAGCTACTGCTGGAGCATCACGTCTTACAACAACCAGGGGAAAAAGACTGTTTAAAGAAATCAATGCAATTAGATGTGAAGTTAACTCAATAGTAATGCTAATATACTGGCAAACCCATCCACATAAAATACCCGACTTAATAGACTTTTTTGTCATCAGGAATATCTCTAGGCACAAAATATAAGTAGAAGAAAGTATCGAATTGAACTTGGATCGAACCAACGACGACTAAAGAGATAATTGAAAAAATTAAAAAACTAGAAAGCTCAAAGACATGGCTTAATAATAGCAGGAGTTTCAAATAAACTTCCAAGTAAAGTGATAAAAAAATTAAAAACTATCACCAGCACTTGCTTTATGGTTAAATATGTACCAAAACTTTGGAAAGTGGCAGAAATAATAATGATTCTTAAAGCTGGAAAGCTCCCACATGAAGCGTCATCCTATAGATTTTGTTACTGCTTATTCTAGCAAAAACTTTTGCAAAATTGTTTCTAAAGATATTAAGCTAATTATTAAAAGAAAAAGACTTTGAAAAATTATGGATTTGGTTTGTGGGATAATCATTTCATAATTACTCAAGTGCACAGAATAAATGATGTCATAGGAGGAGGAAAAAATTATGTTCCACTATCTTCCTGGATGTAGTACAAGTATTTGATATTGTTTGGCAGGAAGGATTAATCCACAAACTAAAAAACCCAATACAGTTTATGGATATATTAAAATTTTCCATTTTAGAAAGATATTTCAGAATAAAACATGAAGGAGTTTATTCGGAATTAAATGAAATCAAAGCTAGAGTATCCCAAGACAATATACTTGGACCAATTATTTATATCTTCTTTATAAGTGATCTTTCTGCATTAGAAAGCAACACAATAGAAACATTTGCTCATGATATAGCCATAATGGCTAGTGGGAAAAATAATGAAGAATCAACAATGAAACTAAAATTAGCTATAATTGAAACACAAAACTAAATAGACGATAAAATTAAATGAATCTAAATCAGTTCACATTGATTTCACTAATAAAAAGATTAAATATAATTCTGCATTTATAAATAGTCAATAAATACCAAGTTCTAATATGGCCAAGTACCTAGGCATGTCCCTAGATGTTCAGCTGTGCTAGGATATACCTCCACAACCAACTTCTGATCCGCAGCGTAATCAGCAGAAACAGTCAGAGAAGACTGCAGGTGTAGTTTCTGACGGACAACAATGGAAGCAAGCTAGCGGGAGAAAGAAGATGAAAAATAAATCCCCGGCAAAAGCTCTAAGGAAACCATTACCGCCGAACGCATGAGTGGTCCACAAGGCGCAAGAGGAGACGACGTACGCCGACATAATAAAGAAGGTGAAGGCAGACCCCGCCTTGAAAGACATCGGGGAGAAAGTCAAAAAAATCAGACGGACGGCAGGAGGCAATCTGCTGATTATGTTTGGGAAAACTGAAGAGAATGAACTGGAGACCTACCGGGCGACCATTAGGGAGTCACTCAAGGAGGAAGCGACAGTAGAGATGAGGATTCCGCAGTCGGAAATAGAAGTCAGGGACCTGGACGAATGGGCAACTAAAGAACAGGTAGTTAAACTACTAAAACACCATATCCCAGACCTGAAAGACCTCACCACCGATGCGGTGAAAGCCCTGAGGAAAAGCTGGGCCACGACGCAGATCGCGGTGGTCTGCCTGCCGGCCGTACATGCAAGGAAAGCAGCGATGCTTGGTAAAATCAGAGTAGGCTAGGGCACAGTGCGCATCCGGGAGAAAATATCGCCATGCAGATGCTTCAAGTGCTGGCATTTTGGCCACAAAGCTCTTGATTGCAGGAAGAGAGTGGACCGCAGCAGGACCTGGTATAGATGCGGACAAGAAGGGCACAACGCACCAACGTGCAAAGAGCCTCCCAACTGCATCCTCTGCAGGGAGAAGGACCCAAAGAGTGACTGTAACCATACAGCCGGTGGATGGAAATGCCCCATCTTCCAAAATGCCAGAAGAGCTATCCAGAGTGCAGAAAATGAGAGTGCTACAACTTAATCTCAACCACTGCAGGGCAGCCCAAGACTTGCTGACACAGCGAGTCAGAGAACTGAAAGTGTACGTGGCTATGCTGTGCGAGCAGTATGACGACCTGGACACCCGACCATGTGTTTCAGACGGAACCAAAAAGGCAGCAATATGGGCATGCGGGAGACTGCCCTTCGAACAGCTACCAACTAACCCCACCTATTGGTTTGTCAGGGCCAAGATTGGAGGGGTGCACCTGTATAGTTGCTATGATCCACCGAGTGCACCGATTGACATGTTCGAGGACTTCCTGGATACTCTCGCAGAGGACGTAAGAAGACATGACCCAGTCGTAATCGCCGGAGACTTCAATGCCTGGTCCATCGAATGGGGCAGCCGTGATACGGACAAAAGAGGTGAAGCCCTGCAAGAGGCTTTCTCAACACTAAACCTCACTCTCATGAATGAGGGAACTGCGAGCACCTATCGCAAAGGCGCTGCGAACTCCATTATCGACCTGACGTTCATTAGCAGTGTCCTAACAAAAAGGGGTTGCGAATGGAAGGTCGATGAAGAGTTCACAAATAGCGATCATCAAGCTATAATCTGGGAAATCAACACCAGTCCCAGAAGCGGGTGGCGTCAGAGACCCACAAGGAGGCAGTCAGTGGGCTGGAACAGCAAATGTTTTGATACGGAGACCTTCAGGTCGATGATGAGCGGATCACCAGCGCCCCGGTCAACAACTGCTGAGGCCATCACAGAAGAGGTAACAGCCACCCCGGTGGCAGCCATCGATGCGTCGATGCCAAGGAGTCGCCCAAACAGAAACCGAGCATCAGTCCACTGGTGGAACCCGACCATCGCCCTACATCGGCGAGCATGCCTGAAGGCAAGAAGGCAACACCAGCGTGCTCGTAGGCAAGACAGGGCCTCCACAGAGGAACTCAGATGTATCTACGAAGAGAAAAGGCGTCTTCTCGGAAACGCCATCAACTCCAGCAAACGAGAATGTTGGAGGGAACTCTGCGCGGAAGTGGACCGGGACCCGTGGGGCAGACCGTATAAGACGGTCATGCATAGGATTTAAAGCCTACCCGCAACAACACCAACCTGTCCCGACATACTGCACAGAATAGTAGAACATCTGTTCCCGGAGAAACCAGAACTCCCCGACTACCACCCGGAGGATAAAGAAGTGGAATTTCCTGGTGTGACCATGGAAGAGCTTACGAGGGCCTGCACTAGATTGCAGAATGGCAAGGCACCAGGACCGAGCGGCATACCCAACATCGCACTGAAGAGTGCAATTGCCGCCAGGCCAGACTTGTTCATAAGCATGTACGACGCATGCCTGCGACAAGGCATATTTCCGACCCGTTGGAAGCAACAAAGATTGGTTCTTATCCCAAAAGGGAAGAAACCACTGGACGAGCCAGCTTCCTGTCGTCCACTTTGCATGCTGGATTCGGGCGGGAAGAACTTGGAGCGGATAGTGGCCGACAGATTGGAGCAATACATCGATCCTCAACTTTCCGAATTTCAATTCGGATTCAGGAAGGGGAGATCGACCATCGACGCGCTGGAACTCGTCACGAACATTGCAAAGGAAGCCATCTCAGGAAAGAGATGGAAAGGCGGTTCTAAAAAGTATTGCCTCATTGTCACCCTGGACATCAAGAACGCGTTTAACTCGGCCCGCTGGGATCGAATCTTGGAGGCTCTTGAGAACATGGGGGTGCCCTACTACCTACGGAGGATGGTCAGATCATACTTCAGTGATCGACTACTGCAATACGAGACCGAGGATGGACCAGCAGAGTATGAGGTCACGGGAGGCGTACCTCAGGGCTCTGTCCTGAGGCCACTCTTGTGGAACGTCATGTACGACGGCCTACTCCATCTGCAATTACCAACGAACACAACACTCGTGGCTTTCGCGGACGACGTAGCGGTTGTCCTGGTAGTCAAACACCTAGAGGAACTTGAAGCCGCAATTCTCCACCACCATCCGGAGCATAAGACAGTGGATGACATCGGCAGACCTGTCTTTGGCGGAACATAAGACCGAGGCACTCCTTGTGAGTAGCCGGAAGAAAATGGAGACCATCACCATAAGAGTTGGCGATCACGACATCCGGTCGCTACCCTACATCCGGTATCTAGGAGTGGTCTTGGATGCCAGACTCAACTACAAGGAGCACATCTCCAGCGTCAGCAGGAAGGCATCAGCAGTACAGGGCGCACTTTCGCGGATAATGCCCAATATTGGAGGCCCCAGGCAAATCCGAAGGCGACTACTGGCAACTGTGGTTACCTCCGTCCTGCTATACGGAGCACCAGTGTGGGCGAAGTCGCTAGAGCTTACAACATACCGCAAGACAATGACATCAGTCCAGCGACTCTCAGCGATCAGAGTGGCGTCAGCATACCGAACGGTATCGCACGATGCGGTCAACATCGTGGCATCATGCCCACCCATCGACATTCTGGCAGGAGAGCGGGAACGCCAACATCGAAGGAAGAAGGAAGAGCGGCGAAAGGTCCTCTGTGAAGAGGAGAGACCCGAGAGTCTTCGCCTCTGGCAAGAGAGATGGGACAACTCGACGAAGGGTCGGTGGACTCATCGGCTGATCCCACATGTTACCAAATGGGTCACTCGCCTGCACGGGAAAGTCGGGTATTACATCACCCAACTCTTGACTGGGCATGGATGCTTTCGGGCATACTTGCACAGATTCAAGAGAACTGACTCCCCAAACTGTCATCATTGCCGCGATGTGATCGAAGACGCAAAACACGTGTTCTTCCAGTGCCCCCTCTATGAGGAGACGCGGGTGGAGCTGGAGAGAAATCTGGAGCGTCCCATCAGTCCATCAACTCCAGCAAACGAGAATGTTGGAGGGAACTCTGCGCGGAAGTGGACCGGGACCCGTGGGGCAGACCGTATAAGACGGTCATGCATAGGATTTAAAGCCTACCCGCAACAACACCAACCTGTCCCGACATACTGCACAGAATAGTAGAACATCTGTTCCCGGAGAAACCAGAACTCCCCGACTACCACCCGGAGGATAAAGAAGTGGAATTTCCTGGTGTGACCATGGAAGAGCTTACGAGGGCCTGCACTAGATTGCAGAATGGCAAGGCACCAGGACCGAGCGGCATACCCAACATCGCACTGAAGAGTGCAATTGCCGCCAGGCCAGACTTGTTCATAAGCATGTACGACGCATGCCTGCGACAAGGCATATTTCCGACCCGTTGGAAGCAACAAAGATTGGTTCTTATCCCAAAAGGGAAGAAACCACTGGACGAGCCAGCTTCCTGTCGTCCACTTTGCATGCTGGATTCGGGCGGGAAGAACTTGGAGCGGATAGTGGCCGACAGATTGGAGCAATACATCGATCCTCAACTTTCCGAATTTCAATTCGGATTCAGGAAGGGGAGATCGACCATCGACGCGCTGGAACTCGTCACGAACATTGCAAAGGAAGCCATCTCAGGAAAGAGATGGAAAGGCGGTTCTAAAAAGTATTGCCTCATTGTCACCCTGGACATCAAGAACGCGTTTAACTCGGCCCGCTGGGATCGAATCTTGGAGGCTCTTGAGAACATGGGGGTGCCCTACTACCTACGGAGGATGGTCAGATCATACTTCAGTGATCGACTACTGCAATACGAGACCGAGGATGGACCAGCAGAGTATGAGGTCACGGGAGGCGTACCTCAGGGCTCTGTCCTGAGGCCACTCTTGTGGAACGTCATGTACGACGGCCTACTCCATCTGCAATTACCAACGAACACAACACTCGTGGCTTTCGCGGACGACGTAGCGGTTGTCCTGGTAGTCAAACACCTAGAGGAACTTGAAGCCGCAATTCTCCACCACCATCCGGAGCATAAGACAGTGGATGACATCGGCAGACCTGTCTTTGGCGGAACATAAGACCGAGGCACTCCTTGTGAGTAGCCGGAAGAAAATGGAGACCATCACCATAAGAGTTGGCGATCACGACATCCGGTCGCTACCCTACATCCGGTATCTAGGAGTGGTCTTGGATGCCAGACTCAACTACAAGGAGCACATCTCCAGCGTCAGCAGGAAGGCATCAGCAGTACAGGGCGCACTTTCGCGGATAATGCCCAATATTGGAGGCCCCAGGCAAATCCGAAGGCGACTACTGGCAACTGTGGTTACCTCCGTCCTGCTATACGGAGCACCAGTGTGGGCGAAGTCGCTAGAGCTTACAACATACCGCAAGACAATGACATCAGTCCAGCGACTCTCAGCGATCAGAGTGGCGTCAGCATACCGAACGGTATCGCACGATGCGGTCAACATCGTGGCATCATGCCCACCCATCGACATTCTGGCAGGAGAGCGGGAACGCCAACATCGAAGGAAGAAGGAAGAGCGGCGAAAGGTCCTCTGTGAAGAGGAGAGACCCGAGAGTCTTCGCCTCTGGCAAGAGAGATGGGACAACTCGACGAAGGGTCGGTGGACTCATCGGCTGATCCCACATGTTACCAAATGGGTCACTCGCCTGCACGGGAAAGTCGGGTATTACATCACCCAACTCTTGACTGGGCATGGATGCTTTCGGGCATACTTGCACAGATTCAAGAGAACTGACTCCCCAAACTGTCATCATTGCCGCGATGTGATCGAAGACGCAAAACACGTGTTCTTCCAGTGCCCCCTCTATTAGGAGACGCGGGTGGAGCTGGAGAGAAATCTGGAGCGTCCCATCAGTCCAGAAAATATAGTGGAGTGCATGCTGAAGAGCCAATCGGCTTGGAACAGAATTGCAGAGTACGCGGAATCCATTATCAAGGATCTCCACACAACGTACGAAGAATAGGCCGCGAGGCGTCATAACATCGGGACAGCAGTAGCATCAAACAAGAATGCCCCGGCGAAGTAGTATTTACAAAGAGTGCCGCCGGGGAACCATCGTTCCGGGAGCAAGATCAGAGGTGCAGGTTAGGTTTTAGCGAGGTAAAAATCCCGCATAACTCACCTGGCAGGAAAAACTTCCAGACGATTACCTTTTGAAGGTTTCCCCCTGTACCTTATTAATCTAAACGGAAAAAAAAGATGTTCAGCTGTGCTGAAAAGTTTACGTGATAAAGATAATAGGAGAACTAGACTTATGAGTACGCTGCAGGAAAATGTATTGGCTATTGGAAGAAATTCTATTTTGTCAATAGAAAAAAATTGCATCAGTACAAGCGAATCCTTAGACCTGTATGGACATACGACATCCAGCTCTGGGGATGCATCAAACATAATAATAGAAATATAATACAACTAGAGATGCACCATTGAATGCTGATGCGAGGATGTTTGGAGATTCTTGGAGTGAACACGCGTTATTCGATATTTAGGTATATCTGAAATAAGCATAGTCGGATGGGACAATTATTCCATTATGTAAAAGTGCATAAAAAAAATGAAGGTTGAAAAAGTGAATTGTTGTGTGTATACAAATTTGTTGAATATCTTATTATGAATATATATTATTCGCTCGAGAGTTAAATTTTGCATCGTGTAAAGATTTGCTACAAAATAAAAAAATAAAAAAAAGCAATTTTTTTAATACAAAACCAAATGCACATTTTATAATAAAGAGAGACAACCACTACAGCAATAATAGAAATTAATTTTTACATACAAAATCAAGAAATAAACTAACGAAAAAAAATTCTATACCACATATATTTTATAAAAAATAATTAAAGTGAATTAAAACACCAAATCGTATATAGAAACCCAAACCCATACATCTGAGAGATGGAGTGAAAAGGATACGGGACCGCAAGTAAGTGACAAAGAGAAAGAAATAACAGAATTTCCTTCTCCGTTGATTGATTTCAATAAATAACTGTAAGTTGTGTATAAGAATTTTTAGTTTTTTGATCGTCGATTCGGTTGTGAGTTATAGGTTGTAAAAGGTGGAAGTTAACAAAGAGAAAATTTGGTATATTTAACAATTTTGCTTTGATAAAGTCGAAAATGCAAACCAGCCGGGTGAAATTATTAAAGGTGTTTATAGCCCCGATGCTTTCACAGCCAATTACGCGAAATTTTGGTTCCGTCACTTGCATTCCGGTATTCTGATGTTAAAAATACACCTCGCAAAAGTAGGCTCTTCGCCGAAAATATCGATAAAATCATGCAAATAATCGAGTAGGCCGGTATGTTACCAGTCAGAGCATCGCCCAGGAGCTAAAAAATGACCACAAAATAGTTTTAAATCATCTGCATATAGCTAAATGTTTGCATGCCACATGAATTGACACTAAAAACATGATGGGTCTAATTTCCATCTGCGAAGCCTTGGCCAAACGCAACGTAATCGACCTATTTCTTAAACCAAGCGATTACCACCTCTTTTCATTATTGTAAAACTTCCTTATAAATAAGAAATTGGCATCAAGATAAGATTTTGAAAATTGCTTAGTCAAGTTTTTCGCAATTGGGAACCAGTGCTTCTATGAGAAAGACATTACCTTTAAAATGGTAACCAATTTTAAAATAATAGCGGAACCATATTAAATATAGTCTTGAAATAAACGTAAACATAATTTTATAAAGGAAAATTGAGGAAAAAATATAAAAAACGAGGTAAAAAAATATTTTTATTTAAATAAAAATACATATAAAAACTTATTTAAAATAAATAATAAATAATTAAATATAATTATAATAGATAGTTATCATTTTATTTTATAAACAAATTTTGCAGATAATATCCGCTTGTGAATGTGTCTTTTCGCTTTCGTTCTGTGTTTGCTCTACTGATCGGTAGCCGGTGCACTGATCGGTATAGTTCCCTCAATTCCAATGGCAGCTCTCTCTAAGAAAACGGTTTATGCTATCGTTAGGTATGTATAAAAAGAGGACTCCGACAGTGGAAGGGAGCTAGTCCAGTGAATAGTCAAGTAAAAGTATTCAAGTAAAATTAGAGTTCCTATCAGTCACTTAATTAGAGTTATAGGCAGTGCAAGTAATTACAGTCAATTAATTAAAATTCAAGCCATACAAGAGATCAACGCAACATGCTTCACCAAGTAAAGTAAGTATTATTAATAACAGTGTAAAGCCAACAATCGTGAAAACGTTAAGTCGTGTAAGTTTGGAGATTAGGCATTCCATCTTGAAAACCCATACTTAATGTTGTGATAATTAATGCTGAAATAAATGGTTAATAAATTCATAAATTTAAAATTATGCACATAGTGCATCTTATTTAATAAATAAATCAAATTAAATAAGTTTAATGCATATAATTACGATCATTCTTTGTGTTCGCGGATATACATCTAATCCTTAATTGTTTCTTGTTAAAAGCGATTATCAACGTTCTAAGCTTACAGTGCAAATTGTTGTTATCTCTGTACATACAACACGTGTTGCATACGAAACCTCTCTGTTTAATTTCTCTAAAGTGCGACACGGTGTACCATTACGTGTTTTATTATACTTACGTGTATGTGTATTGCATTTAAAGGGATTTTTTCAGCATACTCGTACTATACGTACGATCGATAAATTGTTATTTGGCCAAATCGTACCATACGCACGATCTTCATTGTGTATTCGCTTTTACGTACATATACATATGTGTATCTTCGCGTTCCGTATGTATAACTATGGCAAATCGCTTATTTTTTGGTTTTGTGGCTTGAAATTTGTTTCAAGTTGTTAAATTGGAAGAATTTCAGGCAAGAATATAAGCAGTGATTACAATACTCGTTATTAAATTTTGTCGCCTTTATTATCTTTGTTCTACCGAACTCAGTTTTTCGCGATAGATTCCATTGTCTACGCAATTTTCCTCCATACTCGTATTATCCCTAGCATTGTTAATAGTTATAATTTTATTTCTTTGTTTAACTAGAGGGATTCGCGCCCTGCTCGCTTCGCTCCCAAACCCCCATCCCTCCTACGGGGGGCCCCTATGTCAAATATTCTACATTTTTCTCCGGGGGGCCCCTATGTCAAATATTCTACCTTTTTCCCGCTCAATACAATCCTAACATCAATTTTTGCTTTTTAGCGTTTTTTTCATCTTTAGTCGCATGGTAATATTCGCGAGCAGCGTTTCTCTTTTCATTACATTTTTAATCTACATTTCTCGATTTTTTGCATAAAAATGCTTCCTCGCTTTAATTTGGTGATTTACTAATAATGAATGGATTTGGTTTGAGTATTTCGAACTAAATCTGGTTGTTAACTATAAAAACGCTTAGTTCAATCGAACATATACAAAAAAAAACTGTATCACCGCAAGGGTTGCACGATTCATTTATGATACCAGTAGATTACTGGTCATAACACCATACGCTACAAGGTGTGTTTTCGGTTGAAATCTTAAGAAACAGGACGTAAATATTATCTTTTTTTCTTGATCTAACGAAAACTCCTATAAACCTATGTACATTTGATAGAGAGCCAGCCAATGCATAAGAAATCCAATGTTTTAACTAGACTCACTTGAATCAGTGTATATATTTCATATTTGATAGTTAATAACATAGATAGACCCTCCTTAAATCATGAATGATTTACTGGAGATACAAAAGGATATTGAATCAAAGTTCCATAATGAACTCGGCAAATGCAAAGGTCTTGCTAATATAAAACTCCTGCTCCCTAATTACAGTCTAAGCTTAGAAAATTATCTGAATACTGGGAGATATGAGTATTTGTAATTAACAATAATAAAATTAGGGAATTAACTCAGAAAGAAGAGTTAGATTACATAGACAAAGATGGATTTCAAAAAGTTGCACTTTTGTATAACGAAATTAGGAACTTTATAGAAACTTCCACCAAGATAACAATTCCACTGATGACCAGTTCTAAGTGTCAAAGTATAGTTCAATTGTAAACAAATTAAATATGCAAAAAATCGCCATAAGGTTCGTGACTAATATTGTATCGTTGATAAAAAATAAGGCTGAATCAGAGCTAAGCAAGGATTTTTGTACTACATTGATAGATCATAGAAAGAAGAAATGTCAGAAGGTACACATCCTATATGAAGAATTAGTCTGTGAAGACCCAGGTCTTGAGTATTCCGTTGAGCAATATTTTTAGCTGTTGCTAAAAATATTGCCCAACGGAATACTCAAGATCCTAGAAATTCTTAACAAGTTGGGAATAGCATAACCTAGTCGAACCCATTATCAAGATTTCTATTCCCACGTTTGATGGAAATTATTCTAATTGGCAATAGTTCGGCAATCTATTTGTGGAACTTGTACATAAGCAAGATCTTCGTAAACTAGAGAAGCTCATGTATCTGAAGTCTTACTTGTTGTCTGACTCGTTACATTTAATTTAACATTTGGTAGTCATCTCGAGATAATTATGATATTGCTTGGACCATATTGGTAGAACGATATAATAAAAAGTGACTTGTTGCTACTAAGTTAATGGATGGGAGCTTAACACTGTCTCTTTTGCCGCTAGAGTCCTCTTCGGCCATTCGTAACTTACATGATGTAGTTAAGGAGTATTTACTTGGACTGAAAAATGTACACATCGATGTGGATACTTAGTTTCCTGTTCCACTAATTAGTGGTGAAAAAAACTGAATAAGACAACCTATAGTCTATATGAGCATTCACTGAAATCTTCCAAAACTCTGCTAAAAATAAGTGATCTACGAGTATTACATTTTCTGGAAACGCGTTTTCAAACTCTGGAGATTATCGGTCAGCGTTTTCCCCCACGTACTACAACTGTGAATTCACTAACACCACCCAAACGTATTACTTATAATACATAATTAACCTCGTCCACTACGAAGATCACTACTTGGAAGTGTCCTGTCTGTATGGAATTTCATGCTATTTATAACTGCGAAAAACTAAGAAAATTGACAGTTAATGATAGATTTTCACTGGTAAGGAAATTAAGGTTGTGCCTGAATTGCATGAAATCTGGTCATCAAGCATTTACCTGTAAATTCAGATTGTATTTCCAATGTAACGAAAGACATCATTTGCTCCTTTATCTGCGAAAAACAAACAGTGGATTTAGTTCAAAGCAATCAACGACCTACTTGAACGAACCGTTGAATTACTTATCCGCAGTCACAACAATACGTCTTTCTCAGCACTGTTTCTTTATTAATTAAGAGTAAATCCAGCGAAATGATACTATGCCGCGTTCTGCTGGACTCCAGATCGCAGTTAAACCTAATTACAAAGCAAATTTTCAAGAAGTTAGGGTTGTCTGTGATGAAATAAAATTATCAAGTTTGGGTACCATGCAACAACATGCTGTAAGAAAGGCACCGATTCAATTATTTTCTCATATCAACGGATACCAAACCAATATGGATACTTCAATCATTTCACAAATTTCAATAAATCAACCGCAATACAATTTTGACGTGCATCATTGTCAAAATTTTGTCTTAATTGACGCTTTTCCTGTCCAGGACAGCAGAACGTCAGATTTGAATCAATTTCATAGTCTTCGACAGATTGAATAACAACAAAAACATCTGAATCGTAAATTAGAATGGAGGCAACAAAAATTTTTAATCATGGCAAATATGATACCGTTATTACGTATCTTAGAATCATCTGAAACAGATTCTTCTGCGACAACTCCCCATTCTACTACAGTACTGACGAGGTTAATCAAAGTTATTAGAGTCCGTAAGTTTGAAAGGAAATTTTTTTGTCGAGTTGGTTTTCTATAATATTTAATGTACGTTTTTGGAACTGAGTTTTGTCCGGATAACGTTTGTCAAACCATGCTTTGGTTTCCACTGTATTTTTTTTTCATCAAAAAGCAATGCTTTATCAATACACGAAATTCGTCTTTATCCTTTTTTTCCAATAACAAAAGTTGCTTCACTCAAAATGCTATATCTCACGAACCAATCGACGATTGCTGTCAAATATTGACAGGAATCATTTGAAGGATGATGCTTTGTGATAATTAAGTATATTTTTGCAAGAGGCACCATCTAGACGTCAACCTTATAAAATTTTCATATAACTAACTGTTATGTTAGTAGTAAAGGCATATAGGGATTGGTCGATATCGTATTCTGTTTTAGGCTTTGTCTAAAGTCTAGAGGGAGAATTTTTGAAAATAGGATTTGTATTAAGAGTAAGTGGTCAGAATTGAAATATGTTAGAGTATCTATGTGCGCCTTAGGAGTTATGGCGGCAGTGGCTACGAAGTAGTCGAGGATATCAGGTCGTTTGGAAGGAGATGTGAGCCAGTATGTTGGAGCTGCAGCAACAATCATTTGATAGCTATTGCAGTATAAGAAAGTATCTCTTGAAGTATCACTCCTCGAGGATTACTAACGCGGCAACTCCATTGAGAGTGTTTAGCATTATAATCAATACCTTCGAGGAATGATGCTCCAAGCGACTTAAAGATGGATGAATATTTGGAAGTAGAGATGATTTTATTGGGAGAACAGTATACATATGCTATACTTGGACTACATTGGGAGGTTTTATTGTAGCAACTATGGATTGTAGGAATTCAGTGGTAAAATTGGTATGGAGGAAAAGATTAGGTGATTTCTTTAAAACGACATCTATTCCATCATGTTCAGTATTATCATTATCGTCTGTTCTCATTGTAACGTAGTCTTAAATAGAAAAGTAAGATCTTAAAGTAAAGTGCGTCTCTATGCGAGTTCAAATCATTGGCGTTCCACAATAGGATAGATAAGAATTTTACAGTACAAGACAGATGTTTACTATTGTGTTCATTGGCATGATTTATTTTTCATGGTGGCTGTAATGACACCAGTTTGATAACCTTCGAACTCTCTCACGATCTATGCAAAAGCTAACTACAACCATGCCACGGTAAAGATTAGGTATTCTCTGAGAGTGAACGTAGCAAGCTTTTAATATTAACATTAAATAATATCTCATGTAATAATATATTTGCATGATTTAAACAAATTAAAATTAAAGAATATATTAACTGAATATTTTAAAAGAGTCTTTATATTTTGAATAAAGATCCCACATCTTCCACCGTCGCTACAATTTTATCTTAAATAATTTTGTGAACAGACCGAGTATGGTACTATAACCGTTTTCCATTACCTTGGTTTCTGAAAATAAATTCACATAATTCTTCGGCACATAAAAAGTTTTTCAATGTTTTCCTAATAAAATTTTTGCTTGTATATGATAAAACATCAATACACATATCACAACAACAGTATCCATATGTTTTGCCGCTGGGACGCACTATTATGCATTGAAGAACACAAAATTTAGCGGAATTTTAATCCATTTTCGATGATTACACAAATGATCCGATTAAGTCGATTCAGTAAACCAGATTCTACCTAATGTTGTAGTAGTGGTATCGGAAAAGAATGGCTTGCTATTTTCCCGTACCGAATTGTTTTCCCATTCAAATTGTTTTCTTTGTTTGGATTTTTTTGGGTAATTGCAATTTTGTTTGAAATGAGTATCGGAACCACAATTAAAATATTTAGCCTTGTGGTTTATTTGTGTCTTTACAACCATCATTTACGACGTATTTCTTTAACCAACATTTTATTTCAATTTCCAAGAATTACTTTGACATGCAAAAAATATTTCCGATAACTAATAACATTCAGTTGCGTATATACGGCTTTCTTCAATTATCACACGACTAGTTAAAATGTCAACAGTTTGCAAATCGTGCAAATATTTTTATTCAGCCGGCAATGTCATAATAATTTTAGTAATAATCTTATTTTCGTCAATTTTATCATCTAAATCCTTCAATTGTTTTATGATACCTGCATTGCCATATTATCTCCCTCTTTTTTAAGAATGAAAAGAAACGTTACTGAAGCAAATTTATTGTCCCGAAATTTATCCAACATTTCTTACCATTTTAAGGTTTCGTGTACACTTAAAAATAAATTTGCGCAAGTTATTCCCGCAACTATTATGACAGTGTTTACACGTAAAGAAATATTTCTGGAAAATTGTTTTCTTCCAGTTGTTTTTAGAATGATGAAATTTTTTTTACCCGAAGTTATTGCAGCATTGTGTACACTCAATTTCAAGCTCGAACGAATTTGTTCGGAACGCTTTTAATTGTATAGTATAAAAATGTCTTTCCAACAGATGCGATGCGCCGTTGCAAAAATCGTAGCTAGTTTTGACTACAATTTATCCACTACTGTGAATTAGGTGCAAGTTCCGAAATTATTTTCAATTAATTTCAAATGTGTCAATACGCTTGGGCAAGCAAGCATTTTCTTTTTGTTTACACTAGCAATAAAAATTATATCTGAAAAATATTTTCAATAATTGCAGCATTTTGCACAATCAAAATGCTGCAATTATTGAAATAACAATAATTTTCAAAATGCTGCAATTATCTGACCAGTGTACTCTACAATAGCAAATTCTATTGGCGAAATTAGCTTGCGCAAGTTTGTTTTCAAGTGTACGTGCATCTTTACAATTCAAAATGGTTTTCATTTAGTGATGTCGCGACAATTTCCTAGGCTTGTACATCAATTGAACAATCAAACAGTTTTTATTGAACAACACAATACAATAGTTAGGTAAGCTGTTAACATGGAGGCATATTCATGACGTCAGGAATTGGCTTTCATAGATATTACAAGTTTATTTACAACAAAATCTTTACTGAGAATACTAAATAATAAACGTATACTCGTATACTATGGTATGTAAACATTGACAGGTTAATTAAATTGCTTACTTTTAGACAGATAAAAAAACCAACACTTACCAGATAAGCATCAAAAATATTATAATAAATAATTGATTGAGCGAAAAAAATATTTGTACTGACCAGTGGATTCGAAATATTTAAAAGCAAAAAATAATAAAAAGAGAAAATTAAATTCCTGCAGAAATATTTGTGGGTGCGAAGTATGTCCGTACCTTCAAAAAGTGCAATGAAAAATAGCTTTAAATAAAAATTTGTTTTAAAAGTATTTGATAATTAAGATCATCAAGTTGAGCAGTATACTTTTCTAAGAGATTGTATCAATGTTAATAAAATACAATTAGAAATGATAACGTTGAAACATCCACATTAAATTCTCTCACGAATGATAATATTAGTTTGAAAGAAAAGTTTTAAGGACGGTTATCAAATAACTAATCAATGATGCATATTAAGAAAATATAAGGATTCGTTATTCTCTATTGAAATCCTCGTCTACACTAGTCTCACAAGAGCTCGCAATCCAAGCTTGAAATATTTATTTCCAGATTGGACTAATAGGTCTGGCAATTGCGCAATGCTGAGTCACATGCCTAACAATATGAAGTATTTTATCACCAGATGATTAGTACCATATAAATAAAAACTTTAAAAAGGAATTATCATTAAATAAAAGTCAAATTATTTAACGGAACCTTTAAGAAAATTCGACTATTAACAGGAAAGTAAGCTGATTGACAGTGAACTGAAGAAAATTTGAAAGGTCAAATCTCTACGTCATACAATTTAAATACGATTTATCGTTGATTAAGAATTTAATACCACAATAGAAGAAAAAGGTTACCAAATAGATAACTATGTTTTATTTTACGAGTGAAATATATATTATTATTATACATTATGTGTTTTGTTAATTAATCAAACAACATTATGATAATTGTAAGAGGCTGAGAAAAATAAAAACGAAATTAATATCGTTATCAGTATTTACACGATCCGATTTATCTAAGTTTTTTGTCATACATTGTGATGTGAGTCAGAGTGGAATTGCTCGGGTACTTTATTTTAGGGGAACAAATAAGGAATAATTCAGGCTATAGGATATGTGTATTGATAATGTTGAACTTTGCTCAACAAGACTATTCAGTATCCGAGTAAAAGTGTCTTGCCGCAATTATAAGCATAGAATAACTTAGATTATTAGTTGGTTTAATAAAAACAAACTAACCACATTTGTCTAAAGTGTCTGAGCAAGAATGATCTACGCAAAAGATTGGCTGTATAAAATTTGAAGCCACAACACTGATTTTCATATAGACTATCGGAAAGGAAGTCTTATGAACTTTCAACAGTATATTGTGACGAAATTGTAAACTTTGATAAACCCAAAATTGGGATCGACCTTAATTTGCACTACTTTTTTGGATTTGTTCATCAAGTCTTCAAGGAAGAAGTATAAAATAATAAATATCGACCTCTTGACTCAAGGATAAGTGATAGGTACGTCAATATTCGTGTATATCCTCTATAGGCGCAGAAGGCGTAGAAGTAATGAATAGCATAGAGTTTCAAGGCGACCTTAATATATAAAGTTTACAATCGGCAATAGGTTTATATGGAGGTGTCGGTGAGATAATAGATATGATTTGGCAGCACTTTTATTGTCCCTACATACCACCGAATGTGCGAGAATGTGTTTTATATTGCTATATGCGCAAGAACATCAAGGCCTCTAATGTATTTCATCGCCTATCTATGAGATTATTAACTGCAATGGAACGACCTTGATAATGCATGTATGTAAAATTACCGTATTCTTTAAATTGGAATGTGTTTAACTCTTCACCTGAGATAATAGTCACCAATAATATTTCTGTTACAACAAATTTAAAGAAATTATAACACATAAAAAAAGTACTCTGCACACATAAGCTAACACTTCGGGATGTGTAAATTGCTCAATTTTGGCAGGTATAAGATCCTGTATCAAATAAGATCATAGAGTATGGAACAACTACATAAGTGACATAGCCTGTGCAATAAGAAATAATCACATAAGCGACTAACGGTGCTAAATTTAGAACACATAGTGACTAACACTTTATATCATGACTTACGATAGAAATTGAATGGGTTCGAAGACCGGTGCATCTTAATGGTGGAAGATAGAATTGACATCTTAAATTCTCAGAGCAATGGACGAGTGGTTGAAACCACTGCGGAAGCAGTGCGAAATTATATTCTTAGAGTAATGGTGGTTCGATAAGAGGATACCTCCAAAACTTCCAATAAAGTAACTTTACTAAGCAAATAAGTGGTAAGCTTGTGAGATATTTTTTGAAATAGAGATTAGGAGTAAGAAAAGGCGAAATACAAACTGAAAAACATTAAAGCGAAGGTACTGGGATTTCATCATCCCAAGGATATCCGCCAAGGAAGAGTAAACTCCACAAAAAGCTAACGAACTGAGTAGGACAGGTTAGCTCGACGATCTGATTTATCATGTCTCGGTCAAGCATTAAGGCGAATGCTTGGGCTACCTTCCCCAGGTTCTTCTACATTAGTACGCTGGTATTGTTTTCATCCTCTTGACGTTAGTTTCGTGACTGCTGAAATTAGCAGTATTACTGGTAAAAATATTCGTAATTTGACTAACGCTTTGTCGAGTTAACAACAAAGCTGATCAAATGATATAGTCGAAGCTATGAGGCGATCAATGGGCGGTAGTCAATGAGAGATCGTCAACACGGCCACTTGGCTTTTTTTTGGTCACGGATTATCAATTTGTGAAAAAGTAGGAAAAAGTAGGAAAAAGTTAAGCAAATTTAACTAAAATAAAAACTAGGGCGACACCGAAACAATTGACCCAGGTGTTAAGTCTAACTCTCCCTAGACACTTTCTAAAATTATGAACATTTTTGGAAAGTGTCCCGGGAGAGTTAGACATAATATTTAAACTCTCTCCTACAGTGAGTAGGACTACTTCACCGCTTTTTTTTCTATTAATATTTACCAAATACAATAGCAGTTCGAAAATCTACTTGAATATTTTAACCTCGGAAAAGATGACAAAATAGAGTTATTTTTTTCTCACTATTTGAAATTTAAGCTTCTCCAATAACACACTCAACCCAAATTATAAAAAAAGGAAAACAACTTTATGAAATGGTGCTGTTATAAGATAGACGCTTAGATTAAAGAACCACCGATACGCCTCTACATTATATTCTTGTATGTGTACACGTAATCTAATGACCATATATTTACATATATAAATCTATTAACCTGTATATTTATGCATAGAATTTTTAATTGGGCTATGATATTTAGTTTTCGTAATGAAAATTGTCTCAATTTCAAAAGCGTAATAACTATAATATTATATATATTTATTTATAAAATGTATATTTTAACTAACGCATTTTAAGGAGAAATATGTTATGTCACCTCTGGTTTGGTGGTCGAGTAGTTAAATTGCGATGGACCTTGCACTGTTGGAAACTGAAATGTATGACAATATATCTGGAGGCGTGATCACTATCTAGCGTCTCTTTGGCTTGATCGTAGTGGTCGCGGTCAGTTGAGAGGTGAAATGATCTTAGCGTGTATTCAGAATTAGCATTATGTTAAAGTGAATTTAGAATAAGTATTACAATATGTTTGTTCATAACACAATCATTGTTAGATACTATATTAAAATTAATTAAACTTAAATATTAACTTCATGTTGGATAGAACATCAAAAGAAAATTATATTGAATGTATAAAATAATATCGCTTATAACCATATATAAAGTAATTGATGGCATTAACTTATCTTATTTAAGAGAACCGTCCTACAAGAGTGAATTAAAAAAATACAAGAAAATGTAAACATTTGGCAATACATCTTAATATTTATATTTATTCCTATATATAACAAAAATATATAGGAATAAATATTAAATAAATATTTTTTGTGTGCATACGAAGAACTAGTGAGGTGATAGGGAAGCAGATTTTAGTTATTTAAAATTATTAATAATAAACGTTTATTTAAATAAATAAAAGTAAAAATGAGTTCGATGGAAAAAAAAGTTGAAAAAGATGCTGCAAAAAACGGCAGACTTCACCAGTGGAAGATAACATTTGCTGATATGTAATCTTCCATTGGTCAAATCTGCCTTTTTTTCCATCGAACTCATGTTTGACGTGACAGGATGGTAGTATTATCGATATATATAGCTATTAAGGTGTTGTAATTGGAAGGAATATTGTGAGTATTAATATTATACTGAAGAGGGCTAAATTAGTTAATCTGAGAGACAATGGAAAAGATAGGCAGTATGTCAGATAATTCGACATTTCTAAGTACTATCTTTCAAGGAAGTAGGATTTGATTATGAGAAAACTTTCAGAGTATGTCAGAGTACTATATTTAGTCAAATGCATTAGAGATATCTAGAAATACCTCTGGAAAATACTCTTTCCGCAGTCTACAACATGATGATATTGTCGAATTATGGAATGTTCAGTTCTACAGCCAAACTGCTTCATACATTCAAGAATATACGCGTTTCAGGATAAGTTTTTTGAGGGCTGGTTTGTGGGTCTGAAGGTGTATTTTTAGGTTTATTAAAATACACCTTCAGACCCACAAACCAGCCCTCAAAACACTGCTACACACCTTCTTTATTAAAGAAGGTGTATTTTTAGGTTTATTTGGCTTTATTTGTTGGAATCATTTTAAGTAAGAAAAATTTCCTAAGTAAAAGAAAATGTGAGGTGCGGAGGATGCTATTGTAAATAAAGATGATAAAAACTATTGCTTTTTTGGAAATAGCTTTAGGATATCGTAGCTAATTAGATCATAGCCGGGTCCTTTTGTGCTGGGAATGTGATTGGTGTCTAATTTTTGCCTGAAAATATCAGTCAGAAAATCTAGAAAATTGTGAATGCATTTACAGCAAAGAAACTGAACGAGTAAAAATACTGCATTTTGATATACAACGCGGAAGACTTATCATGAATAGAAAACAGCAGAAAAGCAAGCTCAGATAGAAGTAAAAAGCTTTGAATAACGAACAGCTTTATAAAATTGACAAATATAAATAGCAACCATAAAGTCTTATATATTAATACGCAAACACAAAAGTTTGTGGTACCTTTTTTAGTGTGTTGTTGTTCACGTATTGAAAAAAAAAAATCATTGTATAAGTAACCGTTTGGAGAAGTGCAGAATATAATTTTTTTTTTATACGTGAACATAAAGCAGATAAATTTGATTTTGAAAGATGCAAAGCGCTACAACAACAAAATACACATACACGGGCCGAATACAAACTTATACGGTATGCACCAGCATACGTATCAGCCAATAAATCGGATGACTGTGAAATGCAATAAAACAACACAACTGAACAAAAAAACAACACAATTGTACATGAAAACACGAGTACTTACAGTCGACATTTCTCTAAGAAAAAGAAATGCATATAACTTTTTCCTAAACGTCTGTTTATGTTCTCAAAGAACAGCTGATTATGAGCATGCCTTTGGCTTAGAGTAGCTAGATGTAAAGAAACACTGCTTTAGGAGTGTGCGTAAGCGACTCATAATACAACAGCGTGTTAATTCTATGAACCAATGAGCGTGCGTCGTTGCGCTTGGGATATTTTTGGGAAAGCGAACAACACAGTGTGAGGAAAAAAACCCAAGCGCAGACAAGATATCTCATTGGTTGGAGAAATTTGTCATTGGTGTGTTTGGCTATGTGTGCATGTCACGGCAACGTGCATCATTCAAAAAACATAGAGTGATCAGCGCATACAGCTTAGTAGGTGAACTGAGTGAATTTTTTTGCATTGTATGCGAGTGGAATTTTTTCGAATACAATGGAAGCTAACAAAGTGAACAAAATATACAACATCAAGTACGTCATTTTTTTTTTTTTGTATGCGTGTCAAATGACGCTAAGGAATTTTTTCAAACCTCATTAGCATACCAGCATTCAAGTTTGTTTGTAGCAAATCAATGTTGATGAATTTTATTTTTTATATTAAATGTGCACGCAGCGCAAAGATACACAGCGTATTGTACAGCTTTAAAGGAAAGGGTGCGAATTTACACGAATTCATTGGTAATTTTTTCAAAAAATATAAATTCTTAGAAAAAATAATATAAAACATTTATAATATATTACAGTGGCATACGCTGCCAAGTACGGTGAACACGCTAAATGCGTGGACATAATAAATCTGTTCGCTGATGGAAGAATCATTGCGCAAGGCAGATCAGGGAACATGATTGGCAAAGATTGGGAAGAACAAGAAAAATTTAAAAATATAAACGGGAAAAAAAATTAACAATCTATTTCATGTTAAATGTGCTACAATAAATTACTTATCACATTTGAATTACAGAAAAAAAAGTCAAATTAATAAATAAAATAAAAAAATAAAAAATTATTGTTAGTTCATTATTAACAATCGCTAAAGAAATGTGTGGTCGAATTTCGACCACTGGCTACCCTAGTAGAATATAAATCCTCTGGGTACAACATTTTGATGAACTAATAAATAATAACCAGTATGAATACGATAGAAATATCCTCCCAGCTGAAAAAGGCTAGATATCCAAGCCACATAAGAAAAATTTATAAAAGCGATCCAAGTAAGCATAGAGACGGTACCCTACATAAAGCGGTACATACAAGTATTTAAATGATCCAAGTATAATATATCGAATCAGTTCCTAAAAACTGTAATATTTTCAAATCCAATTAGAAATTATTAAATTTTATGAAGCATATTAAATGGATTTAGAAAATCAAATCAATGACTTGGATAAATAATTTTTGGATCTAGGAGTTTTATAATGGAAGAAGGCCAAATCAGAAAGAAATTTTGGATTAATTGACATTTGAAATATTTTTTCTCTCGGTATATGACGAATAGTTATAATCACCAAGCGTGTGAGTACAAGCATCATTACTCGAATATAGCAGAAAACACAATTTACCATACACCTTAGCTGATTTGTAGTGTATGTAGGTAAGTCCGAGAAAAAAATAATTTCTACACTGCTTTGAATTTTAAGAGTAAATTGCTGGTGGAGTTTACAAAAAAGTAATAAATTTTACGATGCCTGAAAAGTTGGGAATAAATTTTTCTTGCCTTTGCAACATCGACGTAAGTAAAATTTAAAAAAATATCGGTTTCAACAGAGTTAGCAAACCGAATATTATATTTAAATTAATGATAATCCAACCACTTTTTTAACAAGTCGATTTTTTCCTTTGACTTCATCTTTATTCCTACATTGAATAAGGAAGTTCAAAACTTTTTTAAGAGACAGTAATCCATTTTCAATAATTATAAAAGCCCGTATTATGTAGGCAGTATTTAGAGATTAAAATTAAGATCAAACGGAAATTTACAGTGGCCGACAATCTGCTAATGTTCAATATCATAAGATGTGCTGCAAGTGAATCGATTTCATTTTCCAGCTTTATTTTAAAAGATTAGTCCGTATGGGGTAACTAACTATTAATTTTTAAAATCTTTAAAAATAACTATTAATTTTTAAAATCGAAAAAGGAGAAGTAGCATTGCCTTAACAAAATTTTTTAATTTAACTGAATAAGAATTGGAAAAGAATTGAGCAACTTACTACAGCACGGTCATCATTTTTATACAGCACTCATTTCAAAGATATTCTTTATTGTCATAAAAAGAAATAATCCTTCAAGAGAAAGCAATTGTCAATTTGTTTCTTGCGACCATAACTTTAACTATCCCGTTTCATGAATGGACACGTTTTATGGTGAGGACTTTTTCTCCTTTAATATAAATTAAATATTCAATGAGTTATTGTCATCTTTTATTGTTGCATGATTGGCCTGTCAACCTCTTTAATAAAATATCAGATAAGTTTAAATTTCCAAACTAATATAAACGGTAGATTAATACTTATTTCAGTTAAACATTTAGGTTATGTATACTTTCCAGAAGAGAATCTATCAGAAAAAGTCCAATGAAAACTTAATATAAAAAGAAGATTTAAACAAAATATTTTTTTTACAGTTTTTATAAAAGTAATTCCTTTTTTCCTTTTGTCAATTCCTTCCTAATTCTAAAAAAGTTATCCTTATTGAGTGTCTGTAGATAGCTACAAAGTACAGAAAAGCGGTTTTTCTACCAGCAAATTTATCTAACTCAATTAGACAATCTCAATGATAGCTTCTTGTTTTTCACGAGTGGAATTATTGTTATGGTAGCCTTGGCTGAAGTTTTAGGGATTTGTTCACAGTTGTAATTCTAAGTAGGCTTTGGGCAGATCTATGCATCTATATTTGAATTTTTTGATAAATAAATTAAAGCGCAATTTAAAACAAAAATAATATTTGATAAATTCTTATGTATGTGTAATTTTAAAATTTTGTTTAAGAACATATCAAAATATTTTTTTCAATAATTAAAAAAAAAAAAAAAACTAACCACAAATTATCAAAACAAAAATTGTATAAATAAATTATATGGAAAAAATACTTTGAAATATTTTTGTACCTGAAGCCAATACTACTTCTCCCAGGCCAGGGGGTAGTAGCATTGGCTTAAAGTACAAAAACAAACATCAAGTCAAATTAATAGAATTTTTGGTTGTGATAAGAATTGGAAATTAAAAGAAAATATATATTTTTATATAATAAAAATATAGCTATATTTTTTTATGTTGCAGCTGTACGAGTACCATCGTAGATAGGATAACCAGATCGCGTACAAATTGATAGTATGGAAAAGGGTCTGGTGTACAACGAAGAAACAATGAAAAATCAATATAAAATCTCATATAATTATTATAATAATACAAATAAGTACTATGGGTTTCTACTTTATTAAATCAAAATAATTATTTAAATTTTATTCGTGTTTTATTTATATATTTTAATTAAAGTTTCATTACTTTTAGTAATAATATGTAAATCTATTTAGACAATTTATATTGTTGTTTAACCAATTCGAAAATATAAAAATTTCTATAATATCTTTTTCTACTTTTTTTTTATTCAATGAGAAATTTTGAAAAACAAATCCATAAAAATATGTTTTTGTTTGTACAGAAGAAAATTTTTGATACTCAATTTATGTTAGAAATTTTTAGAACTTTTTCTATAGAAAAACTATTGTTATTAATTGAAATAGATGTGTTTCGTGGTACCAGTATTTTTGTTATTAATTGTCACACTGTTTGAAGTAATAAAAAAAACACGGAATTACATTAAATAAGATTGTACATTTTCATCAAACATAAAAATAAAAAAAGGATTTAACGAAAATCAAATGCATTAATTTATAAATATAAAACAAAACACACAAACAGTAGATTAAAAAAAAATTTTTAAGTGTAAAAATAAAGTTCATAAGCATATAAAAAAAAATGAATGAACTGATAATAATTTTAATAATAAAAATAAAAAAAAATTATTAAGATTTGAAAAGATAAAAAGAATGAGTGTTAGAAAGAGAGAGAAAGAAACAAACTTTTTAAACTTTTAAAAAGAAAGAGAAAGAAATAGTCATAAGGTAAACTTAATTAAAACTAAGAAATTAAAACACAATAAATAAATTTTTAGTTCTATTTTTTAATTTAAGTTGTATTTTATATGTTCAATTTTTATTATTGTATTTAAATTATATTAAATTATTTATATATTGTATTAGAAATAAAAAAAAGGAGAGTAAATTCTTTAAAAAAGAAAAGAGAATGGATAAGACATTTTTCTCGTTCGTTCATAGGTTAGACTAAAGCAAATTACGAGTAATTATAATAATTCCAAGATGAGCCGGTTAATTGAAAAATTACAGAATTTTTATTATTACTCGATCAATTTTATTTTACAAATTTTCAATTATAATACTTCTAGTTTGAGATTAAGTTAAGTTATTTACTTTTTGTGTTAACTATTTCGATTTATACTCCTAGTAATGCAATGTTAATTATTTCTGTAAAAACATATAAATTTTTTTTAAACCTTTTCTTTAATTATATATGTTTTCATATTATTTTTTTAATTCAAAACTACCAAAATATTAAAATTAAATACTAAAATAATTGGAAATTACAATAAACTAATCAGAATATCGAAAAATTTAAAAAAAAGAATCGAAAAATTTAAATGAGACTAATCAAATATAAGAATCAACCAAAAATCATATTATTTCCGATAATGATTGGAAATTAATTTCTTTTTTATTTCGGGTTCTTCCTTTGATAGGTTTTATGCCGTAAACAGATTTGTCGTCGTTGTCACAATAGAGAAACTCAAAGCAATTAGTCAAGGAGTGTAGTGGGACGTTTAACGAATAGCCAGGAAGAGACCTTCCATTTTGTTCGTTCCCACTTCAGCCATCGGTCCTAAACGTTTTTTTTTGTTGGTTAGGTTACTTTTTATATATACACATATATATATATAATTCTTTTTTATAATTGGATTTTTTAAAAATTTTGAGAATTTTTATTTTTTAGTTGATTCTACATTTTTTTCTTCCCTTCTGCCTGGCCATTCGATTATTTTTTATTTTTTAATATTTAAAAATAAAATAATAACGTGAAGAAGTTAATACCTTTGGTGTCGCTTCAGTTTGGCAAAAATTTTTTGTTATTTGGGCGTGAGGACAGTATACTGGTAACTTTGAACCCGCCCTACCATCTGTGTAATACTAGCAGCAAGCATGCTAAGGCAGTGATTCAGTGGTCTTCTTTCTATGATCGGTAGTACTCCTGATGAACTTAGATTCATTAATTAATTCCAAATTTTTCTATCTTCCTTATCGCAGTCCTATTAAAATATTATCGGTGCAGCCGTTAAGTTGGTTATGAATGGATTATAAGATGTGAATAATCAGGGTAGGAACAGAGATTTTAGTTTAAAAAATATCGTTATTTTCCTAGAAATTTCAATAGTAGAGTGTATTAGGTTTGGTTTCGGGTCATTTGGAAGTTTTGGGCTATAACCCAGCTGATATTCTTTTCTTTCGAAGCACTAATCAACTATTTCTCCGACCAGTCTTCTTTACAACTTTACAAGAACATTGTTCTCGGAACCTAGTGATTATTCGGATAACGTATTCCGTACTCACCTATAATATGCTTTTGAGTAACCACGCTCATCTCATCTAAGAATATTGTGAAATTCAACTATTAAACCTTGTTTTATATTAAGTGCTCTTTTTAATATATTCAAACAAACATACTGCTTATCGATAACAATGAACCAATTTATTTTAATCCGCAAATTTATAGGTCATTTAGTGGTATCATGGTTATAGTGATATAGACTATCAAAAAAGGAAAACATTTTGGAGTAAGTTCAGAATTATCCTTCAAATATGCAGTTTAAAATATAATATATTGCTGCCGACATGTTTTTCTCTTTTACGTAACTATAAAATCCTTGTTTGCGGTATTGTTCATTTAATTTTGTTGCATTCTTTATGTATTTTTTTAATAACTTTAGAGCAAGTATGTCTTTCAAAAAATATCATATTGGAATTTGTTAAGGACTTTTAAAAAAATACTCGGTGTAGCAGCTCATGATGAATTAATCAGTTCCTTCTGATAAATACTGAACTATGAAAATTTACTGAAACTTTGTGAGTCAAACTTATATGAAATAATTTTTATTATTCTTGTATATTTTTTTGCTAATTGCTACTGATTTCCTAAAGAAATGTACGCTAAAGTTCTGCATTTTTAACATTTTATTTATATATAAAAATGTTATTCAAAAATTAAATGCAATGTTAACCAATGCAAAATAAAGTGTTTTTATGCGGTGTAATTAAATAACCTAGTATATTTAAATTGAAGCCTTTAAATTTTCTTTACTAGTATTATCTAGGTATTTTCAGGTGTTCATATATTACAGTTGTTTTTTTCAGGTGTGCATATTTTTTGCTTACGATTCTGTCGGATGAATTTGTAGTATTTAGTCATTAAAACTCACATCTATTAAATCACAAAACAAAGTTAATTTTTGCTTTTATTATGAATAGGAATGGGTTTAAATTTTATAGTAATCTATTTAAGTTACCAGTCTTAATATTTATTGTGTGCAGGCAAGAACCTTCTTTGAACTAATTGCTTAACTTTGTGCTTACAGTGTACAGTAACAACTAGAGTGGAGATGAAAATGGTAGCCCACAGCTTTCAATACATTTCTAAGTTATGTATATATGAGTTTATATATTTTTACTTTAAATTGGTAATATAATGAATACATAACAAAACCAACTAATGTTTAGTATATATACGTGTATTAATAAAAAAGGTAATAGTCTGTTCATTTTTTTATACGAGCAATCAAATTTTGTTGATTTTAACATAAATTGTAATATTCCCAATTATTAAAGAAAGAGTTTACATAATTTAATAGTAATATAGTATTTATTGTGAAATAAAAATATTGGGTCCACTATTATCAAAAATTATTTCGGTGAATGATGATTAAGTTTTGTTAAATTGGAAATAATTTTAAAATTATTTATTGTACGAGGGTCGTTCAATAAGTCCTTAGAAAATTCAAGAAATTGC
This sequence comes from Atherix ibis, assembly GCA_958298945.1. Lineage (NCBI taxonomy): Eukaryota > Metazoa > Arthropoda > Insecta > Diptera > Athericidae > Atherix > Atherix ibis. The sequence continues at coordinate 64,744,098 of OY282606.1, read as the reverse complement.
GCTCGTAGTGTCGGTAAAGCTCGATCCATAGCGTAGGTCAAGTTAACGACATTTATTTGTGCATAACAATGGAAAAAAGCGAGTTTAGGGCTGTCATCAAACATCTCCATTTGAAAGGCTTAAGCCCGAAAGAAAGCAAAGCCAAGTTGGATGCAGTTCATGGCACATCTGCACCTGTGTTTGCGATGGTTTACAATTGGGTGAATGAATTTAAACGTGGCCGTTCATCCACAAAAGATGAACATCGTTCAGGACGCCCAGTTGCGGTGTCTACTCCTGAAATCATCAACAAAATCCACGATCTGATTTTGAACGATCGGCGAATTAAAGTGCGCGAATTAGTTGAGGCCACGGGCATATCACAAGGTACAGTCGCTTCAATTTTGCATGAAAAATTGTCTGTGAAAAAAATTTCGGCAAGATGGGTGCCGCGTTTGCTCTCAGAGGAGAATAAGCGCAATCGTGCAGTGGACTCTGAGGCTATGTTGGCACTCTTTCATCGCAATCCTGCCGAATTCCTTCGTCGATATGTCACTGTGGACGAAACCTGGATACACTACTACACTCCAGAAACGAAGAGACAGTCATCACAGTGGATTTTCAAGGGTTAACGGGCTCCGAAGAAGGCAAAAACTGTGCCATCGGCCGGCAAGGTGATGGCCACGGTCTTTTGGAATTCGCAGGGCATCATTTTTATCGACTACTTGGAAAAAGGAAAAACAATAACAGGAGCGTATTACGCGTCGTTATTGCAACGGTTGGGCGAGGAAATCGAAGAGAAACGCCCCCATCTGAAGAAGAAAAAAATCCTCTTGCATCAGGACAATGCGCGTGTGCACACCTGCGCTGTTTCCATGGCCAATATTGTGGAATTGAGAATGGAATTGTTGCACCATCCCGCTTATTGACCAGATTTGGCCCCGAGTGACTATTTTCTTTTCCCCAATCTGAAGAAATGGCTTGGCGGACGACGGTTCACTTCCAGTGATATTTATATCACTTTTCATAATATTTCATTATTTTATCTCTATTTGAGCTTCGCATTAACGATCATGTCCAAGTATTTGAATATATTTCCATAGGTTGAACTGATATTCCAGAACAGTAACCACGCGCATCTTCAACTTTCGTAGGAAATATAATGAGTTTGTTCGAACTAGAAAGCGCCATCGCTAGATGACTCACTAAATTCAAGTTTGAATTTAAGACCCAAGCATAAAAACGTCCATATTAGTAAAATTTGATATACCATAACGCAACATGATGCAATACATTGAAGAAATGAAAGTTGATTCTCACACATACCTAATTCAGGAATATGAGTACGTAGATTAATCCAATACGGAATTGTACCAAACCAAGTTCGTAGATTAAATCAAAAGCAAGTTTGAAACTTATGATTTTTACCTGTGAGTTTGGGTTTAGTAACAAACAAAAAATGGGGTGAGAAAGAAGTAACGCTTATAAAGGAAATAAATCAACAAATGATGATTTATTTCTTTTATTATAACTGATAGCTTTAATCCATAATCCATAAAACTTTCAATATTGTTTATTAAAATATTATGTTATGCCGCCCAAATGAGATTACTTCAAAAAGTTTATTTTACAAACCCTTTACAAAAAAATTGTCATCTGCAGACTACAAAACGATCTTTTTCAATTAAATTTTTGGAAAGTGCGTGAACACTTGAATAGAATTTCATAAACGTATAAGCTATAAAATATCATTGTATAATTCCAAGAAAAGAGAAGGTAAAAAAAATGTTTTTCATTTATATTAAATATATTATTTCCTACCATAATTTTTGTTTTCAAACAAATCTCAAAATATGGTGTTGTTACAATATATTGTGTTAGAAGGAAGGTCAGTAAAATAAAGACAATTAAACTTGTATATTTCTCCTGTAAATTTATTCGCAAAGGTCTGCATAGCAAATTAAATTGATATGACAAATATAACTTTTTATTGAATCAAAAAGAAACACAACTGAAATCCATTTCAATGACGCATATATGTAAGGTTTCAAAGACGATCGTTAGAACATTTGGCGACTCCATGTCTCGTATGGAAACACATTGCCAGCTTCCATAATAAAACTGTACGAATATTACTTTAAGGGAGCAAAAAAAGATGGTTAAATTCCATAGAGCCAATTAGATTGTTTTATAAAATGAAAAAGAGTATTTAAGAATCTTACTTAAAAATAAATTTTGAATTAAGTGATATTTATTTAAAATGCTAGAAGTGGTGAGTTGAACGCTACAGGAAAGTCATCACGGACGAGGTCGGTTGCTTATTCTAGTCGACGAAAAGGTAACTCCTGATTTTGAGAAGCTTTCTTGCCTAGAATTTTGGAATAGTAGTTGAGTAGACTCGTTTGCTGATAATGTATGAGATTTTTTGCACTGTTGGCCCTATCTATTTATCTACGTATGACCGAGCATGTAAGAAGCCATTCCGTACGGCAAGTACGGAATTATAGTGGGCCCAGGATGGTGGGCTCAATAAAGCAGCAAGTAGTTGCTCCTTCGACTGCTATTACCGTGCTACTTAAATTCTGACATATAAAGTGAGAAAATAAAACATCGTATCGTCCAGTTTCTTTAATTATCTCACTTGGTCTAATCTTACTCTTTCAACCAACAATAGTATTTACCATATTAAAAATGAAGTTGATTTGGTTGACAGAGTTGCTCATCTGCAGATTCCATCTTTCATTTGGAGTAATCGTGATATTTAAGATTTGTATTAAATCTGTCGAATGAAGGGGTATGAGTTTAGACGTGTATCTTGGATGACAGCTTTTTGGATAAGAATGTGTGTAGGTATTGAAAATGCTTTAAAATAAAGGGGATTCTTGGCAAATGTCGTTTTACATAGAATCCAATGAGGATTCTTGGCAAATGTCGTTTACATAGAATTAAAAAGAATTCTGTGCATACAAATTTGATCGAATGCCTGTCTAAGTCAAATGAGAACAGTTATCCACAGAATCTACGTTTGTAGTATCGGTTGATGGCGTACTGCAACTCTAGAAGCACAGAAACAGAAATGTCGAGAAATGAACATTTTTTTCTTGTCGAGAAATGAACATTTTGTTTTAGAATCTTGGACACATGTGGTAACAGTGTGCTTGGTGATATTTAATTTGATTTATGTGAAATTAAAATTTAAAACAAAGTTTAGTTCTTAATTTGTAGGAATGAAATATAGTTATGAACTATATTTTATATAAATGCTAAAGAAATCGTTTATGTATACAGTAAATTATTTCCTTTCTTAATAAATAAACTTCTGAAGCATGAAATATAAGAATAATTAATCTTAAAAAGTTTATTGTTATATGTAAATTTATATTGCAATTATGAAACAAAAAGAAATTGTTTTCGAATTTAAATTAATAAAAACTAGTTAAAAAAGTAGATATTATTATGCAAATTAAAGATCAGTTCAATAAGCTGAAATTTTATTCAGTATAGATTGTGTTAAAGCTTGCAATAAGCAACTGGGACTAGATGTTAACAAAAGCATTACATTTTCTTGGCATATATTGCAAGTTTTTATAGTTCTTTTTAATATTTGATATATATCAAATAAGGCCTTATCCCCTTGGGAATATAAAACAAAAAGGGTTTTCTTGTCTGATTTTTAAGTCAATATTATGATTGAATGAACACAGTCTATGCACCAAATTTTGAAATATTTTTCATTTTTACTAAATTCTACCCTTTTATTTATATTTTTACAAAATGAATTTCGTCATAATTTTTAATATAATACTGATTTATTTGTTCAATTTGAAGAGATAATCGACTTTGTTTACATAATGGAAAATTCTACCAAAATTTCATATACACACATCATTTGCGTATGCTGAATGTTATTAATGTAAAAAGTTTCTGTTCATTGTTTCAATTTTGTACATAACTTTTCAAAATTTGTTTATTTTATGCATACCATTTATTATAATATACACTTGTTCAGCAGTAGTTCAGTGTACATGCCTTCGAGCAACGACTCCTATGCACTTTATGAAATATTCTTCTTTAATAAAAATATTGATAACTACTGCTTAACAAGTGTATATTATAATAAATTAGTTCCACATTATAAATATTTTCAGGGATAATCAGTTTTGAGTAGAAATCATACAGATTAGTTAGATCTGGTATTTTAAAATTTGAAAATTATACAAAAATTATTGTCGCGTCAAACCAAATAAGAAATTGTTCAATGGGTTATTATGTTAGTATCCGGCTGTATTTATTTAAAAAAAATGTTTGAAAATTTTTGCAAAAATATTATTTGCATTTAATTTATATCATTTGTTTACCACCAATACTTTTGTAAATATGCCGAACAATAACAGTTATGATTTGCTGAAGTTTAAATTTGTTTTATTTAATTTATTACGAGTATTTAAGTTATCATTTTTAGATGAAGAACTTGATTTCATTGTATTTTAGTATATACGTGTAGACTTGCTCATTGGTTATTTTTAAACGTTCGTTAACATTCTCTTTTTACCTTTAAAATAAAACTTAATAAGAATAATTCATTAAAAAATTTGAGTTCTTGGCATAAGAACTAAATAAAATATCTAAATATGTGTACTGTGAATCAGTAGAGGTACATATGTGGTTTGTTCCTCCATTCGCTGCTACTTGTTCTCTCACTTTTTGTATTATTTATGTGAGAGAAGTTTACTTGGCTGGTGATAATAACTTTTTCTCATATGGTATAAAACAGTTTCTAGCAATAACCCTTTCATCCAAATAATATGGTCTGCTTGTATATAAAGACTTTTTTATATCTTCTCTCAACAACTATAATTCAAATTCAATCTGCTCTTTATATTTGCAAAAAATCTAAACCTAATTCTGTATCTTTTCTTATTAATAATAATATCAATTCATCAACCATACAATTATTTCGCAAGATAAAAATCATCCTTCTATATCTTATCGTTTATATAGGAAAAAATCTACAATTCCAGTAAAAAAAAATGACGAAAACTCGTGAACAAAAACTTAAATATGCGTTGGATTCCCATTTTCAAACTACTGTTTCTATATCTTATACACCAAAAAAAGTCCATTTAGTTGTTGGATTCTGATGTAATATATATAGACACGAATGATTAGCTCTGCGATCGTAATGATTAGGTTCTGACTTGTGAAGTATCGATATCGGTAATTTACAGTTTTACATTTGGTGTGGTGCAAAATAAGAATTAGTGGTTCTAAGCTTGGCGGCAGGATTTTGTCCTTTGGATGAAATAAAAAAGACAAAACTTTATTTTTTAGTTTAGTTTCATTTGGCGTAATTCCAATTTAAAAAATACATTTTAAGATTTTAAATATAATTAAATTGGGAAAACATCTCAATGAAATTTCTATTTTATTTATATTCGAATTGATTAAATTGTATTTAGTAGTCTTTCATCCAAAAAATTGGATAATTTGTATCTTTGTCCCTTTTTATTAAGTTAGAACGGTAACATAGGATCGGCTACCTATGTGGGCAGAGAAACCTTAAATAAAATATCGGGTTAGCTTATGATTTATAACAAAAATTCAGTTACATCTGTTTATAATACATTATTATTTTTTTTTACTATACTACCCAAAATAAAAATGCTCAGTTAAATTTTTTTAAAAATATTTTTATTTTCTTTTGGTGTAATTTAAAAATTTTTATTAAAATTATTTTGTTACATTTTATTATATTAAAATTCTATTAATTTAAAGTTAAAATTTATTTTTAATATATTATTATTCGAATTGTCTCTTATGTAGCTTCCGTTACAATTATTTTTTCAAATTCATAATTTTTTTTTATTCTATTCAAAAATAAATTTATTTTTAAATGTATTATTTATATTTTTATCATGTTACATTTTTACGAGGAAGAGAAAAAAAGCAAAGAAAAAACAGAGAACAGAATGGGAAAAAAGAAAAAAAAATATTTACCAGGCATACTAACATTTGTATAAAAAAATACCACAAATAAATAGAAACTGAGTAGAAAAAAAAAAAAAAAGAAATATGAAGGGTAAAAAGAAAGAAGAAGAAAAGAAGGAAAACAAATTATGGTATACTTAAATTTGCATATTAAATTTAAAAAAAATTCTTAATAAATGTATTCTTACTACTACTATTTTTCTATTTAAATTATTAAACAAAAATTGATAATCCTCTGAAGCAACCTTCTTCAGCAACAAATTCGTCATTTTCCCGCCATCATTTCCAAACTTTCACTCAACTGGTGTATTTAAGTTTATAAACCACTCGAATAGAAAAAAAATCATGAATTAGTTATATATATGAATGTTCTTCAAGGAAAAATTATTAATATGTACTTCAAGAGCAAGAAAAAATATTGTTATAATAAAAAATTATGATCGCGTTAATCAAACGTTTTATATTTAATCTGAGTTTTTAATTTTAAAACAAAATTCCAAACACATACGCGTGATTCTTTTAAATCCCAAACACATTTGCGTGACTTTTTTAAAAATTGCCACAAAAAGCACATTTCTTTAGTGAAAAATCTATGTTCAATTATATAAAACGCTTAAAAAAAATATTTCGCAAATTTTTCTTTTCATTAGTTTTTCAGAAACTATGCAATATATCTTTGAAGATTTCAATAAAATTTCGAACACGATTTGTAAACATTTTTATTTTAAATCACACCTTTTTTAATATAAATTGTATATTGGATTCGTATTCGCAAAACGCAGAAGTTTAAGTGACGTAGAAAAGTTTTATTTTTAATTTTAATGTTCACTAAATTGCTAAGATGGTTTATAGTGTTATTCAGAATTAATATGTAGAATTAAATATTATTTCACATTGATATTGTTGAGTTCTGATGAGTAATTTAATGTTGTCTAAGAACATTTTTTTTTCATTTATGAATAATATAAATATGATTATTACTATTATTTATTATTTATGAGAAAATTAATGAGGGTGTTATTTATAAATAGATTAGATGAAATATTAACTATGATAAAAACATAAATTACGAGATTAAATACAACTTCATATATTATATAAATTTGGCTCGGATTTTCATTACGCTTCGTGTAAATTCATATCATCCTGATGATGTCGGCTTATTCATATCCTTTTCGTATCATGCGACTCTACGATTGGTTTCGCTGTTGAGTCAACGAATCGTTATGGAATTATGGAATTTTCTGGAAGTAGTGCTGCCAGAGGGACTAAAACTGATCGAAATGCATAATGAACAAATCATCAATACCATCACCAAGGCTACTATAACAAGCGCCATACATAACATTTCATAAGAATGGATCGGGAACCGAATCATGTGGGACTACTCTCTAATGTTGTATGTTTTAAAACCTATTTCAATATTATATATCTGTATTCTATCGATAAGACAGTCAAGGAATATGTTTCTAATATAATACGAAAATTGCAGACGTTGAAGTGCGTCTAGAATACTGCTCTGTTTTGCTGAGTTAAACGTGTGCTTCATATTAAATGTAACAATGGTGCATTCTTTTTAAGTACATCGCATCCATGTTGTCCTCATCGACTTTACAGGCCATATAAACTATGTGTATTATGTAGATGGTATCCACCATTGATGTAGTCTTTGGTAATCCATATTGATTTCTTGTTAGACCTTCAGTTCACAAAGTGTTTACTTGCAGAAGATTGTAGTTTATTCTCTCAATAACTTTTTCGATCACATTCAGTATATAAATACAATGGTTGGAGCATAGGTTGTCGGGCGATTTCCTACACTTTGGTTTAAGAAAATCAAGTGGTTGCTTCGACCGGAGTGGGTAAATTATATTATGTGGAAAACTTGTGAGAAAAAAATATAAAAAATATTTTTTTTATTAGTTTAATGCGGACATGAAGTCCTAGAGGGATAAATCTAATGATTATTCCGATCCTCTAGAAAACAAGGGAGTGACAGGGTATAATTTTAGATTAATATTGGGGAATTGTAGGAGGGAGGGGTTCTTAAATGGGTCACTTTCGCCATCGGACTCATAGATAACAAAAAAATGATTTATGCCGAGGTTATTTATACTGGAGACACCAAGATGTAAAGTACTCCAGGATAAAAGGAGGTAGGCTAGAGAAGGGGAAGGTTAAGATACAATGCGGATAAAAAAAATTGATGGAAAAGAAAAAAAATAACTGTGAAAGAGATCGAGAAGTGAGAGCCATTTTGGAAGAAGTCTAGATGTTATTTACTCCTTCTTACCCATCTCCAGAACCTCTCTTGGCACTTCAACGACTTACCTTTTTGTAGGATCAATCTATGATGACGTAAATATGGGAGAACTTTCAGCCTTCAGAATTGGATGATAAGTACAACAAAACTAGTTAGTTTATAGTTTATATTTTGTGATAAATGTAAAAAAACATTTCTTCTAGAGTATAATCTCACTATAAAAGCTTTTTCATATAAACTCTCTTTCATTAAATTATAATTTTAAATTTTGAAATATATTTAATGGCAATCTAAATGAAAAAGGACTGTAAAACTAGGAAATTGAACTGATTAAAATATCAAAGTGATATTTGTTTAACTTATAAATAAGAACAATTATAAATCTACAATTACCGAATCAAATATTTCCAGACATACCAGTTTTAAACCAATTAAAAAATTCTAACAAATTTTGGGGTCGTGAATGCATGGCTTGAAGGGAAGACCTACATAATCTTGTCTTCGAATAAATGTAATAGCGAGTAAAATTGATCATGATTTTTCGGATCTATTGAGTTGTCCATTAAGCTTTGAGCATTTTGTCATTTAAAATTTTATTGGCTACTATTAGAGTATCGCCGGCGTTGCAAGACTGATATACTATCATTATGAAATTATTGAGATTATTCGAACGTATAGAATTTTATGTGGAATAAGTCAAACCTGAAATATATAAGTCGACTGCCTTGCTTATCGCCATCTAATCCGCATTGTTTTAATCAGCGATCGGACTAAATTGATATGGCCATTTAAAAATTAAAATAAATTTAATAGTTTTAATAGGAAAATTTGTTAAGAAAAGAAACAAAATTAAAATAATTTTAACTTTTTCTTGTACAGAGTTATATGTAAGTTTTGCGTATTTTACAGTATACATTAGCGCCTCAATTAATTTGTTCATTGCATTTTATTTGATACGCTATTAACAACAAATAAGTTTTTTAATGGTCCTTATTTATGCATACAAAAGTAGTTGTTAGATTTTTAAAAAGGTTTTGAATAAAATTCAAAAGAAGCTGGGCAATTTTATAAATTTAAATTGTTTGAAGTTTTTATTTTAATTTTCTATTATTAATAGTTTCAATCAATATCTTACATACGAGGTCTGTTCAAAAAGTATCGCGAATTGTCAATTTCCGCGGGTTACGTATACTCGATTTTTGATTTTTTGTGGTGTTATGTTGGTACTCATGTCTCTCGCTTATGCCGAAAAGTTCGGCCATTTTGTATGTTCAGTTAATTTTTGACAACTGCTTTGTTCGCACGTGTTTTGGCTCGTCTTCGATTTTTACCCATTTTCGACCAAAAACAACATTCCATTAACATTGCTAAGTAGCTGTTGGACTGTCCGCGATGACCCAAATTTGCTCCAGAGGGTTATAAATGGTGACGAATTATGGGTTTGTGGTTATGACGTGAAAACTAAAGCTCAATCATCCCAATGAAAGCTGCAGCACGAGGCAAGACCGAAAAAAGCGCGCCAAGTTCGGTCGAATGTGAAAGTTTTGCTTACAGTTTTCTTCGATTGCAGGCGCGTGGTGCATCATGAGTTCTTGCCACAGGGTAGAACGGTTAATAAGGAATATTACCTGCAAGTTATGCGCAAGTTGCGTGAAGCAATCTGTCAGAAACGCCCGGTTTTGTGGAAGAACAAAAATTGGCTTTTGCACCATGATAACGCCCCTGCTCACGCATCGTTGCTTATGCGCGAATTATTGGCCAAAAACAACATACTAAGCCACCGTATTCCCCAGATCTGGCCCCCTGTGACTTTTTCTTGTTCACGAAACTGCAGAGCCTCATGAAAGGACGACGCTACGCTTCGATTGAGGAGATAAAGACGGCACCGAAGGAGGAGCTGAACAAGATCACAAAAAATGATCTCTTCGAGAATTGGAAAAAACGTTGGTGCAAGTGTATAATATCTGGTGGGGATTACTTTGAAGGGGACAAAATAGATATTCATAAATAAATAAATAATTTTTGAAAAAACACAAAAGTCGCGATACTTTTTTGAACAGACCTCGTATATGTACATAAACAAAACAAATTGGCTGCGATAATAAAATCAATTTGTTGAGATAAGAAAAAAAAGCATGCGACATAAAAATTTAAAGTGTTATTTACTATAGTGTTAGTTCCTGCCATACCAACAAAAATTAGGAATTAAAATTTTTAATTGAGTGATTGAATCCAATAAGCCTACTTAATTTACATATATTCCCTTTTTTCTCATTAAAATTTAAATTGTATTCCAAAAAAATCCCTTTATTTTTCTTTGTAACTTATCTTTTTCATTTAAAATTGATTTTGACTTAAAATACTATTGTCTAAAAAATTCAATAAAAATATAGTACCGTATAAAATTCTATTTATAATTGTTACTATTTAAAAGTGATTTTGAATTAAAATACACATATCATTGTCTGTAACAATTCAATAACAATCAAAACCGTATAAAATGCTGTTTATAATTTATCCATTGATCTTGTTTTTATTTACAATAATATGTAATTGATAATTCTTTGGAGGGGAAAAAAATCTCTGTAATCTATTTTGAAGTTTTAGAAAATTATAAATGTCAAGCCCATTCTATTTGAATGTAATTAATCACTAATAGAATTCAGTGATGTATAGGGAAACAAAAAAAAACTACTTATCTGAAAATGTTCAGTTCTTTTATTCCTTTGGCCTTCTCCTCGCTTGTTTGTCTTTCATTATCTGTCTTTCTTATATTGTATTATCATATAGGTCTTTTTGCGGTTCATCCCGGTTGTTCTTGCATTGTTTTTTTTCGTTCTAATCATCTCTTTTTTTTTGCCGCATCTCTGTCTTCAGCGTCCTTCCTTCGGTACTTCTTTTTTCATCTCACGTCAATTTAACTTTCACGAATTGAAACTACTCTCTTTTGTTCTCTTTTCAATTATATTAAGTGTCGCATTTATTCGTTTTATTTATCCGTATTTAAAGTTTTGTTAATAAAATCAATTTCTTAAAATAATGTTTTTATTTTTTTGTTCTTATTTTGATTAGCGCAATAAATACCATTAGTACGGTGTCAAAAGAAAACAATGACAATATTTCCGAGGACCATTTATGCAACTTATTTCTTATTAATACTAAAACCGATTAATTTTATATTTGGAAGTTAACTTCAATATTTTTGTAAATTTTTTTGTTAGTTATAATTCTACTTTTTTTTTCATTAAATTTTGCCTATAGTTCTTAATCAATATTCTACGGTATTTAATCAATATTTTGCTAGAAAGCTTTGACAAATTTTTTTTCACACTTTGTGACTGGTTTTGTTTTTTTTTCTATGCAAAATCAGTCTTTTATTTTTATTTCATTTTAGATAATATTACTTTCTGTTTGTTTTGAATATACGAATAACACTACGTAGCGCCCACTTTGGTTAAATTGCTTTGAATTATTTTTCATTTGTTCTACACTCTAATGTTGCTTTTACTTTTTCGAAAAAAGAAGTTATTTAAAAAAAAGAAGTTATTTCGCACACATAATATATATCACCGGAATATTGACTAGATTATTTCGATCTGGGTAGAGTATTCCAATTTTGTTACTTTGAGGCACAAAAAAGAACACATATTGAATTAAAATCCAAATAACAACACTTCGAATTAAATCGAAACAACCAGCACTAAATGACTGTCCTACTCAACCCAAGCCACATTTCTGCCGTGCCGCTATCCTCGCCTGGCGAATGATTTAACTCGATGAACTTGGAATAAACCAAGCCCAACGCAGTTAACATACTTTTTTTACTATAGAAAAGATAAAAATGCTTTTCAAGCAAGAAAAAAATTATCCCATGTGTATAGAGAAGATGTGTTACCGGGTGTATAAGCTTAAATACGCTGTTTTTCATTAAAAAAAACACATGTTTTTTCATAGAAAGCAAAAACACATTTGTTCAAAGTACTTGCCCTCGCTAGCTACACATTTTTGCCATCTCTCGGGCAATTTGTGGATACCACGTCAAAAAAATTCCTTCTCTTTCTAGGAAAACCCCTCATCAAGCCATTTTCGGACATCTTCGTCAGAATCGAAGAGCTGTTCAGCGAGCGCGTGGCCCATCGACGAAAACAGGTGGTAGTCGGAATGGGCCAGGTCTGGTTAATGAGCGGGGTGGGGTAGCATCGCCCAGTTGAGTGTCTCTAAGTAGTTTCGGACCATTTTTGACGTGTGCGATGGTGCGTTGTCGTGGAGGAAAATCAGCTTGTCATGTCTTTGTTGATAATCCGTCCTTTTTCACACAGAGCACGGTGCAATTTGATCAGTTGTTGGTGGTAGCGGTGGGCATTGACAGTTTCATCTGATTTCAACACCTCATAGTAGACGATACCCTGCCGATCCCACCAAACGCACATCATCGTCTTCCGTCCGAAGCGATTTGGTCTTGGGGAAGATGTTGATGGTTGGCCGGGATCAACCTATGATTTCTTGCGTTTAGGATTCTCGAAACACATGCGAAATCTTGCTAACTTTTCATCGTCTATCAAAATCCGATGCACGAACGACTTTCTGTTTTGTCTGGCGAGCAAGATTTCGCATGTGTTTTGACGTCGCTCCATCTGCCTATTTTTTCAATTCATGCTGCACCCATTTTCCGATCTTTTCAATCCTCCCCATGTCATGCAGACGTATGAAAATGGCTGGTTGAGTAACAATTTTTTGTGATTGGGTATCGTCTTCGTCCAAAATAGTCTGCAATTGATAGTCCTCAACCTTCCTAGACCGATTTTCACGCTTCCTGTCCCAAAAGTCAAAATTGCCGCCTGTGAATCGACGAAACCAATCTCGGTACGTTGTTTTCGATAAAGCATTGTCACCATAGGCCTCTATAAGCATTTGATGCGATTCGGCAACCGATTTCTTCAAATTGAAGCAGAAAAGCAGAGCATATGCTCTTTTTCTGGCACAAAACTAGACACACTGATTAATGTTGACAGATGTCAAACTCATAAAAAATAAGTATGGCGTGTCCATGGCAGCTTATTAAAGAATTTAAGCTTATACTCCTGGTAAGTGAGCGCCAGTGCCAAAATTGGTTTGCAAAATTTCGATCCGGCAATTTTGATCTCAAAGATGCACTACGTTCTGAAAGGCCAGTTGAAGCTGATGAAGACACAATAAAGGCATTAATTTAGGCAAACCGGCAAATAACAACTCATGGGATCGCTGAAAGATTAAATTTATCGAATTCGACCATTCATGATCATTTGAAACGGCGAGGTTTAATCTCAAACCTCGACATATGGGTTCCTCATCTTACGGAAAAAAATTTGTGCCGTCGCATTGACGTTTGTGATTTGCTTCTCAAACGCCAAAAATGATCCATTTTTGAAGCATATCATTACTGGGGACGAGAAATGGATTGTCTACAACAATATTAAGCGCAAAAGATCCTGGAGTAGAAAAGATGAACCGGTTCAAAGCACTTCGAAAGCCAATATTCATCAAAAAAGTTTATGCTATCTCTTTGGTGGGATTTCAAAGGAATCGTTTATTTTGAGCTACTACCGAGCAACGTAAAGATCAATTCTGACGTGTACTGTCATCAGTTAGACAAATTGAATAATTCTTAAAGAAAAAAGACTAAAATTGGTCAATAGGAAAGGTATAGTGTTCCAACAGGATACTGCGAAACCACATACAAGTTTGACCATTCGGTAAAAGCTTTTAGAGCTTGGATGGAATATACTGCCACACCCACCATACTCTCCGCACCTAGCACCGATTATCATTTGTTCCGGTCTCTACAAAATTTTTTAGATGGTAAAACGTTTAATTAATATGAGGAGGTGAAAAATCACTTGGATCAGTTTTTTGCCAGTACAAAACAAAAATTTTATGAGCGTGGCATCATGCTACTGTCAGAAAGACAAAGAAAAACCAAATTACTTTTCGAACAACCCAATAATTGAATTTGACCACTATATCATGGAACGATATTAAACTAATCAAGTGGATTCTCCCATAGTTGGTACTAGTCACTAACCAATTGTTTACTATTGTATTTCCTCTTATGATTATGCCATCAACAATATATTGAATTCATCCTTAAGAAATTTATCCTATCTTTCCTTTATAATTTTTTTGATTTTTAAAGAGACAATTCCTTTCTTTCTCGAAATTTTCAAGGTTGGCACCCACATTCAAATTGAAAACTATGCATAAGAGTGGAGTTAAATATGTCTCTATATTCAATCTGATTTAAAAAAGCAAACATCAATTTATTGGCTTATTGGCAACTTTTCCTAGACATTCCACGTAGAAAGGGTTTCATGATCCAACTTTATTTTTCATTAATGCTACCATCGATAACAATATTACATCCGTTGCCGTCATCTAACCAACTAGCAGCTATTTTCAAAATTCAATGGTATGAATTTTTACACGTTTCATACTATGCTGATTAAAATGACAGCCGATATGGCATTTGATCTCGCTAAATTTATTTGTACCGATTGTCTTATAGCCCCTACAGCTAATTGAAATTTTTGCAGAGACCTGGTTCTGGATAACATCAGGCATAGCTTATTGAAAACTGACGAAAAGTCGGTTGAAAGAACTATTTTACCAAAACGAGTATATGGCAGCTCAAATAAATAATTTTGGAGGAAATAACATTAATGCATAGAAATTAAATAAAATTGTCGTAAGAGAAAACTGGGCTAATTATCTTCCGCCCACACGTTGTAGGATATTTGAATGATAATTATTTAAGCTATGGAAAATATCGGAATGTTCGACGAAATTCTGAATATTACTAAGGCATGAAACGTCTTTTATATAATTTATAAATCTAATTTTAAGTTTAAAATTGTTATAATAAAATGTATCTGTTAATTTACTTTCCTTTTTTGCAATATTTTAATTTTTTACAGAAATTAGGCAATAAAAAAGTATTTTGAATTGGGTGTTAATAATATGACCTCTATAGTATAGTGTTAAATAATTAATACTCTTCCTGCTATATAATAAAAAATATATTCGAAATAAAAAATTATGTTAAAAGGTCGTAAAATTCAGAAAATTTTCAAATCTGTATTTAAACACATCCATTGTAAGCCTGCATTACTAATATAAATGTTACGGAAAGTTTTTAAAGTTACTTTTTAGTCATACACTACATATTTTGGTTAGTGTTTCTCTGAGTGAAAAGATGTAGTCCAAGATCATATAAAGTTTATAATCAAAAGTGTTATAAATGCCAATAATTAATATATAATAAATTTATTTATTTTAAAATATTATATATAAATACAGGAATTAAATATTCTTCAAAAGTTTATCCTTTAATGTCTTTATCCTGATGAGAAATGGCTTCTGATATGGCCCTAAATAGTAGTGATAGTCTCGAACGTGCAATCAACAAACGGTTAACCTGGAATCTACACACGAAAGAGAAAGGTACAGGTAATTACTACGATTCCTAGATGAAAGGTCGATGCAGGCAACGGAGTAAATAGTAAACTACCATATTACTATATAGGACCTTACTGAAATCAATTAGAGCATATGAACTCGGACTTTGGGGTTTAAAGAATTCACGAAATATTTCAATTCTCATCAAATATAAACACTACAGTACTGAATCCTTTGAAATATTATAAATGGTACTTTTTATATAAGAAAGAGTGTTACCCATTATGTTCTAAATATTCCATTCATACATAAAGTGCATCTTCCATTATAAAAAATTCCATCCACGTCTATCCTATCATTATAATGTCTTAGCAAAGAAAAAATGGTTACTCCCAACCGTCAATTACATATAAAGGTTCGAAATTTTTTAAAATTGTGAGTAAATCATCCCGATTTTAAGAAAATATCGATGGGTGTTTTTCCTTCATGTCTTTTTATTTTCTCTAACAAATCTGCTTCTTACAAATTATTAATAGTTAAAAATAAAGAAATTTTACCAATAATATAATTAAAAATAAAAAATAAATTAATTAAATATTATAATTGTGTGACGAAAATTCATAGAGTCAAATATAAATCATTGTTGTAAACTTTCCAATTTTAACAATAGCTTCATTATTTTGTAATGTGACACCACTCGGAAAAATATAAGAACAGTATTATGTGGTTTTATCTTTTTTATTATTAAGTGTAACTTTCAGCGTATGCAAACCTATTTTTTAAAAATCTTATTAAAAAAATATGTAAAATTTATACTAACATTTATATAATATGAATGTTAAATTTGATTTAAAAGCATAATATAAATAATTGTATTTTTTGTATTGTATTTAATAAGATTTCATTTAATTATATGGTTCAAACTAAGTGTATTTACAAAAGTTCATCGCAGTTTCTGATATGGAAATACAACTTGGAATTTTATAAAAAAGTTTTGTTTTTAATTACTAAATTTATTTGGAATGAAAAAATAATTCCCGAAGTTTAAGATGGAAAACTTTTCTGCTTTGTTAGTTAGTTATTATCTTTGCGCTTATAAACTAATTGAAGTCCACAAAAACTTAATTAATGTGCCAACAAAATACATATTTTTAAATGGCTAAGAAATTGATTATTTGAAAATTGGTTTAAATAATTGCAGAATCCCTATTAATATTAATTATTATACAATAGATATTTTCCAGAAATATTCTTTTATATTCTTAATAAACTTTTATTTCAATTTGTATAATTTATTTTTACTTATTGAATGTATTGTAGATGAAAAAGTAGATTTTTTTCACTTAATTTAAAATATGAGTATAAACAAAGTTTTCATTGACAACTTATATTTGGTTAATACCCGAATTCTTAATAGAGAAGACCTATTAACAAGCATCCAATTTGAATATTTCAAGCATAGTGTGTATTGTTATAACTACTTGGATGGTACTGTGTAAAGATATTTGCAAGTATATTTAAGTTCCTGAAGAAGTTAATGCATCGTTAATAAGATGCGCAAAAAATGCTTATAAAAACATCTTTATTTAACTAAACGTTAGTGAAGTTAAATAATAAAATCCTAACAAATACTAGAAGAAACAGATTTCAATCCATCTACATTTTTTTGGATGCAAAGTTATAGTTGCTCTAAAATTGACCTTCAGATTTAACGTTTTCATGTAAAAATGTTTTTAAATATAATTTAAACGAAAAATGGATTCATTACGACAACCCAAAGCGCAAAAAATCATATGTGAAGCCCGGTCAACCAGCCAAATCAACGCCAAAGCCAAATATCCATGGCGCCAAGGTAATGCTCTGTATTTGGTGGGATCAGAAGGGTGTGATCTATTATGAGCTATTGAAATCGGGCCAGACGATCACAGGCGACCTCTACCGAACACAATTAATCTGTTTGAAGCGAGTATTGACCGAAAAACGCCCGGAATATGCGACCAGACACGAAGCCATAATTTTCCATCATGACAACGCTCGGCCTCATGTTGCAAGACCGGTTAAATTTTTTTAGAAAACAGTGGCTGGGAAGTTTTGCCTCACCCGCCTTATAGCCCAGACCTTGCCCCGTCCGACTACCATTTGTTTGGATCCATGCAAAACGCCCTCACCGGAGTACGCTTCACTTCAGAACAGGGCATCAAAAATTGGCTCGATTCATTCTTGGCCTCAAAACCGGAGCAGTTTTTTTGGCGCGGAATCCATATGTTGCCAGAAAGATGGGAAAAAGTAGTGGCTTCCGATGGAGAATATTTTGAATAAAATATATTGTAACAATTTTTCAAAATAAACACTCAAAGTTTGCCAAAAATCCCGCATTTTTAAGTTTGAATTTAAAAGTTAGACACATAAATAATATATCTGTTAAAAGTTTGAATTTAAAAGTTAGACACATAAATAATATATCTGTTTATAGAAAATATAAGCTTATAAAAAATGAATAACTGATAATGAAAAATGTAATAGAAACCTATACTCGAATTCAAAAATTCATACCAACAAGAGCCTTTATTAATCAACAAATTGGTAGTTATCGATATAATGCTCTAATTACTTTTATCAAGCCTTCAGTATAGTTTTATTGACATAGCAAACCTGTTTGAATTATATTTATAGAAGGGCAGAATATAAAGCTGTCGAAATGGATAAAAAAATAAAATGATAATATATTAATTATATAACTATATATATCAATAAAAGTAAAAGTAAATCCTATTCTATAGAACACACAATTTTGAAATTTGTTGTCTCCTCAAGGAGCAATTCCAAAGAAAATATTATTGGAATTTGATCTAAGTGAGATTTTAATCTCTATAGTAAACAGAATCCATTTTTTGCAGATTATTAATTTAAATTAAATTTTAATGGAGAAATTGCATTCAAATATACAGTCCTTGCAATATTGCGCAAGAGAAACCCACTTTTAGAATATATATATGCTAATATATTACGCTGGAGATGCCCAATATAGTAGCACGTCGACGAGTGGACACAGATGGATCATCGTCGACATATTCTCGTACAGCCTCCACAGCTTGTTCATTGCTAATAGGTCGATTCAAATTTGTTCGTGTCTTATCAAATATTGCACCACGCTCCGCAAAACGGGTTATTAAGTTTCTTATCATATTTGCACTGGGAACTGTGACAGTAGTAAAATGGTGACGATATGTTCTTTGCATTGTAACAATAGATAGTACGTGAGAACAATAAAATTCAACAATTTTGACATGTTCTTGCACAGAGTATGAACCAATTATAAAATTTTATAAAATTCCTTATAATCTGCACACAAAAAAATTTCAAAGATAAAAGAGTCTTATGCATTTTAATTCATATGGCTTAACCTATACCTTAAAGTATATATATTAACTAATAAAAATTTAAAAAAAAAAGAAAGTGTGTTTTACGGAACCCTATGAACAAAAAATTACATCCGGGATTGTTTTCAAACCGATTGTCCCAATTCTTATAAAAGGGAAGTGCATCTATTAAAAAAAGTTTAACGGAAGAAACCTTAAACATAAAAATTTATATGAAAATAATTATTCTGTGACCGTGCTTTTTTAAATAAAATATTATATATTAAATAATCGTGGCGTTTTCCGATAGATGGAGTTAAAAGCAAATGGCTCAGTAACCAGTAGTAGCATTGCCTTTTGAAATCTGTGTAGTGTATCAAAAGTTATTCAAGTTAAAAATTAGATCTGAATAAAATGAAAACTAGCTACAATACCACTTCGACAAAGACGACACTGCATCGCAGGCTTATGAAAAAATGTGTGATATTCCTGTTAAAAGTGCTATATCAAATCAGTAATACGTAAATGGTTCACTCGCATTCGTTTTGAAAATATCGATAGCAAAGGTAAGCCCTGTTTTGTTCGGCCTAATAAAGAAAATAATTATGAAATTCTTAATTTAAGTGCGTTTTCATGCACTAAATATTCATTATCAAACTATTTTAAACCATTTTCGAATGGCTGGGTTCAAAAAGGAACCCGTTGTTTGGATGCCTCATGGGAATGTGAAATCTTAATATACGCGATAAGCTACTGAAGCGCAATAAAATAGAGCAATTCTGAAACAAATCATAAGTGGCGATGAAAAATGGGTAAAATATGAGAATATCATGTGGAAGAGATCATGGTAAAAGAGAGATGAACTATCACAAATAATTTCAGAGCCACAATTGCCAGCCAATGAAGTTATACTATGTGTATGGTGGTATTCGAAGAGAATCGTTCGCCGTAAAATGCTTTCATTCCGTTAAACTGTTAACTCAGTACTATACTGTGAGTAACTCAAGAGATTAGGCCAAACGATTAAGAGAAAACGGTCAAAAATAATCAATAGAAAGGGTGTTGTCTTCTAGGATGCTAACGTTCGAAAATACACATCTTTGATGATTCGCCAAAAACTAAGAAAGTTTGCCTGGCAAGTTTTGATGCACCCATCATATAGCTCAGATACTGCACTCTTAGACTACTACTAATTTTGATATCTGCAGAACTCTCTTAATGAATCCAAGCTGGTTTCTAGAGAGGCATTTAAAAACCACATCAAAAGGCAATAAAATTTCATACGATAGTTTATATACAATACAAAGTCAACAATAATAAAGTTTGCAAAGCTGTAAATAGGACAAAGTTAAAATATCACTAGATTTTTTGCTTTTAATTGATAACTGAATTCTACTATAGAATAATGAAATTAAGTTTTGAATGGTTATGTAAGTCAGTTTCAAAAATTTGCTGAATTAATTGTCCTCTTTTGTATATATTTTCTTTAACAATAAATTATTCACGAATACTATTAGATTCTTTAACAAAAGTATTCTGAAATAAATTTGCATTTTACTGTATCAAAGTTTCAGCTTTAATTAAAATGTTGATTTATTAAGGAAAATACTTCAATTAGAAATTGCCTATAAAACTATCATGGCTATGATCTATATTCGCAAAATCGATTGAATCAGTCATTTTAATTTGAATTACTTTCAGAAAATTTGCGCTTAAGTTTACTCATCTGTTAAGCTATTTAACATTACATACACATAGATCAATCACTTTCAGTGAACTTTTGAATTCAAATTCAATTTAGCGTTCTGGATGCTATTTATTTTATCATTTATTTATTGACACAATATTTTCCTTTGCTTTAATATTTTTTTTCCTTACCGAAAATTGTTGACGTAAAAATATTTATTAAAGAAGTTTATATAAAAAGTATTTGATGAAATGATTTTTCTAGAAGACTCAATTATTCTGTCATCAAAGTTTTGACGAACAAACATCTCGGTTATGTTTTATTTCAAAAATTTGCAAATGGTTTAATAATCGGAGCTCATGTTTATAAATGGACATAATCCCAAAAGTTGATTTTATACATTGTTTGGAATATTTTCGCTAATATACATTTCATAAATAATAATATTTAAGCAAGTGAAAACTTCCTTATAGTATTTATTCGAGTTTATGGCTTTTTATGACATTTATTATGAAAATTTCTTTCAATTATATTGTTTACATTTTATATGCATTGGAACTGTTTTATCAAGGATTCTTTTATATAAAATTTAAGTAAGGCTCAGAACTAATTGTAAGATTAAACGAATTCTTTAGAATAAATATTTATTTATTTGTCTTTTATTTTTAAAATTCAAAAACAACTTCACTAAAGAGGAAGGAAATAAATTAAATTTTAACAAAGATAAAGTATTTTTTATTTTGTCCAATATTCATATTTTAAAAAAAATAATATATACTGTGTTTTTCCGGAGTACGAATCAAACTAAGAAAAATCTGTTTTATGCAAGTATGTTACCAATAAGTTCAGAATTTAAAGGTTGATTTGATTTATGTTATCGAACAATCTTTCAGCTTCAAACAAAGAAGATCTCATTCAGACTTTTCATTGTAATATTCGTATTTTTCCTTGTCTGTGCGACCAAAGTCTACCTTTGGAATAACAGAATCTACTATATAATGCAGTCGGAATTTTTTAGTAACATTATCGATCCTGACATATTTACTATTTATTTTGTATTAGATTATAAAAAAATATGCAACAAAATAATTTAGCTTGTAATTCAACCGTTAAATTATGTGAATTAATTTTAATAGAATTGAAACCCTATTGTTGGTCGTAATTAATATAGACACTTTTATTAGGAAAAGTACATAATTTGCAATTGCAATTTTAATATTACCATTTTAAAAGAAATAGTTGATATTATAGAAAATTGCAATTTTAATTATAATATTCTGGCCAGAAAACGCAAAATATTTGTGTGAAAGCAGTCACGAGAAAAAATTCGATGTATATTAAACGATTATATTTGTTAAATGGCGCATGAAAGACCGTAAAAGGATTTCCACAATCTACAGATTTATGAAACCAATAGAATTCGACTAATAATGGAATGGCTTCTGATCAAATATCTTCAAACGAATATTCTTGTACAATTTCAGAGATTTTTCAATGTTTCTGTCTATTGAACTTACCATCAAGAGGTTCTGAAAGAGCATACCCGAATTTCCGTACGGAAAACATCGCCCACTTGTATAAAGAATTTATTGCATGAAAACTCCGTTGTATATAACAAGTACATCACTGATTGAATTGAATGCCTCATAATATTCTGTTTTTTTTTCTGTAATATTTGCAGGTAAGAAATTTCAAAAGAATTTCCTTAGAAGTGTTCACATCACGACTTTCCCTTGGAAAATATTTTTCCTATATTATGGAAGATTTTCGATATTTTCTTATAATTTTTTTCTGAAAAAATGAAATCTTTCTGTTAGCACGCAAACTGTATTTTTCACATTTATTGCTCTGTTTTG
Organism: Atherix ibis; assembly: GCA_958298945.1. Classification (NCBI taxonomy): domain Eukaryota; kingdom Metazoa; phylum Arthropoda; class Insecta; order Diptera; family Athericidae; genus Atherix; species Atherix ibis. Next base: position 64,721,535 of record OY282606.1, on the reverse strand, counting down.
TTTATTTTTGGCAAAGGCTAGTAAATCTGAAAAGTACACGCGAAAATTAATTTGTGCTCTTCAAAAACTCATGCATAAATGAACATCACCTTTACAAATTATGGAAAATAATATAAAACGATAGATAAATATACAAATGTAAGAATTAATATCTAATATTTATTGGAACATAATTAAATTCCAATTTATTTTTTATTATATTTATTGAGTCTTGGATACATTAACGTAACTGGTTACTAATTTATGATTACTCACAATTTGTGAGTAATTTATAAGCTAGATAAAATATATATATATATATGTATATATATATATATATATATATATATATATATATATAAACGATGAATTAGAGTCGAAACTATTTCAAACCATTAAGCTAGAAATCAAACCAGTTTTATTTACATCCTTACGCAATAGTACATCATACTTCCGTTTATTATAAGCCATTTATCTTTTCGAAGATTTTTTTTGTTGATAATCCAGTTACAACCCAACTATCTACATAACTACAATATCGGACTGTTTCGCAACGTATTTTTGAAAAGGTTTACTTCATCACATTTGTTGTTTTAAATATCTCAAGACATTATTTTGAGTAACATTGATAAAGTCGAATAAGATATTTTGTCCGGATAGTATCCTTCTTATGTTTATTTGTACTTATTGTATGATTTTGGAACTTATTTTTAGTAACTCTCTTCAGAGCGATAAATTTTCTACTTTAGAATAAAGTTCTTTTATAAGAGATTGCCTTGTATATATAAATTTTTCGCCGCTTATTATTCATGGTTTTAAGTGGTCTACATTAACGACATTAGGGTATGTGATGTCTATTTATTCCCACAGAGCTATTAGACATAAAATTGAAATAATTAATATAATACATTTTAAATTAATAACTGTTAGGCGCTGTACTTAAATTACTAGTATTTATTGGTTTTTGTTTTAGTGTAATACTTCATGTGAATTAATATATGTATGTATCTACGGTTTCTAAAATAAGGGGCAGATGCTATTCTGTTACTTCATAACCGTGAAGCTATTTGGCGACTTCTATATAGTTTTGTATGGGTTGGAAATGCCAGCTTCGCTAATAAAACTGGTATAATATATAGAAGTTGTAATAAATTTATGGAGCATATAAGAATAAAATTAAAAAGGGGTATTTATAAAAGGAATTGTTGGGTCTATTTGCTGCATATTGGACGAAGTTGCTGTAGTAGCTTTAATCAAAGCTTCAGTGGTTTATTCATCGCCGATATTATAAGTAGGCAACACACAAATCAACAAAGATATATAAGTAATTTTCGGACAGTTTTGATGCATCCTATCACGCTTTATCGAATAACGGGCGAAGCCGGTCATACAATAGTGCCATGCCAGCAGACGGCATAGTAAGACCATACGATAGAGCTAGACAGCCGGTACCATGAGAGGAGATAAGTTTTGGATGGATTCGGCGTTAGGGAGTCATTTTTGATGGACGCCAGTTCTTATTGATTACTATCGTGCCAAAGTCTGATTTTAATAAAAAGAAAAAAACTTGAATGGTAATTTTGAAAAATAATCAATAATTTTTAAGGAATATTTATAGTTTATAAGTGCAAAATTTATAATAGACGTGAATTTATTAAAACAAAAATTTTATAAATAAATGCTCACCAACTATTTTTTGAAAATATTTTTAAATAAAAATTTTAACAAACATATGTCTAATGAAAAGAAAAACAAAATATTAAAGAAAAACAATTTAATTTGCTTAATTTGAATGCAGACAGTACGAGTACCTTATAATTAACAGATTATAAGGTCTGAATGTATTCAGAAATAATTGTTTTAAAAATATTATTCAATTGTGACTTTTACTTTTCTTGTATTTTATACAAGATGTTATAATATAAATATTAACAAATAGGAAATATAATGCTGGAATATTTTAGTAAAAATAAAATAAGATTGATAATAGAAATAAAAATGTATTAATAACATAGTTAAGAAATTATATGAAGACGACTTATAAAAGTTTTGAAAATGAAAATATTTTAAAAAAATGGGATATGATCATGCTGTCTCATCTATATATGTATAAGACAATTAATTATTTGTTTTTAAATAGAAAAAAGGTATTTTTTAAAGATAGTTTTGAATTATAAAAGAAAGAAAGATGATGGAAAATTAAAATGAATGATAATATAAAAAATTTAATATCGAATAATAAATGAAAAATAGCATTTAAAAAAAAAATAAACTGAACAATTTTAAAGAAAAATGAAATTTGTGAAAATTTAAATATTAAAAAAACCTAAAGTGTATTAGATTTAATAATAGAAAAAAAACCTGAAATTGATAAAACTAATCATACAATATAACAAATTTATATAGAAATATTTTTAATTTTTAATTTTTGTAATATTTAATTTTTTGCTGGGATAAAAAAATTAAATAGTAGAAACAAAATTGTTATATAACAAGAGTTTAAGGTTCCTTCCCCCACAAGTATCCGGTCTCATATAGAACTTCAATTAGAGGATGTGGTAAGATAGATCATTGTCGTCGTTAAAGCAGCATTCTAAACAATTTCGCCAGGGAGTATCGATTGGTGGTTTGGGGCATGACCAGGAAGAGGCTCGTCGGTTTATTCCTTTTCTGATTGAGAATTTTCTTATATATTTTATTTATTTTTTCTCCCCTGTTAGGCAGATTTAATATGTTTGCCCTTCCTAATTTGATACTTTCCCCTATTTCTGTTTTCTTTCTGCCTGGTATTGATTTTTTTAAAAATTGAATTTATCCACCTGGTATAGCATTTTGATTTTATCAATTTTAATTGATTTTTTTATTTTTGTTCTCTTTTTCTCTCTCTCTTTACCATTTTTATTTTTTGTTCTCTTTTTCTCTCTCTCTTTTGGAAAAGTTACCACCTTCGAGCCTCCAATTTTTTTAGCATTTATTATTTTGTTATGGTGTATGGTGGGAGTGAGGACACTACTATGTCAATCTTCGAACCCAGTCTACAATCTACAAAATATTAACTTTACGCATGGCACGGCAAAGTAAAGATGTTCTTTGAGGATGGTCGTAACCGAACGTTATTTTAGCATATATTTTTTGTTATGGTGTATTATCCGGATGTTGGATATGGCAGAGATTATTCCCATAGTTCCAAAATCATATATAATAATAGAGTCTTACTTTAAAAGAAATTTTCTGTCAAATGATATTCATTTAAAATATGGAGAATGGTAAGTTGAGCTCCACAGAAATTGCATAAAGACCTTGGTTGGTAGCATAAAAAAAATCACAGATACGTATAATATGACTTATTCGGATTACCTCTTCCAGAATTTTGAAATGGTTGTTGAATAACCAGATTTTTAGAGGGATTGATTGCTATTTTAATTGCCATCGTAATTTTTCACGGTTCTCCATGAAAATGAAAAATTATTTAAAATACAATGGAGTTCATGATATTCATTCCAGCAAGCTATGATAGATCTCTAACGCAGGGATTAATGGAGAATGAATTTCTTTTATAGTTGGAGCAGTCAAGGTCCGGTGTACTCTGCCGGTTTAACTTTCCTTTACCCTGCTACTGACATTTTGATATATAAAGTAGGATAATAGAGTACGTTTTTTATTTTCTCTTCCGATTTACTGCAAATTTTCTCGAATTAAAAAATGATCTGCACTAGAGGAGCCTTTCAATATCATATATTAGTTGAACGAATAATTTTGGGTAGAAAGATAATTGGCCGTTACTAGTATACGGAAACTATAATATCCTAATATACTTATATTAAAGAAAGTTTTCTTGTATTTTAATATTTGCTTTGCTTAATATTGAAATGATCTCAATTCTCTATTATAGGGCCAGCGGAAATATTTGTCCTTACAAAAAACATTGAATGTAAAAAATGTAGATTATAATATCGATCATCCAAAAAACTAAAATATTTTTTAATTGGACAAAATTTTGAATAACATGCAGGCAAAGCTAAATTTTTAAAACAAAAAAAAATAAAAAATTAAGTTCGAGGAGGAGTTGCTTCATAACGGAAACTATTTTGCTAGTAATAAAAAATATATTTAACTGCCTAACAATTATGTTTTTAATAATTATAACATTAGCAATATAATATTTTAATTTAAAAAGTTGGAACCATTTTTTTGTGTGTATGCCAAGCTTTGAACGAATTTTGATGGTTTGCCTACAGATGGTAGGGAAGAGTATTCGCTTCACCATATCAATAAATTATCTTATTCAATTATAACCCATTATATATAGATAAAATTAGGCGATATTGACTAATTAATTACGCAGTTATTAATCGTATACATTAAATTTGTGCAATCATAAGAATATAATTGAAATAGTTATATTATGATAATAGTATAACTATAAGCACATTAGGGAGCTATTATCGTACAGTAAGGAACATATTATGAAATTATTCTACGTAGTTCTAATCTTTTACTCAAATTTGTTTATTGTTAAATTAGAAATTAAATAATTGATATTTTACTCCATGAATTTGAATATTGGCTACGAATATAATATAATAATAAATATATCTTATGTCCTTCCCCTTTTGAAATTTTCAAAAAAAAAAAATGAATAAATATATCTATGTATTTTAATTTGTACGTATATATAAATTGTTCATAACTACAACATCAAAAAAGGATTGCTTACAAAAGTAAAGAATAGTTCATTTAATTTTCAAAATAGCTTTTTACGTTTGTTTAACCAATACCACAAAAAAGTCTTATAGATAGAAAATCTATAAATTCTTTTCAAATTTATAAAAATTCTATAGTAAACGTCTTATTTGAAGAAGATTTCATTTAAAAAACAGAATTTAAAAGAATCTTATATAATAAATTGATTTACTTTCAACATAAAACCCTTACTATTCGTAGGCTGAAAAAGTATTAGAAAAACTTTACAACTGAACCGTTTATCTATTAGAAATTTCCGTATTTTTTTAATTATAATAAATATAAATTTGTTTTCTATTTTAAGTACGAAAGATGTTATTTATTATGTATGTAAGGTAAAAAATTGAATTGAATTTATTTTGAAATATTGTATTCGAATTGACAATATACAGCAATTTATTTTAAGAAAGAAAACAATGCATTGTGTCCTTTTTCTTTTGAAATAAATTGCTATATTTTGTCAATTCACAGCAATTAATTTAAAAAAAATAGGACATAAGGAAATTAATTGTTATTTTTGTAAGTGCTAAGTAAATTAAAGAATAAACTTAGTTAATTGAATAAAATTAACATTTATCATTTTAAACCGTACAAGCTATATTTTAAAAAAAGAGAAATTTTTTGTTGACGGAAAATAAAGTATATATTTTCGTTGATCATATACTTTATGCTAAGTTAAATTTCATAACATTTTTATTTATGATCAATATTGTATGAAACCATTTTGAAAACTTTATTTGAGAAATCGAATTTCGGAAAAGTATTTAATATAAAGTCTAAAATGTATCTATACAAAATTTATCCAAAAAGATTATTCGGCATTATTTTATTGGCATTAATACATTATAATGTATTATATAAAATTATAAATATTTGAATAGAAAATATTTATTACAACTGAGAATTATATAACTTTTATAATTAGACGACACAGCATTATTATCAATGATATCGTGACGGTCTAGTGTCTAGTCTACCAGGTGTATAAGCTTAAATCCTTTGTGAGTGAGCGTATTGGGGTATCATGGGCACGTTATACTTTTTTTTATGAGTTTGACATCTGTCAACATTAATCAGTGCACATTGTCAGCAATTTCGTACAACAACATACATTTTTCCTTTGGTAATCATGTCTAGTTTTGTGCCAGATAAAGAGCATATGCGGAAGCTCTGCTTTTCTCCTTCAATTTAAAGAAATCGGTTGCCGAAACGAATTTATCGGAAACAACGAGCCGAGATTGGTTTCGTCGGCTCAAAGACGGCAATTTGGCTTGTGGAACAAGAAGCGTGAAAATCGGCCTAGGAAGGTTGAGAACCATCAATTGCGGCCTCTTTTGGACGAAGACGATACCCAATTATAAAAAATGCTCGCAGAGCAATTGTATGTTACTCATTTAGTCATTTCCATGCGTCTGCGTGCCATGTGAAATATTGAAAAGATCGGAAAATGGGTGCCGCATGAATTGAACGATAAGCAGATGGAGCGACGCCAAAACACATGCGAAATCTTGCTCGCCAGACAAAAGAGAAAGTCATTCCTGCATCGGATTGTGACAGCCGATGAGAAGTGGTTATATTTCGAGTATCCTAAAAGCAAGAAATCGTGGGTTGATCCCGGCCAACCATCAACATCTTCCCCAAGACCAAATCGCTTCGGACGGAAGAGTATGCTGTGCGTTTGGTGGGATCAGCAGGGTATCGTCTATTATGAGATGTTGAAATCTGATGAAACTGTCAATGCCCACCGCTACCACCAACAACTGATTAAATTGCACCGTGCTCTGCGTGAAAAAAGGACGGATTATCAACAAAAACATGACAAGCTGATTTTCCTCCACGATAACGCACCATTGCACACGTCAAAAATGGTCCGAAACTACTTAGAGACACTCAACTGGGAGGTGCTATTCCATCCCCCTTATTCACCAGACCTGGCCCATTCCGACTACCACCTGTTTTCGTCGATGGACCACACGCTCGCTGAGCAGCATTTCGATTCTTACGAAAACGCCGAAAATGGCTCGAGAGATGCGAAAAATGTATAGCTAGCGAGGGCAAGTACTTTGAATAAATTTGTTTTTGCTTTCTATGAAAAAAAACATGTGTTTTTTTGACTAAAAAACATCGGATTTAAGCTTATACACCCTGTAAGTCTGCTGAATCGAACAATTTCACACGTGAAACAGTTTGAATTTCCCAACTAAACTTTGGTATCCTGATTATAAACTCTCCAGGTAGAAATATAGTAAACTCTCCAGGTAGAAACAATACAAATAAGAGCCTCGCCCACCATAGCATATTGAAATTAATTTTAATAGCGATTATAAAATAATGACCATCGATGATTAAATTGCTTAATTAAATGTATATTGGAATCATTTGTCGGCTGTATCATATAGAAATATTTATACTTGAACCAAAATATTCACAGCAGGATTCGCGAAAATGTCCATAAATTTTGATGAGGATCCAAGTCTTTGAAGAATAATTTAGTAATGTCAACACCTCATGCATTCTGGTAGAATTTTAGCTCCAAATTCGGAGTTGGAAGTTTTAAGCACAATAAGTGAAAGCAACTATAAATAATCCATTTGGTTATTGAGAATTTTATTCAAACCCAAATAGAAATACTAAATTATCTGGTCAAAGCTTGTTAAATTATATTCAGTGGGGCTGGTTCCGATAACTCTTATTTGTTTATTGAATTTGGCTGAAAATACTGATCATTTTAAAAGCTATAGGAGGAATCTAGCTAGTTTTACTTACTTCTATCAATTAATCATTGTTAGCCAAGACAATCAGTTTTATCAATTTATGTATATTGTGAACTATCTTAAAATTTGCAGAATAATACCTTCTTTGCTGTCATTAGTAAACCTAAAATTCTATAGCAAGATAGTGAAGTTCTATATACATATCTTTAAATAGAAAAAATTCGAACTCGAAAAGTATTGCTGATTCATTGAGTTTTCATTTGGTGTTCCATAACTGTAATATTTGCTGATAAAATGCTTAATGAAGTTACTATTGATACCGTCAATGAAGGGATAAGTTAAGATTTTTATTCGATATATTATCTAATCCATATTTAGTTATCAATTACATATTTGGCTGCTTCAGTAGGTCTTGGTTCCTTAAAGTTCAAACCACTTTATTAAAGAGCTTCAGCCATCTCCGTACCGCTTTGCCACAACAGTTGAAACTCCGCTCCTTCGTGTGGTTATTTTTATACTGTTTAGTCCGTCAAGCCTTTTTAGGTTTTACAAGCTATTTTCTTTTATTTATGCATACAGATTTGATTAAAATTTTCTTTATTTGGCAATTTATCAATTATTTATTAATAATATTTAGTGATTTAAATGAAAACTAATAATTATAACTTACGAGGTATACAAACGAATTAAGGGAATTTTCCATATCATACAGCCCCAATTATCGTTTAAATATTAAGTCAAAATATTCTGGCCTGAGCTATTAAACAGTTAAGACTCATTATGCTCTGCCATTAATTTCATATTGCGATTGTCTCTGAAAGTTCCCTTTTAAACTGAAAAAATATTGCAGTTTCGGCTAGAGGTGAGAATGTCTAGCCACTGGGTTCTTCCACATTCGATGAGCTACTCAGTTATTAGCTGGTTTAACTACGAGAATGCTACTAATTTTAATACTCTAATAAATTACTCTTCCGTTATAACATATGATAATTAACCATTTCTATTAATTTCGATTAATCCACCCACCCAAGGTTACAACTTTGCCCATTTCGGATTGCTCAACTGTTGGAGTCATTAGTACCATAGTTTCATCAGTTTTTGATGTTGGAGGCCTTCTTGAGCGAGATTCGCCTTGTTGACCCTCCAAAACTGTTTTTGCTACCGAAGAACATAATAATAAATATTTTAAGTTAAACTCGTGCATTAATCAAGCTTAACACAAAATTTACTGGCACATCCTTACTCCAAATTTCGCTGCTCTATTTCTCGTAACGCGGAACGAAAAACGTAATATCACTTATCACACTGCTACCAGACAATATTGAGACTGGTACTGCAAGTCTGTGAGATTTACTTCTATAGTGATTCACTTAGCGTTAGCATTTATATACAAATTCATATAAGAAATTTATGATTTTGTTGAAACAACACAAAATATGAATACACGATTTTATTAAATATTTTGGTAATTGACATATTAAATAGTTTCTTGATTATATAAAATAGAGGTTTATGATTTGATAAAGCAAATCCTTTATTAATTCTTATTACATAAGTACTAATATAGCAATTAATATACTAAATATAAGATGTAATATTTCATAATCAGTAATTACTTGGTACTGAATTTTCTATTCTGGAAATGTTTTCACTTACCGTATACGTTATTTTATAAACTTTGCTTCTGATATATTATTTCTGAGCTCTAAACAGGTACATTTAATTTTTATTGCTCTTATAAACATTAAATGACGACAAACTTATTCGTATATACTGTTGCACTAAGTTACTATAATTCATTAAGAAGTGTTTTATGAATATTAAACTCTTTATGTTAATAATGGATTATGAAAATTTTCTTGGAACATTTCTTAAATATTAACAATATATTTAAAAGTATAATCTCACTATAAAAGCTTTTTCATATAAACTTTCTTTCATTCAATTATAATTTTAAATTTTGAATTATATTTAATGGCAATCTAAATGAAAAAGGACTGTAAAACTAGAAAATTGAACTGCTTAAAATATCAAAGTGATATTTATTTAACTTATAAATAAGAACAATTATAAATCTACAATTACCGAAAAAAAAAATATTTCCAGACATACCAGTTTGCATGGCTTGAAGGTAAGACCTACACAATCTTTTCTTCGAACAAATGTAATAACGAGTAAAATTGATCATGATTTTCCGGATCTATTGAGTTGTCCATTCAGCTTTGAGCATTTTGTCATTTAAAATTTTGTTGGCTACTATTAGAGTATCGCCGGCGTTGCAAGACTGGTGTACTGTTATTATGAAATTATTGAGATTATTCGAACGTATAGATTTTTATATGGAATAAGTCAAACCTGAAATATATAAGTCGTCTGCTTTGGTTATCGCCATGTAATCCGCATTATTTTAATCAGCAATCCGACCGATATAATTTTTCCTAAATTTAAATGTTTTAGTAGGAAAATTTGTTTAGAAAAGAAACAAAATTAAAATAATTTTAACTTTTTCTTGTACAGAGTTATATGTAAATCTTGCGTATTTTACAGTATACATTAGCACCTGAATTAATTTGTTCATTGCATTTTATTTGATACGCTATTAACAACAAATAAGTTTTTTAATGGTCCTTATTTACGCATACAAAAGTGGGTGTTAGATTTTTGAAAAGGTTTTGAATAAAATTCAAAAGAAGTTGTGCAATTATGTTAATTTAAATTTTTTGAAGTTTTTATTTTAATTTTATAATATTAATACTTCAATCAACATCTTATATATATCTAAGGATGTTGTCGGTGCTCGAGAATAGTGCCACAAGTCAAAAGGTGCCATTTTCGATTTTATTGTAAAAATGTCAACAAAATTTTTATATTTTAATGTGGAAAAACGACACATTTGTATATTCAAAATTAGACTTTAGAAAACGATTGTGTTGTTCTTCATCCAGGATGAAGTCGCGAATCTGCGATCACGAAGATCGACATAATTCTAGTTGTGCTCCAACTTCCAACGAGAAAGCATCGCTTTTAGGGAGAACAAAGACATAAGTTCAAATAAGACACCAAACAGTAAAATACTGCAAACCAAATTGTGTGAAATAGTCTTAAAATTCAGGACTATAAAAAAAACCACGAACCAAACAATAAATTTTTAAACAGTTACCTTGAAAAGTTCACGTTTTTGACTTGTGTCACTATTCTCGAGCACCGACGGTAATATCTACAAAGTCTTACATTTTTTCAATAATATAAAATTGCAGATAAATTCATCAAAAGCAGAACTTTAATTTAATGTTTGAAGAAAAAACACTGTTGCAATTTGCAGCATCCGTAGTTAATCAGTTCGCTGGGGAACCCATCGACACCGGGCGACTTGTGGTTCTTTAATCGATGGATTGGTGGTGTCAGTATGTCTTCTTCAGCTGGTTGGACATTCAACTCGTGTTCTCACTGGCTAGTATTTACGAGTTCATCAAAATATTCCACCCATCGCTGCAATGTACCCATTTAATCAAAAATATGATCACTTTCTTTTCTGCAACATTATGAGGCTTCATCATAAGAAGCTACTACAATACGAGGTCTGTTCAAAAAGTATCGCGAATTTTGAATTTCCGCGGGTTACGTATATTCGATTTTCGATTTGTTGTAGCGTTATGTTGGTTCTCATGTCTCTCACTTATGCCGACAAGTTCGGCCATTTTGAATGTTCATTTATTTTTTGACAGCTGCTTTGCTTGCACGTGTTTTGGCTCGTCTTCTATTTTTGCCCATTCTAAAAAATGGACCAAAGAATCTGTTTCGGGAACAACAAAAAATCACAGGGGGGCAGATCTGGGAAATACGGTGGCTGCGGCATTATTGGTGTGTTGTTTATGGCCACAAATTCGCGCACAAGAAACGATGCGTGAGCACGGGTGTTATCATGGTGCAAAAGCCAATTTTTGTTCTTCCACAAATCCGGGCGTTTCTGGTAGATTGCTTCGCACAACTTGCGCATAGCTTGGAGGTAATATTCATTATTGACCGTTCTACCCTGTGGAAAGACCTCATGATGCACCAAGCGCCTGCAATCGAAGAAAACTGTAAGCAAAACGTTCACATTCGACTGAACTTGGCGCGCTTTTTTCGGTTTTGGCTCGTGCGGCAGCTTCCATTGGGATGATTGAACTTTTGTTTCCACGTCATAACTATAAACCCAATATTCGTGCCCAGAAATTGAGCAATTTTGGTACGAATTTCGCGACGACCCGTCTCACGCCAAATCATTGGTAAAAATCAATCCTCAATGCTATTTTTGGTCGAAATTGAGCAATTTTGATACGAATTTCGCGGCGACCCGTCTCACGACCAAATCATTGATACGTTTAAGTCCTCAGCAACTTTTCTAATGGTTTTTTGTCGATTGGCCGATACTATTTTCTTCACTTCATCAATGTTTTCGTCTGTTGTTGACGTGCTCGTGCGTCCGGTACGCTTTTCGTCGTTCACATCTTCTCGGCCCTCTGAGAACATTTTATACCACCGATAAACGTTGCTTCTGTCCAAGATAGCTTCACCATATGCCACAGTCAACATTCGGAATGCGTCCGCGCAATTTATTTTGTTTTTCATACAAAATTTGATACAGATTCTTTGATCCATTTTTTGGAATGGGCAAAAGTCGAAGACGAGCCAAAACACGTGCAAGCAAAGCAGCAATCAAAAATTAACTGAACATTCAAAATGGCCGAACTTATCAGCATAAGTGAGATATATGAGTACCAACATAACGCCACAAAAAAAATCGAATATATGTAAGTAACCCGCGAAAATTCAAAATTCGTGATACTTTTTGAACAGACCTCGTATTTAATCAGATCACCCACTTTTCTGCAATAACATGCTTTCTCTACTGGCTGACTAAGAAACCTGTTTAGAGTGCGTGGTGTTTTGGATGGCAGCTGTAATATATATTATAGCTACTTTTCTCCAAAATACTAGTCGCTGTCCACCGTATTTTGTGTAATGCTGTTATGTCAGCCTGGAACTTTGACAGGGTATCGGCTAATTGCTGAGCAGCTCTAGATCTATATAGAAAATGCATATTCCATGAGCAAATACGTTAATTTTTACGTATTTGAATTTTTTTCAATTCTGTTGTGAAATTGTGGTTATTTTTACAGGATCGGGGAATCAAACTGAAATTTCACCTAATTTTGGAATTCTTGGTGAGCAACTTTTCTGGTCTACTGTGCTGTGTTATCTAAAAAATGGTCATATAACTGACTTATCTAAAAAATGGTCAGCGCTACTTTTCCACATAGTTTCTCTTCTTATTTAACAGTCGGGCTTGGGAGCAGACTTGGTGCAGTTTATTGCATATATAGATTTTCAAGTAAAATGTTATATTAAATCTTACAAATTTGGACATTTTATGTTGGAAATTTTTGAGACATAAGATGTTCATTAAAAACATTTGAGGTATTTATCAAAACTAATATTTATTTAGGATTTAAAGTTTAAATAAAATTTTATTCAGTTTTTTTAAATGAAAATACTTTATATAACATTTTAAAATAGTTAAAGCAATTATTATTATTATTAAAAGTTTTATTTAAGCTGCAATGGTTTTTTGAAGTTTAATAAACAAAAAGTTTATATGGTCAGCGATAAAAAAAACTTAGGGGTATGTTATTATTGGTTGTAGTAAATATTAGTATTTAAAATGAAATAAGTAATTTAAAACCAGTAAGTTAGGCAAGTCGGCATGATCTACTCTTAAATAAGAAAATAATGTTCTGTCAAAAGAAGCATTAACGATATTTAATCAAAGTTTTAAAATAAAATTTACTATTAATAAAAATGTAACAACATAATCAGAAGATACAAAGCGGACTATCTTGTAGAATAAATGGTATATCTCTATTTCTAACTTATAATTTCATAATAAAATCTAACAAATAATACCACAAGTCGTTAATAAAGTAAAGCTCAAGTAGACATTAAGCACATACTGTGCTATCTGCAGAGTCCACAATAATTTCACTATGGTAGAAAAATAGTATATTAGCAAGGATGGCAATTGAATAATTCTTTACGAGAGACGAAAATATCTGTAACTTTTTGATTCAGAAAACCTAAACCGGATTACTGATGTCGAAATCGTTGGTTATGAAGATGATATATTTGAATAAATTTCAAAATGGGGTAATGAGAATAATATCAGTCATAAGTTAGTGATAAATTAAACTGAAAATTAATTTTTCACTCTTACACGTATGTACAATGACTGACAAAACTAATGCAACATTTTATAATTTTAAATGAATATAATAGTTTAAATATGAACTTATAATTTTTGTTTTTGTAAACTTACACAGAATATTTATGGAAATATAAACTCCTTCAGAATTTAGTACCGTAAATAAGAAAAATATAGTTAATAAAAATAAAAAAAAGTTTTGTGGAGTACATTACTGATTTATATTTTATAAATATATCATATATGTGTATGTAATAGTTTTTGTGACCTCCTTTTACTTTATAACGCTCATTTATACTTTTTAGGAATGCTCACAAAAATATTTTCTATAGCTGTATTTCGAACAATTAATGTTTGGCCATATACATTGTCCGACAATTGTTCTTAACCCTATTTTGACGATAATTTTTAGTGCTAAATTTATATTGTTTTGAAATTGTTAGTGTTGTGAGTAGGTAAAATGATAAGCCTGGTTTTAACAAATTGAGAATTTATTCGGCCAATTTATTTTTGAAATTTGTTTTTTTAGAATTGCGTAAATACCATAAATTACCACAGCTTCAATAGCAAAATATGAACATTTTATGAATTACAATTTTAAGAAAGGTACGTTAGGGAAAAAAATTTTAATTTAATTTATTAATAAATATTTTGAACATTATTGAAAACTATTATTTTAAATAGTTCAAATTCGAATTCCTTTTTAATTGCATCTATCATTTCTCTTTATATTGCATTATATGCATTTCACCAGTCTAAATATTCTATTTTTTTCCATCGAACTATTCCTTTAGAATTCTCTCAGTATGTATTGTTACATTATTTTGTTGAAAAATTTATAATCGATATTGAACTGTATCATTCAATTTGTTCATTTCACTTATGTGTATTTGATCGTTTTGTGCTTTGTTTTTCCAATTGAACACCAAGGAATAATAATTTGTATTCCCGACAGAATAGCAATTCTTACAATCTTATGGTAAGAAATGGCTCCATGAACTTAAATGAACCGAACCTACTATGGTGACATATCAAACACTTTGGGTTCCTCCTAATCTTCGTGGAAATAATAAAAAAAGTGGTCTGTTCTATCTAGAGAACGCTTTCCGATATTAAACGAGTTTTGCAATGAGATTTTATTTCGAAAATTTTTGTTTGTTAAGGAAGCTTTTTTTAATATAGCTCAAGGCAGAACTCGATGCTTCTTTCAATATGACTCATCTTCGCTTCTTTATTAAAGCTATTTTTCTCCTTACATTAGTTATTTGCAATAATATTCTAAAACTCTAAGAAAACCTACGCACTACATTATATTTACTGCTTATTCAGTGACCAAATTCGCTAAATTAAAGAGCTTTGCTTTTAGGTACAATAATTTTATTTGGTCAATTTTTCACTACTTAATTTTTCTCCACTACCCATTCTTTAATTTCTTCTTTACTTACTACCTACCATAAATAAAATAATAATTTTACTATCTTGAAATAACTTATGATAAATAACTAGCGAACCCAAACAGATGTCGCTCTATGTATTGTGCTGGTGCCTACAGTGTATAATATAGGACATTAGCACACTATAGTCACGTAGTCTTAGATTAAAATTATTTGTTTACTTAATAACGACATATGTAAGATAAACATTTTATTTTTTTTGGGTAGCTACACGTATGCATTTACGGAGGCATTGTTTCTACTCTTGGTAGCAGTGCTGGAATGTTTCAATTGCAATCGCTTTCATCTCCTCGGTTACACACCTTTAGATGTTATCAACAGTATATAAATAATATCGTTTTAAGTGTTTTTTATTCTTAGAGAATAAAGCAAAGCTGCAGAAACTATGATTAGATGAGTAGGGGGTTTGCAAAACTACAAGAAGTCTCTTTATTGATATTGGTGATAGCCATGTGAAAGGGTAAAATGATGCTCATGCGGATCATACGAGTATCTGTTGTTCGATTTAGTGCAGATAACCCTTTCTCTGAATCTGGCAAGCTATTTTTTATTTATATTTATAAACAGTTATTCAAAATTTTTACATATTCATCAGTTTTCGATGTTGAAGGCCTTTTTGAGTGAGGTTCATCTTCCAATGCTTCTCAGCACTTTAGACTTTTTTTTATCCGACTGCCTAATGTTAGAGACACACATCTGGTATTGATACCATGTAGAGTACTATCCCTTAACAAACAGCCCTTCATGGTATAATCTGCCATTTGGACTTCTTTGTTTTGGTGGATAAATAAATGAAAGGTTTTTGGTTATTGAATTTGAAAGTGTGAATAATATTAAAATATTATGAGCAATAAAAAGCCGTAAAAAATATAATATATATGGTATACTCGTATATTCCATATTAATAATTTTCACTTTCAAACTAATATAAATAAATCACATTATGAACTAAAAATAAAACAACATTTTTCTTTCTTACAAGCCATCAAACAAATCGACGTCATTTTTTGGTATGAGAATATTGAGATAAAGTCAGTTAAACTATCATGTATGTGTATAGAAAAACTATAAAAATATTAGGGGTATCGATACCAAGAATATTCATTGAATACTAGCTTTTTCAACCAACTGGTATTTAGCTGGTATTAGATGAAACATACATGGTATTCAACGAAGTATCGAAACTATGTGGTATCGATACCAGATGTGTATCCTTAGGATAAGTCAAATTCGCAGATTCACCAAGCTTAATACAAAATTTAATGGCATACCATTACACAAATTCACTGTTCCATTTTTTGTAATGAACAATACATAACAATGCATTTTTGCCAATTTTACTGAGATAAGTTTTTTATAAAATATCTTCATGAATATATACATGTTTTCGTACAGGGTGTGTTTTATGTTCCAGATTGAAGTTTTTTTTTAATAACTTTTAAATGAATTACAATTTTATTCATTAATTATACCACGTCAAACAATATATATGGAATATGATGTCGGTCAAATGCCTACTTCTGGTCGCGGCGCAAAGGCGAGCTCTTTTAAGAACATTTTCCATAACATTTTCGGAGACTTCTAGTGTTATTTCAGCAACTTGGTTCGAATGTTGTTCTTAAGCAGCGAGATAGTAGTTGGTTTGTTATTGTACACCTTTTTCTTTAAGCACCACCAGACGAAGAACTCGGGAGGGCTAAAATCAGGAATCGTAAGGGTAAGTCGATATCACCACTTTTTGGCGTTATTTGACCGGAAAAAATTTATCATAAAATTGTCATCGTAGCAATAGCTGTGTGTGATGTGGCACCGCCTTGTTGGAACCATGTTTTTTGTAGGCCTAATTGATCTAATTCGGGTAGAAGAAAGTTTTCCAATATGTTCTGATAGCGGTCACCAGTAACTGTTACAGCATTACCTCTAGCATACTCAAACAAATATGGCCCAATGATGCCGCCGGCCCAAATGCAGCACTATCCAATTCCTCTATGAGGGTGTAGTAGTTTTTGATGTATTAGTTGAGAGTTTTCAGTTCCTCAATAGCGACTATTTTGTTTATTAATAAAGCCATCCAATTAGAAGTAAGGTTCGTAGCTTAAAATAATTTTTTGCTAAAAATTGTGGTTGTCTATACCGAGCTGTAAAACTTGAGCCTCCAGTATCGCCGCTATTAATGGTCATTGCATGTAGCTGTTGTGTCAATTGAATTTAATATGGTTAAAAAGCAAATCTTTTTTGAGAATATTCCCAATTCTTGTGCACGGTGTTGATGAGAGGTACGCGGACATTTAGCCACACTCTGCTTACCGCATCAATCTTTTCAGGTGTGCATTGGCTTAATTATCGCTCAGTCTTTGCTTTATCTCCCAGTATCTGCATATTTTCCAAATTATTCATTACACGCTGAATGGTTGAACTGCTCGGCATATAATTCACATCAAAGAAGTCCCGAAATTTTCTCCGCGTATTAACAATTGAACAATTATTTAAATAAAATGTTTTATAATTTCAACACGTTGTTGTGACGTTAGATGCTCCATAATACATTGCTATCGACCATTCCCTATGACTGTCAAATGTTAACAGACACTCATCAAAATAAAAATAAAAATCACCCCATATTTTTATATTGAGAAAAGATGTATTTCATCGTTTTTTTTTTTTAAATTTACAATAGAGATTTTTATTTCAATTTTATTATACTTGTTTAGCATATACGTGTATGTAATAACAACCATTTGAAAAGCATCGTGCATATTAAAACATTTTTTTTCTAAGATTAGTGGTAATTAACATAAGATTAATTGATTATTTACTGAACTTGGTAATTGTAAGATTAATTGCTTATTTACTATAACTAGGGCAATCATAAAATACATAAAGATATAAAACATCATTACTGAAGAGTATATTTAGTTGGAATTTTACCGATCCAATAAAAATCTATAAATATTACTATATTTATATAAAATGCTTTTTTTAACAATAATTAATGCTGGTGTGGTTATTTTCCTACTTGTCGTATTAGAGGGTTTGCAGTTTTGTTGTAATAGTAAAAATGCTTTTCGAAATGTTTTCAGAAATATTTTAAGAACAAATCAATTTTACGAGTTCCAATAAAAATTAAAGACGTAATATATTATAATAGAAGACAGTTAATTTATGGGTGTTTTCGTTCATTACTATGAACCAAATTTAATGTTCCTATTAATATGATTACGTGTGCAAATCTATTGGTGCACAATAAAACGTTTGATGTTGTTTTTTGTGAACTTTGATCTATTACGATAGCATTCTCATATGATGTTGTATTCTTGCGTTACAATTTTTGTTTGAACAACAAAGCTTTTAATGTTTTTTGTCATAGATATTGGATTTCTTAAAATTTATAGGTTTATAAAATAAAATAAAGTTTTTCTTTCTAAATTATTTCTATAGTTAGTGATATTATAGATTGCTTAAAATTATTACATAAAGAAAATGATTGAAAAACGAATTTTGTATTTTTGTGGATTCATTCTCATCAAGTATGTGAGTCTATCATGATAAAAAGAACGAAATTGTGCTTGCAAAAGTAATAAAAAATTTTCCGTAATACAAATTTTCCCTAAAGAACTATTAGCGATTAATATCGGTGTCTATTCCAATATATTAAGTGAAGTTAAATAGTCGTTAAGTTGTCTATCCTCAGACTGTATTTGAATTATTAATAATGTCTTATGGTACTGCGGTGATAAAATACTAGGTGTATAAGTCAAAAAAATACATGTTTTTTTTATAGAAAGCAAAAACAAATTTATTCAAAGTACTTGCCCTCGCTAGCTACACATTTTTCCCATCTCTCGGGCAATTAGTGGATACCACGCCAAAAAAATTCCTGCTCTTTCGAAGGAAACCCCTCATCAAGCCATTTTCGGACGTCTTTGTAAGAATCGGAGTGCTGCTCAGCGAGCGTGTCTCCCATCGACGAAAACAGGTGGTAGTCGAAGGGGGCCAGGTCTGGTGAATAAGCGGGGTTAGGTGGCATTTCCCAGTTGAGTGTCTCCAAGTAGTTTCGGACCATTTTGAGGAAAATCAGCTTTGTCATGTCTTTGTTGATAAACCGTGCTCTGTGCAATTTGATCAATTATTGGTGGTAGCGGTAGGCATTGACAGTTTCATCAGATTTCAACATCTCATAAAAGACGATACCTTGCTGATCCTACCAAACGCACAGCATCGTCTTCCGTCCGAAGCGATTTGGTCTTGGGGAAGATGTTGATGGTTGGCCGTGATCAACCCACGATTTCTTGCGTTTAGGATACTCGAAATATATCCACTTTTCATCGCCTGTCACAATCCGATGTAGGAACGACTTTCTTTTTTGCCTGGCGAGTAAGATTTCGCATGTGCTTTGGCGTCGCTCCATCTGCCTATCGTTCAATTCATGCGGCCATTTTCTGATCTTTTCAATCCTCCCCATGGCACGCAGACACATGGAAATGGTTGGTTGAGTAACACCCAATTGCTGCGTGACCATTTTTAGCGATTGGGTATCGTCTTCCTCCAAAAGAGTCTGCAATTGATGGTTCTCAACCTTCCTAGGCCGATTTTCACGCTTCTTGTCCCACAAGTCAAAATTGCCGTCTTTGAACCGACGAAACCAATCTCGGCTCGTTGTTTCTAATAAAGTACTGTTACCATAGGCCTCCATAAGAATTCGATTTGTTTCGGCAACCGATTTCTTCAAATTGAAGCAGAAAAGCAGAGCTTCTCGCATATGCTCTTTCTGTGGCACAAAACTAGACAAGATTACCAAAGGAAAAATGTATGTTGTTGTACGAAATTGCTGACAATGTATACTGTTTAATGTTGACAGATGTCAAACTTATAAAAAAAAGTACGGCGTGTCCATGGTAGCTTAATACGCTCATTTACACCATCTATGACGAAACAGCTTATACACCTGGTATAGTATGCACATATGTACTAAAGTATGCACATATATATCGGGTAATTTTTTTGCTGTTTTCATATTGTTGACAGATTCCGTGCGACACGTGAAGTATGTTAAAGTTAAAGGTGGTCTCTTAGCATTGCAATTTTATCATGTAAAGACCTACATTCGAACAACGCTTACAAACTATTGAATTTTCTTATCAAAAATCGTGCTCTGTGAAAAATGTGTTTCGCGTACTTCGAGCATTTTATTGGCGTCATAATCGACCCACTGAGCAAGCAATTCAAGCTGTAGTGACAATATTTTATGCTATTGGACATTAAACCACCAACCCGTGTACATAGAGTGCATATAGAGGATAATATTGCTGCCGTAGCGTCCAGCGTTGGTGAAGAGCGTGTTTTGTCCATTAGTCGCCGTTCACAGCAATTAGGCTTGTGTTACTCGACTATGTTAATAAATAGCACAACAGATTTTATGGAAGGATCTTAGTCTGAAAACGTATAAAATACAGCTCGTGCAAGAAATAAAGCCGAATAACTTTAGGAAAATCCATCATTTTTAACAAAAAATTACGTTCAGCGACGAAGCTTATTTCTAGTTAAATGTGCATGTGAATAAGCGAAATTGTCGAATTTGGTCTAATGAACAAACACGGGTAAAAAAAAACATTCCGCTCCACATTGCGTACCAGTGCGGACGTACTTATTCCTCTGCGTATATCGATCGATAGTAAATATTGTGGTTTTCCGGTCCTTTTTTTCGAAGTGAATCTTATCAGTGCCTTTTTCTCTTTTCATAGTTTCACTTCACTTTGTTATCTCCCTCCCTCGCGTGTGTAGTGAAAAATTAGTGTAGTTGCAGCTGCAAAATGTAAAAATGGACGTGAGGAAGGAGATAACAAAGTGAAGTGAAACGTCAGGACACCGGACCTCCCCTCGCCTACAGATACAGATATATACCTTTCTATCATCAACGCCTCTACCACAAAATCCATAAAAAGACCCAGACTGAATCAATCCAACACCACCACAACAAAACATGTACATCACAATCACAACAACCACAACCAAACAAACACAAATCTCTCTGTACTGAGTAAATTAATCAATTTTCTCTCCCTTCCGACTAAAGTTACCAACCATCCGCGCTTTCTAGTAATTTCTACTCCACCCGAGGTAAAATTCAAAGCAAACCAACTCCGTCCATTCAAAACTAGTCTGGCTCTAAAGAATATCAGCAATGATATTCTAAAAATAAATGATTATCGTGACGGTGATTTATTGCTGACAACAAAATCAAGATTTTCGGCCGATAAATTTATTAATGCAAAACCGGTTTTTGTCAGGAATATCAAATTGTCCTTTACCCTACACCCCACCCTCAATCAAGTAAAAGGAACGATCTTTTGCAAGTGGCTTTCGAATACATCCGAAGAGGAAATCGTAAGCAACCTCACGAATTACAACGTTTATGGGTATCGTTGTTTGACCTTTGACGCCTTCGAACTTCCTTCCAATATTTACATCCTTTTCCACAGATTTGAAATGAAACCTTACTACCCGAACGCCATGAGATGACGCAACTGCCAAATACCGGGCCATACAGCTAAATACTGCAAGGCGTCGGCGGTATGTGCTAGTTGTGAACTTGCGCCTCATCCAGAAAAGCCATGCATACGTGTCTTTTGCGTTAACTACAAAATATAAACACGCCTCAGGAGGTCGTTGCTGCCCTTCTTACACTGATAGAAAAACTATTCTCAAAATAATGATGGACAACAAATGTTCCATGGCTACAGCAACAACAATGTTAAAAAAAAAAGGAGAGGGTGCAAAAAATTGCACCCTCTCCTTCCAAAAAAGCTTTTGAGCGTAAGCTATTCAATTCTTCAACGCCAATTGTCAAGAAATCTTTCACAAATACAGAAATCAACGCCTCTTCTGGTAAACCAATTACCACCCCATCAAAATCCCCACTCTCAAATTCCCAAACACCTTCAACCCACCCCCGATCCACCAGTGAACAAGTTGCTATACTAATTAGCACGGTGAAAGACCTCGATCCAGAAGATCGCAATACCGTTTTAAACATAGCCCAAAAAATGAAGTCTGGAAAACCAGGCACAAGCTCCAAACAATAATATTGGTAGTGTTTTTTCTAAGAGTACGAGCCTGCAATCTGGTGAACAGGAAGTGGTATGCCTTTTGGCAAACCCCTAATGGTTCACAGATTTACAGTCCAGTTCTTCTCCACCATAATTTTCTCCCTTCATGCAGCACTATTTCTGGGCAGATTATTGTCCTAGTTTCTAGCTTTCCCAACTTTCTACTATGGTAAATATCCATAGAAATGTTGTAAGTAACAACGCCAGATGTTCCATTTTGCAATGGAATATCTAGGGATTCCTTAATAACCTAGAAGGTCTCAGCCTGCTGCTAAATCAGTACTCTCCAAAAATAGTTGCTTTGCAAGAAACCAAATTACCTCATTTCTACAACCAACCATTTTATCAAAAATACCAATGTTTGTTTTTTAACAAAACCAACAACAACGAAAGAGGTGGTGTAGGTTTTCTAATACACCCCTCCATATCCTACTCAGAATTCATGTTTTAACAAATTTTTTGACAATCCTTATTTCTGTAAATAGCTCTTCCAAAGTCCATATTACATATATATATATTGAACACAGCCTGCATTTCTCACCAGCAGATTGGCAAGGTCTAATTAGCCAATTACCCGAAAATACTACCATTCTTGGAGATTTCAATGCCTACAGTCATGCTTGGAGTTCCACAAGAACCTGCTGGCGCGGGAAAATCTTCGAGGAATGGGTCAACTCTACTGATTCGAGCTTCACTCTACTAAACGATGGTTGACCAACCTTTTTTCTCAACCAGAGGTACTACCTCTGTTCTTGACCTCACTTTCGTTCCTACACGGAACTTTGGATTATATTCATGGAAAGTTCATGGCTCCCTTGAAGGAAGTGACCACTTGCCCATATTTGTGGAGGCTAATGTTGCGCACGTTAAAATAAAACCACTGTCACGGTTCATAGAAGAGCGCGCAAATTGGGAAAATTCGACTTTTCATATTAGAATTGTCAACCTCTTTAACAAAATTCTGGAAAAATGAATTTTCCCGAATTGCTGGAACGTCGCAACAGCCATTCCAGTTCCCAAGAAAATTCTCTCCCATGCTTCGGCTAACAACTTTAGACCAATTTCATTACTGCCCTGCACTTCCTAGATTCTAGAAAAGATCTTAGCTACAAGACTTAACCAGGCACTTGCCAATAGACTCAATTCCCAAGAACATGCCTACAGGTCAGGCAGGGGAACTCTGAGTATGCTAGTTGAACTCCAACATTCAATCCACAATTGCTACAAACGTAGACATTGAGGTTTACTGTTGTCCTTCGACCTAGAAAAGGGGTATGACCGAATTTTCCCATACAGGGTACTCTTACAGCTGACAGAGACTGCAATATTTACACTACTACGTTCCTACGTAACTGGCAGAACCTTCACGGTACGCGCCAACGGTCATTTTTCTGACGAAATGAAAACCAGCATTTTCACGCGAAATGAAAACCAGCATTCCACAAGGAAACCCCTTTATCAACGATCTTATTCAATATATATATTCACCCCCTGTCCCACCTCCTATCATCCTTTAACCACTATATGTATGCCCAAAACATTTTTATACTTGGATCTGGTGCTGATCTTCAACACCAAACATATAACGCCCTCCGCAACATGAACACTTGGAGCAGCATAAACGGTGCGGTAATATGCATGTCAAACTCACCTTGCCTTCATGTATGCAGAAAAAAAATTATAGTGCATCTGATTCGTCACTGAGCTCCTTCCCTCTCCACCTAGAAGATTCCATGAAAATCCTGACTATCTCAATTGCCCGTGGAGGAAAATGGACTCTTAAGATTAAAAACGCTGTTGACAAAATAAACACCATTCTCCGAATGGTTTAAATTTTAGCCAGCAGCAAAAGTAGTGTAAGATAAAGTGAGGCAATTAGAGTAACCAACGCCCTTTTGGACGGGACCTTGCTCTATTTCCTCACTATATGTGTCAGTGTGAGGCAGCGCTCTATATCCTCACTATATGTGTGCAGTGAAAAAACTAGTCGAGGCAGCGGTAAACCGTTGCATTAGACTAGCCAGTGGAGCACATCGGACATCTCCAGTGGTATCCGTACTGATAGAGACTGGTCAAAAACCTATATTTTTCTATCTTCACAAAGCTCGCCTAAGTTTAATTTACAAAAACCTTTGCCTTCCAAATTATCCCCTACACCCCAAATTAAAAACATTATCATCTCCCCCAGTTCAAAGAGGAATTCATCATCCCTATCCTTATTAATATCCCACCTTGAAAGCACTCTCTCCATCTTCCCCTTCGTTTTCAAACTTCCCTTTTCAAAGTTGAAAGTGACTGCTTCTCTTGACAGGTTTAAGAAGGCTAGCACTGATCAGTCCACATATAGGAAATTTTTCCTTGAAAAGTTGGCCGGATTAAAAGTTCATCGACTGTTGTTCACTACATCTTCTTCGGTCGACAAACTTTTTGGCTGCACTATGTTGTGGAATCTTCCCTTATAGGGCAGCTCCATATTACGGGGAACTGTGGGCCATCAAAACGGCAATTGAAATTGCGACCAATATTCCCAGCCAACAAAGCGTTATTATTTTAAGCGATACCCTTGCCGCGCTAAAAGCCATTTGTGGCCCATCGAGCAATAGGAGTGTCGAGTTGCAATGGGTACCGGGGCATGTGGGAATTATGGGCAATGAAAAAACTGACAAGTTGGCTGGAGAAACACTCCGTCGACCAGTGATCACAGTCATTCCAAATCTGCCTCGCATACTAACAGAATGGCAACTAACACCATCCGCAGACACGATGACTGGACCAATAGCGACACTTTTTTGTCGACTGATTGGAGAACCACTAATAAACCAGTGTATTCAACATCCATACCGAAATTATGGGCGCGGAAGCTCTTCAGAATCAAGATTGGACATACTGCTCCTACTCAAACTTCCTTCTTGGCAACACCAATCGTCCCTTCTGCCAATCCTGTGCCACCCATTTCACTATCACCCATATTCTACAGGAATGACACATAACCAAGAACTACTTTGCGAGCAGGATTCCTCCCATTGTGGAGCTCCTCGACTCAACAACTCCATTCCCTAGTCACCTATTTAAACTTCTACAACATACTAATCTGCTCCGCAAAATATAACAAAATTCTTAATATTCTATACTACTAACCACAGACCGGTCTCTCTCAGATGATTTCCCACACGTACTACAAAGTCTCCAAATGGCCTCACGGTCGTGGCTCTATGAAGTGGCTCATGTCTAAGGGACCTTACAAACAAACAAACAAACAAACACAGGTAGAACAAGAACTACAATTGCAACTTTTATTTCTTTAAAGATGACGCTGGCTGCAACGTTACCGTCACGGGATCCCGCTATTGCTCGATGATTTCAAACTTGTTTTTGCCCAAAATGCAAGAACTGCATCTGATCGACATGTGGTTTCAACAAAACGGTGCTACATGCTACATAGCATGTAAAACAATGGACACATTGCGAAATGAGTTTAGTGAGCAATTTATCTTACGTTTCGGACCGGTGAGTTGGTCGCCTAAATCGTGCGATTTGACGCCTCTACATTTTTTTATAAAGCTACATGAAGTCTCTCATCTATGCCGATAAAGCAACGACACTTGTAGTCTTGGAAGATAACAATGATTAATTTATTAACTTAAATAAAAAAAAATTTAAATTTTTTTATTTTTTCTGTGTTTTTTTTGGAAATTTTAAAAACAAACATTAAAAAAATAATCCATTACATAAATGAGTAGCTTTACAAGACAATCTGTTATGCTATTTATTAATGTTTCCGTCGCATGGAAGCTTAGAAACTTCAGTAAATGCTTTCTGTTATAAAACCATATTACTTATGTTGGTAAAACGGATAATATATATTTTACATTTGTGAATACAATATACTTTTTTTAACTTGAGCAATAACTAAACCTTTATTTATAACATTTTGTAATATTTTTTATATGGATCATCTAACGAGATAAGCTGATAAAGGATATTATTTCTATAATATTAATATAAAACAGCAAAAAAATGTTGCGCTATTATTTGTGCAGTATTAATATTTAGATTTTACTTAAGCTTTAAGTTTTATATTAAATTTTCGTAGCATATTTTTCTGGTTAATATTTTTTATATATGCATATTTTTTTATATTTTTTACATTATAAAATAGATCGAAGAAGATATTCTTGTGTTAGTTTCAATGTCCAAAAAAAATTGCGAATGTTTTTATATAAATCAAACACGGTTTTCTTATGCTTAAAATTTTTTAAATTTTATTATGTATTGTCCGTTTTGTTCTATCTGACCTGCAAATTCATTTTTCTCGATGATAGAACTTTCGTTGCCCTTATCAGAAAAATTTAGTTTATATATTTTTACAGCTTCTGCGTTGTTGACATTCGTTCTGCTTTAAAAAGTCTGCCCATTAAAAAAAATGTAAATTTAGTAGCCCAAGGTCAGAGTATAAACTACTTTCCAGCCACCTCCAATTATTATTGCTGTATCAATAAATATGTGTAACATTGCCATGGTGCAACATTATTCCTTTTGTAATTGACCTAATTCTTGTATACTTTTAAATTGCTAATATGCTTACTTAGTGAAAGTTCAAAATACACAATTCTTTTGTAATCCCACCATATTCATAGATTAATCTGACTTGCATGTAATTTGGGTTTGGATTTTCTTAAATATTTAGGAAAATATTTTTTTTCGTATGTCAAATTCGAGGATTTACTAAGTATAACACCAAATTTGATGTAACATCATTGGTCCAATACGGTCTTATAGTTACCGAATGAGATTGAAACCATCTAGAAACAGACAAACCCTATCTACAATATTACCGTCTAGAAAAGTCTACAATATTACCAGATTAATAACAGCGATCTTAGTCTTATTACTTTAATATATATAACTCGGTTATATGTATGTTTCCTGAGACAACAGTCCATTTTGTACTATTTGGCTTACTCAGTGAAACCGGTCGATGTTAGTTAGATGGGGAAGTCAGAGATCGTTAAATTTCTTAGAGCAGAAAATTGAGAAGGTTCAGTCAATTTGTTATAAATCATTTGCGCTAAAGAAATTATAAATATCCTCATAATGTTTTCAAGGCGGAGGTGTCGGCGCATTTTGCTATTAAATAATTAAGCGAGGCAGATTATTTCACATTCGGATTAAACGGTTAAAAAAATTACCTATATCTTACAGTCCATCCGAAAAGAAGATTTTGGGTAAACTAACATGCATTCTTGGCGAAATAGATATTACTATGAAATAGTTAAAGAGGCGGAATGCAACTAATTAATTTACTGCAACATTGTTTTTGGGAAGTACGATGAAATAAGGAAAAATAGGAAATATTATATCGGTGTCCTAGTGACTCTGAGGATTTATCACATATAAAAATCGCTTGATTTTATTTTCTATCTGGTAAGTGCAATGATGTTTTAGAAGCACCTGCGCATATGTAGAAATTTATATTTTAGCTTGAGTTGAATATGTGCCTTGTATATATTGGCTAAATAAATAGGAGTCACGAATTTCTTATATTACTTAAGGAAACCGAAATATTTTGCAGCATTTTTGGATATATTATATTAAATATGTGGTAATTTCAACGGAGATTCTTATTAATAAACATAGCAATAATAGAAAGTTTTTCGATTGCAGATATGCAACTACCATTCATGAATAATGGCTGGAGATTTCGGTTTCGCTTTAGAGACAAGGGGTAGCTCTATGCTTTGGAAGTATTAAATTGTACTCTTTTTTTTGAGCCCCATGGTAATATATTATTTATATAAGAATTTAATGAATTAAACATACATATGTGTAGCCGTTCCATTTCTATGACCGAGGAGCAATGACGTGAATTAAGCAACGAGTATAAAAAACTGATAGTACTGTCATAAATAAAACGGTGCATTATATTAAAAGTAATAGATAAGAAAATATTTATGAGAAGAAGAAAAACAGTGGGATAAGAAATCGAATACTGGGGAATACCAGCATTTATTTGCTGAACTGCAGACTTTAAGCCATCTAAAACAACTTGTATTGAATTGTTCGAAAGGTAGCTTCTAATCCTTTTGAAGAGCCAGTAGTCGATGCCATATGTACGCATTTTAGATAAAAGAGCTTGACGCCAAACTTTGTCAAATGCTTTTGAAATATCAAGTGTAACAATCTTATACTCCCTAGAAAATTAGAGAGTGGTGTTCCACTTTTCGGTTATGGAACACCACTCTCTTATTTTCTAGGGAGTATGTGACCATTAATATGGTTTCCGTAGTAAAAGATCTAGTTCCACATAAATCTATTACTTCGAAAACCATATTAACGGTCACTGATGCATTTGCTTGATTCAAAATATTTTATTAGCTGATAGTTTATCAGTGTTTCTATGATGTTAGAAAGAAGGGATATTTGTGCAATAGGTTGGTAATTGGAAGGGGAAGAGTACTCGCCTTTTTGAGAATTGGTTGAACGAATACTGTTTTTTATCTATGCGGAAAAATTCCAGAAGGAAAGGATAGGTGAAAAAGCTTACATAGTAGTATATGATCTGGAACCTAAATCAATTCAACCGATGATCTATAAATAGCATACAAAGCTGCAAAACTACAGCTAAAAACTATGATCCTACGATGTTTGTCTAGTTTAATTACATCATCAATTAGCGTCTCAATTGTTCACTGTTCTTCATGGAAAGGAGAAGTATTTGCAGGCAGAATTTCCCACATAAGTTCATGGTATTCCTTGGTAGAAAGCACGATAATAGTCATTGGTATTATGTGCTCATCAACAGCCACTTCTGTAAATAGAAGTATGGAATCTTTTAATCTATCCACTAATTCTTGGAGGAGCTTTTCGAAGATGAATGGATCGTCGCTTGCATTTTTTTTCCACAGCGAAACGTAGAAAATGTCACCTCCACTCATAATCACTCTATATTTTATGATGATACCCATGATTTTATCGGATAAAGGATTCCGTCAGACTTCTTGGATGGAAGTTTTTTCCAACATATATGAAGGCACGTAGAGTTTACTTGTCGGGATAATGGCTTTTTAGCCAATGATCAGTCTTTAATTTCAGACATAACCTCCCCAATTTGCTCGATTATTTCCTGCGGTGCCAGTGGTTCAATCACCAACATAAAAATATTCTCAATATAGAAAACATGTATTTTGGATGATAGTAAGTAATTTGGGTAGGAAATGATTGTGGGTATTTAAAATGCTTGCAGACAAAGAATATCGTTGAAAAATGCCGATTTTCATAAAATGTTTTTAACCTTTGCATTTATCGTACAGAATCTATTAGTAAGGCTCGCCTTATAGCCAATAAAAAAAATATTCCGTGTAGGAAAATGCAGTTTCATGCCTTATCTAAGTTAAGTGGAAGCAGAAAATCACAGGGTCCACTTTGATAACATCCCTGAATCGCATGCTAAGCATAGTTAGAGTTCCTCCGTTGGTATTGTAAGCATATTGATAGTAGTTGAGCTCCTTGTTAAGTATTTAGTTAAATCTGAGAGCCAAAATTAATATCTTAAAAATTCACGACAACAATTTTCAAAATCTTAAAATTGCATGACAGCAGTAATAGTTATTAGCTGACGAAAGAGAAATTTTCTGATTGGTATTGGAATTATAACAGCAACGTTCTAACTATTTTATAACATTTACATTTATAGTATATGATAAAGAGTTTGAATATTCTTTATGTGGAATAGTCTTAGTAAAATTTAATTTTCCTCGGTGAAGATAGTGATATATATTATATTGACAATAAAATTATTCCAAGCTATAAACCTGGCCTGTCTTATTATCTTCTTGACTCTGGCACTCAACTTGAAAAGGTATGTCATACTGGAAAAATGGGGCTATTTCTTCCAGGCATATCTTTGTTTGTTTGTTTATTGTGAGGTCTCTGAGGTAATAGCAAGAGGCTATTCTAAAGTGCCGCGACTGTGAGGCCATTTGGTAATAAGGACATATCTTTGTAGAAGAAAGTAATCACCTATATATTCTAGTGGATGGAAATGTTAAGAACGCAGATACAAAACCTCTTTTATGTATAATAGAAAGTCAATCAAACTGGGGTATGTTTAGATCCGTGGTCACTATAGCCATGGATGCTTTACTGCCTACGTTATCCATTATTTACAATCGCAAATATGTGCTCAGATTTTTCAGATGTGCAGAAGGCAAAAATCATACTATTTTGGACCGTTTAGATACCGACGGATTTGGTATTCGAAATAAATTACTATATTAAAACATAGACGTAGAAAAAATACTTCTATTTTACCGGTACGACTAACCTTCTTGAACCTACGGCTCTTGTCAAACCCGCAGTCCTGAGCTAATTAGCAGTGCCAAGAAATTACAAGTTTCCTTACTATAGCTCTTTGAGTTAGCTCTTCGAGTGGTGTACTCAACAGCTACTCTTAAAACTGGAAAATTATGGTACCACGGCGTCGTGTCCGCCCAAGGTAAGAAGCCTTTGGCTCAATTGTAGGAGTCTGTGATTGTCACCTACATAGCAAGTACATTCTTAGGACTGAAGCTGATGGATGGCGGAATTCCGGGTGTTATCATTGCAGATGATATTAGAGGCTTAGGTAGGCCTTGAAACCAACAGTTACGGTAACTAGCTTATAACTAGTTAAATTTGTCCTCTGAGTTGTGCAGAGATTCACTCTTGCCCTAAATCTCTAAATCTACCTGCCACACTTGGATTGGAAACCATAATTAAGAGCAGAGTTGAGGGTGTATACAATACTAAGTAGAAACAGAAAGGAAAAAATCACTCCATTAACATGGAAACTTTTCCAATTCTTCCAACAATATTCTTTGCAGTAATTCAGTTTGGTGATGGATCAAGTCAAATTATGGCGACAGTTGTTACTGCAATTAATGTTTTTAAATATTTTTACAAAAAATCTCACAGCATCGGAAGCCATTCGTGGATCATCAAATAATCCGGTGCTTAATGAGATAAAATTAATAAAACCGTCGACTTGCATTATATTCTCTTTCACACTAGTATACTCGTTAATTAGCTGTCTGATCACCTGGCGATAGGAGATTTCCACCGTTCTGTTCTCACTAAAATTGCAAATTTGCCACACTTACTGGCCGAATGGCATTTAACATTATTAGTAATGCATAGACAGACTGAACAATCGACGTAACATTTGTGTGCACACTTTAGCAAAAACACCATAAAATCAGTTAACTCAACAACCATTCCAAAATTCTAGGCAAGGGATCTTCTCAGATTTCGGATCTGACGTGCCGCACTTACTCATAATTTTCTCTTCGGTAACCAACCTCGTTTCACTATTAACAGGGTCTACTCATTCATTCAATTTCGAATGAATACACCCTGTTCATAGTGGAACTCCTAGATTCAATAACTTCTCTCCCAAATCCTCTCTTTAATTTTCTAAAAGAAACAACATTCTCCACAAAATTTAACTATGTCTGATTTCTCTCTCTAACTAACTATCAAACGGTTTCATTAGACAAGTTGATGAAGGGGTTCATAGTTGTGGCACTGTAGAATGGCTCTTGTTTCAGAGACCTTACGACAAACAAACAAATATTCAAAGCTTCTACATGGAAAAATTATAGGTTTTTTAAAATTAAATATAGCTCGTCATCTGTAAATTTAGCAGACGTATTTTATAATAACGTTATATGATATATTTTCTGATATGTATAAATATTTTGTACCAAAGTTAGCATACACATAGATTCGTTAGTGAATTAAACAAGACTTATGTCAATATTCGCACTGAATTTAATTGAATCAATCTTAATATTACATTTCGATTACTTCAAAACTGTGTTTACATAATTCCTATAATTCCATTATTCAATAAGTTTATAACATGTGTTTCAAAATTACTATTTATAAGTGTGACTTGTATAGTATCAAAATAAATTAAAATGTTCAAATCAATCAGTGGATTTGTTCCGATTTACTCGTAGTATGAGTAATTTTTAAACTAAAGTATGTTCTTACTTCATGTTGAATTATTAAAGTGTTAGATTAAATAAATTGGAATGGCTTCGTTTGTAATTTTTTAAAATATACTTTATTGAAAAAATATTTCCAAGTTTTTATCACTGGGTAATGTTAAACGTATAAAAATAAACCCTTAATATTTCTTTTGAAGTGCCATGAGGAAGCCATTTAAAAATACTTTCAATATTAAAGTTTCATCAATTATGTATGCTCGATACTGTTTTCGCATTTACAATTCGAAATAGTCAAGAGATACCTATTTACTTGCTCCATTGCACATTGAAGGATACGCTTCCAAATTTAGATAGAAAATTCCATTACGATATCTCAACTACTTGATTTACAAATTCGGTCCTTAATGTGTCAGTAAGTTTTTTACTAAATTGAAATTGAACGTCAATATCAATTTCATAGGAAAATAATTTACTCAATTCATCGCTTATATACATACTTGTACAGTTTGCTTACTTGTGAGCTTTATTTTAGGACAACTTAGAATGCAATTTTATTTTTTAAATTTACAATTTTAAGAATTTCACGCTATAATATTCAAAAAATATTTTCCAACGAATTTCATGACTTATTCAGAAGTCATGTCTGTTGTAATAATATTTTCGTTTGAAGAAATAGAAAAGAGTTCATCAAGTAAATTCAATGATTAAGCATTATCGTAATTAAATATGAAAGTATTATCATTGATATTAAAATATCTTTTTCACCTCAAGAACTTATTCCATTTATTGGTTTTATTGAATCTATTTTAGAAAGCTTGAAAGTTTCAAGTTTTTAACAAAGCTTGAAAGCTTGAAAACAATTATATGAAAAAACAACTGTTGGCGACTTGAATGATATGATAAACTTCGTGTTCGAGAACATTTCAGAAGGCCGGCTCGAGAGGGCATGAAAACAAGCGCTGTTCACGAGAGTTAGTTCAGTCGTCAGTCGATTTTGAACAGTGATGGAAAGTGCCTGGTTGAGGATGGTAATCGTACGAACGACGTAATATGGTCGGAAAGTATAACACTTTGGTGTCAGAATTGGGATAGAGTACAGTATTTATTTAAAAGTGTTTGTACGAAATTGAATGGAAAATGTCGAAAATACAAAGATAGCCTTTTCCCCAATAAGGAAAACCGCAACCAGCTGGTGAAGATGCGGCTGGAGAATATGAACGTGCAATGGTAGAAATGCACAAAACTTTGACAGTAATCAGGCAGTCTATAGTCGATATGTCGGATTTATTGCCTTAAATCAAAGAACAAAGCCGCCAACAAGAAGAACATAATCTGTCGATAAGAAGAACAGAATCAGCGTCTACAGGAACAGCTAAAATTTAATCAAGAAGTATAAAACCACCGACAACATGAATAGAATAAGCGTCCACAGAAACAACTAAAATTAAATCAAGAAGAACTGAGCCATCGTCTGGCAGAAACTTGGGACGTCTTTCAAAAAATCCCAAGATAGGCTTGAATCCAAAGTAAATAAAGTAGATGAGAAGGTAATAGCTGAAGTCAACCTAGCAGAAAAGAAAGTTATACCTGAAGTCAACATAATGGAAGGGAAGGTCATGGTTGAGGTAGAAAAATTGAGAACTAGATTTACGGATGTTGAGGCCAATTGTGACTCAAGCACCGATTACAGTGTTGCTGCATCTGTGAGTAGTAAATTCAAGGTTCCGCCATTTGACGGAAATACTTCTTATGCGTCATACAAGTTACAGTTTAAATCTAGGGTTAAGGAAAATCAATGGACAGATGAACTAGCGCAAACTGCACTAATTCTGGGTTTTCGTGATTAGCTTCTTCTAACCACGCTATGGCGAGAGTCATTTATAGAATGTCTTCCGAGCACAGCTAAAAGATCGAATTCAGCATCATAATGAAGGCATCCAACAGTGGGCACTGGAAATTAAGAAGTTGGTGCGGAAGGTATATCAGTCTACACAAACTTCTTCCATCGATAAAATGCTTGGAACATTAATTCACCTTGAAAAATGCCTTTACTTATGCATTGGAGGTAGATGCAGTTTGTCAGGATCCGACAATGCACCAGGTTAGAGCAATTATGGTCACGGATACTCGTACAAGTCCAAATAGCTGCCGGTCGAATTTAAGATGTTACCAATGCAGACAAGTGGGTCACATTACACATAAATCGAAATGCCCGAATATAAAGATGGCAAATCAGGAAAACGAATAAACCCCATGACAAATGCGTGTCTGTGGGCTCAAATGGAGAGAGTTCTTTTTATAATAATTTTACACGCTAATGATGCAAATTATGAGCCTGTAAAATTTTTATATCGAACAGTTATTGGTTCTCAAATGGTGAGATGGTGGGCCAGGAACCATATTCGAGAAGGTTAATATGTATGCAAACCACTACTGGCCAGTACATACTCGTTCCAGGATGTTACATATGGAGAAAACACCTATCGACATACTGCTATTATGGCAGATATCGTTGATGGCTATGGTATATAATCGGATTTGACTTTATTTGAAGATATCAGTGCACAATCGAATTTAAATATGGTGTCTTGAAGAGCAGATGCGAGAAAATATCCTTATAAGGAGCATCGACAGATAATACCGAAGCTTTAACGAGGAGGCCTAATATAAATATCTGTAAATCTTATACTCGACATGAGCCTACAAAAGCCGAAGTTACAAGAATAAAAATTGATGCTCTTAGTTAGGAATGGAGTGATGATATCGTGCGACGTGCCCAAAAGGAGGATAGACATTTAAAGCCGATCTTGGCACGACTTACTGATGAAACAGAGAAATCTCAATGGAATGAAGCTGCAAGTATGAGTGCATCTACAAAAGTGTACTGGGCAGAAGTGGCAGAGTTTAATAATGCACAATAGATTGCTGTGTCGTAAATGGGAAAACCCTTAGGGAACTAATTACCATTTGCAAATTGTAGTATCAAAAGCAATAGTAGTGGATGTATTGCGATTGTTCCACGATATATTTTCAGGAGGATATTTTGAAGTAGAGAAAACTCTCCTAAAAGTTTTTTAGAGTTCTTTTTGGATTAAGTACCATGGTGATGTTGAAGATTGATGCCGCAAGTGCAAGAGCTACGCATCTGTAAAGAAGCCAAAGACAATAAGCAGGTGTGTGAAGAAATTTTACAACGTCGGTGCTCTATAGGAAAATATAGTGCATGCTAATGGTTCTGGGCTGCTTTGTAGGGTGGCCGGATGCGTTTATAATGCCAAATCGGTTTGCAGTAGCAGTGGCGGGGGTCTGGTGATAGAGGTGTTTTGCTAATTTGGACTTATTCTAAGAGTTTGGGGCAGTAATGTTGGGTCTTGACTGTTCAAGGGAGTGTTTCGGCTTATATGTTTGCTAGGAATTAATGACTTAAGCGGCTTTATTATAAAGCAAAATAGGCGGTTTTAAGAAATGAAATGGTATGGTGTTTATATCGGACTTGTCATTGATGTGTGTTTCCTTGAGGATGTTGCTGGCAATACTGTTACGGTGACTGCTGAGCTATAAAGATAGATGTTACAGAACTATTCCATTAATGAATTGGATAAATTAGGGATGAATGGCATGTGGCTCGAACAGAACGACGCTCCAATACACTAGATGCGCTCTCTGTGTTGTTAAAAGTTCGTAAAATTGTAGGTATTTTTTATAAAGTGAAGTAGTTTTTAATTATTACAATATTTAATTGGGGACTATTCCTGTTTAGCCTGGACATATCATAGACATCTTGTTGGATATATTATATACATCGTATATTTTATTTATATGTTCCTTGGAATAATTAATTTTGATACTAGTTTTTTGATGAAATTCAAATTAAGTTAACTAGTGATTGCAATGAAAAAACGAGTTTTGATATTAATTTTCTTAAGAAGTTTATATAAAATTTAAGGAAAAAATGTATTCTCTATTATTCAATTAAAAAAAAAGAATACCTTATTAGTACAAATTTTATAATAGGAAGATTGTTGAGTTATATACTTTCAAATTATATAAGACAAAAAAAAATTAATACGATAAAGTAAATTTACTCATCTAATAATACTTTAACACACTATTTAATGATTTGTAGTCCTCTTAAAATAAAATTTATTTTTAGTTCTGTAATTTAAGTTCGAGATTTAAATTCAGAAAAAAAGTAGTTTCATTCTTGGCTAAATTAAAATGTTGAACGAAAGAATTTTTTAGCTTATAAACCTCAATTCACTTATGTATACTTTTTCTTTGTAATATAAGAATATGCATCCGTCGTTAGGTAGCCTTATTATGATATGTGTATATATTAGCCGAATCGAATCAGTCCAACGTAATGTAAAATATGCGTTTACCGATCTATTGAGAGGCGCTGGTGGATCACCTGTTTGAACTTGTTCACCGACCAAGAGTGGCTAGCATCCGGAAGATAAGACGAAATTGCATTCACGCGGAATATTCGAGGACACGAAGTTTCGGTAGGACCTGTTTGATGGCTGAAGTGACGGTCTAGATGAGAGGGTTGTGATTCGATCTTAGTGTGGCTGTATTCGTTAATACAAATGGTGCGAGCGTTAGTGAACGTTTCGATGTTTTGATACTGGAGACGGTGTTCCTTGAAGCAAAGAGACCAATATTATTTGGTAGTAAATATGGTATAATCAGCAGAGTTATAAGCAACAGCATATATTGGAAGAAAAAAAGAATTTTAGTAAGTGAAACATAAAATTTAAATTAAAAAAAAACCAAATACACATAGTTGAAAAAAATAAAGGTACAATATTGCATTATATTTATCAAAAAGCTTATATTGCGAGAATTGAATAAATCGAACTTAAAATGTGATGTACATGCAATAAAAATTAAAAAAAATCATAATTGAAAAAGTGTGATTATGGTAATAGTAATAGTTTTTAAACAAAAAATAATTTTACGATAGAAATTATAGTCAACGAAATACTGATTTTATAAATATAGACACAAAATCAAAAGAGAGGCCAACCAAATTACCAAACAAAAAATTATCGTATAAAATTAACAATTCATACGGCAAATGGGAAATTAAAACAATAAAAGGAACTAAATCTATTTAAAAAGAAAAGTTGAGGTAAAATAAGCAATAAAAATGAAATCACCAAATCGTATATAGAAACGCAAAGCCATACATATGAGAGATGGAGTAAAAAGGGTACGGGACCGCAAGTAAGCGACAAGGAGAAAGAAAAATTTCCTTTTCCGTTTATTGATTTCAATAAATAAATGTAAGCTGTAAAATCCATTTATTTCTATATTATATTATGTTAGAAAAATGAAACAAAACTTTAGAAAAGGAATAAAAAAATATAAATACGTTTAAAATAAAATTAAATCAATACTTCGGTTTCTTATCAATTTTCAATTAATTTCCGAGAATTTGCATAAAAATTACATCAAGTAAAAAATTATATATTCTTAACTTTTCACACAGACACTATTTATTGTATACAATATTTAAAAAAAAATTAAATTGGTATTTTAATGAAAAAAAATAACAACAAAAATTAATATATAAATTGTAGCTATAATTATATATAAATATAAGAAAGACATCTTGAATAAAAAAAATTAGTATTTAACAGATTGTAAGAGGAAACCCGATATTAATGGATTCAATTGTATTATGTATAATTGGTTTAAAAAGACAGGAGAATAATTAACAATAGAAAAATTTTAATATCATAATTTTAGTTTTGTAAATAAAATTAATCCAACTATTTGTATATTGTCGAATGATAGAGAAATTTATTTCATACTATAAAAATAAACAATAAATAAATATACAATAGACATATCAATTAACAATAAATAGATATTTAAAAAAGCAATATAGATCTAAACATATTTACAAGAAGCAAAAAATAATTCAAACTAAAAAAAATTTATGCAATAAGCAAAAAATAAAATTAAAAAAATAGTCTTTATTCATACACGTAGTGTGTGATATAAAATAAAAATTAACAGTTATAACACAGCATATGAAAAAAGGAAAAAACCATCTAGAAAAATAATAAAAAGAACTTTTGAAAAAAAATACTTCTTGGGTCCTTACAGATTGTCTCGTCAATCAATAGACGAGCCTACCAAGTTAAGCTGAGCCTACCAAGTTAAAAGCCAATTTTCTTCAACCTATCTATATATTGTAAATATTTTGACCTTATCTATGACTAAAGTCAGATTGAAAAAAAAATATTCTTGGTCCCATTTAATTGGTGTTAAATTCTTATTAATTTAAATTATTTTTCCTCAGCCAAATCTTAAGAGTGGTCGGTGAAAGTTTCCTAGCTTATGTTGTGGAAGTGTGGCTTTGAGTTAAAGTCAATAACTTTACTAAAATGCTAATTATTGAAAATTAATTGGATAATATATAGTTAGCTATATTTTCTTTTGTAACTTTTTGACTGTCAATTAAACATATTTTAAAACTACTTTCAATATAAAATTTCGAAATTCCTTTATTTAAGTTCAAGCTCAAGTTTGTTTATTGCATATCCTTGATATTTTAGAATTTTCTTATAATACAATCTTTATACTATTTTCTCTTCAGAATATTTAATTCTAGCTCTATCTTTGTCTTTATTGGTTCTTAGCTTTCTGTTATCCTTGAATTTAATCTAATACATATATAATAATTTATTTGTCTTTATTATGATATTTTTGAAAAAACATGATTACATCGTAAATCTAACCCTAACCCTTAAATCTACTCTTATAAACTAAACATGCGTTTTTATACAATTATTCTAAAAAATAAATTTTACACATATGTTTGTGTGCGTTTGTGCTGCGTTTGTTGTGTCCTCTTAATTCCCCTCGGTGCTTCCGACCACGTGTGATGTAGTTGCTAACCTCGGTGTTGTCCCTTTGGCTTCTTCTTGTAGATCTGGAGACGTTGCTTTAGAGCTTCTTCTGTGTCTTCCAATAGAAGGAACGGTGACAGATACTTGAAATTTCTAAAGATCTCCAGTAAGTTGTTATTCGTTATCAGCCTTACTGCTGTGTTTTGATGGGCTAATAATTTCACCCATTTGTGCATTATTCCCATTTGCCATACTACAAATAGGGTACAATCCATCGTTTGATATAAACTTTTTTATCAGTCCAGTTCTGCCGAGCCCTGTGGCTTTTCGTAAAATCTTTCTGTCGAACCTGTGCAGTTCCGTTGCTACTGTTGGGGAATAACAGATGAGGAATATCAGATGAGGAAACCGTAGCATAGGTATGCTCTTATAAATTGTTTATAAATAATGAGTTTGATGTCCTTACGTAGAATTTCTGAGCGATATATTATCAGAAGTCTACAATATATGCCATTGGCTTTTTTAATTTTATCCCTGACAAAGGAGCTGAATTTGAGGTTCTTATTAAGATTCAAGGATAGATACTTAAGATTTACCACGCGTCTCATAATCGAGTCACCCTTATCTCCAAATCCGCAGTCTATGAATTTCTTCTTCCCTGACGGCGTGAGGCATAAGCACTCTGACTTTGGAACGTTTACTTGAAGACCACATTCCATTGATGCACTGTAAACTAGGGTATTGTCCAAAATTCCTTTATTTAAATTTTAATTTAGTGCTCAATATCCTATTAAGCTAATTTCTGTAATTTTCTACCATTTTGTCTACAAAAAAATGTTAATGCTGTCAGAAAACGGAACTGTTGCTGATTATGGAACTGTTGCTGATTATAGAACTGTATCTCAATCAAATTTCTTCAAAAAAATAATTTCGCAATACTGAAATAAAATAATGTCTTGTTTATGGTAAAATCAAGATGTATTATTTAATGCTAAAGAGATTTAATATTGCATGGTAATTGCACTAGAAATTTCCTTTTGAGTTGTACTATATAGAAATGTAAAGAAAATTTTGCAAAAAATCTTTTCATTTTACCATATAATGAAAGATGTAAAAGCTTCAATTATAGTGACTTTTCCAAGTGATATTCAATCATAAATTATTCCTTTTTTGTAGAATAAATTATAGTAAATTTGCTGTTTGATATGCTAGAATTATAAATCTTCTTCAAGAATAACACTTATTACATGTTTGCTTATTTTGTTAGTGCAGAAATCTGTAAATTTTTTATGAATTGTAATTTCAGCTGTGACCACTGAGAGTTGGTGTAATTAAAAGGAACAATAACAATAATTGTATAAAGATTTCGTTTGGTTAGTTAATAACTAAAAGTGCCTTTGTGGTAAAATAAATGTGAGAACATCAATTACTGCGTTTTTGTGTAGTTGTATGTGTATGAACTACGAAGAAAATGCACGAGTATTGATACGATTTTAGACTACTATAGATAAATTACTTTGTAGATATTGTCAGCCAGTATTATGTTAGATAATATACAATTGCAAAGATTCCAGTTGTCATCCTTTATCTTAGACGCTATTATTGCATCGAGTATATTTATATCCAGACTTTACATAAAATCTATTTTTTTATAACTTGACAAATAAACTTCTTACATTGTTCGATACTTAACATCATCTGAGGTATGATGCTTTTCCTGCAATTACATTTAGAATATTCACTTAATTTAACAAAAAGGTTGGTGTAATTAAGATAATTATTTCACCATTATTCCTGTTGTGTTTTTAGATAAGAAATCTGTAATTTCAATTAATTTTTATATTGTGTTCATTTAGTAGGATGATGTGATTAATTTGTTTTGGAGCTTTTGCATTAAAGCCTAATTTTCTTGACATATAAATGCTTTAATAAATAGAGAATATTTTTATCAGCAGAGAAATTAACGTTGTGAATAGTCATGCTTAAAATGTGATTTAATTATTTTAGACAAAATTATTTTATATTTCAAGGTCGATTGTGTCAGTTAAAGAACTTTAAATATTGGTATTGAATAATTTCAAGAGGTTTTTCGTATATATGGTATAATTATAACCGACATTACTTATATATATTATATCATATTAAATAAATTAAATCTAGCACATTATTTTGGCAAAAATCTCCATTTCTAAAGTGAGAATATCAAGTATAATACCAATATCTTTTTCAGAAGAAGCAAAGGGAAGTTTGTCATACTATTAAATTTGTGGTAATAATTTATATTATTAATACCATTTGTCTGAGGTATTAATAATATAAATTATAAAATGTTACACTCACAACTCACTGCAATCCGTTAAGT
Organism: Atherix ibis; assembly: GCA_958298945.1. Lineage (NCBI taxonomy): Eukaryota > Metazoa > Arthropoda > Insecta > Diptera > Athericidae > Atherix > Atherix ibis. Next base: position 64,680,084 of record OY282606.1, on the reverse strand, counting down.
TTTCAAGAGTTATTTCAAGTAATTTTTCAATAAACTAGCAGTTAGATATTACTAATTATTCTTTATGCCTGATTTGTATATGTTACTAAGATTATTTGTGAGTACAACTGTTGAAAAAGTAATAGTGAATAACTATTTAGTATCAAATTTCAAAGTTTGGCTTTATAAAAATATCAGATTTCTAGGTTTGGCTTTATATATGAATCTTAAAACATATCACTAATGACGCAGTATTTATCTACAACTAAGTAAGGATGCTATTTCAGATAATGATATCAGATAGGCAATATATATATATGTTGCCAAAGTATTGTCTTGTTAAATATGAATCTTGGTATCTTAACATAATCTAAAATCTGAGTTGATAGTGTTCTCACAATCATTTTCTTGATGAACGCTGCAGTCATGAGTTCACATCTAGTTGGTGACATAGTTAGGTGTCATGGTTAGTTTGCTGCCGCAAAATAATTTGAGTTACACGACGCAATGAAATTATAAACTATTAAACTATCGATTTTATATGTACTGCCATTATCAAAGTCATATATCAATTTTATTAAATATTTTGAATCAACAATCAAATTACTTGTAGCCAAATTTTAACAACTAAGCACATAACAATTTCGCTGAAAACTCCACATAATAAATATGGGTCAAAATAGACTTCAATTAAATATATTAATATTAAGATCAAATGACACGTTTGGAAAAACTAGCACACAAAATGATGAAACATTACGATAGCTATCACTAATTGATGGTTATAAAAAAATTGTAGTCAAACAAGGTTGCGCTTTAAAAACTGGTAAAGATCAAATTTATAACAGATTATTGCAAAACCATTACTTTCAGTACACTGATATTGAAAGTTAATTTAGACAAAAACAAAGTATACGAGGTCTGTTCAAAAAGTATCGCTAATTTTGTGTTTTTTTTTTCAAAAATTATTTATTTATTCATGAATATCTATTTTGTCCACTTCAAAGTAATCCCCACCAGATATTATACACTTATGCCAACGTTTTTTCCAATCCTCGAAGCACTTAAAAAAATCATTTTTAGTGATCTTGTTTGGCTCCTCTTTCGATACCGTTTTTATCTCCTCAATCGTAACGTAGAGTCGTCCTTTCACGGGGCTCTTCAGTTTCGTGAACAAGAAAAAGTCCCAGGGGGCCAGATCTGGGGAATACGGTGGCTGTGGCATTATTATTGTGTTACTTTTAGCTAAAAATGGCAAAAGCCAATTTTTGTTCTTTCACAAATCCGGGCGTTTCTGGCGGATTGCTTCACGCAACTTGCACATATCTTGCAGGTAATATTCCTTTTTGACCGTTCTACCCTATGGAAAGAACTCATAATAGACATAAGTATCAACACAACGCCACAAAAAAATCGAAAATCGAATATACGTAACCCGCGGTAATTCAAAATTCGCGATACTTTTTGAACAGACCTCGTATTTATATTATTTTATTTGTATTGATAGACGTTAGTTTTTCTACTACTTATGCAATATTATTTAAATGCACCACACTTAAATAATAATTATTATATATTCTGTAACAAAAATAAACACCAAGCCTATTTTAATAATGAGTTTTATTTATACTATTATTGTGAAAAATGAAAATAATATTTACATTAATTCATTAATGCATAAATTTATAAGTATATGTATGTATATAACATTAAAGATGTTGACCTTAAATGTTATATAAACGTTTCATCTTTCTTTAATAAGTTCTCCTGTAGATTGTTTTCTGCGTAAACTTTATGCTGTCCATTAACACTGCTATCAATAACTACAAGAACATTTGTTGGATTTGCAGGGGTTTCCTCCTGGAAAGAAATTATTTTAAAATAAATTTTGATTGAATTATTACATTATTTGTTAAAAAATTGTATATTTTTTAAATGTAAAAGAAAATATTTTAAGAAATTAGTTTATAATATTAAGAATTTCTGCAACTAAAGATAATGTTTTACTATTAAGTCTAGCTTCAAAAGTAAAATTATTTTAAGAAAAATAAATATAACATAGGTAAAAAGTATAATTAAGGTTTGAAAGTGTATGCTAGCATTGTTTTGGTTAATTAAAAGTATAATTAAGGTTAGAAATGCTAGCATTGTTTTGGTTAAGATATTTTAAGAAACACTAGATTATTAAATGACTATTGTAACATATTTCTTGCAGAAATATACATAAATTAATTTATTATAATTATATTCATAATCGTAGGATGAAATTATTCACATAAATTTAATTTTGCTCGGGCAAATCCATTTGCTAAATTTTTTTATAAGCAACTGTGGTTTTACGTACGAACATAAATTTGTACGATGTAGAAAAATAATGCCTTATAAATGATGTCTTCATAATCAAATATTTAAAAAATTCACTTTATTCAATATTACTAATTTCTATTATTTATTGTTATGAATTTGAAGAGTAAAATATGTATAGTCTGTTAAGATTACACATATTTTGAAAACAATTTATTTTAAATTAATAATCATGTTGTTCTTGGTGTTGTATAATTTTAGAAAATTACTTTAATTAAGTCTTTAAGAAAATAAAATATATTAACAAATAATAGTCTGGCAGGAAATTTAGAAAAATGTTCATTATGTACGAGTAGTATTAAATTTTTAAAAAAATATTTTTAGAGACTTTAGACTTTCCATCTTTTCACATATGAAGTAGATTATATTATTGTATATTCATACCTCCTTAAATTAGATTTTCTTATATAACATATATAATTCTTATCAAAATCATAATGGCTGATGATACTGCTTTATTCCCACACCATACAAAACTAGAAATAGCTTCGGTTAAGTTACAGTTATATAACTATAATTTGTTCATAAAATAGAGGATAACCAAAAAATACTAATACAATCCTTCTATCTTTACTCTTATTTATTTATTAATAATAGGAACACCACTTAAAAATATAAAGTTTCTTAATAGCAAGTATTAAGTAAAGTATCATATGACTTTACTAAAACAAACGCTTATTCCGGAATAAGCTAAAACAAAACGCAATTAAATGTACCCATTTACATCAAACCCAATCCCTTAAATCAAAAAACCTCCAAAAATTCACTGATCCCCTCTTAAATGTTCCATTTAGTCATTCCGATTATTCTTCTTCTACAAATTCTTCTTCTTTCGATTATTACTTCTTTCAGTAAAATACAAGTTAAAAATTTATTAAATATTTTTATAATATCCTTATCTTAGTGTCAGTTAACTTATCATCAAAAGAGATAACAAATCTTATATCTGTTTGTTCAAACCAAATGAATTGCAGATAAGATTAAAAATAGTAATCTTTGATGTAGCTATACTACAATATATACAATTTTGTTCTATTGTATAAATTTTTGGCTTATCGGTTTGTATTTAATATTTTATGTATTTTGTAAATTAAAGATATTCTATTCCCGTCATTTTTTGATTAGATAGAGACTGCGTTATTGGGAATGAATATATATTTATAATAAGAACAAATATCTATAAATTTAGCTATAATACGAGGTCTGTTAAAAAGTATCGCGAATTTTGAATTTTCGCGGGTTACGTATGTTCGATTTTCGATTTTTCTATGGCGTTATATTGGTACTCATATCTCTCACTTATGCCAACAAGTTCGGCCATTTTGCTTGCACGTGTTTTGGCTCGTCTTCGATTTTTGCCCATTTTCGACCAAAAACAGCATCGCATTAACATTGCTAAGGAGCTGTTGGACTCTGTCCGCGACGACCCAAATTTGCTCCAGAGGGTCATAACTGGTGACGAATCATTGGTTTATGGTTATGACGTGGAAACCATAGCTCAATCATCCCAATGGAAGCTGCCGCACGAGCCGAGCCCGAAAAAAGCGCGCCAAGTTCGGTCGAATATGAAGGTTTTGCTTCCGAGTTTTTGCCACAGGGTGGAACGGTCAATAAGGAATATTACCTGCAAGTTATGTGCAATTTGCGCCAAGCAATCCGCCAGAAACGACAGGATTTGTGGAAGAACAAAAATTGCATTTTGCACCATGATAACGCCCCCGCTCACGCGTCATTGCTTGTGCGCCAACTTTTGCCCAAAAACAATATACTAATAATGCCGCAGCTACCGTATTCCCCAGATCTGGCCACCTGTGACTTTTTCTTGTTCCAGAAACAGATTCTTTGATCCATTTTTTGGAATGGGCAAAAATCGAAGACGAGCCAAAACACGTGCAAGCAAAGCAGCTGTCAAAAATTAACTGAAAACTCAAAATGGCCGAACTTGTCGGCATAAGTGAGAGACATGAGTACCAACATAACGCCACAAAAAATCGTAAATAGAACATACGTAACCCGCGGAAATTCAAAATTCGCGATACTTTTTGAACAGACCATGTAAAACTGATTAATTAACAATCAATTTAAATATTTAATTAATTGTTTATTTATAAACAACTGACAAAAAAAAATTCTTTATTATATGTGAGAAATAATTTACTTAAGTATAGACATTCATGTACAGAATATCCTTAAGTTGTCGTATTTTACTTTAGTCTTAACTTAGTGTTTAATTATAGGAAAACAAAGTATTATAATTTAAATTTAATAAATTCTTACCTTAATACTTGCTGGTTTATTTGCGGTAGTTTTATTTCGCAATAAAAGAGTTTCCCTTTTTGCTCCATCTCTGTCTTTGTATTGGGAATTTCTTATAGACCGCAGACGGACCTTGATAAGACAAATAAACTCATTGTTATACAAAACTTTATAAGAAAGCATAAATATAAAGAAATTTGATTAAAAACGAACATTTTAATTATTTAAAATTCATTTGTCCTTGAATGACCAAAGTATATTTTTATTGTACTAACTTAAATCAGAAATACTGTGTGTTTTTGTTTCTTTAATTATAAATATTTCAGAGTAATTATATAAAAATATAAATTTGCAAATTATCCGATTTTCTTGTTGACTTCTAAAAAAAAATTCAATTTTTCTAAAGAGTTAAATTTTTAGAAAATTTCTACCTAATCCTTTTATGCTATGAAAATAAATAACATTACATAACTCATCTTGTAAAAATTATGTGAATTGTGCAAATAAAATTAATTAAACTTTGGATGCCCGGGCTTGTGAGAATTATAGGAAATGAACGTTTGTGGGTTGGCATTGCCAGTTTCTCTAATGAAACCGATCGATAGTTATTTGGATCATATTAGTTTCTTTAAGAAATTTAAAGAGACGACTTAGGAAAGAGGTTACTAAATGTGGGATCTTCAGAATAAAAACAGATCTATGTAAGAAATAATTCTGGATTAAGTGAACTTTATATACTATATGGGAAGTTTCCTAGCCCATAATGTCGGAATTGTTATTGAGTAGACTGATCTTACGATATTTGGCCAATGTGTGGAAAGAATCTTTTGTTCAGTATGTTTGTCTACGTATGGCTGAATATGTTAAATGCTATTTATTCAATAGATGCGGTAAGTTTAATATTTCAGTTGGAATAGGGCGGATACCAAAATGACTCGAAATCCAACGCAAATTGACGTTTTCTCTATCCGCAACTTCTCAATATGTTATATAAACAAAATTCTAGTATGTGAAGGATCACACGATCTTCTAAAGAATATATTGCTTTATGTATATAATGTGACAATCCTATCTTCCATTAATTAAAAAATTATGATCATTAGATTATTTGTAGTATTTAACTCAATTAACTATGGTGAATGGGTTATAATTAATAAAGATAGAATTGTTTGGTCGGCAGATCTAGACTGGACTTATTGATAATTATAGATTATAATACTATATTAAAAATAGTCTTATAAATAAAAATATGTTTTCAAAAATAATGAAGGAACCGTTTTTCTTTAAATTTAATTGTCCTTATTTGCTATAATAAAATGATATATTTTTAAAAGATTTTTGATTTTTTGATATCTGTCGAAATATGTTACGTGTTAATTTTTTCATTCATTTTTTATTACTCACCTATTTTAGTTTGAATTGGAAATAATACCCAATATTATTTTAGTTTGAATTTACACTAATAATTTATATTATTGATTATATTTCTTTAAATTGATAAAGAATTATTTGGATTCGATGCCTTTTGGCTTTGCGTAAAAAATTTACTACAATCTCGTTCTTTTCCTATAATATTTTCAATGCTACATATTTAGGTGTCTAAATACTACTACTCATTCAAATTAATTTCTTACTAAAGTCTCAATTTAAAGTATATTTAGTTTAGTTCAAATATTTAAATTTTTTCATTTATATTAATGCACATTTAGATGTTGTAAGTACTTTAAATATAAAACTCTTTGAATTTTTTCGAATGTGGCCAAAAGATGTTTGCTCTTCCCACTTTAAAGGTTTCTTATTATTTCTTCTTCAACACAGTAATACTAAGTTAGATTTGTTTTTATTTATGTATTTGTAAATAATTTTTACTCATTTATTTCGTTTATGCAGTTATCATACTTCTAAATAAATTTGGAAAGGGTTATTGTTTTTTTTTTAGTTTCTTCAATGGTCTTTCCATAGTACTTTTTAGATGTATTACTAGGAATATCAAATACGAGCACTTATATAATAATAAAATACTATATGTATACACGTATAGTATACATTACTTTTACACGTTTTCTTCAAAATTATAATAAAAAAGGTCTTTATTACTATAAGTCTGTATTTTGTGCAGAAGACCCTTTTTAAAACATACACTTACATATAGTAACTGGGGTAACATAATTTCGTATAAGTTCTTTTAAGGCATAATATGTGTTTGTACAAACACCAAAGGTAAAATAAGAGAATCACAGAAAACAAAATTTTGATCCTAAAATATAAATTTAGGCTGAATCAAATAAGAATTATTCTAGGATACTAATTTGAACGATATATTATTAACCTAATTTAAATTAAAAATAAGTAAACAATTTTTAAAAATTTTTTTAAAGAGATATTTTGACGGTTGTATGCATAAAATATCAGAAAATTTAGATTTTGTGAATTAGTCCATATAAGGTTTAAGAATAACATTTATCTTGCCAAAATATGATAAGGTGAAAAAAATGTCCACATATACTGCAAAAGGTTGTGAAAGATATATAACCACAGCAACACGGTAAAGGTAAAATATAAAAAAAATGTATAATACAAAATCTTCAATTTGAAAATGAACACCCGATTTAAATATGATATGAAATAATATATATGCATATTTATTTACACAAATTTGAATAAAAAAATAATAAGTTGCTTTACTTCTATATAATTTTTGTATGTAGAGTTAGAGAAGCAGAAATAATTTAGCTTCAAAAAAGCACATTTAATAAAGTAACCCTCGACTGAATTAAAAAATTTTGTTGAAATGACGAAGTTATTTTATATGAAAGTACAATAAATTCGCATATAAATTAAAAATGGAAACTAAATATTTTTAATTTTTAAGAAAATCTTTTTGTAAAGTTACAATACATGCGTAAAATGATTTATCCTTGTTCTCGCAACAGTTATTTATTTTTTTGAAAGCTTTTCAGAATAAGATTATATTTGGCATAGAATCGAAATACGCTTGATAATACAATTATTGGAAGGGTTTTTATAATAGTAGATGAACAATTTCAGTTAATGTACTTGCTTGTATATACGCTTGAAGAAAAATGTATGTATGCATATTTTTTTAAATGGAGAATTGATTAGCTTCATAATTATTATATATATTTCGGTTAATAAATCTAGACTTCGAGATCAAACGATATTAAGAAATAATTCGTAAGATGTATCGCAATGTATAAAGTATTTGTCAATTATTTTTCCTTTAATATTTGATTATTGACAATTTTTTTTGCTGTTCAAATTATTGATTAAAAAAAATTTCTAATAATCTTTGCGCATCGGGAGTAATTCTTGTGAATGTAAAATATTTTTTTATTATAAAAAGCTGTTATCTGACACAATATTGCAATATTATTCATTTTTCTTTTATTTACAAATTTTGAACACTATGACAATAAACAAGTATTTATATAAAAGATTACTAGGTTACATTCTGTAATTAATCGACAAAAGTTTATTAAATCATATAATTTATATATTCCTTGCTGTTCTCTTCCGGCTATTTTAGCTTATTTCACAATTTATAATATAATTTTTTCAATATGGTTATTGTAGATAGAATATAAAGTTTTCATGGAAAAGAAAGATTAATACCTAAGTTATATTTTTAATAACATAAAATATCTATTAATTTTTGTAGAGCAAATCTGACAGCACTTTCTATGGAAATGCTTTTCAAAATACAATAAATTAATTAAAAAAAAATAATAAGCTTCTTTAAAGTAAGATGAATATACAAAAGCAAATTTTTATAGTTGCATATTAATATAAATAAGGACACAGGCTAAAAGTATCTTCTTGTTAAAAGAAGAAATCATTTGCTAAAATATGCATGGTGGCTGGTAATTTTTTTGGCCACCACTCAAACACTTTAAGGATGATATGTAGTAGCCCAAAATAAGAAAAAATTAAAACTCTTAACTGTATTGGATATGCAATATTTCATTTTGAAATTTTAGGTGCATATATTTGAAATATTGTGAAGGAAAAATATATATTACATTTTTTTAAATATTTTTTTTACCCTAAAAAACAATAAAAAATGAATGCGAATATTTTTTTTTTTTAGATTTTCACATGAAATCAACAATTCACATGAAATCAACAATGAAAAATAATTCAGTGTTAAAAATGTTTATTATTAGAGTATTGCGATTATAAAAGTTCTTTAAGTATTTTCACAGTTCAGAGCCATTGCTGTATTGTTTAATGAGAATTTTTATTATCAAAAGTATTTATTTGGAAATTATTGCAATTTGTCTATTTATTATCCATTATTAATGAAATTAGATATGAAATTAGAAGAACTTTAAATAATGCTAATCCCTTGCGGAAATATTTCACATTTCGTTTTTAATAAAATCTATAATTTCGATGTTTTCCGTTGTATTGAATAAGTTTTTTTTAATTTATAAACTAGTTAACATTGCAATGTAGCTTACGAAGTATAAGTTTGTAATATAATTTTTTATTTTTCTTAATTTTGTTTTGTTTTAAAATAAAGTGCTAATGAAATGACTCAACAAATAATTTATTGTTGTTAATAAAACCTAAAAGAGTTTCGTTATCTATAATTGGATACTTTTAAAATGTTTAAAAAAGGCATTTTCACATCACGATGGATTTTATTACTAATAGGATAACAAGTTGTCTCAGATAACATTAAGTTAAAAGGCTTGGTAAGTCTAAGAATTGTTGGTACTTTGTCATAAGGATTATGATTTTAACCTGGTTTTTATCGCCTAATTCGGGTTTATCTGCATACCCAACTATTAAAGGTTAATACTAATACGATGCTTTGGATTGCGTAATACTAATTACACAATCCAAAGCATCGTGTAATAAGAGTCTAAGGTATTATGTCCTTCACTCGCAATAATATTGAAAATACTTGTACTTTCATATTAAAAAACCTAAAATCACCTTTAAATTAAAAATCTATTATTAATCACTTACAATATAGCCTAAAATCATAGTTTTTAATTTGGGATATGTTCTAAATTTGAAAATATTAATAATAAATTTATTCGTTCGTACCAAGTGCGCGTTATCGTAACCAGCTGATGTAGCAATTGTTGTCTCTCTGAAGCTGGACTGATCTCTGGCAAAACCATTTCCATGATAGAATCCTTTCTTTTTTCCACATAAAGTCTCCTTAAATGCCACTCTATATCGATGCGACATAACATTGTAGAGTATCGGGTTTATGGTGCTATTATTTTTTGAGAACACGTAGAAAATGCATATTAAAATAAAAATAAATTAGTTCCAAAACACAGCTTTTAAAACGATAATACTATTATAAGGCTATATAAAATATATCGATAGCAGTCGAAAAACAAATCGAAAAAAATTTCAAATCAATAAAAAAATGAAAAAAAGTAGATAAAAAAGGTGAGAATTATTCTCGAATTGCTATTTAAATGTTATCTCGTCCTTGAAACTCGTATAAAATCTTTGCATTATTTTAGATTCTGGTTAAAGCAGGTGCTCTAAATATATGCAAATATTGCAAAACATATATGAAAAAATATGTAAATTTCGCGTACGCGCATATACATAACAATGAGTATTATTATATTTTATGTACAACATACCAGGACACGTAGTAAAGACATCCACCTATAGAAAATAACCAATTGTTTGCCTCCTGGTAATATGGCCAATCTCTCGCGTACAAAAACATAAGTCTTTGAGCATGAAATGGTGCCCAACAAACAAAAAATGTGATAACAACTGCGGCTGAAAATATCAAAATAAAAATATTACAATGTTAGAACGGTTTTTGTTTTCATTTATTATTTATTTTATTTTAAAAAATTTTATATCAAAGGATTTATTTTGGAAAGTGTTGCATGTAAATTTACAAAGTAAAATATATGACACTGCTTAAAGTACTGAAATAATAGTCATATGTGTGTACGAGTGTAGATATTTTAAGTTTCATACTTAAGGATATATCTGTATTCATCTTATGTCGACAGTTTAATAAAGTAGATACGTGTATTATATAATTTTATGCAAAAAAAGATGAAAAACAAAACAATTTGGATAAGTTACCCACCTATGTCCTTATAATTCATGTAGATTATAATAAAAAAAACGTTAGTATAAAAACAGCCATTATTACAATATAAATATCTTTAAAAAAAAAATTCATTTTGAAATCCAATGGAACAATTTAGATCAGAATCATTTCAATTGTTTACTTTTTTCCTTTTTTGACCAACTTAATAAATAGATTCAGAATTAACCGATAACGACTAAATTTTTTATCTTTGCTACACAAAGTTCGATATTTTTGTGTATTCATAATTTGTTAATATAAAAATATAAACTTATATGTTTACCATTAACCAAAAGTAGATGTACAGAAATTTTATTATAGCTTTCCTTATACTTTTAATATTCCTTATTGAATTAATATTTAAAGAGTACTTAATATAAAAAAATTGTTTATTATTGAGTAAATTTTATATTGTAAATAATTTGCACTGATAATTTTGTCTGTAAATTTTCGTAAGTAGCAATTGACTAAAGATTTTAATTTTAATAAAAGCTCCATTTAAGCTTATATAGAATATTTTATTGGTGCGGTAGAACTTCCAATAGAATTATCTATCAAACAATTACAATTACCCATGTTATTACAAATAGGTAGGGTAGATGGAATGGATCAGTTGGATGAACGAATTATAGGTGGTTAGATTATTTAAAAATTAAAAAGATGCCTTAGAAACTGTTTCGAAAAAATTAAAAGTTTCAGAATAGAGGAAATATTATTCGAAAATAAATGTTGAGTTACGTTAGAAGATAAACGATAGTGAGTTGAATGCTATAGGAGGGGCAGATGGTGAGATGATAGTTTCTGAAAAAAAAATGTTGTGTGAGAACAGAATTTTCTATCCGAATTTTTAGCAGCTTCTATTCCCAAAAATTTTGGTAAGGTTGTCGGGCAGACTGTTTAGGTAATGGTTGGCCAATGATTGTTCAGTGAATTACTTTGGGCATAATTTGCCGTTAGGTTAGCAGGTGCGGCAAGTTAAGAACTGCTGTGAAATTACTGCACCAGCTAACCAAAGCGTATTATCAGGAACTTCTAGATTATCAATGAAACAAAACGCAGTTCATCATCCCAGCTATGTTGAATTTTGTTGAGTATAGGATTACTCGATGGGCCACGAATGTCTTTAATGGCTGCGTGGCAGTTATTGAATATAAAAAAGTTTTTTTTGTAGTCTTTTATTATGATGTATGTAGGAATTTTTATTGTTTCAGTATATGTGTTTTTTTGAAGTCATTATTTTTAAGTCATTTTTTTTGTAGTCATTTATATATGTAAGGATGTTATAGACATGGGTAGAAAAAAGTTAAATTTGAGTGAAGAGGAGATGAAAGAGCGTATTCAAAAAAAAACTGCGGGAAGCGTGTTTATGCAAAAAATCGAGAAACGGAGATTAAAAATGTAATGAAAAATTATAACGAAAACAAACCTGAAAAGAGAAAAGCTTCTCGCGAATATTACCATGCGACTAAAGATGAAAAAAAGGCCAAAAAGCAAAAATTGATGTTAGGATTGTATTGAGCGGGAAAAAAAGTAGAATATTTGATATAGGGGCCACCCGGAGATCAAAGTAGAATATTTGACATAGGGGCCCCCCGTAGGAGGGATGGGGGTTGGTGAGCAAAGCGAGTATAATTATAATATTCTGATTGGAGTACAAACTGCCATTTTTACTGCCGTCCTGATTGTTTACAGCTCGCCATAATGTGGAGTTGCCTGAAATGGGAACATTCCATATTGAAATACGCGGATATGGGAGCCATACAAATCAATGACTACATAAGACGGGATGTTATCGTCGATGACCGCATTCACGAAAACATCAAGTAATCGATAAGTCTGTCCAACTGCTCTGGACAAAGTTTCTTATAGAAAGACGAATTAGTTTATGCCTCTTTGTACGTGTCCAGATTTTTCAGTTAGGATGAGGAAGTAGATTACAAATGCAGAGTGATGCTGGATGGATCTCTTTCAAGATGAGGAATTATTAATGCAGAGGAAGATAAATTATTATAAAGGGGTAAATATAATGTTTTCGAAGATCTTAAGGAGAGGATAGTAAGGTGGGCAAAGGTTTTTATAGAATAAGATAGTATGGGCTTTGACAAGGTATTGAGAGATGGGCTTGCAACAATATTCGATAAGTAGTGAATCTATCGTTGAAATTTGATGTACCATTAATTAGTTTAAGTTTTGCTTAAGTAAGAAAATAGAATATTGTCCCGTCCTTTATAGAATTGGTAGTTTTAATAGCCTCACTTCGTTAAACCTTATATTTATGGCTAACGAGTCTCTTTACCATATTCAAAATTGAATTGATTCGGTTAACAGAGGTTTTAATATGCAAATTTTATGTAACTCTACAGGCCCAATGTCACGATATTGAAAGTGCAGTACTAGGGATAAATATGAAAACATTGGATACTGTTAATGCAAATAACATTACCTTTCCTTCAACAAAAGTCCCGGCCGTGCTTAGATTTAGAAGCAACTATAATAAAAATATTATCAGCATAAAGGTAATGAAAAACCGGTGAAAGAGAAATGGAGATGGAGTAAATATAAATATTAGAGGTAGTTTGTGGAAAGCGGAGATCCCAATGGAATATCATTTTCAGTGCTGCGTTTGGAAGAAAAATAATCATTTGTGCGGACTATGAAGCTTCTCCCACACACACGTAAGATTATAAAAAACTGATCATACCAGGGTCAGCAACAAACTCTGTCAAAAATGTTAGATTAAAATTTTTTGTGGACAAATTTGATCGTATACTTTTTCTAGATCAAGTGATAATAGCAAATCGTGAAGTCAATATTTATGTATCTGTAAAAGTAATATTAGAGTCCCTCTGTCTGACCTGTAGGCATGCTGATAGTGGGTGAGGCTTGTGCCAAGAATCTGATCAAGTATTTTTTAAGAGTCTTTTCCAGAATCTTAGCAATACAAGGCAATAAAGAAATATGTCGGAAATCGTTAGCAGACGCAGTTTTAATAATAGGTCGGAAATTGTTAGCAGATGCGTTCTTGGCATGGTCACTTTTAAGGAAGATATTTTTAGTGGATTAAAATCTCATATAACTATATGTGGGATTTTAATCCACTAAAAACATCTTCCTTGAAAGTGACAATCACTCGCATGGGACACCTGTAATCTCTAGAGATTTACACCTGCCTACAAAAAAAATTACTTTGACAAATCTAATGCTATCGAACAATATAAATCTAAATCTATCGGACATTACATATGATTCTTTGCTATTGTTGTAATACTTATATTTGCGAAAACCGTATTTGCCTCTACTAGTGATTAATCTAGTCACTTTAGATATTAACAATTTATTGGTGATTTCAGCTAGTTGATTTAAGTAGTTTGCCACAAAAATTTATATTTTTTACATGACTAGCACATTTATAATATATGTAGGTAAATTTTAAGTTTATATTAGCGCTAAAATCAACATTTTCCAATTAATGTATTCCAAAATACTGGAAATGCATTCCATTTGAAACAGATTTCAAGTTGATCCCTATTATTATTTATGAAATATTGTAGGTAAAGCAGTATTATTATTTATGAAATATTGTAGGTAAAGCAGTAATCCAATAAATTACTATATAACAGAAAAAAGTGCTGAAAAATTAAATTTAATAAATTCTCCTATTTAGTAGCATCAAAGGTAGGAAAATAGTTATAATTTTATATTTTGTGATAATTTTAAAACCTTCACAGTCTTATGAGAATACACACAACTCCGCCTGTATTTTTGTTTTTACTTCGCAGTTGTAGTTAAAGTATTGCCATATATTTCAGTATATTGTTATGTGGCAGGATAGTTGTTTGATGGTTGAAATTGAAATAGAAATAAGGTAGTTGAAGAAATTATTTATAGTCATATTAAACAATTGAATTAAACATTATTTTTAATCTTATTGTAATTGTATTCAATTAGTTAATTCTAAAGAAGTTCGTCAATATTTGACACAATTTGCAGTTCAGTTTTCAGTTGTCGTCGGAACCTACCATTGTATTCAAACATAAATTTTAAGCGTCATAACCGCTTAGCTGTAGCTGAATTCAAGTAGAACAATGTTGTTAATAAGTTGATTACTTTTAGATTATATATTGTAATGGTTTTAAATATCTATGTCAACATTATGTATATGGTAAATACCAAAAATTGCATTATATAATTGCAAATATTATTACAAAATGCTAGCTAAATTTATTGGAAATATATCCTTGTCTTAATTTAGAAAGCACTATAATGAAAGACATGAAATTTACACAAGATCGATTAGTGACAATATTTCTTTATGGAAATACACTAGACGAATACTCTTATATCACACCCATTGAAACAAAATGACGGTAACTTGGAAAAAATAGACAAAGAAAAAACCGAAGTGTTTGCTAAAGATTTGGTAAATACCTTTGCTCCATATGATGATATAGAAGACAAATCGCATACTTACAAAATCATCGAAGACCTAATGTCTCCAGTCCCTATGAGCCTTCCTTCCAAAAATTTTAACCCTTCGGAAACTAAATCTTCTATTGTGCACCTTCCCAATAAAGAAGCTCATGGTTATGATATTATAACAGCTTCTATTCTGAAGCAAATTTCCCGAAAAGCTTTAGTTTTAATTACATACATTTTTAATAGTATTCTGCGCACAACCTGTTTTTTTTACTCTGGAAATTTACTGTTATTAAAAAGATTCCTAAACCAAATAAACCCATTAATTCTCTTTTCTCCTATAGACCTATCAGTCTCTTACCAACCCTTGAAAAGATTTTTGAATAACTATTATTAAAACGATTCTACCCAATTCTACTTAATAAAAAAATTATTCCTGATCACCAATTTGGCTTCCGATATGAACACTCCAATATCCAGCAATGTCATCGCATTGTTGATCACATTGATTCTTCCCTTTAGAGGAAAGAGTATTGCCCAGGAGTATTTTTAGATATCTCCCAAGCTTTTGATCGTGTGTGGCATCCTGGACTCCTCTGAAAACTTAAGAGCTTTTTTCCTTCAACATACTACCTTATCATAAATTCATATCTCTCCCAACGTCATTTGCAATTAACTCAGAATCCTCGGAAATATATCATACTCTCGCCGGAGTCCCATCTAATAAAATATTTATATCCATGACATCCCAGCTAATCCGTATACTATCATTGCTACTTATGCAGATGATACGACCATATTTGCCACCCATACAAATCCTGACATAGCTTCCAACAATTTACAATTCCATATCCACAACCTTCTATCCTGGTATAAGAGATGGAGAGTGAAGATAAATGACCAGAAGAGTGCTCACATTACTTTCACACTTGGTCAAGGAAAACCTACTCCTTTATAACTTAATAGCAACATGATTCCACATATTATAAAGTGCGTTATTTGGAACTTTACCTGGACAAGCGAGTAACATGGAACTTACATCCTAGACTAAAAAGAGTTGAAGCTAACATACATTACTGTGACGACGGAGTACGAGCTACACTCGTGGAATGAGTGATACTAGAGAAACGAGTGAGGAAGGATGAAGTTTGGACGAGTGGGATGAAATGAATGAGAAGAACGGAAAAGTAGTCAGTACAGAGCTGAGCGAGAAAAGTAGAAGATCATTGAGTTTGAAATAAATGAAATATAGGAAAAGACTTGAAGACTTATTATTTTTGTTATAAATCAGAAGTGGGATAATGAGTCCAGTAAGTGAATAAATAATCAAACTATTATAGACAAGTGTGTGAGACAATTTTGTAAAAAAAAAAAACACAGTTTAGCTGTATTCAAATTAGTCTGGTATAATCAGAATTCATGTTTGGTGAGTGAGGTTAAGAATATCGTTTGGTGTAGAGCCAAATTGTTGTTCGAAATTGACTATAGTCATAGAGAGGAATTGGTATGAATATGAAGTACAGAAATTGTTTTGGGAATAATTCTCGGAAATCACCAAAACAAGAATGCGAACAAGGAATAGCGGAAAATTGTGTTAGTGTTGAAGACTGTAGTGGCTGAACGCTAAAAGAGAAGACGGTTGTATTGTTATACGAACACTGAAATAGAAAGAAATATTTGAAGAAAACTCGGGGGTTTTTGGGTGTAGTGTGTCACGAATTGGTGTGTATTATAATAGTATTGTGTTGAATGA
This sequence comes from Atherix ibis, assembly GCA_958298945.1. Taxonomy (NCBI): domain Eukaryota; kingdom Metazoa; phylum Arthropoda; class Insecta; order Diptera; family Athericidae; genus Atherix; species Atherix ibis. The sequence goes on along the minus strand of OY282606.1, from coordinate 64,663,210 downwards.
TATTATTGTATGTAGACCACGATTAGTAGAATGTGTTGAGTGTATTGTGTTCGGATATAATATTTTTTTTTTCTCTTTTGGTTTATTTTCAGATAGTCTGTTATTGAGATTTCCGAAAACATATTTTATTTTATTTTCCTTCTAAACAGTTTTTCGTACATTAAATAATATGGAGCCGCATTTGATGACTGTGAAAGAACTGAAAAGTACATTAACCAATTTACAATGTACTAATTTGAGAGGGAATAAAGGTGCTTTAATTAAAAGATTACGAGAATTACACTCGACACGGTTAAGAGAAAATTCAATTAATGAAGACATAGGACGAATAGTAAGTCCTGTACCCGAATTAATAATACATAGAAATAATGGTAGTTTTGGATCATCGGAAAACAAAAATTCATTGGCATTAAAAAAACTAGAGTTAATTAAACGGGAAAGGGAATTGATTGAAAGGGAACCAGAGAAACAGATTTTAAAGGATATCACAAACTATAGTGCACGATCTGATCAACATTCTGCCCCAATAGAACCGCGTGCAACACGATCCGATCAAAACTTCGTGAAATACGGATTAAGGGATATTACGGAGATTTTACCTGAATACGATCCGACATGTTTAACAGGACTATCCGCAGCTCAGTGGGTAAAGCGAGTAGACGGATTAATCAACATACATAACTGGGATGATAACATTGTTCTTTTGGCAACCGCTACCAAAATGAAAGGACCAGCTAAATACCGGCATGAAAGTGTACAAGAAGACCTTAAGACATGGGAGCAATTCAAACCAGAATTAATGGCAAATTTCCAGCAACAACATGTGAAGTACATGTTCATCAAATTTTGTCACAACGCAAAAGAAAACCTAATGAAAATATTGAAACGTATTGTTTCGAGATGAATATGGTAGGGAAAAGAGCAAAATAAGGGACCAATCTATATATCAATATATCATAATGGGACAAACCGATCCTAAGTTAGTTAATGTATTATCGGCAAATTATTACAGTAATATTATGGATCTCATTGCACAAATCAAACAATTCGAAAACGTTCAATCCTGCATGCAAGTTCCTCCAGATACATCATCACGTAATTTAGCTCGTTTCCACCCATATTCATTTATAAATAACACAGACAGAAATTCAAATAATAACAACGTAAACTACAGAAAACCTTTTATATGTTTTAATTGCAATAAATCCGGGCATATTGTAAGAAATTGTTTTGCAAAAGAAGAACAAAATGTTGGTAAAGATCAATAACCAGAAAATCATTTCAAGGCGAATCAAATTAATGAGAGTAATACTGAAGATGCATTTTATAAGGAAGTTAAGGTAAATGGAATAATATTTAAAGCATTAATCGATTCAGGAAGTTCAAAAAGTATCATATCTGAAACGGATGTATTAAAATATAAATGGACATTAAATAAAGAAAATATAATTCTTTCTGGGTTTGCGGGTGGAAAATGTGAGAGTGTCAACGCTAGCAAATTTAGAAATTAACGATGTAAGAGTAAAACTTTATTTAATTGTTGTAAAATCGGAAATTGGACGAGGAAATCGTATTATAGGAAGAGATTTTTTGAAACTACCGCAGATTTGATTAATTGCCGAATATAATTCTCTTGCGATCAGCAATATTTGGCAGATTAATGATATCAATAAACTAAAATTTATTGATGACAACATTCATATTGGAGTATCTTTAAATGGTGAGAATGGAAAAGAGATTAGAACTTTAATTAAAAATTTCTCTGATTGTTTTGCGACTGGATTTTCGAATTTAGGATTATGTAACCTGTATGAGATAAAAATAGAACTAGTTTCGAATGAGACAGTAGTATATGCACCGTACAAAGTTCCTTTTGCTAAAAGAAATATCCTCAAAAATATTTTGGAGGAATTATTGGAGAATAATATAATTCAAGAATCGGAATCAGCGTTTGCATCTCCCGTTGTTTTGGTGAAGAAAAAGAACGGAGAAGACAGAATGTGCGTAGATTATAGGAGATTAAATATGAATACTAAAAAAATAAAATATCCCATGCCTATAATTGAGGATCAGTTAAATAATCTGTCTGGATATAAATATTTTACAGTACTGGATTTATCATCTGGTTATTACCAGATCCCAATAGGAAAAGAGTCCAGGCAATATATTGCTTTTATTACAGCTGAGGGTCTATATGAATTCTGTAGATTACCGTTTGGACTAGCCAATGCTCCTGCTTGGTTTCAAACAATTATGAATAGAGTTGTGCAGTTGATGAAACCAGATTTAATGATAGTTTACTTAGATGATATCACAATTCTTAGCACTACGATTTTTGAAGGGATCCTGAAGCTTAAAAAATTATTTCACATTCTGCGAGAAGTCGGATTAACGTTGAATCCTTAAAAAATGTTCGTTTTTAAATGAAAATATGGAATTTTTAGGTCATATAATTAGCAATGGTAAGATACAACCTGGACAAGCGAAACTTTCAGCTATCAGAGATTTTATTGTACCCACAGACGCTCATGAAATAAGAAGGTGGGTGGGGCTGACGAGTTATTTCCGGAAATTTATTAAAGGATATGCCGAAATTGCAGAACCTTTGACGAAATTAACAAGAAAGGATGTACCTTTTCAATGGCGAACTTCTCAACAAATTGCTTTTGATATACTTAAACGAATGGTGACTGAAATACCTGTATTAACAATCTACAATCCAAATTTACTACATGAATTACATACCAATGCTAGTGCCATTGGTATTGCTGGTGTTCTTTTACAGGAAGAAAACGGGGATCTGAACCCAGTTGCATTTTATAATAGACAAACCACCAATTACGAACGAAATTATCATAGTTATGAATTGGAGTCATTAGCGGTGGTAGAATCGGCGATAAGATTTAGTCAATATTTGTTGGGGAAACATTTTACTATTGTACCAGATTGCCAGGCATTAAAAACGTCGATGAGCAAACGCAATATAGTACCACGTATAGCTCGGTGGTGGTTAAAATTATTAGAGTATGATTACACAGTGATTCATCGTAGTGGCAAGCAAATGGCCCACGTAGATGTGCTGTCAAGATGTCCGGTAGATAAAGCTATTTCGCCAGAACCAGTTGACATAAATATTTTTCGAATATCTATTGACGATGATGATTGGATACAATCCATTCAAATACAAGATTAACAAATTGCGAAAATAAAAGCTATCTTAGAAAATCCATCGACTACAAGTTTGGATCAACAAGTTTTTATTGATTATAATTTTATTAATAATAGAGTATACCGGAATGTCGATAACGAATTTAAGCTGTTTGTTCCAAAAGGCATTAGAAACCGTGTGTTACATAAAAGCCATGATGAAAAAGGACATTACTCAGTAATTAGAACATTAAAGGATATGCGAAATCGGTATTGGTTTCCAAGGATGACTCAATTTGTGAAGAAATATATAAAATCCTGTGTGGAGTGTTCTTATAATAAACTCCAGAATCAACCTAAAGGTGTGTTAAATCCTATTGAAAAAGGAAACCGGCCGTTTGAAACCATCCATATTGACCATCTTGGTCCATTTATAAAATCAACCAGAGCATTACCAAATACAAAAACAAAACCAGTACTAACTTTTTTATCGCAAGTTTTTAATATTTTTGGTACACCCACCAGGATAATAAGTGACAAAGGTACATCGTTTACGTCAAAAAGCTTTGACGAATTTACTAAAAATTTGAATGTGTGGCATATTCAAAATGCAACAAAAACACCTTGAGCAAATGGGCAGGTTGAGAGGTATAACAGAACTCTAATGAATATATGACTAACACAGTCCGAAAAAGAAGAAAAATGGGATCAAAATATGGGGAAAATACAGTGGAATATGAACACGACTTATAATGAAAGCATTAATAAAACTCCGTTTGAAGTTTTATTTGGGTATCGCCCTCGTGACCCTTATGGGGATATCTTGGCTAATTCTGTATATATAGTAATAAAGGTATTGTCGAATGATAGATATGCAGTTGAAGATATACCAGGAACGCAAAGAACTCAGAGGCATTTTTCTTCTGTACAAGCAGCGGATAGAATGAAAAAATGGGTTCAATGCAATTCTGAATTAGATGAATTTGATTCAAAAGAAGTCGAGGACGACTTGACTGTCAGGATGGACGAGTGTGACGACGGAGTACGAGCTACACTCGTGGAATGAGTGATACTAGAGAAACGAGTGAGGGAGGATGAAGTTTGGACGAGTGGGATGAAATGAATGAGAAGAACGGAAAAGTAGTCAGTACAGAGCTGAGCGAGAAAAGTAGAAGATCATTGAGTTTGAAATAAATGAAATATAGGAAAAGACTTGAAGACTTATTATTTTTGTTATATTACCAACAACTTCTTAGACTACTGGACAAACGCTCGAAACTAACAATCAAAAGTAAACTTCTAATATGGAATTGAACTTTGGGGTTCAATGAAACGTTAAAATTCCTATCGCGTCCAGGCTTACAATCCAAGATCCTCCGTAAAATTGTTGATGCCCCCTTTTATGTTCGTAACAAAGAAATATATCGTGTTTTAAATGTTCCATTTCCCGCTATCAAAAATTTCACTCCCGTTTATTCTATCATCATAATCCACTTGTGAGAAAATTGACCTGTATTGCTCTCCCCGGAAACACCCATCGGAGACTTAAGATACAATGACCTAGAGATTTTCTAGAGGAATTAAACTTCCATTAGTTGGAGAAATGCAGATGGGTGTTTACTCCCACTTGATTATGCACAAGATAGTAAATTAAAATGTTATGTAAATCTGCTTTTTACAATACAATTGTAGTACCAAAAAAATTGTTACCAAATAAAATATATGAAAAATCTTTCTACACCTTTATTAAGTAAAATTGTTACATACTCGAACATATTTTAGAACTATTGTCTAATTTAAATGTAAAGATAAAAAATATATATTTACACGAAAAGCTAAAAAAATTCAATTATAAGTTGATCTCTAATCGAAAACTCATTTTTCAATATGATCTTGGTAAATTTTATATTCAGTATTAGCAATGCCCTATAATATAATTTGCAGAATATCGAAAATAGGTTAAGGTTTGTCTTGTAAAAATCCTTGTTTTCAAATAATTATAATAAAAAACTTTTTCTATTATATTGGCATCATTTTTACCCTCGTTGTTTTTTTTCTCTATAGTAATATTTCTATTGAAAGACAATTTCCTGATGAAATTGGGAAAAGTTTTGTTCATATTCCAATTTTGTCATTCTATTGAAACAGAATGACAAAATTGGAATACAATCTTATTTGTGTTAATTTAAATTTCAAGACAAAACTATCCTTAGTATTTCAACTCCTATTCAGTTAGCTATATCCCATTAGACGAATATAAGGGCTGCGAAAATAGTTTTGATGTTTTGTTGCTGCACTAAAAAATCTAATTGTTTTCGAGCAGAAATACAATATTTTCGAGTATAGTTAAATTAAACAGACGAATGGTCCTTTAATATTGAATTAATTTTAAATGCTCTTAGGATTTTTAAATTAAATTAAATTTTTGCCAACATATTAATACTTTAGGCCATTTTTTGTAAAATATTTAATAGTCAAACTCTTTTTTTTAATTTTATTAAATTTTGCAAGTTAACCAATTTAGTTAAGTAGAGAAGTATCCCGAAGAGAAGTTCAAAATAAATTTAATAAAGCGAACAACTTTCAAATAACTTTTTATTTCATTCTTTCGCTATACTGTATTTTATAGTTATTTTTTAAACAAAATATTGATTTTATTATAAACGTATACAATAAATTTAATGAAAAATCATCTTTCTACCATCATCAAAATATTGTACATAAAAATATCATTTTAAACATTTTAGCTTTTTGCAGCTATAAAAATTTTATGATGCAAACTCAATTTTATTAAGAGGATTTGGAATTTAGAGACATTTGATATATCCATAAACGAATATAGTCTTCATATTAAATTGTTTTTTTTGTTAGGTTGTATATTATTTAAATTGGGTTGCATTTTTTTGTCAATTTTTTAATGAGCACTTAAAGGTTTACAAATTAATAGACTCAAATAAATTTTATTTTACTATAGAGATCGCATATAGATAAAAACAATATTGAAAAAATAGTTCCTTTAAGCAAATTTCAAGTATGCTTAATGGTGCATAAGGCTTTCATTTATCAAATTTTCAATCAACATTAAAAGAAGTCCTAAAAAGATAAATTGATTTTTTTCTTATAGTAATGAATAATCAATAATGAAATTTTTCAATATTTGTAAATTGCTAAAGAATGAAAAAATTTAGTAAATAAAACCCGTTTAAGATATGTCCAAGTTTGTAAGATATTTTCAACAATAGCATATATTATTAGAAATGGCAATAATTTGTTGTTTTTTTTTATTTGTAAATTATATATTGTAGTTTCAAACTATCATATAAAAAACTCTTGTAATCGATGATTAGGAGGATGTCGTTAACGGTAGGTTCAAAGAGTTCAAAACAGCATTTGAATATTTCAGCAGTTCATTTAATAACATAACAGTACTTATGGAAATCCATACTTTAACAGAAAAAGCTGTCTAAGCAATAGTATTATTTGGGACTAGACATGGCCAATATAAAGTAACCTGTGAACCAAATATTATGAAGATATGACGTAAGCACTTCTACACTCTAAATGTGCTATTAGACAGTCAGATAAATTGCAGTAAACGTAACTTCAATATGACACCAAAAGCCGTCCAAATTTGGTTTATCATCAATAGCCAGATTTGTGATGTTGACTGATGTGGCTGACTTACCAGACGACCAATTTGGCAGGCGAGGTGGCTGACGAATTAATTAATTCAGGCTGACTGTCTAATAGTATGATTGTGACATTTGGCTAACGTCATGCATATTTTGGTTTGTTAGCGAAGCCGTCAGTGTGTGTCTTACGTCAGACATGGCAGCATACGTGACATGACTGACGATGCAATCAGCTACGTTGTTCATGCCATTCTCTCGCCGTTTTTGCTATAAAAAGCACATTATTTGTTCTAGTAATTAATTTTTTAGAATCAAATTAATTTTTATTATGAACATTATTTTATTTAGGTATGTTCATTTATAAATTCCTTGGCACTGAACTGTTGATCTTAATAAAATATTTTTTTACTATAGAATATACATTTTTAAAGGCAGTATTTTTGTTGTTTAATTATTTATGAGTTTCTCGCTAATTATTATAAATACTTAATATATTTATATAGAGAAAATATGTACGAAATTAAAATACTAATACCATCCATTAAAGTGTCAAAATCGGATTTATGTAATTAGCTGACGGACTGGCTAACGACTGACTACTGGCTAACTGTTTGGAAGACATATAGCTCGTCTGTCAAAAATTTGTAATTGTTTGCCATGCAAAAAGAAAAAGTTGGCAGAAACTTTGGCAAAACTGGCTAACGTTAGCTGATAACTTTGGAACAGAATAACAACATCGACACTAAGGCCACCACTATAACCTAAAAGCACCACTGACAGCAATAACGATAACCATTTCAACCACAAAATGGTGTGGAACCAATACGCAAATAATACTGATAGCAGGAAAATCAAACCAACTTTTTCCTATTTTGTCCTTATCCACACTTAGAATCTACATTGAAAATCAAACCAACTTTTTCATATTTCGTCCTTATCCACACTTAGAATCCTGCCCTTTTATTATGAACTATATTGAACAAATCTAGTTCCAAACAGAAAGTCTGTAATTTTTTACCCATCCGAAATTTACTGGGTTAACAGTAACGTGGGCAGCAATATTATAATTAGAGAGGGTTTTACACTACAGTATACATTGAGGACCTTTTGAAAGACCGTTTCATGCCCTGCCGGGAGTCATTGGCAAAAATTTCATTTTTATGTACGACAATTTCAGATTTACTGTACCTGAAAAGTAAGGAAATATATTTCGGATGTTTAATTTACCACTATGATATAGCCTTCCTAAAGTCTGGGATTTTATACTAATAATAAAAATTCGGGTACAGCAAGTGATTATGTTGTGTGTTAGAGAGATTAAGAGTTTGATTGCCGAAGAACGATATTTCGATAAATATTATATCCAGTTTTATTTTGTTAATATTATTTTGGTAAAGAAATACTATTGTATAAAACCTACATACGTATTATTTAAAAAATAACTTTAATAAAATATTTCTGTTGGTAGTGTAAAATTGTAATATGCCAGTAAATTCTTAAACTATAGAAGTGCTCTTTGTAGATGATATCACTCTTCTTATATTATATACAAGGAACGAAATAGCTTCATGAAATTTAAAATGGGAAATGAAAGTAAATGTACCTCAGAGTGTTGAATTTTGGAATACTACTAAATACCACTCGTAACGTTTTAAATGCCTTCAATAAAAATATTGCTGTCGCCCTTTTCAATACATGTTCATTTCCGTTATAAAACAACTTTATTCCCGACATCCCTATCACTACAGTAGTATTTCATTTTTCTTAATAGATTAAACATTAATATGCATTTACTCTACAATTTATGGGCAATATAATATAATTTATTTTAGTATTCGCTTATTATAAAACAGTGAAGAAAATTCTCTTAATTTACTTGTCTTTAAGTTTCAACCAGAGTATTTCACCTAACATATTAATAACCGTTATTGTTTGAAAAAAAATACTATGGTCGAAAGCACCAACTCTATAAAGCTTAAGTTTGAAGTCTGATGACACTGCATTGCTTAAGTATTTGTTTGACAGCCATTAATAGTTAGCGCTGTCAGTGAATTTGTGAACAAGGAAAAAATTGGTCCTCGATATGTGATATAATACTTTTATTTAAAATGACTCAGTCCAACTAATATTAAAGTCGACCTAGACTCTACTCTGGCGGCGTCTGCTCCTTCGTTTACAACAGTCAAATATATGAGCTGCCAATACGAATATCGCACATTGATTGAAAATGTGGACATGAGAAAGCTGTACGTAAGATAGGTGGCGCGTTTGGAACATAAACAGCGTCGTGAGAATGCTTCAATCAAGGGTTTGGCGATGTTTCGTAGCAATAAAGCCGAGATTTTGCTTCGATTCATAACCATGGATAAAACATGGGTCCATTACTTGACAGGAAGGAACCTTCAAAATAATGGACGGCTCCAAAGAAAGCAAGATTTAGCACCCTCGAATTGTTTCTCTTTCCAAAGTTGAAAAAATAGCACCCTCGAATTGTTTCTCTTTCCAAAGTTGAAAAAATAGTTGGTAAAAGAGTTGCCAACAATGAAGAGATGGAATGTGCGGTTAATGGATATTTTGAGACGCCAGACGGTTCACACTATAAACTTATAAATATGATCTGTAATATTGGAGGCAGAATTGGAAAATTTCCACTTAAACACATGTGGTCTGAATTGAGAACCCCGCCGAGAAGCGCAGAATTTAGATCATCACCAGGTTACACTATAAGAAGAACCAAAGAGTAGTCAAATAATGATAAATATTATATTTAAGCTACATGTTGTCGAGGCTATTCACCATCGCTGGGAAAAGTGTATATAACTAAAAGCGCGGCTATGTTGAGAAATACAGATACTTTTTCCTAAATTTTTTGTGCTTTGTTTGTTAGGTCGGAATTAACCCATTCAAAAAGAATTTTGAGTAAATTCTGTGTAAAGTTAAACTTTAAAAAAGATAAAGTTTTTTGCGTAGCAATTTTATTTAAACGTCTATAAGTTAGTTACAACTATAGAAATATTGGAATAAGAGAAGAAAAGAATAAGAGTAAACCTTGTCGAAGCTTCTCTAGTTAATAAGACATTTTAACGTTTTCAGTGATCTCTTGGTCAATTTCTCTTTACGCGCCGATGAGTGCTTATGGGAAATGTAACATATAGTAGTTTTTCAATCAAATGAATATAGTTATTGTGATAATTTGGAATGAAACTTGTTATAACGAGTAATATTTAAATTATTACCAAAAGGATTATTTAAGTCACAAATAACCTTTTTACAAACATAGAGTGGAGCAATAAAATTTTCTGGAGGACCTTGGATTGATAAGGAATTGGAATGGTTAGTAAAGCCTCGAAGTTCAAATCATACGTCCAGATCAGTTTCAAACTTGTGTTATAAATTAAAAGTTCAATATTTAGTATCAGTTTTGATAGATTCTTCAGCAGTTTAAGTAGTTGTAGATAACGTCTGATAAGTTTAAGTGTTTGCAGTCTCTTGCGAGGGTTCCGCGTCATTGTTTGCCAATGTAGAGTACCAGGTAGCGTATGCTATTTAATGAATTTATTTCGTAAATAAGGTATATAGGAATGGGCGGATTTTGACAGAGGGTGAAGGTAACTTGTGAACACTGTTTTGTGTAAGCCAGTTTTGATAATTTTGGATATGGAATTGTTAATTGCTGATAGCTATTTGGGTATTTGGATGGGATATAAGAATGACAGTATAATCTGCCTTACTAATAGGTGGCTGTTATAGTTTTGAGATTAGCTAAGATATCATAGGTATAAATAATATATAAAAGTTGGCCAAGAATACTTTCTTGCACAACACCAGCTGTGATAGGGTAAATTTACAAATATTTAATATTGTTGATATTTGGAAAATAATGTTGACAAATGTATGAATTTAAAATGTGGATAACGTGAACTCTTAAGTATCTAGAGCAATTCGGGATAGTACATGCAATCAGAACTTGTAATATATCTAAAAACAGACATGGATAATACCCATTTTATTCTACAGCGGACGTAATGTAAGCAACCACACGATGATATTACTAGATTGGGAAAATTTCAGATCTTAAGCAAAATTGGTGACCATACATCTAAAACATTTTCGACGCTTGAAAGTATCTTTAAGATTTATAGGATGATGAAAATCTTATGGTTTTGTTTTATTTGGGTATCATTTTAACAGGAAATAGGTGGTACGATAAATGTTATTGAAAATGTAAGTGATGAAAACAAGTCTCTTTTTAAATTTACTTGAGGATAGGAACTGTTATTAAATTTTATTAGAGAGTTGGTAGATTACATATTAAATTTTGGATTAAATAAAATTTCTGGGTGGAAGACTCATAAAAAGTGAAATTGGTAATTCGTTTTGTATTTTTTGTGAGTGGGCTTGTTTAATGTCATTGTATAGAGTGGAAGTGTTCAGCAGGTAGTTGGCAAATACGTTTTCTCCTTTTTCTTTGTCCGATTTTGCACAGGTACAATAATTTTCTCATAGTATGTGCCGTTCATTATAGTATTTAATTTTTTCAAAGGTGACTTCTCTTTGCAGTAGGTTAACTTTTTGGTTAAAACTAGGCATTATGGATCTTTCCCAGTGAGCTCTAGTTGTTCGTTTTGCACTTATTAATGTTTATATTTTCCTTTATAAATGTTGCTGCTATACGATTTTGGTTTATTTTATTGTTAAGGGTAGCTATATTGGCTTAATTTTGAATATGTATAAAAAGTTATATTTCATATTCTGTTTTCAAATCTAATTTCAGGATTAATTCATTACTAAATATAGCTGAGTCAGCCTTTCTATTACTAAACATTGCAGGAAAAGTTTTTGAGAGGAAATGTTCTTTTTTAAAACTAAGAATTAAATTCATATTAGATAGTATTTCTATATATATGTATGATTTCGATCATATTGAAGAAGTTGCGATGAAGTAATCAAGAATGTCTGGTCAAAGTTAGCCAATATGTCGAAGTAGAAGGGAACTGAATTGATTTGATGAATATAATAGTGCTTAATGCATTTAAATAATTTTTTTTATATATAAATAAAATAAAATTCATATATTGTAACAAGGATACTATTGATCATTTAAAAATCCGCATAAGAGAGTCGAGTTTAAAAAGAATCTCCAAACATTTTTTTATATATATTATAAAATAAGTATTTATATTTAAATGCAGTATTATTTATAAAATTATCTTATATATTTACTTCTATAAATATAGTTAATTTTAAGAAGTTATACATTGAAAAAAAATAAGCTTTCAACAAAAACGTAAAATTTATTCAGCGAGGATTGACGGGAAAAATTATAGGACTTTTGTGCAGAATGGTTTGAATGATATACAACAATTTTGTTCGGTTTCATTTATTATTATATGGACTAATAGTTTAATAAATAACTATATGAAAATGGTCTAGGTTATATGATCAAATAATCTCATACACACTAGACCAAAATTCAAATGACAAACTATTATTATACGCGAACCAAATACTTGAAAATTTACAATTATAAAAACAATAAATTCATTTAATAAGTGAACGTTTCTAAATATAAAATTGACTGACTTCAACACGCGCATATTGACATGCACTAGGTTACGAGCCAATTCGGGTATTTTGAGGTAATTGTTCTGTAACTAGGGGTTGAAAATTATCGTTACCTAGTATTTACAACTACAGATAGTTTACCGCGCTTGATACCTATAATTTACAAATAATACTCCAAGCCATTTATAAACCTTCAAATAGCACAAATCACAAAATAATTTTTTAAACTATCATTTTCTGTAAGCTGATCAAAAATATTCGAATTCGGGATTCACCCATTTTTTCTTTGCAATAAAGTTACGTTTAACTTTTTAATTTATAATAGATTTTTTAAATAAAAAATTAATCTTCTTGTAGAATTCCTCAAATTAGCTGAAATGCTTTTCTAAAATTTAACCACTTTTTATTTGGCCGCTAAACTAAGAACACCAAAAAGATAACCCTACTCGTATATACTGAAAAATTAATATAATATAAAGGTATACTACAATAATAAATTATAATTTTTGTAACAGCGTTAAATTGAAAGTTATAAAATATCGTACAATTGTCAGTATGGAATTTATTGTGAGAAGTCACATATACATAAATTGAAACTTCAATGGAAATGATGCCTAAAGTGAGCATAAGAAATGATAAAATAATGATCATAGCATATAATGAAAAATTAGTAATATATTTATATTTTCGAAAATTGTATATATACGAGGTATAGCAGAAAAGTAATGAGACTGGCATCACTGACCTACTCGGCCTTTCAGAGCGTAATAGTGAAGTGTGTTTTTATAGTGCGTTACGAAAATTGGAATAGCGAAATTTCGTGTAACGATTTCTCATTAAATTGTGTGTTAAGCGTGATAAACTCATGAGTTTAACTTACGAAAAGATGTAATGAGCCTATGGAAAACATTCCTTATCAAAAGCACAATTTTTCAGATGGCATAAAAAATGTTTGTGTGGCCAAGAAGTAGTGGAACACATACTGCACTCTGGGAGGCTTTGAACATAGAAAACTGATAAAAATGCGGAACGGATGATGACGGAATGCTGAATTAACATAAGAGAAGGGTAGTAGTATATAAGGTAGAATTGGAAAATTTTCACTTAAACACAAGTGGTCTGAAATGGGAACCCCGCCGAGAAGCGCAGAATTTAGATCAACACCAGGTTATACCATAAGAAAAACCAAAGAGAAGTCAAATAATAATAAATATTAAGTTTAAGCTATGTAAAAAAAATATTATAAATGAAACTTATAAAAGAAGAGAATAAAACCAATGGAAAAAAATGTGAACACATTAAATGGAATTTTTAATTTAAATAAATATACCAATAAACTGAATATTAAATAACAGTATTAATAACAAGAAAAATCGAAAAAATAGGACTATTATAACTTTTGAATGTCTTTAATAGGTTTGTATTGTTAATATTATGATGATTTGTACTTTTTATTTTTCTTTCTATTTTTTTTCTTTCTTTTGCCCCTGTAATTGCCTAATTACAAACTAGTTTTTATATACAAGCGTGTATATTTATATATATATATATATTTACGATAATAATTTTAAAAGTAGCAAAAGCTTTTAATCATATTTTTTGCTCCGCTTTAATTAGTACCTTTCAATCTTGTAGTCTTCGTATGTCTCGGCTTAAGTCTGAGAGAAACTCAGTATATGTTTTTGTAAGGCCTTAGCTGTTAAGCTTACATCAATTATGTTTTTTTTTGCGAAATGGAATTTTAATAATTCATAATTGTAATAGATTTTTTAATTATTTATCCTCATTATACTTCAACCTCTCACCTGATAATGGGCTTACGCCCCCCCCAATATATGTTTCATTATAAGCTAACCTTACAAGGTAAAGCGCAATAAATAAAACCGGCGCTTCATAACATCTTTTGTGCCATCCTTGACAATGTTTGGGGTATGTTTAGAACGGAGTCAACCCAATATGAAGGTTCCTCCCTTTAAACCTCTCTCTCCTCAATCACAATTATCAAACTACCTGATGACTCCCATTAAATCCCTTTTTTTACTTAAATATTTGTTCGCCATTAATTTGTTTTCTCCTCGCTTTTTTCTCAATTTTTACACCTTTCTCCTCCTTTACCATACTTCTCATTTATACTGAAGAAATTGACAATTTTGTTGTCGCCGCTTTAAATAAAGCATGACATGATTTTGTATTGTTATGTTTGCGTGCCATGGCCATGGTGGCAAATATGCCATGCCATTCCTCGCTATCGGACAATGCTGACACTTGTATGCTCCATCATGACAAAGCCCTTTTTACCAGAGCAATCACCATCAACAAATTTTTGTCAGAAAAATAAATTTCTATGGTTCCCCAGCTACCCTCTTCACCTGATTTATGTCCGTGTTACCCCAAGATCAAAAACCACTTGTAATGACATAATCTTGGTACTATCGATAATATGCAAAAGGTGTGTAAGTACGAAGAGTGAAAACAACGCCCCCTTCAATGTATAGCAGCCTAAGTGAATTACTTTGAAGGGGAAAGTTTAAAATAATTATTATAAATATAATAATAATAATTATTATTAATTATTATATATACAAATAATAAAATTATTGCAAACAAAATATTAGTCTCTTTATTTTTCTGCCACATCTCGAATAATGGACCAGCTTGCAATTAACAATGCACGTTCCTTGGTTCAGTGCTCGAGTTTTAAATATTAAGTACTTCTTTGAAGTGGTCGTTGTCCTCATTTGTCTGCTATATGCAAACTTATTCCAATGCACTTTTGCATTTACTAATTATAGATATGGAATAATACCAATTTAATTGGTTAGCAAATAGTTTTAGAAGCTTTCTAAACGTAATCAATATTAGAAACCGTTTGAGCATCATGTTTAGGTGTTTTGCGATTAGTTTAACATGTAAAAATGTACAGATTATCATAATAATCACCATAATCGTTGCAGCATAAGTTGTTAATGTAGCAAAATTACAATGGAAAAAGTCATTTGAACACATATATACCCATAAACTGATTTTGTAAATATTAGAAATTATATAAACGATCATTTGCATTTAGCTTTTATTTCCTATAACAGAACTTCAATATGTCGTGTTTGTAGACCATTTGGATATAGTGTATAATAATAACGTTTCATTTAGTGAGCAGATTAAAATTTAAAAGCTTTTGTTATATTATATTCTGTCCCAAATAATAATTTGTTATTTCTTTGTAAAGCTTCCTTTTCTGTAATAATGTAACGGAAGATTTTCAATAAAATGAATATATAAATGCAAAGCTATATATATGTAAAAACTAACTCTTTATGTTGGTAAAATTAGTGTAATAGCAATTCTCGACCAAGAAAGCCAATAACATACAATTTCACGATTGTATACATATGTGTATGTGACCTAAAAGCAGAAAACTGACAATTAAGGCATTTCACAAAGAAACATACGACAATCGTAGCCATATGTTATAATTAGCTTAAAACGCATGCCTGGTAAATAAAGAAAAATGAAAGTAGCACCAACTAATAATACGTGGGCTACTATATATATTTCTGGCCTAATAATGAAAATGCGAATATTTATCAACGAAAAAGGTTTTATTGTTTTTCAAAATATTCTCCATCAAGATTTATACACTTTTGCATGCGCTCAAACCAATTTTCGAAGCACTTTTTCCACTCCGATTGAGACACCTCCAAAACATGGTTTTTGAATGCTTCAACAGCATCTTCTGGCTGTGGGAATAAAAAGAAGTCATTGGGTGCCAAGTCAGGGCTGTACGGAGGATGACCCATCAATTCGACGTTTTGTCCGGTCAAAAAGGCGCTGGTTTGAGCCGATGTGTGAGAGCTCGCATTGTCATGGTGCACAATGATTCGACTTCTCTTGTTCGTTTTTCGAATTTCTCCGAAGACTTCAGGCAAACAAATGGTGGTGTACCACTCAGAATTGACCGTCCTACGTTGCACAAGCGGAACAGTCGCCACATGACCAGTTTTGCCAAAGAAACAAGCGACCATTTGCTTCGAAGTGCTTCTTCCACGAACAACTTTCGTTGGATTTGACTCGTCTTGGAAGACCCACACGGTCGATTGCTGTTTTGTTTCGGGCTCATACGCATAGATCCATGATTCGTCACCTGTGACGATCTTATAAACGTCTTTTGAAGCACCGCGATCGTATTTTTTCAGCATTTCTTTACACCAATCCACACGAGCCTTTTTTTGAGCGATTGTCAAATTGTGCGGGATCCAACGAGAACAAACCTTTTTTACGGCCAGGTGTTCATGCAATATCGAATGTATGCTGGTGGGAGAAATGCCTAGGCATGCCTCTATCTCACGGTATGTCACATGACGGTCTTGCATTATCAGTTCACGTACGGCATCGATGTTTTCTGGAACAACGGCTGTTTTTGGACGACCTTCACGGAATTCGTCTTTGAGCGAGCGTCGGCCACGATTGAATTCGTTGTACCAGTTTTTCACAGTGCTATAGGATGGTGCTTCATAGCCATACAAAGATTTAAGTTCATCGATGCACTCTTGTCGTGATAATCCACGTCGAAAGTTGTGAAAAATGATCGCACGAAAATGTTCACGAGTTAATTCCATTTTTTTGCCAAATTGATTTTTTCAAGTCACTGTAAACAACACAAATGATAGTCGAACGTCAAAACGTTCTGAGTACGTTTATGCTAAAAAATGTCAAACTTTCCAATGGAAATGTCAGATCGCACCTGGCAACACTTAGTGTTGCCTAGGCCAGAAATATATATAGTAGCCTACGTAATTGATTTTGTTATATTAAGAACCATTTTCATTTTGTATTTTTCGAAAAAAAAACTCAATCGTGCGGAGTTGGTGTGAAAAAAATGAAATATTTTATTTTATAATTTTGATAAGTCAAAAAAATTGATGTACTTATGGTGTTTTGCAATATATTTTGTAAGTGCTCTATCTTAAATTTTAACTAAAACTTAATTGAAAAGTAACAATGGTACTAATATCGGATTTCCGAAAATAGTCCCTATAGTTAGAGGCATTATCATGAAAAAGCTACAGAAGCTTGTCGGCCATTGTTTTCTATTTTCCTCTTCCATTTTCTTCTCCGAGTATTAATACGTCAAAAAAGTTTGGTAGTAGGCTACTGTTGTCATTGAAGTCTTATTTTTGTATTCGAATATCACGATATCCTTAATATTGCTTAAAACCGTAGTTATTATCTTATAGCTCATTGTGTGAGACCTTAAATTTACGAATAGGCTATCTTTTATAGATAGATAAAATTAGTATATAAATGTCTCTGTAAAAGTTAAAAATTTAGATGAATTCCGAGTCCGCTATTTCTTTTGACATTGTGATTGTTCATATTATTTTGTCCTTTGACATACGTGTATGTATCAAGAATTCAATTGTAACAAACTATCTAGATATTTTTATAATTTGCTTCTTCTCCCACTTTTTTAATGTTATTTGAGAATAATTCATTTACCTTACCTGAAATAGGACTGTTTTCATTCGATCATCTGCTTCTTTTCTATGTATTATACAGATTTTGAGCTACAGTTTTTTGAAAGCAAGAATTATAAAAATTGACATTTATTTCAAAATGATTCATAGTATTTTTTTCCATTCTTCGAGAAGTTTTGTGATGTTTGAGTAAATTAAAAATTTGTCTTGGTTTGCTTTATTAAAATAGCAGTTAATTTAAACACTAATTAAATATAAAATTGTAGTTATAGAATTATAATTATATATATTCGCACAAGTGCTAAACTAGACATATATAACAACTTTCTATCTTTTCTTCATCACCTTCATGCGGTAAACTTTTTAATCTCATCCTATATATATCTTTATTAATCTGTATTAATAATAAAATACTCAATATCTCAGTTATAAAATAAATGTTCTGTAAATAACTTAAGTGTAACAGTCTTATGAAATCAATTTTTGTAATATACATACCTAACATTCTTATAATAGCTCTTCGAGATTGTTGGTGACGAGATTCCTTGTGCATGGAACCTTGTTGAACGCCTGTTGATACAGAAAATTTATTATATGAAATAATCCATAAATTATCGGTAAAATGAAAGTATATCTACCTAATGCTTCACTATGTCTTGTTCTAGAACGAATCCGAAAACCCATGCATCCATATAGAACCATTATAAGCACCATTGGTATAACGAAGAACATGCATGAAGAAAATTCCCATAATGGAAATCCCGGAGGATTTTCTAGCATCGCGCAAAATGCTGAATCAAGTATGGTTGAATTATCTGTTTAGAGAGAGTATGAAAACATTTTTGTTTTCTTAATGAAAATTATATAAATAAATAAAATATTGTACATACCGCCAGGATATCTAATATAATCAATTTTCGTAAAGATGCCAAAAGGCACTGCACTTAGGAAGCTAATAATCCATAAAGCAGCAATTATTCTCAAAGCTCTTTTAAATCCGCTCATTGTGTATAGATGCAATGGATGACATATTGCAAGAAATCTTTCCATTGAAAATGCTACTATTGTTAGTACTGAAACATATGTGGAGCTACAAGAACAAATAAAATTTAAATGATATTAAAAAAGGACACATACAAATAATTTTATGAAAAACTTACGCTTCAGATATAAGTGCCCTAATTTTACAAAAAGCTAATCCTAAATTATATGGATACTGATGCCAAAATATGCTCACTTCATATGGTAGTCCTATGACAAGATAGAAATCATTTTATTTTACAAGAAAATATGAAATTATATAATATATTTTTAATCTTCTATAACCTCAATGATAAATTTATTATGATTAATTAACAATATCTACTTATATTATGTATGATAATAAAAGCTTTAATTACATACTTTTAATTAAAATTTTTTTTTAAATATTTTTCAGTTCGCCAAAAATAAAGGATACAGACAGTGAAAATAAATTAAAACTTATTTTTTCAGCTCTACAAACTATCTTCTATCATCATCACTGCTTAATACCGTTTCTAAACTTTTGTTGTAAAAGAACTTTTGAATTGTGATTGCTTAATAAATCTTTGCATACTACTATAATATTATCATATGATCGTAAAACTTAAGTTGTTATCAAACTTATCTAATATTTTAAATTGCGGCATTACTAGATTGGGTTTTTGCAATTCTAAAAACGTTGAAAGTTTTTTTTTATTTATTCTAAAAAATAGTTATTACTTTAGTTTTATAAAAAAACTTACTATTCAACGTTATTTGTTATTTGAATATTTATGGATATTTTAGAATACCTAGAATGAAATGAATAGTAAAATATAGCTATTATTATTGTCTTTTATTACGATTCTTATGTATAAGGAAGAATATTCAAAATAGTTATATATATTTCATATAATTTCTAGGGTACAAACATTAGCAAAATTTATAGCAAAATTAATAAAATGTTTAGTAAGATATTTTTGTGAGCAGTAACTGTTATTATATTAAAGAAAATATGTTTTTTTTCTAAAATTTTCACGTTCAGCAATTTTTAATTATATATAATTTATGCATTTTAAAAATATATTAATCCGATTTAATTTTAAATTTACTTAGATCTAAAATAATTTTTAGTTAGTATATGTTATATCATTTTGAAAATTTTATAGTTAATTTTGAATTTGTTAAAAATTTGGATTAAAAATTTATATCATTGGTAAATGGACCACTTAAATTCATAAGAATTCTGTTTTGGTACTATTCCATTTTTTGCGTACACAAACTTCTGCTAGATTTTCCTTATACATGTTGAAAATTATCCTTATATATTATATTAGGTATAAGAAACTAATGATTTAAGCAGTTGCAGTACATATGGGGTTTTAAATTAGATATTATATGGAGTTCGTAATGATACCATATATGATTCCAACCTAAGTTTTTCCAGGGTAGCCAAATAAAATGTTTTCTAAAAATTACTAAAGAAACTTTTATTGGCTGTCGAAAACAAAATAAATATTTTCTCAATCATGTTCCAATATTGAAATTTTGAGTTTAATTTCTTAACTACACTACATCTTGAAATAAGTATTTTACAATAGTCCGTTGTCGAGGTCCAGTTCCTTTCTTCTCCTTTTCTTAAGGGTAACAGATACGTGGGCTACTATATATATTTCTGGCCTAATAATGAAAATGCGAATATTTATCAACGAAAAAGGTTTTATTGTTTTTCAAAATATTCTCCATCAAGATTTATACACTTTTGCATGCGCTCAAACCAATTTTCGAAGCACTTTTTCCACTCCGATTGAGACACCTCCAAAACATGGTTTTTGAATGCTTCAACAGCATCTTCTGGCGACGAAAATTAAAAAGAAGTCATTGGGTGCCAAGTCAGGGCTGTACGGAGGATGACCCATCAATTCGACGTTTTGTCCGGTCAAAAAGGCGCTGGTTTGAGCCGATGTGTGAGAGCTCGCATTGTCATGGTGCACAATGATTCGACTTCTCTTGTTCGTTTTTCGAATTTCTCCGAAGACTTCAGGCAAACAAATGGTGGTGTACCACTCAGAATTGACCGTCCTACGTTGCACAAGCGGAACAGTCGCCACATGACCAGTTTTGCCAAAGAAACAAGCGACCATTTGCTTCGAAGTGCTTCTTCCACGAACAACTTTCGTTGGATTTGACTCGTCTTGGAAGACCCACACGGTCGATTGCTGTTTTGTTTCGGGCTCATACGCATAGATCCATGATTCGTCACCTGTGACGATCTTATAAACGTCTTTTGAAGCACCGCGATCGTATTTTTTCAGCATTTCTTTACACCAATCCACACGAGCCTTTTTTTGAGCGATTGTCAAATTGTGCGGGATCCAACGAGAACAAACCTTTTTTACGGCCAGGTGTTCATGCAATATCGAATGTATGCTGGTGGGAGAAATGCCTAGGCATGCCTCTATCTCACGGTATGTCACATGACGGTCTTGCATTATCAGTTCACGTACGGCATCGATGTTTTCTGGAACAACGGCTGTTTTTGGACGACCTTCACGGAATTCGTCTTTGAGCGAGCGTCGGCCACGATTGAATTCGTTGTACCAGTTTTTCACAGTGCTATAGGATGGTGCTTCATAGCCATACAAAGATTTAAGTTCATCGATGCACTCTTGTCGTGATAATCCACGTCGAAAGTTGTGAAAAATGATCGCACGAAAATGTTCACGAGTTAATTCCATTTTTTTGCCAAATTGATTTTTTCAAGTCACTGTAAACAACACAAATGATAGTCGTACGTCAAAACGTTCTGAGTACGTTTATGCTAAAAAATGTCAAACTTTCCAATGGAAATGTCAGATCGCACCTGGCAACACTTAGTGTTGCCTAGGCCAGAAATATATATAGTAGCCTACGTATCGTTTTTTTTGTAATAACTTAGCAATTGATATAAGGAAACTTTAGTTTTTAATGAAATATTTCCAAGACACGAGGGTCATATTAAAAATTTATGTATATTGAACCTCATAGATTTATATTATCGTATTTTATAATATACATAGATTTGGGTACTTACAATAAATAATACATATAATACTTGCCAGATTCTAGATATATGTATAAGCATAAGAAGATTCAATTGAAAATTACATGTGGGATGTAACCTATTCGATTTTATGATATCAACTTTTAGTACATTTCCTTTTGGAAAATCGCTTCTGTTTTCAAAGTTAATAGGGATAAGGTATTGAGTGGCATATATCCTAATAGATTTCTCTATATGGCTGTGCTCTTACATAAGTATTTACTCCACCTAAGCAAAATCTACTTTAAGTAATTGTTTCCACTAACTTTATATCTGTAAAGTTCGTTTACATTTAATAAGTTGTAGTGGATCTCTCATGTTTTTTGATAATAGCTGCGAAGTTAAATATAAAGAAAACCGATAGTTGCCTTTTACATAAAAATAAATATATTTATATTTATATTAATATATTAATATTAGTATACTTATATTATTTATATAACAGTACTAAATATATTTTAATGAATTTGTCTAAATATTTTAGTTTTACAAGAGTAATGATTGACATTTGAATATTGATACGTTGTTTATACTCTCTCCTAATCATAAGCAAAACTAGAAAATTAACAATGCCATGCAAGGTATGAATCTTCATTTTTAATACCAGCTTGTGAATAAATACTTGAATTCTATTTTCAAAGTAACAGTAGCATGGATGTGTTATTCAATAATAATCTTTACAAAATTTTGTGAATTTTAATGAAATTATTGATTTGTATTTAGAAGGTAAAAAAAACAATGTAACTCTAAAATCACTTATCATAAATTATGCTATAACCAAGAATCTTGTATAGCGAAATTAGAAAACACAGGTCTATTATGTTCGTGATTGTATGGAAATTCTACGTCACGGCACTACTTCCACAACATAGGGAATAAAGAAATAGTCAACTCCAATTCATATTATATGTTGAAATTGGGAATAAGCACTATTATATATATATATATATATATAATACAGAAGATATATAATAGAAGATATATATTTGGAACTGTCCACGCATAACTAGTTAAATTTTATTGAATATTTCTCTTGTTGAAAGTCTCTTTTTATAATTTTTTCGAATATTGTATGTAAACTGATATGATATGACTAACCGAATGCTATAAGTACAGCCGTTTTTTCTTTGATAACTATTAATTGTCAAAGAAAAAAAAGGCTACACATGTAGCGTTTTATCAGACCTTTAATCGGGCAATAATAATGCAGCATGCAACCTTTCAGAATCTCGAATTCTCGCTAAAATTTTTAATTTGTGTAACCATGAAAATATTTATTTAATAAAGTTTAATTTGATCAAAGGTTATGATAAATCTAAGATTATATTATTAGATTAGATATGGTATAATCATCATTTATTATATGTTATTTTCAGCTGTTACTTTAAATATTACGATAGAATAATGTATCAGTGTTTCTTTAAAAATTAATTAAAAATATGGTTCTATAATTTTTTATAGGATAATATTCAATTTATAACAAAGTATAAAGCAAGTTGAGTAACGGCCATAAACGTCAACAGACTTTTAGTATTGTAGTTCCAGAGAAATAATGTAATAAAAAATTAACGCATTCAAACATACTCTCAGTTCTATAATCTTAAATATCAAATTGTAAACAATTTTGCTTTCCTGCAAGATATAATCACTTATTTGTATTTCGAAACATTATATGGAGGCCATACATACATGGCACAAGCATATCGTTTTTAATACTAAATAGTAATCTTTTAATACACAACGTAATAATATATCCTATTTGGATTTATACAATTAAATTTTGGTGTTAAACTCAAAGTTCCAATTCCTATCGAAAGACAATTTGTCAGGGGATCTTTTAACTCTCTTTAAGCGGAGAAACGCAAATGGAAGTTTAGCCTTAATTCACTGCTTTAAGATATTGTATATTATATTGTTTTAATAAAATCATATAGCAATATTAAATTGTTATGAAATCTGCTTGTCACAAAATATTTGTAGTTGTAAATATAGACTAAAAAAATAGAAATTGCTTACAAACTAAAAAACAATTCAATCATAGACGCTTTGTTGCGTTACACCAAATTTTTAGCTTGTAATTTTGTGTTTCGTTGTCCAATAATGTCTGCAATTCTTCGTTAGCGAATTTTTCCTTCCGCGTTTACTATTCTTTTTTATAAAAATCACGAGTCTTGAAGTATTAAAGCCATTGACAGAATTTATTTTAATCTTTATATTTCTAATTATAATTTGCTATACTATATACGAGTTGTGTCAGAAAAGCAATGCGAATAGTATTCACTGAGTTCAATCTAGCAGAACTGTGGAATTCCGCAATAGCTAGCTTGTCTATTAGTCCGTTTTTGACAAGCAGTTCAAGTTTCAATCTATTCCGGTAGCAACGCAACCCTCTATAGCGTGATAAGTGAAGTTGTGTTGTTGTAGCGTGTAACGAAACATAGAACAGCGAAATTTTGTATTAAGGTTGTTAAATCCATAATTATAACTTAGAATAAAGGGTTCATTCCCTTAGATCCAAAATTGCAGATACTTGGATGCTCCACCATGACAACGCCCATTTTATTACGCGGTCATCAACATCTACAAGTTTTTATCGAAATTTCCAAGCCATATTTTACATTTGATTTAAGTCCATGTGACTTTTTTTGTTCCTTAAGAGCAAAAAATACTTAAAAGGCTATAATGTTGCTAATACCCAAAGGAATGTGCAAAGGAATATAACCGAGAAGCTGAAGGTGATTCGAATTGAAAACTTCCAGCACTGCTACACAAAGTCAAAACAGCATCGATTACTATCTCATTACTATTAATAAATATGTTTTTATTATCTTGAATAAATAATAATAAATGTAACCGCTTAGAAAATAGTCCAACATGTATCTATTATCATTGATTAAATAATCGTTACATCTACTATCACTTTGCATTATTTGTTATTATTTTATATAATACGAGTATAATTCGTATAATATTACAGAAACCGTACAAAATATTAAATATTAAGAGTCACTTATTCCTGTTTTGGAATATTAAATGTGAAACTGTTATTATTTCTTCAAATATCTACAAGCAAACTGGAATAGGAGCTTTCTGTGCTATATTTCATAGAATTTTTAGCAATATTCATAAAATTTCGAATGAATAAAAAATATGGGGCACGAACTTTGAAAATCACTGACAGACCACGCCGTCAGAAAATTTTGTGAACAACTGAATAATTTATTGTATTGTTCCTCACCAAAATGGGATATTTTTCAATTTTACAAATTTTGAGGTTGACAAACTTTTTCAAATTATAAAACTTAGAAAAATAAACCATGAAAGTAAATTTTTTTTACGGGTACATACTCGTAACTTTTCAGAACTATGAGCCGGTGGTCCATTACATATTTATGAAGTTTCTTAAGTTTTTAAGTTATTAAGTTTGAAGTGTGGACGACTTTGTAATATTTTAATAATGAAAATATATTTTTCTAAACAAATACCTTAGATTATAGAGTAATCCATAATCTAAGGTAAATACTTATTCGATATGCTAGGATTCATACTGACACAACTATACATAAAATTAGTAATAAAAGATCAAATTCAAAACTACGGAAGTGCAATTACAGTAAAAAGGTGTAAATGTAATGAAATTAATAAAAATTAAGTAAAAGTACTCATCTCAACATTTATTCTGAATCCTATAATTATATTCATAAAAAGTAGATGTTAAATAAACAAATTTTTCAAACTACTAATTAAGTAGTTTTATATTAACTATATATATTTAATTGTTTACAAAGCATGTACTTTTAAAATGTAATTTTATAAAAGTTTCTTGTTAAAAAATAAATCAAATAGTTTTTAAATTAAATATATTAGAGTAACTAACTGTACAAATGAGTCCTTGAGATTTTTCTATATACTCATAGGTAGACATAATATAGAATTCTTAACCTCGTAAGAAAATTATAAATAAAAATTAATGAAAATGTAAACTTTTGAAAGTAAAAATAAGTATCTCTGTAAATCTCATATCTGAAATAAAAACATACAAAAATTTGATAGATTTGGGTAAACCAAACGGAAATTGATTGCACATCATGTTTATTGGCAACTTAACTTTTTTTTATTTCATAGCAATATTTATTATAAAAATAGGATAGAAAAAGAATGGTTGTTATGACATATAATATGTTATAAATTATTTAATAATTAGAAACGAAAGGGATATTAGCTTGTCAAATTGTTACGCATAGAAAAAAGGCACTAATGATCTTATGGAAAGTTTCTCAGGCGGAAAGCTTAGTAGAAATGGGAAATTATGAAAACATTGTAATTAGGCAATTTTTTATAATATTAATTTTTGAAATGTATTTTTAGTAATGTATTTTTTCAGAGTTTCTTTAGATGAAATTCATGGGCACATTGACTAGAAAAATACAGGCAATAATATAAATTGTACAGTCTAGTATGTAATGTCAATACGGAAGTATGTGAACATATGCTCATTTTAATAGAAAAATCGTATAAAAAGATATCCCTTCTTAACCGCCTTCGCAGAAGAAAGATAGAACCAAATCCTTGATAGAGGATTATAAATATTAAGCCATAAATACTAAATTCAAAAACATACAACCCAAAAAAGTTTTTTCTTAATATATCATCAATATTAGTTTATTGAGTACTGACAATGTAATATTATAATACTGAATACAATTATTAAACAATAGATTAACTGTTTAGACATACAGTTTTCGAATTATTTAAAACTTTTCATTTTGAATTCAGCATAATTTTTTTTTATTATTTTAGTTTAATTATATAATAAAATTAAGTAAAATAAATATTTTATATCAAATATTTTATGAATAATTATGTAAAGTAAATTTTGGGCATATCTTACAAATAATTTCAAATATATGGAATATTGGGTTTTTAAAAGAAATAGGCTCAAATGTGCTTCGTTTATAAATAATGTAAGATATTTAACAAATCAAATTGTTCATCATCCAGCGGTATATATAATGCATGTGCTGTCCAGACCAAAATATCCCATTAAAAGAATACTGACGGACCTCATTTTTACAGCATGATGTCACATTCCATTGATTCAGATCGAACTTATTATACACAATTAATATGAATGCGGAGGCGTTGATATAAAATATTAATATATTGGTTTTAAAATCTGAGGAGGAAGAGTAATATCTGCTCAGCATTTGAATGTAAAAATATCGTATAAATGCGAACTGTTAAGTGATTTTTGAATATTAGTGATGTCCGACTTGAAGTAAATTAAGAAATATGAAAAATAAAAAAAACATTAAATTTAATTCATTTGGCTTTAACAAAATATTTTTGATTTTCAGCTGAAGATAACTCGCTCTCAACCATAACTTTCTCATTGAAAACAACACACATCCTATCTGACACTCCTGTGGCGATCTTGTAACTATTTCACATATATTAGGAACACGTCAGCAAGTTAAGAATTTCTTTCCATGCAGGGTTCCTCCCATTGAAGAGCACCTAGATCCAACAATTTTATTCCCAAGTCAATTTTTGAACCTGCAGTTTTTAACTCTAACTATTTGATCCTACTAAAAACAGAAAAGTTTCGTTTACGAAACAGGTAACGCTCACTTACTTGAAACTTGAAGTTAAAAAATGGCCTCATGTACATGGTGCTATGAAAATGAACCTAGCTCTTGTATAAAGCAGCTTACATACAAATACACAAACAAATTTTTAGATGGCAGTTAATTTGTTAAGCCGATCTATTCCTATAATACTGTGTACACAATTTTCGATTAGTTTCAATTTCGAGGAACTACTTTCTGCTGAGGTTGTCATCACTACCAAACTTTAAAATACCTGCAAAGCTCCTGTTAAATTCGGATAGATTGACACTAGACCAAACTTATGGATTTTATTCAGTGCTTTGAATGATTAAATTTGACATATGTATCGTCCTCTCATCAGTTTGTCGACCTTTTCAATATTAATTCCATCCACAAAATATTATTTATTTATATGCTTCGCTCATGAAAGCATTTGACAAGATTTAATATGTATATGCTTTATTTTCTTTTTGCTTTTGTGTTAGCCTGTTTCAGCGAAATTTTTCAGCACTTCGCCAATTATAGTAATTTTATCCTATAGATAAAACGCTCTTTTCTATAGGAAATTATCAAGGAAACATCTCGCAACACTATATTGAAGACTGGGCACTCTATGCACTTATAAAATTTTAAATGAAAATATTTATTTATATTTACATTTTAATTATGCGATTATCTTTTCAAATTACAGTTATTTTTTTTTCAATATCAAATTTGTTATTGTTTATTTAGTACATAATACATGTTGCATCACGTACACAACGCAAGAGTATCATCTTTTCTCAAAAAACAGCTTGAAAATGCATATACTCCTATTATTCAGGTACATAAATATTTAATTAAGCCCAAAATGATCAGTATATATAGAATAAGAGCATATTTTTACAATCAATTTTATCTGCTTTCAAATAGAACATAAATTTGAATTTATAGATAATTTTATGTTCTTCTTTAAAACGGAAGTCTAATGTAAACTGACATGGGTTTTTCTATGAACATTTCTATGCCAAACCATAAAATTATTTGTCGTTCATTGAATTTTATTGGCTAAATCCTCCTCTTACAAGAATTATGGTGTAATATATCTTAAACGAAAATTATATTTGGCAGCTTGATTTTACTTGAAAAATATGACTGCCTGTAATTTTATTAGAATTAGAAAAGGAAATTTATATGTCAACATATATTTATTAATGCAATCAATATTCATCTTGAACATAGAAAATTAGATTTGCCTTAATAATATGGTACAATCTATACTATTTTTGGATGTCTGTTAATAATATTATGACTTTTTCTTTACCATACTTTCATTATTGAAATACATTTGCTTGTATAAAATTATTTTTAAAATAAAAAAACAGCACAAAATAATTATAGTTAGTGAAATAGCTATGAAATAAGATACATAAAATTTACAATATAAACACATTTAATTGATGTTTTTCTTATTGAAAAAGTCAAATGGCTGCGAACAATTCTATATATGTATATGTAATTATTTGAAGCTAAAAATTTCATTAAATCTACTAATTTTGCTAACAGATATTATTTACGTACGCATTTTGATCAAATATTCTATATTTCTTAAGTTAACGTCATATAATATTATATCCTTTTTACATAAGTTTAAGATTAATTAACTCAGTAATAAAGAATAATTATTATTCTTCAAGAAGTGAATAGTAAGACCCTTTCAATACCATTTACAAAATATCCATTTTTATTTATTGAAAATTAAAAAATTGCAGAAACTGGCTAATACATTCTCTCATTTAAATTGCTTTATTCAAGGAAGAACCTGAAAAAATATTTTGTTTGAAATTTTAATTAATTTGAAATTTTTTACTACTTAATCGTATACAAAAATATCACTTCTATTATCAATGAAAAAATATCAGTATTTGTTTTAACTGAAGAGAAGGAAACATATTTACGATGGCTATAAAAAACGGAAAAAAAGGAAAAAAACGGAAAAAATTCTTTTAACCCAGACACAATAAAAATATCCTTTTAAGTGGTAAAAAATAAGAAACTATATTTCTGTTCAATAAACTTTTCTTTAAAATATGGTAGATTTTCAAATTAGTTTTTGTATTTTAATAAAACTTCGACTAAAGTTATAAATAAATATTTATTTCCGATATTTCAAAATCAGGGTCTGCTCGCATTTCAAAAAATCTTGACACCATAATCTTTTAAGGCGCCGAATAGTGATTTTGGTGAAGATGAATGATGAGAGTTGACGTTCAAGAGGATTATAATGGAAACAAAGCCTAGCATAAAATTTTTGTTACGGGAAATTCATAATTCGCTGACAAAAGGGATATTTTTGTGTATAACATTGTTTCAGAAATTGTTATATGGGCTGTAGACTTGGGAGGAGGAAGGTAAAAAAAGATTTTGAGCAAGTTCATTGCTCTTGGCATGGTTTTCGCTAGTATTGCGCATGATAAGTAAAGAAGGCGGGGGATCCAAAATTTGGCAGTAAAGTGTTTTCACATTCACATAACAAAAAAAATTGTTTTCATTTAATATATTGGGTGTAAGGGAAAGTTCTGTCGTTTTTGAACACTTGCACTTTTATGCGTTGTCGACTCTTAGCGAAAATTCTGTTTCGACTGAAATCGATTAACTCGTTGGATTACTATGTGATTGATGGTTTATACATATTTTTTCGTATTTTGATCAGTTTTTTTAAACTTGTAAAACAGTCAACATGTGTGAAGAAAAGGTGCAGTTAAGACATTGTATGTTGTATGAGTTCCAAAAAGGGAACAACGCGATGGAGGCAAAAAAAAACGTATGTGGCGTGTTTGGAGAAACAAACACTTTCTGTTTGGGTGCTACACGAATTAAGCAAAATTTGGAGAAACAAACAGTTTCTGTTTGGGAGAAACTTTCTGTTTGGGTGCTACACGAATTAAGCAAAAAAACTTTAATGGATCGAATTTCAATATTTTCTTCAAATCTTGCTCGTCACAAAAGGAAACCGTTTTAGGACCGCTTGGTGACTGGTGATAAAAAGTGGATAGTTTGTAAACATGTGGTAAGAAAAAGGGCATATGTTTACAAAGGGGAGACACCACCGACCACATCCAAAGCTGGTGTGCATCAAAAGAATGTTATGTTGTGTTGTTGGTGGGATCGGAGGGGTATTGTCCACTATGAGTTACTGAAAGAAAATGATACGGTCGAGGCTGATCGTTACTGTTCGGAACTTGTTGTTTTGAATAAAGAAATTCAATGTAAACGTCCATATTTGTCCAACAGAAAGGATGTAATTCTTCACCATGACAACGCTAGACCGCACGTGGCAAGTTAAACCGTACAAAAAATTGCAGAGTTGGGTTGGGAAACTCTACCTCATCCAGCATATTCTCCAGATATTGCACCATCTGACTATCATCCGTTCATGTTGCTGCAAAACTTTCTTAATGGAAATGAATATATAAATTATGACGGTGTCCAAATGGCAGTGGAAGAATACTTTGCGTCCGAGGACTTCTTTCCAAGAGGTTGGATAAGCTGCCAGAACGCTGGAAGACAGTTGTAACTAATAAAGAAAATAATATTTTGGATTAATTTTAGATTTTTTTTCCCTTACACCCAATACATATGGTCTATTATAATAGATACCTCATAGAAGAAAATATTTAAATTTTCTTTATATACTTTAGCGTAGGGTGCCTTATAGAGCCGATACATCTCTCTATAAGCACTTAATGGTCTTAACTTAGTCAACGGTATAACTATAAACGGATTCCGCTTTTCATTTCCCAATCCAATTCATTTAGAGCACAAACCCAAAATTACCTAACTGTCCTTTTTTTGTAAGATTTTTATTGTGTAAAGTGCAATACTACTAAATTTTATTTGAACATCTTCTGTCTTTCCCATTATAACTAAATTTGAGTTTCAACTTCTGTAACATAAAATGGAAAATAAAAAGAAAAACTAATGAATTTTGATTCGTTCTACTACTAGGTGTAAATTTACTCGTATATGAGTACAATTTTAGTGACAGTTTCAAAACAATTTTAAAAAGCACGGTTGCAACTATAAAGAGCATCTATAAATTTTAATGATGTTCATTATTATAATGTCTAAATTTTTTTCTTTAATATATTTCAATTATTTCAAAAAACATACATTTTTCTGTTAATATGAACAAAATTTTAACTGAAAAGTAATATGAGATCAAAATAAGTATCATAATTCATGCTTCCATTTCAAATAAAAATAAACGTATTATATAAACATTAAATCTGTAAATATTCTTATTTAGTCAAATTGACCTACTTTAGATTTTAGCACACTTTAGATTTTTTTCCTTAAATTTAGTTAATTTAGATTTTGGTATAGTATATTAAAATACAAATAACACAGAAAAATATTTAAAAATATAAACAGAACCCTAAATTCTTTAATAAATATTATATTTAAAAATAATAAAATAGGATAACTTAATAGAGAAATAAATTCCGCATATAAAAGGTAGTTCTAAAGTAACAAACCAAAACAATAAATGGGACTAATAATGGTATTATATAATATAAGACTGTAGTAAAAGATGATCATATTATAGAATACAAGGACTAAAGCAGCTTTCTATCTATTTGAAATTGAAAATCCTGAAAGCAAATAGAAAATAACAATGTATATATTATTCCATAGGGCGTTGAATTGGATCCTTTTGTTAGGGTAGATATCTTCCTCGAATAACAAAATGTGAAAGATTTAGAAAATCCTTACTCAAAGATTACAAGAAAATACTTCTAAATATAACTACTACGAAGCTAATAATATAGTATTTACTAAAACTGTGAAAAATGTGGAAGCTTATTGATATTGACATTTGTTTATTTTCTTGTAAAACACTTCAATTCATTTTAACTTATGAATTAGCACGAAATATATAAAGAAAAAAATAACAAGTTCATAAAATTTTGCTTTTCTAGGTAATATTTAAATAGTTCATTTAAGTACTGCAATATTATGCTTAGCTACGTATAATATTGTTTATATAGAAGTCGAAGACTTTTAGGTCTTGTGTCAACTGTTTATTAAAATATAGTCCAAGTATCAAACTAGTGCTTTGCGATATTTCACTAATTATGATATGTAAGTCAGTATGATATACGATAAATACTGCAAGTTACCTGGATAGATTTACATTCGTTTACTTTTGTTCTCCACTTGGTAAATCAGTTTTGAGGAGTTTTATAATTTCGATTTGGAGGATGTTGGGTATTTTTGCAAGATGAAAAGCATATGTAGTAAATAAAGTACTACATATGTTTGGAATATCGGATATATAATTATTATAGAGGATGAAATATTGGAGAATTTATTGGATTTATTTACATAGACATACCGATTTGTTAGAATGGATTTAATTATAGAATAACTAGAAATATGTATAGAAATGCACCGAGCCAATACTCGTTTCTTTCTAAACCGGAGTAAATGAAATCAACTCGGCGACCCTGCTGTTATAACGCACATTAATAGATACGAGTAAGTAAAATATTGATCATTTGAATAGGGGATGTAACTGGTATAAGAGATATTCTACAAATATGCTAGGTAGTAGCTAAAATATAAGAAAAAAATTATATTCACGTGCAGATTTTTCAAAATAATAAAATTGGACTGTAAATAATAATAATGGATAACTTTATAAACTCTACAGATTCTTATCTTCCACTTTAAGTGACCGAAGGCATAACTTCAGTTAGTATGGACATCCAAAAAGTTTGTTAACTATAACATGGCAAATTGTAAATGTAGGGAAAATTAAATTAATATATGTTTAATAAAGTCATGAAAAATAAAAAAAACCTCCGAATTTCGACATTAATTCTTAAATGGTTCATTATTATCGTTTTTGCTTCGATATTCATTATTCGTGTTTTGGCTTTTAGTGATTTTGCTATAGATTTTTTGTTTGTAATGCCAGTTTGCATGTTATTTTCCTTCCCACCGCCTGCGATGAAGAAGAGCGAAAAACAAAGTGTGTATTTGCGTAACGGAGTATAACAAACGAATTTTGTGACCAGAAAAGTACATGGTGTTGTATGTCTACAAAAATAGTCATTCTTACCTAAATGATGGTACTGCGAACTTTTTTCAACCAAAGTATTATTCTCTTTCATAAACTTGACTTTTATTCCTGCACGGATATTTGGTCAATTTTCGTTGAAAATTCATAAATATTTTGCACGCAGTAATTATTTTTCAATAAAATTATAAGCCAATGTCAAGTATGCAGATACAAAGCCACTTTTACATTTCATGCAGGGCTGGCAAATTAGAATAAGTTGTAGCCATCACCAAGTGCACTAACAACTTGCCAACTGCTCTGTGCATTAACTAGGAAATAAATAATGTGGCTGACATTATCAGATGGACTGCCTCCTTCCAATGATAATTTTAGCCATCAACCAGTTTGGTATTCACATGAAATAGCAGTATTATGACGTAAAAGAGATATTACCTCGAAAAAATACTCTAAAGCGGCGAATCTTAAACTAAAGGTGAGATATGCTAAGCGTTCCGCTTTGAAATACTTTACTGCTACAATTGACATGAAGACTTTTCCAAGGGAGGCATGGGTAGGGATTAATTTAATTCTCGGTCATCATAAGAATAGAATTATTCTTTCAGTGAAGTTGAGAATGGGACTATAATCGACTCCTTATCTATTGTCTAGGAATTTGCTACAGTTTGATCATCATTCTCATCTAATGACCATCTTAGTAAGGTATGTCACATAGGGAAACTATCTTGCATGGATAATCTCTTGTTATATATCTTGTACTATATGGTATCTCTTGCAGAATTTGGGTTTGTACTAAGTTCTTTCAAGCAAACATATCATAATGAAGACAAAATTTCATTTAGAATGATTGAGGCAAGCTTGTTATTCTGTAACTGGTAAAGTTTACGTTTTTAAACTATTGAAAGTGTAGCTGTCACAATTCCAGTGCCTGAACGGTAAATTACACATACAATTAATTTGGCTAATGATATCATACCGATTTCTCTATTGACTTATATTTATAATATTCTGGAAAAGATTCTTATAGTAAAGACTTGATTTACAGGTCAGGCAGAGTCACTCTGAAATTAATTTTTCAGCTAAAGAATACGATACATACGTGCTATAAGAATAAACACCATGAATTACTGTTATTACTTGATAACTGCAAATTTTCCATGCATAATTCTTGAACCAATAGCGAAGTGAAATGTTAAACTAGTATGTTCCTAATTTTGCAATTTTCAATATGTGGAAAACCCTTCCGGTCCAAAAAATTGTTATTTTTCTTTCAAATGTCGAACTTAAATGGGAATTCATCAGGCATATGCTGTTTTGTCGGTTTGTCATTACCTTTATTGCGATAATCTTTTAATTCTGGTTATACAAATATAAAGATCAATTCCCATTAAAAATAGCCAATGACTTCATATTTGTCGTAAATACTCCTGCAAGTTTCTCTTTCAGCTATCAGTTTTTATGAAAATCCTAGGCATTACTATTGTTCGTAGATATACATAGAACTTACACATTAAAATCCGAATCAATTCCATTTTAAATATGGCAGAAGTTCTGATTGGCAGTAAATATAAGGTACGATAGAGTGGAGCTATCAGAGATACCAATGTTCTGTGGGACGAAATGATGGTTTATTATTTTACTTTATGTGCCAGAATTCCAGTTAGGCAAGGCAGCAATAAATCATTATATAAGACTGACGCATATCAAACTTCAACGATAGATTCGCTACATATCAAAAACAAAATATGTGATTCAACTTCGTCTTCATAATAATATCGCATCTTAATAGAGATCCATCCACCATAACTTTGAATTTCTAAACTTCCCCTCTTTAGCCTGACTAGTACAAAAAGGCAACTACTGATCCGGCCCTCTCCAAAATACTTTTCCTAGTCTTTAAATTAGATGCAGTTTATAGTCCCAATCATCGTAATATCCTTATATAGTCTTATATATACATATATATATCACATAATATTCCTTATAGAAACAATCACGCAGCCATGAAAGTCATTTGTGGCCCATCAAGTGATCCTGTTCTATATTTGACAAGAATATTTGACATAACCAGGGTGTTGAATTGCGTTGTATTTCAGATTTTGTATTAGTTCCGAGCAAAGGACCGATCAATTGGAGGAGAAAACTCTGCGCCGCGCAGTATTCACAGCAATTCCTAACTAGCTCCACTTGCTAACCAAATGGCAAATGAGACCTTTAGACATTCGTCGACACGCTGAGTGAAACGTTTCTTTAGAAATATTGGCCAATCATTGCCCAACCAGTCTCCTCGAGAACGTTATCTAAATTTTAAGCAAGAATATTGCCCATAAATTGGGATAGGATATTCTGTGGTCACACATAATTTTCTTTTCAGAAACCACCCTCTTCCAATCTATCTCTACTGTGATATTCTAATACATAAAATTAAATTTTATCGTAATGGTATGCCATCAACTGTTGTATTAAGCTTGGTGAATCTACGAGTTTGACTTATCCTAGGGACATACATCTGGTACCGATACCACGTACTTTCGATACTACTTTGAATACCATATATGTATGACCATTAATATTCCTGGTATCGGTACCACGAATATTTTCATTGTTTTCCTATATACAAACATGATAGTTTAACTGATTTCAACGCCATATATGAAATAATGACATTGATTTGTTGCTTGTAGGAAGAATAAATGATGTATTGTTTTCAGTTCATTAATATGAAATATATACATATTATATTTTCTACGGCTTTTAATTGCTCGTAATTTTTTAATATTATTTGCACTATCCAACCTATTTATTTTTTATAATAGCTCAAACTACAAACAAACTCGGGACTTTAATAGTAATCCGAAAAGATTTACTGACATGAAATTTTTGAGGACAAAATAGGATCTGGCAAAACTTTCATACCGGGGCTCACTACTAAATTATTGATTTATTGCTAGGTTTTTTTATTAAAAAAACTAACAATGCTCTTTTATATTTTAAAATTTTCTTAAATATGTAAATTTTAAGTATTAATATGAATACTTATATATAATATTTGCAATAATCATTGTTCGTCGTTCAATATTTCCAAAAACTTAACAAAGAATATGTAAGTGTACCTTGGGCTTAGTTTGGGGTTGAAAAATAATAGTTTTTGGGTTGGAAAGCGGAAAATATTACGAAAAATTATTTCATTTTTGGAATTACAAAAGTTATCTAAAAAAGAGTGAATTATTTCAAATATTACTTTTTCAATGATATTACTATGATACAGAAGTTGATTGGTTTGGGAAGTACTCGAAGTCAACTTTTAACTTACCTAATCTTGAAAAACCCACTTTTTGGTATTATTTATTTATAATTATAATAAAGAAGTTAAAACCATTTTTAATTTCTGTAGTATACGAGTATACTTATTAAAATGTAAGACTCTTATCAGGTGTGTTCTGGAGTATTATGAGTGTGCGATTATAATTTATTATTTAAGTTTAAGATTGTGCGTACATGCATATTTATATGTAAATTGTAATAGAAGATTAAATGCACTCTTAATTAGTTCCTTTACAAAGGTATTTTATTAAAATACATATTATTAATTGTAAGATACTATTATTATTATTCTCCATTTTATAGTATTGATAAAATGCTATAAATATAAATAATAAAAACTGTAGAAGGTTTTAAATACCTTTCAATAAACATAGATTTTTTCATATCCGTATTATAACTACAATGAGAGTATTCTCCGAAAATTTTAGTAAGAGCATTTATACTCTATTGAAATACGACTAACTTTCTATTAACCCAAAAAAGTGTATTAAAGATTACGAATATGATTTGTACAATTTTAATTCCTAGAGAAAAAAGTTGCAACTTTTGCAATTAATAGTAAATCTCAACTAATCATTTTTCCCTATAATTTGTTTATATGTGTACTAAAATTAAAAAATTAAATTAATTCGTAATATGACTTTAAATATTTTTAGCTATGCAACCAATGCAATAGCATATTTTATTTACAAGTTATTTTTCTGTTACTTCCATCAAATCACAAAAGAAAATTACCTTTCTTTATAAAGGACAATTGAAAGTATCATATGATGCGATGATTATAAATTGAAAAATAAGTGAGCGTTTATAGAAATAATGATTTATTAAAAAATTTAAAAAATAGCAAGTTTGAAGAGGTCTTTAACAATAAAAAAAAAGACTAACAATTATCTATTTAAGTAAACTATTATTATTGCCTTTTTTACATTAATTTTTTGTAATATTATATTTATAATCAAATTTAAATTGTAAGCGCCATTGCACGGGGTGCCGAGGATATGTAAATAGCATAATTCCAATTGCAAACGATGGCTGTAATAGTAAACTATAAATTAAATAATATTCAAGTTTTAATTTTAGGTGTTATGGTGTGACAGAAAAGTAAAGGGATACATATTTTATCCAAATTTTTTTTTTAAATTTATCCATCAATTTTATCGATGTAGATCGGCGGATGCGTTATTTCCATTTTACGTATCAGTGTTGGAAAACTTCAACTGGAATCGCTTTCACGTCCTTGGTTATACTTTTTTGGATGTTATCGATAGTATCAAAATTACGTTATTTCAAAAGGTTTTTAATTTTGAGGAACAACAAGAAGTTATATCACTTTGAGGGGGCGTTTTCTTAGGGAGCGCTTTCATAGTTCAGCACCCAAGCGTTGTTCATATCCAATCCTTTTAATCACTTCTCTATTCTTCCGAATGTTTTTTTTATTTAATCGTAAGAATATTTTGCGCCATATTACTCATGCCCAAATCTTGAGTCAAAACCTGATGAAGGTCAAAACGAATAAAGGTTACTATAGAAATTTTTCCTGATGAAGGTTGCAGGAATAAAGGTTACTATAGAAATTTTTACCACTTTGCGCTTATTTTTTGGCGCAATGCATTTCTACACAAAAAAATAGTCATACAAGCAAATACCATAAAATAATTTTTTCGTTATTAGGAACAATTTCAACGCAGCAATGTTTTACATTTAATTTTTTGCTGTAGCTACATATTAATTACCAAATCTAAAATAGGAAATAAATTGTTTGTCTTGCATCAATAAGAAGTAATAAAGTAGTAATTTTATTGATCCTTTGGTACTGATTCTGCTTTATACGTACACCTGATTTATGATTAGAATTACGATTTGATAATCATTAAGTTCTTAAGAATCGAAATAATTTTAGTATAACTCCCTATAAAAACCGATTCAGTAATTAAAAAAATAATAAGTATTTAATTATGAAGAACTAATTGTTCGTATACTTTTTGCTATATTTCAAAATCTAGACGAACGATAAGACGAGGGAGGTGTTACCTTAATGTATACTGTATATGATATTTCCGGGCTAAATAACTCAAGATAAATATCTTAAAGCAAAATTGGGATCATAAGATTTTATGATAAATTTTTTAAAACGTCATGCGGAAAATTACCACTGTATATATAATCTATTGTAAATGGTCTTATATAAACGTATTCTTGACTTAAGATATTACTTAAAATTTGATCTACAAGTTTAATTCGAATAGAGAACTTCAATTCACTGTATACTAAATGAAAATAAACACCACTTTATAAAAATGATGAGTAAATAAATAAATGTATAATAAAATTTTTATTATTATATTATTGATATCATAACCTTATTGGTTTACATGAGAAATATGCACCGTCATCAGCCATTCAGTTTTTAATAAAACTATTTCTTAAAAAGTATTCTGTTTCGATCTATAACTTACTATAAATCAAGTATAAATATAAATATAAACAAAATTAAAAAAATACACTGTTATTACAAGTCTATTTTGAATACTAGGTTAGGTGGAAAATACTGTAAAAAATATATGTTCGAATTATTAAGACCGTCTAGAATTTTTCGTCTAGAATAGAAAAAAATATTTGAACATCTAGAAGCCTTATTTTCGCAATTTTTTTCTTCACACTTACCATGCCATCAAATTTGTTTTCTCAGTTTTTAAAATATAAAATTGTTGACTATTTAAATTTGTTCTGTCTCTTGCAGCGAGGAAGCTTCCAAAGTTAATTTTCTAACAAGTCACTCGCATATGCTATACGTATAGATTATAAGTAAATCGATTTTGTACAATTATTTGAGGGATGGAGAATTGGTAAATTTATTTGTTTATAAGATTAGATAATATACAGAAATACAGTAGCCTTAAATACTTGTTCCAGTCGTGTATCAGATCGAAATCTTTTTCACCAGAACAGAATCTATTTTTAATAGCGATGATATGTGTTTCAGAATTGGAATTGAAAATATAAAAATAAAATTACAGATAAATTTTATTTATTAAATAAAATAAAAGCATATCAGAATGATGAGATGGCAAGGATAAGAGATTGAACCATTTCATAAAACCATTAAATTTTAGTTTTTCTATGCGTCTAATATTAAACATGATCGATAGTCCACAATATCCAACAAAATGTTACTGGTACTGTACTAATATGATTGGCTTAATATTTTTATTGCAGTGAGTGTAAACATGTATTCAACATTTTGACAGCTTTTCCAATGCAGTTTTTTTTATAATGTAGGCGTGCTTCTTAGCTGTCAACAAATTAAAGCTCAAACTTCATATGCTAGAAAAAAAGCTCCAAAAAATTGCATTAGTGAGGGGGGGGGGCTGTGGCTGGTAAACATTCCAATTGTAATTTGGGTCGTATTTTCCCCGCTTATTAAATTGACGGGAACTTTATTTTATTGGCAAGGTTATATATCAGTTAGTTTACTTAAGAAGGGCTGAAGTATTTGGGAAGAGAATTCACGTGAATTGGATCCGATAAGTCTTTATAGATTTCGTCAGAATGTATCCCTGTCGTTAATGTTTTCGTGATTAAGTGGATGTTTTGAAAAAAAAATGTATCCCTGTCGTAAAAGATTAAGTGGATGTTTTGAAAAAAAAAATATATTTTTTGTTAGTTTTCTTTCAAGTTCCGTCAATTTTACGTGATATGAGAGTAGCATTTTTGTGTTTCATTATGCGTTCAGTAGCTGTTCGAAGTGATTTGTTATTTGTAAGTGATTCTGTATAGTCAGCAATACGTTCGTTATTGTAATTGTTTATTGTTTGTTTTAATTCTCGTTGAAGTCGGTTAAGTTCATGTGTATGGGTTGGCATAATTTTCTTTCTGTGCTCTCGCCCGTTGCTGTTCACATGTAAGTGTCCGTATTTTTAGTGGCAAGTTAATTTTTTGCGGAGCAGAATATTTAGTTAAGTTAATGTGTACACCAGTTATAGAGTCTTGTATAAAATTATGTACTGCGTCTATTGTTTGTTCAGTCTTTACACTTCTTTGGAAATTAATATGGCTGTCTAATTTTTGCCTGAAAATGTCCCAGTACACCTTGGAGGAGTAGGGTTAGAAATGGAGGAAGTGTCCAGTATTAGTAGAATAGGCCTAAGATCTGAGTTCCATTCTAGAAGCCATTCAATATACGAATTTATAGAGGTAGATAAAACTTCCATATATACAGGATTACTTTATCACCAAAGAAGTGGTGATAAAGTAATCCTGTATATATGGAAGTTTTTTGGTAAATGTGGCCAGTATGTGAGACTGGATATGATATTGGGTCTTCGAAAGAATATCATGAATCATTCTACCTCGTGGGTTTGACACTCGGGAGCCCCATCAGGACATTATATTTAATTTCAAGGAAATGCTTTGAATTATTGTTGCCCTTGGTAATGAAGAATTTTCCAAGTCCTAGCAACAGAGAAAGGAAATTTTTATCGGTTATGAAGGGGATGCAATTGAGTGTAACAATGGTAGATTGGTGGGATTTAGTCGCCAGTTGGAAATATAAATGGAGTGGGATAAGAATTTTATCAATGACGGTTCCACAATACGCGGAATTATCCGGAGGGTGACTCCTGTAGGTGATGTAGTCGTGTACCATAAAAGAATTGTAGAATGACGGTTCCACAATACGCGGAATTATCCGGAGGGTCACTTCTGTAGGTGGTGTAGTCGTATACCATAAAGTAGGACCTGAACGACGCCTACTTATTAAGTTAGTGTACTGATAGTACATATAATAACTGAAAGTACCAAACTCAAAACGATTTTCATATTATTGTATACCATAAAGTAGGACCTGAACGACGCCTACTTAAAAAAGTGTAGTGTACTGATAGTACATATAATAACTGAAAGTACCAAACTCAAAACGATTTTCATATTATTGTATATAATTACAATTTTATATTACTGTTACAGTAATTTTATTTGTATAATGTTTATTTACACAATTGTAAATGAATGAATTGAACGAATTCAAAGGAATGAATTGAACGAACTTATAAATTCTATATATATTTATAAATAAAATCATTTTCTGCGTTGACAATTTTAATTGATTTTGCAATTAAACTAAACATACTATATTTATTAAGAGCTGAGTATATGGAAATTTAAAAAAAAAAACACAAATAATAATATTACAGAATAATTAAACAGCATTAAAAGTAAAATTTATTTATTTTATTTATTAGAAACTTAATTATTCATTAGAAACATATTATTTTATTCTTAAAAAACAAAACCAATTGCTAATAATTAAAAATACCTGCGACTTTGACCGTTGTTTTCAATTTAGTTTTATTGTATTATTTTCCTTTTTTATACGTTATTATTTATCATTTAGAATTTCAAATTGTTGAAGATAATGCACTCTATATAATATTTAAAATACATATTAAATTATAGTAAAAATTGTCATTTTCAAAAAATATTATTTCCAAATTATTTTAAATAAATTTCGAATTAATTTTGAATTGGTGGTAAACTTGTACAACTTCGGAAACTTGGTAAATTAGATTGAATACTTTAGATCAACAAAATTGGCGCTATTTGCTGACACCGATATTACATCTTTTGCGGTTGTCGAACTTTTTGGCTGCAGCACCCGCACACTATGTTGTGGAATCTTCCCTTATAGGGCAGCTCCATATTACGGGGACCTGTGGGCCATCAAAGCGGTAATTGAAATTGCGACCAATATTCCTAGCCAACAAAACGTTATTATTTTTAGCGACAGCCTTGCCGCCCTTAAAGCCATTTGTGGCCCATCGAGTGACCCAGTACTTAGCGCAATTCGTCATAGCCTCCTTAGCATTAGAAGTGTCGAGTTGCAATGGGTGCCAGGGCATGTGGGAATTGTGGGTAATAAAAGTACTGACAAGTTGGCTGGAGAAACACTCCATCGGCCAGTGATCACAGTCATTCCCAATCTGCCTCGCCTACTAACAGAATGGCAACTAACACCTTTAGCCATCCAATAGCGACACTTTTTTGTCGACTCATTGGAGAACCACTAATAAACCAGTGTATTCAACATCCATACCGAAATTCTGGGCGCGAAAGCTCCTCAGAATCCGGATTGGACATATTGCTCTTACCCATAACTTCCTTTTTGGCAATACCAATCGTCCCTAATGCCAATCCTGTGGCACCCAGTTCACTATCACCCATATTCTACAGGAATGCCACATAACCAAGAACT
The DNA here is from genome assembly GCA_958298945.1 of Atherix ibis. Lineage (NCBI taxonomy): Eukaryota > Metazoa > Arthropoda > Insecta > Diptera > Athericidae > Atherix > Atherix ibis. The sequence continues at coordinate 64,620,061 of OY282606.1, read as the reverse complement.
ACTTTGCGAGCAGGATTTCTCCTATTATGGAGCTCCTCGACCCAACAACTTCATTCCCTAGTCCCCTATTTAAACTTCTACAACATACTAATCTGCTCCACAAAATATAATAAAATTCTTAATATTCCATACCACTAACCACAGACCGGTCTCTCTCAGATGATTTCCCACACGTACTGCGAAGTCGCCAAATGGCCTCACGGTCGTGGCGCTATGAAGTGGCTCCTGGCACATATCTAAGGGACCTTACAAACAAACAAAATTGGCGCTATTCGAATAAGACTATACCCCACTCTTTTGCCTGCAAACACATATACAATAAATGTTTTTCTCTTATGCTATTATATTATGGGTTTTCTTTAGCCTATATTATCATATTATTGACGTGCTTGAATAGACTAGAAAAAATAGAAGATACCAGAAATATTTCTGGTACATGATTTCGGCTATTATGAAAGATTTTCAATGCTTTTTATTTATGTTTCAATTGAAGAAAATAATTGCCTAATATATGAACGAAGTCTTAAGGAATTTTAATTACAGATTTAATTAAAACAATACTTCGAATATATCAGAAATCCGATTTAGAAGAACCCATGGCTTTTATAAATTTGGAAATAGTATATAGGGTACATATATTATTAAAAAAGTTAAACAAGTAAAAAATTATGAGAATAAAATAACTTTTGATGTAAAAAACTGTACATAAGAGGTCTGGTAAAAAGTATCGCGAATTTTGAATTTTCGCGGGTTACGTATATTCGATTTTCGATGTTGGTACTCATGTCTCTCACTTATGCCGACAAGTTCGGCAATTTTGAAAGTTCAGTTAATTTTTTAAAAGCTGCTTTGCTTGCACGTGTTTTGGCTCGTCTTCGATTTTTGCGCAATTTTGACAAAAACAGCATCGCATTAACATTGCTAAGGAGCTATTGGAATCTGTCCGCGATGACCCAAATTTGCTCCAGAAGGTCATAACTGGTGACAAATCATGAGTTTATGGTTATGACGTGGAAACCAAAGTTCAATCATTCCAATGAAAGCTGCCGCACGAGCCAAGACCGAAAAAAGCGCCAAGTTCAGTCGAATGCAAAGGTTTTGCTTACAGTTTTCTTCGATTGCAGGAACGTGGTGCATCATGAGTTCTTGCCACAGGTAGAACGATCAATAATGAATAGTACCTGCAAGTTATGCGCAAGTTGCGCAAAGCAATCCGCCAGAAACGCCCGGATTTGTGGAAAAAATCCACCATGATAACGCGCCTGCTTTATGAACTTTTGCTTGTACGCGAATTTTTGGCCAAAAACAACACCCTAATAATGCCACAGCCTGCGTATTCCCCAGATCTGGCTCCCTGTGACTTTTTCTTGTTCACGAAACTGAAGAGTGCTTCGAGGATTGGAAAAAATAAGTGTATAATATCTGGTGGGGATTACTTTGAAGGGGACAAAATAGATATTCATAAATAAATAAATAATTTTTAAACCTCGTATTTTGCAATGAATCATAAACATACTCGCATATATTTTCTTTCAAATTGGGATGAATGTATATTCTAATAAAGGGCTAAGTTTTCATATAATCTATACTTGATTACTGATGTATGTGCTATGATAATAATTTAAATATTATTTATGAGTAAGATTCTTTTTCTTAACAAATGGATGGAATATTTATAAAAATTATAACTAAATGTACAATAATAAAATTAAACTTTAACTAAATTTTAAAAATCGATCTATAAAATTATAAAATGTGTTAGAGTTTAAAGAGTTCTAAGACTATTCAATAAAAACTTTAGTTAAATTTACATTGACAATAAAAGTAAATCTCATTAAATATATATTGTATGTGTAGTAACCTTTATAATAAAATAAAATTAGTAAGAAAAAATAACATTTGATAACCTTAATCTACTTTTAGTTATAAAAAATTCTCTTATTCAATGTAGATTTTTAAAAAAATTAATGATAGCTTTTAGTTAACATAACTATTAGTAATGGGTCTACCAATAAAAACATGTTTAAAGTAAAATATTTACCACTTGTTATAATATCTTTGATTTCCTCGAAATCTGTATTAAAATAATTCAAATCTATTGTCACGATCAGGACAAAGTGCATTTTCACTTAGACGATTATGTTAACAAGCAAAATTTTTGCATTTGGGCATCTGAAAATCTAAGAAAGGTTATTAATCATGCATCAACGGATGGTGAGTTTTATTGGCCGGAAGCATCAGTGGTCCGTATTCTTTCGAAAATGAGGCTGGTGCTACAGTTACTATCAATGTGGTATGCTACAGAGACATGGTAACCAATTTTTATGCCTTATTTATGATAATATGGATGTAGAAAGCTTGTCGTTGCAACAGGGTGGTGCTACGTATTACATTGCGCAAGAAACAACCGATTCATTAAGAATCAAATCCAATGAACTTCTAATTTAATGAATATATTACGAAAAAATGTGATCCAAAGGATCGATGTCTATAAGTGGGGCCGAGGTATACATTTGTCCAATATTTTTTTAAATTTTTGGATAAATAAAATATAATTTTTTGAAAAGATTAATAATATAAAAAGAAGAGCCAATATAAATGAAAAATAAAATATTGGTTTTCACTCATATTGTTTGTTAAAAAATATTTCAATAATGACATCATTTTCATACAAAATTTTTATTTTATACAAAATTTAATACTAATTTGTATAAATTGATAGAATTTATTATGTAAATAGTTCGTGAATAATTAGATATTAAAGAAAAAAATGTTGAACATTTAATAAGTAAGTTCGCTTATTTTTAAAGTTTATAAAGAACTAAATGCTGTATTTTAAAGTCTGCAAGAGGGCACCACTAAAAATATTTCGAAACGTTGCCAACTTAGGAGTAAATGAAATAATATGCTCCCTCTTTGTCTACTTAAAACCATGTAAAAATTTAAAAAATAAAAAAATTATGTTATAAAGAAGAACAAACATTTATATAAAAACTAATTAAATTTCGATAAATAACTATAACTACAATAACTTAAGATAAATATTTTTATGTGAAATTTTTTTAAATTGCTTGAGAAAGCATAATAATAATACATTCTACAATAAATATCGATCTAACGAATTATACTAAACTTCACTAGTTATAAGCCAACTTCATATTTGTATAAATTTCCTAATACTCAATAAATAAATATTCACAAAAATTCAAAATGGAAAATTATGTTTAGTTTCTATATAGAAAATTGTTATGTGATATACAGAAGAACTTCCCCGGAAAATTCAATTTTTAAGAAATCATGAATTCGCAAAAAATCAATATTAATTTAGGATATTGATATATTTGAATTTCATGTCCGGAATTACACAAAGCTAAAATAATTCTTGTTTTATTATTCAATATCAATTTTGCTATGAAAAAATTGTCAATAATAAAATAGCAAAAATATTTTCCGCAAAAAGAATTGTCAAAAAACTTACAATTTTTTTTGTAGTTTTAAAAATATTTATAATATAATACAGAATTTTGTATATGTATAAAGTTTCATTTACAAGTTGAATAGTAAATCAATAACTACTAGAAAACTTTTCAATGAAAGCTACTTTGAAATAAATGAATTAAAATAAGATGTTGACTGTGATTAATTATTTATTAATATTATATATTATGTAGATACAATGTTATAATGAAAATAAAGATGTGTAGAATAATATATTTTCACCATAATTTTGAAAATGTAAAAAAATATTTAATATTTTTCACATCTTGAACGTCAGCTGGTATAACCTTTTTTCCTTTAATTTCCAAACAACCACAATTTTCAAGTCAAATAACTCTGACTATACAAATTAAAAGAAAATGGAAGATTTCGGCCTTTGGAAAAAAAATTCGCAATATTTAGCCTACATAAAAGTTTAAAACGGCTTAAAAATTATAGAGGTTATCATGTTGAGTGAGAAAATTTTTCAGAATTGGGATTGGTATTACTGAACTAACTCACTATTTTTTCTTTAGTACTCGTAGCATTACTTATTCTTCCTATAAATCCTACGATTTTGCTAAGTCATCCTTACTGACATATCTATAGCTTTAGGAATTGTCTCCATTTTTTTCGAGTAGAACTCGTCCTGTCTTTGTTCTTCTTCACACAAAAATCATCTTAAGTATACATATAAAGTCTAAATATAAACGGATATCGAATAAGGATATCGAATAGCGATCGATCATAAGTATAGCGAATAGAAATAGGATCATAGCAATAGCGATATCGGCAATAGATCATAGATATAGAATAGAATAGACATTTCAATTTTGACTCTTTGAGTGTTCAATTCGAGCTGATTTAGTTGTTGTTAATTTGTGAGTGAACTTAAGGCAATAGCGATATCGAATAGATATCGCAAGATAAATACTGTAAGAAAATAATTTATAGTGAAAATTATTAACGAAGTAAACTGAAATAAAGTAAATATTGTAATATTAAAAAATAATGGTTGAAAGTAGTGATAAAATCGGGCAATAGGATCATAAGACAATAAATATCATCGGTAATAGATATCGATATCATAGCGTAGGATATCGATATCGATCGCTTGAGGCAGTGATATCGGATATTAGACAATAGATAAGTGGAAAGTGGAAAGTAATCGCGATTATAATAGACGATTGAATTGAAGTGAATTTAGATGAATTTCATTATTTTTTGGAATTTTGTTTCTTTTTTTAAATATTTTTTCATTTTATAAATCATGGAGTGCGAAAAAAGCATAGTAAATAAAAACCAATACAATGTCGACATGTTTGGTGAATATTTTGTCGAGTTAAAGAAAGAGGGTACCGACATAGCAAAGTTTATAAGACAGGTCAGCGAAAAATTTAGTTTACAGGACGACCTGCAGATTTTCTCGGATAAAGAAGTTAGACCTACAAGAAAAAGGGCTAAGGCTTCCAATGAGGTCATTCATGACAACAATAGGTTTCACCTACTTAGGGATACATCAGCCGAAACGGGAGTTACACCACCAGCAGTAACTACAAAAAAAGTATACCGTCAAACGTGACGCCAAAAGAGAATACACATCAGTCAAAAATAATTAAACAATTACATCGACGCCCACCAATAAGCTGCTATAAAATGAATATATCGGAATTTGTCAACGAGATAAGGGGAAAAAAATCCTCAATGGAGAAGTGAAAATACGCAATCTCCAAAATAGCAAGTCAGTCTTAAAATTGACAAATATTGAAGATCATAAGGAAATTCTCAAGCGAATGATTGAGAAGAAAATTGAAGAATTCACCTACACTCCGAAGGAGGAGAAAAAAATTTCAGTGCTACTTAAAGGATTGCATCAGGACTCCAATGAGTCAGAAATTACTAATGAATTAAAATCGATATTTGGTCAAGGCCAATTAAATCAAGTAGCCAGGTTTAAAACCCGCTACTCAGAAAAGAATAACGTCCTTTCAAATATATTCCTTGTCCAATTCGAGCCAGGGTTTAAACCGATTAATTTGAGGATGTTAACTATATATTATACCAAAAAGTGACATGGGATCATACTCGCAGCAGTGTTCCTATCCAATGTAGGAACTGCCAGAAGTTCGGACACACTGCAAGAAATTGTCTTATGCAATATAAGTGCGTTAAGTGTGCAGAAAAGCATGGACCCATAGAATGTAGAAGAACTAAAGTCGACAGCGATATGGAACCATTTTGTGTTAACTGCGGAAAATCCGGACATCCGGGAGAATGCAAACTGTATTTTTTTATTAAATGAGACCAAATTAAAAATAAACCATAATCTCCAGTTTGCTGGCTATAGTGTAGTAAGAAACGATGCTGTAACTGGCACAGCAATAGTTTTACCAAACAAATGCAGGTTCAGAAAAATCAATAACTATACTACAGAGAATATTTCTACTACCTCCATTCAAATTCAACTAGTAGTCAATAGAACAACCTGTAACATTCAACTTATCTCATGCTATATAAGGACGAGCTCTCCTGCCCAAGAGATTAGAGATTTAATGGATTTCCTGAATAAAAAAGTATGGAATCCGATGGTTTAATAGTTGGAGGAGATTTGAATGCTAGAAGCAAATTGTGGAACGACACAAGCAGTAATACCAATGGCACAGTCATGAGCAACTGGCTTGCTACCAATGGCCCAAATGAATTGCGGGTAATCAGCCCGTCCGAACCTACAAGACCACAGAGCGCGTCAATAATAGGCCATTTCATAATCTCGGACAATATATTTAATTTTATTGGAGGGTAAAAGTGTCTAACTCAACTTTCCACTCGGACCACTTTCCAATACATCTTAAGGTGAACGTGCATGGTAGAGTGAGTTTTGTGCTGCCTGATCTGCCGTCGGTTATTATATTCTATTATAGACTACAATAGAATAAACTGGACCAAATTTAAACAACACTTTGATGAAGAACTAAATACCATTCAAATTTCTGATGCTAAGAATCACCATAACGACAAAATAGATAATTTAATATATTCTTTCACAAATTGCATTAGAAACTCGATTGAAAAGACGGCCAATCTAAAATCGAAAATTAACTGTAAATATGACCACGTACCTCACACCTTAGTAAAGCTGTTAAAAATCAGAAAAGTTTGGAGAAGACAACTCAAAAAGATTTTCATTCAAAATCTAAATAAAACAAATGCGGAATATACGTTACTACTCTCACAAATAAACTATATTTCAATAATAATCAGAGAGCAGGTCAAAGTACATATGGATGCTAAATTAAACAAATATTTACGTACTTTAAAGCCAAGTGCAAATGTCTTTCAAAGTATAGACAAAATTTCTGGCAGGAAAAGGATGAATAAAGTTATAGTTATGGATGAGGATGGTAAACCTATCTCCATGAATCCGGAAGCCACTGCAGATGCATTTGCAAAGTTTTACCAAAAGCTCTGCGAGCAAAGACCACCAAACCCGCAAGGTGAATTCGCTTCTACAGTAATTGGCAGAATAGGGGAGTATATGAAGACCGGCGTGCCGCAATGTAACTTTAGTGGCAAAAATAGAGCCACTTCTATAAAATTGAATGGCCTATTTCTTAAACTTAAGGACATATACCATTACTTAAAACACTTAAACAGCAAAAAGTCATCGGGTCCAGGTGGAATTCCTAACTGCGTGATGAAAAACTTAACGTTTAATGAAAAATCAGCCTTGCTTATAATTCTTAATAACTGTTTGAACAATTTCTACTTCCCAAAAACTTCGACAGAGGCCATTATAGTTAATATCCCACAAAAAAACATTAAAGCAAAAATTTCCGAACACAGACCAATTTCTCTGTTCTCAAATATCGGAAAAATTCTTGACAGATTTATCCATGATAGACTGTTATTACAACTAGAAGAGATGAACGCAATTCCATCCAATCAATTCGGATTCCGAAAGGACCACTCTACCCTGGACGCATTACTGAAATTGCACAGTGATATTACCGGAGGATTAAAGAAGCACAGTTATCTGCAGTCTAGACATCAAGAAAGCATTCGACACAGTGTGGTGGGATGGACTGCTGTTTAAACTTATAAAACTGAAAATTGATCGAAGACTGATTTTTATGTACAGATCGTTTTTGGCTGACAGACTCTTCAGTGCAAAATTTCATAATAAGATATCGGCCAAATTCCCACTACAGCGGGGTGTCCCACAGGGATCTATTTCAGGGCCTCTACTATATAGTATATTTATCTCCGACATTCCTCCACTGCCTGACTGCGGCACTCTTTATTACGCGGACGACACCTTAGCATACACTACTCACGACAATCTCAGGATTTCGTTAAAATTTATCAAGGAAGGATTGATAATAATTCTGGAATTTTACAAGAAGTGGGGAATCGAAGTTAATTCATAAAAAACGCAGCTAATATGCATTCGCAACTCTTCAAAACAGGGACTTTGGAAAATAGTTGCAAAAAGTAAAATTTCTATTATGCTGAACGGTGTTAAGATAGATGCGGCAGCTAAATTGAAATATCTAGGTGTGACGTTTACTTCCTTGTTAAAGTTCAACTCCCACGTGGAGTTAAATTTGAGAAAGGCACTTCGGGCTTATTACGGAACAGCATTTCTATTTAAAAATAGATATGGTCTATCTATAGATACAAAGCTGTTACTATACAAACAGCTTATTAGACCTGTATTGACGTACGCTTCCCTATATGGTTCACGATTTCGAGGAGCCAGGCAAGAAGATTAGAAAGGTTTGAGAGACGAATACTCCGATATTGCGTAAACTTATTTTTCACTAACGATGGAAAGTACTTCTCCAACAAAATTCTTTACGAAAAATCAAAAATGTCTGCTCTCTGCGACTACATGATCAACATATTCAAAAAATATCTCCAAAAGGTCATCGCTCATCCTAATCATCTCATTAGGAATATCCCCAATAATCAACAATACAACAACACCTCAACCTACCTATCACCTTTAATAATTATTGATGAAGCCTATGAAGATCTTTCCAGCACAACTAACAACGTTAAATTTTATGATGCGGTCAGAAGGGGCATGCACTTCGGATAATAGTCCACTTATTTTTAATTTTAGATTTAATATAAGTTTAAGTTTATTGTTACTACATTTTGTTACCTAATTCATAAGTTAGTATCTAATTCATAAGTCAAACAACCCATATACCTGACAAGCCATACATAAGTAGAAAGGTATCGCAACTATGTATTATATATTGACAAAATAAATATTAGCATTAAAAAAAAAAGAGAAAAGAGTTCAGCCTGAGCGCTTAAGAAAGTACGATAATTATCGCATTAGGCATAAGATTTAGCCTTAATATTAACAGTAGGATAATACTATACAGTTTTAGTATATAAGTTAAGATAAGAGACAAATGTACCAAAATTAAACTGAATAAATATTGTTAATACTGTTAAATACTAAATATAAACGGCTACTATCAATCTCCACATACCTTCGTGAGCTGTAGCTTCAATTCGCACGGAATCAGCAGTTAAGCTCTGACTGCCGTATAGCGCATACAGTTTTGGCAATTAAGCCTTATGCACCCACATAAACACTGTACAAACATCCAATCAACAGCAGTATCGACAATTAGTTAGGCTATTTCACAACTACTTGAAATTATACAAAATAAATTATGAAATTAAAATTCAATTTGAAATTATAAGTCGAATTTGAACATATAGAGTTAAATTTTAGGGTCTAAAATCAATAATGATTTCATCATATCAATATAATCATCTGTAAAATTTTGGATGCCTTTTGTGTTCATAATATAGAATTTGATTACTCGTAAGATAAATGCATATATAGAATTTTATTAAGATAAATAATAATACAATAGTATTATTTATCTTAATCAAATTCTATATATGCATTCTCCGCTACCAAATACTTTATTTTCGTTTATTCTATTACGATAATCACATTCTTAAAGAAATTTTCTTCAATACGTTACCAGAAGCCTAATCAAATCGCAGCCCAAGTAACGCAAGTTACGAAAATTAAGCTATTTGACGGCACTCTGACGGCCTTCTAATTACGAATTTGTTCAAGATGGGTTAGGAAACTGTTCTTTCTTTGTCGCTAAAAGCCGGAACTCAAAAAAATTTGTTTGCTTTCATGAACTAAGAGCCGTCATACTTAACAAAAACGGAACTCATTGACGGCACTTATTGAGTGGGTTCCAAGTGCGTTACTTGGGATTACATAGAGCAACATCAAAGGCAGTTTAGCTATATTTAATTATTTCATAATGTTATTATTTCATGTTAGATTTATGCCTGCTTGTTACAATATTCAATGTGTTTGTAGTTGCTCTTGAAAAATAAAGATATGAAATTGCCAGTTTTAAAACACAACTGAACACAGAAGTATCCGTATTTTTTAATTTGGTTTTCATTGAAAAAAAAATTGTTTGGTATCAAGAAGGATAATTTATTCAGATTAAATATTCTTAACTTTCAAAATAGAACACTGAAAACTTTTAAACTAATCAACAACTTTTATTCATTTTAATTTTGAAAAAGTTTAATTTTGTATAACTTTAAGAAATGTATCAAGTACTGAAGATTGTTTCTTTATTTTGTCCTGTTTTATTAATAAAATATAATATATCCAGATCATCTTTATTTTTTATGAGACGTGCATCTTATGAAAATTTCAACTTTTATAACCGAAGCTATTCACATAAAGCAGAATTGGTTTATTTACATAGAAATCAACTTATACAAAATTTTATAAATAAACTCCCATTCCATAGAAGCGGATACCTAAAAAAATGCTATGGTCCTTGTTGTTTATAGAGTATATGGGATACAATAAGATATTATAGTCAATTACAGCTGTACATTTTCTGTTTTGATAATCTCATAATACGTATTTCATTTCGGAAATCTCTTATTCTGTTTTATAGAGAGAAACTTTTCAAGAAAAAACGATATAAAAAGTATTCGCGATTTTAAATACGATGAAGGTGAAAATATTGTAGATACGATACTATTTCTGCCAAATTAACTATGCAGTTATTCATATTCAAAAAATGTTCGCTGACGTTCTTTCTTTTGTATTTATTGATGAAATATTGATATTTCGTTATTGCCAAATATTTATTGCCATCAGACTAATTAAATTCTATTATGATTTTTACACATAACTTACATATTTTAGTAGAGAAAAAGTAACTGTAAGGTGTTGATTAACTGCTATCACGAGAGCAATATGATAAGTCAGTGAAAAAAGCGAATTTCGAGTGTTAATAAAACTATATCTGAAACCGAATTTCGATAATTAAGAAAAAACTATATCTGAAACCAAAACCAAGTTTGAAATGTATAATGCAGACTCCTTATTATCGTATCAAATAATTCCGAATTGGCTTACTAAATTCCGTTGAATGAGAGATGAAATATAAATTCACCATTACGCACCAGAAACTAAAGTTCGGTTAAATAACAGACTTCTACTAGCAAGCATGCAAAAACGGTTCTATTGGCAGGAAAGGTTATGATTACTGTTTTCTGTGATGTATATAGTACAATTTTTATTGACTATCTTGGAAAAAGAGTAGAGCAAATAAACTACCTAAATAATGAAATCAAGATAAAACGCCGCATTTATCAAAGAAAAAAGTACTGATTAATTATTATCATCTGCACATTTATCGGCAATTACAACACCAAAATTTGTAGAATTACCTTATGAATTGTTTCGCCACCCATCGTATTCTACAGATTTGGCTTCCTGCAACTTTTTTCTATTTCTAAACATGAAGAAATGGTTTTGTAAAAAGAAATTGGCGTCTAATTTTGAGCCCTATTCTTCTTTTTTGCAAAGTTTAAAAATGCAATTTCTAATTTAAATTTTTCTTTCCCGCCATCTTCACAATTATTATAGTAATTTGCAATATCATAAGAGAATTGTAAAGTGGTTTCAATAGATATTTTTTGGTGAACATTTTAATTTCAGTCTGTTATAAATCGTCAGTTAAACTAATTTAGCTTATATTAATTAGGCTTTTTAAATAAGCTTTTGATAGTACTGTATTACTTAAATAGGAGATTGTAAGTTTTAATATTAATTTATATATATTTAAACCAAATTTGTAACTTGAATTCGGCAATATTGTTAACTTCATTTGCATGTATGTACTGTAGCACAAAGCAAAAAATTTGAAATAGATCAACACTTTAAGTTATTTTGCCCATTCACACAATTTTAAGAAAAAAATGACTCTTAGTCGAATGCTTGGCCAGTTCGGTGTGTTTTTAACCGGCTCTCATTTTAAAAGACTGGGAATGATTCCATCAGCAGATTGGTAACGTATAATTAGCTAATCACTCGAAAACATCATAATTCTTGGAGATTTCAATACCACAGTCATTCTTAGAGTTCTCAAAGAACTTGTTGACGCGAGATAATCTTCTATGAATAGCTCAACTCCACCGATTTGAGTTTCACTCTGTTAAAGGATGATTCATCAACCTTCTTCTCAACTAACGGTACTACCTATATTCTTGACCTCCCCTTCATTCCTATAAGAAACGTTGTTTTAAATTCATGAAAAAGTGCATGTTTTCCTTGAAGGTAGTGACCGCTTGCCTATACTTTTGCTTAATTTATAACGAGGTAAATATTGCACACGTTAAAATAAAACTACTGTCACGGCTCATACAAGGGCGAGCAAATAGGGGGAATTCACGAGCTGTGGTATTTAAAGCTTCTGATAAACTACCCGATGCCCAGTTTCTTAATGTAAAGGTAAAAAATGTGATAAGAATCTTCAGACGTGCAGCTGCTGAGACAATTTTCTCTTAAACTGGCATGTCTAAACAGCAACCCAAATGGGATTCTCAGGAAATCGAAATATTACGATGAAATGTGGTTTGACAACCCTACTATTATTTTTCTAGTAAGGCAAATATCCTCAAATTGAGACTCAAGACCGCTCGAGTCAAAAGAGTGGTAAACTAGACCAAGCGAACAGCTTGGGATAACTTCACTGCCTTAATTGATTCCCGAATTTTACCGAAAAAGCATTTTTTTAGCGATCGAGAATGGAGTTAATAATGGAGGTATTTTTTTCAAATTCATCATATTATTATATATAGAATAATATATACTCGTATATAGATTTTTTTTATTATTGCGTAATTATTTTTTTCTTTCATTTTTAAATTTTCATGGTTTGGTAATAAATTGATCCTTTATTCACTATCATTTTTTTTCTTTAGTTCTGCACCAAATGTTTTTACGTGACTATTTATTAGTTTTCTTCTACTTCTTTTGCACTAAATAATACTCCATACCAAATACGATGCGTGTTTGATGTTTCTTTTGTTTGGTACCCTAGTGCTGTTGTTTAGGCTATATTTTTTCCATTTTATTTATCAAATTGTTATAGTAGCCGTGCCAATAGTATTGATGATTTTTTCGTTGCCCTAAATTTAAAAAGGTGGTACACAAATCAACAAAACTATACATAGAATCTTCGTTCAGTTTGCTACGTCGGGTACCACTACTGCCAGAAGATTCCATGATCCAAACACGCTTCGCCGAATCAATGATGAAACAGGAAAATAATCGTTTGTACATAACGAGCAGTAAAGTTTAATAATTTTCCCCATTCTTTATTCTTTCTTCCTCTGGGTTGAGACGCCAAGAAGGAAAGTTTATTAATTTTCCCCATTTTTTCTTCTTTCTTCTTCTTTCTCTCTTTTGGAGAACTTAACACCTTCAAGTATGTCCATTATCCGCTATATGTCCCGGCATTATGTTTCTAGTTATGGTGGGTGTGGGTGCACATCTCTACTAAACCGACCAGCAATCTTCGCTCAAAGCTAGCGACAAGCATGCCTAGAAGAATAATGTGCTCTCTGAGTATGGTAGTCATTGGCCATACTCCTGTAGAACTTCATGTTCAAGGAATTTTTATTTTTTTCATCCAAATTTCTATACCTCCCCCTTTCTTCCAACACCCAAAAATGCATAGCTATTTTTTCAGGTTAAATATTAATTCATATCTTTTTCTTTCATTTTTCTACTCTTATTTAAACATTTTCGTAGATTACGACAATTATAATCTGTTATTTATAAATTTTTTTTATTATTATTATTCCTTTTTTTTATTTAATAATAGTTTTTTTATTTAAACAAACTGGTTTTTTTCTTTTATTGTAAAGAACTATCCAAATCTTTACTCACTAGATTTGCGGCTAAAAGCATGCAGCGCTATGAAAACAAAATAATATTATTGTTTTTTTTTATATATATAATTACTTTGAATTTTCTTAAGTATGTTTATATTTTGTTGCGAGCAAAAATGGAAGGATTGTCACTTCCAACTATGCACATTAAAGCTTACGTACGAGTATATTTAAGTATCGATACAATATTTCTTTTTATTTAATATATACTACATCGACCGATTATCAAATATCACCACAAAATTTACTCAATATTAAAAATAAAAATTTGTTTCTCACACTTGCTCTCATTTTTACTATTTAGTATTTTAACATTATTTTGCACTATTTTCTCAATATATGTGTTAGTGTGCCAATATCTTGACAAAGGGAGTAGTGCTGCGGTAAACCGTTGCGTCAGACTAGCCAATAGAGCACCGAATATCCAGACTGGTTGAAAACCTATCTATATATTTCTATCTTCAAAAATTTACATGAACCTATGCTTCCAAATTACCCGTTTTACGCGTTAATCAAAAACATTCTCATCTCCCCTAGCTCAAAAAAGAATTCATCATCTCTATCCTTATAATTATCCAACCTAGAAAGAAATTTCTCTCTTCTTCCCCTTGATTTCCAAAACTTTCCTTCAATACCCAAATTGGAAATATTGAGAAATAATAATATTTTTTCTCAAATTTTTTGTGTTTTCTTTGTTAGATCAGGTATTTCTGAGACGACCCTCATATGTGTATAACCTATTTCATAAATTATATTTATGTTTTGATGAATATAAGCATTCAAAAACTAATAAATACAATTAAACATGTATAATTTAATTTTTTGAAAATTAGCAGTTTATTTAAAATATTTAAAAAACTTTATAGTGTAAAATACTATTGAGTTGAATATTAAAAAAGTAATATATTTTTTTAATCAGTAAAATATTGTATAATTTTTAGCTTAGGTAAATATAAGTACAAAATAAAAATAGTTTCTTCAGCAAACAAATTTGCAGTTTCTTTCAGTTAAATCTTGGAAATAAATTTTGCTGATTTTTATCACTGTATTTTAGAAAAACTTTTATTTTGCTATTAATTAATTGATGGTATAGTAAGTTTTTCTGAATTTGAATCTAGTAACTGAAAAAAAAGGTACACTTGAAACAAAATAATAAGTTAAATTAAAACCTAAGCTTATTCTTGAATTTGCGATGTAATTAAGAAATACATGTACTAGTATTAAAAAATAGTTTTTTCATAAATTTTAGGTGGTGTTCTATGGCTAAGCCATACGGCATTAACGAAATCAACAAATCATAATAATATTTGTTCTAAATATATTGAAAAATTAATAATTGACCTTACTGATAATTTTAAACTACTAAAAATTTTGTTGATAAATGCTTTTTTTTCGGTTACTGAAAAAACAATCCCTTTTATTTTCCTTGGGAGTAAAATAGGCTAGGGTAGCGAGATATTATACCTGCAGAAATGATTTTGTTTGAGAAACAATTCTACATTTGAAATTGCAGTTAAGCGAGCCACCGTTACTAAACCAGTGTGTTTTTGGAGAGTCGAATTAATACATGTACTATTATTGAATTAATAATCTCCCTAATAAAGTATTTTCATATATTATCTTTTCTATAACTAACAGTTCTAAAGTTATCAATAAATATTGGATATGTAAAATCTCTAGTTGGGGGAAAAATTAGGTGACATACACCATTCCTGAGCTGCATCCTGTAAGAAATTTGGCCCAACCCAGAATAGATTTCATATATATGACCGCTATTGTACTTAACATACTAATTGGCATGCAAAATCAAGCGATAAAAGTAATAGGTGACAAAAATTTACGGTATCATTAGACTCAATAGAATATCACCATAATATTTTCCATCTTTCATTATTTAATCGTTTTTTTCTATAAACAATATTCTAGTGTACTGGCTATTTTTATTTTACCTCTTCAATTATTCCACCGTAATACATGATTTGCCAAGAATGCGTATTAGTTTACTTCGAATCCCGTTTTTGGACGACAGACTGTTGAATGCTCAGCCTCATTCGATTTTTCCGAATTATTACCACCATTTATCCCTTATAATACTATCCACAAGCATGATTTACCAAAATATTATATATTGGATACTTCAAATTTCTTAAGCGCAAGTATATATAGAACTTATACAATATTGTACACGTAGGTAAAATTAAACAATAACACATATTTATTACTTTAAATTAAGTATCAAAGTTTGTATAAAAAGAATTTAATATGTGTTCATTCTTACTTTATGTAGAACTATCTTAATTTATTTAATACATTTCTACATGATGAAGTTACATCAAGAAAATTCGATTTATTTTTGAGTTTGTATTGGTATACAAAATGATGTGGTAGAAAACAGATACCAAATAATTGAATTTAGTGGTCAGGATGTGTACATAAATTTTGAAGTCGTAGGTGAATATATGATCCTTACTAAGTCATTCAGTAAAGTAGACAAGATTGTTGCTGTTTAAGATTAAAGCAATTAAAATTTAATTTTCATGATGGAATGCAGTAAACATTTAATTAAGTTCAAGGTTACTATCTTTATTTAGCTTTGACAATAATTGGATGAAGATATTTTCCAACTATTCCAGGTGAATCCTATCAAATAAATAGTACATTTTCGAAAGTATTCATATACGAGTACAAAGTATAAACTTTATATGTATACGTATACACTTCTAAATTAAACTATTTCAATTTGATATACTGAGTATAATCAATCATATGAAAGTATCTTGTATTCCAAGTAAGCAATATAGATAAGATAATAATTGTATTTTCAAATATTTCAGTTCGATTTATTATTACGTTATTTTAAGTTCTGTAGTAGTTTTGTTTTGATCGTTAACCAGTATGGATCGAATAGTTTTTGTGTAGTTCGGTTCTGACTAAACCAGTTATTATTCTCAATATATTTCAAAATATGTTTCCATTAACTCTTAAACTTATTTCTAAAAAACTTTTATAAACTCTTTTAAAACTCTAAATTAAAACCTTAGTGCTTCAATGTTGTGTACTTTAATATATCGGCTGATTTTTTTGTTGTTTGGTGTTTTATGTCTTGATTTTGTTAGGAAAACGCATAACATGTAATATGTATTAAAATTAAAAGTACTCCATTAATATTACCATTTTATTATGTATAGATTTATACTCGAACAATGCTTATATTTGATTGAATTTTATAATAAATGTGTTTTGTGCCCTTCGACCATTTTATGGTCATCATAATCGATCTACTGCGCAAGCATTTCATGTTATAGTGACATAATTTTTCACTATTGTATATCGAACGACCAACTCGTTTTACAGGGGAAATATTGCTATCGTAGCGTCCAGTGTTGGTGAAGACCTCGATTTGTCCATCCATCGCCGTTTACAGCAATTGGGATTGTGTTACTCGACTATGTGGAAAATTATACGCAAAGATCTTAGTTTTAAAGTGTATAAAATACACCTGGTACAAGAATTGACGCCAAACGATCTGCCAAAGCGTCGAAATTACGGTGAGTGAACAAAATTCCGTTCAGCGACGAAGTTCATTTCTGGTTAAATGGGTATGTGAATAAGCAAAATTGTCACATTTGCTTTGACAAATAACTACAGGCAAAACAAGAACTGCCATTTCATTAAGAAAAATGCACTATTTGGTGGAATCATCGGTCTGTATTTCTTTAAAGATAACGCTAGCTGCAACGTTACTGTCATTTTGGCCCAAAATGCAAGAAGTGCATCCAGTCGACATGTAGTTTCTACAAAATGGCACTACATGCGACACAGCATTTGAAACAATATACATATTGAGAGATGAGTTCGGTGAGCAATTTATGTCACGTTTCGGACCGGTGAGTTGGCCGCCTAGATCATGCGATTTAACGCCTCTAGATTATTTTTTATGGGCCTACGTAAAGACACTCCTCTATAAATCAGTATCACCTGCAGCCTTGCAAAACAACACTACACGTGCAATTAGCGAGATACCAGCCGAAATGCTCGAAGAAGTGGTTCAAAATGGACCTCTCGTTTGGATCACTTAAAACTTGGTCGTGGCCAACATTTATATGAAATAATCTTTAAAAAGTAAATGACAAACATTGATTTATTGATTTAAATAAAAACTTCAAACATTTTTATAACTTTTCTGTATTTTTTTGGAAATTTGAAAATCAAATATTTTAAAATAAAAATTTATAGGCACAATAATATTAAATAATAAAAAATAAATAATGCCTCGTATTTTGCTCTAAAGCCAATGAAAAATGGTACCATATTCGCAAAGACACCAATATCGAAAAGGTCACCTACAGCAATTTATTCACCGAGTACTGCTGTATAAACCAATAAAAAATAAATAAGACAATGCATATCCCTTTAATACTGTAAAAACGCCTTCTATTTTATTTAAAATATAATAAATTTTACTGAGATTGGTTATGCTATTTCCGAAAGAATCGGAAAAGATTCATTTATTTACAAGCCTCAAATGAGAGGTCTTGCCATTCCAGGCAAAGATAAGACGGCCTATGACAGTATTTTCCATTACTGGAGAAAATTTAGGCAGATTTTTGCACATACCAAGCAAAGAAGGAAAAACCCCACAAAGTCGTAATAAAGAGTTTACACCATACAACCCCTACACAAGATATAAAAGATGAATTAAAGATACTAGGCCATGAAGTAGTCAGCATCTCTCATCTAAAACAGACGCGAGGATGTCTTCCTCTCATACCATTAAAACTACCCTCCAAAAAAACAAAGCCATTTTTGAGGTTGATATTTTTTTGTACTATAAAATTAAAGTGAAAAAGCCTTATACCACCATAAATATCGCATAAGGCAATAGATGTCAGGAATATGGCTATATCAAAACTTACTGCCGCCACTAGGCAAATTGCGTAAAATATGCTAGTGAGCATTTAACCACTGAATGCACAAAAACAAGAGATACTCCAGCCATGATGCACTTTATTGTGGCAACCATCCTGCCACCCGCATGACCTACAAAAACATTCAAGCAAAAATAAGCATTCGCCATAAAATGTTAATGACAGGGATAAACTGTTTGCCAGTTCAAAACAATTTGTCGTTCGCTACTATGGCTTTTGGTTTAAGCAGCATGGAGCAAATATAGATTTAACGATAAAAACAAATGCACCAACAGTACCAACAGCAAAAACAGCTGCAATAACAGCGGCAACAGCAGCAACAACAGCAGCAACTGCAACAACAGTACTAACATCAATATCAACAACAGCAGCAACAACAACAGCAACATAAACAACAACAACAACAGCAACCATAATAACAGGAACAATGAAATAATAGTAGTTCGTATATTCCTCCTCTAACCCTGCCTTCTTATGATCTACATTATATGTTCACCCAATTAACAAGCGACCTAATCCAAGCGATGCAAAAACTAATACCATCCATTTCAAGTATGTTAATGTCTGTTGTATCCAATTTAGCGTCAATTGCTCCAAAATAAATGTCATCTTCCAGGACAAATTCCATTTTTATCCTATTATGGAACACCAATGGGTTGAACTCCTATCGCCAGGGAATAGACATACTACTCCACAATAAACGTACTTACTTAGGACTTATAACCATGCGCAGTATTGTCAAAATGGTCTGTTCTGTTTGTGTCATAGTTTCGTATAGCAAAGTACATCTTACCTCAAGATGAACTTTGCTATACGAGACTATGACACAAACAGAACAGGCCATCTTACCTCTTACCTCAAGATGTACTTTGCTATACGAGACTATGCCACATACAGAACATACCATCTTGACAATACTGCGCATGGTAGAGCGGCTACCCTTATCAGAAAATTCATCAAACATTACATCCACTCCAATTTCACCTCCAAATCCCTATAATCCACAGATCTGTATACTGTCCTCTCAACAAAGTCGTCACTCCTTCAAAATTTTCATACTTCTTCCAGTCACTTAATCCTCACAAGTAGAGACTATAATACTAAGCACATTAGTGGTCCTCGAAGAATTACCCTCTAAGATGCACTTTCCTATACAAACTAACTAGTAATTTCTCCCACAGCTCCAACTTACTGGCCAACATCTCCTTCTAAACGACTTGATATCCTTGGCTACTTCATTACCTCTCACTCCATAGCTCCTTATTCATATATACTCGTAAATACTCTAACCGACCTGAATTCTGTCCATAGTACCGTTCTACTTACTCTTGAAATAAATCATTTCATCATTAATCCTTCTCCCAGACTCACAAATAGAACAATCGACCAGAATGCATTTTGACAAAATTCATTACTAAAGCCCACGTTAAATACTACAGAAAACAACGGCCACAACAATACTTGCCCTCAAAGATATGAACGTTAATTATGCTCCAAAAAGCCTAGCCATAAAAACAAAACTAAACCAACTATAATGAAAACTTTATTATAATATTGAATATTGGAGACAAAATTTCAGTATGGACAGCAACAAAACGAATTCTATCATATAAAAATACATCTGATCCACTGCGACAACACGATAGCATCTGGGCAAAATCGGACTATAGAGCTTGTGACCAATCGTTGAAAAAAATCTTTAAAAAACTCCTTTTAAAACCCGTTTACCCTATTTTTGAAGATACGAAAATTATCCCCGACCACCAATTCGGTTTCCGATTAGAACACTTCACAACCCAACAACGTCATCGTGTGTTTGATTATATTGCGTTCTCTCTTGAACGAAAAGAGTACTGCCCAGGTATGTTTTAAGATATATAGCATGGCTCTGATCGAGTGTGGTACTCTGGACTGCATTGGAAACTCAAGAGTGTCCTTCCCTCCACATACTTTCTTATTTTAAGATCATCTCTTCCAACGTAATTCCCAAATAACGGTTAATACTTTTCATTCCGAAATATACCCTATCACAGCTGGTGTGCCTCAAGGAGTATCGTTGGTTTAATCCTACATAATATTTATACTTTTTACATTGCAACTAATCCCAAAACTTTAACCGCTTTCTTTGCTGATGATACTGCTATTCTCGCATTCAACTGCAATATTAAAATTGCTTCCAAAAAAAATACAATCACATATTAAAAATCTTCACGACTGGTTTACGAGATAGAGAGTAGGACCAAATTAGCAGAAAGTGTACATATTACCTCCACTCTCTGCAAAGATCACCCAATCCAAGTATACCAAAATATAAAGTACACTATTTGGGACTAAACCTAGACAAACGACTTACTTGGAACGTACCGTCATTAGTAAAGATTATAAAGGACCCACTTGCTGCCTAGAATGAGTAATAGGCTTCAAAACTGTCTGCACTTCATGAAATTATACCTGATGAAGGTTAAATGGAGAGGACTATTGGAAAAATATGGAGTTTTGTTTTCGTAGGCAAAAATTGGGTTTTAGTGGACGTACGGTATTTTATCGCTTCCAATAAGTTCAATCCAAAATCCTCCAAAAAATCGTTGATACCCCATTCTATTTTCCTAACAAAGTTATTCGTCATAACCTAAATATTCATTTCGTTCATGATTTGTACGTCTCGCGTTATAAAAAGTTCCATACCCGACTATTCTATTACTATAATCCACTCATTAAAACTTTTCTCTGTTACCTTCCATATTTACACTTATCGGAGTTTATAAAGAAATTGGTTCCTAAAATCTGAACATCTCGCTAGATAGAGGAACACCGATGGGTATTTACTCCCTCATGTTCTTTGTCATAAAATCTGCTTGTTACAATATTTATGTAGGCTTAGTAAGCTAAATGTTTCTCATTTTAGTACTAGTATATTCAATTTCTTCAGTTTTCAGTATGAATTGGCTGTTTAAGAAAAATTTGTTTAATTATTTTTATTGGGTTAATATATTAGTAACTACTAATACACGTAATATTGGGTTAATATATTAACATTAATGCAATTTTGATAGTATGGCTTCATAAAATTGCAACGAGAGTAGTTATTACTTGAAAATATCATACAAAAATTTATTAAAATGTTTGTTCCTTCATATTTCAAAGTAAACTTAGTTTATAAAATTATTTTTGAATCAATTTATATTTAAAAGTAAATGAATAAATTTGAGATTTTTTCGTATTTCTCATTTATTTTTCAAAGTTCTAAAGTCTTTTCAATCGTATACGATGTTATATCAATTTTTTTATGGTCAGTAAATACTTAATGCTAAAAATGTCAATAGACTGCACTGTCTTAAGTACGGCGAGAAGAAAATCTCGACCATCTATTGTGCAATGAGAAAAGCACATAGCATTTTCTTAATTATAGTATAGCAAAAGGTAAACAAACTTTGAAGGGAATTTAATGAAGTTTATATAGTTAAATTTTAACTGCATTGAAGCAGCCCATGATTTACTTAAGCAGACATTTTTTAAATCAAAACAAAAAAGAACCCGTCATAACAGGAGACTTGGATGCATGGTCCATAGAAAAAGGTAGCTGGAAAAATAATCGAATAAGCCAATTCTGCTGAATAATTTTGTTTTACTCGATATTCTTACACTCAACATAACCAACTTTGAATGATAACGGAAATACTTACACCATTAATCTAACGTTTAATACTGAGTGTCTCGCCAGAAGGGAAACGTCATGGAAAGTTAGCGTTATAGCAGAATCTCTTTTATTACTGTCATAAAGAGCGGAATGGAATTTAAAAAGGCCATTAAAATCTGTAAAAGCTATTGTGGGATGGAGCTATATAATGATGTCGGTGGTGCTACCTGGAGTAGACTATGTAAGGTGGTCATGGCTAAGCTGTAAAAATATTCTGCAACAACACCAACATGCCAAAACTTTCTGAGTATGCGTGGTAAATTCTCGGCGATTAAAGTGTTGGACAGAATTATTTATAATTATATGCAGATGAATACCGAAGGTGCCCTCGATCTCCCAAGAAACCAATATGGGTTATCGTATGCTAGATCAACTATGGATGTCGTTATACTTGATATCAAGAATGCGTTTAACTTGGCAATAAGAAGCAGTATTCCAGATACCTTAATTGTGCGAATGAAGTTGCCGTTAGTAAATTCATAGAGAATATCACTCAACCCGCAACTGATGCAGTCCAGACTATCCAGCATTGGCTTTTAGTACGCCTGGAACTTGTTTATAAAAAAACTGAGGTAATATTGATTATCAACAGTAAACTAGAGGAGAAAATCACTCACACTATCAGTGACTATGATATCATTTTCCAGTTATGCTTCTATACCTGGGAATTCAGTTATATGCTAAATTGAACTTCAACAAGCATCTGAAAATTGCTGCTGGAAGGACAAGTCAGATTATATATATGCCTTAGCAAGAATTATGTTTAGCAAAAGAGAGTCCAGATAGTTATCAGTTTTATGCTACTTTACACTTCGGTTTTCTAGAGGATTCCATACTGTTTGTATGACACTGTCTGTATAATTCCTAATAATATTGTAGTCAAGTTTTGGTAGATGAGCAAGCCAAGATCTCTATTCGAGGATGAATGGAAAAATAAACCTATGGCCGTATCATTACAAAGGAAGAGAGTAATAAGAGAGTGACGAGATGATAACTTCCTTTGAATTTATGGACTGAAGAAAGATGGAGACATAATCATATAAAACAGAAAAGATCATGAAAATATGGACCCAATTTTTAACGATATATGGTTCATGGATGCTTCAAGGTATACTTATATCTACAACACTTCGCGTCTCATAGTTTAGAGTATCTACCGTGCCTACCTCACTATCAGCACCAACTAAAAAAAGGAACTGCAGAAAATCGATAATCAATGTATGCTTTGAGAGGGTATCTTTGGAAAAATAAAAATCTCGCACACATGTTGGAATGGAGTAACAGACAAGATGCACCGTCATGAGTAAATACTATAAAAGACCAGCTTGCAGCCTAGAAAGAGTAATAGGCTTCGAAACTGTCAGGACTTCATAAAATAATATTTTATGAAGGTCTAAAAGAGAGGCATATTTAAAAAATAAGGAGTTGGATTTTAGTAGGTAAAAATTAAAATGTTTTCCGACTCTCGTTGAAAAAACTGACTTATGTACCAAGGAAAGTTTATTACTACCAAAGCATTTTCTTACTTGAGCTTAAATAAAAAGTAGAAACGCTAGAACATAAGTTAACTTCACATTTAGATTGATGTGATTGGATTGTAAAATAATTTTATATAAAGTTTAATAAGAGTTTGTCCTTTAGTAGCAGTTTTGATTGATTTTCTAGTAGTGTTGGTAGTTGCCAATAATGTTTGTTAACCTATAATATTATTAATCTATAATTAATAATATTATCCTCAAACTATATAGAGATCAATATATATATAGAATCAATTTGTATAATTTCTAGATGTAAAAATTATCTTACACATGCAATTAAAATATTATTAATACAAATTTGGTACATACAGCCTCAGTATAATTCGTTTTTCTCAGATATCGTTCATAATTTTAATTTTTTTTTGTCGATTTGGCACAATAATAAAAATATTCTATTATATTTGGTGCAACTAAAGCATAAGTTTATATGCAAAACAATATTTATATCGATTGTATTCATATGTATAAAAGTTTCTATATTAATGAAATTTTTATAAAATATCTAATATTATCAAATATACAATATGGCAATGTTTCAGTACTTTACGGTACATTTTTGTGTACTGAATTCGCTTATAAAAAATAATTTAATGTAAGTTTTTGGAGTAACATTGAACTTGTTAGTTGATTGCGTAATTCAAATACATTTGCGTGGTCAGAAAGTTACCGTTCTTAGTTTTTTTTTTAAATTTTGTTTCGCTTCCCATTTTTATTTTCTATATATTATATAAAGTGTAATATTAAAACATGTTTATTATAAATTTTTTTAAGTTTTATTTTTCATATTACTATAAAAAATATATGAATTATCTCAGTAATTTGTTAACCTGAACATATCCGAATACTAAATATTAATTATATTAAAAAAATATGCGTTACAGATAGGATCATACTCCTGTAGTCAATGAAAGAAATACTTGGACAAGAAGTGCATATTTATTACCTACTTTAAAATTCATTTCAAAATAATATAAAAAAAAATTAATTTCAAATAATAATATAGTAAAGTCGCACAAAATATAAAAAATTTATTACAGAATTAAAAATAACTGGCTATAACCAATCACTCTTCCAGCAATTCGATATATGAAATGACCTCAGGCTAGGGAACGTATTTTGGTATATTTTTATAAATAAGCATGAGAAAAATCAATTATCCTTACAAGAACTCTATGAGAAAATTTCCACAAATATTGAGATCACATCTAATCAATATACCAGAAAAAACTATACGAGCGCCTACACGTAAACAAAAGCAAAATCAAGTATACCTTATACATAGTTTTTTATTTTTTTTTTATTTTTATCTGCAACTACAATTTTATTGTAACAAGCTGATTTACATAACATTTTAATTACCAATCTTGTGCATCATGAAGTGGGAGTAAACACCCATCGGCGGTTCTCCAACTAACAGAAGTTAGATTCCTCTAGAAAATCTCTAGGCCATTGTCGCTAAGTCTCCGATGAGTGTTTCCGGGGAGGGCTGTACAAGACAATTCTCTCACAAGTGGATTATGATGATAGGGTATACGGGAGTGAAATTTTTGATATCGGCAAATGCACAGGTCATGAGCAAAGGGAACATTTAGGTCACGATGTATTACAGTGTTACGACCATAAAAGGGGTCATCAACAATTTTACGGAGGATCTTGGATTGTAAGGCTTGGACGCGATAGGAATTGGAACGTTTTGTTGAACCCCAAAGTTCAATTCCATATGTCCAAATTGGTTTTATAATTGTATTGTAGATTAGAAGTTTACTTTTAATTGTTAGTTTCGAGCATTTGTCGAGTAGTCTGAGAAGTTGTAGATAACGTCTGTTAGCTTCAGCACTTTTTAATCTAGTATATAGGTTCCATGTTAGTCTCTTGTCCAGGTAAAGTCCCAAATAACGCACTTTATCATACTGCGGTATCATGTTGCTATTAAGGTACGAGTATAAAGGGGTAGGTTTACCTTGACAAAGTGTAAAAGTAATGTGAGCACTCTTCTGTTCATTTACCTTTACTGTCCATCTCTTCAACCAAGATTGAGGGTTGTGGATATGGGATTGTAAATTGTTGGAAGCTAAGTCAGGATTTGAATGGGTAGCAAGTATGGCCGTATCGTCTGCATAAGTTGCAATGATAGTATTAGGATAAGCTGGGATGTCATGGATATAAATATTATATAAGATGGGACCAAGGATACTGCCTTATGGGACTCCGGCTTGAATAGGATATATTTCCGAGGATTATGAGTTAATTGCAACTTGGAAATATCGTTGGGAGAGATATGAATTTATGATAAGGTAGTATGTTAAAGGAAGAAAGCTCTTGAGTTTACAAAGGAGTCAAGGATGCCACACACGATCAAAAGCTTGGGAGATATCTAGAAATACTCCTTGGGTAATACTCTTTCCTCTCAAGAGAGGATGCAATATGATCAACAATGCGATGACATTGCTGGATAGTGGAGTGTTCAGACCGGAAGCCAAATTGGTGATCAGGAATAATTTTTTCATTAACTAGAACTGGGTAGAGTCGTTTTAATAGGAGTTTCTCGAATATCTTACCAAGAATTGGTAAGAGGTTGATAGGTCTATAGGAGGAAGGATAATTAATGGGTTTATTTGGTTTAGGAATCATTTTAATGACAGAATATTTCCAGAGTAAGGGAAAATAGGTTGTACGCAGGATACTATTAAAAATATATGTGATTAAAACTAAAGCTTTTCGGGAAATTTGCTTCAGAATAGGAGCTGTTATTAGATCATAACCAGGAGCTTTTTTATTGGGAAGGTGCAGAATTGTAGATTTAATTGCCGAAGACTTAAGATTTTTGGGAGGAAGCCTCATAGGGAGTGGGAACATTAGTTCTTCGATGATTTTGTTAGTATGCGATTTGTCTTCTATATCATCATGTGGAGAAAAAGTATTTACCAAATGTTTACCAAATACTTCAGCTTTTTCTTTGTCTGCTTTTGCCCAGTTACCGTCATTTTTTTCAGTGGGTGTGATGTTCTTTTGTACGAGAGTATTCGTCTAGTGGCTTCCCATAAAGAAATATTGTCACTAAGCGATTTTGTATAAGTTTCATGCCGTTCATTATAGTGCATATTAATTTCCATTTTTAGTTCACGTTGTAGTCGGTTAAGTTCCTGTTTGTAGCTAGGCATTCGTACGCGTTGCCATTGCATTCTCATTTTTCTTTTTTCGTTAATTAAAGTCCGTATTTTTGTTGGTAAATTTTGTTTTTGTGGTTGTGTCGTATTGTAAGAGGTGTGAGCGGTTGTGACCGCATGTTGTATATATATAGTAAGGTCATTTACAGCATCATTAATGTCATTTGCTGTTTTTAACGTTCGGTTTAAGTCAATCTGTTGGTCTAATTTGTTTCTAAATCTGTTGCAGTCCATTTTGCCATTTATCAGCCTAGTATGAAGAGTCTTTAAGATTGGCTTAGAAATAAGGGTAAGGAGAACAGGACTATGATCAGAGTTTAAATCGGAAAGAGTTTCAATACTAGAATTCATGGTAATTGAAGGAGTGCTAATGAAGTAATCGAGGATATCAGGTCGTTTTGAAACAGATGTTGGCCAGTATGTTGGATTTGGAGGGGAAGTTATTTGATATGATGTATGGGATCGAGCTTCTTGAAGAATTTTTCCTCGAGGGTTAGCAACGCGGCAACCCCATTGAGGGTGTTTAGCATTGTACTCACCACCCGTAAGGAATGAGGCTCCAAGTGCGTGTAAGAAGGATACAAATTCGGAACCAGTTATGGATTTATTGGGAGGATAATATACAGATGCTACATTAAGATTAAATAAGGAGGTATCAATTGTAACAACTGTGGATTGCAGGGATTCAGAGGAGAAATTGGAGTGAATGTTATGTTGAATGGATTTTCTTATAAGGATAGCTGTTCCACCATGCGCCGTATTGTCAGGATGATCAGTTCTGTATGTATCGTAGTCACGTATCGTGAAGTATGACTTGGATATAAAGTGCATAGTCTCGTATCGTGAAGTATGACCTGGATCTCAGTTAATAGAGCAATGTCGATGCGTCTGTCATGTAGGAGAATGTCGAGTTCTTGTCGATAGAGGTTCAATCCATTTGCATTCCATAAAAGGATGGAGAGGGAATTTTCGGTGCACGACGACATTTATTTTTGAGCAGATAAAGCTGACACAATAGACATCAAAGCATTTACAAATAGGGTTAGTATTTTATTTAGTTGCTCTATGAGTGTGTTGGTTAATTGGAAGCACATTGAGGATATATCTTGGGATAACAATGACGGAGGGGGAATATAATGATTACTGCTATATTGTTGCTGTTGCGGTTGTTGTAGTTGTGGCTGCTGTTGTTGCTGTTGTTGAGGTTCTCGTTGCTTCTGCTGTTGCTGCTCAGTATTAGAAATGACTGCCGCGACCGCAGCAAATGATAAATCTTGCTGCACTGGTTGGCTATTTATAGTAGTCGATTGGATGTTCTTTTTGATGTTTAGGTTTATTTTCTCCTGAAGCTTCTTATAAGTGGAGCAGCCCTTATAGTTTGCTGGATGGCTACCGTCGCAGAGAACGCATTTGGCTGGGATTGCCTTACTTTTACTGCACTCCCTGGTAAGGTGTTCACCTGCACATTTCATGCATTTTGGATTATGCCGACAATAAGCCTTGGTGTGCCCGTACTCCTGGCATCTATAGCATTGGACTATATCTTTGCTAATGTACGGTTCTTCCACCTTTATTCTCGTATACATTAACGTTTCAATTTGCAATAGGTTCTTGTTGTTGGGTGCCGGTTTCAAAGACACGAAAAATAGTGGCAAAGGAGAATCTTTTTTTACACTGGAAATACTAGTGACGTTATGTATGTCCTAGTATTTCTAACTCACTTTTTATTTCGTTGACGCATGTGGTGTGATGCAGATGACGAATCATCACCTTATAGGCCTTTTCTGCTTTTGGTTGGTAAGTGTGAAACTTTTGCTTCGTTTCCTCCATCAATTGCACAATGCTTCTATAAGCACCACCAAACTTGGCTTGTATTGTAAGTCCTTTCGCATTTGACTTGCAAACGAATTGGTCAGTACCAATACGTTTCGTAATGGCACGACCGAGGTCAACAAAATTCGTAACATTTGTGGCGAAGATGGATGGTGGCTTATACGTGTTGTCGGTATTCGCTTGTGTAAGTGAATTTGATACTGTCGGTCTGCATGTATTTTCAGACAATAGAGCAAATCTATTCCCTGAACCTTTTTCTGCTGGCATGTTCGTTCTCTTCTTTTGGTTCTTGGCCTTCGGCGATGAACCAGGCGAGTTGATGGTGGTTACGTCTCGTTTCGATGTTTTTGGACGCCGAGGACGTCCAACCGGTTTCAAAAATTCTCTGCTGGCTGTGGAATCTGTATCATCACCAGCAGACGACATTGTCATTGTCTGCGATAACCGTTATCGTCGACATTCCGTGCTTGGTCGGTCAGTGACCTCCGTTTTTTTTAAATTTTTTTTTTATTATCTTTCAATAACAATTTTTATTTAGTCACTCATAAAACACTTTTTTTAAGTTTTTTTTTGTTCTATTTTTTCACTTTATATTATTAATTTTAATACTTATTAATATAAATATTTCACAAAATTTAAACTGTTAATAATAACTGTAATTTTGTTAGCACTGCTTATTTTTACGTCCGTACTCATCGGTAGATCGGTTGCGAATATATACATAGTTAAGGACAAAATCCAACGTTGGTAATATGCAGACAGAAAACTGAACCATTTGAAGGACTTATTGGTTTTGTTCTTAGATAATAGAAGGTTCCCAAAGTCTTTCTATTTTATCTATCGATAATTATATCTAATATCATAGTGAAGAGATACTTAAAAGGTATTAGATCAATTACTCATAAGTAATTAGGCTTTTGATAGTTTAAAAATTTAAAATTTTTTTAAGGCGATTGATTTTATTGTTTTTATGTTTCTTATAGAATATAGAATTAAATTTTTGGTTTGGCAGTATTAAATTTAAGAACGTGAGGTTAGTAACGCTTGGAGAAATAATTTTTAACATTTATTGATAAACATTGGAAATACTAATAAT
Organism: Atherix ibis; assembly: GCA_958298945.1. Classification (NCBI taxonomy): domain Eukaryota; kingdom Metazoa; phylum Arthropoda; class Insecta; order Diptera; family Athericidae; genus Atherix; species Atherix ibis. The sequence goes on along the minus strand of OY282606.1, from coordinate 64,590,065 downwards.
AAAAACAGATATTAAAAAAAAATTGAATATTAAACTATTCTCTTATATCATAAGAACCTCCACAATTATACGTACAGAAAAACTAAAGAAAAATATATTGTAAGGAAATTTTATCATAAAGAGTCCTAAATTAATAAAACAGTACTATTATAATAGTGAATAATACTTCATACATTATTAACTTATTCAAATTTTGATAATATATTGTTAATCCAAGAATTTTTTTATTAGTTTGGGTTAACAGTATATGATCATTATCTAACATATACAGTATTTATTAGTATGTTGTTCTATAGTAAAAAGTATTTGTACGAAGGCAATTCGTGGTAAATGGAATAAAGAGTTAAAGGTAACAGTCTTTTGTCAGCTCTATACATTTTGTAAATATTATTAGAATTTTTTCATACCATCCGTATAGTATAATTCGTCAAACTTTACTAAATAGGCCACAAATGGGTTCGAAAACATTTTCTGACGTTTGAACTGTTTTTGCATTTTCTTTGGTGCACGTTCGTTGTATTAACTGACCTATGTGTTATCAACAGGTTTTTAGTTAGATTATGCTTAGGTCTTCAGATAAAGATAATTAATTATTCTACTTAATCTTCTTAGTATTCATACTCCATTGAAGTTTTTACATGAGCATGTTTTGAGCATGTCTTAGCAAACGCGGTACCAATCTCCTATAAATTCGCAATCATGGATTTTATTAACCATTTCTTTGGTGGTGACTTAAATTAGACATCCCACTCAGCGTTACTTGTGCTCGGATGAACACAACTAAATTTACTAAATCACTTTTGAATCATTCCATACAATATTGAGGATTTTCCGTAATAACGTAATAAAAGTTAAGTATATCTGCCCAGTTTGTACAATATTTTTGGACTTAAGTACTCAATAGATTGTGAATTTTTTAATATAACATAGTTTATCATAAGATAAAATAAAGAAACGCAAAAAACTATACGAATGCACACACGTATACATATTTTTATTATTTTCAATACTCAGACTTGTGAGAGGTAAATTCTTCGTCTTATTTTTAAAAAATGTTCCAAGTTATACAATACTTGAGTAAAGAGTTCTCGTTTCAACTTTTTAATTAAATATTATAATCCTTCTGTTTGTAATTTATCCTTTCTTTCCATGTTTCAGCCTCAATGATAATAGAGTAAAAAAATAAACTTAAATAGTAAAGTTTACTTGTGATATATTTTTTTTTTTAACAGGATATCAATAATTATATCAATTTAAGTAAAAATAGCGCTAAAGTAATAATTTTTAAATATACTGTATAAAAATATCTAGTTAATTTTAATTTCACATTAGTTTTATGATATTTTATAGTACGTGGTATGTATATTTACTTTTTACAAAACTATTTTGGGTACCCGTTATCTAGATTTTCAAAATAATGCAGTATAACATTCTTTTTAAATAAATATTCTTATATACGTGTTATTGAGTAATTCAACACCAAATTATAATTTGTCATTTTTTATATTGCAATATTATTTCAACTCTTATTGACCATATAAAAAAATTTTGAACTAAATCAAAACTTTTATAGAACTTAGTGATGTATCACGTAAACAGGCAGTAAGGCATATACACATACTCATAAGTATCGGGGAAATTTTGTTGACAGTATCAAAACTAAATCAAGTTCATAAATACAAAATTTATTAGAATATATGGCATGTTATAAGGTAATTAAGAAACACATATTCCAACAAAACAATATAATATTCTTCTATTTTATGTCTATGTTTATCTGCAAAATTAAATAATTAATAAATTAATGCAGACAAAAATTTCCAAATTTCATGGTTTACTACTTTTTTAGTAGTAAACCATGAAATTTGAAAATTTTTCAAATTGTTTATCACATGCATAAACGCAATTTTGTATATAAAATATTCGTGTTTCTATGATAACACGTTCCATTATAATTCAGATAAGAGCTAATATTTTACCAAAATGTAAATTTTTGAATATTTAAAAATTATACTAAACGTTTAAAGTTTTGATATTTGAATAAATTAGATTATTACCACATGTCCATAAAATCAAAAAAATGCTATTGATATATTATTAAGTAGTAATTTAATAGTATTTAATATTTTTAGAAATTTCATAAATTTTTTTAATAAATTTTAATATGAACTGGCATAAACTTTTGTTTTGAAATACCTCATGCAAAATGTACCACAGTAACAGACCAGATAAAACAATTACTGGAACCTAACGCAATTCAACAAATCTCTTGTTAGGTATGTTATGTTGAATATTGTGTAGAACAGGATTACTCGATGTGCTACGAATGGTTTTCAGAGCTGCATGGATGTCACTAAATATGATATTATGATGTTTGGGAGTACAAACTGCAATATCTATCATCATTATGATTGCCGCCAGCTCACCATAATATAAAGCCCCACTAAATGGAAAGCTTCATAATATAAGGTTCAGCGTCTGTCAGCCATCGAGCTCAATATGATTGTATTCTTTTAATTACTCAAATGATAAATACAATGCATATTTTCTATATTTATTACAATCATGGATCACCTACTTGTAAAGTAATATCAGAGTCCCTCTGCTTGACCTCTAGGCATGACGATAGTGGATGAACTTTTTAACCAGAATTTGGTCAAGCTTTTTTGCAAGACTTTTTTCCACAATCGGTTTAAAATCGTTAGCCGAAGCAGTTGTAATTTGCATTCAATTACTGAAATCGGGATTGATATTCTTCAATGGTTTAGAAATATAGACTTTTCTAGTATTAAATTAATGAGGCTGATAATAATTCTAAATAAATTCTTGTCCTTACCAGGAGAAGTACTCCAGAAAAAACTTAGCACAAACCCAAATTCTATTAGAGATACTGGATAGTTCAAGATATTGAAGGAAGTAGAAGCGAATGGCACGGTTGCTTCTCTATACGGCATACTTTACTAAGATAATTATTAGATGAGGATGATGACCAAACTGTATTAAATACATAGATTGGGAGTCGGTTATAGTCCCACTCTCGACCTTAGTGGAATAAATCATTTTATTCTTATGGCGTCCGAAAATTCCTCGATAATTTGGCCAGGCTGACAGTTTTTATATAACCGCCAAAAAGATCTGTGAGCATAAAAATCACATACGGTCAATGTGTCATTCGGAAGTGCGTTAACTGAAAAATCCCAATCTGCAGAAATAAAGGGTAGGGAATATATAGGTAAAGTAGGAAGCTAAAAACTTTTAGATTGTTGATAAATCTTTTTATGTTCCATTGTGAAATGGAACAACAAAATTCAGGTTGCCCATAACAACAATTTATGTTAGTTATTAAATGGAGCAATAACACAGGAAACCATGACCTGACACGTTACATCGAAAATTTTCCAACCTAGGAGGCGTGGACTATTGCTAGAGAAGGCACCAAAACTTTTTAATGTAATGTAAAATATGACCGATTATTGGATATTTCTGTAATGTAAAAAATAATCGGAAGTTGCATGAATTATTGTAATAACATCAAATAAAGTGTGAACTGGAGCGCATTGGCGAATTGTGATATGGTTTTTATCGTGATTTCTTTTTGAAAATAATCGTTGATTTATTTTTATGATTATATGTAATTGTTATTTATATTAAATTATGCCGAGAATATATTTTTTAGACGAATAGGTAAATTTTTAGTGGTTACAAAAGAAAATTTGATAATTATGAAAATACTGATTCTGATATAAGTGGAAATAAAAGCAAAAAATAAAGAGGTAAAGCTCCCAAAAAAAGACAATACAGTACAGCGTATTATTTGTTAGAATTTATAAGTATTACTATAGATAGCTTAGAAAAACCAAAAACCAATGAGTTTGTTGTTTTCGAAAGTTTTGGCTTTAGATAGTATGTGACCAGTTAAATTAAAACGGCATCATAAAACTCTACATTCTGATTACGTTGGAAAGCCTATAGATTTTTTTTAAAGAAAATTGGTTGAGGTAAATATTCAGAAGCAAATGTTTAAAAAAAGTATTTTCAGTTACACCAAATGCATTATTAGCTTCGTATGATGACTCTTACGCATCGCAAATTTTACCAGCGCTATTAACATGGTTCGAATAATGTTTGGTGAATTGTATGCCGAAATCCTACTGCTGCCATGAACCTAAGTGTGTTAAATGCTCAGCAATGCACTTAACAACTGAGTGCTCGAAAACCATTCCGCAAAATGTATATTATGTAAAGGGGAGAGAAGAACTCCCGCAAAATGTGTATTATTTGAAGGAAATCACTCTAACAATTACAAAAACTGAAGGACATATAAGGCTCTACAGTAATATTATATTATTTAACTTAAATTTGAGTTATATTTATGCATTAAATAGCGTAAAATAAAATATTACTTAAAATAAAAGTATGACAATCATACAATAGCTAGTAAATATTATCAAACATTCTTATAATGAAATTTTGTTGATTATTATTTTATTGTGAAAATCACAATTTGAAACTTTTGAAGTTGATAGTCCTTCATAATCGTTAATAGGACATAAAATTTGCCACAAAAGTACATAAACTCATACATTTTATGTATCCACAAGGCAGCAATTTGCTTAATAAGAAATTCTCCTAAATTTTATATTATCTGATTAGCACTAGTACTATTATCTGATCACCATTTCATTAATTAAATTTTTATCAATAGATATCGTAAGTGTTTTGAATTTACGATAATAAACAAATATTATAGTTATACCAATGCTATCCGCTTTTGGATTGTCTTAATATTTTTGTATCTTCAAAACAAAATTTAATTTCTTACATTCCAGCAATGTGTTTTGAAAATACGAAAATATAACATTTCATATTAAACCAAAATGTTCTATTATTTTCAATAGAGTATTGATTCATCCAATGGTCTATTATACTTATGTATATACATGGGAAGATATTAGCTCCGTAGATTCTTAATAATATTTTCTATATTCGGACTCATACACATTCACATTGTCGAGCGCGTATTCTCGACATGAAATATTGTGCAATAAATCAAAATATAGAAACTACATGAAATACTTCACTTTCGAAAATATAATTTGACTGACAACAAATATTGATATGTACATAAAATGAATTATTGCCCAACAATTTTGTCCATAATGCTACTATTTAATAAATATTTAAAATTTCACCATTATTTTTTTTTATTTTTTGTAGTTGTGTTCGTTTATATCTTTAACAAAAAATACTATCGTAGTACAATAAAATTGCCTTATAATTTTTCATATACCTATCCATCCTATTTAAAGCTATCAAATTGTTTGCAAAAGAAAACATTACCCGCTGAGCAAGAAAAGTTCGAGAGCGCTAAGCTACAGAATATCCTTTTGGTTATTGAAAACTTACATAAATTGGTTTTTGCCAGATAAAGTATAATTAAAATCTATGAATTATTCCAGTTTTATGTTAATTACTTGTAATAGTACTTATTATTTAATTTATTTGTTATAATATACTTATTATTTAATACATAAAAATTATAAGACTATAAATATTCTGTTTGTAGCAGCAGAGAGTATAATATTATTGAATCTGTGATAAGCAAAAATATGGGATTAAATAAAATATAGTCTACTTTCCCAACAATAATGGTTGATGATTTTTATAATGTCGAACAACAAATTTCAAACGATTCTATTCAGAGTTTGATCTAAGAACCTTTAGGATAATTTGTCTTCGTCATCCCTGATTTAGTTCAGTATTCATAAATTTGTATAAGTATTTGAAAATATCCAAGCATGAAAACTTTATTTTTGAACAATTCTGTTGTGCAATCAGTGGCCATTAGGTAATGTACAATGACGTGAACAATAAAACAATATTGAATAAAATTTTCACCATAAATATTTTTAGCACAGCAAAAAAATAAATGAATAAACATAAACACTTAGTTGCCTTGAAATACACATAGCTTAAACGTCTAAAAGTCTGTTGTCTCTAATAAGTATGTAATAAATTGTGATATAAATCACAAAATTGTATTAAGTGTGGTTTTCTTTTGAAAAAATGCTAGACTACAATTATGAAGAAATTTTCTTTTCCTAGTATTTTTATTTTTATGGTTTCTTCATATTATTCCACTAAATTATCTGAATTGAACACATTCATAATTTGCAAGCTTGCATAAATATCAGTAAATAGTGTTGTGAATATGTATGCCTGTGTAAATACAAGCACGAATAGTGTTGATGAAGGACTTTTGTAAAGAGAACACAAATTGAGCTGAAAAAGAAATATAAATAAACGGAAATACCTAATAATGGTGTCCTTTTTTTGGCATGTATTAGAGACTTTGTTCACAATATGGTCAGCGTATGGCGAAATATCCTATATAGCTGTGTAACGGAAATCATATAAAATGACTATGTTGTTTTTATATTTTAATATATCAAACGAGTTGGCGAAAAATTTATGAAAAAATAAATTATTCCAATTTTTGAATGAATGTAAAATAAGTATAGTCATTCATATTCCATAAATATTCTTCAAAACATATTTTAAAGAAATTAACTTTAATTAGTTAATTCAAATATGCAAAGAATTCCAATGATCCAATTTTCAAAATATTGCTTTCGCTAATTTTCAAAGAGAAAGGAAATTTTCTTAAGAATTTACTTAGAATGATACAAATTTTACTGTAGTTAAAATATTCGATCAAGTATTTTGACAAAATTAAGAAACTTTAGTGTCAAATTTTCTCCGAAATGTTATCATAAAATGCTATGATATTTCATTTACTTTAAAAGTAAGTAAATACCATATCTCCTTGTTATAAATATCAAGAGCATTTCCTGCATTACAGTAAAAGATCTAAAATAATTAATTTAATTTATCGAATTACAGCATATAAATTGAATTACTTTTGGAGTAAAAAATAATCTAATTGAAACTTCTGAGTAGTATCTATGACATAAATACTATTGAAACATTTTTAAACAACCCGTTTTTCGTTTATTTTACTTGCACACACTTTTAATCCAATTAAATAAATTTCTCAAACGAAATTTTATTTACTTAGAATGAATGGCAGTATATCTTAAAATATATAAATTGTGAATTTTTTAGTGCTGCGCCAGATTTTAGAAATAAACAAACATCAAAACTGATTTTGAACATGTCCGTTCTCATTACGGAAATGTTCAAAATCAGTTTTGATGTTTGTTTATTTCTGTTTGATGTTTCATAGCGTCACCCTTTCATAAATCTTGTGTGAGCTTCTAATTTATTTAAAAAAATTTAAGAGATAATTAAGATGCGTTCGAATTTTTTTATTGTATTAAAAAAAATATATAATTTATAACTATTATGTATAAAGCTTCCATCAAGCAAAAAGCACTATTTTCCGGAAATACATACATATGCCTGCTTTACTCAGGTTAAGCTAAAGAAATATTTGCCATTTTGAGTATATTTTTGATAAAGAATTTGGAAGCTTTATAAAAAAAAATGTTAAGCTAAAAATTTTTTTATAGATTTCTCGAGTTGCCATATTTTTCGACGTATTAAATAATGTTGCTAGTTTCATATGAAAATATTGGTTGTATTGGGTTGTTCGGAAAGTAATTCTAATAGTGAAAGACGATTTTCTTATAGTGAATTAATATTTTATTCTGGCCTTTTTCTTTAAGTGAATTATTCAATTTGTCCAATTGATGACGGTACACTTCAGAATTGATCGTTGTGTTGCTCGGTAGAAGCTCAAAATAAACAATTCCTTTGAAATCCCACCAAACAGATAGCATAACCTTTTTTTGATGAATATTGGCTTTCGAAGTGCTTTTACAAACGTCAATGCGACGGTACACATTTTTTCCCGTAAGAAGATGAGGAACTCATATGTCGGGCTTTGAGATTAATCCTGGCCGTTTCAAATGATCATGAACGGTCGTATTCGATAAATTTAATCTCTCAGCGATCTCACGAATTGTTATTCACCGGTTTGCATCAATTAATACCTTTAATGTGTCTTCATCAGCTTCAACTGGCCTTTCAGAACGTGTTGGATGTCGAGATCAAAATTGCCGGGTCGAAATTTTGCAAACCAGTTTTGGCACTGGCGCTCACTTAACACATCTTCTCCATACACATCGGATAATTTTTTTCTTGCTTGAACAGCATTTTTATCTTTTCTATAGTAAAAAAGTAAAATATGCCGAAAATTCTGTTTTTCACTTTCCATTTTTAAAACGGTATCAACCAAAAACTACTATGCAGAATCAATCGAATTTTTCACAACAAGCCCTGCTATGTCAGCTGTCAAAATACATATGATTATGTGGCTTAAATACGAAGTTGGTTGTGAAAAAAAATTATGTCCTCTGTTGGGAAAAAACTAAATTACTTTCCGAACAACCCAATGTATAGAATTTCCGATAGAGAAATCTGTCAAACTATCTGTGATATGACAATTAGTCAATAATTTTTATTCATAATATATGGATACACGCACACTTGAAGAAAGTTCCCATATTATCAAAATTAAGTGGTGAGCCTTATTTTAGACTCAATGATTTTATTAACAAAAGAAATCGACTTTTTTGGAGTGAGATAAATCTACAATAGTTATTGGAGGCACCATTCCATTCACAAAAATACAACACTTTGCTTAGGTTAGACGCCAGTTAGTTCCCATTTCTTCTGAAGTGTGGTAGAAGCCAGCCTTACCGTCATGGGCAGCGTAACCCAGCCATGATGAACGATTATTTCGTTGAAAATTTTAAAGACATAGACTAAGGCTCATAAATTTCTCAAATCCATCGATTTATTGAACGTACAATTGGGCAACAACATGATTTATCGCAAAAGTTCTGTCAATTGGCCTCCGATATTATGTTATTTGAAAGTGCTTGATTTTTTTTGTTGGTGGAAATGTGATATCAGTGAGTGGTATGTGACTGACAAATCAACAACAATTATAACCTTGGAAGCCAACATCAATTGCGTTACTTACTTGTAAAAGCTATCCAAAAATGGTCCGACTGAAACAACTTAACCCGAAATTATGATTAGGAAAAAAAACTCTTATCGTCTTAAAAATCACCCAATTTAATACTAAAAAAATTATAACTATCATATTTAAAGAATATGAATATTAAAAAAAGAAAATTTTGAGAACAAAGTCTGAATTAATAAAATCTAAAAATGCCAACTATTACAACTCTAGAGTTTTATCCCAATAGAATCATCTATTCAAAAGTGCATTTGTGACTTTATAAAGTAGCAATGATATCAAAATTCCTATCATATGGGCAACAGAATTTCTAAGTGATCTATCCATTCTATCAAGAATGCTTATCAAGAATTTATTGTTGTGGATATTTTTGCGTAATACTCTGTCGATAATCTACTGTCAAGAGATTGTTCTAAATGATTCATTTAGTTATTATAATTCAGGTATTTGTAAATGAATGGCTTGTAAAAAATGTGAGGACAACGTAGACAGTCGCTCATTTATTTTTCATTACTTTTCACTTATAAACCAGTTTAACAAGTAGATTTTCAATATGAAAGTATACATTTCTTGAGGATATTTCGATAGTAGTATATGTGCTATTGTCATATATTGTAGAATAAAACGTAAGATACTTATTACTGCAAGGGGTTAACTTTTAATAGAAAAAAGTCAGCGAAAGAATGAACGTTTTTAAGTTCTTAAAATGTGGTTTTTATAAGGAAGACTTTTAATTTAATAACTGTATAAACTCTCAAAAATTGTTTTCAAAGATTATGATTAATGATTTGTTAATACACTAATAAATATTTATAAAATGCAAATGTGGTGTCTTCAAATAAGATTTATTATTTGAATGTATTGAGTAGTTATGACATAGTCGTGGAAAGTCCATTCTACATTTCAATGCATAATACTTTTAATCTTAGCGTTCGTGTTGATATAATTTGTGTATATAAAATTTTTCTATAATTTTTATAAATACTATTATAGTAGTATAAATAAATCATAATAATATTGTACTCTATAACACACAATTGCTCATAATTAATAATTTTATTAAGCTTATGTAATAATCCGAAATAATTTTCCAGTTTGTTTGTTTGTTTTTGTGTAAGGTCCTTTAGTATTGAACCAGGAACCATTTTCATAGTCTGAATTAATAAAATCTAAAAATGCCAACTATTACAACTCCAGAGTTTTACCCCAATAGAATCATCTATTCAAAAGTGCAAAGACCATGATTTCATTTGGCAACATCAAGTTTCATGTGAGTGACCGTTACCAGTATTTTAAACAAAACTGGTTAGTTTTTTGTAGAAAATAATAGTTAGAGTTAATTACATATGATACAACATATTAATATGTTTCATTAACTTCTTTTCTATCAGCATTTTAAAGTAATTTCTTCTTTTTCAATTTTCTCTAAAGATTATTAAAATTGCTAAGGTAAAACTTATAAATTAGCATTTACTTTTTTCTAATTTATAGATTAAAGAATAGTTTGATTTATTTAAAAAATGCATATTATTGAATTATATTTTTACATAAAAAAATAAATTAAAAATCTAGTAACTTACCCATCATTAAAAAAATTAAATCCGATACAGCTAAACTGAATAGATAGTAATTAGTAGCAGAGTGCATAGTTGAATGTCTAACGATAACAACGCACACAATAACATTTCCAACTACTCCAGTTACAAAAATTCCAACGAATAATATCGTCACCTAGAATATAGCATAAAAATATCGCAAAATTTTAGCTTCCTTTAATAATTAACATCAATTTATGATTACTGTCATATTATATAGCATATAAATTCATAAAAAAAATATTCATGAATATTTTATCTACATTATAAATATTAAATTTAAATCTGCGTGTAATAAAGTGTGTAAGCGATGTTGAAATTTTTCATAATACCTTTCCAGTTATTTTTTGTAAAATCCATTTTGAAAGTATTACTTAGAATTGTACTTTGTTTATCACCGAAAAAAAATATGCTCGTAATCAGATCATGTTTATAGCATATTGGCAAAAGTTGTCCTTCAATATGCTGAGAAATCTTAAAGTATATGAACTCATTTTTTGTGTACAACAAAAACACATAGCAAAATTACTTATATAAGGATTTTTTAAATAATCCAAAGATAAATGTTACATACTTATAGATTTACTTGGAATTAACAGTAAACGTAAAATTGAAAAAGTTTCAGTATTTTTCACAACAGTTGATTTTTTTGCCAACTGATTTTATCTAGAATACTTGATACATAAGCTTGTACAAAAAAAGAGAAAAAATATTTTATTGATGTTAAACTTTTTAAATTTATCTAAAAATTATAGTTATATAAAGTTGTATGAAATCATCATTGAAATCACTGGTTATCCTAATCGTAGGAAAATAACGTTTTTTTAAGAGACTAATATCTAGATAATCGTCATATTTTTTCAAAATTATAAAATCAAAGGTAATTTTTTGCACATATATTTCAAAGTTAAGCTTTTTAAATAAGTACAAAATAATAATATGATAAAGAAGACTCTAGCAGTCCTCAAATACCTAGTTCAACCTATAATAGGAGGACTCTAAAATGTCAGCAAATTAGATCTTCATCCCTACCAAGACGATTTATCAAACTAATCTTCATAAGATAAAAGCAAAAGATATACCGGAGAAGGCAATCCGTTCATTGCTATTGGAACAGATCCTATTTCAGTTCAAATTGTTTTGCTCAAAACTTTTTACCATCGAAGTTACAAACTGTATAGTATGTTGGTAGTGCTCATCCTAATGCATTCTTCGGACACTAGGGGTTGTTCAGCTATATCGTTTGAGTTATATTCGGCCTATAGTACACAAATTGTCCGCTCCGAAGAATAGAAAGATCCTATTCAAAATGCCTCTAGTGGCTGCATTTATGCTAACAAAAGACGAAAAAATTATATTTTTACAAAATATCTTGATTGAACAAGAATATTTGTTTTCAAAAATATAAATATGAAACTACCATTTAGTAATTCATCCTCATTTTAATAATAATTAGCGGCGCAACAACTGGAAGCCCAGTCTAACCCTATTGGGTCTTAACCTATTGTAGATTCGATTCGATGGTCATAATTTTGCAGCAAAATAAATTAAATTATCTAAAGTAGGTTATGTTTGTTTGTTTTATAGTAGATACCCTATGAACACACGAGTGCTCGTCAGATGTTAATGTATCATACGTGGACGGATTAGGAAAACTTAATTACTTTTGATAAGATAAGAAGTAACAGTTAGTTCGATGCAAACAAGTTTATAAGATATAACAGTATGAAATGAGAATTTAATTTTATATTGTTAATAAAACCAATATGGTTTAGGAGATTATCAAGACGGTTTGGAAATGAAGCGGAAGGATGAAGTAGAACTAACAGAGGCAGGAGCCTACGAGAGAAAAAATTAAAGGTAAGATCGCAGTCCCTGAATATATGTAAAATTGTGAGGGAAATTAAGCAATTTTAGCACATGGGAAATCGAAGGTTATTAAATAGGAGCAGTTTTCTTGCCCAGAACTTCCGATTGGTTTTTGAATATATGGGTTGAAAAGTGAAATTCCAGTGATTTAAGGTGTTACTGGAAAGCCATATAGGGTCTTTCCCCATCTCTGCGTTTCCCACTTGGTGAGCAGCTGAAGCATGTCGGGTATGGTCGTAAATATTGGTCAGTGAAGTGCAGATTTTGCCAGCAGGTCTGCCTGCTCATATCCTAAAATACTCACATGACCTGGAACCCAACAAAGTCCAATATGCTTATTTTGAAGCAAAAGGTAGCAAATTCAGCCGAGATGTTTGTACTTTGTCGCTTATGCGCAATAATCAATACCGCAATATTCCAGCTGTTTTGGAAGGTAAAGAATACCAGTATATGATTATGGAGTTTTGATTAAGGGAGTGTTTCTGTTTGCGAGGAAGAGCTTTATAGAGTGTTTCTGCTTCCTTTTTTATAGCGTCAGCAACGGTTATTCCTGGTACTACATGTAAGGGAGATGCCGAGTGCTCTTTAAATATTTTTGTACCATGGCCAAGTGAGCATTTTTTATCTGTCATAATTTTTAAGAACTATTTTTTATCATTATATAGAACAAGTACAAAAATTTCTTAATGAGATGTCAGTCCACATCAAGCGCAAATTTCACCATTTGTACACCTGGATGCAGTGTTTTCTAGGAGTTTACATCATTTGTACCGTAAGGTCAAAGGGAGAATTTCTGGAAGTGTAAGTTAACATGACTTGACAATTCGTTTCGGTAAAATGTCAGCACAACAATCCCAGTGTAAGATGGCGTACCAGAGTTATTTCTAAAAATTACATCCCAGATGTTTCAGATTTCTGAAAATAGCTCCTTCGTTCGAAAATTCTACGCTCTTACAGCAAATGCTGCCTTTTACTAAATTGAGTATATTATGGTAAGTAAACTTTAAGAAACTATATTCGATGCTGAACTTTTTTAAGTGAATTTTTCGGCAGCTAATCTGTTTTTAGTTATGAGAAATCTTCTAACCAAAGGGAATCTACCTGCTTTGGTTTTTGACACTTTTGTGATTTCACTAGAAACCTGGCGCAGACCATGTTCAGTCTGAATGGGCAAATTACCACAATTAGCCTGCTACCCGATTCGGTAGAGCCGATAATATAATGAGGACATTTTCTTCTCTTACCTGGTAGATTAGGAAACAGATCAACCTCAGTCAGTCTATGTAGATCTTCTATATTCAGGGCTTCTTTTTTATTTTTTTTATTCTCCGGTCTAAATGTTTATGCCTACCTGACCTTGAATCAATGTGTGACTTTTAATAACATCGACTGAGGTAGGCAATGCCGGCTTAGTTTCTGAGTGGGAATACAGGTTATAGTAGCTGGAAACCTTAACCTTACCGCAGGTCTCTCAATCCAAACCCTTATTAAAAATCAACTTTATAAAGTGCAAATTAATAAACAAAAAAGAGCAGATATGAAACCGGAATATAACACTTTAGTATTCGATTTCAACACGATTTAAATGTACAGAAATAACGAAAAACGAGTTTTATTGATCGAAAATGATCGGAATCATAAAACTAGATGTATGTGTATTTATAAAATTGGTACAAATCAGTAGTAACAAACAAAGTCATCTAAATAATACCGCTATTCGAGGGAGACTGCGACGTAGTTTGGGCTTTGTTGGTCGCCGGCATACAGGCGCGGATTTCTTTATCCATGTTGTTATTGGCTACGTTCTTTGATTCCAATACGAAAAATGGTTGTACGCTTTTAAAATTGTAGTCGTTTATCTGAATTCAACCAGTGCTAGGAAATTTTTTCTTGGACGTTTTGTATCTTTTTTGTAATTGGTTTTACCTTGTCGCAATCATGTGCAGACAAAGATTTTTCACTGTCGGCTCAATCTTCATGGAAGGTCTGTATTAACTGTTGACTCAATCTGGATGACTTATAGTAATATTAGTATTGAAATGTATATTCTAAGCACCATGATTCTAAAGGCCATATAGCGACAGAGAATATCAGGATAAGGAAATTAAAGCAGAAACTGAAAGAAAAGTGGTTTTTAGGAATAACTATGGTATAGTAGTCTATTACGCTACTGTGCTACCGGTTCATCAAAAATAGAGCTTTTAAGATCGTGTTGATTAAAGTAATCTGATGTTTCTTAGTTATTGTTTAAATTATTTTCAAAAGCTTTATTTGCATACATATGATATATGGGAGAAATGAATCATCAAAGGATAAATGGTGTTGTTATGAATATTATCTATTCGTAACTTGCAACAGTTCAAAAGCATTTTATTAATTCTAATTTTCATTCTCCCATGAAAAAATACTCATGGAATAGATCTTCAGAAGAAAACATGTCTATTAACACAATGAACATTATACATAGTTTGTTTAGTTTGCAGTCAAAAGTTATGTTAAATAATTAGGAACTCTGTGGTTATGGAAATAGCAATCCTACAGTTTCTTAATACTATAAAACACTGTGAAATAAAGTTCCTTGCAAATCTCCATCAACATTTTGTAAAGGGAAAAATTGGCGTTAGTCAACATCACCACGAGTGTGGTGAGTAACTCTGAAGTGGAGGAGAAATATTCACGTCAGTCATCAACGAAACTCAGCGACGATAAGGATTATTCGAATTTAAGCGAATGCCGTTTGGGCTAAAAAACAGTCCCACAGAATTCCAAAGTTTAATGGCAAAATTAAAAAGGAAATTAGTAACAACGTACAGATATATATGGATGACATTTTGGTCTGAAGTATAACGGTAGAAAGAGGACTGAGGATATTAGAAACGACTTTCAAGGCGTTGCAGAAATTCAAATTAGCGCTGAATCTTAAGAAGTGTTCATTTCTACAACAACATATCGATTATCTTGGTCATCGCATATCACCTAAGGGTATCCGTCCGGGAAAGATAAAAATAATTGCAGTGGAAAATTTCAAGCAACCAGCGACCGTTAAGGACGTTAGGCAATTTTTGGGACTATGCTCGTATTTTCGGAAATTTGTGCGGGATTTCTCATTCAAAGCTGCACCGCTAACGAAATTATTGCGTAAGGACGAGAAATTCCAGTGGAATGATGAACAGGAGAACGCGTTTATACAGCTAAAAATTGCATTGATAGCAGAACCGGTGTTAACATTGTACGACACAGGAAAACCACACGAAGTGCATACCGACGCGAGTTCGTTGAGTTTGGCAGGGATATTATTTCAACGTGACGAGGTTATGGTATTAAAACCAGTGGTTTATTTCAGCAGGACGACAACAAATTCCAGAGCTATGAAATCGAAACGTTGGCAATTGTCGAAGGGCTTGAGCGATTTAAATACTATCTTTTGGGCAAATCATTTACGGTGGTAACCGATTGTGCCTCACTCAAAACCACGATGTCCCAAAAGGAGCTTATTCCACGTTTTGCGCGGTGGTGGCTGCGTTTGCAGGAGTTTGAATTCTTGTTGGAACATCGGAGTGGAACTCGAATGATGCACGTCGATGCATTAAGCCGTCAACCAATTGAATCAAATGGGCTCGAATTAGAAACGGCGGGGATAGAAGTCCTTAACATTGACTTGTCAAAAGCGGACTGGTTATTGACAATGCAAATCCAGGATGAGAGCTTACGGGATATTGTCTCAAAACTACAGAGGCCGCAAGTGGACAAACATATTCAGAAGGAATTCTGCTTGGAGCAGAACAGATTATTCAAAATAATCAATAATACTAAGCGATGGGTGGTTCCCAGAATGGTGCGATGGCGAATAGTGCGCGAATGCCATGATTTAGCTGGTCATCTCGGAAAGGACAAGACGTTGGAAAGGATCCAAAAGTGGTATTGGTTCCCAAAAATGCGTCAGTACGTCACCAAGTATCTGAAGGCATGTATTGAATGCTGTTATCACAAAAAACCGGGTGGTAAAACAGAACGGGAGCTACATTTTGAGGAAATCGAACCAGTACCATTCAGAACCATACATGTCGATCATCTGGGGCCATACCCCAAAATTAGTAAAGGAAATTTGTATGTGTTTGGAGTTTCTGATTCTTTCAGCAAATTTGTGGTGTTACGAGCAGTAAAAGCTACAAATACGAGCGCGGTTTTAAAAGTCCTGGATGAGCTTTTTAGTTATGTGGGAACGCCAAAATGTTTGGTGTCGGATAGGGGCACGGCTTTCACCGCCAAAGCTTTTGAAACTTATTACCGAGAACATGATATACGTCATATCAAAACAGCTGTCCGTACTTCTAGGGCGAACGGACAAATCGAGCGCGTAAACCGAACTATCATTGCTTCAATCTCGTCCGCTACTGATGGTGAACGTAAATGGGATATTACGCTGGGTAAAATCCAATGGGCGTTAAATACAATGAATTCGTCAACAACTGGGCGAAGTCCTCAGGAAATTATTTTCGATTTCAGGCCACGTGATACCCTGAAAAATAAAGTAATACTCGAGTTGCACGATGACATCAACGACGAGGAACTCCCTCAAAGCGAAATAAGACTGGAAGCTGCAGATAATATCAATCGTAAACGACGTGAATGGAAATTGCGTTATGATCTCCGTCAACGCAAACCAACAATATATGATGTCGATGACTTGGTTATGATGGAAAATGAGCCTGCTAGTACTGGTTATCCCAGAAAACTCCAACCAAAGTATAAGGGACCTTACATAGTTACGAAATGTCTTGGAAATGATCGCTACCTAATAGAAGACATCCCTGATGCACCCAGAAAGGTCAGGCAATATTCTGGAGTTTATGCGTCTGATAAAATAATGAAATGGTGTTCACTCCCACCGAATGATGACGAATTGGATGATTGTGAGCAGGATGATGGAGTCGAGGACGATCCAGGTTTTCAGAATGGCCGAGCTGTAAAGAGAAAAATTGGCGTTAGTCAACATCACCACGAGTGTGGTGAGTAACTCTGAAGTGGAGGAGAAATGTTCACGTCAGTCATCAACGAAACTCAGCGACGATAAGAACGGGTATTGAATTCGGAACGGTTCTCTTTATTTCAGTATTAAATAAATTATTATACTTGTTGTACTTATTTTATTTCTCTACATTAATCAACCTTTCGCTCGACCGTGCTGACAATTTTCATAATTAATTATTTATAATTTGGTATAAGTGGAAAATTCATTAAACTTATCCACACGTATCAATTACAAATGGGTACATGGTTATACGGATGTAGCTATATTATACAATGTAAACCAATTTTCAAAGTTCCTGAATAGAATTGAATGGTTAAATCTATTTGGAATTGTAAGCTATTCGTGAAATTGGATATTTTCCAAAGCTATTAATCGCTTTAATTAAATGATCAATAATATAATATCAGAAAAACTTTCAGACTATTTAAGGTTTCAGATTTTGTGTATTTTATTTTGAAATTTTATTAAAACGGAAACCAAAAACAAGTATATTATTGTAACTAAATGGAAGAATCCTACTTTTCAATAAGAAATTTTCACTTGATTTTCTATAGAACTACAATATTTAAATAAATTATATTGTTTAGTTCTGGGAAAACGCATTACAAAATATATTAGAATATTACAAGATAAGCTTGATTTTTCACCGAAAGGATTTGTTCAAATATTTAGGTTTCATGATAATAACTTCTTGTATTGCATCTTAGTATCCATATTGACATCAATATGGAATTTTGATCCCAGATAAGGAAATGAACTGACTTTTATATAAATAATATTTTATCTGGATTTGATCAGTGCTTTCGCATTAATACGAATATTATATTGTATTTGTTATACGAGTATATAGGGAACTGCCAATAAGAAGCTTAAAAGAAAAAAAGGAAAATTGACTTCATATTTAAAATGTTCCTTCATATGTAATACGATTTTTAATATTTCAATAATTGCCTTATTTAAGCATTGTATGTATATTTGCGCATATATAAGGTCTCTGATACAAGAGCTAGAGGTATTTTTGTAACGCCGCGGCTACGAGATAATTTAGCGACATCATGTTAAGGTAGATTTGCATTGCCAATTTTATAATGAGTTATAATATTTTATAACATAATTTGGATGGAGTAATAAGACGATGTTAAATTTTGGTGAGCAATTAAGATAATTTTAGAAGAAAAAATGGGCTAGGCAAAATAATTGTTGTGTCTTGGAGCTCTATAATGGGAGGAGTCTTATTCCAAATTAAATTGTGTATTAACTAGTATTCGTTAAGCATATGCGATTTAGTACGTTAAACACCATAGCAATATCATAAACGAAAAGTAAAATCATGAAAAAATGGAGTATATCCAATCCAAATTCTGAAAAGTTTCGTTGTCAAGTATTTTGGAATGATTGTTGAGCAGACTGGTATTCCGATGTTTAACCAACATATTAGCTCTCATTTGGCTAGTAGATACGGCAAATTTGGTATTATCTGCCAGTTTTGCTCATTGGCAAGGATGCCAGCATAACCAGTAACCTAATGCAACTCAATGTTGCGGTTGTTAAGGAACCAGTGCTGTTACATTTTTTTATTTGACTTTAATTCAGTTATAAATTTTATTAAAAAAATAACTACCTAAATGACAGATCTAATTTTTTTATTTAATTTTTCGTGAACCTTAAGAAAAATAGTTTATGATTTATTTTAAAAATTTGGTGATATATCGAACCGAAAAGTGGAACAACACTCTCCATTTTTTTTAAAGAATGTAGGACTATTGCGCTTAACATTTCAAAGGTATTTAACAGAGTTTGGCATCAAACTGTGTTGTCGAAAATGCGTACATATGGCATTGACTATTGCCTCCTGAAATGGATTAGAAGCTACCCTTCTTAAGTAAAACAATAAATTGTTTTGGGTGGCTTCAAGTCTGCAGTTCGCCAAATAAATGCTTGTGTTCCACAGGGTTCAGTGCTATCTTCGACTCTTTTTCTTAAATTTCACAAATAATCTCTTATAGATCTATTCTTCTAATCCAATTCACTGTTTTGCTGATAACAGTACTCTCAGTATTTCAGACTCGTTTCCTAATTCATGCCCTTGTTCTTCGGCCACGGAAATGGAATGACAACGTATGTTAAACTGATTCAATTCTAATATAAACAGTATATTACTATTGGGTTAGAAGAATAGAGTGGAATTTAATACTGCTAAAACACAGACCTACTTCCTGTCTCTAAAGCGAAATATAAATCTTTAGTCAATATCCATAAATGATACTTGTATAACTGAAACTGGCAAACATTCCATTCTTGGTGTGTGGGTTAATGACAAATTAATAATATTTAATATTACCAAAAGTGCAGTAAAATGTTTAAAGTTGCATTAGCGATACAATAAATTGGTCACTCCATCTGATCTACTCAATATACTCGTATACAAGACATTTACTCGCTCAGAGACAAAATTAAGTAATGATATATGTCTCTTGTTATTTTTTTATTTTGGACTGTAATTCTGAATATGGAAAACTATGCTTTACTCGATTAATTTAAATCATTACAATCAAACAGCTATTTAAGAGCAAAGTGCAATGGCATATCTTTCTTTATCCTTTCTAATACTTTCCATATCCGCGATGTACCCAAATATTATAAGAACATTCATAAATACTTGAGTGCAAGAGATTAAAAAGAATGAAGTGTTTTTAATTATAAATAGTAACCGTAGCTTCTTAATACTAAACAAATAAGTCGGTGTTATTGTGCTTTTTTCCTTTTTAGAGACAAATAAGTAAAATGACTCTCTCAATTTTCAAAAGTAATTAATTTTGTTTATTTTATATATTACTCTTATTTATTGTTCTTATTTTTACGTCGACGAATTATATTTGAAAAAGTTATATATTAAAAATGGACTCATTAAATAGATGAAAGATTAATTTGAAACATTTGAAATTTCTGTATGCATAATTATCATCTTCTTTATTAATTGAAATTCTTTGTTGGGTATAAATGTTGAAAAAATAATAAACGAGTGCTTCGCATAATTAAGTCATTCAAAAGCTTTAAAAATATTCTTTAAATATTATTTGGCTTTACTACTTCACAGTAAATCTATCGAAGTATTTTTTAATTTATTTTTGTAAAGTAAAATATCATATTATACTATGAACTAAAAAATATGCAAGCCAATGGTATAAATTATTGAATGAATAAAATTCGTTTAGATAACTTACGATACATTCAAAAGACTATAACTATAATTCAAAACTATGAGTAAGAAAAAATATAATAATAATTTTTTACTATAACTATAATTCAAAACTAAATATTCCTTACTTTTATGTGTGCTACGAGTATTACAAAATCATTACATTTAGGAATTAATATGAAATTGATTATAATTTTAATAGTCGCTCGATAACTTACCGTTTCAAGTTATAATACGAGTACAATAGTTCTACACGTATGGTAGATAAATTTTATAGTCATTTTTAGTTATGTCAGAATTACCACTGTTATTTAATTTCTAAATATAAATGTTATTAATAAACATAGCCATATTATAACATTTCATAATCTAGGATCATATAAATATTGTGCATACATAAACCATATGATTTGTAAGTTGTCATATAATCAATTAAACATTTACGTATAAGACATTTAATACTATAATTTTTTAAATATTGTATAATTATATGTCTAGATGAGCCTTTTCTATAATTAATGTGTAATGAAATTTTTCTTCGATTTTAATTATTTTTAATAAATTAATCATTAAATAATAGAATGAATCGTAATTATAAGAAAATCTGTTTTCTTGATTAATTAGGCTGTTGATTTCTATTTTCTGGCTTACTTTACGAGTCCGGACGCAAGTGTTCGCTCAGTTTTTTTTTGAAGTAACTAAATTTTTGGGTTAGTATTTGAGTGTCATCGTGTGCGGACACATCTGCGTCTTTATAATAAATTTCGTTTTTTATAAACTTGTTATTAACTGTTTTCATATAACAAGAAGTATTAATTTAAGAGACGTAAAATATATTTCGGTCCAAAATGGACAAAAATAAATCTAGCTGCGGTAAACAAGTATTAATGATACAAATATCACTTCGACAATGACCTTGAATAGGTCAATGGCACCATATTCTGCCTTTGGTTGGCTAAGAGTATTGCTAATCTAAAAGAATACAATATTATCGAGGCCGGGAAAGTGGTAACTATACGTAATGATACACCAACATGAACGAAGATTATTTTATTAAACTTTAATGAGTATAAAACCCCATCGATAGTATGGCCACAAATTCAAAGTTAAGAAATAGTACCAAACACCGATGCAATGCCGAAGCTACAAAAGCAGCTTATAGTAATTGTATACAACTAAGAGGGGAAATTTATCCTCAAGGTAATGATGAAAAACTTGAGTATATCCTCAAATGTCTTTTGCACAAACTTTTCGGTTATTTCAAATATCGTTATTTATCCACAGCATCATGCTAATATAAGGTGTAGTAAAAATTAATCCATTATTTTGCCAATAGATGGCTTTAGGAGTCTGTATCTCCCGTTTTAAAAGTGCGATCGGGTTGCACTAGATGGCGTTAAAAAGATAAGATTTTGTACTAAAAAAGCTTTTCATACAGTTTTTTTTAGCACGCGTCAAAGATGGACACCAACAAAGAGAAAATACGCCATATTTTACAGTTTTTCGTCGATAAAGGCGAAAACGCAAGCCAGGCAGCTGAAAATATGAATAGTGTTTATCGTCCTGATACTGTAACAGCCAATCACGCGCAATTTTGGTTTTGTTGATTCCGTTCCGGTAATTTTGATGTGAAAGATGCACCACGCTCTGCAAGGTCAATTATCGAAAATGTCGATAAAATAATGGAAATCGTCGAGTCCGACCGTCACGTAAGCACTGTTTCGATTGTCCAGGAGCTAAATATTGCACAAAAAACTGGTTTGAACCACTTGAATAAGGCTGGATACAAAAAGAGCTCGATGTATGGGTGCCAGACGAGTTATCGCTAAAAAACCTCATGGACCGAATTTCCATCTGCGAATCGCTGCTGAATCGCAACAATATCGATCCATTTCTGAAGCGGATGGTTACTGGAGATGAAAAGTGGGTCACTTACGACAACGTCAAGCGACAACGGTCGTGGTCAAATAGCGGCGCACACGGTGGGCAAGCCAGGATTGACAGCCAGGAAGGTTTTGCTGTGTGTTTGGTGGGATTGGCAGGTAATCATCTACTATGAGCTGCTCCCCTACGGCCGAACTGTTAATTCGGACCTATACTGTCAACAATTGGACCGTCTGAAATAAGCAATCGCCCAGAAGCGGCCAGCTTTGGCCAATAGGAGAGGAATTGTGTTCCATCAGGACAACGCCAGGCCGCATACATAGATAGTGACTCGCCAGAAGTTCCGGGACCTTGGTTGGGATGTTCTTATGCATCCACCTTATAGTCCGGACCTGGCACCAAGTGATTACCGCCTTTTCCTGTCTATGACGAATGATTTTGCAGGTGAAAAATTCGCCTCAAGAGAAGATTGTGAAAATCGACTGTCCCAGTTTTTTGCCAATAGGGACGAGGGTTTCTATGAGAGAGGCATTTTGAAATTACTTCCAAAATGGCAACAAGTTATCGAACAAAACGTTGCATATTTGACCGAAATCGTATCATTCTATCTATGCTAAATAAAACCTTACAAAATTACTTTCATGCTTCATGGAAAATCGAGTAAATTGGGATGTATTAAGATACACGGTCAATAGTTCATAGATGCTTTACCGTTCATCTTTTCCATTTTCTAGGATGCGAGAAGTGTGATCGGTATTTTCAGATGTGCAGCTAGTGAATGCATACCGTCATGTCTGGTTTGTTTAAATAATGGCTGGTTTGTATTCATAAGAAATTACTATATTAAAGTGCGACTGAATCTAGGACTGGAAAAAACACTTCCATTTTTCCAGTACGACTGAACTTGTCAAGTTGAGATTTAAAACTATTATAGTCAAGAAGACAGCCTAAGTTTACTATTTGAAATAATTTTACTGCTACTATTGACACTAGTTCCCAGCCCGGTAGCACAGTCGTTAGCATGAGGCATGGAACAGAATCAAACAACTTTACTTCCATTCTACCTTTTCGTAACCCTTTTCTTAACAAAAAAGTACGAAAAAACATCTGAAAAAGCCATCAACTATCAAAAACATAGACATATCAATACCTGGATAAGCACCCGTGTTGGTCAAAGACAGCAACCCGAAATGAATATAATGGTATGTCCTTTTTACTGGCAAATATAACATTTTACCAAACTGCACAAAAATAAGCAGTAGAATAGCTGCAGCGGATCGATCATCTACTAAGCGAAAACAAAAACATGATCTTGAAACCGATATAAATACAATTGAATATTTGTAAAAGGGTACGCATGTTTTGAAAGGAATGTTTAAATTTGTCTTCAAAATGGGATTATAACCGCCTTGTTTACCGCGAACAAATGCGTGGGTATCATTTACCTCAAATAAGCACCTGAGTCGTAGAGATATGAAATCGTTCACGGAAAACTTATAACCAATTTCAGCTTCATTCACATGTACCTTGAACCTGCAAATTCTTTTTAAACTCTTTGAAGGGTACTATAATTGCCAGGTACAACATATTTTTTAAAGTTATAGTAGAGGCTTCTTTTATACTCTACAGTAGAATAGTCAATCTATTTAAACATATACTGAAAACATCAATGTTTTCAAGTATTTGAAAATTGCTCTTGTAGTTTATGTACCAAAATAACAACTTTCTCAGCCTTCAGCTAATAAGCATAGAGCAATATTATGTTTAGCTTGAATTTCAAAGATTCTGAAAAAAATTGTATCTTTTAAATTAATCCAGATTCTTGACGAAAAGCTCACCCTCCAGCAACAGGTCTTTAGTTTTACCATGGCGATCCAGAGTTGCTACAAACATAGATTCTGTGGCTTAGAACTACTATTTAACTTATAAATAGAATTCGATCGTATTTATCTACACAGAATGCTTATTTAATTAGCTGAGTGGGGAATCAACTGGGCCACTATAATCATGCTGCTAACCCATCAAATTAAGGCTAATCATCATTTTTCGTAGAAATGGAAAATGGCTTACTTCTAGGATCACCTTTATTCACAAGCCTTTTTAATACCTATGTGGACTCTCTCTCCAAATCTCTACCAACAGCAGCATATATCTTTTCGCAGAGAATCTTTTTGTTTTGGTAGCTGAACCTACAGGGGAAAAACTCGTTCGAATTAGCGAAGAAACTAGAATTTATAGGCAATTAGGATGGTAGCTCGAACTGCAATTAATGTCCTTAAACATCGCAGCATAAATGTTTTTATCGACAGTCTTGCAGCCTTGGTAGCCACTTTCAAAACAACAAATAATTCGGTGCTCAGCGATATTTTTCGTAGTCTATGAAACAATAGAAGTATCAAGTTGTCTCAGAGATTTACAACAAACAACAACCAAATAACCAAATTGAAAAATAAATCTTATTTAGAAAAACATTGACAATCCACCATCTGTCAATTGACTGCTCCCGGTCCTATCAACAATCGCATCTACATGTTGCACAACCCCCCCCCCCCCAATAAATCCATAAACTCCCATAAATTTTGGTCTTTTCTCCAAATTCTTGGGAATTATTTGATGGTGAGAGTTTAATGGCAAATACTAATAATAGGGCTGTTGCGTCTCTAATTCCCGCGATATTATTTTTATTCAAATGATTTCATCTGACGTATTACTAGATTATTTTATAACTAGTCCTATAAATTGCTCCAATATACATATTAATACTTTACGAGATCTTAACTTCGATCACAGTCTTAATTTAATTGTCATCAATTCCCATTCTACTCTAAAAGCCAATACTCTAAGACTGATTAATGGACCAATCAACTGTGAGTTGTTTAAACAATATATTTGGAATCACTTGGACTTATGACAAAGCTTCAAAATAGAACCAGAACTAGATGATGCAATACATAATTTTACATGTTTGTTACAAAACGCTACAGCGTCTTTACATAAAAGTATAAATAGAAAATCTTCATAAAATCAGACAAATCAACCACTAACAATTAGGCGACTAATTACAGCAAAACGAAAAGTCAGAGGAAACAGACAAGAATGGCTAGCAACAAAACTAAACTGAACCAACTGCAAAAAGAACTGTATGATGAAATCTCAAAATATAATTCAGGACGCTTTAAAAACTACAATTCATCAATATTATTTTATAAGAAAAGAACGCATAATTTACGAACAATTTATGGAACCTGCACCTTAAAATGATCTCTAAATCCAATTAGGGATCATTATAACTGTGCCATTTCCTACGGACCAATAAGTCTCCTTCCAATCCTTTCAATAATATTTCAAAAAGTATTCCTTTGATGTAACAACAACAACTACTAATACAAGTTGTACACCCAAAAACCAGTTCGCCAAATATATTCGCGCTTCTAGCAGAAAGAGAAATTTCGGAGAAGTTCCAGAATTTTTCCGATCTCGCTAGTGCATTCGCTAAGCAAATTGACAAGTGTTAATTCGAATGTACAGCCCAAAGGAAAGTCCTTACAATTCATTCCCGTCCACACTGCGTACCAGTCCGGACGTTCTCATTGTCTTACATTTTTTTGGTGATCGAAAGTCTGAATAGGTTTTTCTTTTCTTTGACAACTGATTTTATCAGTACTTTTCATATCTTTATACTTTATTTATATTTTGACTTTTTGGCTCCCTCGCGTTTGTGAAAGTGAAAACAAGTGATAGTTACAAGTGCAAGCCATAATAATGGACGTGGACGTGGACGTCAGCCCACCGGACTCTGGCTCGCCATCGGATACAGGTATATCCCTCTCTATTTTCGACGCCTCCACCATAAAATCCACAAAAAGAGCCAGACTGGATCTATCCAACAACACCACAACAAAACATGTACATCACAATCTATCTGTACTGAGTAAATTGGTCAATTTCCTCTCCCTTCCGAATAAAATTGCGACCATCCGTGCTTTCTAGTAATTTCTACTCCACCCGAGACACCGTAACGGTATTCACCATTCTAAAAATAAATGAATACCGTTACGGTGATTTATTGCTGACAACTATAAATTTATCTACCAAAAATCTTGAAAATCAAGATTTTTGGCAGATAAATTTATTAATGCAAAACCGGTTTTTGTCAGTGATATCAAATTGTCCTTTACCCTACACCCCTCCCTCAATCAAGTAAAGGGAACAATTCCCAATCATTTACGGGTATTGTTGTTTTGACCTTTGACGCCTATGAGCTCCCTTTCAATATTAACACCCTTTCCCACCGATTTCAAGTAAAAACTTATTACCCCAACCCCATGAGACGTCGCAACTGCCAAGTACTGAGCCATACAGCTAAACACTGCAAGGCTTCGACGGTATGTGCTAGTTGTAGACTTGCACCTCATCCTGAAAAGCCACGCACACTGTCTTTTGCGTTAACTGCAAAACAGATACACACACCTCAGGAGACCGTTGTTGCCCTTCTTACGCTGAGAGAAAAGCTATTCTCAAAGTAATGACGGACAACAAATGTTACATGGCTGCAGCAACAACAATCTTCAAAAAAAATCAAATGGATGCCTCCACAATTCAATCGAACACCTCCTTTGCACAAGCAGTCGGTGCGTCATCTCATCCCGTCGATACATCAGTATCCTCATCATTGCCACCAATGTCTTCTGCATTCACCTCGCCATTGCCACCATCCCCTCTCCCATCCAAAAAAATTGCAATAGCTTACGCTCAAATGCCAAAAAAGCTTTTGAGTGTAAGCTATCCAATTCTTCAACTCCATTTGTCAAAAACCCTTCTATAAATACAGAAAGCCACGCCTCTTCTTATAAATCAATTACCACCTCATCAAAATCCCCACTCTCAAATTCCCAAACACCGTCAACCCACCCCCGATCCACCAGTGAACAAGTTGCTATCTATCGCAATACCGTTCTAACCTTAGCCCAAAAAATGAAGTCTGGAAAACCAGGCACAAGCTCCAAAAAATAACATTGCTAATGTTTTTTCTAAGAGTACGAGCCTACAATCTGGTGAACAGGAAGTGGTATGCCTTTCGGCAAACCTCTAATGGTTCACAGATTTACAGTCCACTTCTTCTCCACCATATTTTTCTCCCTTCATGCAACACTATTTCTGGGCAGATTACTGTCCTAGTTTTCAGCTTGCCTTACCTTCTACTATGGTAAGTATCCATAGAAATGGTATAAGTAACAACGCCAGATGTTCCATTTTGCATTAGAACATCTACGGGTTCCTTATAACCTTGAAGGTCTGAGCCTGCTGCTAAATCAGTACTCTCCAAAAAAAGTAGCTTTGCAAGAAACCAAATTACCTCACTCCTACAACCAACCATTCTATAAAAAATACCAATGTTTGTTTTTCAACAAAACCAACAAAAGAGGTGGTGTAGGTTTTCTAATACACCCCTCCATATCCTACTCTCAAATTCACGTTTTAACAAATTTTTTGACAATCCTTATTTCTGTAAATACCTCCTCCAAAGTGCACATTACAAATATATATATTGAACACAGCCTGCATTTTTCACCAGCGGATTGGCAAGGTCTAATTGGACAATTACCCGAAAATACCATCATTCTTGGAGATTTCAATGCCCACAGTCATGCTTGGAGTTCCCCAAGAACGTGTTGGTGCGGGAAAATTTTCGAGGAATGGCTCAACTCTACCATTTCGAGCTTCACTCTACTAAACGATGCTTCACTGACCTTTTTCTCAACCAGAAGTACTACCTCTGTTCTTGACCTCACCTTCGATCCTACCCGGAACTTTGGGTTATATTCATGGAAAGTTCATGGCTCCCTTGAAGGAAATGACCACTTGCCCATGCTTTTGGAGGCACATGTTGCGCATGTTAAAATAAAACTACTGTCACGGTTCATAGAAGAGCGCGCAAATTGAAAAAATTTCCAAAGCTTCTGCTGATCTAGCCGTTGCCTAGTCTCCTAGCTTTGAGGCAGAAAACGTGATAAAAATATTCAGACGTGCATCTGCTGGGACAATTCCCTCTTTAGCCGGCATGTCTAATAAATAACCTAAACGGTATTCCTACGAAATCACAACATTACGACGTGAAAGAAATATGGCCTGGAAAGACTACTCTCGTTTTTCTCGTACGGCAAATCTCATCGAATTGAGACTCAGGACTGCTCGAGTTGAAAGAGCGGTAAAACAGGCCAAGCGAATAGCTTGGAATAACTTCACTGCCTCAATTAATTCCCGAACTTCACCGAAAGAAGCATGGAGAGATATTAACTGCATTCTTGGTCGCCAAAAAAATGGGATTATCCCATCTATTGAGTCTGAAAATGGAGTTATATCCGACTCGACAGCTATCGTTGAAGAACTGGCACAGTCCTGGGCCTCGTTTTCATCCAACAACCACCTTAGTATTACATGTCGTAGAGAGAAACAATACTTTACGGAAAATCTCTCGCCTATACCGTCAGCCTCCACTCTAATCTTGAACCAATCAGTAATGCTTGCGGAGGTCAACTTTTCGTTAAATTCCTTCAAGGGAACAACACCTGGTAGGAACAAGGTTTATTTTAAAATGATTAAAGAGGCACGTTCGACTTTTCATATTAAAAATATAAATATAGTCAGCAGCAAAACTAAGGTAAGACAAAGCAACCAACGCCCTTTTGCACAGTACGTTACTCTATTTCCTCACTGTATGTGTACCAATAGCAAGGAAAAAGCTAGTCGAGGCAGCGGTAAACCGTTGCATTAGACTAGCCAGTGGAGCACATCGGACATCTCCGGTGGAATCCATACTGAGAGACTGGTCGAAAACCTATTTTTTCTATCTTCACAAAGCTCGCCTAAATCTACAAAAACCTATGCCTTCCAAATTACCCCCTCCACACTTTAATCAAAAACATTATCATCTCTCCCAGTTCAAAAAGGAATTCATCATCGCTATCTTTATTAATATCCCACCTTGAAAGCAATTCATCCATCCTCCCCCTCGTTTTCCAGACTCCGCTTCCACACCCAGATTGGAAACCTTGGTTAGGAGCAAAGTTGAAAGTGACTGCTTCTCTTGACAGGTTTAAGATGGCTAGCACTGATCCGTCCACACATAGGAAACTTTTCCTTAAACAGTTGGACGGATTAAAAGATCATCAACTGTTGTTTACTGGTGCCGTCGCTGACACGGATACTACATCTTTTTCGGTCATCGAACTTTTTGGCTGCAGCACCCGCACATATGTTGTGGAATCTTCCCTTATTGGGCAGCTCCATATTACGGAGAACTGTGGGCCATCAAAATGGCAATTGAAATTGCGACCAATATTCCCATCCAACAAATTGTTATTATTTTTGGCGACTCAGTACTTAGCGCAATTCGTCATAGCCTTCTTAGCAATAGGAGTGTCGAGTTGCAATGGGGGCCAGGGCATGTGGGAATTGTGGGTAATGAAAGTACTGACAAGTTGGCTGGAGAAACACTCCGTCGACCAGTGATCCAGTCATTCTCAATCTGCCTCTCCTACTAACATAATGGCAACTAACACCATTAGCCATCCGCAGACACGATGACTGGACCAATAGCGACACTTTTTTGTCGACTCATTGAATAACCACTAATAAACCAGTGTATTCAATATCCATACCGAAATTCTGGGCGCGGAAGCTCCTCAAAATCCGGATTAGACGTATTGCTCTTACTCATAACTTCCTTTTTGGCAACACCAATCGTCCCTTCTGCCAATTCTGTGGCACCCATTTCACTATCACCCATATTCTACAGGAATGCCACATAACCAAGAACTACTTTGCGAGCAGGATTCCTCCTATTATGGAGCTCCTCGATCCAACAACTCCATTCCCTAGTCCCCTTGTTAAACTTCTACAACATACTAATCTGCTCCACAAAATATAACAAAATTCTCAACTTTCTATACTACTAACCACAGACTAGTCTCTCTCAGATAAATTCCCACACGTACAACGAAGTCGCCAAATGGTCTCACGATCGTGGCGCTATGAATTGGCCCCTGGCACATGTCTAAGGTGCCAGGGGCCAATTCATAGCGCGTATATGAATTGGCCCCTAGCACATGTCAATACAACAACAAAATAACTCCTTATTTGTTGTTGTATTGACATGTGCTAGGGTTATAAGGATATTTGTATCCTTATAACCCTGGCACATGTCTAAGGGACCTTACAAACAACAACAACAAGCCGAATTTCACACATGCCAAAGGACGGAAGGCAAGGCCTACCGAGCCGTTATTAGGCACTTGCATCAAACCACGCCCACTGACGAAGTAAAAGAAGAGATAAAATCTTTAGGCTTTTGCATTACAAAGGTTAAAGAACCCAACTCTGTAAAGATTATCTTACAATGCTATTGTTGCCAGGACTATGTACATTTAAATATATACTGCAGATACCCACCAAAGTGTATAAAATGCGCTGATGAACACTTAACTATTGGTTGTACAAAAGGTAAGACTACTTCAACTTAATATGTACATTGTCATGGAAACCACCCTGAAAACTATAACGGCTGCACAACTTATAAAAAATTGCAGGAGAAGATGACTCTAATGCCAAATAGGCCACAAACAAATTCAATAACTCTGGTCAATCCGACACCATTCTTTGCTGCAGTCAAAATTACCAGCAGAACCACCACCAACATCCCCATTGATATCATAATCAACATCACCATCAATATCACCTTCTTAACAACGGATAAGAAACAATCTTTAATTAGTCCAACTTCATCATCATAGTCACCAGACGCCACAACCGTGCTGGCTCAAATAACGTGCATAATCATGCAGGAGACATATTAATCATGCCTTACTAAGTTTATTTTAATTAAATTAGCAACCATTACTACCATTATTACATCGTCCTTAAATAAATAAATGTATTCTTCTACTAAATCTTTATTAATCCTTCTCAGGAATGCTAATAAACTAAGCCAATACTGACCAGAACTCGACATTTTAATGCATAATAAACGTATTTACATTGTACTTATTACGGGAACTATTATTATACTCAATTATTTCACCTTTATTCGGGGTCAACCAAGTATTTCGATTTCAGTAGAATCCAATCCCTTTAATCGAAAATTCTCGAAGCAATTGTCGATTCTTCTTATTATGTGGGTAAAAGTGTACTCCATCACGACCACAAATTTTCTTATATTCGTGAATTGTTTGTTAGTTTTTACAAGAAGTTTCATAATCGATTGTCATCCCATGATAATCTTCTTGCGAGAGAACTGCCCTAGCTAACCCTCCTCGAAAACATATATAGACGCTTGAAAATACAATGGCCGCGGGATTTTCTTACTTTAAGAAATTAAACTATTAATTTAGACAAACATCAATGGATGTTAACTCCCATTTTGTTTCATGTTACTACTCCTGAATTTCAAAAAATCTGCTTGTAATTGTTAAATCATTGTAGATTCCAAAAAAGATAATTTTTACTTTAATAATAAGTAAAAATGTTCAAAAAAAAGTTTCTTGAAGATTCATTTTTTCTGTTTCGTTACTATGCTCATACTCTGATAATAACCATATGTTTTTTCAATATTTTTTATTAAGGCAAAATGATCCATTAGTAATGGAATTTCAATTCTCTGATTTTAATAATATATGGACACATGAATGTCAATTTTTTTAGATACATATTGTACGAATAAGTTTTTTTTTTTTTTAAATTACAAATATTGAAACACTGTAGCATTGATTTAATGAATCAATGTCAATAAATTAAGTTAGCTCATTTGAAATAATACATCAAATCAAGCACAATT
The DNA here is from genome assembly GCA_958298945.1 of Atherix ibis. Classification (NCBI taxonomy): domain Eukaryota; kingdom Metazoa; phylum Arthropoda; class Insecta; order Diptera; family Athericidae; genus Atherix; species Atherix ibis. The sequence continues at coordinate 64,557,644 of OY282606.1, read as the reverse complement.
TGGTTTTATGTCTTAATATTATAAATTAAATTATTAATTTAATGCAATATGACTTCCTTTATAACCCACTTTATTGAAAATGGACTGAGCTAATAAAATGGTCATTTCTTGACCGATATGAGATCTTGTAAATAATAAAAGATTTATGCTACTGGTTTTAAACAATAGCTTATATAAACTAAGTTTTCTTATAGTTTATTATACTATTTCACAAATAGATTAATTAACTGAGATTATAATTAATTTAAGTTTATGTTTATATCGCACCAAACAAATTTTTTTAACGCATTATTTAAAAAGTAGCCATTTGGACCGCTTCCTTTGAATTTGTTCAAATTAATATATATAATTTGTAATTATAATACAATAATATTATTATAAAATCTTCATATGTACACATCACAGAAAATTTTTTTTACTAATACATGTATTTTAAACGCGCAAATTATTACAAGACAGATTGCTTATAGAATATTTAGGATGTATTCTTGTAAGGAGTGAGTAAATAACTAATATAAATATTCCTTAAATATTATAATTATAATTCCAAATATATCTTATATTCAGTTGCTGCTTACAAGAGTCAAAAATGTACACATATAATGTTTAAGTAACAAATTCAGTTTTAATGGAATGATTCATTAGGAATGAAATTGCAATGTCATCTTTAGAAGCGTGTCGTTGCAACTCGCAGTCTGATTCTGCTTAATCAAACAACTGAGTTCTTTAATTCCACCACGCGTTTTGCATTCTGATTCATACTGTACATTCTGTTCCGATGTAAACATTGTACACGAATAAAGTGTCTGGATAATAATAAAAATAGTAATTATTTTATAAATTTGATTTTAATTTTGTTAACACAATTGGATAATGTATTGTACGAGTATTATTTTAAGGTGTTTGTCTAGCGAATGTTCGATCAAACGTATCACGTTGAAAATTTATCTGCTAGAATTAAAAATTCATCTACTAGATATTTTTTTATATCTAACGAATTATCTTCTAATTGAATTGCATTTACATGATGGATTTTGATATTACGAGTTTTGACAGCAAACTTATTTATAGAGAATACGAGGTCTATTTAAAAAGTATCGCGAATTTTGAATTTCTGCAGGTTACGTATATTCGATTTTCGATTCTCTGTGGCGTTATGTTGGTACTCATGTCTGTCACTTATGCCGACAAGCTGCTTTGCTTGCACGTGTTTTGGCTCGTCTTCGATTTTTGCCCATATACGACCAAAAACATCATCGGATTAACATTGCTAAGGAGCTGTTGGACTCTGTCCACGATGACCCAAATTTGCTCCAGAGGGTTATAACTGGTGACAAATCATGAGTTTATGGTTATGATGTGGAAACTAAAGCCCAATCATCCCAATGGAAGGTCCTGCACGAGCCAAGACCGAAAAAAGCGCACCCAGTTCGGTCGACTGTGAAGGTTTTGCTTACAGCTTTTTTCGATTGCAGTGGCGTGGTGCATCATGAGTTCTTGCCACAGGGTAGAACTGTCAATGAGGAATATTACCTGCAAGTTATGCGCAAGTTGCGCGAAGCAATCCGACAGAAACGCCCAGATTTGTGGAAGAACAAAAATTCGCTTTTGCACCATGATAACGCCCCTGCTCACGCATTGTTGCTTGCGCGCGAATTTTTGGCCATAAACAATACACTAATAATGCCGCAGCCACCGTATTCTCCAGATCTGGCTCCTGTGACTTTTTCTTGTTCCCGAAACAGATTCTTTGATCCATTTTTTGAAATGGGCAAAAATCGCAGACGAGCCAAAACACGTTCAAGCAAAGCAGCTGTCAAAAATTAACTGAATATTCAAAATGGCCGAATTTGTCGACATAAGTGAGAGACATGAGTACCAACATAACGCTACAAAAAATCGAAAATCGAATATACGTAACCCGCGGAAATTAAAAATTCGCGATATTTTTTGAACAGACCACGTACATTTGTTCGTCGTAATGAGAAAATGATATCTCAATGGCTTTGAAAAGAAATGTGTTAAATTGAAAACAATTTTCAATTTAACACATTTCTTTTAATCAGTTTATTAATAAAAAAAAACAATTTGAAACAATTTACTTCTGCAGTATACAAAATTTTTAGAATGCGAATAAAAAAATTGTTCGAATCAATAAATGAACACTCAATTATATGTAGTAGATATAGAAATTATTATTATTGAAATGCGGCACTAGAAACATATAAGTATTGATTATAGGATAGGATTTTTGTAGAAGTTTAAAATAACTGTCTTAGAGCAAAATTTCAACGTTATTGAAGACTTACTTTTCGAAATAAAAATTCATTAAAAGAAAATTTATATGTATGATGCTGGTTTTTCGTATTTTCTTAAATCTCACAAGAAGATTATTTTGCGAAAAACAGAGAAGTGTTCTTAGATTATAATACAAGTTTCCAAAATTTTATAATCTTTTGCATAAATAATACAAAGTTTTGGAAACTAGTGTTATAATCTAAGGGAACTTAATTTTTTTTCTGTACAGGAAAATTATAAGACTATGATATACTCATACATAAAATCATCCACATAAGTCTATTCATATAAAACTAAAATACTCCAAAAATGATTCTTAGATATTTTGAATTTTATTTACTTGGGAGCTTAATAATTAGTTCTGCAAAAGTTTATCTATCGTAAATCTGAAAGTTTCAGTATAAAGCAGTTTTACCGGCAGATGCTGCTATTGAAGTGTTATTATTGGTAGAAATTTTAAATGCAAATATATATTTATTGTACTATTTATATATATATTTTAATTTTTTTTACGGATATCTATAACTACACATAGTAACAAGCAGATTTATATATTAGTAATAATTAACATGAGTGGTTGTTGGGAGTAAAAGTCCATTTAAGCATATCCTGCTAATGTGTGCTTATGTGTATGTTAAGACTTAGTATTTTAATAAATCATGCGATCAGTGATGCTTAAGTCTTTGATGGGTATTTCTAGGAAAGGAAAAAGAGAAGAGTTATTGAACAGGAGGATTTGTATAATTGGAGATGCATGGAATTTTTTATAACGGGACATAGCCACATCAAAAACAAATGGGACTTCAAGATCACAATGAATAACAGTATTGAGCAGATGAAAGTGAGCGTCAATAATTGTACGGAGTAAATGTGACTGAAGGAATTGAAGTCAACAGGAATTGGAAGGCTTAATAGAGCCGCAAATTTCTAGTTCATAAGTCCAGATCGGTTTCAGTATTGCATTGTATAAAATTATTTTGCTGTCTAAAGTAAGTTTAGAACGTTTGTCTAGAAGTCGAATTAGTTGTAGGTATCTTTTTTTTAGTTATTTTCTTTTAAGTTCTGTATATGAGTTCATGTCAAGAGTAGCTCTGAGCTCTGTAAAATGTACTGAACTTTGGTGTCTTGTGGTGTGGAACTGCTATTAAGGTATATGGGAGGATATGGTTTATGGCAGAGAGTAAAAGTTCCATGGATAGATTTACGTTCATTAATTTTTATTCTTCACCTGGTGAACTAGTTCTGCAAAGTAGATCGTATAGTCGGCGTATGTAGCAAAGAAGGTATTGGTACCAATTGCGATATCGGATGTGCAAACGTTGTATAGAATGATGCCTGTTATGGGAATTTAATTTTTATGATGCCTGTTATGGGAATTTAATTTTTCCCATAATTTACCCAGGGGGTAAATTGGTGGAATTAAAATAAATACACTTATGATGCCTGTTATGGGAATTTAATTTTTCCCATAATTTACCCAGGGGGTAAATTGGTGGAATTAAAATAAGTTGTTGGGTGTGAAGTGTTGGAACGGAGGAAAAAGTGGATCACTGTCTTTACGAGTAAATAATTTCCAAAAGCAAAAGAAAAACGACTTACCAAAGAAAAAGTAAGAGGCGATACAATTGAAGAAAGCAGCAATCTAAGATGATAGTAGTGATCGAGGTATATTTCTAAGCATTGGTAACAAGTTATACCGATCATGACATTTCTGGCTGGATGTTGGAAAAGCTACTATTAAAAATGATGGCTAACTTACCTTAGAGACGAAAACTTGTTCCTACCCATGCAGGTAAGCTTGGTACCGTCAATATCAATGGGGTTGGAATTTAGAAATTTTATTGCTGCAGTTCTGGTTTTTGCCATAAGTAAAAGATCACCATTACGGTAATCATTGCTGTTGACAATATCTGAGGTTATATTTTTCAGAGCAAAGTTGGTATTAGGATCTGTAGATTTAATCAGATAGCGTTAGAAATCGGAAAATTAAGTAGGAATTGCGGGGAAGTCAATAAACTGGCTAATTGGTATTATTGCGGATTTTTTCTTACGGATATTGCTCTGTTCGTGGTAAACTAGATGATGACAGATGCACAACTAGTGCAGTAGCAAATTTGGTCCAAACGAATAGAGCTAATGTTTTCAACTACGAAATATTTTTTTCTCCTATTAATTTTATCGCTTATTTTTTATCTTATCTAGTCAGTGGAATGACGTTTCATAAGTGCCTTTCCATACATGTGAATTATATTCCAGCTTGGAGTGAAGATGTTCCTAGTATATATTAACTAGATCAGAAAGAGTGAATAATTTATTGTATCGCAAAAACAGCCTAAATATTTTGCTGCATTTTTGATAATATTAAATATCATTTATTTGTCATTAACACATATACCAAGAATGGAATGTTTTTCGGTTTCAATTATGCAAGTGCTTTAGAAATGCAAAACAGATCTTTGTTTTAGTAGTATTAAATTTCACAAAAAATTCAATGAACTGAATATACGCTAGCAATCTATCTCCATAGCCGAAGAAAAATGAGATGCATAAGGAATTGAGTATGAAAAACTAAGAGTTAACTATCATTAGCGATACAGAAGTAACAGAGAAAAGATCATTTACGAAAATTAGAAGGAGGATTCCAGGTCATGTCGGAGTTGCGCTGAATGAATGAGGTGATCAACTGATGAGAAAACTCTCCGTCGACAGGTATTCACAGTAGTTTCTAATATACCACGCCTGCTAAGTAAGTAGTAAGTACCACCTTTAGCCATTTTTAAATACACAAACTCGACAAGTAGTGAGAGGTTTCTTTCAAAATGTTGGAAAACCATTGCCAACTAGTCCACTCGACAACTTCACTTAAATTTAAGGCACCGAAACTTCTCAGATGCAAAAATCCTTTATATTTGTTAAATAATTCATAGAAAGAGTGTTTAGATTAAGATGAATAACATTATAATGAACGTATAATATTATTGGGCATTAATAATTTTTTCGAGCAGAATCAAACAGTTCAATACCGTAAGTCTAATAGACTTTTAAAATTATGTTTTGATCAAGTGTTTATATTTAAACAAGTGTCCACAGTTTTTAAATTTCAACCTACTTTTCCTAATCAACTGTGAATATAATATGCAATAAACGATACTTTACTGAGAAAGATAGCATATTTCATTATCGAATTTATCACCCAGTTTTGAAAATAGTAGAAAAGAGATTTTAAATTATTTGAAGCTATAAGAAAACTTAAATATTATGTTGAAGTAGTTGTATCAGTAGCATTGTTATAGCTATACTTTCAGAATAAGTTGGGTTTGCTAAAATTAGAATCAAGGATTTGTCTTATTATATATTGAACTATTTAATATTTAATACTATTTGGAAAAAATAATGCCAGAGATAAGATTATGATGAGAGAATATATTAGCAGAAAATAAAAATTTACCAATCTAACGAAAGGTCGGAATATATTAAACTTTGGTGTTATGAACGAAACCAAATTACTGAGTCGAAATTATATTTGTATTATAAAGAATGGAATGTGTCATTTTCAGAGTCCTTTCTAAAAAAAAATTCCCATAATGGACCATATAAGGTAAAGAAATTTATAAATTCTAGATAAATTCAAAAATTGGCGGAAAAAACTGTGGCTGTTTTGAAAATGTGTGTAACAAATATTTTTATTTTATTTAATTTTTTTTAGATAATAGAGAATTTTTTTTGGAAATTTGTGTTTGGGTTTTACATCATATCTAAAATATTAAAATCAATTTCAGTAATTCATTAATTAAGAAAACTTAACTAGTTTAAGTTTTAAACTTGTGTTATTTTTGCTAGGAAATATAAATTTATTAGTTAAAACTAGTAATTAATCATTAAGTACAGCTTTTTTTCTGTCATTACTTATTTTATTAGTAAAATATCTTATTTCATTATGTTATACAAAATTATTACTTACACATATATATAAATTGTAAAGTCATAAATACGACTACATGATTATAAAATTTCGATTAAAAAATATCCAACTAGTTTTGTAACAAACCATTCCAGTTATAGCTTATAAATATTATTAAATATAAGGTGAATAAATTTTACTAAATAATCCTTCATTATTTCATAATTATGTTAATTTTTAATCCTAACAGAAATAATAAAAATATATTTAAATTCTTAATATACATTTTTATTATTTGTTAAACTACTCGTATTATAAAAAAATGAAATAGAATTTTGGAAATATTAAAATTTATAAAATAATATTATATTCAAAATAAACTTTTTTTGGCAAATTTTTTAACGAATTTGTCTTAGAATACATACATTCATGCCATAGGAACATAATTTGTGGTTAACCATATTCTGTTATAACTCGTCCAAATTGCTAATGATCTACAGTATTAGTTTATTAATTTTTTTAATAATGCCATTTTTTATTAAACTAAACATTTTAAGTATCTCAATATAATACAATATGTTCTAGGTCCAAGTTTATTATTTAATAACTTTTAAATGAAATTCATATTTTATAGCTTATAGTTTATTGATGGATTATATGGCCTTTAGCATATGTATGGAATATTATGGTGATGAATTTCCCGCCTCTGGCCGCGGTTTATTAACAAAACCAGCTTCATCGTCCATAGTGAATTTTTGCCAAAAATTGTGGTCATCTATCCCGAGCTGTAAAAGTCGAGCATTTTATCGTTTATGGTCATTTGCCTGCAGCTGTTGTATCAATTGAATTTCAGACATTCAGCAACGCTCTGCTTCACTGCATCAATCTTGTTTGTTTGTTTGTTAGTAAGGTCCCTTAGACATGTGCCAGGGGCCACTTCATAGCGCCACGACCGTGAGGCCATTTGGCGACTTCGTAGTACGTGTGGAAATTTTTCTGAGAGAAACTGGTCTCTGGTTAGTGGTATAGAAAGTTGAGAGTTTTGTTATATTTTGTGGAGCAGATTAGTATGTTGTAGAAGATTAAATAGGGGACTAGGGAATGGAGTTGTTGGATCGAGGAGCTCCATAATGGGAGGAATCCTGCTCGCAAAGTAGTTCTTGGTTATGTGGCATTCCTGTAGAATATGGTAGACAGTGAAATGGGTGCCACAGGATTGGCAGAAGGGACGGTTGGTGTTGCCAAAAAGGAAGTTATGGGTAAGAGCAGTATGTCCAATCCGGATTCTGAGGAGCTTTCGCGCCCAGAATTTCGGTATGGATGTTGAATACACTGGTTTGTTAGTGGTTCTCCAATGAGTCGACAAAAAAGTGTCGCTATTGGTCCAGTGATCGTGTCTGCGGATGGCTAAAGGTGTTAGTTGCCATTCTGTTAGTAGGCGAGGCAGATTGGGAATGACTGTGATCACTGGCCGACGGAGTGTTTCTCCAGCCAACTTGTCAGCACTTTCATTACCCACAATTCCCACATGCCCTGGCACCCATTGCAACTCGACACTCCTATTGCTAAATAGGCTATGACGAATTGCGCTAAGTACTGGGTCACTCGATGGGCCATAAATGGCTTTAAGGGCGGCAAGGCTGTCGCTAAAAATAATAACGTTTTGTTGGCTGGGAATATTGGTCGCAATTTCAATTGCCGTTTTGATGGCCCACAGCTCCCCGCAATATGGAGCTGCCCTATAAGGGAAGATTCCACAACATAGTGTGCGGGTGCTACAGCCAAAAAGTTCGACGACCGCAAAAGATGTAATATCGGTGTCAGCGGCGGCATCAGTGAACAACAGTCGATGATGTTTTAATCCGTCCAACTGTTCAAGGAACAATTTCCTATATGTGGATGGATCAGTTCTAGCCTTCTTAAACCTGTCAAGAGAAGCAGTCACTTTCAACTTTGCTCCTAACCAAGGTTTCTAATCTGGGTGTGGAAGGGAAGTTTGGAAATCAACGGGGAGGATGGATGAATTGCTTTCAAGGTGGGATATTAATAAGGATAGCGATGATGAATTCCTTTTTGAGCTGGGGGAGATGATAATGTTTTTTATTAAAGTGTGGAGTGGATAATTTGGAAGGCATAGGTTTTTGTAAATTAAACTTAGGCGGGCTTTGTGAAGATACAGAAAAATAGGTTTTCGACCAGTCTCTATCAGTATGGATTCCACCGGAGATGTCCGATGTGCTCCACTGGCTAGTCTAATACAACGGTTTACCGCTGCCTCGACTAGTTTTTTCCCTGCTATTGGCACACTGACACATATAGTGAGGAAATAGAGCAAGGTCCCGTCCAAAAGGGGGTTGGTTACTCTAATTGCTTCACTTTGTCTTACCTTACTTTTGCTGCTGACTAAAATTTTTACCATTCGGAGAATGATATTAACTTTGTCAACAGCATTTTTAATCTGAAGATTCCATTTTCCTCCACGGGCAATTGAGATACCCAGGATTTTCATGGAATCGTTTGGGCGGAGAGGGAAGGGGGTTAGTGACGAGTCCGATAAACTACAATTTTTTTTCCTGCAAACATGAAGGCAAGGTGGGTTCGATGTACAGATAACCGCACCGTTTATGCTGCTCCAAGTGTTGATGTTGCGGATGGCGTTATTTATTTGTTGCTGAAGATCAGCACCAGATACAAGTATAAAAATATTGTCGGCATATATGTAGTGGTTAAAGGATGATAGTTGGTGGGAAAGGGAGTGAATATATATATTGAATAGGATCGTTGATAAAGGGGATCCTTGTGGGATGCCGTTTTTCATTTCGCGTTTCGACGAAAAATGACCGTTGGCGCGTACCGTGAAGGTTCTACCAGTTAGGTAGGAACGTAGTAATGCCAATATTGCAGAGTCTACTCCCCACTCTGCCAGCTGTAAGAGTACCCTATGTGGGCAAATTCGGTCATACGCCTTTTCTAGGTCGAAGGACAACAGTAAACCACAATGTCTACGTTTGTAGCAATTGTGGATTGAATGTTGGAGTTCAAGTAGCATACTCAGAGTTCCTCTGCCTGACCTGTAGGCATGTTGTTGGGGATTGAGTCTATTGGCAAGCGCCTGGTTAAGTCTTGTAGCTAAGATCTTTTCCAGGATCTTGGAAGTGCAAGGCAGTAATGAAATTGGTCTAAAATTGTTAGCCGAAGAATGGGAGAGATTTTTCTTGGGAACTGGAATGGCTGTTGCGACCTTCCAGCAATTTGGGAAAATAAATTTTTCCAGAATTTTGTTAAAGAGGTTGACAATTCTAATATGAAAAGTCGAAGATGCCCTTTTAATCATTTTAAAAGAAACCTTGTCCCTACCAGGTGTGGTTCCCTTGAAGGAATTCAACGAAAAGTTGAACTCCGCAAGCGTTACTGGTTGGTTCAAGATTAGAGTGGAGGCTGACGGTATAGGCGAGAGATTTTCCGTAAAGTATTGTTTCTCTCTACGACATGTAATACTAAGGTGGTTGTTGGATGAAAACGAGGCCCAGGACTGTGCCAGTTCTTCAACGATAGCTGTCGAGTCGGATATAACTCCATTCTCAGATTCAATAGATGGGATAATACCATTTTTTTGGCGACCAAGAATGCAGTTAATACCTCTCCATGCTTCTTTCGGTGAAGTTCGAGAATCAATTGAAGCGGTGAAGTTATTCCAAGCTGTTCGCTTGGCCTGTTTCACCGCTCTTTTGACTCGAGCAGTCCTAAGTCTCAATTCGATGAGATTAGTCATACTGGAAAAACGAGAGTAGTCTTTCCAGGCCATATTTCTTTCACGTCGTAATGTTGCGATTTTATAGGAATACTATTTTGGTTGTTTTTTAGACATGCCAACTGAAGACGGAATTGTCCCAGCAGCTGCACGTCTAAAAACTTTTATCACGTTTTCTGCCTCAAGGTTAGGAGATTGGGCAACGGGTAGATCAGCAGAAGCTTTGAAAATCGCAGCTCTGTAATTTTCCCAATTTGTGCGCTCTTCTATAAACCGTGACAGTGGTTTTATTTTAACGTGCGCAACATTTGCCTCCAGAAGTATGGGCAAGTGGTCACTTCCTTCAAGGAAGCTATGAACTTTCCATGAATATAATTCAAAGTTCCATGTAGGAACGAAGGTGAGGTCGAGAACAGAGGTAGTACCTCTGATTGAAAAAAAGGTCGGTGAACCATCGTTTAGTAGAGTGAAGCTCGAATCGGTAGAGTTGAGCCATTCATCGAAGATTTTCCCGCGCCAACAGGTTCTTGGGGAACTCCAAGCATGACTGTGGGCATTGAAATCTCCAAGGATGATGGTATTTTCAGGTAATTGGCTAATTAGACCTTGCTAATCTTCTGGAGAAAAACGCAGGCTGTGTTCAATATATATATTGGCAATGTGGACTTTGGGAGAGGTATTTACAGAAATAAGGATTGTCAAAAAATTTGTTGAAATGTGAATTTGTGAGTAGGATATGGAGGGGTGTATGAGGAAACATACACCACCTCTTTTATTGTTGTTAGTTTTGTTGTAAAACAAACATTGGTATTTTTGGTAAAATGGTTGGTTGTAGGAGTGAGGTAATTTGGTTTCTTGCAAAGTAACTATTTTTGGAGAGTACTGATTTAGCAGCAGGCTCAGACCTTCTAGGTTATTAAGGAACCCGTAGATGTTCCATTGCAAAATGGAACATCTGGTGTTGTTACTTATACCATTTCTATGGAAAATTACCATAGTTGAAGGTTAGGCAAGCTAAAAACTAGAACAGTAATCTGCCCAGAAGTAGTGCTGCATGAAGGGAGAAAAATATGGTGGAGAAGAACTGGACTGTAAGTCTGTGAACCATTAGAGGTTTGCCGAAAGGCATACCACTTCTTGTTCACCAGATGGCAGGCTCGTACTCTTAGAAAAAACATTAGCAATGTTATTTTTTGGAGCTTGTTCCTGGTTTACCAGACTTCATTTTTTGTGCTAAGGTTAGAACGGTATTGCGATAGATAGCAACTTGTTCACTGGTGGATCGGGGGTGGGTTGACGGTGTTTGGGAATTTGCGAGTGGGGATTTTGATGGGGTGGTGATTGATTTATCAGAAGAGGTGTTGATTCCTGTATTTATAGAAGTTTTTTTGACCATTGGCGTTAAAGAATTTAGCTTACGCTCAAAAGCTTTTCTGGAAGGAGAGGGTGAATTTTTTTTGGATGTGAGAGGGGATATTGGCAGTGGTAAAGTGGACGCAGAAAGCGTTGGTGGCAATGATGAGGATGCTGATGTATTAACGGAATGAGATGATGCACGGACTGCTTGTGCAAAGGAGGTGTTCGATTTTAGTGTGGAGGCATCCATTTGAGATTTTTTGAATATTGTTGTTGCTGCAGCCATGGAACATTTGTTGTCCGTCATAACTTTAAGAATAGTTTTTCTCTCAGCGTACGAAGGGCACCAACGGTCTCCTGAGGTGTGTGTCTGTTTTGCAGACAACGCAAAATACACGTGTACATGTCTTTTCAAGATGGGGCGCAAGTCCACAACTAGCACATACCGTCGAAGTCTTACAGTATTTAGCTGTATGGCCCAGTACTTGGCAGTTGCGACATCTCATGGGGTTCGGATAATATTTTTTCACATCAAATCTGTGAAAAAGGATGTTGAGGTTGGAAGGGAGTTCGTACGCGTCAAAGGTCAGAACAACAATACCCGTAAATGACTGGGTACCGTCGCGCGTAGAGATTATTTTTCTAGCCTCTACCACGTTGTAATCAATGAGGTTGCTGACAATTTCCTCTTCGGATGTATTTGCAAGCCACTTGCAAAAAATCGTCCCCTTTACTTGGTTGAGGGAGGGGTGAAGTGTGAAATTTAATTTAATGTCATTGACAAAAACCGGTTTGGCGTGAATAAATTTATCGGCCGAAAATCTTGTTTTGGTTGTTAGCAATAGATCACCGTTACGATAATCGTTTATTTTAAGAATATCATTGCTGATATTCTTGAGAGCCAGACTAGTTTTAAAAGGACAGAGTTGGTTCGCTCTGAATTTTGCCTCGGGTGAAGTAGAAATTACTAGAAAGCGCGGATGTTCGGAAATTTTAGTCGGAAGGGAGGGGAAGTTAACCAATTTGCTTAATACAGATAGGTTCGTGTTTGTTTGGTTGTGGTTGTAGTGATTGTTATTTACATTTTTTGTTGTTGTATTGATGGATTGGTTTAGTCTGGCTCTTTTCGTGGATTTTGTGGTAGAGGCGTCGAGAATTGTAAGGGATATACCTGTATCTGGCGGCGAGGGGGGGTCCGGTGGCCTGACGTCGACGTCCACGTCCATTGTTATGGGTTTAACAACACTTAATTTCACTCGATTTTCACTTCACACGTAAGGGAAAACAAAACAAATAAGTGAAACTATTAAAAAAGGTCAAACACTGATAGAATTTACGCGTGAAGAGAGAAAAATCAAACCGAATCTACGTAGCGATATAAGTACGTCCGCACTGGTACGCAGTGTGGACGGGAATGCTGCATCAATCTTTTTAGGTGTCTGTTGGCTTAATTTTCGCCCAGTCTTTGCTTTATCTGCCAGTGTATGCATATTGTTCAACATTATTCAATATACGCCGAACGATTGACTTGCTCGGCATACGATTATCACCAAAAAATTCATAGTGTCTTTTCTCTGCGGATTTAAAATTGAACAATTAATCGAAATAAAAAATTTTAATAACTTCAAAATGTTATTGAAGCGTTTGATGCCTTATAATAAATTGATTATTATGAAATTTTAAGAGAAACAAATGTTATCAATACCAAAATGGCGGCCTGAAACCGAAGGAGCACTCAGATTCAAAACATGCTTATTTATGCTGAATATGATGATGCTGTTTAAAAGGACAATTCTTGAGAAAGTAATTTTTTAATTCATATATATGAACCATGTTAATTTAGCATAATAAAGAATTCGCCACTAAAAATTCATTTCATTAGTTACTTTTAGTACCTTTATAATTTTAAAATTGTTTAAATCGTTCTATAATAAAAAATTGAAAATATGAAAAAAAATTATAACAAAGAATGATAAAAAATAAATAAAAAAAGTTTAAATATGAACAGATGTTCTAATTAAAATGAAAATATTTCTACAAAATACCAGTTTCCTATTATAAAGTTTTTAAGTATCAGTTTAAAATTTGCATGTATGCAAAATGTAACATTTAAACTCCTTCCAGTATATGCATTCTATAATTTTAATTGAAATTCTATAAACAAAAGCTATTGTAGCTACGTATTTTCAAATACAGAACAAAAATTTAGCAACAACCTCTGGTGTCGTGAGTTCACAAACGGCATAGAACAGTATGTCGCCATATACACATAATTTATAATGCCAGAACGCTTGGAATATACGATACTTAATATAACCTATATTTTTTCGTTACATGATTTGGCTAAGAGCAAAATTAATATACGGTAATAAAGTTATTTCCGTTCAAAAAGACTCATTATAAAGTTATAGCTATTGATAAGAAACATGTTGCTCAAAAGGCAAAGACAAGAAGGGTCCAACCTTCTAAGGAGTTATTAGGCCTAACATACTCGGTGACTCCGGCGCAAAACTGTAACATTTAGAATTGTTTGATTTAAAAAGTCTCTATTAAACCCCTAGCTATTGAAAGGTTATAAGATATAAAATAAAAAGAAACATACAATATATAATATTTTAGTGGCATTTATTTATTCCAAATTATTAATTTTTCCTTAGTAAACTTTTAAAATATTAAAAAAATTACTTTTTTTAAAACATTTTATATTAACTAATGCTCCAAATTATTTAATTTTTTTAAGTCTATATTTTTTATAATATTTGGCTATTTTAGAATCATTAAGTAAACAATTACTTTCTTAGAAATCTAAACTGATAAAAAAATTCTAATTGCATTAGATTTTTAATAAGGACTAAATAATTCTTCCAAGTAGAAACTTGAAACTTTAATTTTCAAAATCATTTGGTTTGATAAATTAAAAACGCATTTTCGAAAAAAAAAATTGATTTTCTTAGTTTTTGAAAATATTTGCAAGTAATCCAAGAAAAATACCAAAAAATTTTGCTTTTTTTTAAATTTTATATTTGAGAATATTATTATCACTTAAATGTCTTATCGGGTTTATCTTTTTTCGCAAAGCAAACATAAGAAAGACTTTTGAAAGTCAAAGTAAACGCATGATCATATGAAAAATAAATTGAAAAATATTTTTTCTGGATTTGAAAATGTACATATATTAAAGATTATATATTTTGTACGTTTTCCCTTTATAATAAAGATTAATAAAATCTGCTTATAAATAAACCTTAAATCTGCCATTGTATAAAATTAGAGCGCATGACACAAATTTTCAAATATATCGGAATAATAATTGTGCTTTGACAAAAATGTTACAAATAATGAATAAAATAGATTTTTTTATGTAAAGCCCGTAGTAGAATAGATTTGGTTTTATAAGTTATTTATAAATTCATAGTAATCTACAGAAAATTCAAATATATTCAGTAAAAGTTAAATCGGGTAGTTATAAGCATTTTCGTAATCTATTTTTTAAAGAATATATGTGTATGGTAGATACTACAGTTCGCAAGTATTTCCTTCAACTAGTTTTGTTATTTTATATCTAGACAGATGTTTTAGATATTAAAAATCAATACTAGTTGCTGAAAGGTCGGATGGCATGTTTTGATGAAGGACCCTATTAAACGCAATCGGGCATACCATGTTTCGATTATTGCTGGTTATTTAAATCATTATAAATACGCATGTATGCATTCATTTACATACGTATACATATATATATATATATTTAATTAACATATCTATATACTCGTATATATATATACATATACAATATATATATATACGAGTATATAGATATGTTAATTTCCAATTATGAAAAGATTACGACTCGTTTAGTACATTCAAAAATAATTTATAAATTATTACTGAGCAACCGCTTACTTAAAATGTACATGAATATTGCTTAATAGAAATATAGAAAAAAAAGATTTAATATATAAAACTGTAAAACACTATTACTAGAATTTGATTATTAGTTGTGGCTAGGTTGGTTACAGAATGATAATTTGATTATTAGTTAAGGAATTAGATGGTGCATAACTTATGATGACATAGGAAAAATGTTCAGAAATGAAAGAGTTTAAATATATGGTATTTATCCGAACATCATTCCGTATAATATAAGATAGATCGAATAGTGCATACTTCCAGAAAATTAAATTAAGTGGAAATTATAATAAATGCGTAATAAAATAATGTCCCACCCAATATTACAATTGATATGCATAATTGAATACTATAATAAATAAGTACTAAAATTAGGACAATTGATTTGCAATTAGTGAATTAATTTGTGAATTTAAACATTTTAAAACTATGATACATACACATACATATATAATATTGAAATTGAATGTCATTAGACATGACATCCATAACCTAGTGGACCGATAGACAAAACCAGTAGTGTTCCGTATAATTATACCAGTATCTCTAGTATAAATAGACGGCGAATCGCATTATGATACAATTATTTTATAGACAGGATTTACGTAAAAGTATTGGTGTTTGTGCCACATAACTCAGAGTTATCGTTATAATTGCTAAAAAGCAGTTTTCAGCTAGAAGATATAACTCAAGGCAGCGTGCAATGAACGCAAGGCACGCTATTAAAATTCGTGTCGTACTCATCAAACCAATAAGGTACATTTATCAAATGATACAATAAAAGTTTATGAAGCATATTGGCCGTCTCCTTGAAGTCAAGAGTCTCACGGTCAAACTCGCGCCATTGCCCCTGTAAGGTACTCGAAGTTCTAATAGGAAAGATGAAATATAATAAATTAGGAAACCCTGCAAATAAGTCATCAAAAATGCGCATAACGAAACGCAGTCGTTAATGTCGGCGAACAATATTAGTCCAACACTTAAACGCTGATTATTTCTCAGCGACGAATCAAACAAACAGTTAAGGTTTTGATATATAGTGGACTGACCTATGTATTTCACAACGACTACGAGTTTTCCGCGGCTAATGAAAATTAAAACATTCTCAATTAAAGAATTAATTATGACACTCAACTACAGCTTGCAGCGCAATTTCATCCTGGAGCTTCATTGTTGCTGATGTCACCAAACTCATCACCGGCATTGATTTTTTTAATTTATGTCGGAGTCCACGTGGATATTTGAAACTAACATCTCCCAAACTCGATAACTCATTTCACCTCTTAAGTAAAAGTGAATGAGTATCAGTTCCTTGCATTAAGGACTATCTCTAACTTCCACGAGCAACTGAATAATTTTAATTTTTTAATGAGCATTGTTAATGCTAATTATTTAATATTTTTAATAGTCCTAATTATTTAATGAGCACTGTTAACTATTTTCATAACGCTAATAATATTAATCAATAATATTTAATAATTATAAAACTAGAAACAAAGTGGAATCGATATTAATTCTAATTTTCAGCTATAGAACGTGTGTTTGTTATTATGCATAAGCAGTAATTTCTTTGTTAAAACTGTTTCTGAACTGAACTTACACTACGGATAAATTCATTTGTTAGTATTTTACTTTTTATTTATTTATATATATACTTATTCATATTATGGTTCTTAAATTTTATTTATTATTTATTTATTTATTTACTGTTAAATTTAGATTTGCGAGACAAAGAAAAATACTTCTTAGTTTCAAATAAGATAAATATTAAAATAAATCATTTAATATTATAATTTATAAGTTAAATATTATATATTATTACACCATACACAAATCTATGGTGTATAAATTTATATAATTTTCCATTTTTTAATTCTTATCTTTAATTTTTATTTATTTTTATTATAATTTTAATAATTTTATTTTAATTTATTTACTTTAATTATGAAAATGGGCAAACCAATATTTATTAAGCTACTATAATTAAAAATAAAACAATGGAGTATTGAACATAACAAAAGGTATCTCTACCCCAGGTGATAACTCAAGTACTCTTTGAAGGTCTTTCTCACAGATTTTTGACTTCTTGTAGCCCTGAAACATCCCCGAATGGTGTAGAAGTCATATAAACGCCAGATAAAATAAATAATATAACAATCTAAAATAAATAATTTCTCACGGAAAAGCTTCTAGTAGCCTTGATACATCTCCGAAAATTCAGAATGATGTAGAAGTCATATAAATGCCAGATAAAATAAATAATAAAACAACCGAAAATAAAAAAGTATACTTAAACAATAATGCTAAACCACCCATAATAGCTTCAGGTATCGTACATTTTGGCGAACTGAAGAATATAGTCGTTGAGATTATAGAAAATATATGGAAGTATATGTCTCACAACAACAATGTCTGGAAAATTATTGTTTCTGATAGTCATATATACCGAGCTATCACCAAAGAACTCAACTCAAGGAAAATATAGTGTCACTCCTATGAGAACAAAGCTAGTAGGTACTTAAAGGTCATGGCAAGGGGTCTCCACCCATCGTGTTAATAAAATGATATTGTGCAGGATCTGTTAAATAAAGGCTTCTGGATTCTAAAAGTCAAAAATATAATTAAAAAAGAAATAGTAGGAAATAAAAAAGGAGAAAGTATCGTAACCAAAAAAGGACTTCAGCTATTATAATTTTATTAATGATTTAATGCTGAACATTTTATCTGCGTTTTTTGGAGCCATCAAAATTGAACCGATGATACCCCAATGTAAATGTTGTTAGGCTTCTGGGACCACAAAGGGCTACTGTAATGGAGACTCTGCCTGTTTAAAATACGAGGTATCATTCAGTAAGCTATAGAGGTTGCCCCATAGCAAAAGAATAACAAATAAGATGAAGCAAACTAATACGAAATCGTAAGTCAGAAAAACCAGTAAATGTCCTCAAAATGTATAAACAAAATACCCATAAAGCGATGATAGCAACAGACAAACCAGAAAACATAAAAAGTAAAACTAGCTTAACTCACAGATTATTAGGAATGCTAGGCAACAAGGCAAAAATATAGCTAAGAATATTAGTTCTTATTCATTACAAGGTAGAAGAGCAGGATAAGCTGTTTAGAGTACTAGATGAAAAAATTAATATAATATAAAAATACTTTCTAATAAAGCATTCCTGTCGTAGTAAAAATGAACCACAATCTACAAATTGCAAACTGGAATACTAACAGGGTGCTAAATCCTATAACAGAGTTACAAGTGTTCGTGATAAATAAAAAAATGATATCTTCTTGATTTCAGAGACGCACCTTACAGAACAATCATATGTAAAAATTCCTTAATTTACCAGCTATCACACTCCGCATCCAATCAACAAAGCAAGAGGCAGAACAGCGGTGCTGGTAAAACATAATATTTTGCACCACTTGGAACAGATTATACAAATTTATATGATGCAAGTAATAACAATAACAATCAAAACTAGAACCAATGATCTTAAAATATTAGTAATCTACTGTTTGCGGAGACATGTAGTTAAGAAAGCCTACGACCACGATATATTATAGAAGGGTATATCAACTTAAAACATATATATTGGCACTCCAGACTAGTTACCTCGAGAGGTACAGAACTGTACAATACTAGCAGAGAACTTTCATTCCTCAGGAACACTGACGTACTGGCCATCAGATACCACAAAGATTTCTGATATGATTAATTTCTTTATTTATATAGGAATATCTTCCTAGCATGCTTTTTATTAGAAAGTAGCTTTGACATAGCATCTGATCACTCACCGGTAATACTCACAGTAAGCGAGAATATAATCCCTAAAGAAATTCCTCTACGGTTAACCAATAAAGACATAATGGCACACAATTAGCAGCAAGCCCCACTGGAAATAAGCGAGAATATTAATGGTAAAGTTGAGCAATTTATGGCTGACATACAGCTAGCAGCTGCTAAAGGCACACCAAACGCAGTTACCAGTAACAATTTAAGAATAAGCTTTGCCACCGAAATAAATGAACTAATAAAGGAAAAAAGGAGAGCCCGGAGAAAATGGCAACACTCCAGATACCAGGAACATAAAGTAGTTCTCAATCTCCTAAATTATTTTTTGAAAAAACAAATTAGTGAATTTTGAAATGAATCAATCAATAGATATCTAATAAATTTAAAGCGAATAAAAATACTGATTACTCCTTATGGAAAGCTGCCAAAAGAATTAAAAAACCCATAATTCCAGATCCGCCTGTGAAAACTAAAGACTATAAATGGGTTGGTTATCCTAAGAAAGAAGCTAGCCTCTTTCCTGAACATCTAGCAGGTATTTTCATACCATATCCAAAAAATGCTATAAATGAGAATACAACCATTATTTACAAATTTAACAAAGTAGATGCAAAGCTTTATTTAGAGAAATTAAAAATATGATGACATATAATTTAAGTGCCAAAAAATGTCCTGGATTTGATATGATAACTGGCGAGATAAGGAAAGAACTCCCAGAATTGGGTTACTTAATCCTTCTGTTCAGTATTAATGCATGCTTCAATATGTACGCATACTTTAGAAAATAGGAAAAGTAATCCTTGTACCAAAACTAAGAAAGCCACCCATGGATACGAAATCTTACCGACCAATTTTTCTACTACCCACAATGGCAAAGAAGGGGAAAAGGTGTGTCCAGCAATCTTCCTGGATGTTGCGCAAGCATTTGATAGGAAATGACATAAAGGACTTACTTTTAAACTACATAGAGATCTCCCAAAACAATTCATTGAATTGCTCTGTTCATATATTTCAGAGAGGCAGTTTAGAGTCAGGCATGGTCAAGCTTATTCAGACCTATAAGACATAAAAGCAGGAGACTGACCTAAAAGGAGGAGTACCTCAAGGGAGCGTGCTAAGCCTATTCTGTGTTTATTATATACACAAAATGATGAAATATTAATGGCTACATTTGCTTATTACACCGCAATAATGACTGTAGATTCATCTATTGATAGAGCCACTAAAAAACTGCAGAATGCATTAAATAAGGTAAACAACTGAATGAACCTATGGCGCATTAAGCGAAATGAAGTAAAGTCAGCGGACATTATCTTTCCCTACAGAAAAGTTCATTCTGCATTTATTTCCATTGATAAAAAAATTTACCTCATTGCAATACAGCTAAGTATCTATGTATGACCCTTCATACCAAACTCAAGTAGAAGGAGCATATAAAAAGAAAAAAGAAGAACTCAACAATAAATATAGAAAATTGTTAAGCCAAATACTTAAGCCGATTTGTATGCCCGGCATCTAACTATGGAGTTGTACAAGCAAATCCAAGATAAAGATAATAAAAAAGTACCAAAACTAAGTACTACGTGGAATAACAAATGCTCCATAGTACATAAGAAACAAAGATATCCAACGCAGTTTGCAAATTAATTCTGTTTGTGATAAAAAAAATAAAACAGCTAAACATAATCAACGATTGCATTCACACAAAAATCCTGAGATAAAAACGATTTTTGTTGTGATCAACAACGTATGTCGTCATAAAAGTACCAAACCTCATGAATTCTAATAGTAGAGTAGAAACTGCGAAAACAATTCACTTTCTTAAGTGTTTACCCATAACAAGTCTTGAAATTTTGCGACTAAATTTAAAAAAGATAAGTCATTAGGCAATTTTAACTAAAAGAAAAAAATTGAATATTATTCATCACTCTACTATATATATAATACAACATCACGATGCTAGGACAACCCGTTGCTGAACTTAGATTATCCCCAAAAATAGAAATTTGATTACAAAAATTTAATTTAATTTTTAAATGTACTTTTTAATCGGAAAAATATTAATGTATTTATTTACATTTTTAAAATAAATTATTAATGGCGGTAATTAGCATAGTTTAGCAATAATATAAAAATATACAATATATAGACTTTATTTAACTAAACTACGAGTACCTATCATTAAACATTTTAATTTTTTTACATAACTCATGATATTCAATAAATTTTTTTTTCCGAAACTACTAATATTTATTAACTATAGAAGAAGTGCTGAAGTTATTTAGTATTGAACAAATTTTTTGCAATTAATAATATACTGCTGTTAAAATATTAAAATAAATTACAATATAAACAAAATTTTAACATAAATATAAACCAATTTGTAATAATTTTATCGATGAAAGAATAATTGCCATAATAAGAAATAATGGCTGATGTTTAAAATTTGTAGAAAATAACTAGGTAAATCCAGTTATATATACACGTATATAGTAAAACATACTAGATAAAAAATGATAAAAAGGCACAGCGGTAATATATTCTACTTATGATATTATTATTTTGTAAAACTGGTTATTTTTTAAGCCTATTGATAATGTTTTTCTCAATTCTTTTCGATATATTCTATTTTTTTTTTCAGAAAAATTATTATTGTTCAGAAATATTTGAACTGAAGTAACTGTACACTTATTTGTACATGTAAAAATATAGCCTTTATTAAACAATAATTAAAATATTGATTATAATTATATATTTAAACTCTAATAATAAAATTCTTTATTAAAAATTCTATTCTAGCGTTTTTATTATTAAAATATTTAAACAAAAATATATCCAATTATAATCAATATTTGAATTGTATAAATTATAAAAAATTAAAACGTTAATATAATAAAAACGCATAAAATTTGCTTATTCAATTGAAACAATCTAAATTCAAATATAATCATAAATTTCGAAAAAAAATTATGGTTCAGATGCATAAAAAGATCAAAATGTGTTGTTTAATAATAAGGCACATTTACCTACAAGTATTATAAACGTATATCAACCAACTTTTTGGAGTAAGTAATATTTAAATGACGTAATTCTATAAAACCTTTTTATTTTTAAATGTAATTGTACCCTTTTATTTTGCCGCTAATCTATAAAAAAAATTATAATAAATGTAATCGAACGTATAAACAAGGAACTAAGGGAACATATATTAATCTTCTCTTAGGTCTTTTTTTCTTCATCGAGTTATGTAAGTTAATAACTTTGAAAATAATTTTGACAAAACATTTTGACGAAACGAAGTAGATTTAGACAACTTTAAAAATATCATAAATTAATTTCAATTAAGAAGTTATTAAGAATTCCAATATCATTTAAAATAAAATAAAATTTATTTATCCTAATAATTTTTGTTTTAGTTCGTAAAACAATTTTAAATTTAATATTAACTGTGTTCGATAGCTTTCATTTTGGATTAATTATTGTTTCAAATTTTTTTGAGCAAAATAAAAGGTTTATTATAAATAAGGATTCTTTAGATATTATAATAAAATACCAAAATTTCTAAAGAGGGACGCTTCCTTGCAGCATTTTTCTCAAAATCTATGTAAAATCCCCTTTTCTGAAATATCATCGCAAGATGTGTGATTGGATAATTTACGTCATGACTGCTAAAATCTCTCCATAGACAAAAAAGTGCTCGTACACTTAAAGTCAAACTACCGCAAATTATTGCAGTATTGTGTACACTCAACGTAAATCTTTCGCAAGTACTCAATCTTGATTCCCACAGTACGCTTGCGCAAGCAAACATTTGCCATATATGCAGCAACTCTCTCAGCCGTATGCAGTAACAATTTGCGTTGGCGAAATCATGCAGTAACAATTTGCGTTGGCGAAATCAACTTACGTAAGTTTATTTTTAAGTGTACGCGCACTTTATTTTTTATTTTTATTTTTATCTGCAACTACAATTTTATTGTAACAAGCAGATTTACATAGCATTTTAATTAACAACCTTGTGCATCATGAAGTGGGAGTAAACACCCATCGGCGTTTCTACAACTAATTGAAGGTAGATTCCTCTGGAAAATCTCTCGGCCATTATCTCTAAAGTCTCCGATGAGTATTTCCGGGGAGGGCTGTACAAGACAATTCTCTCACAAGTGGATTATGATGATAGGGTAAACGGAAGGGAAATTTTTGATATCGGGAAATGCACAGGTGATGAACAAAGGGAACATTTAGGTCACGATGTATTACAGTGTTACGAACATAAAAAGGGGCATCAACAATTTTACGAAGGATCTTCGATTTTAAGGCCTGGACGCGATAGGAATTGGAACCTTTCGTTAAACCCCAAAGTTCAATTCCATATGTCCAAATTGGTTTTATAATTGTATTGTAGATTAGAAGTTTACTTTTAATTGTTAGTTTCGAGCGTTTGTCCAGTAGTCTAAGAAGTTGTAGGTAACGTCTGTTAGCTTCAGCTCTTTTTAATCTAGTATGTGGGTTATTAGTCTCTTGTCCAGGCAAAGTCCCAAATAACGCACTTTATCATATTGCGGTATCATGTTGCTATTAAGGTACGAGTATAAAGGGGTAGGTTTACCTTGACAAAGTGTAAAAGTAATGTGAGCACTCTTCTGTTCATTTACCTTTACTGTCCATCTCTTAAACCAAGATTGAGGGTTGTGGATATGGGATTGTAAATTGTTGGAAGCTATGTCAGGATTTGAATGGGTAGCAAGTACGGCCGTATCGTCTGCATAAGTTGCAATGATAGTATTAGGATAAGCTGGGATGTCATGGATATAAATATTATATAAGATGGGACAAAGAATACTGCCTTATGGGACTCCGGCTTGAATAGGATATATTTCCGAGGATTCTGAGTTAATTGCAACTTGGAAATATCATTGGGAGAGATATGAATTTATGATAAGGTAGTATGTTAAAAGAAGAAAGCTCTTGAGTTTCCAAAGGAGTCAAGGATGCCACACACGATCAAAAGCTTGGGAGATATCTAGAAATACTCCTTGGGTAATACTCTTTCCTCTCAAGAGAGGATGCAATATGATCAACAACGCGATGACATTGCTGGATAGTGGAGTGTTCAGACCGGAAGCCAAATTGGTGATCAGGAATAATTTTTTCATTAACTAGAACTGGGTAGAGTCGTTTTAATAGGAGTTTCTCGAATATCTTACCAAGAATTGGTAAGAGGCTGATAGGTCTATAGGAGGAAGGAGAATTAATGGGTTTATTTGGTTTAGGAATCATTTTAATGACAGAATATTTCCAGAGTAAGGGAAAATAGGTTGTACGCAGGATACTATTAAAAATATATGTGATTAAAACTAAAGCTTTTCGGGAAATTTGCTTCAGAATAGGAGCTGTTATTAGATCATAACCAGGAGCTTTTTTATTGGGAAGGTGCAGAATTGTATATTTAATTTCCGAAGGCTTAAGATATTTGGGAGGAAGACTCATAGTGAGTGGGAACATTAGTTCTTCGATGATTTTGTTAGTATGCGATTTGTCTTCTATATCATCATGTGGAGAAAAAGTATTTACCAAATGTTTAGCAAATACTTCAGCTTTTTCTTTGTCTGCTTTTGCCCAGTTACCGTCATTTTGTTTCAGTGGGTGTGATGTTCTTTTGTACGAGAGTATTCGTCTAGTGGCTTCCCATAAAGAAATATTGTCACTAAGCGATTTTGTATAAGTTTCATGCCGTTCATTATAGTGCATATTAATTTCCATTTTTAGTTCACGTTGTAGTCGGTTAAGTTCCTGTTTGTAGCTAGGCATTCGTACGCGTTGCCATTGCATTCTCATTTTTCTTTTTTCGTTAATTAAAGTCCGTATTTTTGTTGGTAAATTTTGCTTTTGTGGTTGTGTCGTATTGTAAGAGGTGTGAGCGGTTGTGACCGCATGTTGTATATATATAGTAAGGTCATTTACAGCATCATTAATGTCATTTGCTGTTTTTAACGTTCGGTTTAAGTCAATCTGTTGGTCTAATTTGTTTCTAAATCTGTTGCAGTCTATTTTGCCATTTATCAGCCTAGGATGAATAGTCTTTAAGATTGGCTTAGAAATAAGGGTAAGGAGAACAGGACTATGATCAGAGTTTAAATCGGAAAGAGTTTCAATACTAGAATTCATGGTAATTGAAGGAGTGCTAATGAAGTAATCGAGGATATCAGGTCGTTTTTAAAGAGATGTTGGCCAGTATGTTGGATTTGGAGGGGAAGTTATTTGATATGATGTATGGGATAGAGCTTCTTGAAGAATCTTTCCTCGAGGGTTAGCAACGCGGCAACCCCATTGAGGGTCTTTAGCATTGTAATCACCACCCGCAAGGAATCAGGCTCCAAGTGCGTGTAAGAAGGATACAAATTCGGAACCAGTTATGGATCCACAGTTGTATCGATTGTAACAACAATCCACAGTTGTATCAATTGTAACAACTGTGGATTGCAGGGATTCAGAGGAGAAATTGGAGTGAATGTTATGTTGAATGGATTTTCTTATTGTTCCACCATGCGCCGTATTGTCAGGATGATCAGTTCTGTATGTATCGTAGTCTCGTATCGTGAAGTATGACCTGGATGTAAAGTGCGTCTCAGTTAATAGAGCAATTTCGATGCGTTTGTCATGTAGGAGAATGTCGATTTCTTGTCGATAGATGTTCAATCCATTTGCGTTCCATAAAAGGATGGAAAGGGAACCAACCAAACAAACCAGAATTTTTCTCTTCTCAGCAAATTGATAAACTTTTCCTCTCCCAATTAAAGTTCCCAAAAATCGGGACTAATCGCCAGTTCACCAAAATCTTTTGGATACATTGCAATCCAAATCCTTGCTTGTAGAAGCAATCCGTGTGGCATCACATCCCGTCCAAATACTAGAATCCTCATCATCGCAAACTCCCTCTCTCCCAATCAACTCAAATCTCCAAGGAATAAGCTACCCAAATTTTCAACGCTTCAGGTAATCTATCGTTTTACCACACTGTCAAAATCCCCAAACCTAAATTTACACACACCTTTAACCCCCTCACGATTTACCGGTGAACAAATTTAACTCAGAATAACGTAATACTATTCTTAACATGGCTCAAAAAATGAAGGAAATCTGGAGAACTACGCACAGGCTCTAAAGACTATCACTTCTAATGTTTTTTTCTAAGAGTACGAGCCTGTAATCTGATGAATAGCCTTTTGGCAAACCTCTTATTGTTCACAGTTTTACTGTTCAGTTCTTCTTCATCCTATATTTTCGTCTCTTCATGAAGAACTATTTCTGGGCAGTTTTCTGTTATAGTATTTAGCTCGCTTTTTTCTTTCCTATGGCAAGTAGCCAGAGTAATGGTGTAACTAATATGGTTAGATGTTCCATTTTGTAATCGAACATCTACGGTCTCCATAATAACCTCTCCGTCGAACATCTACAAAATGGTTCAATTCCAATAAATCGATCAATATTTTATTAAACGGCGTTACTCCGACCTTCTTTTCAATAAGAGGTACTAAGTCCAAGTTGTCCTCCGTCCAGTGCTCACTATGATTCCAAACTTGCCCTGCCTGCTGACCAAGTCATATATAACATATTTAGCTATTCGTACACAAATAGGCTATTTCGAAAGGAGAATATTTTTAGCCTAAGACCGCAAAACCAGTCTACTCACACTTTCCAAAATTCTGGGTAAGGAAACTTCTTAGAATTTGGATTGGGCATAACTCACTTACCCATGATTTTACTTTGTCTATCATGACATTCCTATGGCTCACCATTTCCCATATTTTAAATGAATACCAATTAATCCAGAATTTCTTTTTTAATAAAACTGCTTCCATTAAAGAGCTTCTAGATCGAATAATTATTTTTCTAAGTATCTTTTCAGCCTTCTTAATCATTTTAATTTACTCCACAACTTGTTGCAATAGTACTAATACAATATAAGATATAGAATTAAAAAAAAGGAACTCAGCAATTTAGTTTTTTATGATGAGCTACGTAGGCATTTATACGAGTGGTCAATATTCACATCACTATCAAATAAAGAGTCTTCAAATATGGACATACGAGTACATAGATTAATTTATGAATACACATATGGTATTACCACTGATGATTGAAATAATAGTAGCAGCTCTAGGACAAACAATAATGTAAGTCCTCTTGAGATTTTTAAGTGGTACTCAACTAAATATGATGATTTTACTAGTAGATTTCTTTAATTAAAAATAATATCATTAAATTATATTTAAACAAATTTTTTTAATATAATTAAAATAATCTTATCACACGTGAAGAATGATAACAAAACAATTTGTTATATTTTTTTAAGCACGAAAGTTTATCTGGCGAGATATATGGTATATTTTTCTAAAGAATAAATTTCTATTGAACTTCAGTTTCTTAAATTGAAGCAAATAGCTTATTTTAAAGGAAATTCAAATTATCTTTTTTACTTAGATTTTATTTTATACTTTATAAACGTATGTAATCAAATAAATGGGTACACATAGCTATTTTAAAAAAATTCATGATCATTTTTAAAAAATCATCAAATTTTTAAACTTAACAATTTAAATAATTGAATAATTTAAACACACTATTAAGTTTTCAAGTTTTTTATTTGTTTGAATTCGTTCACTCATTTTAAAAGCTCATTATTTCTGCAAAGAATATGTTATTGCTCTTCGAATACGAGTTGTACGAGTATTACATAATTTTTCAATTACTATAATTAATACTTTCTAGCATACACATATAAACTGTTTATTAATAGAACAATTGAGCCCGTGAATGGATCAATTTCAGAGAGGAAATATGTGGGAGTTATGTGTTTATGAAAACATTGAAACATCATAAAATAGTTTAGTTAGAGTTAATTTAATTTATGAAGCTTAAGTAAATTTACAACTGTTTTTAAAGCAATAAAAAAAAAGAAGAATTTTTAATTTATTTAATTTTGAAAACCCGATTTTTTTATTTTTTTTATTATAAATACTAATCTATAAGTAACCATTTTCTATAATAAAAGTATATAATAAAAAAGCCGGCCTTACAACGAGTATATCATTTATAAATTAATATTTTAATTTCAGAAGTTCTGATTTAATTTCTGCATTTGTGCCAACAGAAGGACGACTTTTTTAAAAATACCCTATAGCTAAGTAGAGGTGAAGAATACCATATACCCACCCCAATATTATTGATATGAACAAAAAAATCATCTCATTTATTATATATTTATGACCATTAGATCTTTGACGACTTGTATGCACAGCCAAATGTTGGAATCTTATAAGTATTTGATATTTTGTTCAATAGTATACTTAAGCTTTTTTTAAAATTTCAATTCAAAATAATTTAAATGACAGGACATATATATTTATGTGCTTGTGTACTGAAATTTAATATTTTATTTAGAATTTTTTTTAAAATAATCTTTTGTATATTGTTGAAAAAAAAAAGTATTTTTAGCGTATCAGTATCACTATTTTAAAACAAATTTTCACAAATATAAATTAACATTTATGCAAAATTAGCCAATCTTTACATTGCATAATTTCTTACGAGTCAAGTTTTTTTAAATAACGATGAAACTATGTAGTAGTTTAGTAGTAATAAACGATGAAACTACTTAAATCAGCTGCATTTGTTAAGTAGTTTTCTGAAATGGTAGTCATTTTACTTTAGATAAAAATTGTATTGTAGATAAAATATCTACAATATAATAAATTGTAGAGATTTGTTTTTGTAAAACGAACATTTTTTATGTGTGATTGTATTTCACTAAATTTATAATTAATGTTGTTTATATAAGCTAACATTTGTCTTTGTCATGTTTATGTCAAAACACTATAAGAACCCTGAAATAAAAACTCAATATTTAAATTCTGAATATAGAATAACTATATTAGTATTATAAAAAAAACTGATATGAGCTGAGGTATTTTCTATGAAAGACCAATTTCAAAGTTTATAAATATGAGTGATGTGGAAGGATTGATGTTTTCGATTTAGATTTTCAGTTTTTGGAAGTATTTTATATTTAAGGTGTCATTAAAAACTTATCAATCAAATTCTTATGTCATATTTTTGTATATGAAAATCAGAAAACTATTATTATCCAGAATGAATGATGATCGAATAAGTTAAAAATCTCAGCCATCCAATTCTCAGTCGCATTACGAGAATTCAGTTCAAAATACAACTGCGTATACTTGTGTTTAGTATAGATTGAAAATTGAATGATTTCTTATATAAGTTATGTCTAATGTGAATTAATAATTAGTAATATTTGATCTTGGTCGAAATTCAAATATTTAATGCCATAAGTACTTACCAGAAGAGCCTGAATTAATGGTAGAGTTTGTGGTCCCCGAGAATATGCTAAAAATTCTTCCATGGTGCAATTGAATGCAATATTATGCGGATCGCAAGGATTCAACTCATTAAAATCTTCATCCTCGATGTAGTTTTGGACCATTCCATTTGTTTTATTTAAAATACCCTCGAGGATTGTAGATATAACCGTAGAGGCAATTAATGAAGCAGACGAACTTTTATTTACGACGTCCACTATCTCGCCTTTCAAAATTTGCATGTTTGATATTTCTGATGACAAGTCCAAATCACTTAAATTAATTCTGATTGCAGTTTCAATCGTTTCATTATCACTTTCCGTAGATTTGAAAATCGGTATAATATTTTCCACAATTTCATTCAAGGTGCGATTCATTTTATTTTACTTCCATTAAACTAATCTTATGGAAAATATTAAAGTATTTTTTTTTCTGAATATATCTATATTCATATATTAACTATATAATGAAAGTAGTTCCTTGTCGAAATGTAAATTAAAAATTACTTAAATTAATCACTTAGTTTGAAAATAATCCATAGCTATGGCAATATATTTATACACGTATAACAAGATTATTTTATGAACGATGTAGAAATATCGAACACATGTATTTTATTATATTATTAATTGAATAACACCCACAACTGCTAATAAGTATTTTAGCAGAAATACGATTTATTTCAATTCGAATATTTTAATTAGTTGCAAACTTCGTTCCCACGTATTATTATTATTTGAAAATTTTTACAGATCTCCACAGTTATGTTTCATAATTATCACTTAATTGAAAAATATTTAGAAAAACCATAATAATAATATTTATTAATATGAGGATCACTGCTGACTGAATGAATATTTTATTAATTTAAATTTTCGTTTAGATTATTTAAAAATTATAATCGTGAGACGAATATTTAGAAAAAAAAATACTTTCATTTATAGCACTGATTTTATTTACTCTTCACAGCTCTTCACAAATAAATTGTTCGGACGAAATTCGGTGCGTATTAAGAGATTACAGTTACCATGAAAATACTATAATACCTGCATTTATTATTATTATATGAGTAATATCCAAGACTTATCAATTTATGCTGATACTGATGAAGTTATTCATCTACCATCTACCCACCTGATGATATACATGTAACGAGAAAGAAAAAAATACGATAAATAGATGTTATTACACGTATATTGTAGTACTGGGCTACTTGCATATACATGTATTTACGAAAAGAGTATATTTACAAGTAATTACAATTTAAAAAATTTAATATTAATGATAATAAAACTTTATCTGTATATGAATATGCAATGTCATATTGTCTGACTGACACTTTAAACATTAAAGATAGTAATTTTGTATTCTCTTTTTCAAATACTATAATATGTACACATCAGCGTAAATAAGTTTATTGTGTTTTTATTAATACTGTAATCAACGATTTTTTGTCAGCTTTTACCTGTTTGTAGTCCTTACCACTTTCGCAAGTTATTATAATTTTTGTTATGCCTACCATCAAGCCAATTATGTAAAATAAATTAATTGAAATAACACAACTTCATGGCAAATATCTGTTGCTTAGTTAATTTTTATTATTTATCATTATAATTCTACGATAAACATGGCTATAATATTTACAAAAATTGTTATATATTTATATTTCAATTAAATTTCTGCTCTAGAATTCGAAAAAATAAATAGTTTTCAGCAAATGAATACGAAAGTTTTTTATTGTACTTACGTTTAAGAAGCCGTCTTAATAAATAAACTTTTTCTGAAGTAGTTGCCATCTAACTATTTAGTTTATGCATATTTTTATTATGAAAACCTTACTATTTTAGAAAAATATTAAAATATCTGAAGCAGTATTATATGTAGTTATAAAAAAACAAGAAAAATATCTTATGTGGGTTGCAATTGGCTGGAGAACTTTTCCAATATTTTGATCATAAAACTTGATAACTTTGCAGGTAATATTGTATTTCTGCGAACTATTTCGCATATAAAAATATTAACATTCAGAGTGCATGTAATACAATTAACAATTCTCAATGCAAATAAATTGTTCATTAAAAAAAAAATCGTTTTGTGAATTAAATATTCACAAAAAAATAAATTTTAAGTTTATAGCTCGGAAGTAAAAAGATTTTATTGATTTGATAGAATTAATAATATAAGTATTATAATATTCTATATACTATGCACAACATTATGGAATGGTGCCTCGTTTAGATGAAAGTAAGATTATTAGCAAATCGATCAAACACTTTATGGTGTTTTGTTAAGTTTCTTTACTAAATCTGGTAGTACACGGTCTTTCGAAATTTATGCAGATATGTGCAGACAAATTGCAGGCATAAAAAAATATTGGTTGTAAACGGTATGCGAAATTTACAGATTCGTCTGCAGAATATATCCCAAAGTAAGCACAGACCCGCCCACATGTGCAATTTGCCCTATTGCAAACAGAAAAATCTTAATAGTACACGGACAGCAAAAGTAATTATTTGATGCGTATGACGATCGCCTAGTTTGATCATTTGGTTAGTTTAGTGGAACCACATATTATGAAAGAGGATACAAACATGCGACTGAGCATACCTGTATCGGAGCGATTGTCCCTCACGCTCATCTTATGTTGTTGCAGTATCTCTTCAGCATACCGCCGACTACCCTTTCTAGCATTATTACGGTAATACTAGACTCGATCTACTAAGTTCCCGTAAACTTAGTTTTTCACTAACTAGTAAAAAGCTAAGTATGTGTGTGTCTGACTAGTTTTCTTTCTAAAGTTACTATTGAATTATTGCTGACGTAACTTTGCTCCTTTGGCTACCCAATTTTCACTGGAGGAAAATCGACATCTTGTCTGCAGACTTCTGCAAGTTTTGCCGACCATATATTACCTTCTTAAAACCCGCAATGTAAAGTTAAGTATACCTCAAGTTTCACTCCATGGGTAATAATTCTGGTTGAAATGAAAATATTTTAAAATGATAATCGAATCAAACACTCTAATCTGTTAATTAATTACAATGTTACTATTATATAGTAATGTTACACATAGATACCGAAAATAATTTCATATGAAATCTTAAAGAAAATATTTCATAATATTATTTATGTAAATATAAATAAAAGGATTTTTATGAGATTCTGTATAAATAATTTGTAAAAATTTAATTTGAGTTAGTCTATTTAGTAAGTCATTAAGTAATTTATTTTAAAAATATAATAAATTACCAATAAACTCCCTTACCTTGTTAAATAAAGTTGTATACTCAAAGTAAAATGCTTTGACATATTAGTTAATTATTAAAATAATAATTGGATTCTTATATTAAAAATGCATAGATTATAGACAATCATTTAGACTCACAACGAAGGAAATAATATCTACATGAGTGAACATTGAGCACAGTAAGTTAAATTAAGATAATGTTCAGAGCCATCACAATCTTATAGAGATAATGAAGAAAAATATTAGCTTTTGAAATTAAAATTTTATGTGAGAAATATTGAAATTATATTTATATCTTATATTTATTATTAGTGTAATAATGTTATCTTCAGTTTATATCTAGAAGAAAAGAAAAATGTAGTTGGCCGCATAGAAACACTGAAAAGTTATTTGATTTGTTTGCTTCATTACATACTACTGATGTTAATTTAATAAAAGTTAAAAAAAATAATAATCAAATCTCCTTTCTGATTTATTATTGCCTGGGACAGCCTAATCAGAGATACATTATTATGACGGTTCGGAATCTGAAGCAAATTGTTAAGAATTATCATGCGCGAAGTCAGACAAAAGCTCCCGGATTACTCTTAGGTCAAATCAACATATATGTGTATGTGCATATAGGAGTCGCTCATTTGTCTGTTTTATTTAATATTCCTTAAACCCATTCTTCGAAGCACTTTATGTAAGCGCTTTTTGCTATCACCTTTAGGGTCGTCTAGGAATTCTCCATTATACCAGTTGATTCAGAAAATATTCTACGGAATGGTGAAAAAATTCGCATGGGCAATTATGATGGCAGTAAAGATTACAGTTTCCGCTCACAATCATCAAAATTTCATTACATTCATTATATTCAATGACACCTGCGCAACCATGAAAGGTCATTGGTGGTCCCTCGAGTCATTTTTTTTTCAATAATATTAGGCATAATAGGTGTGTTAAATTGCATTGAGTTCAAGGTCATGAAGAAATTCATAAGAATCTCCGATTTTTAAAATTTTATTTCTTCCTAGAATCAATGATTAAAACTAACATTTTTACAAGGAATACAAAAAATTTTAATATTATCTGAATATAGTATTTTCATAGATTCGAATAAAGTAACAATATTTAAAAGGATCTTAACCAATCTCATACAAAATTATTATTTTTTTTTATTATAATTTTCATTTTGCTTCGTTACCATACAATATATGATTAGGCGCAAATCCTATAATATATGAAAATAATTGGCTTACATTCAATTATATAATATATGGCATCATACTGTTTTTGTTCTGTTGAACATGCAACGATATTTAAAATGCTATATTCTATATTTCAACTGGCAGATGTCTATTGAACTTGTATTTATACAGATTTGGTTTAACTGAAAAGATGCGCCTTGCCTATTTTATTTAAGGATTCTTATCATACTTTGGAATAAATTTATTCAGGATAAAGTGATTATTAACAATACGTTATATTGTTTATATTTTCTTATCTGACTATTAAGAATATGGATTAGTAACATGGTATATTCAATACGTGAAACTTGCAATTAACTACTACTATTCATTTTAAAACTTGAAAACTAACTTCTTCTATTTAATACGTTTATATTGGCTGTCTAAGTTATTGTTTAAACCTTTTTTCATTATGTCTAATATTCATTTACCTTTTCAAAATTGTATATACTAATATCTACAATTATAAAAAAATTGCAAATATTATTTGTTTTTGGTGGAAAATATTGTACAAATCTTAAGATAAAGAAGCATAAAAATCAAAATATTAATTGGGATGAATATTGTAACTTTTGTGGAGTATTTGGTATTGAATTTTTTTAAATCTGGACGATCAGTTTAACTCAGTAATTTAAGTCAATGAGGACAAATAATCTTTTATATCAAATTGTATAAAAGCCACAAGCTATTCAATGTTAATTTTGGATACTGTTATAGTCAAACTTATAATAATTAATCAACAATACATCACGATTTTTTTAAGTGTAGTATTATACCCTTAATATATATTGAGAGCGAATGAAAAAAAACAGAGGTAATATGAAGAACCTTCTATTAATTGAAATTCACTTGCCATTTTGTGATTAATCTTTAGGAGCTAAGATTTATATAAAAACACTCTTAAAATTGATAAAGCTATCAAATATATAAATATTATAGAAATTAAAATCTGTACAATTACCATATGAGGGACCGCATATGCAATAAAGGATATTTTCGGAATATATAAATTAACTGCTCTTTACAAATTATATCTGTAGAGATATAAATTTGGCATTAAGTCCATAAAATGAAGCTTTTTGATTTTCAAATAGTCATGGTTATCCAACCCAAAACAAAAACTTTAAAAAGTAGGCAACTATAAATTCTATACGACAATACAGAATTAATAGGATATAAAATTATAATTAAGTTTAAACTTATTATAAAAATGTAATTATATTGCAGAATTTATAATGAATTTATAAGTAAAGAAACTTTATAATTCAAAATTTTGTGAGATATTTGGATAAATGAGATTTATTTTACCTTCAATATAATAAAAAAATTTATACGCTATAAAAATGAAGGATCCGTAAGAAATGTATTAAGTTGTGACTTAAATTTAAGGTCACTCTTTATTTTAATGTACGTAAAATTATACTTCAGTTTGGTTAAGATTTATTATATTTTGAATAGTGTACCATTAATTTATTTTCTTCAAACTTTTATTTTATTTTCATAAATTTTTGTAAATACATGATTTTTATATGAGTATTTAAATAGACTTCTAGATATCTATAAATCATAATATATCTATTTTATATGAAAACATTAAAATTTCTATTGCATTCCATTTTATTAACCTAAGAAATATACATATCTCCAATTATAAAATATAATGTACTTAGCGATTAAATAAAAATATTTTTAAATTTATGAAACATAGAGTTATATTTATTCATATTTGTATAATAATTTTTCTTGTACAATTTTCACCTAGCGACTTCTATCGCCACTAGCAACAACCTATTATAGTCTGTAAGTAATTCTAGTTTATAATTCCGGAAGATGGACCTGCGTTGCATTATGAATTTTTAAAAATTACTACTAAAATATCTGTTTCTGAAATAATATTAGGTAAATTATATTTTAAAAGAAATTTTCTTGGTGACAATTATCATATAAAATCTGTTTGCTACACGTCATATTTAATTGATAAAAATTGAAACTTCGACTGTGTTGTTTATTGAATTTTGCTCTATAATATACATTGCAATATAAGAATATTTAAGAAATTTAAAATAAGTACATATGATATATACAAAATCTTCAATAAAAAAAATATTAACATGACTAGTTATTGTTTATGCTGTTGTAGTACAACAGAAAACTTTTAATTGATATTTTATGAGAACTTTTGTAGTAGTATTATAATAATAAAATATATTTTATTTAAAACAAAGTTTTATTAAGACTATTTTGTCTTTGTATGTAAAAATACAATTCAAATTTAACTATCAAATATTTGGTTTTAATATTTTAAACATAAGTATTCATCAGTAACTTTAAATATTGCTAACCTCTTCTGTTTTATGTTTTTAATAATATATCAGAAAATTATTTTTTAATAATAATTATATGTAATTTTCAAGAAGATCTTTATGCGAAATTGTGATGCAAATAAAAAAAATATTTCTCCCTTAAATATTTAGTCCGTGTCAATGGACGCTCAGAGTTTTTTCAATATTTCACATTTTCAGTTTAGAGTCTGATTAAAAAGTGTTCAACATATTATTAAAATATTTTGTGACTGATAAAAATATATTATTGTTATATAATATATTATATAACTGATAAATATATTATTATTATAATAAAAATTAATTATTTCAATGTAAATTTTCAAAATTTGGGAAATTCACATAATTTTATCAGATTTTAATTACTATAATCGATTTTCACTATAGATAAATGTTTGAACGAAGCCATAGTAACGTTTTAGGCTTGAGAGAGTATGGTATAATAAAATACAATAAAGAAATTTAAGGATGAAAGATTAGTGAACATTAGTTAATATTTTATATCAGTAAGCTATTCTTTGACTAACAAAAAAATTATTTATAATTTTAGATACTGTTACAAGAACAAAAACTATAAAAATACTTCTTGTCAAAATTTTAATATTACGAACATTTATAAATTTGATGAAAACGATCCCGAAAAATTTAATCAGCTATTAAATTTGAGTTAATCATAAAAATAATATGAAAAATATAATCATATAGGTAAGTAGCTTAAAATTTTTATAAAAATTAACTGTAAATCAACGAAATAAATCACAATTATAAAACTTATAGAAAGACCTAATTATTTATTTTTATTTAGAAAAAACTTTCTTATTTTTAATCTATTATATTGAAGATAAAATTTATTCATATGCGCATCAATTTGTAGATCTGGGAAGAATATCAGAGAAATAGATAGTGCTACAATTTGATAGTTATGTATATAGTTATTCTTTATTTTATACTTATGTGATTTATAATGAATCCACTAACTATCAATCAGATTTAACCAGGTCTGCTAAATCAAATAATTTCGTATGTAAAAAAATCATACGAAATTATTTGATTTGGGATGTAAAATCACGCTGAAATCTTCCAAATCGGTTTTTCCAAAATAACTCGACAATTGTAGATAATATCGTTGCTATATCTATGGTTTATACAATAATTATAGTTAATGTAGACTTTGTGAGAAGGGTTTTCTTTAACCTTATAGAGTATGTCCTAGCTACCGCCCCATATCAAGCTTTATTTTCACTAACGACTAGGTATTCCAAAATATTACTAATAAAATCTGTTTTGATCGATTATTTCGGTATAATATTCTTCACACAATTTTTCTCCAATAGTAGTTACGTTATAAGCTGCATATATATTTGAGATACCCAATATTTTCAGTGTAATTCTTAATTAAAATAAATCAAATGATTTCTTAATCAATTCTAGCTAAGGACCAAGTTTCTGAATAATTTACAGCTGTAGATTTAATTTGAAGATGAGAAAAGCACTGCAAGAAATATTTTCGATTAACAAAATTAGGATCTATTGTATACCAACAAGAAATATTTGTTCTTCCTTATTGTTTTCGGCTATAATCTTGAGTTAAGAGTACTCGATTTTATCAAAAATCTTGGTTTGATTTTATATTCGTTCACGTACACCCAAAATGTACTTCCACCGACTCAATCTTAATAAATGTCTCTGATACAGTTATTTTGGGTAGACCTATTATATTGCTCCTACTAAAAGTAAGAAAGACTAAATAAAATTGGTATGGCATATGCTAATACCAGAGCTTCAAATTATTTATCTCACACTAGTTTAATAAAAGCATACCAATGTGAGCAATCTTTTCATATGAATACTGCCTTAATTATAAGGGGTATTTTCATATGAGGAATCGTCATTTTTCTCATACTAAGAAATAAACAATCGCAAAAAACGTTAGCCGAAGCATAGCCACAATCAAAATTGTCTAAATGGAGAACGAAGTAATAAAAATTCCCGATGGCTTACAGAAGCTAAAAGCTATATTTACTAACAACCCGAACATTATTTCCTTCACAAAATATAATTAAAAAACTATATGCACAAAAAAACGTAAACGCCAAATCCCAAAGGGAAATAATAAGGTTAGAGGTGAAAAAGTAAATAGTCACGAGTTGAGCACTTATAGAGACAAATTTACCCTTACTGCAGCCGCGACCAATATATACATTGATAATAACAGCTAAATGATATTTGAAAGCTTTTCCGCATCCGAGACGGAATAAAAAAAATCAAAAACCATGGCTTCACAAAATGTTGATCTGGCCACTGCCATTTAAATAATTCCAGAATTTTCAGATAATGTTAACGACACCTAGAATTTGGTAGAATTAACAGAAATGTACCACGATTCAATAAGTATTGAAGAACGTGGAAAGCTAATAAAATGTATATCCAAAGAAAATATTTGCCGCCTAATCTTCAAATTAAATTGGCAACTACAATATAAAGCATTGTTTCCAATTGTCGAATTAAATAAAGTCCAAATAGTGAACCTAGGAGATGTATCGTAAACATGTTCAAGAGGGGAATAAATCAGCCGTTTTTTTTAAAAGTGGTATAAGTCATCTTTCTTAAAAAAATGAGTTTTTGGTAATTTTAGTAAAATATTGATATCTTCTTTTTATATTTATAATTATATAGTACATTTAATGGAGCACGATTTCTTGATATAGTATCCAAAAAAATTATAGCTATAAAATGTTATCGCCAAAATTTTTTTTTTCAGAGCGGGGTGAATCTATTTTTGATAATCATCTATTATTAAAAATAGAATTATGATTATTTGTTACGACTGCAGTGAACACTGCCGTTTAAAAGATATTAGGTAGTATTCTAAAAACAACATTGTTTACTAATATTTTATTAAAAACGCTTTCTTGATATGATAACCAAAAAAATGTTAGCTATAAAATGTTATCGCAAAATTTTTTTTTTTAAAGCGGGGTGAATCTATTTTTGAAAATTATCTATTATTAAGAATATAATTATTATTATTTGTTACGAGTGCAGTGAACACTGCCGTTTAAAAGATATTAGGTAGTATTTTAAAAACAACAATGTAAACAAGATAACTGGTATTATTACACCGATGATATGGTGCGAAGTAATTTAACTGACATTGTTCAGTTTTCTTTCGCAAATCCTACTGTTTGGTTTCTGTTTTTTATACTAACAGATTACAGCGGGAGTATTATTTAAATATAATTGTTATCAAAGTAGATATTATAGTTTAAGATAAATAATATTTTATACAGTTATTGCAATGAGTTCACATACCTATAAAAAAGACTATAATATGTTGATTTTGTCTGATAATGATGTTGGTAACTAAGATAAATTTTTTTTCGCGGAAATATTTATAATTTTTTGTTATAGAAAGAACACCCATAAATATTATAAAAATACCCCAAATTTCTACTGCGGGTCATTTATTTGTTCCAAACGACAGAGATTTTGGAGTCGTATTGCATTCAGAAAAATAGATCAATTATATACTGTTCAAGACTCATAATTAATACAATAAAGCATTGCCGAAAAAATGTCTCATTTTGTATGAAATAAAACGAGAAGATTTTATCTCAAGTAAAATTATAGAAGAGACAATATCAAACCGGAAATAAACATGGATGGATAAATTATAAATTGGCTGAAAATATGCTAGATGAGGGTTAAAAGGGATGAACCGTACAAAATTTTCTACAAAACCTGTATCGAAGAAAAGGACCCATGTAAAGCAATTTTTTTATTTAAAAAACTGGGAAGACCTCTCATCAAAATTACTATGTCGGAACTGTATAAAACTTTAAGACTTATAACAAGAGAGAAATACAGCTGTATAATGAGTTTACTACCTTACAAACCACTTATTTATCATGAATACTTCAATATGCCAACTGTAAAGGAGAAATAAGTTTAAAATATAAATATGCTTGTTATTTTTATTTATCTTAACGAAATTATTTAATTTGTATACTTATTTCTTTATATTTTCTTTTATAATATTATATAACAGAAAATATAAATAAACAAGTCTAAACTTTATTCAATTTTTCAACTAGACTTTGTTCAATTTATTCAACATTTTTCAATGTTTTTTATCAATAACAATGAAAAATATTTGGTTCGAATAAATTGATTTTAACACGCTTATTTAAGCGTCTGTATTTGACTCAAAAAATGCCTGCTTTTTCGACGAGTAGATTTCGTGCACTTACATGTCTTAATTATAGTTATTATTTTTGAGCTTAAAAACCCATTTAGAAAAATCCAATTTCTTAGAAAATATAAACTTAAATTTGCTCTTGTTTTCATTTTTTATAATTTCTTATATTTGACAGTAGTATAAGTCTATTTGTACCTAAAAAATCGTTTATTTTCACTCATAATTTGAATGATTATTTTTGTATACAAAAATAATCATTCAAATTATGAGTTGTATAACAGGATTTTATTATTTTAAATATAACATGAGTCGATTAACGTTTGCCAATATATTTATATTGATTAAAACGCAAATACTAAAATATTTAAACATATGAAAAAGTGGAATTATACAACATTCAAAAACAGCGGCTCAAATATGGAATTGCAATCGACTATTAATGCAGCTAGACGGCCTTCTAAGAGGCTGTTCTACTGACAATAGACTGAAACTGCCTACACTTCTGTAATCATCAAAGGGAAAGTTTGGTAGATATTTCTGAAATAAATACATTTAGAAATAATATTACTATGTCTTCTACAATCACCGAATGGGAAGTTTGGTCGATATTTCTTAAATAAATTAATTTAGAAAAAATATTACTATGCAGAAAATCATCAATGAATATTATGTAAAAAAATTATTGGAATAAGAACTGATACTATAATTTAATCTTAGATACTAAGGGCTACCACGCACCGATTTGAAGTTAGTGCAATAAGTATGAACGAGTTGTTACTATGTCCAAGCAAGAAATTTTAATACATTAAGAGGGCATTCACTCATCGATTATTTACGTATAATGTTGGTCTATTGTACTTGGATTATGGTTCCACGCATATTTTTTTGCTACTAATGATTATAATGCTTGGTAATAGCGCGTTTCAAGTTCACTTTTTGAAATTTATTGATTTACTTGCACGTTGATGTATAAGCACAGCAATGATAATTTTATTATGTATTATACATTATATAATTTACTTTAAATTTATGTGTAAATAGAAAGATTTTATGAATAAAATTTTAGAATTAAAATGAGCTCAAGTAATTATGTCCTTTAATTATCAAATCAAACAAGGGCACTTAACAGTGCTCCATGGTTTACAGAAAGGGCAATCTTACGATGCTCTAGCAACACTTCACTTAATATTTATTGGCAAAGACTAATCTAAAGAAGAACTGATAAATTCTATAAATTTTTTCACACTTTATTTTCCAATTTATTTATTTATGTTTATTATCTAATTAAATTCTTTTTTATAGTGTAGAAAAAGTTATAATAGCATGTCCAGATCTGGCTTGGTATTCTTCTAGGTTAAGGTTGCAAAGGTTGATATTTTTCTCCATCTTCGTGAGTAAGAGTGGATCTTCTTTGTCAACTTCGAAAGTAGGAGTTGAGTTTAAATAATAAATAATAATCAAACTAATACGAGAAATAATTTTAATACCAGTTATAATTGTAATAATAATAATTATTATTATTATAACAGAGGCACTTATACGAGAAATGACATTAATAGTAATAAAAATTTTAATTACAATGGAGAAAATAAAATAAATTTTAATGAGCCCAATAATATCAACAGGTATAATAGCAATTATAATAATAATAATAGACCAAATAATAATTACTATAATAATAATAATAGCAACAAACTGTAATCATAATAATAATCGCAACAATAGACAACGGTATTTAAATTAAGAACAGAGCCCCAACTAAAAACAAAATATATTCTATATAAATATTGCAAGGGCAAAAATATAGGTAGATATTATAAACCACAATACAGTTAACGAGGTCTTACCTAATATCGGTAAAAACCAATACTTCACAATAATTGGCTTTCACCATATACCACTCAAAGAACAAGATGGCTTAACACCTTCAGCATTCCAACGTACTCTCGTCGACATCTAAAGAACCAGCATAGCGAAGAGATGCTACATCTATATAGACGATATTGTGATATTCGGGAAAACATGGATGAACATTTTAAAAATTTGCAGATTATCTTTCGAACACTTAAATATACAAACCAAAAAGGAAAAATGCGAATTTTTGAAGCGCAAAATAGAATT
Organism: Atherix ibis; assembly: GCA_958298945.1. Taxonomy (NCBI): domain Eukaryota; kingdom Metazoa; phylum Arthropoda; class Insecta; order Diptera; family Athericidae; genus Atherix; species Atherix ibis. The sequence goes on along the minus strand of OY282606.1, from coordinate 64,515,111 downwards.
TCTAGGCTTTATAGTAGGAATTAATGGAATAAGGGCTAATCCTAAAAAAGTTCAAGCTATCGCCGACATTGGCCCACTGAAAAATTTTAAGAACCTGCGTAGTTTCCTGAGAATATCAGGGTATTACTGCTGCTTCATTAGCGACTATGCAAAATTGACGAAACTCTTGACATCCCCTCCTGCAAGTGGAGGATGAATGAGTATCCAAAAAAAAAAAAAAAAAAAAATGACTCACTTAGACCAGGATATGCTTATGCGTTCCAAAACCTAAAAACCTCACTGTTGGCTGAAGAAGTTATACTAGCACATCTAAACTTCGAAAAAGAGTTCGAACTGATAACAGATGCCACCGACTACGCTATTGGAGCTGTTATTTCTCAAGATAATAAGCTTATAACTTTCTTCTCACAGACCCTCAATACGACTGAGGAAAGTTATGCTATAAATGAAAAATAATGTTAGCAATAATCTGATCCCTCAACTCTCTTAGAAATTTTCTGTATAGATTGATGACGATTTACATTTTCAGAGATGATCAACCCCTTACGTATACGCTAAGCACTTAAAATACAAATAGTAAAATGAAGACATGGAAAGCCATTCTCGAAAAATATAACTTCGAGCTAAAATACAAACAAGAAAAGTTTAAGTCGTAGAGAGCTCATTATCAAGACTTTCCAGTCGCAAATTAATTTATTAGCACTAACACTATGTAGTGATGAGAGTTCCTACCAAAATTTAATATCCTCAGTCGAAACACCGTAAATATCTTTTGTAATCAACTCATAAAAAAAGAAGGCGATATTGATGATTACCATACCAAAACAGTTTTTTATCATTACAGTAGATGTATTATAGTAAATGCCATTATAATAAAACGAATCTTATAACAATCCTAAGAAAGTATCTAAATCCCAATATGACTAATGAACTTCATAGAACGGAAGCAATAATGGGGACAATCGAATTCGATTTACCCAAACAATCAGAACGAAATAATTCTCACCGAACACAGACGAGCACATAGAATCGATTACAACTTCCAGCCAAATATTATTTTCCGAAAATGATGGCAAAAAAAAAGAAACTAGTAAGCAATTTTTCAATCTGCAAGGAAAACAGTTATGAGCGCCATCCAAATAACATTGAAATAATAAACACACCTATCCCCACATTTCCTAGACAAATACTCCATGTCGACATATTTTCTATTTTGAGAAATCTAGTTCAAACAGAAATAGATAAATTTACAAAATTTTGCTACAGCAAAAATTATCAAACCGCAAGCAATTGAACAAATAATAAAACCCTACAAAATATTTTGTATTATTTTTATGTTTCAGAATCAGTCGTTATATATAATGAGCAATCTCTAAGCTCAGCTATAATAACATCAGTACTAGAAAACGATTTTCATATCAATATATTTACTGTTCCACCATACAGGAGTGAATTAAATAAACCAATAGAAAGATTCCATTCGACACTCTCAGAAATTATGAGATGTCTTAATGTCTTAATCGTCCCCAAGCAATTTGTGCAAATACGTTTAAGTAACATAGAAAAACTAACACAAAAACAGGAAATAAACAGGGAGTACCATAATAAAAATAGGAAACCTATTAAACATAATTTATGTTAAATATAATAAGAGAAATAAACTTACAATTAGATAACAATTAGATATCTTAGAAAATTGTTAAAGAAGACAAAAACACAGTGGTTTTGACAAAATCTAGAAAAATCATTTATAAAAGTAACATAAGAAATTAGATGACAAAATCGAATCATTTCTCTTCCCTTTTTAGACGCACTTTTAATCTGATTATTGGCGAAGTTCAAGTCTTGAATTACTTTAACTCTCAAGTCCGCACAGGACAGGTAAAATATAAATGGGTAACTTCAAATTCATAAACATAATTATTTTAAACCAATATAATACAATATAAATTACTAAATAGTACTAGAGAACTAAAATAGGTTAATGATATAATTGATCTAAAGAATTCAACTTTCATACTAAATATTCTCAAAAGCAAACAAGCAATCTGCAATTTAATTAGCAAACCAAAACTAACCGACGATAGAAGAAATATCACCCGAAATCATATTGCTGAACGACTTAAACGGAACATTTAATACGGAGACAACGCAACAACAACAAATAAGGGGAACATTTCAAATAAAGTTCCACAATATCCGCACTTCGATTTATAAAAGAACCTTTATCTCCCGATTAGCTTCGAATCTCTAAAAACTTCCAGCTATCTTGCAACTAACACCTCAGGAAAGGAATATAAGAAATTGTTGTCATTGCAAAAAATAGATGAATTGCAATATTAATAATACAAAAACAATATCATTACTGAGAATAGAAACAAAAGAAAATCTGGCTGCAACGTACGGATTATTAATAACAATTCTACTCATAACAAGTGTTGTGGAAGCAATAAGAAAATGTTATTGCAGCAGACAGCACCCTATAAAACAAAAGATCAACGTAGGAAATTTACAATACACTGCAGAAACAAAAATAAAGGAAGTTAACAATCCTTCTTGTATGTAATGCAACGATATTCCATTTTTCTAGTCGATTGAGGACAATCGAATTTAAGGCGGTAGTAGTTATCAAGGAGTTAACGAAATCAACAGTTTCCATTATCGAAACATTACACTCTGTCGTTATCTTCACAAGGCGGGAAATTCATCGTGGTAAAATACTTACGTTCGGTCAATTCACGTGTAAGTTAAGTTAGCAATAAGTTAGGTTATAAATAGAAGCACTTTATTTAATATAAGTTAGTTTTAGTTAATGTCAATAAAGTGGAAGACTTCTTTAAAATAAATTCCTTTATTTTCCATACATCGAGAAACGAATTCGTAACTTATACTCGTAATACTAGCGCATTTTCATTGATATTTGCTAATTGTCTAAGATCTTTTTTTGGTATCCTTAGAGACTTTCTTGAGCTAATTGATTAATATTTTGCTCCAAATTTCAAGCACACCGCCCACAAGGGGGTTTGTGTCATGTTAACGAAAACTTTTCTATTGTCACATAGACGGGATGGTGTTTTGCCCTTTTGAAATAGTCACGTACTTGTATTTCTGTCATCTTATGTATTTCCCTAGAGATGCTTTATTTCTTTCAATCTTTCTATTTGAACTTTCTTAATAAGACTTACCTTCAAATTAATATATAAAATAATGCTATTTTTTTTCTAACTTATGAACAGATAGTTTGAGTTCGACTAAACAAACTCGTTCATACATATAATACTGTATAAAAGTTTTGAGAAAATTTGCATTTAAGATGTGTCAATATTGCGTAATTATTGAAAAGTTTTGTCTTTATTCCTAACGGTGATTTGCATTTTATTAATTTTCTAGCCCATATTTGTTCCCTTTTCTGTATTTTAATAAAAGTTTAACATGTTTATGTAGAGACGTGTGGTAAACAGAAGTTTCTCGGCAGCACAAATTTTAAATTACTGTACAAAAGAAGGTCGAAATTGTGACACGAAATAGTTTTCAAATTTAATACAAATGAACAATACAGATGTTTCCGAAATATAATATGTCTTATGCTTTAGCAACTGAGATATGAAAGTATACGAGGTCTGTTCAAAAAGTATTGCGAATTTTCAATTTCCGCGGGTTACGTATATTCGATTTTCGATTTTTTGTGGCGTTATGTAGGTACTTATGTCTCTCACTTATGCCAACAAGTTCGGCCATTTTAAATGTTCAGTTAATTTTTGACAGCTGCTTTGCTTGCACGTGTTTTGGCTCGTCTTCGATTTTTGCCCATTCCAAAAAATGGATCAAAGAATCTTTTTCGGGAACAAGAAAAAGTCACAGGAGCCAGATCTGGGGAATACGGTGGCTGCGGCTTTATTAAAGTGTTGTTTTTGGCGAAAAGCAGGGGCGTTATCATGGTGCAATAGTCAATTTTTGTTCTTCCACAAATCCGGGCGTTTCTGGCGGATTGCTTCAAGCAACTTGCGCTTAACTTGCAGGTAATATTTCTTATTGAATATTCTACCCTGTGGCAAGAACTCATGATGCACCACGCTCCTGCAATCGAAGAAAACTGTACGCAAAATCTTCACATTCGACCGAACTTGGCGCGCTTTTTTCGGTCTTGGCTGGTGCGGTAGCTTCCATTGGCATGATTGAGCTTTGGTTTCCACGTCATAACCATAAACCCATGGTTCGTCAACAGTTATGACCCTCTGGGGCGAATTGGGGTCGTCTCGGACACAGTCCAATACCTCCTTAGCAATGTTAATGCGATGCTGTTTTTGGTTGAAATTGGGCAAAAATCGAAGACGAGGGAAATCAAAATTCGCGATACTTTTTGAACAGATCTCGTACATATTTTCATTACTTGATATAATATTTTAATTTTTTTACAATAATTGAGATGATTGTTCTCTTTAATCTACAACGCAAAGAGCAATGGAAAAAATGAAAATATTTATTTTATTCAATTTTATTTTTTGCCGTTATTTCCAGAATGAAGTTACCTGTTTGAAAATTACTGTCGTTATTTGACGAAAAAATACCCGCAGCTTGTTCAAGGAAATCGTCACGTTTTTAAAAATATTGAAATACAATAAATACAATGTCGTACGTAATTGAATGAAAGATTCGGTTTTCATTAATCAGTTTACAAATTGTCCGCCGTATTTTAGATGCAATCATAATTTTGAAGAAGTGAACCTTTTCTGCTGAGTTTGCTAACACCTGAACGTGTTTATCTTACGACTTTAATCGACTATTTAGACATTTCGAGTAGTAATCCAAATGAATTTTTCGTGGATTCATAATGTTGACGAAATATAGATTCATCGCAGTGCACTAGAGATCAAAGAATAATACAAACAGTGTTTTCCGTACTGAAACGACACCAAAGAAAGTGAAGGCGATTTTATCGGCTAAGAAGGCTGTAGTGCTTTAGGATGTACACGGCATAATCCTTGCAAAGATCAAAACGATCAATGGCGAGTATCTTTTATCAAAACAAATATTCGACTAAGTACATAGAGCCAACTGGAACCGATGTTTAAAAATAAAATAAATTTTACATATAAAAATGTTCTGATCGTATGAAGGCCAGGTATTAATTATACAACCATTGTATAACTCATAATTATTTATGATGAAATATGAATTGCAATTTTATTTTTTATATATTTACTTATATCCTTAAAATATAAGTTAATATATAGAACATAGGATTACAAAAGATATTTACAGTTATTTACTGTCAAGAAGACAGTACTAAAATATTTTTCAAATATTATTTAGTAAAAAAGAAAGAACAAAAAATTATTAAAAAAAATGTGATGCCATTTTGATTTATAGGAATATGGTATACGCAGCTAAAGTTACATTTTTTCGGTTTACTTCTTTTTTGTTATGAAACCAATTATAAAATTAGTTAATTTACTTCTTCTATATTTGCCTAGTCATCAATGCCTGAGTAACTTTAACATGTATTTACACAGTTTACCATTATGAGTATATACTAGCATTCGATTAACTTATGTACAGGATTTGGAAGCAAATATTTCTAAATTGTACAATTGCCTGATGGTTTTAAGAGTAATATTCATTAACAGCTGTATTTATCAAAAAAATTAAAATAATAGCTATATAAAATATATAATAATAATAAAACTTTATTATCTAAGTTCATTTAAAAAAATAATACTAAAAATTAAATTTCATTCATCAATCACATCTAATTTTTGGGATTTATAAGTAAAATATTTCAAGTTAAGTTGACGGTTCAATTACTTGAATACTTGTATTTGGCTTCGTATTCATGTTGCTATTGTAAAATAGTATATATAGTCTATAGGACTAACGGCTCTGTTTGTATACATTTAAGTTTTGTTTTGGATTTGTGATTTCGCAGTTCAAAACACTTCTTTGTTTTCACCAGCAGTTTTTTCTTTCCTTGTTTTCGTTTCATTTCATTCATATAGTACATATCTATATACTCCTATACGGTATTATTTTTCATAAATTTTAATTTTTGTACTGTAATTTTTTTGTTGTTGTTTTTATTTTCGTTGTAATTCCTGGTATTGGTAGATTTTTTGTTCCATTATATAGTGTAGGGATTGTGATGAAGCCATTGTTAGGGATGGAGTATTGTGCGATGGTATTTGTTTTATTACCCCTCTACCTGCTTTAAATAATGTAGTAAGCTGAGAGGTTCGCGTACCTGTTTGATTTGTACTGATATCAAATCTTGTCATATTAATGAAGGAGTCAATAAACTCGTTTTCCAGCAATTATGCCGCTATTACTGACCGTGTGTATCAATTCTCCTTTAAAAGGGAATTACTGCAGGGTCTGACGGATGATTCCCATTTAGTTATGAAGAAAGTTGATAAGCTATGTGACTTGGTTAATGAAAACTTTTACCATTCCAAAAAATTGTTTGAATTAACGTAAAAAATGTGTTCGAAAGTACGTATGGTGGCTCATTCTGTGTACGAAATTGTTAAAGTTTGATTAAAATATTATTTTCAAATTGCAATTTCTTTTAAGAATATTAAAATTAAAAATATGCGATTCTAAAGGATACAAAATCGGAATCTTTAAATTCTCCAAAGGCCAAACTGAAAGTAATTATTTACCGAAATTCATTCAAATGGCCTTTTTTTTTTGTTTTACTTAATTTTTTTGATTTGAAAAAATAATTTAAAAATACTTCTTGAAAAAGATTTCCTTTAAGATGCAATTAATTGCCTTTATTATTGTTAATATCCAGGACGAATTTGCCATTGTCGTTACTGCTACCTCTTCTTCTACTGTATCTACTCTCTTACCAGGTCTTGATAATATCAAGAGATTACTGAAGGAGTAAAGGAGTAACATTTGTTTGATATCATCAAAGATGATTTCTAACTCAAGCCAAGATAATCTTTTGCCTTGAGGATGTAGGTGCATTGTTCTTATATATGCTGTCCGTTTAAAAATCGGCGAATGCCGTTAGTCTTCTGTGCAAGTCTTTGCTTGAATTTTCGGAACCACTATCTTCTCCTAGTTCGTCTTTATTAGTACCCATACCCATTATAACTGATGATACAGTTAACAACAAAAATAAAAATAAAAATAAAACTAAAAATTTCAATAATAATCATGCAATTAAATGTAATATTAATTCCGCATACATGATCCGACTGGGTTTTCTTCAAAACTTAGAGTCTGTCGACGGTGTTACTTTGAGAGCTGCCTTATTGAACAAATCCTATTTTATCTCGCATTTAGACCCTTCGACCTCTTTTGTTGATGTTATTAAATTTATTAAATCAAAGTGAAAAATTGATGGGTCTGTTCCTATTCGATGTTGGCCTCTTAATTCTCAGGTTTCGCAAAGTTTGGTTGGCATTTTTCAAACTAACTATGCTTCCCTGTTTATTTGACATTATTGCTTCGCCGAAGTTTTGACTGAAGAATAACATATTATTGCCTATGAATTCCTCCGACGCAAAAAAAATATTTAAATATATTCAGCAATTTTTGTAATAAGGGTATTATTTCCCATTAAAATATAACTTAAAACGATATCCCTTTACTATCAGAATGTAAGAGAATTACAGAAGAAAACTACCAATCTATTTCAACGTTATAATTTTGACTGAAACGTAGTTGCATGGTGTATTTAATAATTCGGAATTACCTGATTATTCCTTTCATATTTTCCGTAAGAATAGATACTCAGAATCTATGCACGTAAATCGCACTTAAACAGTAGTTTAGATGAAATTCCGTAATTTTTCAAGCTCTTAGGGGTCAGAGTTTCTTTTGAGACGTGTATACTCTACTTGATATGTGTTTATAATTCACTTAACTCTACCGGTTTTAATAATAATGAAGGTCATAGTTTGTTTAATCTTACTACGAGTATACACATATTAAACTTAGATTACATATGTTTATATAATAACTTCCCGAATCCTGAGGATGAAATCATTCTTTTAGGGAATTTTAGGTTCCTCAATATCCGGTGGGTAATGCATTTTGATGACAAATACTGAATTCTCTTACAGTTGGGGTATCTCAGTTCCTCAATGCAGTTACTTTTATGGGTGTGCACTAAATCTGTAACATCCGGAACGTTATGAGCAGACAGTTGAATTTTATCTTTTATTCAGAGCCGGGTAGTATTTTGGCCGATTCAGCTGCGCATAATTTGTCTACTATTGATGACTATCCGCCGCGTTTGATTTCTGAAAGTTATCATGTCTCTGGAATTGACGATTCTTTTACGGAAAAAAATTGGACAATTGATTTTAAAAATGCAAATTTGTATGTTCTTTCAAGTAAACTTATGTCTGTCGATTTTCCATCACTAGTTTTTTCGAACAAATTGATGACTGCATCTCCATAATTTACAGAGAAATTTTTAATATTTTTAATACTTGTATGCCACTTAAATGCATGAGATCTCCTTTTCAATCTCTACCCTAGTTTAATAAGGACTTATGTCACCTTAGAAACAAGAAGGCCTATTTGCGTCTGAAGAACCTTTCGATTTTATGTCGATTTTACCACCTATTTTAATGAATTTAAAACTCCGTTATTTTCTATATATAACGATTATCTTAATAATCTTCGAATGAACTTTTACAAGAATCCTCGACTTTCTTCAAATTTGTTAACATAAAAAGGCAAATTGATGGTTATCCGTCAACTATGCTTTATGATGGCTTTTCCAGGAATAACGCTATTTCTTAATAATTAATGCCTGTAATAACTCAAGATATCATCCCGAATGGTATTAATGTTCTCAAATTTGATTTATCCTATGATCCTGATGGTGTTCCTCTTATTTTTATTATATCATGCTCTATCCTTTTTCCTCTAAAAATTATTTTTAAAAAATCAATCCAGAGTGGTAAATTTCTTATAGTTTACAAACAGTCCTTTGTAATACCCGTTTTTAAAAATGGTCCTAAAAATGAGGTTATCATCTATAGCAAAATTATCGAGTATTCCTAAGTTATTTGAGTCGTTAATATATTCGCAGCTTAGCAAGCAGTGTAGTTGCTTAATTTCACCAAATCAGCATGGTTTTATGCCTTCCAGATCCACGGCTTCCAACCTCCTTACATTTACTTCTAATATATCTTATAATTTTTCTAAAGGTTTGCGAACTGTCTGCTTCTACACTGACTTTAGTAAAGCATTTGACAAAATTCCTCACCCGATTATTTTCTTTAAACTAAAGAAAATGGGATTTCCTCCAATTTTTCTTGATTGGCTTAGGCTTTTTCGCGCGTGTTTATTTTGAAGCACTTACTGGTGTTTCACAGGGTAACCATCTTGGCCCATTACCTTTTTTCTATATTTTGCTTTGAAGGATTTCTATTGGCTTGGTTGTTTTAGACTTCCTTTTCATACAGATCTCAATTTGCTTCAAATGCCTGCAGTGGAGAAAAGACTCACAAAGTTTTTAACTCCAAAACTTACTATAAGACAATTACAGAAAAGATCCGTTTAGATGGCTGAATTATAACTTAAGAACCTTAATCCATCTACGTTTAACGATGGTTTACACGAGTCAATGAACCGTATGTGTGTTTCTGTTTGGAGCTGTAAGTAATTCGACCTTACTACTACTAAAAGCTCTTTGAAGGAAATTCTGTTTTCTCTGCCTTACCTGTAGCTTCTTTTTTCCTACTTGTTTAGGAGTACTTTGTTTAACGTTCTATGCATTTTACTAGTTTCTTAAGTCTTTTTTTTCTTTTCATTTTATTATACTTGAATATCTTGCACGTTTGAGCCGAATCTAATCATATATAGATTCCTACACTAACTAGGATTGCTTCCCAGCATTTGTTGGGATATTGCTTAGCATTTGTTGTTGAAAGTTGTGTGCTTCGAGTTGAAGCTTAAAGTGAAATTAAAAAATTAAAATTATTAAGATATACATATACGAGTATATGCTGTTTTTTTCTGGGATAATTAGCTCATAGTTTTAGAATATTGACGGGTAGAATTTATTCAACATAATCTTTTCAATCTATTGACGGTTAAAACGATATGTATGCCTCATGGTATTTCAATCAAAATTTTCAAATTTTTAAAATAAGAAACAAAGTTTCCGCAATCAGTTTTTATATTGATCTAGTTATTCAAAACATTTTTTTAAATCAAAAATTATGTCATTATTTAACTTAATAAAATTTTTAAAACTAAATTTGAAATATTGCCACAGAATGTCCTTCACTTTGAAGTATGGAAATATTATTATAACTTACTAAAATTTATAAATATGTGTAAATTATAAAATATTTTTTATACCAAAAGTACAGATATATATGTGCAATGTTATTTATAAATTATATATATATATATATACGTATAAATAATATATATTATTATATATAAATAATGTTACACCACCGCAAGATTGAACAGCTTAAAAGAAAATATATAGCAGTAAACAAGCTCATTTTCAATCAAATTTGTCGAAAATATTGTCAATTCAAATATAATGTTCCAAAATAAAATACATTTTCAGTTTATGATAATTTACCAAAACGAGAGGTAGTCAAAGTAGTCATTTTTCGTGCAATCCTTTTTATAAAAAGAATATATTAAAAATGAATCCAACAATACTGTAGATGAATAATTTATCTTAAAAGATAGACCCAACTGAAATAAACAATAATCTTAAATATAGAATATGAAAATTGGTTTTTGAGAATAAGGTAAAACAATAAATTGTAGAACGTTTATGAGGAACGAATTTCCCACGACTACAATAAGTTAAGCATCTCTAATTACTAAATTAAAAATGTATTCAACTATTTCCGGAATATCCAGCATTAATCTTTAAAAAATGAACGATAAAAGCCACCCGGTTAGTAATGATTGTTTTGCAAAACTTGTGATAGATTGCGATTGAGTATTGAGGATTACTCTAGATAATTAATAATGGTATTTTAAGCAGTATTATAAGGCAATAAATTCCCTTGGTGATTTTTAGTCTTATAAATTGAGCGTTATTGACTAACAATATTTGTTGTTTTTTAAAATGCCATTGCAAAATAAATTAATTTTAAATTTTATTAAAAAAATGTCTATCTATAAATGCATGCATATATTATAACAGTTTCATTCAAATAAATGTGTAATAGCAGAAAAATTGATAATAAATCTAAAGATAATTTCAATAGATACAGCGAAAGCCAATTAAAATACAGCAAAAGCCAAATTGAACAAATTATTTTTAAAAAAAATGTAATTATTGCGTTTTCCATTTCCTTTTTAAAAACTCGTTCCAAAAAGTGGTTAAAAATATGAAAATTATACCGTGAAGATTTTAACGCTGTAAAGGCTTCTAGAACTTAATCAACTGTTTTGAAGAGTATTGTACAGTGGTTCATCGGTCACGGCTAAATGTTCATCGAGTTATTTGCAATAAAAAACTGTAGAGGCTGTCAACGGATTATCTATCTGTATTTGCTCGTCGAAGCGCTTCTCACGTGGACATATCCAGAATATCGACAAATATATTTTGAGCCTAATATATGTTCATACAAGCTTCAATTGCTCTAAGAATTATTACAATAGTATATAAAACAACGGAAACGATATACCAAATATTTAAAACTATTAGCAAGATTAAACGCGCTGCAAAATAATAGAAATTTATTGAGCGGAAGGAAGGAAAACATGTTCTAGGTCAGATTACCCAAAATATCCCTACCCACGTTTAATGGAGATTACGCCAATTGGCAGCAATTTGGAGATATTTTCAAGGAATTTGTTCATATATAAGAAATAAGCCCAGTTCAAAAGTTGATGTACCTCAAGTCCAGCTTATCCGCTGATGCGTTGGCATTAATCAAGCATTTATCAGTCTCGAATAAAAATTATGCTATCGCTTGACAAATTTTAGAGAACCGGTTCTATAACCAGCGATTAGTGGCTGGAAAACTATTAGAGAGAATCTTAAACCTTCAAGCATGAACTCTGAATCAATGGTGTCTGTTCGTAAACTGCACTACAATATGGGAATTAGGGTTGAGACTAGTAGTTTTCTCCTTCATCACCTGGTGTGGAAGAATCTAGATAAAGAGACTCAAGTACTATGTAAGCAAGCACTGAAATAACCAAAAAACCTTACCAAAGTAAAAAAATTGATGACGTTTCTACCCATGGATTGTTGCGCTTAACTTGCCAATGAGCTTGGTTACTGAAGGTAAAAAGCACGTGTTTAACCGTTATTCATGAATGTGTTCTTTGCTTCCGGTGCAATCCCCGAAAAAACATCAAATCTTAGGATCTCTACCCGATGAAAGAGTTCATCCGCGTGGCTCATTTAAGAATGTTGGAGTCGACTATTTTGGTCCTTTCTGGATTCCAATGTTGGAGTCGACTATTTTGGTTCTTTAAATCTCGTGCTTCACGTCCAAGTAAGAGTTATGTGGGGCTACCCTTGTATGTTTTAACACTAAAGCAGTGCACCTTAAACTAGTGACAGCTTTAACTAGCGCCACTTTTCTTGAAGCTTTTAAGCGATTCATTAGCTGACGAGGTAAACCTACTTCTATATTACCCGTTAATACCACTAACTTCGTAGGAGCTCATGCAGAGTTACAAGAATTGAAGCAAATTTTAAACTTCCAGTTCTAAGGTGACAAGGCTTTACAAAGATACTGTACTTGTGATTCGATCTATTGGAAGCATGTTCCTGCTCGCAGTCCTTACTTTGGCGGCTTTTGGAAGGCAGAGGTATAATTTTATTTTACCTCAAAATTCGTGTCCATATGTCCATATCGATTTCAGTACCGTATTGTATAGCAATAGTTTACTTTTATTGTCAGTTTTGACCTACTATCTAGTAGTCGTAGTAATTATATGTAACGTCCATTAAGTTTACTTCTTTTACTTTTCGTGCGAGGGTTTCAGGTTTACCGTTTGTCGAATATAAGAACAAGGTATCGCACAATCGTTTCTTGTGGAATATTACTGCCGTTTAGGGTTATATCAGGGATCTGTTGTCGGCAGGGTGTGAAAGTAATATAACCAAATATTTACTCATTTACTCCCTCTTTCCACCTTTTGAATCAGGTTTATATCCTTCAGATGCGGTTCTGTAGGATATTGATAGCTATGAAAAGATCTTTGTGATATATAAATATGCTATGTGATGTAGCTGTATCGTCAGCATATGTTGCAGTAAGGATATCGCTGAATATAATGGCTATCAATATAGTAACATATAACTAATATTAAAATTAAGATAGTTTAATGCTTTGTATTCAGATAATATATCAACTAAATTATACAAAGGTGTATCAATGGATTACGTTGTCGATTGGGTTAAAAATATTTACAAAATAATTTGGATATCTTCAAATGAGACTTATTTCAACTGATTTACAAATTTTTTATAAGAAATTAAAGAAATGCTAACATTAAGTTCATTCAAATATATTTAAGTTTGAAATATATACCAGGTGTATAAGTTTAAAAGCCCTGTTTGGTCATAGATGGCGTGCATGAGCGTATTAAGCTACCATGGGTACGCCATACCTTTTTTTATGAGTTTGACATCTGTCAGCATTAATTAGTGCACATTGTCAGCAATTTCGTACAACAACATACATTTTTCCTTTAGTGATCATATCTAGTTTTGTGCCAGAAAAAGAGCATATGTGGGAAGCTCTGCTTTTCTACTTCAATTTGAAGAAATCGGTTGCCGAATTGCATCGAATACTTATGGAGGCCTATGGTGATAGTGCTTTATCGAAAACAACGTGCCGAGATTGGTTTCGTTGGTTCAAAGATGGCAATTTTGACTTGTGGGACAAGAAGCGAGAAAATTGGCCCAGGAAGGTTAAGGACCATCAATTGCAGACTCTTTTGGACGAAGACGATACCCAATCGTAAAAAAAGCTCGCGGAGTATTTGGGTGTTACTCATCCAGCCATTTCCATGCATCTGCAAGCCATGGGGACGATTGAAAAGATCGGAAAATGTGTGCCTATTGAACGATAGGCAGATGGAGCGACGCCAAATCACATGCGAAATCTTGCTCGCCAGACAAAAAAAAGTCGCTCCTGCATCGGATTGTGATAGACAAATAAAAGTAGATATATTTCAAGAATCCTAAACGCAAGAAATCGTGGGTTGATCCCAGCCAACCATCAACATTTTCCCCAAGACCAAATCGCTTCAGACGAAAGACGATGGTGTGCGTTTGCTGGGACCAGCAGGGTATCGTCTACTATGAGATGTTGAAATCTGGTGAAACTGTCAATGGCCACCACTATCACCAACAACTGATCAAATTGCACCGTGCTCTGCGTGAAAAAAGGACGGATTATCAACAAAAACATGACAAGCTCATTTTCCTCCACGACAACGCACCATCGCACACATCAAAAATGGTCCGAAAATACTTGGAGACACTCAACTGGGAGGTGCTACCCCACCCCGCTTATTCACCAGACCAGGGCTCTTTCGACTACCACCTGTTTTCGTCGATGGACCACGCGCTCGTTGAACAGCACTTCGATTCTTACCAAGACGCCCGAAAATAGCTTGATGAGTTGTCCGAGAGATGGGAAAAATGTGTACCTAGCGAGGGCAAGTAGTGTAGCTATAAGTATCAAGTATCAACTCATACTTGATGAATTTTTTTCTACATATGAGATGTTACAAGCTTCACAGATGGATATAAGAAATAGTGCAAATCAGATATAAAATTTTTGCATAAGGACCTGTACCTGGTATGTTAAATGCATTTGAGAATAGAGTATCTGTATTTGAAGCAGAATTGTTTGCTTTATTGCATAAATTAGATCAGTAAATCAAGGGACAATTAGGTTGTGATTCAGTAAACGAAACAGACTACACATAATACAGCACTGACGTTGGATTAGAGACCAGTCGTTGTATTTTACGACCCAGAACCAAGTACATGGTTTATGAAGTAAAGTACGGTAGTCTCTAGTTAGAAACAAGTTTTTAAATGTGACGTGCGGAATGATCAAATGGTTGATAACATACACAGGACAGGTAAGATGGGTTGTTTTGAGGATAACACCTTCAGATAAAGAAGTAGTTATTGTAGCGTGTCTTTGCTAAATAATACCTAATATTATTATTAATATATTTATATACGTATACACATATTCTTCTTAAAAATTTTGTTTCAATGCTATCGTACTTAATCTTTTTTATGAAAATATTAAAAAGCTGTATTTGGGAATGTTTGATAATTGATTTATAATATAAAAAGATGTCATTTTTAACATATTAACTTAATTATGCAATAGCTCATAGATTAAAATCAAATAAGTGTTCTGTTTTTAGGAGAGATAATAACTCCGTTTATATGTCTTTAAGGACATTCTGGATTATTTTGTCATAACTTCGTTCAATTCATTGGATATTTACATTTATATCATTTTCGAAATGAACTCTTATCATAGCCTCTCATTTATTATAATTGAATTATAATTCCTAATTCACTTCCTCCAACAATCATGAATAGAATAGTTGTTCTACCAATCCTTACAACACCCATCGAATTCAATCGACTTATTAAAAATTCTATCGTAAAATTACACGCATGCATGATCTTAATTATACACATAGTCATAATTGTATCATACACCGAGATTTCAAAGTTTCTTAATATTGCAATAGCCCCAAAACTTATCAAACTATTGTAATTAAAATTTAGCATATTTTTATATCATTAATTTAAATGTAGACATTTACGACTAGGAAAAAGTAACAAGTAGATTTAGATAATGGTATTGACTAACGTGCAGGGTTTTAGGAAATAAACACCGATCAACGTTTCTCCTCTTTGCGTATACATACAATGTGAAGATAAGTTATAAGTTATTATTTTATCAAATTGCAGGACCAGTGATGTTTAAGTTGGCGAAAGGTATTTTCAGGGAAACAGGTGGAGCATAGTTCCCGAGAATAATAGTTTTTAAATGCAATAGTTGAGTTAGATTTTTACAATCGCTTCGTAATTTTATAGAGATTGTAAAAAATAATATTGAATAGAATCATTACAAAGCTTATAAAAATTTAAATATTTTAAGATTTTCCAAGTATTGAGGCTTTGACCACAACTCTATAAATTGCAAAAATGGTAAATATTGTTTCAACTGTAAGATAGCTAAAATTTATTGGATCTAACTGATTCATGAAGGTAGAGGTTTAGATTGTATAATTTTTATAAGAAAATTGAATTAACTAAAAAATAACACTATGTATAAGCTATTAAATTTAATTAAAGGAGTCGATTTGAATATGCAGGGTGCTAAAAATAATCTTCATTATTGTTTGTTTACGTGAAACTCATTTTATAGATATGGATGACATTATGAATTATCAGAGCGACTCAAGCCGGGCTAGTTTGTGAGACGCGCATTCATTTAAAACGCCCTTCTCTTCCGGATTGATGTTTCAAAACTCACCCTGGCACCACTTTTGTATCAATTCAAAGTAGAGCCTTTATTTGTCACTATATACGAAAATAAAATAATTCTAATCTAAGTCTACGTGATTATATTGGGTTGGCAACTAAGTGATTGCGGATTTTAAATAAGAAGAAAAATTTAAAATGTTTACTTAAAAATATAATTTTATTCAATCAGATATCGCCCGTTTTTGTCGATGATCCTTTGCCATCTGTCAGGCAGTTTCATAATTCCGTGTTCATAAAACTTATTACTTTTGCTAGCAAAAAACTGAATTAAATGTCATTTTACATCATCAGCGTCATTAAAAATTTGACCATTTAAGGAGTTCTGCATAGAACAAAATAAATTGTAATCTGAAGGCGCTAAGTCAGGGCTATATGGTGGATGTGACAACACATTCCAACCTAATTCCAATAATTTTTGGTGAGTGACCAAAGATGTGTGCGGCTTTGCATTGTCATGCTGGAAAACAACACCCTTACGATTTGCCAATTCTGGCCGCTTTTCTTGAACTGCATTGCTCAGTTTGACGAGTTGTTGAACGTAAACGGTGGAATTAATCGTTTGGTTTCTTGGTAAAAGTTCAAAGTGCATAAT
Source organism: Atherix ibis (assembly GCA_958298945.1). Classification (NCBI taxonomy): domain Eukaryota; kingdom Metazoa; phylum Arthropoda; class Insecta; order Diptera; family Athericidae; genus Atherix; species Atherix ibis. Next base: position 64,498,024 of record OY282606.1, on the reverse strand, counting down.
TCCTTTATAATCCCACCAAACATCTTAGCTTTTGATGTCGTCTGAGGTGGTTCATCTCGTATCACCCACGATCGTTTCCGATTAACGTTGTTGTAAGCAATCCACTTTTCGTCGTCAGTTATCAGTCGTTTCAGAAATGGATCCATTTCGTTGCATTTCAGAAGCGAATCGCAGATGATAATGCGTTGCGTCAAATGAATTTCCTTAAGCTGATGAAGAATCCATAAATCGAGTTTCTTAACATAGCAAAGCTGTTTTAATTTTTTTTCAATGCATATATGCGATACATTGAGCTTCTCTGCAATCTCACGTGTTATGCTATGACGATCTGAATCGATAATGGCCTTGATATGGGTCTCATCAACTTCAACTGGACCGATCGTTGGGAATTTTTTAGTGAAAAATCACCAGAACGAAATTTAGCAAACCAATTTTGACACTGCCTTTCTTTCAAGGCTTCATTCCCATAACCTCTTGTGTACCTGCGATGCGTTCTTGTCTTTTCGGAAATAATACAATAAAATATGTCTAAAATGCACGTCTTGTCCTTCCATTTTTAAATTTGGATGAAAACAAAACTTAACAGCTAAACGATACAATTTTTTACTCAAGGCGGAAGTCCAAACAACAAGAAAACAATATAGGGTAGGTGCTTTGAACACGTTGACATAACAAAAGAATCAGCTAATACTACATATTAACAAAATCCGCAATGACTTAGTTGCCAACCCAATATTTTACTAATGCACTATATTATACACTATAGACAGGCGCATACTACAGGATTCACCCAGATTGTTAATGCTAAATTCTTTGCAGTGGCTAATTATTAAACAGAGGATGTTTATGAATTTTTTAATATTAGTATTTAAACATTAAATACAATCTATTGCTTAAATATTGAACTAATAAATTAAAATATTTAAATATTTTCCGAAACTATTTATTAGAGATTGTAAATATTTTAGAATAGAATATATAAAGAATGAAAAAAAATATAAACCTGTTCATGTACAATGGACCTGAAATATTTATAATAATAGTGGCCAAACAGAATAGAATGTGAATCAAATTTAGTTGAATTTATAAAAAAAAAGATTAATAATTATTTTAAAGATAAATTTCCTATTGTATAAATTTTGTACTTTGTTTTTTATTTTATCTAATTATTTTTATATTTGATTATTAAAATTAATTTAATGGTACATACAAATAGCTTCTGAACCAAATAAATATATAAATAATAGATAACAGTCACATATTGAACATATTAGAACTCTAAGATCACGGATGAATGATATTTGCAAACAACGGCAATTTAACAGAGTATTTTTGACTGAAGAAAGTTTCGAAGACCCAATAGCAAAAGTAGCACCGATAGGTGTTAGCTATTTCTTTTTATTTCACGTATTTTTAAACATATTTTAAATAATAAATCTACCAATTACTTATAGTAGTTGTAGATATCCAATTAATTAAAAGGAAAAATAAAAACAATAAAGCAACATTTTCAATGCTGCTTTTATTGCATTTATGAAATAAAAATTTCGTTTTAGTGGACACAAAACTGAAGAACTGAATAGTAGGTATTATAAACGGTTTTTTTCTTTATGTCCTTTATAAAAATTACAACATTGAGCAAATTTAAGAATTGTGATAAATATTTAATACTTCAAGAACACAAATTTAAAAATTCATAAGTTCAATTTCTACATGATCAGGTAGGAACATTGATATATAAGACATGACACACGAATATTTAATGAATGCATAACATAGGAAGTAAGAATTTTTTATTATCAGCATTTTAAATGGGCAAGCCCGTACTTTACTATGGAAAAATTTATAATGAGGTTTAGTATTCAGAACATACAAAATGTTCTTTGTAAAAAAAATGCTTAAAAGTAATTTATTTCTAATAGTACAAAAAGAGTGACTTTTATATTAAAAATCTTCTGCAGAATTCTATTTTCCATACAAAAGGTGTAAAAAATAAATATGAGTAAGCTGTGGGTGAATATGTAGTATATGGTATGTGTATATAAAATGTTTTAAGTACAACATTTTAATATTGCATGCTTTTTGACTTGAAAGCAATACGGAACATCTACCACCATCATAAGAAAATTTTGGATGCTCTTTTACTATAACTCTAAATGCTCCATAATAAAAGAAAATTCATGAATACACGTATACAAAAATCTACGGTCAAAATTAATAAGGCAGATAATAAAATATACAAAAGTTCTTGAAGTAGATGTTGTTCAGCACATGTGTTGCAGCAAAAATAAAACTTTGAGTTTTGTTTTTGAGATTTAAGGAGAACATCCACCGTATCCTGGGTTAAACGATCTGATTACATTTATTTAAGTTTTCAAAAATATAAAATCTGATCTCTTAATTTTCATAGTATGTAAATGTAAAACTAGTGTTTATGATAGAATAGTAAGAAATTAAAAATTAATTAAAACGATTATAAAAAACTTAACTTTCTCATACGTTAAGGTTAACGCAAGTAGTTTCCCAATACTTAAGGAGAAGATAAATTCAATGCATTTAAATCTAGAATAAAGTTAGAATTAAAATCGTCATGTTGAGATGAAAGGAAAATTTAATGGATAAACATTAAATGCAGAAAATGCAAATGTTGTTGATTATAGTAGAAAATGCAACTGATGTTATTGAAATTATATTGTAGTAAACGTATATCAACAAAAAAATTACAACCTTTGAATTGTGTATGTTCAAGTACAGTTGAATTCCTCATGAACAGAAAAACACTAAAAGTCTACGCAAATACAGAATTTGTTGTGCAATTTAATGAAATTAACTATGTGATTATTAAAACTGTATTGTTTTGTTTCATATATTTTATGAAATTTTAATGAAATAACATTTAGTCTTCGTATTAATAGTACATTTATTTTGACATGCAAAAATTAGTGTTTATTGTTTTTATTACTACGAGTATACTAAGTTTTTGCATCTACTAATCCAAACACAGAGAGTTCTGTTTTTTTATCAATATTAAGTTAAGAAATTATTATTAATATTTTCATTTTTATTTCTTTAAAAACAATTTAAAATGAGTAAATTTTCCAAAAATAAACTACTTTGTTATATAAATTAAATAATTAAGTAATTCAGTAAAGTTTTCATAAATTAAAAAAAAAGAAATATTATTCTATTATGAGGCAAATGTCTCAATACTTTTCCATCATAACAAATAACATAAATGTATAACATTTACGCTTCAAATTTGACAAAAATTTTACTTAACTGAAAAATGTATTTTATTTTTTATTTTATTTATTTATTAGTACAATTAGAGAACATGAACAAAATTACTTTTTTCATTTTTATTTTGTTATATTATACTTTTGAAAGCATTAAAACTAATATTAACAAATTTCAAGCACTACAAATGATAAAAAGTTCAATAATTAAAATGTAATATAATTAATTCATATTTCTTATCAATAGGTCTAGAAAATATATATAGCTATAGGAAAATGTAATTATAGATGTAAAAGTTTTAAAATGTCAGGAAGTGAACCTCATTTTAATCTCAGGTTGAGTACATGATTAATATTTTAATTGATATGCATGAACATACATTTGCATATCAGATATAATTATTCGGCCAATAGACTATATTATATAAAGTATAGCATTATAGTAGGACTGGCAATACTACGAAATTCAACTCCACATAGTTTATGCAAGCTTTAACCCCATTCGGTCACTCCGCGACATCAAAGAGTATGATAAGTAAAGTTGTTTTCGTGTAACGATGAATTCAATGGGTTTACAGGGGAAAATTCCTAATCAATAGCGTACAGTTTGCAGTGGCATTAAGTATTTTTGGCGATCCGACGAAGAGTGGAAGAAAATTGCTATCTGGGAGGCCTTGAACATAGAAAACTGGTGGAAATGCGGAACGGGTGAGGGATTTTGTAAGGTCAGGCCAACCATATATATAAGAGCTCGTGAATGAATTCTTGAAAGCCTCATAAAAGGTTATATGCAACAGATTGGATTGTATGACACCACCATGACAAATCGCTCTGTCACGCCGCCAAATCCATCTACTGGTTCAGCATCATGAGCCACCTCAGCATCATGTAACCCAGCGTTGTCGTGCTGCAAAATCACATTGCCATGTCTTTGCTCGAATTGTGGCCATTTTTCCTTCAGTACACGGATGAAACGTATCAGTTGTGTTCGGTAGCGAGCTACTGCAACAGTTTCACCCAGTTCTAACAGCTCCTAATATATGAGCTGGTCCCACCAAATATGTGTACATGGATGTTTGGCTGGCCGTTGATGGTTTTCTACATGTTGGATTATCGTAATGGATCTACTTTTCATCGCCACTCACAATCACCTTATAAACCGAAACAAAATAAACACAATAATGGACATAACCTTACAAAATATGTAGCACTCGTACAAAGGGCTTAGCATTTCTAAAAATAAAATAAGAAGATAAAATAATAAAACATGGGTTCTATGTAGTCTATCATAACCCACCAATATTCACAAACGGCATAATAGGAAGGTATTTCCTAGTGAAATATGCGGCAAAGATTGATTACGAAACGTTCACCTTAGAGTTGAAGGTCAATGGTGAAACGATAAATATGCCAATGAGGGGCAACCATGAAAATGTATTGTACATAAGAGTGATATAAATACATTTTACAGCAATTCGAAACATCCTTATAGGATGAATGCACTACTAAGATTCTAAAGCAAAATTGGGGATATGCATCAAATACCAAGCTGTATTTTATCTGGAGGGCAAACGACTGTCAACGAATAATTTTTACATCCAACATATAACGTGTACCAATAAGAACTATAGATTACCTTAATCGTAGATAGAAGAAATCAATAGTCAGGTAAAAAAGTTAATTCAAGATAACATAGTCGAGCTATCTATGAGCCCATAAAATTCTCCTCTCCTGGTTGTTCCAAAAGAAAACACAGGATAGGAAAGAAAAAGGAGATTGGTTGTCGATTATAAACAACTCAAAAAGAAAATAGTTAATGATAAATATCCATTAACTCGCCTCATTGATGACGTAGATAAACTAGGAGGGACAAAATTCTTCTCCATTCTCGACATAAAAAGTTTCTTCCACCAGATTGAGCTTGTTAAAATATCGAGACTACTAACCCTATTCTCCTCCAATAAGGGTCATTATTAATTTAAAAAGTTACCCTTAAGTCTAAAAATCTCTACAAATAGTTCCAACGAATTCTATCGATAGCATTAGTGCATTTATATATGTCGATGACATAATAGTCTTTGGTTGGGACTTACGTAACCATAACGAGAACCTAGGTAGGATACTGGAAAGATTGAGCGAATACAACCTTAAACTAAACCCCGTAAAACTTAGTTTCCTTATAAAGGAAGTCACACCTGAATACACAGAGGCATTCAATAAGTTGCATACATTATTAATAAGCCCACCTTTACTTCAATATCCTGGCTTTAACAAACAGTTTATAATAACAACAGATACCTCAGATTATGCTCTGGGAGTAGTTTTATCACAAGGAGAAATTGGGAAAGACATACACGTACCAATAGCATATAATACTGGAACATTAAATAAATATGAACTAAACAAGTCAATTATAGAAAAAGTATACCTGCTAGGTATACATTGGAGTATAAATAATTTTAGACCATATTCATATGGGTGACGGTTCCAAATTGTAATCGATCATCGCCCGCTAGTGAGCTTATTTACTTATAAAAATTCCTCATCGAAGCTAACTCGAACTCGTCTAGATCTAATGAACTACGACTTTGAGATTATTTATAACTACAGCAAAATGAATACAAATGTCGACACTCTTTCGCGAATAAAAGATATATTGCAATAAGAAAAGCTCATTCCCAAAAATATTAAAGTAGTTACCCGTGGAATAAAAGCTATTCTAACGAAGTTCATAATATAGCGAAAACCATAGCGGAGAAGTCAAAACTGACAAGATTACGGAATTTAACTATTATTTGTTCATGATAGTTAAATTCTGTACTCTTGTCTATGCAAAATACTAAAAATTAAACACGTAATGTCAACACTGTTCTATCATGAAATCTTAGGTTCTATAGAGAAAAATCATAGAACACTATGAACGAATACCTGTTGTCGTTCACAAAAGACGACAATTCGAATGAGTGGATGGCATATTACGTTTTTGCATACAAAACTACTCCTCACACTGAAACAAATATACCATCATTTGTAACAAACACTAGGCCAATGATACTATATAATATTGACGACTTATCAAAAAATTCCAACCCAAGCTTCAGAGAGCATTAGCGATAGCGAAAGAACGACTTATACAGTGGAAATTAAATCAAAGAGAACATAAAAATAAAAATATGAATCCTGCTATGCAAAAAGTTGGAGGTCTTATCTACCGTCAATCTGAAAATTGTAAAAAAATGTGAGTCCATACGAAAGCCCCTTCGTATGGACTCACGAAATAGTAAAACGGGACGGCATAAACTCAACAAATTAAAATTAAGAAGAAGTTGAGAACCGACCACAATAACAATTTGAAAAGAAATACAGCGTATTAACCCCAACATACGACATGTTATAATCAAAATAAGAAACTTAGAATATACATAATAAATTAAATGCAAATGAAGAACTTAAATGATATCGTTTTGGAGAAAAAGATATCCATTACTTTTAAGACTTTATGTAACATGGTTCGGATTGTGCGATTTGTTTTATAATTTTTTGCCACTTTAAAGGTAATTTCATAATGCCTTTCGCATAGAAGGCCTGGTTTTTATTGGCGTAAAATTTGACTAAGCGATTTTCACAATTTTCTCTTGATGCGAATAGTGTAAGGAAGCTTTCCAATGATAAAAAATATGGTAATTGCTTAGTGGCAGTCCCAACCTATCAGGTACACGGAACTTTATATTTAAATCATACAACACGCAGCGCCATCTATTGAAAATTTACAGCATTAAAAAGATACAATCATCCTCTTTCAAACGCACCTAAATTCATGTAAATCGGATGACAGATGTGAAAGTTGCAGCCATTTTTTTTAATGCTGCAAATTGTCTTTTTAATGCAGCAAAGTGTGCTTTTTAATGCTGCAAATTGTCAATAGATGGCGCTGCATGCTGTATGATTTAAAAATAAGTTCGGTTATTTTTATGGCACACTTTGTAAGCTCCCGTAATTTCTGGTGAGTCACTATAGACGTGAGTGGCCTGCCGTTGTCCTGATGTTGGCCAATTATGCTCGTTTCTGGTCAATGGCTAGCTTCAAACGGTCCAATTGTTGGCAATAGTGGTCCGAATGTAGTGATTCCTATATGTAAGCAGCTCATAATAGCTTCTTTCTTTCCAGTCCCACCAAATGCAGAGCCGTTAGTTCTGGTTTGAGCCGCTTCACCGCGCTTTGACCACGATTTTTTCGCACAATATAGTCGTATGTGACCAATTTCCCACCCCCAGGCACCATCCGTTTAAGAAATGGGTCGATTTCGTTCCGTTTAGCCAATGCTTTTTTTATTTTTTTTATTTGACAGGTTTCATTTCTACATTATACATTATAACACATATTCACATAGTCATGAGACACAGTCGCTCCTATGGAGCATATAGCGGCACAGAGAATACACGTCTCTAGTTGGCGGTAGAAGGCTTCTTTTTTTGTTGGCGTCATTATCTACTTCGGTTGGGGCATAGCACTGCACGATGGTGATGTTTCGGAACTTCGAGTGGAGCCTGGCTGTCAGAAAGCGGTCGGAGACCGGTTTGTAGCCCATGAGGGATTTCTTTTTTTTTTTTTGCGTTGGCCGATAGGATCAATTGACTCCACAGTGGTGGCCGCTGTCGTTGCCGCTGTAGATGAGGGCTCCCTTGTGTTTGCACCTTGTCTCGGAGATTCCCAGGATGTCGAGGTTGTAAGCGTCGAGGTTGTAACCCGTCTGCCTTGTAAGGGCTCCCTTGATGTTTCCACCTTGTCTCGGAGATTCCCAGGATGTCGAGGTTGTAAGCGTTTTTTTTTTTTGGGAGAGAAGCCAGTCGAGAAGTTTTTGGGAGAGAGTCCCGCACGTTACAGGTACCTATTCGGGCTGTTCGATGAAAACCAGTTGAGTTTTTTACCTGAGGTACGGTCCGGTTGATTCTTCTTGTGCTGTTTCTTGATAAGGTGGTTTTTATAGCTTGCGGCCTATCAGGCCAGTGAAGTAACCTCCAGTGACGTTGGGGGACCCTACGGACTACATATAAGGCTTGTAGTCGGCCTCTCACCCCGGCACCATGCCGAGATGGTGGTAGCGGGAATCGATCCCGCTACCTACCGAGTGAGAGTCGGTCGACACACACACGGTTAAACCTGCGGTACGCGGTGTTCCCAAGCGGTCACGCATCCAAGTACTAACCACGCCCAGTCCTGTTTAACTTCGGTGATCGGACGAGAACCGGTGGATCTAGGACGGCACAGCCGCACGATGGCCAATGCTTGGCAGATGGCAATTTGATTTATTATGTTTTTTTTGCGTCAATTCGTGTGGTACCCAAACATCGAGCTTATTTTTTAATCCAGCTGTATGCAGATGGTTTAAAACTTTTTTGGGGTCGATGTTTTGCTACTCAATGATGCTAAGACTGTTAACATACCAGTTTACTTCGATCATTTGCATGATTTTATCGACATTTTTGATGACAGGCCTACCGATTTTTAACATCGAAAATACCGGAACGGAATCGACAAAACCAAAATTGCGCATAATTGCCTGTGACATAATCGGGACCATAAACACCATTCACAATTTCAGCCGCCTGGCTTACACTTTCACCTTTATCGGAGCAAAATTGTCAATACTCGTTTACCGAATTTTCTCTTTGTTAGCTTCCGTCTCTTACACCCCATAACTCATAACAGAATCGGTAATCAAAAAACTGTAACAGAATTTTTTGTGAGTATGATCAATACATTACGAGATATATATAACTACAGATATATAATCAAAAAATAATAATGGTTTTTCCTAAAACTAATATTATAAACAAATAAAGAACTTAACATTTTTACAATATAAGTAAAATTTGTTCAATCTAAGCATGTATAAATAAATAAAAACTATATATACACGTAAGCATGGAATAATAAAAATTATAGCATACTAATAAACATGGAATATAAAAAGTTAATTTCATATATGGTATAATATGTGTTGAAAAATACGATATATTGTAAAATATTAACAATAAAATATAAAATAGATGCGTTCATTATAAGAATAAAGTAAAGATAAAAGTAAATACCATAATATATAATAATACATATTAATTATTGTATTCTACTATTGCATACATTATAGGCAAGTAGAAACATAACTTAAATTCAATTTAATGGCAAAAATAATTAAAACAAATTTTTTTGTATCAATTTTATCAGTCTAATTTTACTCGGACTAAAGGTTTCTGGTTTTAAGTGAGACGATTACGATAAAACTCTTTATGATAATCACATTAAAGAGTTCTGAATTATAGTTGCTTAAAAATGATAATTTTCCGTATAGCATATGGATAAGTGTAATCCGTGCATTTATCATTCTTGGAATAATTTGTGTTCTTCTGCTTATGTACATTCCTAGATTATGTACAAGAAATATTCTTCTTAAAAATTTTATATAAATACTCCAAATTTTCTGGAGACAAATCATTTAAGATCACATTGGCGACGCGACTAAATATAGTCAATTATTTTTAAATAAAGAAGAAATTTATAACAATCTAAATCATCTTTAATTTTGGTGTGTTTGCTATGGGCACCTATAATCTTGTGCAGTCACCGGTATATGTTAGACGCTAAATGGCTTAATGCTCAACCTGAGTTTGAGTTGAGCGGTGAGATCATCTTCACCACACCTATGAGAGTTGTTGGGAGAACCAAACGTCTAGCAAAAATAAAAATAATTTAAAAAGAACATCGAAAGAGAACTTCAAATATATTACACATGTTTCAAAACTGTAGATTTATTACAAAATTCACTAAAATAATATACTCGTAGTCTCGGACAATTTGTTGCTTGTGGACAGTTAATACGACTCCTACATATTGTCATGAAAGTGCAATTCCGTGTTTCTTTTATACTTTGAATATAAAATGTTAGTCGTTCTTCTAAACGTCTGTTTTTTAATGACGATGCCTTCGAACTTCTAAGTTGAATTCTCAAAAGAAAGTGTTATAAACATAGTAAATATAATTAACTTTAATACTAAAAAGACAAATTGCGTTTATTATTTCTAAAATTGTGTAGAACGTGCCTTACCTGTAAAGTACAAATTAAAGTGACAAAATACTCATGTACATTTATAAGATGAAATGTTGGTAATAATGACACAAATGCTAAATTAGAAGCGTATTTCCATTTTTGAAAAATACATACGAGGTCTGTTCAAGAAGTATCGCGAATTTTCAATTTCCGCGGGTTACATATATCCGATTTTCGATTTTTTGTGGCGTTATGTTGGTACTTATACCTCTCACTTATGCCAACGAGTTCGGCCATTTTGAATGTTCAATTAATTTTTGACTGCTGCTTTGCTTGCACGTGTTTTGGCTCGTCTTCGATTTTTGCCCATTCCAAAAAATGGATCAAAGAATCTGTATCGAATTTTGTGTGAAAAACAAAACTAATTGCGCGGACGCATTCCGAATGTTGATTGTGGCATATGGTGAAGCTACCTGGGATCGAAGCAACGTTTATCAGTGGTATAAAATGTTCTCAAAGAGCCGAGAAGATGTGAACGACGAAAAGCGTGTCGGAAGCCCGAGCACGTCAGCAACAGACGAAAACATTGATGAAGTGAAGAAAATAGTATTAGCCAATCGTCGAATCACTGTTAGAGAAGTTGCTGAGAACTTAAACATATCGATAGGCTCAATGATTTGGCGTGAGACTGGTCGCCGCGAAATTCGTACCAAAATTGCTCAATTTCGACCAAAAACAACATCGCATTAACATTGCTAAGGAGATGTTGGACTCTGTCCGCGACGACCCAAATTTGCTCCAGAGGATCATAACTGGTGACGAATCATGGGTTTATGGTTATGACGTGGAAACCAAAGCTCAATCATCCCAATGGAAGCTGCCGCACGAGCCAAGACCAAAAAGCGCACCAAGTACGATCGAATGTGAAAGTTTTGTTTACAGTTTTCTTCGATTGCAGGGGCGTGGTGCATCATCAGTTCCTGCCACAGGGCAGAACGGTCAATAAGGAATATTACCTGTAAGTTATGCGCAAGTTGCGCGAAGCAATCCGCCAGAAACATCCGGATTTGTGGAAGAACAAAATTGGCTTTTGCACATAATAACGCCCCTGCTCACGCATCGTTGCTTGTGCGCGAATTTTTGGTCAAAAACAATACTGTGACTTTTTCTTGTTCCTGAAACTGAAGAGTCCTATCAAAGGACGATGCTGCGCTACGATTGAGGAGATAAAGACGGCATCAAAGGAGGAGCTGAACAAAATCACAAAAATGATTTTTTTGAAGTGCTTCGACGATTGGAAAAAATGTTGGCACAAGTGTATAATATCTGGTGGGGATTATTTTGAAGGAGACAAAATAGATATTCATGAATAAATAAACCTCATTTTTCACATAGTCCTACAAGAAGAAGTCCAACGGAGCTAAATCGCATGATCTGATCTAAATGATTCACATGACATCTTTGCAAAATCAGACATCACTTGAATTTGGTTTTCTATAAATCGATTGTTTTTGGATTATATGGTACGTAGAGACTTCCTGTTGAAACCAAAAGTTTTCGACATTCGTGTCATTAAAAATAAGCCATAAAAAATTGGTAATCATATTACTATATTGACGATAACTGTAACAATGATATCTGCGACCCATAAAGCACACCATACATATGATGACTGGAATGGTTATTTAATAACTGTTCTTAGATTTTCAAATTTCCAGATACGATAATGTTGCTTGTTAACATAGACGTATAAGTGAAAATGAGCTTCATCCTAGAAGACGGTTTTTTCTAAAAAATCAGCTAAATTGAAGACATTATAACAGATGATAAATCTTCTATAAATATTTATATTAAAAAACTGAATACCAAAGTGTCTATATAGCCAATTTTACCGCTTTTTAAAAAAAATTTAATTGGTAGCCCTGTTAGAAAAACACATTTTGATATCAATTTCTCAATTTTAATAGCAATTATTATCCATAAATAATTACATTTTTTACAATTCATAAATTTCATAATTTTAGAAGGTGTTTAAATTGTTGATTTCGACTTTTATATATGCAGCATTGAATTTTCTCTACCGATGAATCGTGATTGATTAATAAGGTGCAAATTATTATTTTATGAAAAATTTACTAAAAGTTGATAATTTATTTTTTTGTTAATCGGTTTCAATAATAAATTAACAAATTAACCAATTTGCTAACAATCCGCTTCGACCTTTAAACTTAATATACGAGGGTCATTCAACAAGTACTTAGCCTACAAAAGAAAAACGAAACTTTCGGAAAGGTAGCAATTTATTTTTCCACATAATCTCCTTCAAGCTCGATACACTTGGACCAGCGATGCTCTAACTTTTTTAACCCGTCCAAAAAATACATTTTCTCGAGGGAAGCAAAATAGGCCTCCGTGGCGACGATGACCTCCTCATTCGACACAAATCTATTCCCGGCGAAAGAAAAAGTAGTTACAGGGGGCCAAATCTGGAGAGTACGGTGGATGGGGCAGCAATTCGTAGCGCAATTCGACCAATTTGGCCATGGCGACGGCGGAGGTGTGAGCCGGCGCGTTGTCGTGGTGGAAAAGCACTTTTTTCTTCGCAAAGCGTGGCCGCTTTTTCTTCAATTCGACGTCAAATCGGCCCAATAAGTCAGCATAGTAGCGCCCCGTGATTGTTTCACCCTTCTCGAGGTAATCGCTGTGGATCACACCTTGTGAATCCCAGAAAACGGCGGCCATCACCTTTCCGGCCGATCGAACAGTCTTCGCCTTCGTCGGAGCACGTTCGCCGGGTGAAGTCCACTGTTTCGACTGTTCCTTGGTCTCTGGTGTGGACCAGTGAATCCATTTTTCGTCGACGGTCACGAAACGACGCAAGAACTCCGCTGAATTGCGCTGAAACAGCGCCAAACACGTCGCCGATGTGGTCTCACGGTTGCGCTTGTTTTCCGGTGTGAGCAAACGCGGCACCCATTGCACCGACAGCTTTCTCATGCCCAGTTCTTCGTGTAGAATATGATGCACCGTTCCTACTGCGATGCCCACAGTCTCAGCTATCTCGTGAACCTTCAATCGACGGTCTGCCAACACGAGATCGTCGACTTTTTTAATGTTTTCCTCCGTAGTAGCCGTTTTCGGGGCACCTGGGCGTGGCTCATCAAAAACCGACGTGCGGCCACGAACAAACTCGTTGAACCAATTCTTGACGGTCGCCATCGAAGGAGAAGAGTCACCATACACAGCATCCAAGCGATTTTTGATTTCGCTGCGCGTTTTCCCTTCCAAAAACAAGAATCTAATCACCGAACGATATTGTTCTTTTTTCATTTTTGTGCAACCGACCGACACGCTCGCTTTCAAAGACTCTCAAAACAAAACGAATGAAGGGAATCGACTGAAACTTTGACAGAAGGCTATTAAAAGAATTCACTGCACGATGGTAAATTTCTTTTGTGACAGCAGTTCCATCGGGCGGTGAGGCTAAGTACTTGTTGAATGACCTTCTAGATTTGAAGGTATTAAGACTATTTCGAAATTCAATAAATCATTCTTAACAAACTAATAATTATAGATGGGCAATCGGCAGGCAAAGTTTGAATTACAAAATTTTGAAGTTAGTTAGTTATAGTAAATACAATTTCATTAGCAAATATGTAAAGCATATTTTTTTCTGAAATTATAATATATTCAAATATAATATATTTTATATATAAAATAATAAAAAATGTTCTGCATGATGTAAATTTCACTTACTGACGTGTAAAATACACGATTTTATAAAAATAAATAATAATATTAATGTAAATAATTTTCAATTGTGGCCTTTTTGTATAAGTACTGTACTTAATATTTATCAAAAAATAGCTTGGCCTAATAATTAAAATACGCTTCAGTTCACCTATTAATTTTACAAATTCTATTAAAAATTCAATACAATTTCTTCAAGTCTCATTTTATTTTATGCTATTTTAGTATTTGATAATCCAAATATTGTAGTAACACATAATAACACATACAATACTTTTTTGAAGTTTTGTATATAGAATACCAGGTGTATAAGCTTAAATCCAGAAACCCCTCATCAATCCATTTTCGGAAGTCTAAGAATCGAAGTGCTGCTCAGCGAGCGCATGGCCCATCGACAAAAACAGGTGGTAGTCGGAAGAGGCCAGGTCTGGTGAATAAGCGGGGTGGGCTAGCACCTCCCAGTTGATTGTCTCCAACTAGTTTCGGACCATTTTGACATGTGCAATGGTGCGTTGCCGTGGAGAAAAATCAGCTTGTCATATCTTTATTGATAATCCGTCCTTTTTTCACGCAGAGCACGGTGAAATTTGATCAGTTGTTGGTGATAGCGGTGGGCATTGACAGTTTCACCAGATTTCAACAGCTTATAGTAGACGATACCCTGCCGATCCCACCAAACGCACATCATCGTCTTCCGTCCGAAGCGATTTGGTCTTGGGGAAGATGTTGATGGTTGGCTGGGATCAACCCACGATTTCTTGTCGAAATATATCCACTTTTCATCGCCTGTCACAATCCGATGCAGGAACGACTTTCTTTTTTGTCTGGCGAGCAAGATTTCGCATGTGTTTTGGTGTCGCTCCATCTGCCTATTTTTTCAATTCATGCGGCACCCATTTTCCGATCTTTTCAATCTGCCCCATGTCACGCAGACGTATGAAAATGGCTGGTTGAGTAACAATTTTTTGTGATTGGGTATCGTCTTCGTCCAAAAGAGTCTGCAATTGATAGTCCTCAACCTTCCTAGACCGATTTTCACGCTTCTTGTCCCACAAGTCAAAATTGCCGTCTGTGAATCGACGAAACCAATCTCGGCACGTTGTTTTCGATAAAGCATTGTCACCATAGGCCTCCATAAGCATTCGATGCGATTCGGCAACCGATTTCTTCAAATTGAAGCAGAAAAGCAGAGCTTCCCGCACATGCTCTTTTTCTGGCACAAAACTAGACATGATTACCAAAGGAAAAATGTATGTTGTTGTACGAAATTGCTGACAATGTTCACTGATTAATATTGACAGATGTCAAACTCATAGAAAAAAAGGTATGGCGTGCCCATGGTAGCTTAATACGTTCACTCACGCCATCTACGACCAAACTTATACACCTGGTACATATAAAATAACTTAAGCTTATACACCTGGTACATATAAAAAAACTTATATTATTGGAAGAAAAAGTTTCCTTTTTTTTAAATAGAAGGCATGGATATATCTAAAATAATTTGTATCTTTTATCGAAAACTTTTCAGAAATCAGTCAAGAATCTAAATTTTAAGTATAATTATTCCCGAACAAAATCATACGAGATGTAGCACAAACGGAATGAGATTTTTTTCAACAATTTTATTTTATTTTTTATAGATCAATGTTATTATTTTCAAAATAGGGTAGGCTTAGGAACTAAAGGAATCCTTTTTTCTAACAACACCTTGTTGATGGTTCTGAACGTGTGAAATAAGGCGTTATAGGTTGAGGCCGGTCACTGCAGGAATTGTACGTATGTAAAAACAGAATCCTTGATCTATGCCATGGATAAGAAATGAGATTAGTCATTTAATAAGTCACATCAAAGAATATATCCTATAGAACTTACAATATAAATTTTTGACATAAAAGTGAAATTTGTAAAATTTAATGAATTGAAAATTCTTAGATCAAATAAATTCAAGTTTAAGGCAGAAACTAAAACAACACTAAAAAGTTTCATTTAAGGAATATAAATGCAAAATTTTTTTTAATTTGTTACTTAAAAAAATCAATTTTATTACATTTTTTACAAAAATATTTTCATTATTCCATTGATATTTCTTTTAAGTAAATTTTCATTATTCCGTTTCGAGAAAATTTACTTTATTTCAAATTTCAAAATATTATTTTATTGGTGCAATAACAGAAGTATGTGCGCTTATGTAAAAGTACCATACTTGTAAAGAAAATGAGCTTTTGAGGTTGTATTATGGATATGTCAAATGCGCAACCTATTAAAAATTCTCTGCTAAATGCGGTAGCTTTATCATTGTAAAGCAAATGCAGATTTTATCTTAAATTATTTGCGCTTTATAAATAATATCCTAAATTTGAATTATAAATGCTTACATATACTATTCATTATAGAAATACTCCTTATTAAAGTAAATACTTTAATTCGGTTAAAGTACTATTCGTGCAAACCCACTGTACACTTCTTGAGAATAATTTGTAAATTTAGAAATTGCTATAATATACACATAGATATAGGCCACATTTATTTTTAGTTCCAATGAGTTTTCGAGTTCTGAGGAACACTTGGTGAATTTAATATATCTCATAGAAAATTTTAGTATACGGACAAATATATGTATTAATAAGGAACATAGCGGTGAGTTTTAAATTTTATTCAGTTTCAATTCTCTCTACCAACAACTCCAATTATTACTCAAATCACGTACGCGGCATTTTCCATTCTCTTTATATAAATTCTAAGTTATTTTGCATTATTATTATACAAGTAGATATTAGGAGCATAAAAGGAATTTTTATATGATTTTTTGTGCAGCCGTGTATAGATGAAAGCCACTTAATATATCCTTCAGTGGTCATAGGAAAAAACAGAAGCCTGGTTAACGTGTTTCACCGTATATACTTATGTGTACGCTAAAATAAATTTCTACGATAAGCTTTTAATTTAACCTTTATCAGAGTAAAAATAAAATTCCATTTCTTTTATAATTATTGTTCAATTTCGAAAAACCTTCCTCTGCCAAAATATAAGATTGACTTCAGGAGAACGGTTGACTTGTGAGAGATAAACAACAGTCGGCGATTAATATAAACTTATCAATAATGTCTCTAATGCAATTTGGTGTGATTCTCTACTGATACAAATATCTGCCGTACCGTAATAATCTCTTATTTGGGTTTCTTCTTTATTGACTTAAATCAAATTAAGAAAACCCTCCACAAAAGTTTCTGATCTATAGAGGTACACTTGAAAATTAATCCATATACTAACACATATATATTACAATAATCTGCTGTATTGCGTCTTTAATCAAAATGTTTTATCAAAACAAAATAAATAAGTTACTCAAGTAGAATAATTTTCGAAGAACATCGAAGTTGTTTAGTGAACAGTGTTCAAGAATTAATCAACTCTCATCACCTTCT
The DNA here is from genome assembly GCA_958298945.1 of Atherix ibis. NCBI lineage: Eukaryota > Metazoa > Arthropoda > Insecta > Diptera > Athericidae > Atherix > Atherix ibis. The sequence continues at coordinate 64,480,565 of OY282606.1, read as the reverse complement.
AACCATTTGGCGACTCTAGAAAAAGCAAAAAGAATTGTTGCAATAATGTACAGAACAAATTATTGTGATTTATCATATTTTTTTAATGTTCTCAGTAAAAATACAAGTATATCTTTTCATCTTGAATTATTATTTTTCACAGAATATACCCCCAAATAATTATATCTGACCTGATATTTTTGCCCCAAAATTATATAAAAATCCACTTTTACAGAGATGGTATCATTTACTCCATTATATTTTCTCGAATAAATCTTTAGTAATAAGGTAGGATTTGTATAACCGGTGAATTGGAATAGTCTTACTTAAATAAATACAAGCAATCCAATCAGTACTATAATACATACAACAAAATAATTATTAAAGCAATATCGTAAATTACGGTTTCTTGAATGACTTTTATATTCTTTTTAATATAAATGCGAATTTTTGCTAAAAATAGAAATCTTTTAATGGATTTCATGTTAACGGATTCTTTGAAAAATGAAACAATACAAAAAATAAATTACTAACTTGGACAATAATTTAGAAGCTTAGCTTATTGATTATGATATTTATTTATAAATGTTTACTCTATACGTGCATATGTTTCATATTAAAAAAAAGAATCTTTTATAACTGAAAATGTTTTAGTAATGGTAAATTTTGTTTTAGTAATGGAAAATTTTGTTAAAGATGAGTCAATTCTGATATCTTAAGAAAATGTAAAACATTATCAGTCAGTTTGACTAAACAGAGACAAATAACAATTTTTCTTATAAAAAAACTTCTAAAATACTCAATGGAAAATTTCTAAAATGCTATGAATATAAAAACCGATTAAATATAAATAGCATTGGTCAAAAGAATGAAGTGATCAAGTCGTCAGAATAAAGGAATTAAGAAACTGAAGGCAAAATCTCCTTTCACATACATATGTTTAAATAAAATATACGAAATACATTTTGCACAAATAAGAAAAATTAAATTTAAAGAAAAAAAATCACATTATAAATAGACAACAAATTTAATAAAATCAAATTTACAAAACTTTAACATTCCAAACAACTTTCTAGTGGACAATAATTTCTTTTCTCTCATCTATCTGTTTTATTAAGGTAATCGCCATCTGAAAATCAATAATTAATTATAAACCGAATTGTAATTTTTACAAAAAATATACCCAAATTAAGATAATCTGTAAATAGCATTTCTGTGTGAAAAGTTATATTAATCTCTATCAATCCATCTTCATCATGTTACTTTTTATTATACAATTAATTTTTCTTCTATACTCAAACACAATACTTAAGTTCAATAAGAAAAATATTTCCGCCTTTGAAACCAGTATAATTAACATTTCTATAGTGGCTATGGACAGTTCTCTTAATACCAAATAATATATTATTATTAATTAGGCCACAAAAAAATTCAATTTTTTCGTCTTTGTAGTTTAAATTTGCTATTGTGTTCAGTGTGATAAATACCATAATATACGAGTATTTATTAAAAGCTAAAATGTTATTTTACATAAAAAATTGTTAAGAAAATAACTTCTTAAATTTTTTCTATATTAGATATTTTACTATGCATTCATAAATACCTTTCTACAGTTACACTTTTATGAGCTTGACTTTAGTTGACAATTATAAAATGTATTAAATTTATACCAGTTTGTTTAAACGCAAAGATATTTACCCTCGAAGTTATATTTCGTAAAGCGGCCATGACACGGCGAATTGATAACAATTAACATTTTCTACTTTGAAAGTTTCATACAATATACGTATGATAGGATATGTCAAACAGGATTTCGTATAAAGTCGATTATCCTCTTTATTTGCTTTGCACTGAAAAATTTTATACATTGCAAATGATATGTTAAGGATTCTTATAGGAAGCATTCTTTTAATCAATCCTATCGTAATAGAAATCTGGTTGATTTACTTATTGCCATTATAATTTTTTGGCATTACCAATTGCATATTATATTTTAAGTTTTCGTTCACTTATTCCAACAATATCCATATTCAATTTGATATTTTATATTATAATTCGAATGGTTGAAAAAAATAATATTTTTTATATTTAATTCATTATAATAGATAATTTAGAAATCAGTTATAAAAATAATCACCTGAATGAGAATTTCATTCCTGAAATTCATTTTGGCTGATGATCCGAACATCCTACATTCCAACAATATCATTTTTGATTAAATTACATCCTCGAATACTTTCGTTCTTCCTTATATAAACTTACCTCAAATTTATATTTTAATTTCAAATTATTAGCCCACTTCTGCAGGAGTCCCATACAGAAGTATTCATGGTCCTATTTTACTTAATAATTATATCCTTTATATTTCTAATACCCTCTAGTGCAAATGATAGGACCATTTTAATCACTCATATAAATCTTCATTTAGCTTTAAATAGCTACAATCCCATATCTGAAATCGCCACATCTGGTTTATGGAAGGCATAGTGAATGAAATAAATTAAAAAGTGCCCACATTATACATATGTACACTATACTCTTCATCAAAAGCCACCTATTCTTTTAATAGTATAGAACTATTTAGGCTACTAAATAACCGGTCCAAACTAACAATAAATAGATATACAATTCAATTTTGGAACCTTATTGAACTTAAATTCTACAAAACGTTCCAATTCCTATCACATCCAGTCCTTGCAATTCAAGATCTTTCAGAAAATTGTTGATGCCCCATCTCTTATGTTCACAATAATGCATTACATCTTGGTCCAAATGTTCCCTTCATTCACGATCTATGTATTTTCCGTTTTCGAAAATTTCGTTCTCCCATATCTCATCATTATAATCCACTCGTAAGAACACTTTCTTCAGTTACCTTCTCTAACAAAACCTTAGGTAGCCAGTAAAGCTAGTGAACTCGAGATATATAAAAATAAAAGTGATATGATTTCTAAGTAACGTTTCGGCCATTTGTAATATGTCATGATTTGTCATTTTTTTCTCCATTGTATTCAATAATGTTTACAATTTCATCATGGAAAGATATACGCAAGAATAACGTTTACAAATTATTCAATTTTATTATCAAAATAATCGTTCTCCAATTGCAACTTTTCGTGCCCTTTTGCCATTTTATGGTCGTAATAATCGTCCAACTGTGCTCGCTATTCGTCGAATTGTTAAAAATTTCGTGCGTACATTTTCTTATCATAATGTTCAAGTACCAATAAGACAAAGAACCGCTCGAAGTAATGAAAATATTGCTGCCGTTCAGGCAAGTGTTGCTGACGACCGCAATTTGTCGATTCCAAGACGTTCTCAAGAATTGGGACTGTCTCAAACCACAACCTGGCGGATTTTGAAAAAGGATTTGGTCTTGCATCCGTATAAAATTGTTATCACTCAAGAACTGAAGCCATTCGACCACCGTAAACGTCGTGAATTTGCTGATTTTGTCTTGGAACAACTTGAAAACGATAACGATTTTTTTAAGAAAATCATCTTCTCCGATGAGGATCACTTTCATCTGAGTGGTGCGGTAAATAAACAAAACTGTCGATTCTGGTGCGAAGAAAACCAACAAATAAATTGACAGTTTGGTGTGGTTTTTGGTCTGTTGGAATCATCGGTCCGTACTTCTTTCGAAATGAAGCTGGTAACACCGTTACTGTCAATGTAGAGCGGTATAGATCGATGATTACCAACTTTTTATGGCCGAAATTGAAAGAAGTTGATCTTGACAACATCTGGTTCCAACAAGACGGGGCTACGTGCCACACAGCACGTGCAACAACCGAATTATTGCGAGAAAAGTTTGGAGATTCGATTATTTCAAGAGATTGTAACATTGAATGGCCTCCAAGAAGTTGTGATTTAACACCATTAGACTGTTTCTTTTGGGGTTATTTGAAGTTATTGGTCTTTAGCAATAAACCAGACTCTCTTCAAGCTTTAGAAGTCTATTCATGACATACGACTTGATTTAGTGGAAAAAGTGCTCGAAAATTGGGTTCATCGAATTCGTTCCTGCAAAAGAAGTCATGGAGTCCATTTGAATGACGTTTTATTCAGAATTTAATTGTATCGATTGTACTTAATATTCAATAAAAAACATATGAATTTCCTTAACAATTAGTATTTTTTTTTTTAAAAAGAAATCATATCACTCTTATTCGAAAACCCTTTATATTGTTTCTAAACTGCGTTCTCGGCTTAGTACTTCAGATGAAATTTCGTTTCAATCATGTTTAATTTATCTAATATGTAATGTAAATCTGCATATCACAATATAATTGCAGTTATGTATGTAAATTGCTACATATATAATATCCACTTTTGTTTATTTGATAACTTAGTCCAACCCACTATTCAAGCCCACTTAATAAAATTCCACATAATTAACAGACATTTTCTTTGTATTCAATGCAATATTATCAATGTTCAATCTACTTAAAAGACTAATATTAAAAAAATATTCTTATTTTAAGGTGATCAAACTAGGTAAGTTTTTTATATTTGAATTACGCAAAGCTCGATAATAATCAAATAGTTTGGAATTGGTTCAGCACATATCAATAATGTGAAATTTAATAAATTAAATGAAAATTAATATTTTTGTGGCTACATCATCTTTCCTTGGATTAGCTAGTAATTTGGCCTTAGGACCATTTAATTTGCATTGGAAACACTATTTATAAATTTGGATATTATACATTAACTAATATTCGACAATATATATACTATACTTAACCTCTCTTTAAGGAAAAGTTTGGTATCTAGCGGTATTTAAGAATTAGAGATATATTGGAATTAAGAAGCACATCTCATTATTAATTATGCAAAAATTTCAAAATCTCTCTTAACATTTGAATTGTTAAATTGTAAAAGAAATGTATGTTAATGTGTTCAAAATTAAGAGATGTATACAAACTGTAAGATGATTTTGCAAATGCATTTCATAAATTATTTAAGAAATGCATTTGAAAAATCATCTTACTATATGACAGAGTTAATGATTATTGTATGACAGAGGAACAATTAATACAGAACTGACCCAGATTCAAATAAAAATTGAACTAAAACCTCCTCGAAATCAACGTAGACTTAAAATATACCCGACTTCAAGTTCACCTTCTCGAATCATAAAATTTTTATTCCAAACTGATCAAGTAAATATTTCATAAAAACAAGTTTCTTAAAAACCAATTTAATAAGTGCGCATGTTAATAAAAAGCGACGAAGAATATAAAACACACCTAGCAATATATTTGCTTTATCATGATAATATATTATTTGCATAAAAATTACTTTGCAGAATCATTTTCTAAATTATTAAATGCAGAATATTTAGTTCGGGCCTTTATTTCCAAATAGTATAAGCAATTGATTGAAGTAAAACTACTATTAGGCTTATTAACATAGGAGAGTAATTAGAAAGTCTTAACAAAAATTGCAGTAAAATACCGCAAACTGAGTTACAATAATTTAAAAAATAGCCCTAAGATTTATATATGAAATTAAATGCCTAATATTTTCTCTTTAAAACGAATAGAAGTAATGCATATTATTATAATATCAGATACTTTTTTTAAAAATTTGTTTGCATCTAAACTAATTTTATTTGAAGGTTTGGATAAATAAACTGATATAATTTAAAAGTATATATTAGTATAGGAAAAATTCAATTAAAATTAAATACCTTACAAAAAGATTTAATTTTAAATCAACTCTCTTGCCAATAAAAACTGTTTCTTCAAAAAATAACTCTAAAAATAATTAAAATTAAAAAAATTTTATTTTAATATTTTTATTAAAGATCTAAATTTTTAGGCACCGTACCATATTAAGTATTCTCGATTTATGTAAAAATCTATTGTTTTATAATATGTTTGAAGAAATTATTTACATACAAAATTACCAGGGTGTCTTTTAGGTATCGAAAAAAGGATTGGGAACTTAAATTTCAGTTATATGTGTAAAGTTAACTTTATAAAGTTTCAGTTATAAAGTTAACTTCTTTATTATAAAGTTACTAAGAGATTAGCAAACCTACCTGATATGTACTAACTTTGGTATTATACCATGATTATTATGTTTCAAAAGTTACTGTGTCTGAGACAGGTATCGTAGTTTACAAGAATATAGCACTCGTAATGGGCTTAATTCAAATAATGAAATATATTGTATGTGTGCAAAAAATCTACTAATTTAGAGGCAGATATGTTTTTTAAAGAAGTAAAATTTGTTGCATCATTGCAGAGGTTGCATGAGTATACCAATAATAACGATCTGCGTACGATTCAACTACTAGCTACAAATAAAATAGTTATTGAAAGTCCTTGGTTTGCATGGAAAAATAATCACAATGCATCTTTGATATCTTTTAGACTTACTAAAAGAGTTGACAACTATAAGAACTTGTAGGACGCCAACGTCAAAAAGTGTTATTTAAAAACAAAAATATCTGTAAAAATTATAAAATAGTAGCAGCGATCAATAATCTAAGCGAGTATCTCGGGGGCAACGAAGATCTATTGCACCCACTAAATATGGACGGAACCTTGCAAACAATCCAGCGGCAAAATAATCATACATAGATATGTCTACATAATAATTAATGGATAACGAATATATTGACAATTTATATATTCAATGCCATTTATTGTGGGACAACACATGGCATTATCTGTCTTGTAAACAAAAAAGGAGATATCGTTGCGTACAGTAATTATAGTACTATCTATAAAGTATTTTCCCATATCCTTCTAGGTAGAATTGTCTGACACGCCTTAAATATAGAACCCATACCAGGAAGATGTCTATTCTGTTTCACTTTCAACATTCCTTGCCGAACATGGGGAACTTTTTAACAAATTGTCAAATCATATTAAGTATTGGTTTTAATATCATGTTTTTTGTTCACTTATCTGATTATTGGTCTGCTGCAGCCATCCCACTCGTTAGTTTCGTATAGCTTGATACCGTGCCGTGCTTCATCCATTATGTCCATTTCGGGTTGTTGTTTTTGACCAATACGGTCCACGATTGGTTTTTCCTTCCAAAAGCTGGACATCGAAGAGTTGTTGGGCTTGGTTAATGAGATGGCCTTGGTGCAGAAAAATAATATTTAAAATGGTTTGACGTAGCAGGACTAGACCAAAGTGTCGTTTGTTGTTGATGATGAAACGTTGGAGAGAGAGTGCATAAGAAACTATTGGGTTTGGTAATATCATTTTAGGTAATATTTTCAAATCAATAAACATGGTTGTATCAATTTAATAATCATGGGTATGATATGTCAATATTATTCATGGTTTTGTAGCAGGTCTAAATTCAAATTGATCTATAATAACAATGGTTTTATTAAATATAACTAGGACTAAAAGGCCGTATTACATGTATTTAAATTTGACTTTTGGAATTATGCTCATTTTATATGTAAAGTTTGGTCCAAACTTTAATATCAATCAGGAGTATGCACTTTTGTAAATCATTACCTCCAGCGCTGATGTTATCTGAGCCCAAGGTTTTATTTTTTCCAGCATTTAAGTTTGGCTCTAAGTTCTTTATATTAAGTTAAATATCGATGGATAGTTTTTGTGAAAGGTTCGGAATTATTAGGCCATGACTAAATTTCGATGTAGAATATTTTTCATTGTTTTTCTATGATACTCAATATAGTAAACTTAGATATATAATCTACCTATTGTACGTGTAATCTGTTTATAAATGAATAATATCATAATATTCATTCTAAAAAACTTAAAGATTGTTATTCCAAATACATTTAACAATTATAAAAAAAATTATTTTCAGCATTTAAGAAATCTTTTATTAGACAATAAACGGTAGAATATTTCATTTATTTCAAGAATTTGATTTAAATTATTATACAATCCATTTTGAATGGTGAAGTTGTCGATTTAGAGATTCTGATAATTACCAAATTTTAGATGCTGTTTATTTCAACCAACACAGTTCCCATCATTAAGTTCTTATGTTGCTCTTTGATGCATAATATATAATTGATGCGCTCTTGTTTGATTCTAAAATGATTAACTAATTGATTTTAGAGGACCACCTACACATATTCAAACTTGGGTCATGCCGATTTTTTGGTTGAAGTTAGTTTCTATGAAACTCATTTGCTTAAGCTTACACATATTTCCTTTTCTATGTAATTTTGTTTTTTGCTAAATAGTAAGCAAATAATGCTTTCAAAACTATTTAAAAATGTTTATTTTTATTTAAAAACCTATGGTATACCTTCTTAAAAACTATATAATCAATAAAATATATATGATTTGATAAATTTCTGTTCCACAGGAAAATGTTTCCGAACGATTAATTTACTCAAATTTGGTCTTCGAATATATTCTAAAATTTCAGCATTCAACAAGCATCTAACCTTATCTTGGATACGTTTTTCAGCTAAAACTTGCAACTATAGTGGTGATAATTTATTTCAGTTAATTAGCAAAACATATCAACAAACATGCAATTCGAAATTATAAAGAATTATACATTATAACTATCTACAATTGAAAAGCTTCAATAGTAAATAAATTTACAATAATTATATACTATTTGCAAGAATTAAAAAGATAATGTTAGCAATATTATTAAATCTTATCAGTTTAAGTTATTATATTATTCAGATTTGTTTAATATTGCTTAATTAAATTGAATTACTAGGCATTTAGACAAAATATTTGTAGATAAACATTTATGGACTTATGAATATCATACTATTACTAGTTACTTATTGTTAAATATAAACATTCTTTAACTATTTTTGGTTATGGAATTAATTTCAAAAGATAAGTTTAGAAAGAATTGTAAATAACTTTATATTAATTAGGTTATTTAAAAAACACTTAAATATAATTATTTTAATTTCCAAATTACAATTTGAAGATAAAATTAACTTCAAAGGTTTAGGTTACCGAGCTTTCTAAGTACATTACGCAGACATAAATTACCATTCATATTGGTGAATATGGTGTAAAAGGCCATATACAAGTAGAAAATTACAAATTTAAATTGTTTTGTTTAGAATCGATAGTAACAGTTTATAATAATATGAAGAAGATTTAATATTGGGTTGTTGGAACCAACTTCATACTTAAGTTTTTTCCCAACAGAGGAATTAATTGTATTTTTTCACAACCAACTTCATACTTAAGCCGCATAATCATATGTATTTTCACAACTGACATAGCAAGGCTTGCTTGTGAAAAAATTCGATTGATTCTGCAAAGTATTTTTTGGTTGATATCCTTTTACAATAAATATGGAAAGTGAAAAACCGAATTTTCGGCATATTTTACTTTCTTACTATATTGTAGAAAAGATAAAAAGGCTGTTTAAGCAAGAAATCAGTTTTTTGGCAGCAAAGAACAAAAATTTAATGAGTTTGCAGTCATGCTACTGCCAGAAAAATGGCAAAGGGTATTGGATCAGACTGGACAATATGTAATTGAATAAAATATTAATTTACTATATGAATATAGTCTTTCATTTTTATAAAAAAAAAACGAAATGAGTTTCCGAAACACGGCGTACGGTATAACAGCCGCCCTCATAATAAAATCTCTACATTCACAAATTGTCACCGAATTCTTAAGGCAAGAGATATAACGCTTCAATGTTCGTCCTTTACCTTTAACATTGCATTCTGCTATTGTCCTCCAAATAAAATTTGTACCAACGCAAAATTTTAGTCCTTTTTGAATTCACAAGGAAAATGTTTCATGCCGTGCTTCGAGTCCCCGAAGAAAGATTCTCAAAGAAATGATTTCCTACACCTCTTTTGAAGAGCTACCTTCTTCTTTACCCACCTAATGGCCCACCAGTGTTAGAAAACTTCCGGATATCCTGGACTATTTCAATACCACACCTCTTAACTATATAAATACTACAGTTAATATACTCCTTGACGTGAATTCTTATCACTTCCCGGTTTTCCTCACATTTGACATCTCTCCGATTACAAAATCCTCCCCCATTAGACTTACAAATGGGAAACTTAATTGAAATATTTATAGATGGAATTCTGACCAACAGATTTACTTAAAACGTAGACTTCAGAACGAACAAAAAATAAGCGATGCCATAAATTACCTAACTGTTTACATATAAAACTCAATCACTAACGCTTACATAACACACCACAAACTATCTATATAAGTAGGTCTGTTAAAACAATATCGCCAATTTTGAATTTCCGCGGGTTACGTATATTTGATTTTTAATTTTTTGTGGCGTTATGTTGGTACTCATGTCTCTCACTTATGCCGACAAGTTCGACCATTTTGAATGTTTAGTTAATTTTCGACAGCTGCTTTGCTTACACGTTTTGGCGAGCCAAAAAATGGATCCCAATTTTTGGCCAAAAAATGGATCAAAGAATCTGTTTTGGGAACAAGAAAAAGTCACAGGAGGCCAGATCTGGGGAATACGGTGGTTGCAGATTATTAGTGTGTTGTTTTTGGTCAAAAATTCGCGCACAAGCAACGATGCGTGAGCAGGGACGTTATCATGGTGCAAACGCCAATTTTTGTTCTTCCACAAATCCGGGTGTTTCTGGCGGATTGCTTCGCCACTTTATTTACTTCTATTCTCTACTTGTTAAACCAGTTGTGGAGTGTGAAAAGCATTGATGTATAGTTGTTATATCACCATTTCAATGACAGTGGTTTTTTTTAATTCTAGAAATTTTGAAATGAATTGGGTACTTGTACATTAATATTTATTTAGATAAATTGTTATTTACGAATGCATAACAATTTTAAGATTTTGAAGTCTAGCGTTTAATGATTTTAAATCTGAGTATTCATCTTATTGATACATTTATGGTATTTATAGAAAGTAAACGTTGTTAATATTTTGACATAAATATTTAAGAAAAATGATTATTCCTAATATGCACTGCAGCTGACAATTTTTATATTTGTAAAGACATAGTACCGAGCAGATAAATTGCTTTTAAAATATATTAACACATATGTATATAACCTAGAAAGGCTCTTTAAAACACAAAATATATATAGAATAAAAATGGAATATAGCATTTTTATTATTAAAAACAGTACAGTCTCTAATTTTTACCCGGTTTTCAAACGACTTCAATAATAAATATCAAAAATTTACCACTGATACATATCGTAAATGTGCTGTAGATAATTTAACATTAGATTTTAATATTTTATATTATTTTCATATTTAATGAATGAGGTATAATAAATTCGCGGAAATATAGATAAGATAGTTACGAAGCAAAAATCTTCAAAGTCAAAACTAATACTTTACGAAGAATAATCATTTGGATATTAAATAATTTTTAAGGTTATTTCCAGTAATATTTGTACTGAAATGCAAATTCTTACTGCCACGAAACTCAGGCCATATAAGAGCAACTGAAGCGCCCCACGGCTATGTCACTTGGTGGATTTAAACTCAAGACTTTTCGCTAAATCACTAATTTATGATAAATTAAAATTATGTTCCAAGAAATAGTCCACATCAAAGAAAGTTATTTGCTGCCAATATTATTAGTATTACCAAGTGTTAATGGTTAGTTTACCATTCAACATTTTAATTAAAATAATTAAATGTTTATTTTATTAATTTTCCTCTTAAACTATGTCATCTTCAGTGATAATATGAAATATTGTTTTTGAAGTTTTTTTTTAATTAGCGTAACTCAGTATTGTGTCAATTTCTTGTTAAGACATTTTTACACAACAAGTCCTATTTTTACATTGGTGAGTTCCATAATACTGTGAGATTTCTTATTCAAAATAAAACATAATGAATGAAAACGAAAAATTAATTAAAAAGGATTCGCAAACAATATATATATTTTTATAATATAAGATACATACGAATTTTAATATCAATAATATAATGTAGTTAAAATCGCTTGTATTTAATTTAAGATAATCTCGCACCTTTGATGTAAGACAATATTGAAAACAAAATGACCTCTGCATAATATGAGAATTTATAATATTCGCAATAATAATTATGTAAGATGTTCATTTAGTTAGAAAATAACTAATTTGAAAAAGGTAATAACAAAAATATTGATTAAGCAACTACAATACTCGTATATTTCTCCCAATGCAGAGCACAAGCGTTTCTACAATATTATTGTGATTATTCAAAATATTTTGAAATAATTCACCATTAGTTGACACTATTAAAATGATTCTTTCAGCAATAATATAATATAGAAAAACTTATTTTGTGCTCTCTTATAAATAATTACAGAAACGCAACGATATTAATATCATTATTTTAAGGGTACTAAATCTGAAGTGTAACTCAATGGCTGCTACTTCTAGCTGCATTTTATGCTGCTATTTCACAAAGGGTACCGATTTAGTGATGTGGAGGTTAAAATTTACACTAAAGAATGATGTGGTAATGGCTATAAGTCCCAAACACGATTCAATCAATTAAACATAAATGCAACGAGTAAAGACACGTGATATTATTCTATGCGCCACGACATATTAATGGGATAAAGAAATTAAGGTAGAATGTTAAGAAAAGTAGATTTTGCGAATTAGCGTAGGACCGTGCCTTAGTGGGATTTTAATCCACGACTTCTTGGATGGTAGTCCAGTATGCTGACGACTGTGCTACGGGGCCGATTGATAAAATTATTATTTATATTTTAAGCTTAGTTCAATTTAATTAGATAATGTTTACTTCATCTCATATATAAATTTATTTTGCTTTTGATTTGAACACATAACCAAACACTAAAATTTGAACACATAACCAAACACTAAAATGAGCAAGAAGACTTAACCTAACAAGTAGATTGTTACTCGTTCTAGTTGCTTGTCGCAATTTAGTAAACGTCCCATAAGTTGGAAAACAATTTCGATGAGAACTGTAAACTGCAGTTGTCGTTGCCAATTTTAAACCTTCCCCAAGGCTTATAGGAATGCTGTGTTCAATTTTTGACATCAATTACAGTTGTCGGCCTATAAAGTAATGCAGTACGCATACTTACTAATGATTTACATATATTAGAATACTTATCTACTTTTAATAAGTAGGATGAAATAAATAGAATTTAATATATGTTAAATATATATAATAAAATTCTCTGTTGTAAATAAATGAAATTTTCTTAAATTGATTTACTTGTATCACTACAAAAAAAACTTGTTAGGAGATAAAAAATGTTCAAATTTAATAAAAATGTTTGCTCACAAAAGCTATCAGGGTTTATTTCCTGACTATTATACTCGTAATTTAATACTATTTCGATAATGTGATTATTATTAGTAAAATATCTAAAATGTCTGCTCCGATACAAAGTGTACAATAAAAGCCTATGCTGGATTCACTAATATGATTCAATAAAATCAAATTTACTTTTGACTGGAAAATTTTTGGAGCTATACATACACATACTATCGTTATTACAATAGATTAGTTTTCTTGTGGAATTTTTTTTTAAATTCAATTTACTAATTACGTATTCTTTAAAATATAATATAAATTTATTTTGCAAGTTTTTTTTACAAAATACTTGTTTTTATTTGTAATTAATATTAAAATATTATTGCATAGTAATATTATTTTTTATTATTTTTACAAGTATCTGCAAGTAGAAAAAAGTAACAAGTAGATTTACATATTATTAATAATAAAAGCGTAGCGTTATGGGAAGGACACATGTATCGAAATTTATTCTGGGCCCATGTATGTATTGTATGTGTACATATGTGAATTTTAATAAATTGCTGGACTTGTGGCGTATAAGTCGTCAATGCGTATTTGTAGGGCAGTAAGTGGAGGAAATCTCTTAAATATGAGGATTAGTCTAATTGTAAAAACAGGAGTGAAACATTTTGTAATATATACGCATTGACGACTTATACGCCACAAGTCCAGATCCCTTCAAATATCCCTTAAAATACTATTGTATTACGATCATAGATCCCTTAAAATACAATTACGATCATAAAAGGGTCCATTGACGAAGTATTTTTGACTGAAGGGATTGGATTCATCGGAAGAAGGAAGTTTTAGTAGAGCACCAGACTTCTAGTCCGTAAATTTAGAAGGTTTGTCTACAAGCCAAAGTAGCTGATGGTATCGTCTGTTTAGCTATTATCTTTCGAGTCTTGTGTGTAGGTTCTATGTCAAGCATTCGTCCAAACTCAGTTCTAGATACCGTTTTTCACTGCCATTAACATCTATGGAAACACACGATTCACGATAGAAAGCAAAACATGTACGTCCATTTACTTCTATTCTCCACTTGTTAAACCAGTTCTGGAGGATTTGCAGAATTTTGGACACATGTTGGGGATTTTGGCTTGGTTTCAAAATTTCCCAAACCCAAATATAGAAATTCTCCAAAACCAACAAACGAGGTATTGCAACAGATTGGGATATTGCATGTATAAATATTGTAGCGAATGCGTCCAAGTATTTTTCCCTGTATACTTACCAGCCAATATCGGAGAAAATATTGGATTTGTTGAGTTGGAAATGCTGGTTTAAAAGGAATGATTTTAATACTACGAAATAGATGAAAGGAAGGATCCTCTTATGCTTCAAGGATAAGCCACACTCGATCAAAAAAAGGGCTTATGTCTAAAAATACACCAATTTTTCGTTTTAAAGAGGATGCACTGAAATTGAAAACTCGATGACTTTGCTGGGTAGTAGACTGTTTGCATCGGAAACGGAATTGATGGTTGGGAAATAAATTATATAATTCGTGTTAGGGTAGTAAGCGGGGGAAATTTTTTTGAAAAAATTTTTGATGGTATTGAAAGGGGACTTATTAGTTTATATAAATTGGGAGAGTTTATTGGTTTATTTGGCTAACGGCTCATTTTTATTATGGCAAATTTCCAGAAGATTTGGATATATATTATTCTAAAGATGGAATTATGTGATGTAGCAAGAAAGACTATTGCTATTTTAAGGATTGGTTGGATTATCTTAGAGGTGATCAGCTCATAGCTGAGAACTATATTTTGTGAAGGAGTTTGTTGAAATTGGAAATTTTGAGTGATTGCCTTTGGAAAACACTCATGTTTTAGAGAATGATTCAGTTCTATCTCAATTTTATTACAATGAGTTCTGTTTTGATTCTAGTAGAAAAACTTTTATCTAGTATAGTATGTTTTCATATGGAGTAAATATTTTTCAAAGTGTTTAGAAAATGTTTCTACTTTATTAATGCCAGTTTTAGGCTAGATTCCATCCAGTTTTTGTAAAGGATGCGTTGTTTTTTATGCTAGAAATTGTATTTTGTGTCTTAAAGTGCATACTGACAACGGGCGCTTACCTTGGCTTTCTCTGTATTATATTTAAAAATTTCGTAGTGTGTCCAGTTTTGTTTTTGTCGCAGGTCAGTCTTGCATCTTGCCAACAGGCGCTTATATTGTCTTTCTCACTGATTACTAGCCTAATTATTAAGGGCTGAATATGGTTCATTTTGGTAACATTCGATATTAATATTTTTATATGTATTTAAAGCTCTTTATACTATGCAACTAAAATTATTTACTACGGTATCTATTTCTTGCTTTGTTTTTAAACTTTGTCGTAAGTCTAAGTGCTTGCAGTTTACTACTTAACATAGTTCTATTAAAACAATAAAATATGTTATTATATTTACTCGTATAATTGCTTATCCATAAATTATGTGTATTGATATTTGAAATAATGAAGTAGTGATTAGGAAGTTTTAATATTGTAGTATTTAAAATACTGGTGATGTTATGGAATTATCACATAATTTATAAAAATATGAACAAAATAATGATCCGTATGAGGAAAGATAAATAAGTTGTCAATGCCACACTGTTCTGCTGTTTGTATTCTATTATATATATTTATTTATTTTATATACGTTGTTGTAAATTTATATTTCAATCATTTTGTTCCAAACACTTGATTAAGTATATTTTCTAAAGCAATTGTCAAAAATCCAACAAGAAAATACAATGTACATAAACAAAAATTACTCATTACCTTTTGTAATGAAATTTTTCAACAATATTTTGTAACTGTTAGAATTAAGCATCTAACAATATATATTAAAAGTTTATGGTTAAAGCTTATAAAGTGCTTACTTAAGCATGCTAAAACAAAAATTTGAGTAATTGCACAAAATAATTAAAATGTGTAAAAAATCTGTTTTTAAAAACTGATGCCAAATAATTGATTTTAATATCAATTTTATTGGTGTAACAATAAAAATAGATGCATTTGATGATAAACTATAAAAGAACATTATTTTTTATTTAAATATATAATGTTTTGCCTTTACAATTATAAAAACATAAGTGCTGCCAGCCACTATCTTCTGATTTAAGAACAAAAATTTACTAAAATTATGGGTATGCCATTAGTTTGTAGTACTCCTGCATAGGCCTCCACATGATGCATGTCTATGCAGAATTCGCTGCATTTATTTTTGCAAGAATGTACACACTTGCAAAATTTCAGATTTTTGTTTACCCGGTGTATAAGCTTAAATCCGCTATTTGGTCATAGATGGGCACGCCATACCTTTTGTCATGAGTTTGATATCTGTCAACATTAATCAGTGCACATTGTCAATAATTTCGTAAAACAACATACATTTTTCCTTTGGTGATCATGTCTAGTTTTGTGCCAGAAAAAGTGCATATGCGGGAAGCTCTGCTTTTCTGCTTCAATTTGAATAAATCGGTTGCCGAATCGCATCGAATGCTTATGGAGGCCTATGGTAATATTGCTATATCGGAAAGAACGTGCCGAGATTGGTTTCGTCGGTTCAAAGACAATTTTGACTTGTGGGACAGGAATGGTGAAAATCGGCCTAGGAAGGTTGAGGACCATCAATTGCAGGCTCTTTTGGAAGAAGACTATACCCAATTGTAAAAAATGCTTGCGGAGCAATTGGGTGTTGCGTGCCATGGGGAAGACTGAAAAGATCGGAAAATGGGTGCCGCATGAATTGAAAAAATAGGCAGATGGAGCGATGCCAAAACACAGGCGATATCTTGCTCGCCAGACAAAACAGAAAGTCGTTCGTGCATCGGATTGTGATAGACGATGAAAAGTGAGCAAGATTTCGCATGTGTTTCGAGAATCCTAAACGTAAGAAATCGTGGGTTGATCCCGGCCAACCATCAACATCGTCCCCAAGACCAAATTACTTCGGACGGAAGACGATGCTGTGCGTTTTGTGGGATCGGCAGGGTATCGTCTACTATGAGCTGTTGAAACCTGGTGAAACTGTCAATGCCCACCGTTACCACCTGATCAAATTGCAACCGTGCTCTGTGTAAAAAAAGGACGGATAATCAACAAAGGCATGACAAACTGATTTTCCTCCACGACAACGCACCATCGCACACGTCAAAAAGGTCCGAAACTACTTGAAAATACTCAACTGAGAGGTGCTTCCCTACCCGCTGAGCAGCACTTCGATTCTTACGAAGACTTCCGAAAATGGCTTGATGAGTGGTTTGCCTCGAAAGAAAAGGAATTTGCTTAGCGTGGTATCCACAA
This sequence comes from Atherix ibis, assembly GCA_958298945.1. NCBI lineage: Eukaryota > Metazoa > Arthropoda > Insecta > Diptera > Athericidae > Atherix > Atherix ibis. The sequence continues at coordinate 64,463,042 of OY282606.1, read as the reverse complement.
ATTGCCCGAGAGATGGAAAAAATGTTGTAGCTAGCGAGGGCAAGTACTTTGTATATATTTGTTTTTGCTTTCTGTGAAAAAAACATGTGTTTTTTTACTAAAAAACAGCGGATTCAAGCTTATGATAATACATTTTATTTTTTTACATTATAAGTTTATGCTTTATGATATATGGTTTAATTTGTTAAGTTATGAATTAACCTATATATGAAAATAGATAAATTTAACATAACATGTTAGACAAACATCTTGAAATTTACTTTTCTGATATCTGTCAAGGATAAAATTGTAAATAGATTTTTTGATATATTGCCATTTAACGAAGTGTAGCATTTTAAACTGTTTAAAATTTAAAAATTGTAAAAATTATGCATATATTACTTGGTTTATGTTCATAAAATAAATAATAAACCAAAAAAAGTAAAAATTTTATATATACTAACCGTCATTATGTTTAAATTATATTATGGATAAGCAATTACGATGTTAAAAAATTGCATGATGCAGCCATAGCAAAAGAGTTCAGATAGTACCTCAAAGACAAACAAGCGGATCAAATAAATTTGATTATGCATCAGTTGCTAAGGAGACTCTGGGTTTTGTTCACCATTATCGGAAGCCGATGATACATAGAATTACACTGAGGAAATATACACTTAAGCCCGCAAATTTTACCTATGCTATTGCCAGCTGCAAAGTATCACTAAACAGCTGAGAGAGGAATTCAAGCAGGTTGAACAGCAAATAAGAAAACGACTATGCAAAGATCGTAAACATTTCAAAATCAACATCGCAATCGAACTCGAAAAGCATTCTGATGTAGTGATCTAAAAGAAATTGATTATGTGATTCTAAAACTCAACGGAGAGGGCATTAAGCACATACTTCAGCTTAAAGATCAATATTTTAATGCTCTCGCAACAAAACAGAAACAATTACTGCGCTGGACGGAATTCGACGAAATATTTGATTCTGTTAAAGAGAATAATCATCTGCCACTTCATCGAATGCACTGATAATTTGGCTGCTGAGTTTCCTATCCCTGATAATTAAGCTGCTGAGCTTCTAAAATGTAGTTCAGAAATACTAGCAAACACGTTGATTCTGTTATTTGAGAGACGTGATTGACTGGAAAAAATCGACGGTTAGAAAAAAGAAATCATAGTTACGATTCCAAAAAGGGTTGATCTCAGCCTGTGTAAAAACTGGCGAGATATAACCGCTCTTAACAAAATTAAAAAGGTTCGAGTATGATAACGACAGCAACTCTCCAGCAAACGAAAAATATCTTCGAACTGAGCAGGAGGTTTCAGCCGAACAGAACCTATGTCGGTCACATCAATATGTCGTATTTCATGTACAATTCCGTAGCAAGAATAGTGACAAATAAAACACTGCCTCTCACCTACACTCTTTTTGGTTATTCTAGATTGTGTGATTTTTGGAAAAAAAATAATTAAAACCGACGCAAATAAGGAAAAAAGAACAAGAAAAATTATATCATATTTATTAAATGAACTAGTCAGACAGATGATGAATACTAATCTAATATAGTTATGTAACAATAAAACGAACAATGCAACAATGATACAAAATAATATAATAACATTATATTATTTTGTATCATTGTTACATTGTATCGTTATATTGTTATATATGTGTAACTATATTAGATTAGTATTTAAATACATTCAACAATAATAAAGCACCGATATTTTGGATAAAATACAGTGACTCCCATTCCAAAAACTGAACGATCTCGACTACTCTGATACCATCTAGCTGATTGCACCTACACTTAACGACTTGCAAACGAAGCTAGAGAAACTGATATTACATGCGGGAAGGGTCAACCTAAAGATAAATATGAACAAAACTAAGATAATGCGAATTGCAACCAGAAACCGGAACACCCTAACGATTAACATTAACGGTAATGGTGCTATAATCGATGACGTCGATAACTTTTGCTATCTATGTAGCGTAATAAAAAAGAAGGATAGCGGTACGGAAGCAGATATTTCATTTGATATCAACAAACCTCATCATGCAAACAGTTTATTTGTTTGTAAGGTCCTTTAGACATGTACCAGAGGCCACTTCATAGCGCCACGACCGTGAGGCCATTTAGCGACTTCGTAGTACGTGTGGGAAATCATCTGAGAGAGACCGGTCTGTGGTTAGTTATATAGAATATTGAGAATTTTGTTATATTTTGTAGAGCAGATTAGTATGTTGTAGAAGTTTAAATCTTCTACAACATACTAATCTGCTCCACAAAATATAACAAAGTTCAAAGTACTTCATGGTTATGTGGTATTCCTGTAGAATATGAATGATAGTGAAATGGGTGGCACAGGAATGGCAGAAGGGACGATTGGTGTTGCCAAAAAGGAAGTTATGAGTAAGAGCAGTATGTCCAATCCGGATTCTGAGGAGCTTCCGCACCGAGAATTTCGGTATTGATGTTGAATACACTGGTTTATTAGTGGTTATGCAATGAGTCGACAAAAAAGTGTCGCTATTGGTGCAGTCATCGTGTCTGCGGATGGTGTTAGTTGCCATTATGTTAGTAGGCGAGGCAGATTGGGAATGACTGTGATCACTGGTCGACGGAGTGTTTCTCCAGCTAACTTGTCAGTGCTTTCATTACCCACAATTCCCACATGCCCTAGCATCCATTGCAACTCGACACTCCTATTGCTAAGTAGAGTTTGACGAATTGCGCTAAGTACTGGGTCACTCGATGGGCCACAAATGGCTTTAAAGGCGGCAAGGCTGTCGCTAAAAATAATAACGCTTTGCTGGGTGGGAATATTGGTCGCAATTTTAATTGCTGTTTTGATGGCCCACAGTTCCCCGGAATATGGAGCTGACCTATAAGGGAAGATTCCACAACATAGTGCGCGGGTGTTGCATCCAAAAAGTTCGTCGACCAAAGAAGATGTAGTATCGGTGTCAGCCAAAAAGTCCAACTGTTCAAGGAAAAATTTCCTATATGTGAACGGATCAGTGCTAGCCTTCTTAAACCTGTCAAGAGAAGCAGTCACTTTCAACTTTTCTCCCAATCACAGTTTCCAATCTGGATGTGGAAGCGAAGTTTGGAAAACAAGTGGGAGGATGGATGAATTGCTTTCAAGGTGAGATATTAATAAGGATAGCGATGATGAAATCCTCTTTGAACGGGGGGAGATGATAATATTTTTGATTAAAGTTTGGAGGGGTAATTTTGAAGGCAAAGGTTTTGTAAATTAAACTTAGGCGGGCTTTGTGAAGATAGAAAAAATATGTTTTCGACCAGTCTCCTTCAGTATGGATTCTAACGGATATGTCCCATGTGCTCCACTGGCTAGTCTAATGCAACGGTTTACCGCTGCCTCGACTAGCTTTTTCACTGACACATATAGTGAGGAAATAGAGTAAGGTCCCGTCCAAAAGGGCGTTGGTTACTCTAATTGCCTCACTTTGTCTTAACTTACTTTTGCTGCTGACTAAAATTTTAACCATTCGGAGAATAGTGTTAATTTTGTCAACAGCATTTTCAATTTAAAGATTCCATTTTCCTCCACGGGCAATTGAGATACCCAGGATTTTTATGGAATCTTTTGTGCGGAAAGGGAAGGGATTATATATAAAAATTAATTATTTATATATTAATAAAACAATAATAATTAATTTAACTAAAATTATAGTGATAATAGTGACGAGTCCGATACACTACAATTTTTGTGTAGTGCACCGTTTATGCTGCTCCAAGTAGTCCGATACACTACAATAAACCGCACCGTTTATGCTGCTCCAAGTGTTGATGTTGCGAATGGCGTTATTAATTTGTTATTGAAGATCAGCACCAGATACAAGTATAAAAATATTGTCGGCATATATATAGTGGTTAAATGATGATAGTTAGTGGAAAAGGTAGTGAACATATATATTGAATTGGATCATTGATAAAGGGGATCCTTGTGGGATATCGTTTTTTATTTCGTGTTTTGACGAAAAATGACCGTTGACGCGTACCGTGAAATTTCTACCAGTTAGGTAGGAACTAGCAGTACCAATATTGCAGAGTCTACTCCCCACTCTGCCAGTTGTAAGAGTATCCTGTGTGGACAAATTCAGTCATACGCCTTTTCTGGATCGAAGGACAACAGTAAACCACAATGTCTACGTTTGTAGCAATTATGGATTGAATGTTGGAGTTCAAGTTGCATACTCAGAGTTCCCCTGCTTGACCTGTAGGCATATTGTTGGGGATTGAGTCTTTTGGCAAGCGCCTAGTTAAGTCTTGTAGTTAAGTTCTTTTCTAGGATCTTGAAAGTGCAAGGCAGTAATGAAATTGCTCTAAAGTTGTTAGCCGAAGAATGGGAGAGATTTTTCTTGGGAACTGGAATGGCTGTTGCGACGTTCCAGCAATTTGGGAAAATAGATTTTTCCAGAATTTTGTTGAAGAGGATGACAATTCTAATATGAAAATTCGAAGGTGACTCTTTAATCATTTTAAAAGAGACCTTGTCCCTACCAGGTGTGGTTCCCTTGAAAGAATCCGCAAGCATTACTGGCTGGTTCAAGGTTCCCTAACTCCGCAAGCGTTACTGGCTGGTTCAAGATTAGGGTGGAGGCTGACGGTATAGGTGAGAGATTTTCCGTGAAGTATTGTTTCTCTCTATGACATGATACACTAAGGTGGTTGTTGGATGAAAACGAGGTCTAGGCCTGTGCCAGCTGAAGGATGAAAACGAGGTCCAGGCTGTCGAGTCGAATATAACTGCATTCTCAGACTCAATAGATGTGATAATCCCATTTTTTTGGCGACCAATAATGCAGTTAATACCTGTCCATGCTTCTTTCGGTGAAGTTTGGGAATCAATTGAGGCGGTGAAGTTATTCCAAGCTGTTCGCTTGGCCTGTTTCACCGCTCATTTAACTAGAGCAGTCATGAGTCTCAATTTGATGTGATTCGAGGATACTGATGTATCGACGGGATGGGATGATGAACGGACTGCTTATGCAAAGGAGGTGTTCGATTGAATTGTGGAGGCATCCATTTGATTTTTTTTGAAGATTTTTGTTGCTGCAGCCATGTAACATTTGTTGTCCGTCATTACTTTGAGAATAGTCTTCTAAGGTGTGTGTATCTGTTTTGCAGTTAACGCAAAAGACACGTTTGTATGGCTTTTCAGGATTAGGCGCAAGTCCAAAACTAGCACATACCGTCGAAGCCTTGCAGTGCTTAGCTGTATGGCTCAGTACTTGGCAGTTGCGACATCTCATGGAGTTGGGGTAATAAATTTTCACTTGAAATCGGTGGAAATGGATGTTGATGTTGGGAGGGAGTTCGTACTCGTCAAAGGTCAAAGCAACAATATCCGCGAATGATTGGGTACCGTCGCGCGTAGACGATTGAGGGAGTGGTGTAGGGTAAAGGACAATTTGATATCACTGACAAAAACCCGTTTTGCATTAATAAATTTATCGGCCGAAAATCTTGATTTTGTTGTCAGCAATAAATCACCGTTACGGTAATCATTTATTTTTAGAATATCATTGCTGATATTCTTGAGAGCCAGACTAGTTTTGAATGGACATAGTTGGTTTACTTTGAATTTTGCCTCGGGTATAGTATAAATTACTAGAAAGCACGGATGGTCCGTTATTTTAGTCGGAAGGGAGGGGAAATTGACCAATTTACTCAGTACAGATAGATTTGTATTTGTTTTGTTGTAGTTGTATTGATTGTGATGTACATGTTTTATTGTGGTGTTGGTGGATTGATTCAGTCTGGCTCTTTTTGTGGATTTTGTGTTAGATGTGTCGAAAATGGTGAGGGATATACCTGTATCCGAAGGCGAGGGGAGATCCGGTGGGCTGACGTCCACGTCTATGTCCATTATTATGGCTTGCACTTGTAACTATCACTTGTTTTCACTTTCACTATCACAAATGCGAGGGAGCCAAAAAGTCAAAATATGAATAAAGTACAAAGATATGACTCATAAAATCACTTGTGAAAGAAAAATGAAACCTATTCATACTTTCGATCACAAAAAAAATGTAAGACAATGAGAACATCCGAACTGGTACGCAGTGCGGACGGGAACGCATATTATAAGTTTAATCGAGTATGTTAATCACGTATTATATGAACGTGCATTAAACTGATCATTTTTAGCACGAGCGTAAAATCAGTATTAATATCAGCGGGTCACGAACACCTCAACTAGAAGTTTCCAAGTCTTCATGAACAAATGCATTCGCAGAGTATGTAGCATCTTCTGGCCAAACTTGATCTCGAATGAGGACTTACTCGTTAACAAGTAAACAAACTGTTAAGCTCAATATACGATGGGTTGATGTCAACTTCATAGGCAAAATAATGGTCGAATGTAATCCTCAAAGCTCTCGACGCCGTGGCCACCCTCGAATCATTGTATGAAATCCATCGAGAACGAGTTTAAATGGGAAGATGTGTGAAGAAAAGTCCAGCGACTTTTGCAGAACCGACGACAATAGAAAGAGTAGGTGTCCGCCCTTTTCTTCGATAGGAGCGGTATTTATTAATATTGCACTATACTTTCTTTTTATTATTTTTTATAAATACATAAAAAGGCTTTATTAATGAATGCCAACAAATAAAATAGATAAGCACTTTGTAAATTTAATGAAAGTCGACGCTCCTAAGCTTCAAAAGGAAAAGAGTATGCTTTCAACCGAAAAGTGTAACGTAGACACATTTTAAATTCTAAAAACTAATTGAAAGGTATACAAATTATAGTTTTTTACATGAAGTTTTTTCAATAATTTATAAATAATTTGAATGATATATTACTAGAATATATGTAGATATGAAACTTTGATTTCTCAATCGAAGTCGTATTTATTTCATATATTTCTTATATTAAATTAATTAGCATAATTTTTAATGAGTATGTTATTAATGGTTGCCATATACAGAACATAAAAACATACTGACTATAAATTCAGAAATATAATTTCACTTTTCTTTCCTTCCTAGTTTTGTTTTTAACTACATGTGTATGTAATTGATAAGCAGAGGAGCAAAGGATTCGTTTTAGGTTCTAAACAAAAAATTTGCTTAGCAGATGATCGGTCAGCTACAGCTATCATACTGCCTATTTTGCGTGTAGTTTTTAGTGCATTGTCATGCTTCATCCAGTAGGAGGAGCAAACATTTTGTTAATTTCGGGTTACCGTCTTTGACAAATACGGATGTTATCCACGTTTTGTTGTCGTTCTGAAATCGGATATTGAAATTTCCTATTTCTGATAGAAATTTAAGTAGTATGGAAATTAAAATTGTTTTGGAAATCAGCATAGGATCAAGACTAATTATGATTCGAACCTACAACCCGAAACAATATAATTTTGATCAGAACCTGCACGCTAATCAAAGAATATAATTTTGTTTTTATTTGATATGATATCAACAATTCGATTGCACTGCTGGTTAGTAGAGACTTGTGAGCAGAAACCAAATTGAGTGTTAAGAACAATCTGAGCGTATTCAAAAAGATTATATATACTTTCCAGAATTAGTTTTCCAAAAATATCCGTTTCAGTAGGAATATACATTTATGCATATGAGGAATAGATGTTAATAAACTTCAAAATAATTTTAATTACTCAAACTTTAAAAAAGAACGACAGTGTGTAGAACGGACTATACTATAATATAGTAATTATAAAACTAGGTTTCGAAACAACAACATAAATCGTATTCCTACGAAATCGCAACATTACGACGTGAAAGAAATATGGCCTGGAAAGACTACTCTCGTTTTTCCAGTACGGCAAATCACATCAAATTGAGACTCAGAACTGCTCGATTCAAAAGAGCGGCGAAACAGGCCAAGCGAATAGCTTTGAATAACTTCACCGCCTCTATTGATTCCCGAACTTCACCGAAAGAAGCATGGAGAGGTATTAACTACGTTCTTGGTCGACATAAAAAATAAGATTATCCCATCTATTGGGTCTGAGAACGGAGTTATATCCGACTCTACAGCTATGGTTGAGGAACTGGCACAGTCCTGGAGCTCATTTGCAGCCAACAACCACCTTAGTGATTCATGCCGTAGAAAGAAACAATACTTCACGGAAAATCTCTCACCTATACTGTGAGCCTCCACCCTAATCTTGAACCAGCCAGTAACGCCTGTAAAGTTCAACTTTTCATTGAATTACTTCAAGGGAACCACAACTGGTAGGATTCTCCCAAATTGCTGGAAGGTCGCAACAGTCATTCCAATTCCCAAGAAAAATCTCTCCCATTCTTCGGCTAACAACTATAGACCAATTTTGTTATTGCCTTGTACTTCCAAGATTCTGGAAAAAATCTTAGCTACATGACTTAGCCAGGCGCTTGCTAATAGACTAAATCCCCAACAACATGCCTATAGATCAGGCAGGAGTATTCTACTTGAACAATCCATAATTGCTACAAACGTAGATATTGTGGTTTACTGTTGTCTTTCGACTTAGACAAAGGCGTATGACCAAATTTGCCCACACAGGATACTCATACAGCTGGCAGAGTGGGGAGTAGACTCTACAATATTGGCACTACTAGCTCCTACCTAACTGGTAGAAACTTCACGGTAGGCGTCAACGGTCATTTTTCGTCAAAACGCGAAATGAAAAACGGTATCCCACAAAGATCCCCTTTATCAACGATCCAATTCAATATATATGTTCACTACCTTTTCCACCAACTATCATCCTTTAACCATTATCTATATGCTGACAATATTTTTATACTTGTATCTGGTGCTGATCTTCAACATCAAACTAACAGCGCCATCCGCAACATCAACACTTGGAGCAGCATAAACGGTGCGGTCATCTGTACATCAAACCTAGTTTGCCTACATGTTTGCAGAAAAAAAATTATATTGTAGTATATCTGAATCGTCACTGAGCACCTTTCCTCCCCACCCAAAAGATTCCATGAAAATCCTGGGTATCTCAATTTCCCGTGGAGGATAATGGAATCTTCAGATTAAAAATGTTGTTGACACATTTTAACACCATTCTCCGAATGGTTAAAATTTTAGTCAGCAGAAAAAGTAAGGTAAGACAAAGTGAGACAATTAGAGTAACCAATGCCCTTTTGGACGGAATGTTACTCTATTTCCTCACTATATGTGTCAGTGTGCCAATAGCAGGGAAAAAGCTAGTCGAGACAGCGGTAAACCGTTGCATTAGACTAGCCAGTGGAGCACATCGGACATCCATGTATCCATACTGATAGAAACTGATCGAAAACCCATATATATATAATTTATCTTCAAAAAGCTAGCCTAAAATTTAATCAACAAAAACCTATGTCATCCAAATTACCCCCTCCACATTTTAATCAAAAACATTATCATCTCCCCCCGTTCAAAAAGGAATTGGTCATCACGATCCTTATTAATATCCCACCTTGAAAGCAATTCATCCATCCTCTTCCACACCCAGATCGGAAACTGAGGTTGGGAGCAAAGTTGAAAGTTTCTGCTTCTCTTGACAGGTTTAAGAAAACTAGTACTGATCCGTCAGCATATATGAAACTTTTCCTTAAACTGTTGGACGGATTAAAAGATCATCGACTGTTGTTCACTGACATAGATACTACATCTTTTTCGGCTCCTGCAGCACCCGCGCACAATGTTGTGGAATCTTCGCTCTATATTACGGGGAGCTGTGGGCCATCAAAACAGCAATTGAAATTGCGACCAATATTCCAAGCCAACAAAGCGTTAATATTTTTAACAACAGCCTTACCACCCTTAAAGCCATTTGTGGCTCATCGAGTGACCCAGTACTAAGCGCAATTCATCATAGTCTACTTAGCAATAGGAGTGGCGAATTGTAATGGAAAAACAAATTGGTTGGAAAAACACTCCGTCGACCAGTAATTACAGTCATTCCCAATCTGCCTCGCCTACTACCAGAATGGCATCTAACACCATTAGCTATCCGCAGACATTTTTTTTGTCAACTCATTGGATAATCACTAATAAACCAGTGTATTCAACATCCATAACGAAATTCTGCGCGCGGAACCTCTTACTCATACCTTCCTTTTTGGCAACACCAATCGTCCTTTATGACAATCCTGTGGCACCCATTTCACTATCATCCATATTCTACATTAATGCCACATAACCAAGAATTACTTCGCGAGCAGAATGACTCCCATTATGGAGCTCCTGGCCCCAACAACTCCATTCCATAGTCCCTTATTTAAACTTCTACAATATACTAATCTGCTTAAAAAAAATATTTTTTTAAAAAAGAAATTTTAAAGAAAATATCTTTTTAACAAAACCTAGTTTTGTTTGTTTCTTTGACCTTACAAACAAACAAACAAAACTAGGTTTTGTTAAAAAGAAATTTTCTTTAAAATTTATGGTCAAATTAATTACCAGCCAAGAGCTAATATTTTTGATTTCGACAGTTGTTCAGAATTTTCACATGAGCATTAGATATTGCACACATTTTCATCAGATACACGTATGAAAAGCATCGTGTTTCGAATTCAATATTATCAAATATGGTTGTTTTTTAAGTAATTTCAAATAATATGTGTTATTATTAAATATGATATAAATTCTTTACGCCACGACAACTCCAACCACTTGGTGATAACTAAATTCTATACTACTGGCTCGATTAGAACAGCTACATACCAGATGGAAACACTCCGAACTTATCTAATGCCTAGATTTCACCGTACGTGCAGTTTTAAAGATATAACATGAGTTAAAGGGGAAATTTACTCTATTTTGTGTAATTGCTTGAATGAACATCTGCAAGAATACTTATTCGCGATGCACGAGTAAGTTATTCGAGCAAAAAGGAATTTCAACATGTTGAAATATAATTTTGATGTTTTGACGGTTCGTGCATTTTCTATTGTGGAATTTTCTAGTATATCGCTGCTGTTCTTATTTTATTAACTTTATATTATGAATGACGTTTTCACACTCATTTATGTCTTCTGATTATTTCAATTCGTTTATTTATTAAAGTAAACATTTAATATTTTATTTTACAAATTATTCTCGGAAATTCGAAATGAGTTTTTATTGTTTTAGCTTTTATTTTGTTAATTTCAATGCTTGAATATAGAATAAATATTATATTGAACTTACAACTTGACTTTTGAATAAATTAAACGCTAAAAAACTACATTTTTATATACTTCATAGAAAATCCGCAAAACATGAATGGAAATTAACGAAGAACCAACAACGTAATATTGTATTTCTAAGAGTCGATGACGGTGATTTCTAAAATGATGGTTTACAACCTTGATTAACGCACTATTTACAATAGCGGAGAAAATTTCTAAATGTAATTGGAATCGTGTTTTGCATAAGTAATCCTCGTGTTTGTTGATTCCGCAGTCATGCGACAGAGTGTTACATTGTCGCAATAAATTCTGGTTCTTAATTAACCGATATGCATTTAAAATGGCTTTTCCTTAATTTTCTGAGTATCGTTACTCTGAGTTTCTCAAATACATTATTAAACACAAGTGAACAATACAAGAATTTATTCATATCCTTCGATATAAAATATAATATTACCATTATAAAAATACAGTCTGTATATCATACAAAATTAGCTAATATATGGTATTTCGAAAATTTATGTAATTTCTTTTTCGGAAAATTCCAAATGCGAATATGTATAATTCGGTACGCATATATTAAAAATGAATGATATATTGAAAATGTCATTCATTTTAAATATACAAAAAAATAGCCCAAGAATTTTGTTTTGAGAATATTAAATTCTTCTTCAATAGAATGTTGCTTTTGGTATGCATACCTACGATTGTGTGCATATATAATTTTAATATATCCTTTATTTTATTATATAAGTTATAATAAAATAAAGAATAAATAAAAATAATAAAATAAAATAAAAATGTTGAAAATTATATTGCGGGATTATTAATTTAAATTTTTTTTTATTTAAAAAAATTTAAATTAATAATTTTTTAGTGCGTTATTTTAATGCATATAAAAGCATTTAATATAAATTCGATTGTAAATAGATTTGTCGTATTTATTATACATTGCAAGATACGATAATTACTAGTCTGAAAGTTAAGACATATGATAAGCAGCCATATGACTATTTAGTTAAATTTAAATAATGCCACATATTTGTTAAACCGTTATCTTCCAATTCAGTCCACAAATAGTTCTTTAATATTGATTTGTATCACCGTTGATAGTAATGGCAACTGATTCCTCATTTAAAAAAAATAAGGACCGATAATGTCATGTAAACTTTCCTTGTAATTAATTTGTAGACTGGATACAGCTCAGTAACGGTAATTTTGTTTATTCACCGATCCAGAGAGATACGCCTCATCTGAGAAGAAGTGCAGAACTAAGTTTCATGAATAAATTACAAACTTTACTGAATACATCTGAAAGTGACAAAAGGTTTTGACATTTTAATTATGGTCGCATGCCCTATTTAAAAATATATCATCCCTATGAAAAGACCTATGGTATGTTATCAGTCAACATTGATTTTGTAGATGCGGTTAACAAAACATTGATTTGTTAACCAAAAATTGTTACAGTCAACCAATAATTTGCTGTTTATTGACTGTAAATAGTGTTATTACTTCAAATTGGTATTCATTTTAACGATTCTGTTCTGAATCAAATCATATCAATTCGTTGCAGTAAATAGCTTTTCATGTAAAACATATGTTAATTTTTCTTTAAGATATCAATATTTTTTTTCTTAAGAAAAATTAATCAAATTATTAATTGGCAATATATCCATTTATTTACTGTTTTAGAGATTTCATATGATACAAACAAAATTTTAAATATATTACTTGATCATTAATATTGAACTTAGCAGTTCCTACTAAAATTTTTGTATTCGTAATTTTGCTCCATTAATATACTAAATCCTTGCATGTAAGATGTGCATATTGTATATATTTTATGCTGAGGAAGTAATAACTATATTTTTTATCTTAACAAATTTTTTGTACATTTTCAATTAATTTTAATATTATTATTTTTTTAAATACAGATACATAAAAAGTAAACAAATTTTGAGATCTAGGTGATTTCAAACAAAAAATATATTAAAAACACGTACCAATCAATAAAATTTATTAAAAACAAACCCACAAAGATATTCCAGCCTTAAAATAAATATGTGAGAAAAAATGAAACGGAAAGTCGTAGCTATTTCATAAAGCAGAATGTACAAAACTTGCCAATATATATATACACATATGTGTATAAAGACTACTGAATATATTTTTTATAAAACTTTTGGTAAAATACTTACTAAACTATAAACTGAATGTCAATAATTCTGTTACGATTATTGAAGAATTTAAAAGGGTTTCCGCATAAAATATGTATGGAAATTTAATGTGTCAGAAGAATTTAATTATATTTTGGTATAAATGCTATGAATACGAATAAGCATTATTGAAAAATTTATTTTTTCGATTAGTAAAATTACTTGTAGAAGTTTTAAGGTGTGACACATAAAAAATGGTGTATGATAAAAATTAGAATAAAAGATAAAATAATTCTTGTTTTTATATAAAAAAAACTGAACATCACTTGAGTATTTGTTTACAAAATGTCAATTCAATTTTACTCTCTAAGTTTGAAATAAATTGCTCTAATATAATTAAAATACTTAAATGTTCATTTAATGTTGAAAAAGTTCTATAAATGATATATAAAATTTTGTTATAGTCGCACAATTGTCTAATAATCTTTTCATCTTTGATACGATCAGTTGACAAAGCAGTGTATAAGTAGTTTATTATTAAATCATCCCCATTATATTAAAACTATTTATATGGTGTGCAAATATTTTCTTAATTTGTAGTCGATTATGCACAACAATTTACAAGATTGAAGCAGTGCTTTTGTAGTATGTTACGAAAAATGGAACAGTAATATTTGGAGCAATATACGAACAGTTGCAACTAGTCTATTGAAAAGATTTCATTTCAAGAAGACAAAGCATTTATAGTATGTGGTTGGTAGTATAAAGCATTTTGGTAAGTCGAGAAGCAGTTGAAGACACACTTCCGGATGTTGATTGATTACCATTAAAATTCTTGAAAGGCTTACAAAAAGGATTCTCTGCTTCGAGACGGGCAACTCTACCAATGAATTTATTGGATATTATACAATAATTGGATCTAGAAACTCTATAATAGAAGGTACTCTATCTCAGAGAACTTCTGGGTTTGCTGACATTTACATAAAAATTGTGTTCAGTGTGACTTTTTACTTATGTTTGAGGATGTTGTTTGCTATTTGGCAACTCTGGCATTGTAGAGTTTCTGCCTCCAACTGATCAGCACGTTTATTTCTCTTATTTCCCACTTGTCTGGCACCCAACGCAACACCTATTGTTAAGTAGATTATGTCGAACATGGTTAAACTTAGGATCAATGGCATATACAAAAGTTTCTATTTCATTAACAGCAGCTAGAACTCCGGCTACTATAGCACCACTGCTAATAACACCAATACCTCTAATAACTGATATTATCGAGTTGAGCTCTAGTATTCAACCAACAACGTATTGAGTTGAACTTAACTATTCAACTAAATTATTTTTAATTTGTCATTATAAAGAAAATAAAAAAAATTCAATTTAATCCTACGTGATTGTAGTATGCTAATACACTACAGTATTCACTATAGACATGAGCATATATAGTGAATAATGTAGTGTATTAGCATACTACAATCACGTAGGATGATTACAGACCACTACTGGCTTTGACAGGAGCTTAACTGCCACTTAATTTTTGATATTGCGACGGCTGGAAAAGTCGATAGTAATTCCAACCACCGATAAGAAAAGACTCCACAATGAAGATATCATACAAATTTTAGTGGAAATTACAAGTTTATGACACTGTTGATGAATTTGGATGAACTTCTCCAGGATATGCACTATACTTTGCGGATTTGGGTCAATAAGATTAGAAATTAATCTTATTCATGAATAATTTATTTTATTCAATTTTTAGTTGTATGCGATATTAGGTGAAAAAGTTTATCTGCAATTTGGAAAAAATTCAAGCCCAAACGTACTCCAAAAATATGTATTAAATGATTTTATTTAGCTTCATAATAAAAAGTTTTAAAACTGTTTTTTCTTATAAAGATAAATTTATTAATATTCTAAAATAAGTAATTAATACACATAGTTTCAATTTAAGATAAGTATAATATAATATGTCTTCAATTAAATTACATTTGAATTGGAATATATACCTAATTTTCAAATAAATCTGAAATGAGAGTAATTTATCTTCTCGAAATACGAGCAAAGGTCGTAAATTGATTCCAAAAAAGTAACTCAACAGAAAATAAAATATAATAGGGGCTATTTTATTACAAAAACTTATTATCCTATTTTTTTTTGACACATATATAATATAGAGTCAAAAAGTTCATCTTTATCATTTGGATTATACTACGAAGGACAATTATATTAGTTAAGTATGTATGTATGTACATATAAGTATTTATAAAAAAATTACGGAAAAGTAAATTATTATGCAATATTTAATCAAACTCAATTACATTTTGAATTTCATTGTAAGGATATAAAAAGAATTTATAAATTTGTACACGTATGCAAATTAATTTCAGACTTTTTCATTATTTAGAATAGAGATTCTGTAAAATTGTGCAGTAAATGTAACATTCCTTATCATATCTTTTAAATATTGAATGTAAATGCAATCCACGTAAAAATTACAATATAATTTAATAATGTGGAATCCAACTATTGATTGCCAAATGTTACACTATATGTAGATATTCCAGTACTTCTTTTAAGGATAATCTTAAGTTTAGATTGTATGTTAAATACAAAAAAAAATTGAAACGTAAACATTTTATTTCTATCTGAAAAAATTTTGAAAATCTAATGATACATTTTTAATTTAACAAGCGGAAATTCTATTTTAGCTAAAAATATCAGATAAGTCGTTTCATTTTTTAAAGAGTGTAATTTCTAGAGATGCATTTCTATTTTATATTGGACAGTCCAGAAAAGTTCGTGACGTTTTTGAGTAAAATGGAGGCGCCTCAATCAGAGTGTTGAAATCAGTTTATTTAAAATAAATAGTGTCCATTACTATCAAATGTTAAACCAAATAGTATCCATTTCTATTTTAAACAAAACTTATCAAGCAGAGCTAAGATTCCATCAGTATAAAACTTCTGTAATTTCTAGCTCAAAAACTGAATCGCAAGGCTCTTTTTAAACCAGTTTGTTCTCATTAAGAGGGTTCTGCAGGGATTAAAAATAGTAATAATCTAAGGGTGCTGTCTCTGGCCTATACGGTGGATACATCAAAACTTCTCAGGCAAGCTCTCAAAATTTTTGGCGAGTCATCAAAATTCTTTGTAGTCGAGCGTTATGGTGGTGGAAGACAATAGAATAACCTTTCTACTGATCATTTCCTCTAAATCGCTTGCCGTAAGCTCTCGAGTTACCCCCAGTACAGTACAGATTTAACAGTTTGGCTAAGCCATCATAAACATAGCATAACATTATTGGCTCTCAATGTTGGCTTTCAAATTATTTGTGATCGTTCACCTCTATTTGGCCATGATTTTTTTCAAGCGATATTACATATTATACTTATTTTGCATCGCCAGTTATGATTCGCTTCAGAAATGGCTCAACTTTACACTCATTTTATGAGACACCCAACGAGAGAGTTCCTTAAACCCAGCTTTTCGTAAATATGACGGCATACCACCCATATTATTATGTATATGTATATGTGTATTGTTAGTGAATATTGTATTTTGGCTTTAGCGGTTCAAATTTTTAATAAATATTTTAGGGATTATTAAGGTTCAGTCAAACATTTTAAATAAATGATTTAATGGATTTATGTAGCATTTTGTATCGACTATAAGTTTTTTTCCAAACATTCTGCTTGGAAATTTATAATTTGTGCCCAGAATAAAGAAACAATGTTGATGTATACAATAAAAAAATTAAATTAAATTATTTTCTTTTAATTAAATTTGATCGTTTAAAATTGAAATTGAAACTTACTATATGATGTCTTATTCGTAGTTTCCACTCTAAACACTTAACTATTCAGCAGTGTCATTAAACCTATCCATTTCTATGCATTCTCTCTAACAAAATAATTTATTATCTTAAGAATTTTTTTAGATATTTGTCAGGCTTTTCACTAAATTAAGCAACCAAATTTACACTGGAAACTGAAAAGGATTTTCTTTCCGACTATTGTCTCATTAATTAATATTTTTTTCTACCCGGCATATCCAAACATATATATGTATGCGTTATTCGTCAATCTTCCAAAACCCATTATATTTGGATCCATTGTGTGTAACATTTATAGTTCCTCTATTTCTATCATGGGATATTCCCTATTTATTTTGTCGCCTTTTGAAAAAGATTCGATTTCAAGCAATTTTTTTATGTCAACTATCTACCCGCTCCTCGAAACACTTTTTATTAATGCTGCAATTGCAATTTCAGTCGCGTGGAGCCATAGCTGGTGAAAAAATGGATTGATCGATGACATTCGCTTAGTTTTTTTAAATTAAAAATGTATTTACTTAAATTACTGTGAGCGATATTACATTCACTTTAATAATCAAAAATAAAGTTAGCAATACTTGACATTCGCGGAGTTTTTTTTATTAAAAATGCATCTACTTAAATTGCTGTGAGGGATAGTAGTAAAAAATCCGAATTTGTTTTTTTTCGCCAAATATTCTCTTTTAAACAACTCATAATATACAGATAATATTGCTTATTATTAAAATACACTACAATAATCAAAGAAAAAAGTTAGCAATACTTTAATTTTCAAGCGACTTCTTATGATTTTTATGGTTAAAGCTTGTTATGGAAGCGCCAGTTCGAAGTATGTTGGCTTGTTTGTATGTAACATTTATGTCACATTTCATAACCTGATTTTTATTAGTTTCACGAAACCTGATTCCAAATTTAATAGTTCCAGTATGTCTTAGGTAAAAAAATAATAATACTGTTTATAATACTCTTTGAAAAAAAAGTCATTCTGAAAAACGATGCTGTGACCCAAAATATCAACTTAAATGGTGCAAATACATTCGTCAGGTATGTCTTGAAATAATTTTCCATTACCATTACCTTCACTTTGTCAATATTTTTGTCATCCGAAGACGTTGAAAGTATATTTCTAAATGCCCACATCAGTGCAATACTTAAAGACGCTACAGTATTTGCACAAGCGCCTAATAAGAACTCATTAGCGGATATCATTACCGGGTTAGCCAAGCTCTCTACCTTACAGTAGATATCAAAGTGTATTTATAATTATATAAAGTATTTATAAAAATACTTTGTATAATTATTAATACTCACTTTTGTATTCGTAATAGTTTTATCAGTTGAAAATATGAAAAGGATTTCTATAAATTTAAAAAAATATTTCTTAATTAACTTTTAATGTAATTTTATTAAATACTAAAATAAATTTAATTTCTTTTAAAAATACTAAAAGTAGTTATTTAAATAGTTGATTTTATTTTAATTTTAGTAACTTAGAATGGCAGAATAATTCTTTCGCATAGTCTAAGGTAAGTAATTTCTCTATTGTTACTTACCTTAGACTATGCGAATAATTCTTTCGCATAGTCTAAGGTAAGTAATTTCTCAAAGTGCTTTTAAGAGTAAAGGGCATTGCTATTTATTTTGATACCTTTCCCACCTGCTATCTACTAGAATATTATAATTATATTCACAAATTGGTTTACTCGAACGAATTCTTAAAAAACTAGAAACGTACTAAAGGCTAGAAAACCATAAATATATGGTACACTTCATTATTAATTCTCTTTCAGCATCTATATTTTTACATATTTTTGATATATTTTACCGAAATTATAATTTTACTTAAATCATAAGTTTAGTTCAAAGATAAATCATGTTATAATTTTTATAGCCGGCTTGGTTGCACAGTCATTAGCATGCTGAACTACCATTCGACGGGTCGAGGGTTCGGATCCCATTGAGGTATCATCCTACACTAATTCTAACAAAAATTTATTTCCATTCGGAAAAAGTATGGAAGAAATATCTGAAAAAGTGCAGAAAAAAACCTAAAAAAGTCATCAGTCATAAGGAGCATAGAAATATCAATACCAGCATTCGGAAGGAAAACCAATCGTGGATAAACATCCATATTGGTAAAAGACAACAACTCGAAATGTATATACTGGCCGCTTCTCCTACTGGTCGAAGCGTGGAACGGCGCCATATAATCATAAAAAATAAGGAGTAGGATAGCTGCCATTATCTGCTAAACGAAACTAAAAATTTGATCTTCAAACCGATACAAATGTAATGAGAACATTCGTAAATAGGTTCCAAGGTTCCGATTTGTATGAATTGAAATATGATTGACGGTAACTAGGTGAATACGATTAAATAATTTATATTATTCCCACAACTGATGTAGTATATTATAATTCTCTAAGATACTGAACGCTTTCAAAGAAAATCATCTGTTATTATTTAAGGGAACAAATTTGGCGTAGTTAGCTTACGAGTATTTCAATCAGGATACAAAATAATTTGTAACATGCTTTCTTAAATTCTTATACGATCAAAGTTATATTTTTGGAATAAAATATATATTAGTTATTCAGTAATAACAAATATATACACAAAATAATGCGACTAAAAAAAATCCAAAATTTCTTATGAAATTTAATACAATTTCTTTCTTCTTTAAATATATCCTTACGTCGAATTACATCTATAAATTAAATTTTGTTTGTTATAAGAATTATATATTCAGAATTATATAAAATAAAAACCTATTCTAAGGTTTTTATTTTTACTGCTGCTATAATATTTGCCCTTAAAATTTAATTACGATTTATGAATTTTTAATAAATTATCCTATATTGTTATTAAATATCACTCATATAATCCTCTTGAGATTAAGTAACCATACTATGGGTTCTTAAGATCACAAATCAATTTTAATATTCTTTCTGTTCTATTAATTAAATTTTAAAATATTTTTACAATTATTATATTAGCTGTTTCTTACGTAGAGTATAAGTTTGTTTCTTAAAATTGATCTTCTTATGACTAAAACTATACAAATAATAAGAATAATCAACTATATTTGATAATGCTTTTTTGGGTGTTCAGTTTTCGGAATTAAAAAAAAGGTTTATTGAATTAAAAATGTATTTTACATAAAATTCAATTATGGTATGTACCAAATTGAAACAAAGTGTACATAAAGTTATTGGTTTTGCGTTAAGAATTCAATTTGGCCCACAATTCTAAATTTGAAAAGAAATAATTTAAAGCAAACAAATTTAGTCGTCCATTTAAGTCTTATAACTCTTTATAATGATAGATTTGAATTAGTTCATTAAATATTTTTATGGTTACACTAAATGGAAAAACATATTGTATAGCATCTTCAGCAGTAAAATTAAATAGTGAATTAGGATATAATAATATCTTGTTATGAGATAACACTTAAATATTCAGTAATACTATCCCAAATTAGCCGAATAGGAATAGTTTAAATGTAACTATCACCTATTACCTATATTCTGTGGTCATGACAACTCAAAAGCACTCGTTCTTATTTTTATGGGCGTCCAGTGAGTAGGGAAGTCCCTATTTTATAATTCTCAACTTTAGTTGAATAACTTTATACTGTAAGCCGTCGTTAGTGTGCTGGACTATGCGGGACTACCATCCAGGGGGTTGTGGGTTCGAATCCCACTAAGGCATGGTCCCATGATAATTGCCCAAAACCACTTTTTTTCTAATGTAATTTTCTTATCCCGTTATTCCTTGTCGTCTATAGCCTTTAGTATCGTGGCGCTTACAATATACATTTCAGTACTAATATTACTTGAAATGGTAGCAAATAAATGAACTTCCTATTATAAATACATTTTACTCTTTGAATTTTTACTAAAAAGAGATCTCAAATATTTCCTATTTAAATTAGTATAATAATTATTGTTTCAGAAACCAAAAGTAAAACCAATCATAGATGAATATCTTTTTTTACAAATGCAAAGTAAAATATGAAATACGTTCATGCATAAAAAAAAATGATGATTTTCTTTACTTACAAATTTTTGTACATCTAAATTTTACAGGCCCCACAATATATTTTCTAACTAATTGAAAACAAAATCTTTTCCATAAGATAAATAAAGTAGTAGACGCAGTAAAAACATATTTTGACAAAAACAATTCATCATCATTTTGAATTATAAAGTTTGAAATAAGGTTTTCCGATGGGTTGTGCTAATCAAATTTAACTGCTTGCTTAACTTTCAGCTTAAGCAAATAATATTATTTAAATTTGAATTTTATATTCCATTAATTTCATGTATACATTAAAATTTTCTTAAGAATATGTGCACAAACGTAATGTAAATATATTAAAAAATTCAATAATTTATCAAAACTAAATGATTTCAAATTAAATAATAAACTAATTAGGAGAATAATATGCGAGAAACAAATTTTAAGAGAGAATTCGGAGGATAATAAATATTAAAATTCACAAAAAAATGGAATGTTCAATGCTTCTTTTTATCGTGATCTTTATATTATTTTTAAACAAATTATATAACAATTACTTAAAACTATAAAAATAGTTAAGCATAATTGAAGATAATTTATTCCCACCTGCAGATGGTATATTTTTTTATTCATATATTCCTAATTTATACATAACTTGGCACTTTGAAAATACAAACTAGACTTTTAAGAAGTACTTGACATAGTTTTTTTTCTAGTAAGTTTCCATTGCATAAATCGTAAATGTTTTATGTTAAATGCCTAACTCAAAAAGTTTATTTTCGAGTTAGGAACGGAAATAATTTGCTTTAAAAGATTATGAAGAGGATAATTAGGGAAGCAAAAGTGGTTGTAAATGAGGTTAATACGTGACTTGTGGAGGTAATGTGTGAAACCTTTTTGACCAGTTTCAATAAAAATATAGTCCACCAAAGATATCCGGAATCCAGTGTATGTTACACTGGATTCTGCTTTGACTTGCATTTACCCTGCTACTGAGATTCTAATACATAAAGTAAGGAAAGAAAGCAATGTTCCATCCACTAGGGTGTTAATTACTCTCATTTGCTGTTATACATACAACTGACGAATCGAAGCTTTTTTAGTTAAAAATATGGTTATAATGCTCACTTAGATATGAATGACATGATTTGTAATACGTTGTACATAGTTCGCTTACAAAAGGAATATTTAGGTTAGGGTGGATAACACTATTACTTATTTAAAATGGAGCAATAACGGTTTTACTTATGATAATGTGCTGCTATTATATTTTAATTATTTTATAGAATTGCATGGTTGTAAAAGTTATATAATAAAAGACAATATCTTTAAATATGCGGAATTTTCAACCACCTCAAAAATTGCACCGAGCTGTGAATTTTCAATTATAAGGAAGAATTCTGCTATGTTTCCACAGAAGACCAAAATGCCATACTCGGTCTAATGCCTGACCTATCGTTAAAATATGGCTGCTCAGTTTACTCTTTCTACCAACCAGAATCTTAAATATTCTAAAAATTGAGTTGGTAGAATATTTCCACGATTTTTATGGAATCTATCGCATGAAGGATCCAGACGCTTATTGGCCTGGGTCGCAGTTTCTCTATTTGTATAAGGGAAGGTAGGTAGTAATTACTTTTGGAATAATGGCTCCATTTGTGATGATCAATACTTATTTTACAAATAATATTGCCAATTTGATCAAGTATTTCCTTCGGGCATAGTTCAGACACCAACACAAAAATATTGTTAGCATATAAAATGTGTGTTGCGGTTAAGAGCGATATGAAAAAGAATGGATATCTTATAAAACCATAAAAGAGCTATAAAACGTGTTCACGAAAAATAACTATTTACCTTAATTGGAATCTTAACATGTTTTTAGTTTCTGAGTAAGCTCCCTACTCAATAAATATAAAAAAATTCATTCTCATTATCCACATATCCACAAAGTTAAGTATTTGCGCAACGCGGCCTACACAGTTGAACTTAATATCCGTTTCCGAATTTTTCAAACCAATTGCATGACAGTGAACACGATATGCTTTAGCCTTAATAAAAAGGAATGCTATACCAACAGATTATAATTATTAGTCTAGATAAAAAGAAAATGCTATACCAACAGATTATAATTATGCCTTAATAAAAAGAAATGCTATACCAACAGATTATAATTATTAGTCTAGATAAAAAGAAAATGCTATACCAACAGATTATAATTCTCACGTATAATGAGACCACATATATCCAGAAAATTTTCAAGACAAAATTCATTATCTATTTACCAAAAAAACTTTCAAGGAAAAGTTCAGGAATGGTTAATTTCTATTATTTCAAAGCTCATACTTCAGGTTTTACAATATTAACCAATACGGCGGATGCAACCAGAAGCTTGACAAAATTAGAGCACAATTATATACGTATTGATCCAAACAAAGATAAAGCATACCAGGAAGTCATTGGCTATATTAATCATTTTACCTCTTTCATGTCATGAAGGAAGAATTGGACTAATTCGGTTACCAATTAATTAACACCTCAAACATTCGGTTACCAATTAATTAACATCTGGAAATAAATTGGTTTTGTTATTGTTTCGTCAAAATAAACTAAAACAAAACTGAAATAAACTTAGAAGAGTCCTATCCGATATAAGACATAACAAAATGTCGTTAATATCAAGTGTGTACGGGCACACCAAAATCAAATATACTTATGGCTTTTACTTAAAGCAACTTTAGTAACAATAACAATTTCAAAGTAAATGAATCTCGTGAACTTTCAAATAGTTGCCAGTGCACCTTATGACCCCATATTTAAATAAACCTTGTAAGTAGATATTTCCATCTATCCAAAACCCATCCGTATTTTGATCTATCCCAAGATATCTTTTAATACATATGCAGATTAAATGCTCTTCCAAGGCCCAAAATTCTCTATATATATATCCAAACCCTCCACAACTGATTTACCAAGTATAGGCTAAAAGTAAATAAACTTAAATGATTGCACATAACCGCAACTATTTATCATATAACATATTATAGCCTTCTTCAGCTCAAGATTGTGAAAAGTTTAATTGTTATTCTTTTTTAATTAATATCTAAATGTAAAGTTTAGTTGTTACTCTTTTTTAATTAATATCGATAACTTACGTTATGTATTGTATTATTAATGGTAATAAATAATAAAAAAAATATTCTTCCATATAAATGGTTAACCAATGCCGATAAAATCAAAAGCTTATTAATATTTTCGATTTTGACAATCAATATACTAACATATGTGTATGGTATTTTACTTTAAAAGTTATAAATTATGTGTATTATGAAAAGTAAAAATTTGATTATACTTGAATGACTTAAATTTGCTTATTATATTACAATATAAACTAATCAAACTTACATGATAATTTTAAATAGAATATGAGAGTACATACTGGCATTATTCAGACACTTGATTATTTATTTATAAAAGTAGTATCTCAAACTATTTGTACAATTACTTTACAAAAAAAAACTAACGAGAAATAATCATAACATAAATATAAATTCATGCTGAGATTCTTTGCGAATATTGATCTAAATTTGACTATGGCACGTATTCACTATAATATATGTAACTTAACCGAACTATGTAAGGTATCACTATTCATTAATTCTTAATAAAATGGCATCATAAATTTACAGCCAAATTTATTTAATATCCCATCGACCAATATTCATTTAAACAGTATGAATACTTGATTTATTTTATCGAAAGATTCCTAATAAATACATCACGAAAACGTATTAAAGTCACTACTAAATATAGTAATGGACAAACGTTGAAAGACTATTGAAAATTTTAAGCTTACAAAACCAACTACACTCAAGTGTGCATGCAAATGTATTATGTTGGCGGATAAGTAAAGAATTGTTCAATCTTACAAAATAGCTTTGCGAAAATTCTTTGGCTACAAATTATATTCGGCATCCAAAAAGCAGTACGAAAACTAAAAATAAGCTACGACTTCGGATAAAAATAATTCAGAAATTTTTGTCAATAATTTTTGTTGGCGGCATTTGAAAGCGCAAAGATGCGACTTTGACCCAAGACTACCATATATTCATTTATCGTGCTCGTTTTCATTCCATTCTTGATAGCATAGAAGAGCCGCTAAATGGTTAAATTTTTTTGAACTATTCAAACACTCTTCGTAAATTATTGGCATGACTGGAATTATATCTTAATCGATTCAAGAATAATACGAAAAGTATGAGTTCTTGAGAAAATTATACTGAACATTTTTTATTATTTTCATTAACGAGAGTCGAAAAGGTACGCCGTCTAATGCTTTCAGCGCCCACATAAACAAAATTCTTTCAAGAACCATAATTCTGTAAATATTAAAATGATGCTAATGCAATTTGTCAAATAATTGGCAAATAATATTCGAAAAATCTACTTTGCATAAATGCGAATCTTTAATAATTGCTTCACTCAAATAATTTCAAAATTTATTTTTATTTTAGGCGCAAGTATAAGAAGAAGAAAAATTGTTAGACAATTTTCATGAAACTAATAAGCAGAATGCTTACTATTAATTTACTAGTACTGGAATGTAATTTCTTTTAATTTCTTCAATTATTTCTTATAAAAGTAAATTTTTTTAGTATCATTTAAATGTCAGAATTTTATCTACTTGGACAGAAAAACAAATATGTATTACTAAAATATTGTTACATTTATGTAAATTGCTACTGTAAAAAATAACCTATACAACATAAATTACTTTAGCCTTGAAGCTTTAATATATTTATCCAAACTTTTATAACGATTATTATATATTTGGCGTATAAACTAACGCCAAATATATAATAATCGAGCATGTATTCATTAAATTTGTTATTAATTAAACATTTTAAAAAATATAGTAAATTATTTTGTAATCGTGGTTTTCCGAACTCAGGCATTCTGAAACGCATTGACGAGAATAAACAAATAATAGAATGGATGATGATGTGATTGTAGCACGCTGAATTGGAATCTTAAATCTAAACTCTTTGGATTTGTTTGTTTGTTATCATTTTAAGTTACATTAGTACTGAAATATATGTTCTAAGCGCAACGACACTTAACGCTATTTGGTAACAGCATTTTTGGATTCATTTAAATAGTAGTCACTGTAAAGCTTTGGTTTTACCACATTTATTTCAATTAATTTATTTATTTAAGAGTTATTCTTGTCCCTAAGGAAATTTATATTTACCTAATTAAGAATAGCAAACTCCTTGAAAAAAGTATTAATTGAAGTCGAAAAACATAAGGAGAGCAAACGTTTTTTTACTTGGATTAATCTTTGTTCCTTTCTATGGAAAGCATAGTTTAATTTATTTTATACTCCATATTAATAAAAAATATCAACAAGCTATAAAAAATAATATTCTATTACCTCTGTCTGGTATTCTATGTTCATTACCGTGTAAAATTAATAAAAAACAAGTCCAGTTGGTACGAATTATATAAAAATTAAAGATCAACTGAAAAAAACAAGTGATTAAATATTAACGTGTAGTTTGATGTCATTATAAATAACTATTCGACAATTCATTAGCCAAGGTGAAGAGCATAAAATAAAATTTTCAAAAAAATTAATTTTTTTAGTTTTTTTTTTTAAATTAAATTTTTACAAAAAATACAACAACCGTCGATGTCTCCACAAAAACGGGATAATTTATTTTTTAGATTTACAAAATCGCTTTGCTATTGTCGTTTAAGATGTTCATGGCTGTATAATAGAAGAGTAATAGTGAATAATTTTTTAGCTGAAGGATGCTTCGATAGATGCGAATAGAATTTTATAATAGCCGGGAATGTACAGTTCACAAACGAATGAAACATTTGGATTACGATGAATAACAATGTTTCCAACATAAAAAGGAGTATTGGCAATTTTTCGTAAGATTTGATATTGGAAGGTTATTCGATGGGATTTGGAATGCTAAGTCGAACCACAAAGTTCGAGACCATTAAAATTTACATTTTATTGTTGGTTTTGACTTATTGTCTAGGAGTCGTAGTAATTGTTTTATCGTCCGTTAAGTATACTTCTTTTTATTTTTGTGTAAGGGTTCCAGGTTAACCGTTTGTTGATTATAAAGCTAAAAGAACATGCACTTATTTTTTTTTTGGAATACTACTGCCATTTGTAGAATACATTCAAAGTAACATGAGCACAGGTTCCTGAATGTTAGTAAAGAAGGAATTTGGACAGATTGGAATATCGGATGTATAAATGCTATAGAACTTATACTGGAGCATTCGTTGGATCCTCTTGAGTGTCCAGAATACTATTTTTTCAAGGATTTTTGACGATTAGAAGAATATTTTTTATTATTCTGCTTCCAATCGTCAAGAATCCGAGACGATTGGAAGGAGAATAATTTTTATTATAGAACATTTTCAGAGGATTATGAAATATGATGTTCGAAGGCTGGATTTATATAATGTAAAAGGAAAACTACAGCTCTTTTAGGGATTTATTGAAGTAATCAGATCATAACCAGGAGCTGCTTTATTTTTGAAAAATAGTTCGATTAAATTGGCAAATTTAGCAGGAGTGATTGCCTTTGGGGGAAGGCTCATAGGTAAGAGAATAGATAATTGTAACCCAATTTTAGCATCTTCCTATGAACTTATTGTTTGTCCAAAGTAGTCATCAAATGCGTCTACTTTATTTTTGTCCATTTTGGCCAAGGTTTTTGTCTATTTTACTCAAGAATCAAGCTACGCATTTATATTAGGCTTGTGCTTATGTGGTTGTTTTATTGTTAGTTATGTCAGAGTTTGTGATTGAGTTTTGTATGTAACCTGTTAAGTCCTTTACATCATCGTTTTGTCCGTTCTTAAGGCTACGTTGTAAATAAATTTGTAGGTCCAAGTTCTATCTCAAAATTTTTCAAACATTTTCTGTATTTATAAGTCTACAAAATAAGGATTTGAAAATCGAAGAGGTGTCTAATACAAGAACTGGACAATGATCAAAATTTAAATCAAAGAGGGTATTTACAGTAGTATTAATGAAATTAGAGGGATGGTGATTAGGCCAGGATATTAGGAAGTTTTTTATCACTAGTGGGCTAAAAAGTGGGTGGAAACAGAGCTGGGACTTCAAAATTAGTATAGGAGATTATTTCTTGGCGAATTTTTCCTCGAGGATTTCATCTTCTCATATGATGAAAGATTTTCCAATTAAGTTAAAAAGTGACTAAAAGTCGACGTTACTTGAAATTTTATTTGAAGGATAATAAATTGATGCAACATTTAAGGTAAAGAATATATGGTACATTGGAGGATTTTAGCTACTGACTATATGATTCCATGGTAGCTTATATATGGAAGTAATGATTTAGGCAGTTCTACCATACGTTAAGTTGTCTGGATGATCAGTTCTATTTGTTATGTAGTCAAGTATCATAATAGCATACTGATCGTAAAATAAGCCTAGATAAGAATGGACAGATATTTATTGGTTGACAAACACTTTTAATTATTTATCATGCATCCGATACCACTGCATGAAAAAACATATTATTTTGTAACAAACGTATTGATTTTTAGCCGGCACTTTCCTTGACTTTGTACACTCGTTTGTAAAATGTTTACCAGAGCATTTCAATAGTTAGAAGTGTTTCTATAATATTTTTTTATGTGCCCATATCCTTTGCAAAGAAAGAAGGCAGAGGAGTCATTGCACGTTTGCTTTCTTTATTATAAACGTTACAGACTTGATATCTGTAAATCTCCGATTCCTTCTTATGTCTTTGATAGGCGTGGTATGATGCAGATACTTTATGAGGAGTTGAAAAAGCTTTTCCTCTTTTTTTGGCTAGGTATGAAATTTTGCATTAACTTTTTGTTGGTATTCTTACATATTCAAATGATTGATTGGTTTTCGTTTGTATTGCAGGACCTTTTTCTTACCTTGCAAATTAATTGGTCAGTGCTAATCGGTTTTCTAACTGTGCATTTCGGTACATTTTTTTTACATTACACAAATAAATTGGCTGCGATTTTGTTTAACTTTGTACTATTTTTTTGCCTACAATCACTTAAAAACGATTGGAATAATCTTCCATGGTAGAGTGTTTAACCAAGTATGATGACTTCGACTTTGTTTTATTCGGAGAAGCTGCTGGACATTCCTTTGGTTTACTTGCATTTTATATGTTCCTTTTTTTATTTTTGCGGTTTTTTAAACCATATATGGGACTATGCTTTAAATCAGTTTTTTCTTTGATTACCTTTTAACCATTTCAAATAGTTTTCAAATTAGAGTTCCATACAGTTTTGTTTTATATGTATCTTCACTTAACTAAAATAAATTGAGTTTACAGAACTACTTTGCTACATATAATTTTATAAAAACCTAATAATATTGTAATTTTACTGTATTACTGAAGTAATTTTATCACGGCTACAATACAGCTTAGGTATGAAATTTTAAAATAACATATATTTCTATTAAAGAAAAATTGATATTGTTCATAAAAAATCAAAACAATTTCAAAAAGTTATAGTAGAGATCATTATCGATTTAATAAGTTACCAATTAGATCTAACATTTTATATTTTTAAAGACTAGATATTTGACGAACTGCACATTTAATCAGAATAATTATTATCGTATTTAATCTGATTCTAGAAATAAGTGTAATAACAATCGATCAAAAAATAATTCTAGCAGTAGCTTTAATACCAGGTATATACGAGATCTGTTCAAAAAGTATCGCGATTTTTGTGGTTTTTCAAAAATTATTTATTTATTCATGAATATCTATTTTGTCCCCTTCAAAGTAATCCCCACCAGATATTATACACTTCTGCCAACGTTTTCTTCCAATCCTCGAAGCACTTCAAAAAATCAGTTTTTGTGATCTTGTTCAGCTCCTCCTTCGATGTCGTCTTTATCTCCTCAATCGTATTGTAGCGTTGTCCTTTCATGGGGCTCTTCAGTTTCGGGAATAAGAAAAGGTCACAGGGGGCCAGATCTGGGGAATACGGTGGTTGCGGCATAATTATTGTGTTATTTTTTGCCAAAAATTCACGCACAAGCAACGATGCGTGAGCAGGGGCGTTATCATGGTGCAAAAGCCAATTTTGGTTCTTCTACAAATCCGTGCGTGTCCGGCGGATTGCTTCGCGCAACTTGCGTATACCTTGCAGATACTATTCCTTATTAACCGTTCTACCCTATGGCAAAAACTCATGATGTACCACGACCCTGCAATCGAAGAAAACTGTAACCACAACCTTCACATTCGTCCGAATGTGAAGGCTTCGGTCTCGGCCCTCGAGAACATTTTGTACCACCGATAAACGTTGCTTCGGTCCAAGGTAGCTTCATCATATACCACAGTCAACATTTGTAATGTTTCCGCTCAATTAATTTTGTTTTTCACACAAAATTTGATACAGATTCTTTGATCAATTTTTTGAAATGGGCAAAAATCGATCACGAGCCAAAACACGTGCAAGCAAAGCAGGCCGAACTTGTCGGCATAAGTGAGAGATATGAGTACTAACATAACGCCACAAATCGAAT
Source organism: Atherix ibis (assembly GCA_958298945.1). Classification (NCBI taxonomy): domain Eukaryota; kingdom Metazoa; phylum Arthropoda; class Insecta; order Diptera; family Athericidae; genus Atherix; species Atherix ibis. Next base: position 64,432,303 of record OY282606.1, on the reverse strand, counting down.
ATACGTAACCCGCGGAAATTTAATTCGCGATACTTTTTGAACAGACCTCGTATAGAAAAATATTGAAAAATTTGGGAGAAATTATTTAAATGCCATGAAATTTTATACTGGTATACACTTAATAGAAAATTTTATACTGACATTGAATCAATAAAAATAGCAGCTAACATCAGCTACCAATGGTAACGGAATAAAAATCACGCGTCTTATTGAAACTACGTCAAAAACCAATATAATTAAGACATTGCCCGAAATAAAACTTTAGCATTTAATTTCTCTATATAAATAGTGCAAATATGGTTGACTACTAATTAATCATTCTTCTACCGAAAGTTTGAAATAAGTGGAACAAAAGTATGCAAAGTAATTCTACTAAATGACAAAAAACCGATGCCATCATTCAGAAAAATGTGCTATCTACTATACCATTTATGATTAATTTAAGACATAATTAACAGTAAATATAAAAAAATATAATATATTCTAGTTTGAGGACGACTAGATTTTCAGTTTATATTATATGAAAGCTCCAGATATAAGCCATGTGTATTTATTATTTTGTTTAAAGTTCAATTATCAAACCAAAAAAAAATAAGTCTATTGGTAGAAATTTAACGGGTTTCTGAAACTATGTTTCAAAAACAGAATATAAACTTTCTTTTACACATTATATCTAACATGAAATTGTATCAGTACCAGCAGGCCAATTTACTAAAACTTAAAATGTACAGTTATTTTTTTGCAGAAATACGCAAAAATCAACAAAGTTTACTATACGCCAGCAATAAACTTTCAATTTTCAATCTTGATAATATTATCAAAAATCAGGAAAAGCTCAATAATTTACGATGCTTTTTGTTACAATGAAAATACCAACATGTCATGTGGGTTAATGGATATTTTATTATCCTCCCAGAGACGGCTGAATTCGATTCTTACTAAATGCATTAATAAAAAATGTGTTATATAATGTGGTGATATTCACATTTAAAACACTTCGTAAGAGAAACATATTCAAAGCATCCAAAATATATTCAATCAAAAAATAATTGATTGAATATATCATATTTTATAATATAATTTAGAATACTTAAATTTGATATATTTTTCGAATTAAATAAGACAATTATAGTTTTTCGTACAGTTAAAATTATTTTAATATTTGTTTAAATATATTCGCATTTAAAACACTATTTTAATAATAATAGGCTATTATACCCTAGGTATGTTTAACCCTTAAAAGCTAATTTCTTTGACATTTTAAATGATAGCTCCATCATTTAGAAATATCTGTATTTTATTATAGCCATCATTTAATTATGGAGGACGATATGATATGTTAGATTTGGTGAAAAAATCATCTTCAGCGAGCCAGTGGAGTACATCGGACTTCCCCGACAAACATTGATCCACCTAGCTACAGGAAATTTTTCGTAAAACTGCTGGATAGACTTAGCAATTCAGTTCTAATATTCACGGATGCAGCTGTTAATGGCAATACAACAACTTTTGCTATTAGTTGTGAGTTGTGGGCAATTAAAACGGCAGTTGAGAATGCCATCAAACTCCTAGTCAACAACAATATAGCAATATTTACTGATAGCTTGTTTGCCCTCAAAGCAATTCGAAGATTGTCAAATGATCCGGTGCTCAATGTGATTCATCGCAATCTATTTAACAATAGAAACGTCGAATAACATTCATGTTGGCATCCTTGGTAATGAATGGCTGACTGTTTGATAAGGGAGGCTATTCACCGTCCGGTGCTTACTGTGGTTCTATATTTACCATGCCTGCTGACCAAATAGCATATAATTTCTTTAGCCATTCGTAGCCATATAGACTGTTCTAGAAGTGGAAGATTTCTTTCCAAACATTGAGCTAACAATGCAAAACCAGTGAATACGCCAAATCTCTGCATGGTCATATAGAATGGCCTCTAGTTCTTATCTCAGTGAACTTAGAGAAAAAAATTATCTCCAAATTTTTGGCTGCATTGCTATTTAACAAGCAAAAAGTATTACTTACGTCATATATATAAGATTACTTTGATCAACTACATGTTTTCAACATCAAAAAAACTTTACTTATCAAATTATTTTTTGACTTTTATTATTAATGTACTCATAGTTCAAATGTCACTTGTTGTTATTACAGTTCCATAATAATATCTCGCAAATATGACAAAATCTATTCAAACAAAATTGCAATAAATTTTCAGTAACGAATAATATCAAATCGTGTTCATCATTTATTTTAACAACAACCAAAATAACGCTTTAAATTAAGTTTTCCATTTTGAAATAACCAATAAAATAATGAGAAAAGTATCAATAATTATTTACATTGTATTTAATTTTTACAGTACTATTCATGAAAATGTAATATATATTTTGTATTAATTATTATCGAAATTATGAATAAATGACACTCTAATAATATTATTTAAACAAAAGATATAATACAAAACGATATGTCAATTATAGTGCAAAATTTATTTACAAAAAAAATCGGTCCTTTATAGTAAAGAATATTTGTTTTGCTATAAACAAACAAGTGCGGACGATAACTTTTCTATAAAAGGTATTTTCAAAAACCTACTTTATTATGTTTTTTAAATACATAATTAAAAATTAGAACGAATGAAAAGATGCATTTTTAATAGGTAATTGATAAGTGCTCACTTGGATATAAAATTTATTGATTTAAAAGCAATTAAATCAAAAATTGAGAAAAATTTTCTCAATTTTTGATTTAATCGCAATTTGCTGGACAATTTTTCCGATTAACATATACTTTATAACATATAGCAGATATTTAAAATAGCATAAAAATTTTAACTTTATTGTTTAAAAAATGGATAATTTCTAATAAAAATCAGTTTTATTGCAATAAAATGTGAATTTTTAATATTCTAATATTTGACTACTGTTATTATATTGTATTATATTATCAATAAATATGGATTGATCAAATGGCCGATTTTTTAATCATGTTTGTGCCCGACATAATAACTAAATAACATAAATACAATAAGAAACTTTATGATTTTTTATGTGTGTTTATTTTTTACAAATAATGTTGCAGAAACCTTTCTTATATTTTATAAAAAAAAATTAATTTAAACTTATAATAGTTATTGTTAAAAAAAATACCAAGAAACTTGATGGAAAGCTTGTAGAATATTCCTATTATTGTCGTATTTCGAAAAAGAAACAAAATGTTCAAAAATCAATTGCATTATATTTCCATCTAATAGATTTATTATATTGAACTCCATGAAAAAAATTTAAATGGTTTTGGACGCATTTAAGATTATATCATTTGAGCATTCAATTGCTCGAGATGTTTATATTGCGGCAGAATTTTCATCGTCAAGCCCAATTTGAATTTCTAAGAAATGTATCTTCTGAACTTAAGAAATAACTGTCCCAAATATGAAATCTCCATCACGTCTTCTATAGACGTGGGAGCTCGGATGTATGTCAGGTAACATATTTTATTATATGGTAGTTTGTTCAAAAGTATTACTGGCAACCTTGGTTGATATTTAAAAACTACACGATCGGAAATAATTTGTAAGTTTTTCTTTTAGCTATAACAATGCATCAAGAATATTTATTTTCAACATAATACTGGATATATTTATTATTTTTATCTATAGTAAATATTTAATAATTAAACATAAATTTATATATGTTTGTAAAAAATAATTGACTGTCACAGTAAATAGAATTAACCAGAAAATTTTTTGAAAATATTTTATCTACTTTTTTGGAAAATTTTCTATTTTTTAACAAATTTTCTAACTCATCTTAAAGTCTGTAGCTATCAATCTTTTTATGCCATCGAATGGTTAGAAACCTAAAAATCACTAGGTAGGCAGACATATAAATAAAATTGTTATTTGCAATAATTTCAAAATAAATTTTGTAAAATTTAAATTACAATAATCTACTATCGTTCCAATTAATTTAATTGGAAAGTTACTTAAAGTACCAATACTTTCTTATTATGAAACTTATACAGGAACTTTTCGAAAAAATATTTTATCAAGTATTTGCACTTTTAACGGACACTTTTATTCCTTAAGTGATGCACAAGATTCATGATGGGAGTTGCTTCTTTCTTAAATGGTCCATATGAAACATTGTTATATTTTTGGGGTAGATGGAGTTATTAGGCTATAATCGTAGCTACTAAAATGGACTGACTACGGAAAACGTTCATGGTAGACACTTCATGTCTATGTGTTTGTACTGTACCACTTTATGTGTGAAGCATATCAGTGCTGAACTGATATTCTTTCGAGCCAGACTGGTTTCAAATGGAAAGAGATGGTTTGCTGTAATTATCCGTCTCTTATATATATAATTATTATAATTGTGATTGGTTATTAACTAGCAAATCAAAATTTTCGGCTGATAAATATCTTAATGCCAAATCGGTCATTTTAAGTAAAACTAAATTAACATTTTTCCTCCATCCCTCTCTCATCAAATAAAGGAAACTATTTTTTTAAAATGGCTAGCTAATACGTCCAAAGAGGAAATTATCAGCAACCTCATCAGCAACCTATGATCTCCCTTCTATAGATTCGCAGTGAAAACGTACTATCCCAACCCCAAGAAATATCGCAAAACATTGTAAGGCCTTGGAGGTATCTGCCAGATGTAGACTCATGCCTCATCCAGAACTACCATGTTCACGTACTTTTAACGTGAACTTCAAATTAAACTCGCACTGCGCTGAAGACCATTGTTGCCAATCGTACGCTGAGAAAAAAAACATTCTCAAAGTAACGACATACAACAAATGCTCCATGGCTACAGCAATAAAAATATACAATAAAACTGAAATGGGTGTCTCTACGGTTATAGTTTATTATTTAACGTGGTTTAGTTGCCCGCGCATAAGACCACGAGTCGCCTACGACTATAGGAATCGAGAAACGCTCAATCAACGCACCACCATTACTAGTAGTTAACAGATAGAATCAGTTACAAGCTGACTCTCCACCTGCTGGTGGCGAGGACTATCTAAACCTCTACTGTCATTTGCAGTGACAGTGCCCGAGATAAGTGCAATGCATTGCTACATTTGCCAGTTACCTCCCACTTGCGATCAGAAGACCGTACCCGCGACATGGATATTAACCACAACCACCACGTAGCTGCCAAATGGCGCCTCACCTCAATCGGGCACAGTATATTCTACTGTGGGGCTCCCGATCCCCGTGGTACCAATTTTTGTTTTAAGAGTACTTTGGTTTGTACTCCGCTCGTAGCGCTACGGTAAGGAATCTCGTAAATTCCTAGGCTCCGCTAGGCCAGCTCAGGTACGCGGGTTCGCTAAGACCCGAAAGTACAACCGGAATTGACCTTGGTCTTTCCGCCAGTTGTAGCCACCCTGCGTGTCATTCACGCACTCATTCATGCACCATTCTCATTCGTCTCAAGCATTCATATCTCTCTTTCAGACTCAACACACCACTCACATCCACACCCTCCTCATTCACCACGATTCCACACGCCTCCAAATCACGCAAGTCCACGTACAGGCCACACTCCACGAGAAGGTGCTTAACACTCTCCTCCTCCGCCCCATAAGGGCATCTAGCCTCCGTAGCCAGACCACGCCTATACAGGAACCCATTCATATTGCCGTGTCCCATGAGCAAATACCCAAGGAACAGACCAAATTCAAAATCATACGCAGAGGAAAAGCACACATCCGGTATGAACATGTACGTCCCTCTGCCATTCACACTCTCATCCCATCGTTGCTGCCATATCTCATGCATCTTGTTCAGGACCAGTACGCGCTGATAGCGCGGACTAAGATCCTGAACCTCATCATTCCCAACCGGACAACCTGCCAGCGGGATGCCCCACCGCAGACAGTAGTGGATACTTCCACGCAGCACCTCTAGGTCCCATGGAATTTCTCCCATGAGAACCTGCATCGCCTCAGTCGAGACGGTCCTACACACATTCAAACATGCATACGATACCATACGCTGCACTGAATTTATGGCCACCCTCGCATACTGGTGGCATATAGTATCAGCCCACATATACGACGCATACATCGCACATGAAACAAACACACTTCTGTACAGGATTTTCACCATTCTGGACCGAAGCCCCTATTCCTTGCGAAGCACTCGCACCAGCATGCCAACCAAACCGGCCACGCGCCTCCTCAGACTTTGCAAGTGAGGCCGAAAATTCAGCCTCTCCCCAACCTTCAGTCCAAGGTACTTCACTTCCTGCGCGTATTGGACACCCATCCTTTCCCCCCATTTACAAACCATATGCATATAGCGGCTTTCCGCCGCTTCCACCGCAGACCTACTCCCCCCCTCAATCAAGAGCAGAAGATCGTCTGCATATGCAACCACAACACAGCCGGCCTCCTCCAACTGCACCAAGAAACCATTCATCATCATATTCCAGACAGTGGGGCCGGCCACAGATCCCTGCGGACAGCCACGCACCATCTGGCGAACACCCCTCCCATTATTCCCGCACACTGCCGCATACCATTCATGGAAGTAACTCCGCCATAGCGGAGCCTCCTCGCATGAAACCTCCACTAGTCGCTCAATGATGCGATCCCATCGCAGGCAGCTGAACGCATTCTTGAAATCTACAAACACCCCACATACGTACTTACCCACACTTTCATCCACATACCGCCTTACCTGCATTCAGGCATCCTCAGTCGATTTACCTTTCGTAAATCCATACTGAGAGCCGGATACATTGAAGTCTGCCAATTTCACATTCAACCGTTGTACCATCATTCACTCGCGGACCTTGCCGAAAACTGGCAGTAAGCATATCGGCCTATATTTGGAGACTTGGGAAGGATGACCACGTCTCCCACTTTCCATTCACACGGAAACACACCACTCTCTAACCATCTAGTCATGGGGCACTTCTCACTCTCGTGCGCCAAACAGACGCATCAATTTCATCCCATCCAAAGGGCAGGGGGTACCTCCTGCCAACATTCACCTTCTCTTGCATTTCAATCCCAGGAAAGAATTCATTCATCAATGCATTCACGCTGTCTTCCCAATTATTAGTATACACATCATTTACTCTGATACTTGAAATATCAATCCGAGCACCTTTGCGCATACACAATCGATACACCAGACCCCATTACATCCCACTTTCCACATTCACTCACATACCGCTGCCAGTGCTATTCCTTGGCGAGTCTAATATTCGCCACGTACTCCGCTCTGGCCGCCCTGAAGGTCACACCTTCAGTGTGCGCATCTGCACCACGGCGCCTACATCGCTGGTAGATTCTACGCAATCTACAAACTTTTCTTCTTTCCACACCTAGCTCATGGTTCCACCATGGAGCCGATTTCCTATTCCCCTCTACTCTATCACGCAAACACCTGTCAGTCACCGCATTTACGCATCTGCATAGTTCGACTACCTTCTCCTCCAACCGCATCGACTGAAACGTCGCCAACTCACAAATCTCAGCCGCAACCTCCTCCTCGTAGACCATCCAGTCCACCCCACCGGTATGCCACCGCTTACCACGTGCGGAACTTTCACAATAACCACCCATTGGTGCAGTCACCACCAGTTCGATGAGGTTGTGATCGCTCACCCCCCACTCAGGTAATATTCTCCACTCATACTCATAACTGTCAGCAGAACGATTGCACAGTGTGACATCAATGTCACTCTGCCCATTCGGTCCGCTGAAAGTGTACCATTCACTGGGAACATTCACTACATTCATACCACTGGCCAGAATTCACTCTTCGAGTTGCCTGCCCCTCACACAACTCGGCTGGTCAGTGTCTCCCCTCTTGATATACCAGAGAGGAGAAACAGCATTCGCATCCATACCGATCAGTACAAGCGAACGTCCACACTTAGCCAAAACTGTATCGACATACCGCAGGTATGGCTCTATTTCAGAGCCAAACCTACAATACACCGACACAGCATAAAGCTCTACCCCTCCCTTCTTTACATAAAAGCACACACCAAGTTCGTTAGAACATTCGTCAACTCTCATTACATCCATACCCACACCAACGACAGAGACGGCCGAGTCAATTTTGCCCCCGGCCCTGGCACTGGTGAACGTCCTGGCGGATCTTCCCAATCCGCACACTGATCCATCATAGGAGTATGGCTCCTGGATCAGTGCTATATCCACCCCATTCTCGCACATATACACACTCAACTCATTCATAGCCGCAGCCGACACATTACTTTTAATTGGATGCACCTAATCATTTTAGGCAACAATCCTCATTCTCTCCCTCTCGCACAACCTTACATACACCGGGCAATCCTCCGACATGACGGAGTGCGTGCCCGGAAGACCACGCAGATGGCAGTTGCGGCAACACTCTATGTTCGGGCATTCCCGAGCAAGATGGTCACCGCTATCACACCTACTGCACAGCCTTCCAGCCCGCCTACAGCTATCACGGAGATGCCCGAAATCCAGGCAACCGTGGCACCTACGTACCAATTCGTATTCACGAATTCTTCTCTTGAAGCTGCTACACCAGCTCCGCGTTGTCAACCTCAGCCGGCACAGCGTTAATGACGAGCTTCGGCCTCGCCCTCTTTGGCGCACTGGTTACCAATCCAGCCTTGGCCAAATCAGCTGAATTAGCACCGCTGCTGCAAACATCCACCGCAACACCCTCCTTCACCGCCGAACATAACGGATGCGTACGTCCGCCAGCGACTTTACCGCCTCCAACACTCTCTTCGCGAAGGTTTGTGCTGGTGGAGGCGGCAAAGGCACCAGCTTCCTTGGCCTTGGAAAAGGCCGTGGCACAATCTAGGGATTTGCTGGTACGGCAGCTGGCGCAATGGCGAGGACCACCACCCCCATGCGGATCGGGTGAGCATTGCGACTGGTAGTCGCAACAGCAGCAATGCGTTGATACGGAGTTACCATCGCCATCGTCTCCAGTTACCATCGCCATCGTCTCCAGCCTGCAAGGCCGGCGTCAGCAGCCTTGCCCACAAGCAGCAGCACCGCACTTATGGCTGTAGGTGTTTTGTTGGTCTCCAAGTCAGCAACACCCTGCCTCACACTTTTAAGTGTGTCCTCTAATGAGGGCGCACTGGCTGCCTTCTTTCGTCGCTTCTGTGCCTCATCAGTGGCAGCTTCTTTCAGCACCTCTACCACCTCAGCAGCAGCTTCTTTCAGCTATACTTCCTTGAAGTTCGCCAGTGGCACTTCATCACTGGGGAAGTACTCAGCTTCGGCCAGGTCCAGTGTAAGACGCCTCTTCTAGGTGTCTCTATAGTACAATCCAACACTTCGTTTGTAGAAGCAGTCCGGGCACCATTTTATCCCGTCAAACCACTAGAATCCTCATCATCATTACCTGCCTCCAACCAACGCAAATCTCCAAAACCATAAGCTATCCAAATCTCCAATGCTTTAGGGAATCTATGATCATACCGTCAAAATCTACAAACCTCAATTTACAAATAACTTTAACCCCCTCACAACCTAAAACTGAAGTCTGGAAAACCAGACATAAGCTCTAAAAAATGTTTTTTCTAAGAGTATGGACCGGCAATCTGGTGAACAGTAAGCGGCTTGCCTTTTAGTAAACCTCTTAATGTTCACAGCTTTATAGTCCAGTTTTTCTACATCCTATATTTTCCTCTGTTTATACATCTCTATTTTTTTGGAACTTTACTGTTATAGTATTTAGATTACCTTATTCTTCCCTATGGTGAATATCCGTAGTAATGGTGTAACTAACAAGTTTAGATATTCCATTTTGCAATGGAACATCTACGAACCTACTGCTAAAACAGTAGTTAAATAAGTATTGATTTAGCAGTTTGCAAAAAACAAAATTACCCTATTACTACTACCAACCTATTTACCAGCAATATAAATACGTATTTTTCAACAAAAATTATAACGCAAAAGAGGTGGTGTTTTTTTCTCATACATCCCTTCATCTTTTTCTCCAAAATTCAAGTTTCCACAAATTTTTTGACAATCCACATTGTCGTAATTATTGTCCCAAAAGTTTTTATTGTAAATATATATATTGACCACAGCCTGCCTTTTTCATCTGCGGATAGGACAGGTCTAGTTAGCCAACTACCCAAAAACACCATCATCCTCAGAGAATTTGACCCACACTGTCAGTTTTGGGGCTCTTAAAGAAACTATTGGCATTGAAAATGTTCGAGTAATGATTCAATCCCACTAACTCGAGTCACATTTTATTAAATAATGGACCCCGACCTTTTCTTCAACAAGATGAACTGAATTCATCATCGAAATCCATCGTAAATACCTTTCCTGAAGAAAGCGATCATATACCCATTATTTTGGAAGCACGCATGGTACATCCTAATACAAAACTAATTTTGCGCTTCATGGAAAGTCAGGCACACTGAGATAGGCTTAGGTCTGTGGTCACTACGACTATGGACACTGTAACATTAGAATATTCTATTAACCAGGAAGCAAAAAATATGGTTGCTATTCTGAGACATGCATCTTGTGAGTCTATACCATTGTCGTTCAGCGCATCTAGGTACCGACCTATTTGGTACTCACAGGAAATGGCCACATTTAGATATTAATATACAGAAATGACCATGAAGAATCTGCATATTAATAACACTATTAACCGATTGAACTCTATTATTCATATCGTGAAGATTCTGGTTCTTAATTAATGTAAGATTAGCTAATGTGAGGCAATCACTGGCTATTCCCTCATTTTATACATCAGAATTACAGTAGTGACGTAAGTTGATGCAATGGACAATCGTGCAGACTCAACTAGTCACTGGAGTACACGGAACTTCCCCTATGGACTCTATCCTTATTTGAGAAACTGATCGAAAACTCGTCTGAGACTATATTTATGTATCTCCAATTAACGTTATATATAAAAACGTTTATTCTTCAGAGTATTCCCTTTACATCACTTAAAGCAAATATTTTTCACCCCATTTGATCTTCGAAAAGATATCCAACCATCCTTCCTCTCGAATTTCAAACCATGATTGAGAGCAAAGTTGAGGGTTGTCTACGTCTCTCAGCAGGCATAGTAAGGCAATCGATGTTTGAAATTATTTCTGGAACTGCTGGATAGACTCGGTTAGTCAATTCTAATATTTACGGATAGCAGCTTTTGATGATTATATAAAATATTTTGCTGTCATCCAGCTTATTGGCAATACACATCGAGTATACAATGGAATTTTTCCAGTTATAGGTTCGTTATTCTATGACAATAGAAATATCGAGTTGCATTACAAGTGTTATAAAGAATTTAAACCAGAACGTTCATTTTGCGCTACCATATATAATGGAAAATTCTACAGGAACTATCATACCTTATAATAGAACATGTTATAAAATGTTGTTATTAAATCTATTGTATTATGTTATTGTACTAATAACTATCATAAATTTACAAAAAATGTATGGTTATAAAAATAAAAAAGTAACAAAAACGTTTGTGCTCATATGCAATTAATGTCGTTAATTGTCACAATGACTAAACCAGTTTCATACCATAATTTAAAAAAAAAACAATTTAAATAAAAGTAAAATTAAAATTAAGGTAGACACATTTAATTTCTAATAAAAGAACAACTCTTAAAATATTAGAAATATGTTCAATAGATATGTAATAAAATTTAGCAATGAAAGAAGTCGAAACGAACTAATACTTTAAATTATTCAGTGATTTGACTGATACTTGATTTTATCTAGCAATTATTCAGTGAAAGAATCTATAAAGCACATGTGTTGTCAAGATTATTTTAGAGAAATTATTTAACCATATGTATTTTATAAAATGCTTATTTCTAAAGGTCTCATACGAGTATAGAACATAGATGATGTAACTTAATAAAACAATATATTTTCTATGGCTTAGGGGGCTTTTGTTACGGTAATTCTGAAAATATGTAATAAATATTTGGCTTATTATATAAATTTAACTAAAACGTAGAAGATTTTGTGAATTCATTTTATTGTATCTAGTATTTTATTGAGATTATAACTTCGAGCCACGGTAATCATACATGGTTAATTTTTCTACATATTTGATAAACAAGTTGAAGCGGAAATTTATTATGATATTCACGGAAATAATACAAATGTTGAATCTATAAATAGTTTATGAGTGGAATCAGACTGGCTCTTATTTTTCTCACTACTTGAATATATTTTATATGTTATACACATAACTTATACTTTATTTCTTACGTTTTTTTATTTTTAACCAAAATTTCAAATTTACTGAATCTTGTATATGTATTCAACTGACAAAACTAATTAAAAAATGACAATACCTAACATTATTAGACTCAAATTTAGTATCGTGAAGATTTGCAAATTTCCGTACGAAATCTCATTAGCTGTTGCATGTGTATTTGCATTCGTTTCCATATGCAAAAAGCTCAGCAACATCAATTTTTTGTTAATTTTTGCAAACATAGTTGCTTTGCTGTCCCGAAATAGATTGCTTTCTAGTTATTAATTTAACTAGAGTGATACTCCATCCTATAAGGACCATTAGACAGTAGTGATCTATAAACAATTTTTTATTTATTCGCTACATTTTAATTTAATTTAACTTTTGTGGTATTTTTTCAATTTTATTAATAAATACCACCTTGACCAAAAAGCGCTCCCATCGTTCCGATTTGAGTTTTGTTTTTTTTTAAGTTGGTACATCTGTTGTTGATATTCCCTCTAAATCTTAGCTTTTTGGTCAAGGTGGTATTTATTAATTTATGGATTTAAATTTGCAACATTAAACTTGTATTAAATTTTGCGTAAAAAACGGATTGAATGGTGCGCGAACGTTGGAAATGTTGGAAAAGTGTTTCGGCAACGAAATGGTCGTTTACCAGTGGCACAAGCGGTTAAAAAGTGGTCGTGAGTCAATCGAAGATGATGAACGCAGTGGCAGACCATCGACATCGAAAACCGACGAATACATTGATAAAGTAAAAGAAATGTTGGTCAATAACCGCAAATTAACCATCAGAGATATAGCGGAGGACTTGAACATTGCCTATGGATCCGTCCAAGATATTTTGGTTTATGATTTGGGTTTCCGTCGTGTAGCAGCAAAGTTGGTGCCAAAAGACCTCAAATTCGTGCAAAAAAGAGATCGTATTGACGTCGCAAAAGACATAATTTGCGAGGCTGAATCCGATCCCACATTCATCAAAAGGATTATTACTGGAGACGAGACGTGGGTTTATGAGTACGACACGCAATCCAGACATCAGGCAAGTGAATGTCGTTCACCAAATGAGCCGAGACCAAAAAAACCACGTCGTTTTCAGTAAAAAAAAGAAGGCAATGCTCACGGTTTTCATAGATTACAACGGTGTAGTGCATCAGGAATTTTTGCCAGAAGGGCGGACAGTAAACAAAGAGTATTATTTGGGCGTTATGAGACGTTTGGGTGAAGTAATTCGCCGAAAGAGACCAGAATTGTGGGCAGAAAACTCGTGGATTTTGCACCATGATAACGCACCGTCGCACAGTGCCATCATTATTCGTAATTTTTTGACGAAAAATGCAACAAATACCATCCAACAACCACCGAATTCACCTGATTTGGGTTCCTGTGACTTCTTTCTGTTCGATCGAGTTAAAAACCATTAAGGGGAACGCGTTTCAACAGCCGAGAGGCAGTAATGGAAAAATCGTAGGAAGCACTGATGGACATACCGAAAACCGAATATAAGAAATGTTTCGAGGATTGGATCAAGCGCTGGCATAAGTGTGTTAAAGTCGATGGGGATTACTTTGAAGGGGACAACATAGATTTAGATGAATAAACTTGTATTTTTAACTTTCTGAATAAATTCCGGTAACTTTTTGATCAAGGTGGAATGTATTAATAATTAAAATTAATTAATAACTTTAATTATTAATACATATATTTATGAATAAAATAAATAAAAATAAATTTGATTTATAAACATATGTATTAATAATTATTGAAAACATTATATAGGTACACTGGAGCGGTCGGCTGGTTTTGGCGTATTTTCAACCGACTCTCAATTTGTTTTTCCGGCTTATTTGGTTGAGTGCGGGCTTAACTTAGTTACTCAGCTATTTAATTATTTTAGACTTCATATTTATTCTGCTTATGAGAATAGTAAATAGTAACTAGTATAAGTGCAAGATCAGCTCCTCGTATACCTTTGCGCCAGATGGAAATACTCCAAACAATAACCCAAACTTCCATCACAACAATAACTGAACTAACCCGAAATTTTCTGTACTAAGCAAATTAATGTCAATCCCTTCCAACTTAAGCTACCTATCATACGCACTTTTTAATAATTTTCAGTTGAATTAAATCAAAGATTAAAGCGAATCATCTATATCCATTTAAAATTAGTTTGTCTCTTAATAATATTAGTAATGACATAATAAAAATAAACGATTAAATTTATAAATGCCAAATAGGTCAAATTTAATGATATAAAATGAATCTTTTTCCTCCACGGAAAGGGAACAATATTTTGTAAGTAGCTAGCTAATATGGCTAAAGAGGAACTCCACAGCAACAGCAGAATATAATATGGTAGAGGCTATAAAAAATTATATCCACACGCGATTAATGGTAAAAAATCTTTCTTGGATATCGTTTTAATATTCGATGACTACGACCTTCCTTCCACTATAATTATTTTATTTCACAATTTGCAGTGAAATTCTAACTAGCAACTACAGCGCCATACGCAAAAACACTGAAAGGCCTGGGAGATATGTCCCAAATGTGGATTCGAGCCCCACACAAAACAGCCATGCACGCGCACTTATTGCGTGAACTGTAAAATAAATGCACATTCCTCAGGATATTGTTGCTGCCCGCCTTACGCATTCTCAAAAATTAGATTGACAAGAAATGTTGCATAGCTACAGCAACAATATTTTTAAACAAATCACATGGGTGCTTCCACAGTACCGCGTAATACCTCATTTTCAGAAGTAGTCCGTACGCCATTTGATTATGTCAAAACACCAAAACTCTCATCAACGTTAGCAAAGTATTTTACGTTCATCTCACCATTCCCATAAGCACCTTCTCCATCCATAAGCACCTTCCCATAAGCACCTTCTCCATCCAATAATTTTGAATCTCCTTCTAAAAAAGCTAATAATCATAAGCTATTCAAATCTCCAATGCCAATTATGGACAAAACAATAATTAATTCAGAAATTAACTCTGCACATAAATCTATTGGCATACCGTCAAAATTGCCAAGTCAAAATTCCCAAACACCTTTAATTCCTCCCAATCTAACAGCGTACAAGTAGCTATATTTAAGACAGGGATCATTTTATGTTACACGTGGAAGTTTTTTTAAATAACTGCTCATTAGCAATTAAGTAAATAAAATACAATTTTATAATTTATAGTTTACAGACTGATTATATGGTCTTTAGTATTATTTATGTAATATGACGTCGTTCAAATGCCTGCCTCCTGGCCGCGGCGCAAAGGCGCGTTCTTTTAAGCACATTTTCGGAGACTTCTGGTGTTATTCAGCAATAAGCATCAAGATTGTGGGTTGTTTATTAGTGTACACCTTTTCCTTCAAGTAAGAAATCGAGATGGTTAAAATCAGGAGATCATGGGGGTCAGTCGATATTACCACTTTTCGATATTATTCGGCCGGGAATCGGCTGAATATACACATAGTTGTGTATGACGTGGTACAGCCTTGTTGTAACCACATATTCTGTAGATGTAATAGATCCAATTCAGACGGAAGAAAGTTTTCCAACATATCCCGATAGCGTTTACCAGTAACTCTTACAGCATTGCCTCCAGCATCCTCAAAGAAATATGACCCAATGATGCCACCGGCCAAAATTCCGCATCATACAGTTACTCTATGATGATGTAGTAGTGTTTGGTGTATCAGTTGAGGGATTTCAGGGTCCGTATAGTAGATATTCTGTTTATTAACAAAGCCAGCTAAGTCAAAGTGTGCTATGGCGCTCATAATGATTTTTTAGATCAGAATGGATTCCACCGGATATGTCAGATGTGCTCCACTGGCTAGTCTACTGCACCAGTTTACCGCTATCTCGACTAGCTTTTTCCCTGCTATTGGTACACTACCACATATAGTGAGGAAATATAGTAAGGTTCTGTCCAAAAAGGCGTTGGTTATTCGAATTGCCTCACTTTGTCTTACCTTACTTTTGCTGCTGCTAACATTTTAAGCATTCGGCATTGTTAATATGAAAATTCCATTTTCCT
Organism: Atherix ibis; assembly: GCA_958298945.1. NCBI lineage: Eukaryota > Metazoa > Arthropoda > Insecta > Diptera > Athericidae > Atherix > Atherix ibis. The sequence goes on along the minus strand of OY282606.1, from coordinate 64,415,997 downwards.
CCACGAGTAATTGAGATATACAGAATTTTCATAGAATCTTTTGGGTGGGGAGGGAAGAAGCCTAATGATAAATCAGATACACTACAATTTTTTTCCTGCAAACATGAAGGAAAGTTGGATTTGATGTATAGATTACCGTACCGTTTATGCTGCTCTAAGTGTTGATGTTGCGGATTTCGTTATTAATTTTTTGTAGAAGATCAGTACCAGATGCAAGTACAAAAATATTGTCAGCATATATGTAATAGTTGAAGAATGATAGGAGGTGGGAAAGGGGGTGAATATATATATTGAATAGATTCGTAAATAGAGGGGATTCTTGTGGAATGCCGTATTCCATTTCGGGTGTTGACGAAAAAGAGCGTTGGAGCGTACCGTGAAGGTTCTACCAGTTAGGTAGAAAGGTATAAGTGCCAATATTGCACAGTCTACTCCCCATTCTACCATCTGTAAGAGTACTCTGTATGTGCAAATTCGGTAATATGCCTTTTCTAAGTCGAAAGATAACAGTAAACACAATGTCTACGTTTGTAGCAATTATGGATTGAATGTTGGAGTTCAAGTGGAATACCCAGAGTTCTCCAACCCGGCTTGTAGGCATGTTGTTGGAGATTGTTTCTATTATCAAATTCCTAGTTAAGTCTTATAGCTAAGTATCTTGGAAGTACGAGGCAATGATGAAATTGGTCTAAAGTTGTTAGCCGAAGAATGGGAGAGATTTTTCTCAGGACATCGCATGCCTGCCTTCCAGCAAGTTGGAAAAGTAGGTATTTTCAGAATTTTGGTGAAGAGGTTGACAATTCTAATATAAAAAGTCGAAGGTGGTTCTTTAATAATTTTAAACGAAACCTTGTCTCTGCCAGGTGTAGATCCCTTGAAAAAAGTTGAACTTCGCAAGCGTTACTGGCTGGTTCAAGATAAGGGTGGAGGCTGACGGTATAGGCGAGATATTTTTCGTGAATTATTGTTCCTCTCTACGGCACAAATCACTAAGGTGATTGTTGGATGAAAGCGAGGTCCAGACCTGTGCCAGTTTATCAACGATAGCTGACGGGTAGAATATAACTCTATTCTCAGACTCAATAGATGTGATAATCCCATTTTTTTGCGACCAAGAATGCAGTTAATACCTCTCCATGCTTATTGCGGTGAAGTTCGGGAATCAATTGAGGCAGAGAAGTCTTAATTCAATGAGATTCGCCGCACTAAAAAAAAGAGAGTATTCTTTCCAGGCCATATTTCTTTCACGTCGTAATGTTGCGATTTCGTAGGAATATCATTTAGGTTGTTGCTTAGACATTCCAGCTGAAGAGGGAGTTGTCCTAGCAGCTGTACGTTTTCATGAATTCGGGTAGTTGTTATTTTCCAGCTAGTCTGTAAGCACAACTAGTGTCAGCAATTGAAGTTCGATATCCGTAGTTGTTGAGTTGATGGAACGTCCACGTGCATTATCGGTCATCGAATATATTTGCTTTCTCCCCTTTTAATCAACTTTTATTGGATTACGGCTCAAAAAATTTTTTGCAAACAAAGCGGAGCATTCTGTAATTGTTTTTTGCAGACCCTATAATATTTGAATACTGCATTCGTGTAAGGTTTTTAATGCACTTTCCTGCTCGCCATCCTAATATAAAGTAGTTTCTTTGACCAGCAAAATTTGCAAAGTATTTCGGCCGATCACTACTTGTGTGATCCGTTTCAATTCTTTGATGGTATTGGCGTGTGACTTGATTCATTATTTAGCTCATTTCCACTAATTAAATGAATATATTTCCTTATATAACGAAAATTTAAAATACGTTTCTCTCATTCGTCTAAGATTCGAGATTTTATTATATTTATAAAGCATTTTAGATATTGACTCACTATTGTATGCCAGAGTGCAACATCTGCACGTTCGTCATTCAACAATACAATATTTAAAATTATTTTCTGTATACATAGTAGGATGGAGAGGTATTTTGTAGTAAATAATGATATTTATTTAGGAACAATAGGTGTTAAATTTGACATAACAGATATTAATAGATTAATAAAGGATATTAGCCATTTTTGAATTTTTTGGACTAGAGTATTAGTAAGTTGTATTAATATAGATTGAATATACTTAAAGAGAGGAATGAAAAGGGAATATACAAACTATTGTCGTTGTTGCAGCTGCTATTTATGCGGTTCATACCCGATAAGCAAATGATAAATTTGACTAATGAGTTGCGGATTTTATTAGAAATAAAGATTCTCACATAGCTTTTGCTACTGTAGTAATAAAAAGACCTAGATTTATAGCAGTTTTACGTATATTTGATGATACTTCATTACTCATGAAAAATAGAAATATATGGACTACTACAAGATAAATATTATCTAAGAAAAAAATAATGCACGCTTTACGAAAAACTGATGACACCTGCGCCAAAATTTATCTATTTAAGGCAGATGCATTTGGTGAACATCTTGCACAAACATTTACTCAATATAAAGGCATAATGTTATTGTACTAAAATTGAGACAGAACTATCCATTTCCTTACCCATGTATCTTCCCTTAAAGAAAATCACATCTTACAAAGTTTGCAACTTAATCAAACTCTTTTCCAAAAACGAAACTCCTAGCTATGATTTGATTACATCAAATACTGCTCAACAATTTTCTAGAAGAGCAATAGTTTTCGTTTTTATACTATGGTATATAATTCTATTCTTCGATCAATACATTACATAATCCTCTGGAAATTTTTCTATATAAAAGTAATCCCTAAGCCCCATAAGTTAATAAGCCGCTCCACTACCTACAAACCGGTAAGTCTCCTTCTAATCCTCCTAAAAGTCTTTTCAAAGTAGGCCTCTGGAAACTTAAGAGGATTAAATTAACTCTTCAATATTTATCCGGTATTGGCTGGTGTGCCCCAGGGAAGTATACTTGCACCCATCCTCTACAATATTTATGTATCCGAATCTTCTATACTTGGACCCAATTTCTACAATATTATATATCCGGTATCCAAATTCCTTCTCTACTATATACGTCGATGATACAGCCTGTCATGCATCTAGCAAAAATTCCTAACATGCTTCTGAAATTATTCAAATCCTTCGGAACTAGTTTACGAGGTGAAAAGTAAAAGTAAAAAGAATGTAAATCTACTCACGGAGCTTTTACTCTCATGCCGTGGACCATGTTCTCTCATACTCGTATACCTTAGTGACAGCAAAATAGGAAAACACAACGAAGTTCAGTACCTAGGATAAAGCTTAGAAAAATGCGTAAAATGGAAACCACATACAAGACTTAAAACACAAGAACTAAAAAGATGATATCTACAAATACTTCGACTTCTAGACAAACATTTTAAACTTACTGTAGACAAAAAAAAGTATTTTTATACAACGACCTACTGAAACCAATATGGACTTACGGACTACAGCTCTGGAGTCCTACTAAGACATTCAATTCCCGTCGAATTCAATATCTTTAATTAAAAATAGGCTGTACAATTGTCGAAGTTCTCTTTTATGTTTGTAATACTGTTATATACCATGATCTCAAACTCCCTTTTGTTCATGATGTTACTACGTCTCGTTATTAAAAGCTCCATTCTCATATCTTCAATCCTATTAATCGCTTTGTTCAAGAACTATCCTCCATTTTCTTTCTCAAAAACACTCATCGAAGACTTAGCATCACTGGTCGGGTAATTTACTAAAATACTGAGGCCTAACATAAACACACGCTAGCAGGTGGAACTTCGGTAGATGGTTGCTCCCCATAGCCTTTCACGTTAATTAATACTAAAATTCAAATCTACTTATTGCTATGTGTATTTATGGATATCTGTAAAAATTAAAAAAAAAATTCTCGGTAGATTTTATTTCGTTATCCGTAAATAGGTTTCACTGAAACTTTTACAGCACAAACACGGTTGACGGGCTACCAAAATCACGCCTAAATTGACATCGATTTGACCGGCGAACTAGTTTTCTGAAACTGTTGATTAAACAGTTTTAGCCTCACTTTCACTAATATTGAACAAATTATATTTTAAAAATATAATTAATAATACTCAGTAATTAATAAAAAATCAACTAATTGTGTTGAACTTATTTTTTTTTATTTAAATAAAATGAATCAGTTATTTATATAATACTATAAATGAAATTATTCAGCTCGGATAAAGAAAATAAAGGTCTGATACTTACGGCAATCAATTTGTCTAGAGTACATTAACAAATAAAATTTACATCCATTTTGGAAACAAAACCTTTTTTTATAAATAAATTATTTGGGAAAAAAGTAATACCCGAAATAATCTATTACAGCGAGTAATAAAAATTCATTTTTATGGTATAAGTGTACGCGTTTTTAAAGCTATTATATACTCGACTAGTGCATTTAATTAAAAATAATATATTGTAATATAGTATATGTTGTAATAAAATATAATTATCTACTTTTTTCATTAAATAAAGTAATCTAAATTGCACATTTCAAAATATTATATTTAATGAAAGAAGTTTATTTATTCCAAATATACATCGTGATGAATAGTATCAAAAGTTTAGAGGCTCATTTAAATTATTAAAATATATTTTCATTTTAGTCTATTATACATAATATTATTCAAATGAACACATAATTAATCCACTAAAAATAATGAATTTAAATAAAATACATTAAATAACAATCATATTGTACTTACTCGATTTTTTGTGTCCAAAGTCAAACTCCGTTTTGCTCATACCATTATTACAAATAGAAATAGTTGCATTATGCTATAGCGTAATAGGGAAAGATTCCTTTCCTTTAAAATATTTAAGTGTCTGCTAGTATTAAAACCAATAATAAAACCGTAATTGGTGTTTCCGCCCCATACTATTGGCCATAGTCTACCAAATTATGTCTGACTGAAAATATATAATACGCACAATAATTTGTTTGAAATTTTATGATTTCAAGTAATTTATATCACAAAAACATATCAAATATTTAGATTTCTTTTACGTCAAGCAAAAATTATTCATTTACAAAACGGCTTATACTCTCTACTTTTTAGCAACAGTCGCTTACTTATCTCCACTCAAGCCATATCTCACGATTTTATTTATCCCACGAGAAACATTTCAAATTTTCAATGTTTTAAGCATCATCAGTAAAATTATACTTTTCAAAGTATCGTAGTATATTTGTTGTATTTTATTCAACTATAACTGAAATTGAAATGTAAAGATATGAAAAGGTTGAGCTAGCACTAACTTTAAACTAAACAACTCAGAAAAGTTATTATTTGCATTTTTATGCAATACTTTATACGTTCATACTCGTAATAATAAATCAATATCATTTTTGACATGGCATTTTTATCTTAAACTGAACAGAGATTATATACATTATTTATTTCATCATAAACAGAAAGCTTTTTTTATCATTAATATTTTATTTTATTGAATAATGTAACTACCAGATTGTTTTCCAGTTTTTGCTGGGTTTTTACTACTTTACTTTTAGATATCTACTAAAATTTCGACAAACTTTAAGATATTTCTTAATATTGTTTTAATTTGGAAGGAATAATTTGAAAAATGTCTGGTGAATATAGAATATTTCTCTGCGTTATTTTGTTTGCTAAGCTCTGATGTTTGCCTACACATCTATTAAAATATATAAGGTTTTTCTTTTTTATGATAGTAGACTATATTTTAATTCAGATGAATTTATTATTTGACCGCTGGTTATGAATTCATACAAAATATTTATACTGTTATAATTTTATTATGCTGAAAACCATACTTATTGTGATGAGCTAAATGCCTCATTTCTCTTGGTTTCTTTTTTAGTCTATATTTACTTATAAAGCCAGCATTTTATCCCTTATACCCATTTCCTTAAGAAATGAGTTGATTTTCTAGTGTTTACGTGTCAAATAAATAATTATTTATTTGGCACAAAACTTTGAGTTTCGCTCTTAAGAATGAGTGTACTTAAAATTTGTAAATTTACTTAGTCCCATTTAGCTATCATTGAAAATCAAACCTATATATTTATCCATATTAAGTTTTAAGACCAATGTATAATTACAGAAGCATCCATCATATTTTTATGCGAGGTCCCTTGGCATATAAGAGATACTAAACTGTAGTTTTTAAGAATTTCATAGATCCACTAGACCATTGTATGTATATATAAGAAGAGAGTTTTATTTGAATATTAGCTGTCTAAAAACGTTTGAAACGTTAAAAAAACGTTCGTTTAAAGCACCAATTTTAGTATAATCAAATAACAATACTGAATTTGTAGATGTTATGAAATTAAAAGAAATAATTATTTGACCAGGAGGAAACTACAGGCTGTAGTAGAATAACTGCAGAACTTTAGTAAACATTTTTCTGGGACAGAATTTATCCTTAGAATAAATCATAATGCATTAAAGTGGTTGGTTTCATTTAACCTAGAACAAATCTAGCAGTTTGATTCTGCCACAGGTCATCATTGCAAAAATAAAGTATAATCGTATAAAGGAGCTCTGCATAGCAGGAAAGATAGTAAAGACTACTAAGACTAATTCTGCCAGCAAAGAGTGGAGTACTCGTAATGAAATGCTAAGGCATGCGTAAGAGAATGATGACTATAGTGATTAATTTGGTTTCGTTCGTCGGATGGTTTTAACATATCCGACGAAATTCGTTGATCGGGGTCACCAATATAAAAATTGTGGCTACCAGCTGATATGCATTTTACATAACCCCGCTGACAACAATCATATATTAATGAGTTGAATTCAGCTATCCAACTTATTTATTTAAAATTTATAAATAGAACCGAAAACAAAATAATTCTAATATAATCTTTTGGGCAAGAGAAAAAACTTTTAATGAAGTGTAGTAAAGTATGATCGGATCTTATATAAAATTCAATCAAAGAAGAAAGGTGAAGAAATAGACATGTTTCTTTATGAGGGAAAGAAGGTAATTTGCACGATGATCATAATGTGGAAGCTGACGAGAGCCGTATGGCCGATTACTGCAGTGATGTTCGTTTGCGACGATGACAAAAAAATTCCAAAAAGAAGCAAATGTGGTTGAATAAAATCAGGTATGAGAAATGTAAGAGCAAAAAAGATTCAATTCCCAGTAACATCCACGTGAAGAGATATTAAGAGACATAAACATTAAAAAAATATAATACATTTGTGTGTCTGAACTGTTGTCGAATTTAATAAAAATTATATATAATATGTGTGATCATAAATACAGAAAAGAAAAATACAATCTGAAAATACAAAGAAATAAAATATATACTTACATTATATATTTTTAAAGACAAAAAATAATACAGACGTAAAGAAAAGTTAAATAAATTATATAACCGAAATGCAAAAAAAAGTTATAGCGCTTCATATATTGGTATGTACGAGTATAATACATATTACACGAGGTCTGTTCAAAAAGTATTGCGAATTTTGAATTTCCGCGGGTTATGTATATTCGATTTTCGTAGCGTTATCTTGGTACTCATGTTTCTCAATTATGCCGACAAGTTCGACCATTTGGAATGTTCAGGTAATTTTTGACAGCTGCTTTGCTTGCACGTGTTTTGGCTCGTCTTCGATTTTTGCCCATTCCAAAAAATGGGTCAAAGAATCTGTTTCGGGAACAAGAAAAAGTCACATGGGGCCAGATCTGGGGAATACGGTGGCGGCGGCCAAAAATTCGCACACAAGCAATTAGTGTGTTGTTTTTGGCCAAAAATTCGCGCACAAGCAACGATGCATGAGCAGGGCATTTATCATGGTGCAAAAGCCAATTTTTGTTCTTCCACAAATCCGGGCGTTTCTGGCGGATTTCTTCGCGCAACTTACGCATAACTTGGAGGTAATATCCCTTATTCACCATTCTACTCTGTAGCAAGAAATCATGATGGACCATGCCTCTGCAATTGAAGAAAACTGTAAGCAAAACCTTCACATTCGACCGAACTTGGCGTACTCTTTTCGGTCTTGGCTCGTGCGGCAGCTTCCATTGAGATGATTGAGCTTCGGTTTCCACGTCATAACCATAAACCTATGGTTCGTCATCAGTTGTGATCCTCTGCAGCAAATTCAACAGCTCCATAGCAATGTTAATGCGATGCGGTTTTTGGTCGAAAATGGGCAAAAATCGAAGACGAGCCAAAACACGTGCAAGGAAAGCAGCTGTCAAAAATTAACTGAACTTTCAAAATGGCCGAACTTGTTGGCATAAGTGAGAGACATGACTACCAACATAACGCCACAAAAAATCGAATATACGTAACCTGCGGAAATTCAAAATTCGCGATACTTTTTGAACAGAATTCGTATATATATTGTAGATGCATAAATATATTTAAACAAGAGTGAGAAGTACATGTGTATATGTAAATTTTTTTTTAACAAACACAATAAATTTGTGCATGTAAATTGATTATTTTGTTGTATATCAATTTTTTGTCATCTTTTATTAATATTATTAGTTTTTATCATAAAATAATGAATTTAAGTTAACTTTAAATTTTTATTGAAGCTTCATCCTCCCCAGAGGCACTACATTCCCCTCTAAAGGGCTAAATGAGAGATAATCGTGTAGAAAATGTGCTCTTCAACTATATTTAGTATTAGAATCGGTTCTTAACTATATTATTAAAAAATAAAAAGGCATATTTTATATAATTACAGTAATGGAAAGAATATAGTTCAATTAATTGTATTTAAATAGAAGACTTATTCCAATCAATTACAAAATAAGCAGGCATAAAAATATTTCTAATTTAAAAATTTTAATTTCGCAGACCACGAAAATTATAATTAAAAATTTTTTAAAAAGTATTATAAAATTTTATTCCGAACTATCAATTAAAGAATGAATGCCGATCTTTCTTTTCAATATAAATCCACAAAGCTTTAATCGATTAATTGACTAATATACTCAATCAATAGAAAAAAGATTTTTTATATTTTATACAATCGATTTTGAAATGATGGCAATTATAGAGAATAGTTCACTAAAAACAGATTTAATCTAACTTTGATTTAATATTTAATACTAAAGATGTTCAAATCTAACTAAAGCAATTTAAGAAAAATGGGACATAACTAATATTAGGACATGAGAAAATATGTAAGCTATATAGTCGTATTCAAGATCTTATATTCGACGGCTAAGCTTTGTTCCTCAATTTTTTTATTCTTCGCTTAATTGTTATTCTTTAACTTACAAACAATTTAAAACGATTTTGTTTTTATTTGTTTACTTATTTTTTTTCTTTAATTACGCGAAACAATCGCTCTAAAATAAACTGAAGAGTAACTCACTAACCCATGACAACTGTCGAGATATAGCCATCGTCGACTACTTATGCTGCATACAAACTCTCTGGCGCCCTGCTGTCGTTATTCTTGCCGCCGCCGTCATTGCCGTTGTTACTTGTACCAATTCTAGTCTACTGCACTATTAAAGTTTTTTGTTGTTGTTGTTGTAAGGTCTGTGAGACAAGAGCCAAAGGCCATTCTATAGTGCCACGACCATGAAGCCATTTTGCGACTTCATGTTACGTGTATGTTGGCATTGTCAGCTTACCTAATAAAACTTTTTATAGAAAGTTATTGGAGTCAGATGTTGTTAAATTTTTGTAGCAAATTAATATGATTAAGAAGGTCAAAAAAAGATCTATAATAAATAATTATTGGTTCTAGGAGCTCCACAATAGAAGAGTCAAGTGGCAGTCATTTAAAATATGGGGAATGGTAAGTTGAACGCCTCAGAAATGGTATAATGAACAAGACTGGTTACCGCAGATAAAATCATGGCTAAGTGAGGTATTCCCATTCCGAATTCTAAGAAGTTTCTTTAGCAAGAATTTTAGAATGGTTGTTGAGTAGACTGGTTTCGCAATATTAGCTCAATGTGTAGATATTTTCTACTTTCGGACCAGTCTGTTTATCTACGAATGGATAAAGTTGTAGTATGCTATTTAGTTAGGAGGCCGCACAGATATGAAATCACAGGGGAGCACCGGATGGTGGAGAACCTCCCCCGCCTAACAATCAATCAATTCATTACCGAGGATGCCAACATGACCGGCAACCAAATACAACTCGATGTTTCTATTTTTTAACAGATTGCGATTTTAACAGATTGAGCACCGGTTCAGTTAACGATCCAAATTGCTTCGAGGGCAGACAGGCTATCAGTAAAAGTAGCTATTCTGCTATTTACTGGGAAGTTGATGGCATTCTCTACAGCCGTCTTTATTGCATATAACTTTCCATAGAATGACAAGCCCATAGCTGGAAAAATTCCACTGCATTTTTGCCAACAAGCTGGATGAAAGCAAAATATGGTTATCAATAGCAGCAATCCGTGAACATTAGAACTGAATTACAGAGTCCATCTGGTGTTTGCCTTACTGTACCTGCTGTGTACAGCAAAAAAAACTACGATTTCAGCTCCGGGTGCGAGAGGAAAGTTGGAAAATCAAAAGAAAGAATGGATGGATCTCTTTCTAATTCAGCATAGATCAAATGGAGGTTAAATTTCTTTTAGAATAGGTGGTGGCAGATATTTGCTTTAAGAGATTTAAAGAGAATACTGGAGAGAGCAACGGGTTTTATATACTATAGGACGTTAATTGGAGATATATAAATATAATCTGAGACGGGTTTTTGACCTGGTTCTCCAATAAGGATAGAGTCCATAGGGGAAATCCCCTGTGCTCTACTGGCTAGTTGAGTGCAGTGATTGACCATTGCATCAACTTGTATTTGCCTCACTACTGAAATTCTGGCGCAGAAAATAAGAGAATAGACCAACGTTCCGTCCAGTAGAACGTTGGTTACTCTGATTGCTTCATATTGACTAATCTTACATTAATTACGAACCACAATCTTCACGATAAGAAGATTAGAGTTAATTCGGTTGATAGTGTTATTAATTTGCAGATTCCACCTTTGTCCACGGGATATGGTAATATCCAGGATTTACATGGAATCTGTCGGACGGAGGGGATAGGAGTCGGATACGAACCCATTTGGGTTCGAAGTTTCTATAATTGTCCCATTTTTACTGTTCCAGTTGTTGAAAGTTGAGATAACCTTGTTGTTGATGTTGAGTACCTCCTCAAATTACGGTTCCGCTATCAGCATAAAGAGATTGTCCGCATGTAGAAAGGACATAGTATAGGAAGTTGATGTATGTGTTGAAGAGGGAAGTGAAAAGAGGAGAACCTTGGGAAATACTATTTTCTTCCATTGTTTTTTGGTTTATCTTAACCGTTAAGGTTCTACCAATCCTATATAATCGCAACAGGCTTAAGATGGCTAAATCAATTTCCTACTCAGCCAACTATAAAATAAGCCTATGCGGACAGATACGATCGTTTACCTTATCTAGGTCCAGACAAATAAGCAGGCTACATAATCTACGTTTATAGCAATCGCGAATATTATGCCATAGATCCAGAAGCATAATCAGAGTTCTCTTGCCCAACCTATAGGCATGTTGAAGGCGTGGTGGGGCGGTTATCTTCTTAGCAAGAATTTGGTTAAGTATGGAAGCTGGTGTTCTTTCCAGAATTTTGGACTCGAATTCCTAGGAAGTTGATATTTGGATATAGGAACCGCATCAGTATCTTTCCAAATATGTGAAAATATTGATTTTCACATATTTCAACATTTCATAGAAGAATCGTCAATCCGTTTAATCATATATGAAATATTTTCAGTATATGATTAAACGGATTGACGATTCGTCTATGAAATGTTGAAGGTACCCCTTTAATCGTTTTGAAGGATACCTTGTCTCTTCTAAGTGAAGTCTCCCTGGAAGACTTCAAAAAGAATTTGAGCTGTGCATAGGATATTGGCTAATTCAAGGTAAATTGTTGAAGAAGATGGAATTGGCGAGAGGGATCATTCTTTTTCCATCTCAGAATTATTCTAATAGGACGGGTATTAGCCGTTGAAATTTGTATCTGGGAGAAGGAAATTAAGGGGTAAATGTTATGCGTTGAAACTTGGATTTTGGAGAAGAAAGTGAGGTTAAAAAACAAGCACTCATAATTTTGATAGATCTGGTAGTAGCCTCAAACCACCTTCCAGGTTATATAGACATCTGTAGATATTCTATTAAAAAATGGAATATCTATTAATATTTCTAATATCTTTATTATGACTATATTCCATACTGAAGATAGAGCAAGCTTGAGTCCAAATCAGTATAACACCGAAATATTTTTCGTAAGCTGAAGAGTTTCGGGCTATAATTTTTTAAATTATCAAAGCAATGGCGTATAGGTCAGCCACTTGTTATCAGCAAAATTGCAGGCTTATACTAATAACATAATATCAAAATTGCAGGCTTATACTAATAACATTTATCGAAACTTTAGCCTGGTTTCCCAGACTTAATTTCTTTTACAAAATTTTGTACATTACTGTTCTTTTCCGCACTCAGATTTTTATAGGTATTTATTAGTATCGAAACTTGTTCACCAACCATGCATGGAAGAAGAGCAATTTAAAATGGTTGCACACTTTTTTTTAAATTTAGGTGTAGGAGATTTTAGTAGTGGATGATTAGTTAGGAGAGTTGTCTTTTTAAGGAGTTGATGGAGGTGATCAAGTTGCGGTTATTGCTAATGGTATAGGGAGCGGTAGCGTTAGTATATGGATGGTTTGGGCGAATGAGGTATTAGGATTTATGGTGAAGGGACCGATTTGTGCTTTAAAAATCTCAGTCGCTCTTGCTATTGAGCACTTGTTGTCCGTCCTGATCTTAAGAATGTTTTTTATCTGAGATAAAAATGGCAACAATTGATTTATGATGCATGGATGTTAATTTTATAGTTAACACAGAAAGTTCGAGCGTATTGTAGTTCGGTATATGAAGCAATTCCTCATTTGGCAAATGTATGGCCCAACAACTGATATTTTCATGATATCGAATGTAAGCACGATTATATCTGTGAAACTTCGGTGAAAATGAATTTTCTTGCCTCTACCACATTAAATTCTGCTAAATTGTTGATAATTTCCTCTTTGAAAGTATTAGCAAGTCATTTACAAAACATTGTTTTGTTGACTTGATTTAGGGTGGGGTGTAGGAAAAACATCAATTTCATGCCATCAATATCAATTTATTTGGCATTCATAAATTTATCAGCAGCAATTCTTGATTTCGTTATTAACAATAGATCACCGTTATTGTAATGATTTTCTTTTATTATATCATTGGTGATATTTTTGCGAGCCAAACTGGTTTTGAACGTTCAAATTTCGTTCGATTTAAATTTCCATTTGGTGAAGTGAGGGGAAGTTAAATATTCTATTCACAATATAGTTAAATATTCTAACACAATTTTTGTATTATGTTTTTTCTTCCTTTTGTTCTGAATTTCCAATCTGAAATTGCTACTATTAATTTTACATTTTGCAACAGGGTATATAGAAATTATAATGATGCACTCTGCTTTTTACAATGCCGATAGCATATTATCTTCGTACGTAAGAACCAAGTTGCCTTTTTTCAAAGTTTGGTTGAAAATTTTGCCATTGTGGCCACTACTTCAGTTCGTGCAAATAGTTGTTTGACCATAACGACTGCATAATTTACTATATTTTGAAAGCTAACTAGGTTGAATCTACGGTCTGGAATGTCTTGTGCATTTGGACTGAATAGCTGTATGAACGTTAGGAATGACAAGTTTTTTGGATAGTGTGAGTATGCAAACAGCGGGCAAGAATTCTTGACTGCGCTAGTTTGCATTAGAATCACTCTAAATTCGCTGTTCGTTAGTTTGTGCGGGACCGATGATTTACTTTAGAGGATTGCTATAGCAGGTTCTCATAACTTTCCTTTACGCACAGTTGTTTGTATACTAAACCACCATTGCTTGACGTATTCTTGCAGTTTTTTGGCCGTATACATATTACTCAAACTTTGCAGCATTTGAACTAATTCTTTTCCTGCCATTGTCGTTCCATAGATGAGTGCATGCGTCTCATATAATGATGAAGCATATAAATGCTTCATTGATATCGGAGGTGGAAAAGCTATCAACTAATTCTAAATGCACTGAACTACCCTTCAGGCGATTCGAGCGATATTTGTTGTTCATTTATATGTTTGCTTGTAAGGTTCCTAAGCCATGTGCCTTGTAAAATTCTGAGATATGAAAATAAAGCACTACAACCATTAGGTATTTTGGTGACTGCATGTTACGTGCGCGGAAACTTAGCCATATTTCTAAGAAAAACTTGACGAAAGATTAATTAGACGAATCGACATTTTGTCGATTACGGAGTAGAATAGTTTGTTTGATGATGTTAAATAGAGGACTTGGAAATGAAATTTTCGGATCAAGAAGGACTCTGTTTCGCTTAGAAATTTTGGGTTAGGTGGCATTCGTTTAGTATATGAGGAATTATAATATGAATAGCACAGGATTAGTTGGTGAGATGAGGAAGGTTTCCAAATAGAAAATTATGGTTGAAGGCAGTATGTCCAATCCTACTTATAAGTAGCTTATGTGCACTCAGATTTTGGCAAGGATATTAAGTAGACCGGATTATTTCTAGTACAACAATGAGTTGGAGATATGAGAATGAAAATGTGTCCGTATATATAAAGTACGTTGAATTTGAAATACAAAGGGATAGGAAGTCTATTTAAGTATTGAATAAGCTGGTTGATAGTGGGGATTCTGGAGGAATACCGTTTTCTATTTTGAATTTTGAGGATAACCATTTGTACGAACCGTGGGGAAAAAATGCAGGTTGTTCGATTTATCGCCGCGTGGATCAAATATGCGCATTTAAAATAACATGTCAATATAGATAACCATTGCACGAACCGTGAATGTTCTACCAGTGAGATATGACTACAATAGCTCTAGAGTTCCAGAATCAATACCCCAATTAGATAATTGAAGGATGATTCTATATGGGCAAATTCGATTGAATAACTTTTCTAAATGAAACTACAGTAGCATGCCAAAAAGTTTATTTTTGTAGCAGGAGTAAATAGCATGATGCAACTGGAGAAGCATAATCATAGTCCCCTGCCCCACCTGTAGGTATGTGAGCTTCCTTTTAAGACTCTGGTTCAGTCTAAAAGCTAGTATTTTTGGCAGAATATTAGAATTGCAAGGCAGTAATTAGATTGGTCTTTAACTGTTTGCCGAAAAATATGAAATTTGTTGTTTAAGCTCTAGAATAGCTACCGCAACCTTCCAGCAGTTGGGAAAATTAGACTTTTTTAGTGCTTAATTGAAGAGCTTTTTAATTTTGTAATGGAATAACATTGAAATCTCACCAATTATTTTGAGAGATAGCTGCCATTCGAAGAGAAAGTAAGCCGATTATAATCCCGTTTACAGTCTCAATTGAAGGGATTAACCCATTGTTTCGACTGCCAAGAACCCTATGGTTTCCTCAGCGAGGTTTAACCATTAATTCAGGTGGTAGAGCTCTTCCAAGCTATACACTTGACCATTTTTACTGGTCTTTTAACCATTTTCACTGGGCATATGAAAGAACAAAAATAATTTTTCCAAGCTCTGTCTCTTGCACGTCTCAGCACGATGTTCAGAAATGCCAGAATTTAAAAGAATTAATTGAGTAGGAGAAAGTGTTATGATTTTGGCTACATTTTTTACTTCCTGTTTTATGACAGTAGTAACATGTACAGCTTTCTTCGATGATAATGGGAAGGTGATCATTTTTTCTCGATAGAATAATACACCCTCCAAGAAATGATATCCATAAAAAATCCGTGCAGGAGTAAAAGTCAAGACCAAGACAGGTATGAACATAGTCGTCTTGGTTAAAAAAAAGTCGATGATCCATTATTAAGAAGAGAGTAACTCGAATCGGAGGAGTTGAGCCAGTCCTCGAAGATTTTTCTCTTCCCAATAACTTTTTGATGAGTTCCAACAATGACTGTTGGCTTTAAATTCTAAAAAAAATTGCATGCGTCTAATTGAATAACAGGGAAATAAATTTTAATAATTAAAATATCACCTATAAACTAAATTAACTATTATGGTGACGAGTCAAGTGTTTTTCAAAGCTTCTTTTTTCCAAAAAATAATAAAAGTTTATCAGTCTTTTTATTGAAAATCATTGGACTCTTCATTTGAAGGAAATGTTTTTCAGGTCTTAGAAAAAGACAACTGGCTAAGCTTCTACACAAAAATACTATTTATTTATTGCTAAAATACATCTGTAGAAACGCACATACAACAATTTCATCATTTTCCATAATAAATTAATTTCAAATTACTTTACAAATTGTTTAAAATTATACTGGCTATTAAATTTTTAAAAAAAATACTTATTATTCAACTTCCCAAAATCTGTCAAACTTGCAAATGCAAGCAAAACTTGAATATGAAAAGTATATGCAAGAATGGCGTTTTAAAACAAAATGGACGCGAAACTTATTATATTTACAGAAAATATGACACCATTTAATATCAAAAGATTATAAGAATTGTAAATGTTAATGGTCATTATGTTTAAATTATATTTTTTATTGAGGTATAATGTACACGTATTAATTACAATTTTGGAATTTAGAAAATTTTTATTACGAAAAATAGATGCCAGTTGTGCATATCTATACAAAAATATGCAGGTTGTTCGATTTATCGCCACGTGGATCAATTATGCGGGCGTAACTTTATGTGTCGATATACGAAAATATGAAGTTGGTTTCTATTGAGGAGTTATTTAATCTAAGTTTCAGGTACTTCTACGAATCGAAAACAGATAATTTAAAATATTGTTTAATTTCAAATGTAGTATTTTGGAAAAGTCCTTAGGTTATTCTTAATTAAATTATTCTATTAATTAACTTTAACAAAAATAAAAACTGTTTATTATAATATTGCATCTGCACAGTTGCAATATAAATAGCTCCAATTTGGCGTACCTTATCTTAGGAAGAATAATTTTGCCTATATTATCCTAAAAATAACTTATAATATTTTTGCTTGTATATAATTTGTTATCACGAATAGGTGATTTATCAATTCCAAACGAATGGAACTTCTTTTCGAACCAGTCAATATATAGTACGCTGAATTACGGATTGCAAGCAATTGAACACTACAGCCATGCGATGACAATACTTTGTACGTCTACCTTCATGATATTAGAAATAAAAAGATTGGAAACAGAAAATCTGGTTCAAACACGAACAAATATAATATAATATAATTGTTACTTTTGCATTAATAAATTTTGTTTGAATTTATAGCGATTACATTATAAAAGTAATGCTAATTATTCAATTATTAAAAATTAACGGAATAAAAGATTTAAATATTTACTTTAATTTTAGTAAATATTTCTCGTTTTATTCACTTATTTAAGCTTGTTGAACTATGAGTATCAGTGTAATATCAAATTAGATAGTCATGGAATACCACCTTCCCGTTATAATCATATTCGATCGTTTGCGATATAATCAGATTACCAACGCTATTAAAATAGCTAACTACATTATTGCTTGAATAACTGTTACTGCAAAATCAAAAGATGTCAATTATCAAAGGTACGAAAAGCACTTTCTTATTAAGTATATTAGAGAATATTTTAATTTAATTTTATTTCAACCGTAGAATTTATGATTTAATACCAGCTGCGAAGCCGAACAATTTTCTAAAACACCACATTCTTTCCCTTCTAACCATTTTTTAAGAATAATCTAAGGAATTACTCTCTTTAGTATTGATTTTTAAAACCCAGCAATTAAGACAATTTGAAATTAATAAGAATAAAACGCTTGGTAAGATTCTATTAAAAACAATAATTCATTCTCTCTGGATTCAGTTATGATTATAATAACTTACCCTAAGATACAGTTGAAAAATGAAATATAGTATAACGCAAATACGCGTATTTAACTTTCTAATGCAGAATCATTGAACAAAGATTTAACGTAAATAAATTGATTTAGAAAAAATTTGTTTCTCAATTATTTAATATAATAACATGCAATATATTTTATTTACTATTGTCGAAAAATAAACAAAAACGTCTATTAATATGTGAACCTCGATGAATAGTTTAATATTTCGTCCAATCGGTCATATTTCAAAATTAAATTAATATTGTTGTATTAAAGATTACAATTATTAATCAGTTTGCTTCTCTTATTAATTTAATATAACTTAAATGGATAAAATTAATTTATTTAAAAAATCGAACAAACTAACTGAAATCGAAAATTGAACAATTCTATAAATTTCCTCACAAACAGTGGAAAATTAATTAATTTATTAAAAACGTTTTATTCTTTAAAACTTGAAATATTTGAAATTTACAAAAGGTTAAGGTCTTCTAATAATAAAATAAGAATGTTAATTTATCTCCAAAATGTTATTTTTTAAACATTATCGTTTTTGGGGATAACTGAAAAAAATCATTTCCGTATGCAATCTATTTTTACATCATCTTAGAAGACGTTTATTAAAGGTTGCTTCTAAAATAACTAATAAAATCTACGCAAAATTTGTCAAAATAAAAAAAGAAAGTATTTTATTAAGTAAAACTTTACTAGTCCAATTCACAATACTTTTAACAATCAGATTTCCATTTAATCAGATCAACTTTTTGAACTGCAATATAACAGAAAATCTTCCGGATAAGGTTTTCGATAAGAAAAACTGAACCAATTTAAGCACATAAAAACTTATTCAGAAAAGCCTTAGAAATGTACGGTTATATTTATAAGAATTATCGCTCTCTAAAGTTTCATTTTAATACTCCTTCAATGTAAGTGACAATAATACTCCTTCAAAGAGGTATATAATTTTATTTGCTGAATAAACATGCAAAAATAAAAACAATCATATTTTACTCATATGTTCCAACCCAAATATCATCTTTTATAAATTATTGTTGTGATTAGTGAAAAATATATTATTGATAAACGAATGAATTACTTGAAAAATGTTCGAATAACCTGAAACAATATGAAACAATTTGTATTCCTATAGACATTAATAAGGGAATTGATTAGTTTCAAACAGTAACAGAGAAATAGTTAGTATTTATTGATTTGTTAATCATTTCAACACTACTGGAATAATCAATATTTATGTTTGCTATCCAATTTTATCATAAGGTAATAATTTTTTATCACGAAATACGTTTAATAATGTATTGTAATTTTATATTTATCTCCAAGTTTACTTTCATATTGACAACAAATTATTTCCAAACATCAGAATTTTTTTTTCTATTATTTTGAGTAATAAATTTTGTGTATGATTCTATTTTCTCATTAAATCGAAATAGAATTATGCACAAAAATTTATTATTCAAAATAATAGAAAAAATATATTTTCTAATGTTTGGAAATAATTTGTTGTCAATATTTATATATTGTAGATGATTTCTGCGAAAGCTCGTCAAACTTTGCAAAATAATCATAGTCTCAACATTGATAACATAATTAGATAATTGGAAAATATATTTCTAAAATAACAATATTTCAGAGCGATATTTAACTAAAGGTGCATCATAGTTATTAAATAACGCATTTGTTGTTCAAGCATCCAACTTGTAAAGATATGGCGCTGCAAATGGTCTCTAGATCTTAGTTCCTGTATCATGTTAATTTTATAAGCCTGGAATAATAGTTTTTTTTTAACATTTACCTAGTAGTGCTGTACATAATATACTGCACGACTCTTTTCCACAGCAGCAATACAATATTTAAAAAAATAATAGCTTGTTGTAAATAAAATCTTTGATAGCAGTCTAGAAAGTTAATTATATTTTTATTGCAATTATTTAGTATTGTTAACATATATTTAAAAGTATCAATCGACTCTAGGGACTTAAAATAAATGTTAGGAAATATTATAAATACACACAAATAAAATTTAAGTTTTGATAATTTTACGAAAATATTAAATATTAAAATTGTATATAAGTACACCTGTCACATGTATATTCATATTTGGGGCAATAGAATCCTCTCTTTGATAGTGTTCCCCGTCATTAATCTTGTCGAATCATCTATTGGGAAGTCGTAGTTTTTCTTCGAACGGCAGCTTCGTAGATTCCAAAACATATACATTTCACAGATAGTACCCATAGTGCGATATATATCATTGTATAAGTTACATAGTTCTTGATTACATCGCATTCTCTATTTTCCATTATATATATGAGACTAAATAATCGAAAAAGTATTTTCTTCAAAAGTACCACGACGCAAATTATCCTAACTCATCGTATAGGTTTTTTTGTATCCAGTTCTTCTATATAATAATTTCGACCAGAGGAAAATAAATAATTAATTAAGTTAAAGTTTAGGTTTAATTATGTATTTCTGTGACAAAAACCAATTTCAATTTTGTTGAACTGTAATCATACGTTTAGTTACAATGTTTCTTTCACCTTTAAGTATTTGATTAATATCCGAAAGTTCTACTTATGGAAACTCAAGAGCTTTTTTTCTTCCTTTTGTTATAAATTCAGCTAAAATTGTACAAAGTCCCATTCATATAATTACCATTAATATGGCTATAAATATAAATTCCGACATAGGTTCCAATAATTCAAAATATCCAATCTTGGTCTACGAGATGGACAGTGAATGTAAATGAACAGAATAATGCTCACATAAATTTTTCTCTTTGTTAAAAACTACCTTTAAATCTTAATAACAACATGATTCTATACTTTATTCAATTTATAACTTAGGACTTTACTTAGACAAGAGATTAACCTGGAGCTCACATACCAGACTAGGGGTGGTTAAATTTCCATTCTTTTAATTATATATTTAAAATCCATTTATGATGCAGGTACCTCGAGATCCAATGCCACATTTATTCAGGTATAACACAGGTTATAATTTAGTTTTCCCAAACATTATGAAAAACTTTAAGACAGGTAGTCTTAGCGCCGAAGAATGATGACGTCACCAAAATAAACGATTAGATTCAATTGAAACTTCCAAAGAAATATGAATATGTTGACACACTTACAAATGTGGATTAAACTGTCAATAATCCAATTTAACTTTAAAAAAATATGTGACATACTTCAGATGCGGATCAAACTGACGCAGCTATGTAACAGAAGCAGACTTGCCATTAAAAAACTAATACCGCATGTGATAGAACCAGCAGTTATCAGTGGTAAATTTAAAATCGAAGCTATGCTGATTTCGCGATTTTCAATGAATCCCTCCAATTTAGCCTTCATTTTCAAAAGACTATAGTTTACAGCACTCCTTGCCTTCGCAATTACAATCAACAAAGCCCAAGGACTATCGATAAGTGTTACTGGATTGAAATGTTAACTCTTCGTTGCTTGATTGTAGTAAAGGGTCGGAACTCCAAAAAGTTTGTTGATTTATGGACCAAATGGAAAGCTCAAAAATATTGTATACCCATTTGCACTGCAATAAAAACTTTATTATGAGCCACACCAACGCACTCCAAATATTAGCTAGCATACAATAAAAAAAACTTTAAAAAAAATTATTGTATTTCCCATATACTGATATTTTAATATTTCGAATGGTTAAATATTCTTAAATATGCAATTTTCTCTACCATATAAAATATTTAAATAAAAATTACCAAATCAAATAACAAATTTACTGTATCAGATTTACTGTATAACTTATTTTTATATGAATACAATATCTGATTTGTAGAAATACCTGGAATTTTCGAATTTTTTTTATAAATATCCAATCAGTTTATTATATTTGACCATTCATCTTGTATGAATGTAAGATATTATGCGTAAATGGCATAAATTGAAATTTTTGGTAAACATATTTTTCCTAAATATCCTAAACATATTCTATATATTTATTTACTATTCGTGTTGACAATTAATATTAATGACAATAATGTATATTAATCTATCAGCTGTATGAGATTTTCGTAGGATTATATGTGATTTATTATTTTAACATAGAATAATATTTTCGTAAAGTTTTATTTATCTAATGCTCATAGTTCAACCCAAATAGTACGATAGAAAAACTTATAAATTGATATAAATTATTGTGGTTTTTTAAATATTTTGGCTTGCATGGTAATATTATATTTTAGCTTGCAACGTATTGTATTATGCATAAGTATACTCGTACATACTCTCAATGTATTTACCTTCCATATTAGTTTTCCCATTGTTAAAATTTTTCTACTTTTACAAAAACTTTGTTTTAAAAAAAATTTTCGACAATAACAAACTTTATGGGGAATGTTAATGTAGCATCTTTAATACAAGTAGCAACATAAAAAATTAAAATCACTTAATAAATTATTAGCAAATATTGTAATACACTATTTAATTTATATCCAATCGTACAATAGTTATACCTAAAAGACATTACATAGAATCATATCACCATCATTATAATAGTGTATATTATTTTATTTAGTCTGTTAATAAACATATATTGTTTATTAGTTTCTTTGCTTTTAAAAGTCTCCATAAACAGTCTACTCAAGTTACTGAATTTACTGAAATTTCTTTACTGTTTCAGGCCTCAGTCAGATGGTCGAATAGTTCAATTTTGAAAAACTTCATACTGTTTGAAATGGAACTATCTTAGCATATGTCCGAAGCAGTGATCACATTTTAGTGACCTGACGGCTTGATCGTATTAGTCAATTAGGCTAACGGTATGCTATATGGTGTGATTTTGCCATAACGGGCCCGGAAAAATTCCAGGGGCACAGAAAAAAGTTATATGATCCCTTTTCGAACAAGGCTGCGGTAAGAAAAAATCGTCAATAAAATCATCTGCGCTATAAAGAATTTTCGTAGTTTCATTTTTTTTGAAAGGCATTGTAAATAAGAAAAAATAATATAATTTTTGTGTCTATTTTTAATTTTTTCAATTAATAGAAAAATACTGCTATACTTTTTTTGGAGAGCATTAAAAAACAGGAAAAGAGTTGATATGGAACAATTGGTAGTGGTATGTACTTCGGAAAGTCAGAGAAGCCTCTTCTAAATCATTCAGAGAAACCGAGATAACTTCATGTGACAGCAAAAATAAATATAAAAAGAAAAGAAATTGAATGGCGACAAGAAAACGTGCTCCAAAATTTGTAATCAACGAAAGTATAAAATATTGAGCAACAATCTGTCGATTGTTACGTAAGATTCAATAAATTGAACATTTTGTCAACTTTGGACTCGACTTTTCTCAATCCAAAAACCCAAACCCACTGAAATTAACAACAGGTTATGGGCCCAGGACGGCTGTAAGAGGTTTTTTTTCAAAAGTAAGGAAAGTAAATTGTCGGGCAAGTCGAGAAAGCAGTCCAAGACGTCAGAACCGTCAAGGACAACATAACCTATTGTTATAGGCATCGCTCAGCAAGTCAACGTTGAGCAACGAACACGAAGGTCGCTTTAAGTCAGAAAAATCGCCACGAAAGTTTATAAATTCATTTTGTTTATTTAAAAATCGTCAGAAGTCAGTCAAATTATCAAAATTAAAAGCAAAATGGATACTGTAAAGTCTCAATTGGAAATGTTAAGTGAAGATAGCCAGGGAAATGTCAATTTCATTTCATGGCGATTTAAATTAAACCTAGCACTTAAGAACAAAGATCTGTATGATATGATAACGGATGCAAAACCTAGACCAGCAGGTGCTGCGTCAACTGATACAGTCGCCGCTTGGTTAAAGAAAGATATTGAGGCTCAACCTTTGATAGGTTTTAATGTAAACAGTAAGATTGCAAACAAAATTGCAAATTGTAAAACTGCCAAAGATATGATGGACAAATTGGTTAGTTTATATGGTACAAAGACTGATGTAACCCTGGAAACGTCCCGAATCAAATTCTTTACCTATGAGTATAATGAAAACAAGTCAGCTGTTGAGAACTGTATGGAGATTTTGGATCTCGCGGAAGAAGTGTCAACTGAAAATGATCCTGTGAGGGAAAGTTGAATCATGACGAGGATCATGAGTGTGCTGCCACCAAAACTGGCTCATTTCAGGACATCCTGGGACAACGTGACCGGAGCAGCAAAGAACGTGGAAACTCTTATGGAACGCTTGAGACTCGAGGACGAGCGACTTAAAGAAACGACCACAAATGCAGAGGGCAGCACCAACAACGCTCTCATGGCCAGCCGCAGGAAACAAGGACAGTCGTCAAACAGCAAGCAAGAAAAATCACCGTTCGCATGCTACAAATGTGGGAAGAAGGGTCACGTGCTCAAGGAGTGCAGGGGAAAACCGTGTGATGAATACATTGCCTATTGCAAGAAGAAGTATTCGTGTAACATCTGTAAGAAGAAAGGACACTTCGCAAAAGACTGTGAATCTCGAGAAGAACCGAATAAGTCAACAAACGAGAAACAAAATAGGAAGGCATTTTTGACCACGGCACTCTCGACGGTGGACAACGACATCTCCAAGGACAGGGCCACTTCATGGTATCAAGACTGTGGAGCCAGCCAACACATGACGTCTCATCGGGAGTGGTTTGTTCAAATTGTTGAGTTGAACGAGCCCATTCCAATTGTGATTGGAGACTCAACCAGGCTGGATGGCGTTGCAGTCGGGAACATCGAGATGGAGGCATTTGATGGTCAAAAGTGGTATCCAGTGGTATTGGAGGATGTCATTTACGTGCCAAATCTCAACTTTAATCTTTTCTCAGTGAGTCAGATGTTAGACAAGGGACATGTACAGAAAGTAAACGGAAACGAGTCAACGTTTTACAGTCTGGATGGCAGAGAAATTGTTAAAACGCAAAGGAAATCTCTACAAAATGATGCTCAGGATAGAAGAAGAGACAAGTTTGAAGAGGAAAGGAATAAAATACATTGATGACTGGAATGACTATGTATGCACAGGGTGCTCGTATGGCAAGTTACACAGATCTTCGCACCCAAACAACCCCAAGACAGCCCAGCAGCCATTGGATCTCGTACACGTCGACACCGGTGAGATGAACATCCCGTCATTGGGAGGAGCAAAGTACTTGCTCATGTTCAAGGACGATTTCACTCACTACCGAACCTGTTACTTTACGCAGACGAAATGTGAAGCACCAGAGAAGATCGAATGTTATCTGAGACTTGTTGAAAACCAGCTAGGGAGGAGAGTAAAAGGTCTGAGATCTGACAATGGTACCGAACTGAAGAATGCAAAAACAAAACAGATGATGGACAAGTTGGAAATTTTCCACACCTTTACGAATGTACACACGCCAGAGCAGAACGGCAGTATCGAGAGAGAAATGAGAACGATTGTCGAGGCAGCCAGAACAGCAATACACATGAACGAGTTAAACGAGAAACTGTGGGCAGAAGCAATGAACCATGCGATCTTCATGATCAACCAGACTGGAACCAGCAACGTACCAGGGAAAAGTCCAGCAGAACTTTGGTTCGGAAGGAAAATGAAGATTGAGAAGCTGCGACCTTTTGGATGCGAATGTTACGTGCTGACACAAAAACAGAAAAGAGGCAAGATGGATAGAAAATCAGAAAAGGGAATTCTGGTTGGCTATGATATTGATTCACCCTGCTATCGGGTTTATCTGAAAGAGAAAGGAGAAATTATCAGCTCAGACAATGTGATTTTCGACAAGGAAAAGATGGGACTGAGGCAAGGAACTGAACTTGAGACACTGGCACCAGAGGACACACCTGAGAAGCATGAGGAAAGCAGCAGCGAGACAGACGAAGAAGATGGGAACTGGGGAACTGGAGAAAGTGCTGAGGAGGCAAGTGACAACAAGAGGGAGACACCAGCGCCAGAAGAAGAGTCGGGAAGGAGAGTTTTGCGAGATTGTCGGACTCTGCAACCACCACCAAGACTGAGAGACTGTGTGCTTGACTCACGCCGTGGAGGAAAGAGTGCAAAAGTAGCCATGACTGGTGAAACGCAGGACATCCCGGTGACTGAGGCACTCAGAGATGAGAAGTGGAGACGAGCCATGCAGGAGAAGTGGACTGTCCAGAAGGAGCAAAACCAATCACCTGTCGCCGGGTACTTCGAGAGAAGGCGGACGGTAGATTCAGGGCCAGACTAGTGGCAAGGGACTTTGAACAGAAGGAGGGAGTGGACGACACGGAAACTTTCAGCCCAGTAGCCCGCCATGCATCCATTCGCCTACTCCTAAGTCACGCAGCGTCAGAGAAAATGAAGTTGGTGTCGTTCGATGTGAAAACGGCTTTCTTGTACGGGAACCTAGAGCAAGACATTTATATGCACCAGCCTGAGGGTTTTGACGACGGAACCAGGAAAGTCTGCAAGCTGAACAAGAGTCTCTACGGACTTAAACAAGCTCCGAGGATGTGGAACAAGAGGGTCACCACTCACTTTGAGAAGAAGATAGGCTTGATCAACACAGATGACGACCCGTGTATATACTATAACAAGGACGGGATTATTATGCTCTCACTCTTCGTGGCTGATGGATTGGTAGTCGGCAAAGATGAAGAAGAAATATACTTCTGATGGATTGGTAGTCGGCAAATATGAAGAAGAAAAAAACTTTTAGAGGAGATAAGCAAGGAATTCGACATAACCTTCAGCAAGAAAGTACAAGACAAGTTAACGTATTTGGGCATGGAAATCAAGATCGACCAGGACGGTATCTTTGTGAGTCAGCCTCGCTACACGGAGAAGATCTTGAGAAAGATGAAACTCGAACAGTGCAATCCAGCATCCACACTCACTGAGCCTGGAATGATCAACCACAAGACGGACTTCAAGAACGACGAGGCACTCCCAGCGAACAACAACTATCGGGAGACGATAGGATACTTATTGTACTTAGCTACAATAACCAGGCCAGACATAAGCTTCGCCGTGAACTACCTCAGTCGATTCTGCAACAAGCCCATGAAGAGCCATCAGTCGATCGTGAAACGTGTTTTCCAGTACCTGAGAGGGGCCATGACAGCCGGAATTAATTTTGGAGGAGACAAGACACTCGTGGCCTACACTGATTCAGACTTTGGAGGAGACTCTGAGACAGGACAGTCAACGAGTGGAGTGTTAGTGATGAGAGGAGGGCCAGTGATCTGGTATTCACAAAAGCAGCGTCTGGTAGCGACTTCAACCGCCGAAGCTGAGTACCGAGCAGCAGTGTCAGTGATTGACGATGTGTGCTGGATCAAACGAATCTCACTGGAACTTGCCATTCTAGAAGCTGAGCAGCCGATCACTACGTACGTTGACAACATGTCAGCCATACACATGCTACAGAATGCACAGGAAGGAAAGACGAGCAGAGGAAAGAAGCACATCGAAATACCACAAAAGTACATCCAGCAACACATCGGAAACACTGTGACACTGCAACATGTCGAGAGCAGCAAGCAGATCGCAGACATCCTCACGAAGCCACTCAACAGGAGAATTTTTGAGACACTCCGCTGTAAATTGATCAAGGAGGAGTGTTGAGATTTGATCAATTGACAGCTGACCCGACCTAACCCAACCCAACGACATCTATCCTTACCTTACACTAATCTTTTGTTTTATATAGAGTCAAAGTTGGTAATATGCTTTCTATTGTATTTTCACTGATCTAAGTTGACAGGCGATAAGTTTTTATTTGATAACTTCATGTGACAGCAAAAATAAATATAAAAAGAAAAGAAATTGAATGGCGACAAGAAAACGTGCTCCAAAATTTGTAATCAACGAAAGTATAAAATATTGAGCAACAATCTGTCGAAGGCAATATGATGAGCCCAGGCGAGTGACGCGTCCATCAGCTAAGCTCAATGATATATCTTCACTAAGCACCACGATAAAGCTCAGCGGACGCAAGATAAATTCAAAAAGAGGTAGTTGTGTATTATTTTTATTTTATTTTTGTAATGAACGTTTCGAATGGGATAAAAAAAGGTAAGAAGGGGCTAATATTCCTATAATTTTAAATGGTAATTGTCTATGTTGATTGATTGTGCATCGATCAGTTATGTACCGTTTGATTGTACAGTAATTGACTGTGAGTCAATAAATTATGCAGCCGTCAAAACGGCTGAGCATAAAAGCACTTTCAATATCGAATACAATATTGCATCTATGCACATTGAACTAGTGACTGATATTGCAGCGAATCGACAAACTTACATCTGTCCAAAAATTCCCACATCGCATGAGTCAAAAAAAACCAATTAATATATTGGCGATTGACCCGATGCCTAGAAATCTTTCCAAATTATGCCATAGATTTGGTCATTTTTCTCTTGTCCAAAGGCACAAGAGAAAAATGACCAAATCTATTGTTGACGTCGATTCAGTGGATTGGCACACGTCATTGGCCATGTCACCATTTACGAATCGCCAGTACGTTGTCCCGACTTCCTTTCTTACAACTGTGTCAAATTTATTTTAAATATTATGAAAACACATTGCAATATCACAAACCTCGTGCTAGATATCCAGTTTCGACAATTCATACTCAGTTGAGCCGACTTCTCAGAGCACATGACGCTTTTCTATAGCCGTAATCAACAAATAATTTTCTCAATCGGCCATTTATAAAAGTTTTCTGGAACCTGCAGCAGGTTTTTAGGTGCAGATTTAATAGTATGATAGAATGTATGTGAAGGTTATACATGGTTCTTAAATAACAGTAATGTATTTGTTATTGTTTTTTTTTTCAAATACAACAAAAAAGAAATTTGGCAGAGCAAACTTTATTATTGTATATAAGTTGCAATAAAAGAACGGTTATTTTGATAAAAAAATTGGATAATTTCCAAGCGTTTTTGAGGCGTTCATCTTTTAATCAATAAATTGCAAACCCAACTGAATATAACTGACAGTGGCAAAATATTTTGACATTTCAAATAAAGCCACACGATGTATTTTAAAATAGATCACCCCTATTAAAAACCCCCTTATATGCATATGTTTTAATATTTAATAATCGTATATAATATGTACGTAATTTAAACGCGTATATTAGTATAATTAAATAATTCGTATATATATATATATATATAATATATATATATATAATTGCAAATGTAGTCAACAAATGAACAAAAGAAAATAAGCTGGCGAATGTTTTTGAAGTTATTGTGTCCTTTCTGCCATTTTCTCATGTATGCAATAATATACTGAATGACAAAACTGGTAGTTAAGACATATGAATAAGGTATTCAGATGAAACCACCCGGTTAGTACTGCTTGATATCGTTGTATGCCATAGTAACAGTCAAATATCTCTTCAGTCTTATTGAATTAGTTCTATACTTTCCGGTACAAACTGAATTTTATTTAAAAATACAAGAAAAACATAAAGGAAGCAAAATAAAACTATTTCTTAAAGTCAACTACCAATTTTTAAAAAATGATCTTTCAATTCATATTACTAATACCATATGATAAAAATGGCAAAATAAATTTATCTGGCGTTTACAAATTTATATAAATATAATAGGCTCAAATTTTTCACATTCATTTTTGTTTAACAGCACACTCATTTATGACATGTATCATTCACACTGTTCATTTATCCAAACCAAAATGACTAAACATTTTTCATAGCATGTAATATACATTTGCAGCTTTAATTTGACAGCCATCTCGACAGTCCGTCTAAGTTCATGGAAAAATATTGTGTACTCATACACATATGTTATTGTATATGAGCACAGAACAAACTCACAAAACTTTTCTCAATAACTGAATTGTTAATGAAAGCAACCGTAATAAGAACGAAACACTAGAAAAGGAAACTTTTCAAATAATGTGTTCAAGCAATTGTGGATATTTTTTTATGCTATACAATATTACACTACCACATATATAAGACCCATATTCGAAATTAATAATAGTAAAACCCATATTAGGTTTTCACCTCGAATAATAGCTTGTTTTTCTAATTTTTGTACATCACTTGTAACTTATATCCATGAAGAGATGAACATTATGAAAAAATAGTTGACTAGAAAATTTAATAAATAAATAAAATAATTCATATTTTAGTATTTGTAGAGAAAACTATCCATTATTTCTCTTGAAGAATATTGAAGCTTTACAAGTCGTGAAAATATTTCATGTTGGAATATTTTCAAATTCAAATTCTTTTTGTGTAAATGGAAAATTATCCAGAATATGGTATTTACTTAAGTTACATTTTGCGAAATTGAGTATTAACAAAGTGATTATAATTATTTTACTGAAATTTTTGTATGACAAATTACTACGTATATATTTAGACGCATTAACTCTCTATTCAAAATCAATTTAAAAACGTCACTTTCTACCTCCCTTGTGGTTGCTTTGATTTCAAATAGAAATTGCATGACAACAGCCTACTCTACGAGTACCAAATGCATGACGTCAGCATGGTTATGGAGACGGCTACATATATGTACGATAATTAAATAAGATGTATTTATATACATTCGCATATGCACCGGAATAATTAGGTTTGACAAATTACAATCTTTAGTATTAAATATCGATATTCTTGTTTGAACATTAAATAAACTCATTCTGTTTCAGAACTATAGTAATTACGAGTATGTAGCATTTTTATTATTCCAGTAAATTTTACTTAGAGAGGAGGTTTTTTTATTCCATAATTTTAATTGCCATATAAATATATTTGTATAATTATTCTGCTTTTAGCTTGAATCTTAGATTTTTCTCAAGATTTCGAAATAATATCATTCAATAGTATGCAAATACCCAAATCTATATTAGTAAGGAGATTTAACATATTTTTATAAATAATAATACACGTAGATCCAAAAATATTTTAAAGTTTCTATCACTTCAAATAATTTAAAAACAGATTTACCTACTTAACATGTATTTGATTGGCTAATATATACATATTTATACAAATATATTTGTTTTCTGAATTTTAAATGTTTGGCTTTTAAATGCAAAAATTTTCATTTTTAAATATTTTATACTACCATAGAAACATTTATAATTTTCATTTCTAAATTCGCTTTAAAATATATTCTGCTTTAAATAGCGTTTTGTTTCTGACAATATGTCACAATCAGCAGAACTCAACGAATCAGAAATACAGTCTGTGAATAATTTCTTCGAATCTTTGAATAAAACCAGTAGCGTTTGTATTGCCCTACAGAGGATAAACTTTAGACGATATTTATAACCGCTTATAAACTTTAGACGATAATGGAAATACTCTATAACTAATTAAAAAAACCCAAACAATAATTTTTCGCTTAGTTTTATTGTCTCCTAATTTTTAGAGACCCATCTCAATTTCATCTTAAATAAATATTTATAGAAGATAAAATGTAAACTCTCATTAAGCATGGTTCAATTGACTTAGTCATTCCGTGGATTCGCTTCCAAGGAGTAAAGTGTTTAATGTAGTAATTTTAACGTATCTGTTTTGTTAAACGAAATCTTACAAAAACTTTTATTTCATATCCTTAATTAATTCAACTAAACTAATTGCCAAGTACTAGTTAATATTTTTCAACTTTGAATGCTAAATTTTAAGCATTAAAATTTTTAATTATGCGAAATTCAAAATAAATAATATATACAATCAGAATCCTTTAAAATAAAAACTCAGATTTTATATTGTATAAAAAATTTTCTAGCAAAGATACAGAATTTTGGTTATTATTTATAGGAGGAACAAATATACATACGGATATATAAATTACTCTTCATCTTTATATAAAAATTAATTACAGTCAATCATTTTTACTTTCTGCTAAAAGTTGGTTTTTAATCTTCAGTTTCATACGTACTCGTAGGTGCCCTTTATACCCATTTAATAATTGATCGCCATCAACTTCGCTGTAGCCTTTTCAAAAAACTGTTTTATTAATAATATATGGTTATCTAGCAGCAACTTCAGATTGCAATTTTTTTTTCATTAAAATCAAATGTTTAAAAGGCCCAAGGAAATGGTGGTTGCCATTACATAATAATAATTATTTAAAAATCTATAATATGTAAGTAACAATACGTCAATTCTGTTAGTTTATTGGATAGTTTAGATTATTCTAGAAGTCTTTCAGTAACTTAGAAAACACATTGAAGAATGTCGTATTCTCAAGAATAAAATGCGAAAGCAAGGAAAGTGCTGAAAATTCGAATATTGAATTTTGCCCTGATACAGAATTTTCTATTCGGAAATAACTCTTGCTCCATATTATCATTCAACTTACTCTTTTTTATCTTTTAATAATGAATTGATGGTTATATGTAAATTGAAGGTACTAGTAGGAGAAGCGATCTTAAAGCTCTTTTATGGAACTTTTAGATTGCTCCTCCAACTGGTACTAACCCATACACTTACCGATCGACAGATAACGTTGTGCTAATGGCATTGCATATATCCCTTGAATACATTGTTTATTTATTTATTGTTAGAGCTCAGGATATTTCTGAATGAAGATTATATCCTCTGAAAACAGTAAGTATCTGTTTATACAAAGGTTATAATCGTAATTTACAAATATTATTTATTTTTTATCAGGATAAATGAAATTGACTCATATATAATTACTATTTGATTAATTGCAATGGTTAATAATATTATTGAAAGAACGTAAATATATATTTAATATGCGGTTTAGGTATTTTGTTTTATTATTTCTTATTATGTATTTCTTACCGGACTGTAGTTTGCTGGTGCCTACATTGTATACTCAATTTAAAATTGTCAGTTGAATTTGCTACCATTGTTGGCAGAGAAGTTTTTTTTGTGAAATCAAAATATAAAATTAAAGTTTCTTTAAATATAAAATGTAAATTTACTCAAATATTTAATATTTTTTTGAACTTTTATATTAGTGACCGCGACTCTACACGTCTCAACCAAACGGATATGCCTTCTCATCTTTAGCTTGAAAAGCTCAAATTTCATCAGAGTTACTGTTAAGTTCACACATACCTTAGATTATATAAGGACTGGGTAGGCCTCTATACATTCGTAAGAACGCACACACTTGCAAAATAACCTTTTACGAAACTTTTCGTATTCTAAAATAAAAACTTCCTATTTACTATCGTGAAGAGTAAAACTACCGATGCAAGTATATTAATTTATACTTACTTGTTCGTTAACTATTTAAAATTTATTGAAATCGCACTAAAACTTTCACTTTGCGATAAGTATCTAAATGTCAACATTAAGCATAACAAAAGTATGCAAGCATTTCGGTATGCCACCTTTTCATGGAAAAAAAAGTTTAAAACTCTCCAAAAGTCTATAAAATTGAGGCGCTTTATATTTGTAAAAGAAATAATAAATCTAAAAAACAATTGCATTTCATATCAAAAGATTGTACTAGAATCGTCGTGTTTAAATTTTATTTTTCGTTGGAATAAGTTAGTTAAATGGGCATTAATTATGCTTTTGAAATTCAAAAAATTTCCATTACGGAAACAATATTATATTGTATTTTATATATCAACTCATTCACTTAGAGAAGTCAGTTATATTTTATATATCAACTCATTCACTTAGAGAATCAGGCCGATCCGGACTTTTTTTGACGATCGGATGGTTTTGTTTTTTTCGTTTTTTTCTGGCTTGCTTCATGAGTAAGGACATAACCGCTTACTCAGTTTTTTGTTATGAAGGCAACTTGGGTGAACTTTGAAAAAAAAAATTCAAATTTATATAAGTAGGCTGTGGAAGGTGTTAAGTGAAATAAATTTATTAATTGTAGAAAAAATTATTCCAAACGTTAGGCAGCTTGCCATTCAAGATAGTATAATGAAATGTTTATAGGCAACCGCTTTCAACACCGGACTCAGAAAATAGTGAACCATCCTCGTCTCTGCTTTTATTTAACTCCGTTTCCACATTAGTCCACGATAATACCAATACTCCTACCATTACTACCACTACTTACAACGACAGAAATAATAAAAAAATAAACCCGAAATAATATAACAATATACCGCTCAACTAAATACTGGACGTCCCAACATTCCCAAACAAAACTGCCGACTGCCCCCGTTTCCTTATCATATCCACTGATCCGAATTCAATACGGATAGTTAACCAATTATGCCCACTAAAAATTTACTCAAAATATTTCCAATGATATATTAAAAATAAGTGATTAACATGACGTGATGTGCTACTATCTCCAAAATCGAAGTTAACAGCCAGAAAATTATAATAAAATTTTTTTTAACAACATTGAGGTTACCTTTTCTTTGCACCCTACACTTAACCAAGTAATGGGAGCAACATTCTCAGGAATAGCAGTGCTCATGTTTGGATTCATACGACATTTCTCAACCATGAGAGTTTTATTCCAAAATTATTGAGCTAAGAAATACTTTCCGATCCCGATGAGGTATAAGCAGTGTTAAGTGCTTTGAGACATACATAAGAACTTAAGATTGCCTGATTTATTACACGCGCACTTTCTGTTAGAATTTAAAAGACCATTTACATATACCAGTTAACTGAGACTATCCGTCATTCTTAGTGATGAAAGATATACTCAAGGTAATGATAGATAACCGCTGTTCAATGCTAAAAGCCACTAAATTATACAAATCTTAAATGGGTATGTCAACGGTTAATAATCGTACATCTTTCGCGCAAGCCTTACGCAAAGAATATACACCCTCCACATAAGCACTATATGCTTACCAATACACTCTCCGTCTACCTCTACCATCTCCCCTATACCCACTCCCTCCACACCCATAATAACCGCCACAGAACCAAAATCATCCCCAATTGTTCAACCAAAACCACAATATTCAAACTGAATCTCGACAAAATATTAATAAACAATGAACAAAACTCCCAAAAATAATAAAATATTTCGCTTCTTTGGCAATTCCCATTTCCCAAATTATTAGCTTTGCAATTAGCTTTACTATTGAAATCGATGGATGACCTGAGTTCGAAGAAGCAGTCAACTGTCTGAAAAATGGCGTACAATATGAAGTCTAAGAAGCTAAGCCCATACACTAAGAAGTAATCTTCAATTGTGTGATAAGAGTGTTAAATTGTACTAATAGGAAAAGTAAGTGACTTTGCATCTTCCAAACCACATGCAGTTTTCAAAATAGTCAATAAGATTTTTCTTCACTTTTTCCCATCTAGTTTTGCATAGCTATTTTTAAAAAGCAACTTGTCCTACATTTTTGTATAATTCCTCTCTATTATGGAATGTAACCATAATAATGGTGTCAGAAGCCTAAGTAGTGTTCCATCCTACAATGGAACATTTACGATTTCTTGAACAACCTAGAGGCTTTGAGTTTGCTGCGAATTTAGTATACTTCTAAAACAGTTGTTCTACCAGAAATTAAACCTGGCTATTCCTATATTTAATCGTATTATAGCTCTAATAACTAAATATTTTTCAACAAACCTAATAATAACAAAAGAGATAGTGTGGATTTTCTTATTCACCCCTCTTTATCCTTCACCAGATTCCAATTTCAATGGAATTAATAGCTGTATTCATTTTTCTGACTACCTTTCCTGAGCTGAACATTGTTAACGTCTATGTTCAGCACTCCATTTTCTTTTCTTTATGAGAGTAGTGTGGTATAGTTAGCCAGTTACCTGACCATACCATCATTCTTAGAAACTTCAACGCCCACAGCCTTTTTTGGGGCTTATCAAGAATCTGTTGACGGAGAATCTTCTAAGAATGTTCCAACTCAATTGATATGACCTACAATTTCCTAAATGATGGTATACCGACCCTCTTTTTAACCATGAGTATATCTTCTATTCTTGACCTAACCTTTATTCCTTCACGAATGTATGGTTTATTCTTATGGAGGGCGCATAGCTTTTTAGAGCTAAATAACCATCCGCTCACTATAGTGGAAGCCAACGTGATATAAGCAAATGTTAAACCATTTTCATGCTTCATAGAGGAACGGGCAAACTAGTATTAATTTAGACCAGCCTTGAACAAGGTCGTTGAAGATTTGCCTCCGGTAGTGTCTCCAAACCAGGAAGTGGAAAATGTTTTAAATATACTAATACGCGTAGATAGTGAATCATTCTATCGGTAGATCTAGGCGACGGCCAATATGGTACTCACAAGAAATTGCCATACTAAGACGAAGATGAAACTGTGCCTGGAAAAAATATTCTCGTTTCTCCGTACGTTAAATCTCTTCAAGTTGAGTCTTAAAAGTACCAAAATAAAAAAAGAAATAAGATAAGCCAAGTTTACAGTTAGAAACGATTTTCTGCCAGCATTGATACCAGGTCGTCCTCGAACGGAGCATGCCATGGACTAAATCGGATTCTCAGTCGTCAAAAGAATGGTATTATTCCACCGATTAAGACTAAGAATTTGATTAAAACTGACTCCGTTTCCATCAATGAGGCACTTGCAACAGCTTGAGAACTGTTCACCTTGAACAAACACCTTAGTGTTGAATATCGTCGAGAAAATCAATTATTCCTTTTTTCATATATACCTTTGACAAGCCAATATCCATTGCATGGTTCAAATTTTTGGCTACATCTGACAAGGACTAGATATCTTTCAAAATAATGAGGGAGCATCCTATTTAATCACATAATGGAAATGTCATCGTATTTAAATATTTTAAAAAATTGATGATGTGGTTATTAGACGAAACCAACAACTTCCTGGACCTTCGGCTAATAATCATAGACTAATCTCACTTTTGCATTATGTTTTTAAGATTCCGGAAAAAATTCTATCCTCCAGATTGAATCAATTTTTTTACAAAAAGCTCACCCCCCATCAACATTCCTATAGGTCGGGCATGGGAACGCTTACTATGCTTCTGAAATTGCAGCATGCAATCCACTCTTTTTGCAAATGTAGACTCAGTGGTTTGCTGCTGTCATTTCAATTAAAAGCTATACAACCAAATTTGGCCCGACAGGTTATTTTCCTAATTGGTTAAGTGAGGAGTTAACTGTACCACTTTAACCCTGCTGGGATCCTACCTTACTGCTAGAACCTTAATAGCTAAGAAAAATGGTTATTTTTCGCAATAATACATAACGGGTAACGACATTTCTCACTTAACCTAATATGTTAGATAAGAAACACTAAACTAAATTAATCAAATTACTTGCATGGTGAATGCCCGGAGCAGCCTTTACCGCAACAACAAACTCCTCCTGCCTACACGTCTGAAGGAAAAAACTACGATCGAGGAAAATACACATCTAGACTTGGATAATCGAGGAAGATACACATGCCTACACGTCTGGGAAGATGGAATATCTATATTTGGTGAAATTTCTTGTTGATAATAAATATAAGCTTAAACAAAATGAGGCACTCAGAATGCAATTAATTTATGCGTTAGAAGGTCTACTAAGTAAAACGTTGCGCTACTGGGTAGAACGTTCTTCTGTTCCATTAATTTATGCGTTGAAATGTCGTTAGGACAAGACAAGAGCATTTATGCGTAAGTTTATATAGGACAAGACAAGAGCAAGTTAAAGCAGCGGTCAATCACTGTATTCGACTAGCCAATAGTTCATTTCGGACTTTCCCGAGCGGTTTCTATAAATCCTATATAAACTTTATTAATAATACGAGTAACCCAAATTATCCTTGCAATAATATTTTAAAATAAGTTATATCCACCCCATAGTCAAGAGAAAGTCCTAATGATATCTCAATTTGAAAAAGATCTATCCCCTTTTTTTTAATTTCCAAATTTTTCTTCCACATCCAGATTTGAAATTGTGGTTCGGAGCGGAGGTGAGAGTGTGTACGATACCACACAATATCCTTTACTGTCATCTATTTTACTGGTAGTTCATATCGCGAGATCAAATGCGGAATCCTACCTATTAGAAATAATCCTTTGATGTGTAACTAAGGGCAGTTAGAACGGGAGTTGAGACTGTAATTATTGTCCCCAAACATCGTTGCGTAAATATTTCTTTTACAACCTCGGAAGCCAATTGTGGACTATCAAATGAGCTGATGCCCAACTGAATTCGTCATAGTCTATTAAACAATACAAGCATCGAGTTGTGGTGGGTATCCCCCTTATGTTGGTACCCTCTGCAATCAGAGGGTTGATCAGCTGACAGGGAAGGCGCACCACCGCCCTGTTCCAAGTGAAATTCTAAACTTGCCGTACATGCTTACTTAATGGCATTTAGTATATTTAGCCATGTGTATAAAAATTGAACTAATGGTGGAAGATTTCTTTCACAAATTGCCCTAACATCAGCAACCAAGTCTACCCAACAATCATTCCGAAATTCTCAGAATTCGGTATGAGCATACCGCACTTACCTATGATTTCCTATCTGATAACCAACCTTGTTCTTCTGTTGTAAAAGTAATTAATAATCTCCATAAAATTTAACTACTTCTAATTGATCGCTCCAATTATTGGCCTATTTTAATGTAACATGATGTAGCCAAATGTCCTCATAATCGTGGCGTTGCATAATGACAACAATCAGCAATTAGCAAAAAGCAAGTCATAACAATCAACAAAAAGCAACAAACAAGCAGTAACAAGCAGCAACAAGAAGCAAACCAGCAGTAACAAGCAACAATTAAATAGAGCATCAATCAATAACGCAGCAACAATCAACAAGCAACTTTAGTAACCAGCGTTGTGCTCCTTGCACTTTGCACTTTACACTTTGAACTTTTCACTAAGCAACAAGCAGTAATCAATTAGCAACAAGTAGTTATCAATTAGCAACAAGCAATTAATAATTAGCAACAAGCAATTAGGAAAAAACAATTACAACAAGCAATTAGCAATAATCTACGAGCAACAAGCTACAAACAACAAGTAACGAGCAACAAGCCCTTTGGAACTTTGCGCCTTACGCTTTGCCTTTTGCACTTCATACTTTTCACTAAGCTACAAGCAATTAGCAATTAGTAATTAACAATTAACAATAACCAATTAGCAACAAACAACATTAGCAACAAGCAGTATTAGCAACAAGCAACAAATTCAGAATTATAACATTCAGCAAGCAAATATTAAATTTTAATCTACCCCCGATAAATCCGTATTTCGGAGGTGGAGTGATGTAGTATGCTGGTGCCAAGAGTATATACCGTAGTGCATTAGCACACTACAATCACGTAAGCTTAAATTACATTATTTATTTACTTAATGAAGATCAATTCAAAACATCTGCTAAATCAGTACGCTCCCAAAATAGTTACTTTGCAAGAAACCATATTATTCTATTTCTATAATCAACCTCAATATAGCAATATTAATCAACTGTTTTTCAACAAACCTAATAATAGTAAATAAGGCGGTGTGGGTTTTCTTATTCACACCTTTTTATCTTACACCTAAATGCAAGTTTAAACACAGTTAACAGCTCTACTCATTTCTCTCACTATCTTTCCTAAACTCAACACTCTTAATGTTTATATTGAGTACTCCATGCCTTTTTCTTCATGGGTTTTACACGGTCTAGGTAGCCAGCTGTCTGAAAAAACAATCATTATTACACACTTTACCGCCCACAGCTTTTTTTGGGGTCCTAAAGAATCTGTCGGCATGGAAGAATCGTCGAAGAATGGGTAAAGTCAACTGATTCAGGCTATATAATCTTAAATAAAGGTAAATCGATCTGCTTTTCAACCATGGGTGTATCATCTATCCTTGACCTATCTGTTATTCCTTATAGTTTTAAGGAACTAATAAAATATTAAAATATATAATAAAATATGCTCATCCGATATGAGAAAAAAAACACCCAAAATCCAACAAAAAAAGTTATTCACTTCCTCTTTCCGCCCTTGGCAGTTCTACAGACGATGCCTACAGACGAAATCTAATTTTTATTATAATTTTATATTTATTTTACCTTAATTTCCAACTAGATTAACATTTATTATTACAATGTTATTGTTGTTTTCTAAATACTTAATACAATTTAAAATCTATTTTTTCGAATTTGAGGGTACTTACATCTTACATTGATTTTGCATTTAATTGTTATTATGTTATTTTAATTTTACCTAAATTTCCAACTATATTCAAGTTTAATATTCCAATAATAATTTTGTTTTCTGAATTATTCATGTAGTACAATATAATTTTATATATTTAAAAAAAAATTGTTTACACATTTCCTTTGTTAGTAATATATTATATTTTTATAAAATAATGTAGTAATAGCTGGATAATTCACACATTTATGATTGCTTAAGCGAAACTAAACATACATGTTTACTGATAATAACTGGCTGATGCCAATCCAATAAATTTATGATCATGACTGTCAATATATATGTTGACGATTATGAATAAAATGTCACACTTGAAATATGAATTACCTTCAAGAAAATATTTCATCTATCTATTGAATTTCTTCACTCTGATTTTGCTCAGACAAAAAGTTTCTGGTTACTTTCACCGGCATAGACACCAAATGCTTTAATGAGTCTGTGTTGAGCAGGAGACTATCTTCTCCGAAACAAAGAGAGTTTTCGGATGAAAAATGGTTTTTTAATTTATAATTCAAACTCAACAGAATATTGAGAATTATTACGATGACCACAACTATTATTTTTTAATGATATTTTCAAAAAGTTACTATTTATTTAAAAATTTATATTATTATAACTGGGATGTGATGTAGGAAAACTAAATCGAAAATAAGGTAACTTAATAAACACTAGGCTCTCTAGCTACTAGCCATTTTAATTTCAAAGCATTTTTTGTATTAACGGGGCAACTGCACTTCTCAATTTACTCGCAAATAACCCAAGACCATTCTCATTGACGGTCAGACCTACAGAGCGTAGAACACGCAGATCTTTTTCCCATATCCACAACGCCATGGTAAATCACACTATATAGCATGATATTAGCCCCATTTCCAACCAGAGTTTACCACGAACCGCGAAATGGTGTACACTCCTCCAGTTATCTGGTCAGGTAGTTCAATTTTGAGAAGTCCGAAGTCGGCCAAAATTGAACTACTCGGTCATCTGACCAAGGATGCCGCAACATGTATTCACAAGAAATACTACCGAACGAAAATAGTCAAGAAGGCGGTGAAACAAACCTTCCCAAGTTGAGACTTAAAAGTGCCAAAGTCAAGAAGGCGGTAATATTATGGTCAATAATTGAAGTATAAATGTATTTCAAATTAATTGGAATATAATACTCAAGTTTTCTATTAAAACTTACTATTGGATCAATATCGCAAAAAGGGTAGAAAACAAAATATCTTATTACCTAAAATGTGTGCTTGAAATAAAATGTTCTATTTTCACATACCGGAGTCTCATTCTGACAGATTATCAGAGATCTACAATATTAACAATTATTAGCTCTGTTGGAATTTTGTTTATTTGTTTATTGGTGTTATAGTTATGATCACCCAAAACAGATTAGTGTATCAATGTGCTCGTGCAAGTATATTTTCTATAATACAAAACGCTGATATAGACGTTGTGCTACCAGGTCCTACTATTGTCTCTAACCACCTATCTATGTCAATACAATAATATAGATAATGAGGCTTATACACCGAACAGATAGTCACGGTGTACAAAACAAACGATGACAACAACAATGACATCAAAAACACCGACAC
Source organism: Atherix ibis (assembly GCA_958298945.1). Classification (NCBI taxonomy): domain Eukaryota; kingdom Metazoa; phylum Arthropoda; class Insecta; order Diptera; family Athericidae; genus Atherix; species Atherix ibis. The sequence continues at coordinate 64,374,465 of OY282606.1, read as the reverse complement.
CAACATCAACAATAAGAACAATAACAATAACAGCAACAGCAACAACAACAACAAAAATTATAATAATAATAATAATAAAATGGTAATAACAATAATATTCTTTAAAAGAGATCCACAACTAAACTCATCAAACAATATTCCGACGCGTGCTTATTCCATTCAAAAATTTTGGATTATCCTTGTTACATTACTTTTATGGATTCTAATTCTAAGTTAATAGAAAACTATACTCGTATTTGCCTCTCAAAAATTAACATCGCTCCTAAAAGCATTTCGTCAGAGACTATTAAAATTAACAATTTTCTTCTAACCATCGAAACAAGGACTTCATCATCCAAATTTTTAAATTCAAAACACGTTGATAATGATGGTACCAATATTCTGGTTAGGTATATATTCTACAATAATAAACTTAGTGATTTACTACCCCCAGAAATAGGGTTGTCTCGCTTCCGGCATAGTATTGCTAACTTTAATCTAAAGTTAGAATTCTCTTTCACAATTTTGACGTTAACATATAATATCCGTTCTCATCCAGAAATATTACAGATCATCATGGTGCAAATATGGATGTAAACCTCATGCCGACTACCTATTCACTTACACGTACTGTGTTAACTACGAGTCCGATTCATAGTACTCCAATGGCGAAAATAAAGAAGATAAATTCACTCATGATATAAAACAACACTTCTTTGGCAGAGGCTCTGCTCATGACAATTTTTGATGCAGCACCCTGCAGTGTTCCATTATCTACATTTATCTAAAGTTTAAAACTAAAAAACTGCAAACACTAACGCCTTTCCTAAAAAAAATTTGGTTTGATATATCCAAAAAAACCTTAACTTACTATTCCTCTAATTCGAATTCTCCACCAATATTCAGTAAAATAAGCCTCAACAGATAAAATTTGATTATCAATTACCATAACCAAATAATCAATTGCTGCAGAAAACATTGTAGTCCAAGGCTAAAATATGCACAATCAGACTCAAGTTCTGGCATATGAACGTAATTCTATTCTTTCAAATTAATGATGTAAGAAAAAAGTAAATTTGCTCAGCCGACTTTTTTAAATATTCAAATATCACTAGATAACACACATACCTTTTGCTTACTATTACTACTCGATGCGGATCCATTGATCTAGAATCTTGCTTGCCCGTCTTTTACAATTACAAAAAATTATAGTAATAGTCACACTTGGGTTTCACCAAAAATCTATAAGGACGAAAATATCTTTGAGGAATGCTTAACTCTTTCAGCTTGAGCTATACTCTCCTTAACGATACTTCACATACCTTATTCTCAATCAATAATACAAATTCTATCCTTGACTAAGCGTTTATTCTTAAACAGATATATGGTCTTTTTTCATGGAAAATGGATTACTCTCCGGACAGAAATTATTATCTTTCCAGTATACAATATTAAAAGTAAAGGTTACACATGTCAACAAAAAACCGCTAACCAAATTCTCTTTACCAAGGGGCATAAAATGGGTTCTCAACCGGTATTTTTAAGAAGCAACTAATCTGATATATAGAGGATAGTGAAATTTAGCATAGAAGAAATACCTCCATTTTTTTTCAGTAAAACCAATTCACTTAACTCTCAGACTCAGGACTTATCAAAGCAGTGAATTGAAACAATTTCACTGCTTTGATTAAGTTTAATTCCTCACAGATTCCAGCATAAAAGGATATTAATCATATTGTTGGTTGACAAGAGACTGATATAATCCAATCAAATGAGGCAAAAAATGAACCTGTTCAAAACAAGCTACAAATGCTTTGGATTCATTTTCTTCCCGCCAACATTTAAGAAATGAGTTCGCACAGAAATTCAATTCTTCACAAAAAAATTCCGCTTCCATCCTGCATTGATTACTTCCGCTTTAGCAATGCATGTACCGCTTGGAATGAGCTTGTAGAAACTTTTCTTCTAGAGAAACTCACTACGCAACGACAAGATCGTCGTAAAAATTTTCAAAGAATTTTCATCAATATTCTACAAAAAGATCGCCTTCTCTTTAATAAAATTGTTGATACGTTATAGTGATCATACTTTAATTACATTATATATTATATTTTATTTAAACTATATTATATAAACTTTTATTTTATTAAATACAATTTAGTAACAACATTATAATCACTTCATAAATCTAATCAACTTATAATAATATTTATAAAGAACAATTAATTAAATTATTTGAATAATACAATATAAGAAAAATTCAAATACATTCCCATCTGCCGACTTTGATTCGAGACCGTATTAAAACAATAGTACATACTAAAGTAACGAATACATTTCAATATTCCACCTTCAAAATAATGGAGTTAAAGTGACTATAAGACATTTTGTTTTTTAAAGATTGGTTCAGTATAAATAGTGTAAATGCTGGTTTCAACCTATCTAAAGAAGTGTTTTTAACCTGATTTCCAATCTGAACCTTATATGTTTTTACGAATTATTGTACTACCTTATACGGCACTTGGTATGGTGGTGTTAAGGTTGGAATTTCCCTATCAATGCCGATAAAAAAATGTGTACAATTTTCAAAGCCAGGAGTTACAAAAGGGTCGTCTTCACAGATACCTTTGCGAAAGAAAGAATGGAGAAATGAACCGGTATTCTCAATGCTTATCTCTAAACTAATTCAGCTGAGGAACACTTTCTATCTTCTTTAACTGTTATATGTTTATTCTAAGTGCCACTTCAAGCTATCTATAGAATCTTTCAACTAATCCATTATTTTAAGGGTAATATGCAATCGTACACAATTTTTGTGTTCCAATTGATTTTGTTATATATTCAAAGAATTTTCATTCAAAAGAAATACCCTGTTCCGTTGTAATTGTAAGTAGAACATCAAAATGAGCAACAAAATTGTTGATGAATACTTTAGTGATTGTTTTAGTAGAACAGTCTTTTGTTGGCATTATTTGATCCATCTTGAATAATAGTCTACAATAGGTAGAATAATTCTAATTTATCTAAAATCAAAAATTGCTTCGTCCACTTAGTATCTGAGTATTCATACGGGGCCAACAATATTGTATATTTCTGTGATTCATTTTTCTAGTTGCCCGTATTCCGAGATATTTCAATTGGGCGCGTTACTTTGGTGTTAGAGTTACACCAGACTTTTATATTGGAATTAGAAAATGTAGTTAAATTTAATTTATCACTTTTATCCTTTTCTATTACTGTTTTTAATTTCTTCATCTTCTTTTTGTCCTGAAAGTTTAATTTTATACCATTAAAAATTTATTTTCTCTTTATTTTTTAATGACTCGATGTAGTTTTCAAACATCCGAGAATATGTTTTATACACGAGGTGAATTGTGCAATAAAATTTAGATGTCTAACATGGCGCAGACTTCGAATAGTTTTTGTATAAAGAGTATTTACTAAAGATTTATGGTCTTTGAAAACTTTATATAATTTACCTTTGAAACAGTGGCAAAAATATTTATTGTAGTTGTATCATGTATGACCAAAGGCTCTTTGTCAAAAGTAGAATAATTAATCTGGGATTCTTTGAGATTTCGAGAGAAAACGGGCTAGTGGTTTTAGAATTTCGTCATTATTACAATGTTGTTTTAAAGTTGTATCTATAGTATTATTAGACGCATCCGTAGTGATACTTATCTTAACATCTAAGCTAGGATGGGTTAATCAACTTGCATCAATTAAAAGTTATTTTACTTTTAATTCCACCTGCACATAACAAAAGTAATCTGCAGGTGGAATTTAAAAAAAATGTTGTTTTGATTAGAAGGTAAAATAACTTTTAGTTGATGCAAGTTGTGTAATGGAATAAAATGTTCTGCTAAATTCGGCATAAATCTATGATAATAATATATTAAACCAATAAATCTTTGCAAAAATTTAGTATTATTTGGAGTAAGGTAATGTAAAATACCTGTAATCCTAGCAAGTATACGCTTTTCTGAAGCATAATGTCCAAGAAAATCTAATTCTACAACTACAAATAAGTATTTGTCTTGTCTAATGTTTTATATTTTGTAAATAGTGAATGTGTTTTTCTTCACTTTTTACATAAGACTAAGGTAGGGGACCGTTTTTAAAAATATGGTATTGGACAAATGTTTGATGTCTGAATTGAAGTTTGAAGTTATTGTTATTTCGAAAAACCTCTGCAAGAGACTGCTAAATTTATTTGACGAATTTACAATTTTAATACTTGGTGTTTTTCAAAAATAAACTATTCCTGAAATCTGATAATTTTTCAAATAATTTATTAACATTTTATATTCAATCTCCACTATTATAACAAACTTATATAAAAAAATCTGTACCTCTAATTAGTTTTTTAACTGTCGCAATTGTAAAATAAATATGAGAAATCTCTACGAAGAGAATGTGAAACCGTGATTAATGTATCTCCATATACTTTTATTTTGGTCCTATTTGTAGCTACTTAATTATTATTATTTGATGATTTAGAATTGGAATACAAACGTTGTGATATTGCGAAAATATCAGCTCCAGTATGAATCATAAATTCTAATTTAGGACTAGGATCAACCACGAACGAATGAAGATTTGTAGATTCTTTTAATGTTCGTCATCATAACATTACGATTTATTCATTTAAATTCTCAGTCAGTTTATTAAAACTACATAGTAATATATATTTAACGAAATAATCCGTTGGTCCGAGTTCGCAACCCAGATCTAGATCTACACGTATTACGTTGGCAAAACTTTTTATAATGATTTTTTCCTAACCTGTTTTTATAAGTCATTACCCTATTATTTTAAATTTTTTACTTTTAAAGTTAATTATTTAATTGATTTAATAAGATTAAATTATGGAATCGAGGAGATGAAAGTTTTCGCCATGCAGGAGAACTGTTCGTTATAGCAAACTTCTCAAACTTTATCTGTCATATAGAAGTCCCATAATATCATCTTTATCTGCCATTATACGAGTCGACTGAGAGGAATTATAACAATTATAAATAAAATTAGAAATTTTTTAACTTCGAAAATATAAAACAAAATAAAATTTATTTATTAAATCTTAAATTAGTTTATTATTTTTGTTATTGATTACTGTTCGAAAATGATATTGTTCTTTTGCTGTTGATACTGTATTGATATTATTACTGCTGCTATTGATGATTTTTCTTCTACTTTAATGTTGTTGCTGCTGCTGTTGATATTCTTATGACTTATTTAAAGTGACAGAAGATTCTTAACATGAAATAATTTATTGGGTACTGCAGCCGGTTGAACTTCTATATGAAATAGTGGATAGCTCGCTTAAGGAACTGTTGCTACGAGGGTCGTTCAATAAGTCCTCAGAAAAAGATGGAAATCCAGGTTTCGTCCACATTCACCCAATTGTAAACAGTCGCAAACACAGGAGCAGATGTGCCATGAACTGCATCCAACTCGGCTTTGATTTCTTTCGAGTTTAAGCCTTTCAAATGGAGATGTTTGATGACAGCCCTAAACTCGCTTTTTCCATTGTTATGCACAAATAAATGTCGTTAACTTTAATCGACGATAGAAATTGACCTACGCTGAAATTTTGCCAGCTTTCTTGTCGATAATGCAACTTACAAAAAAAAATCTTTACCGACACTACGAGCGCAATTTCTCGGATTTTCTAAGGACTTATTGAACGACCCTCGTAATATTGGATGGAGCAGTAACTTCTTAACAGTTTGTTGCGATAAGTTTAAAAAAACGTCAATACTACTGTTGGTACTTGCCAAAACGTCAATGATACTGTTGGCTCATCGTAGAGGATACCAAAGAAGTATATATGTGTACACTAAAACTAGTTCAGATAAACATTAAATACTAATTAAATGTCATCCATAAGCTGATTTAAATCTAGTAGGTGTAATTCAAACATTCGTGGTCAATGTTGCCTCTGATAATTGCAATAATTATTACGTCGACATGTCTATAAAATTGGATTAGCTGCAGTTAATCAACCATTCCATTAAATATTTTTTATTAAAAGTTTTGTTTTAATAGAGTCTTACTTATGTGCAGGTGGAATTAAAAGTAAAATAACTTTTAATTTTACAAAAATTGAATTTGAAATGCAAAATATGGGATTTGAAATAAAAAATATTGTATTTAAAATACAATAAATAGTATTGAATTAAAGACGAAAACCCTAAATTATATTTTATTTAAACTATTTTATATTAACTTTTATTTTATTAAATAAAATTTAGTAATAACAATTAATCACTTCAAAAATTTAATCAACTTATTATAATATTCTTACCAATTCATATCAACTTATAATATTTATATCAACTCATATTATAATGAACTTATTTCAATAACACAATATAAAAGAAACTAAAAATTTGTTTTTCTCCAGCGACTTTGCTTCCTGAATATATTAAAACTTACGACAATGTGGCCACAGTCCATACATTTTCAAATTGCTAGGAAGTAGCCGTAGCACTCCCAATAGCAAAGCAACCACTTCTTAACCAGAATCCACACAAGAATCGTCAACCTTTTTCAATCTTCGACTGAAGAAGGTTGACGATTCTTGTGTGGATTCTGGTTAAGAAGCTCAGCCTCTATCAATGTGCCTACAGGTTGGTCAAAGAAATTCTGACTATGATTGTAGAACTACTACATGTTATACATAACTACTATAAGTGCAGATTTTTTAGTTTGCTGTTCATGTTCGATCTTAAAAAAAGCATATAACAAAATTTGCTCAGATAAAACCATCTTTCAGCAGATGGAGTAGTAAGTATATTCACACTAAAACTTAATAAGGACTCTACCGACCCATCTACCTGCAGGATCTTTTTTCGGACAGTTGGGTGGACTGGAAAAATGTTCATTTCTCATTTTTTTTCTTGGTACCATTTTAATTAACATATGTGTAAGTACTGAAATGTATATTGTAACCGCCACGATACTTTGGCGGTAAAGAATAATGTGCTAAAGAAATTAAAAACTAATGTAGAAATGGAAAGAAAAGTAATTTTTCGGAATTAGCATAGTAACATGACTCAGTAGGGTGCATACTCGCGATCTCTTGGATGATAGTCCAGTACGCTAATGACTCTGCTTCCGGGCCGGGTAGGATGTTTATTTGTATTTACAGATGCAGAAACGGGACTTTATATTTAACGTGGTCAATGGCACCTAATTCCGTGACCTATATGATCAGTCTTTCCATGCAGGGTTGTTCCGTACTATAGAAAGCTGTTGGCAATAAGAGCAGTATTAATATTATTATAGCCTTTTTAAAAGGACGCAATATTTACTAATGGCTAACTAATCCTCTCCTCAACGAGATTTGATATAACCTACTAAACTATAAGAGTGTCGAATTGTGCTTGGTACCATGGTACGTAATAATTATGACAAATAAGCATACTAATCAGTTAGTTAACTGGAAAATCTAATAGAATGCTCAATGTCCTTACTGAAATTCTGGGCACATAAATCCAGTACTGCTCTTATCCATAACTTTCTTTTTAGAAACTACACAAGTCTCATCTGCCAATCCTGTGGCATTCTGCTTACTATTTCACATAAAAGTTTGAGGAAAAAGGCATCCATTATTTTTACGTTTATTTCATGACATTATTTAACATGGTTCCAACTTTCCGATTTGTGTCAAATATGCACCCTTTTTATTTTATAATTTGGTTTTCATTTTAAAGGTAACTTCATAATGCCTCTCCCACAGAAGCCCTGGTTCCTATGGACCAAAAACTCGACTAAACGATTTTCACAAACTTCTCTGGATGCTAATTTCTTATCACTAAAAAAGTTTTACACTGATAAAAAAAGTGGTAATCGCTTGGTACCAGGTCCGGACTTTAAGTAGATGCATTAAAACTTCCCAATTCCGGATTTGCTCATCATAAGGTGGATGCATGAAAACTTTCTCGTATTCCAAAGCTGTTAAATTCATTAATTTAATTTTCAAATGCACGTTTTTATCTGGTCAAACATGCTTCATAAAATTGAATAAACTCTAACTGATCTAGCCTACAAAAAACAGACTATTTTCGTTAAGAAACTAATGCCCATCCACACGACACTCAAAGTCACCAAATGGTCTCGTGATAGTAGTGCTAGAAAGTAGCCCCTGGTTTATGTAAAAGCAACCTTATATACAAATAAAACAAACAAAATTGTCTATCTATACATTCCGTTACTATTCAATATTTTCGATTAAATTTTAATACATACCGCAAAATGTACAGCTTTTTAATCAGCATTATAGTTGTTCAACAGTAAATTAGTTATGAAATATAATATTAACATCACTGATGTAGACAAGTTTTAATATGAGTATAAACGAGCAATTCTAAAGAGGAATTATGAATACTTCTATCTTTTTGATGAAATTATATTATTAGAACATCATATCAATTGGTACATTTAACTGTTTTCTATTGTCAAATATTATTACATCCAATAATGCTTCATCGATATTCCTCGCAGCCTATCATGGAAAAATACTTATGATAAATAAGCAAGAATGAAAATATTATTTTTTCATCTGAAAATTATTTCATTTTATTGTTATTGTATTTTTACTTCTACTTCGAGAGTTTCCTATTGACATAAATAAAAACAATATCGAAAGAATTCGAATCATTGTTCTTTTTATTTGTAAATCAAAGCGAATCAGATTCTAAGTAGCTATGGAATGAATATGGTCATAGTTATAGATATTACATATAATATAATCACATCCTTCTTCATTCGAAGTATTAGGCATTGAAGTGATGTCATATAACATTTCTATTGTCTACTGCTTATTGTTTAAGCATACATAAATTTCGGCCATTTGATGGAGAAAATGGAAATGTTTTGATATGGAATTTATTTTTGGTCTCTAAATATTAGCTGCAAATTTAAGAAAAAGCACGAGAAATGAAATATATTCTGGTTAAGAAGATTCGGAAAAATTGCAAATATTTATAAAATATATACTGTATTTAAATAGATTTTCTTACAATCAAACATATGATTTAACATTTATATTAAAGGTACATATTTCCATATGAGAATATCACGAAAAGGTAAATTTACAATGTCTAGAAATACGTGTATCCCCATATTTTTATCATATATTATCTTAAAGAGCTTTGCACCATAAATCATTTTTGATCTATTACTACAATATAATAATCATGTTTTTAATACAGTGTCTAAAATAAAAACATTCTATTCAAGCAGGAGAAATATTTGAATATATTCACTTAGTAGTATTTATAATAGTGTCCCAAGTTGACGGGAATTAAAATTACAATTGCTTGAACCTTGAACTTAGATAGATTTATATAGATACTATAAAAATATCTTGAGCTATTTAAAATAAAAGTTAAAATAAAAATGTTTTTAATATAAGTTTTTACCTGAATGTGCTTTCATACATTAAAACCGGTAATTAGTCATTCGATGTCACACACAAATAATAGAAACGAAATATTAATTAATTTTTTTTTTCACAACCAACTTCATATTTAAGCCGCATAATCATATGTATTTTGACAGCTAACATAGCAAGGCTTGCTTGATACCCTTTTAAATATGGAAAGTGAAAAACTTTTTTTGGCATATTTTATTTTTTTAGTAAATAATAATTTTAAAAAAATTATCCTATATGCGTGGAGAAGATGTGTTAAGTGAGCGCCAGTACCAAAACTGGTTTGCAAAATTTCGATCCGCCAATTTTGATCTCGAAGATGCACCACATTCTGGAAGGACAGTTTAAGCTGATTAAAACACACTAAAGGCATTAATTGATGCAAACCGGTGAATAACAACTCGTGAGATAGAGACTAAATTTATCGAATACGACCGTTCATGATTATTTGAAACGGCTAGGTTTAATCTCAGAGGGTTCCTCATCTTCTTACGGAAAAAAATGTTGTCGTCGCATTGATGTTTATGATTTGCTTCTCAAACGCCAAGAAAATGCTCAATTTTTGAAGCATAGCATCACTTGGGCCGAGAAATGGGTTGTCTACAACAATGTTGGGCCCAAAAGATCCTGAAGGTTATTTTATCTGTTTGATGGGGGATATCAGAGCAATTGTTTATTTTGAGCTTCAACCGAGCAACACAACGATCAATTCTGAAGTGTACTATTATCAGTTTGACAAATTGAATGATTCACTTAAAGACAAAAGACCAATAAATAAACTATTGAGTTGGTCGGAAAGTAATTTCGTAATTAAACGAAATTACTTTCCGAATAACCCAATATATAGTATGTACATACTGAACTCTATTGCTTCTATAGTATTTTGATATCTTGTATCACTGTTGAAATATCGCTAAAATAACTTTTGTTAAAATGTTGTTAATTAGTTTTACATCTTTTTGTTATCAAAATATTTTCTACAACCTTTTATTCACCGTTGCTATATTTACGGTATATATTGGAAATTATTTGCATTTATTATAATTTGCATATAATATATTTTGATCTTATTGTAATCTCCGATTCCTTATATATTTTGGTTTCCGCAACAGGTAATTTATCAAAATTTCTATTAAAAATTGTCAAGTTACAGTTAAACTAGTATTTTTATTATTGTAGATAATTGTTTAAGACAAATACTAAAATTTATATATAAATTATTTAACTTATTAAAAAAAATATGGGGTGCGCCATCTAAATGTGGTCGATGGAAATATTAGGATATAAATATCTACGAAATGCTAATAAACACTGATATAAATGGTTTTCGGCAACCAGAATCGAAATCCTTCTGAGATACCTTAACATCATTCCTAGATGAATAGCGCTTCACGAAAATAATCCTGTGATAACATTTACCAAAAATCTTCATTGACAGAATTATTTGTGAAATTTTTAGAAAGCTTGTATACGTATACTGTCGGTAAAAAGTTAATATACTCTATATCTGTTGATATAAAAACTTAATCAATAGATATAGAGCATATCAATAGATATTTTTAAGAAAAATAGTTAGAGCAATATAATCATCCAAAGTATAGCTCAAACTTGTGTACAGGATCTTACAAATAGACGATCTTAGTTCCTCGATAATTATAAGTAAATTTGCAGAAAATAATTCAAAAAATGAGTTGACTGCTTTGTAAAAATACTATAAAATATGAATAAATTTAGGAAATAAATTTTTCTTCGGACACTTGAGAAAGAAATTATAAAATTCAATTTAATTTAGTTTCTCAAATAATTTGTGATATGTAAAAAAAAATAGCATCAATAGATGTTACCTCATTCTTCATTGTAACGAAGTATGTAACAACAAATCTTCTTGTTAATTGTAGTCGTTGTCTAATTAATTTAAAATGTATGTACTTTTTTTTTAATTTCCAACTAAATTAATACGCTACCAATTTTATAATTTTTTAACAAAACTAATTTTCCTGTATAACTTATTGGTCTTGAATGTGAATATGAATTTTTTATCCCGATACGTTATCGATATTAAAACAGATTATGAAAACTAGAAACAAAGGAAGCTGATAATCATTATCGCTAATAAAGAAGAAGAACCCTAAAAACTATCTTAAAGCATTTGAAACGTTTTTTCACAAATGTACAATACAATACAGAATATTTTTAAAAGCATAGTAAAAAAAAACCACTTTAACTGTTTTTGATTATATTGCTTATAAGCTTACATAGATTACATGCATGCATGTGTATATGTATACACATCTTAATATTGACAAATTTCATTTAAAATTTTTGCATTTCAAAACTTTTCAGACTACTCAAATGTTTCCAAAGTAAATTTACATATTTCTTAGCTAAAAGATTAAATAAAAAGGAATATTGAAATAAATGCAAGAAAAAGAATGGCATAATTTTTATTCCATTAAATAATATTTGTAACATTTCCATACATACATATATATATATATGAAAGTAACATACATGTGTATGAAAGTGTTACAATTGGATAGCTTTAAGGCAATTTGAATAATTGATTCAAATTGCTTTAAAACTGCCTCTAATTTGGAATCTGTATGTGTACATATCTGATCGGATAATAATTTTATTTGATTTGGATAAGGCAAAAATATTTTCTCTCATTCCTTTTAATTCACTAAGCATGAAATCGAAGCTTATTAGATTCATATTAATTTTTGGAAATCTATCTATACCATTTTTTTAAATTCACTGTATACTCATATGTGTATAACGAAAATTAAATCACATTACATTTCAATTGCTAGCAGCAAGTTTTTTATAATTTGTGACCAATTTTGATTTTATTTGCGAAACGTGTACTATAAAAATTATATTGATTCAAGGCGTTTAAATAGTTGGTATTCGAGATGGTATTGTGGGAGTCTTAAGTAACAAATATGCCAATTATATCAGTCTATTCAATATCTAATTGGAATTTTGGATACAAAAACTAGCTTAATAATTTTTGTTTGGTCGAGTAGAAATTTGGAGCTAGTCTCTCTTCATGCACCAATCCGATTTATTTCACCATTCCCTATTTTCTAATAGTACAGCTAAGTGCATATGTAAAGTTAGCATTACGAGGAAGGGAATGCATAAATTTTACAATAAACACTTATAGTGAATACACTTAAGATAATTTTTTTGTTTTGTTTAAATGAGATCGTTATTTCCCTACTTTAAGAATTATTCTTTTAAACCAAAATATTTAATTGTTCATAGAGGGAGTGGTATTCGATTAAAGTAATTATGTGTAGATCAGAACATTATAAAGATAGAATTTTAGATTATAGAACTACTGTATAGTATAGGCTTGTACCACAAAAATTTTGTCGAATTAATTCAAAAATCCATTCGCATAAAAACACACACTAGTAAAATTCCAAATATATACATAGCATTTTTGTTGCTGTTTAGATTTTCATGTTTTTATTTTTGATAGATCACGCATGAGACGTTACATGTGTCAAAGTCAAAAATGCTCAGTTAGCATTGACAATTCATCACAGATAAGTCACCCGAACAAAGCTTCCAAATTATTTAATTTTATTGCGAAACACAAAATACTCTGTTTGGTGCGGTTATGGGCCAGTGGAATCATCGATCCGTATTCCTTTAAAGGTCCCACTGACCACAACGTTAACGTCAATGACGCCCGCTACCGCTCGATAATTTCGAAATTTTTTTCCCAAAATACAAGAACTGCATCTGGTCGACATATGGTCTCAACAAGACGGCGCTACATACCAAACAACACGTAAAATAATGGACACATTGAGAGATGAGTTCGGTGAGCAATTTATTTTACGTTTTGGACCGGTGAGTTGCTCTCCTAGATCGTCAGATTTGACCTCTCTACATTTTTTTATGGGGATATGTGAAGGCACTCGTCTATGTTGTTAAACCAGCTTCACTTGCAGCCTTGGAAACAACATTGCACGTGTTATAAGCAAGATACCAGCAAAGATGCTCCGAAAAAGTAGTTCAAAATTAAACCTCTCGTATAGATCACTTAAAACGTGATTCATGCGAGTCGTGGCCAAAATTTATATGAAATAATCTCCAAAAAGTAAATGGCAAGCATTGATTTATCAATCAAAATTTTATATACTTTGGCAATTTTTCTGTACTTTTTTGAAAATTTGAAAAACAAAAACCTTTATTATTTTAAATTTTCTGTACTTACATAAGTTCAAGTAACTTTTTCAATAAAACTATTTTTAATTTTACATTCTCCGAAAACTTACAAATTGAACGCACAAGTTATTTGATCACAAACTTTTGTAAATAGCACAGTAATATATATAATAATGCCTTCAATTTTTAAAAAAATTGTAGAAAATATACATTATTATGGATTATCGTTATGTTTAAAATATATTTCTATTTGAAATATATAGGGTTTTCCAATAAGAGTAGTATGATATCTAAGTGACGTTTCGGCCATTTCTAATATGTCTGGATCTGCCATTTTTTTTTCATTGTATTTATGTTTACAACTTTATGATGGAGAGATATATGCAAGAACAACGTTTACAAATTATTCAATTTTATTATCAAAATAATCGTTCTCCAATTGCAACTTTTCGTGCGCTCACTTCCATCTGAGTGGTGCGGTCAATAAACAAAACTGTCGATTCTGGTGCGAAGAGAATCCACAAATTATTCATGAACATCCATTACATTCACCTAAATTGACAGTTTGGTGTGGTTTTTGGTCTGGTGGAATCTTCTTTCGAAACGAAGCTGGTAACACCGTTACTGTCAATGGAGGGGGGTATAGATCGATGGTAACCAACTTTTTATGGCCGAAATTGGAAGAAGTTGATCTTGACAATATCTTGTTCCAACAAGACGGGGCTACGTGCCATACAGCACGTGCAACAACTGAATTATTGCGAGAAAAGTTTAGAGATTCGATTATTTCAAGAAATTGTGACATTGAATAGCCTCCAAGAAGTTGTGATTTAACGCAAAAGAAGTTGTGGAGGCCATTTGAATGACGTTTTATTCAGAACTTAATTGTATCGATTGTACTTTACATTAAATAAAAAACATTTGAATATCCTTAACAATTAGTGTGTTTTTTTAAAAAAAGAAATCATATCACTCTTATTCGAAAACCCTTTATAAGTTAAAATAGGTAATAAGATACATTTGAAATTCAGTGGAGGTCATATCTACATAAAAAATATACAATTAAGTTTACACGTTGTTTGATTTATCGCTACAAAAATAATAATAGTAATATAATATCCCATGTGCATGTAAGAAAATACAATATAATGAAAAACCCTACCCAGTAGTTATATAATCTAAGTATATGATGAATAGAACTCACAAATGAATATGTGTTATACTTTTATACTTCTAAATAGCCCTAAATAAGTTTAACGAGTATTCTGCAGTAAAAGTTCGTAAGACCAAATTGATTTTAGCACTAAGAGTGTAATTTATATTTTTTCAATTAACCTGTAATCTTTCTATTTAATTGTATTAAAGTTATTTCTTAAGTCAAATTTACTAAACAATTATTTTATGTAATATTAATTATTATTATCGATTTGTTGTCCAGTTTTTCTTAATTCTAATTGGATAAATTGCTTCCGAAAAAAATTTGAATTGTCCCTAATGTACTCTTAAAATCATGCTTAATGGAAAGTTATACCCAAATGTATTTTTATAAACGTTTTTAATGCTAATTAATTACAATATTTGATTCGTAACTAATCAACATGTATTCTTTAAAAAGCGACTGAACAAAATATATAGGCTTAAGATTGAAAGAAAATTTCAAAAACTGACTTAAATTATGTGAATTTGTTCCATGACAAATGTTCTGCATGATAAATAAATATCCAGTAATATGATTATAATCATTATTCTATACAAATAAATTATCAACAAAATTGAAAAACGGGTAAAACATTATATAAAAATATATTTTTAAGTTATCGACACCACTACATTTTTCTTCCAGCTGTTTTAAAATATAATCCATTCTTTCCGAAAAATAATAGTTTCAAGTCAATACCATTATCAAAATTGATGTAAGAATTGTTCAGAAAACTAATTTATATTAATACCCAACAATAATTTTGATTGTTATCTCATGGTAGAGGAACATCAATAGTAGTATATTTAACAGAAAACTAGAAATCGTCAATAAAAAATTATTAGACAAATGTTGGTAGAAGCAGGAGAAAATCTTCCAATTACATACACATATAGTACTCGAACTTTGATTTGTAAACTTAATTAAAAGTCAGCATCTTCAATATCTCGTTCTAATTACTTCTATAAAATGTATATCTCTGGTTTTTTTCTAAAGCTCAGATATTATCCATTTTACTTGTATTAATAATAATATCAAAATTTTAATTTTAGAACTTTTTCGAAGAAACTTAAATTTATTACAAATATTACTAAGCCATACTTAAGGGCGAGTATTTGCATTGCTAATTAGTATTTGGGTTGCCATAGATATTCAATATATAATTAATTTTCGGTTTTATTTCTAAACATCTTGTTAACTACTTTATGCTATCATAGTTGCACATACGAAGGATGTACTTAAATAAATATAAAAAACTCCAGTTCATAGAAGCCTACAGTAATAACACAAGTTAATAAATATACAAGAAAAGCGTATGTAATAAAAACAAAGGGATAAGAAATGAGGTAAATTTCCACTATTCGTTCTTGCTTTTCTTTTTAGATATAAGTTTTTTAATGGAGGTGGAGTGGGGTAGTGTGCTCGTGACTACAGTATATAGTGTAGTGCATTAGAACCCTAACTACAATCAAGTAGACTTAGAATAAAGTGATTTTGTTATCAGTTGAATTAATAAATGTTCAATAAGTCAGTTTAATAAATCATACTACTCACTACATTGTTTGAGTTGAATAGAGTTGAATATTTTTGAAGGGATTGGATATTGTTATGAAGTAAAAGTTTACTTTAAATATAAAAATAAAAAAATTTTATTTAATTAATAAATATTTGTTGGAACTTTTATATCAATATAAAAACATATAACAATAAATTATTTTAACGAATCATATGTTTGTATACACACATAAATCGTAAAAATGCTACTGTTCCTTTTCATCGTTTTTTCAAACGAAATTGAAAAATATAACCCGTGTTTGCTATATTTTTTTATTTATTGTACAATATTAAAAGGAGCTAGATTATATTTAAAAATAGTAATATAGAAGAATATACATATTGATTTATACTTCATATCATTTAGCTCTCCCTTTAGCTGTAATAACTTCTTCAATTCTTTTTGGCATCGATATAAGCAGATTATTAAAGTTATCATATTTTAATGCAATAAAACTAAATATTTTGCATTATGGTATTTAATAACTTTTATTCAGTATTATCTTACCTATAACTTCCCAGGCATTTTCAATTGTATTAAGAATTGAGCTATTTGCCAGCTTACGCTAGCTTTGAATCCAGCTTCTTCTCTCAAGTTGCAATCGTTCTAGTTATTTTCAAAGCATAGACTACATTTAGCATAGAAAAACGCAAAAATACTTGGCTCTTGACATGGTACTAAGTCGCTTCTACAAATTGGATTATTTCATTTATATATCAATTTATTCACCCTTGTTATAATACATTATAAATTTATTTGTTTATAATTTATTAACTTACATCACCTTCAATAATGACTACACTTCCCATTAAGAATTAATCCTTCTTAGTAAAACAATTATTTAGTCCATTTACATCGAGTTTGTATCTTTTAACAGTCAAGTAATATACGATTTTGAGATGTTCTTGTTTATAATCAGATCTCTTTCAAGCAGATTGTTATGGTAATACTAGAAGTAGTTTTAGGGATTTGTTGAGTCCCAAAATTTAAGTTAGCATCGTGCAAATCATTGAAAGTATGCCTGAATTTTTGGACGGTTTAGATGATTGTGTCAGAAGTACTGGCAGAAAATTCTATGATTCGACTGACAATTTGTCGAGGAATGGTGAACCTGATCGTGCATTTTGAAACACTGCTTATTTGAAGTAACTGAGTGTTAAATGTCGTCACGAATTGACAGATTGTTAGTTGAAAGTCTGAATTTTACGAAATGGTAATCCATACGTTTGAAGAAAACTGGGAAATATTGAGAACTTACTTCCAAAGTGGTGAGTCTTCCACCCAAACTGTGAGAAATTTAAAAAAAAAATGAGCAAAGATCGAATGCCATCACGTCAACTTGTGGATAAATTCGTGAATCGAGTTCGCGAAACTGGTTTATTGGTTGCCAAAGCAACTCGTTTTTGCTCTAATACAGTGCGTACGACCGAGAATATTAACGCCGTTGGTGAAAATGTCCGTGATCATCCATCAACATCAACTCGTCACCGTTCTCAGGAATTGAACATTTCTCGCACTTCTCTGTTGAGAATTTTGCACAAAGACCTCGGTATGAAAGCTTACAAAGCTTAGTCCAACAACTAAAGCCGCATGACCATCCGATGCGTTTTCGGTTTGCCCAATGGGCTCAAGATCAATTGGCCGAATATGAGCATTTTTTACCGAAAAATCATCCGGATGATGCCCTTTTCCACCTCGGTGGGTATGTTAACAAACAATCTTGACGCATTTGGGGCTCAGAAAATCCATGCAACGAGTCACGGTTTGGTGCGGATTTTCGACTGGAGGCATCATTGGAACGTTTTTCTTCGAAAACGATGAAGGAGCCGCCGTTACGGTCAATGGTGAGCGCTATCGTGGCATGCTCAACGAATTTTCGTTTCCAAAAGTTGAAGAAAATGGCATGGACGACATTTGGTTTCAACAGGACGGGGCCACTTGCCACACAGCCAACGTAACAATCCAACTTTTGGGCACTGCTTTCGAAAACCGAATAATCAGCCAAAATTCTGATGTGAATTGGCCGCGTCGAAGCTGTGATTTGAGCCCGTTGGATTATTTTCTATGGGGAGCCGTTAAGGATAAATGAAACACGAAATCAAAGTTGCCATTGAAGAGATACAGGCCCAGACAATCGAAAATGTACTGAAAAATTGGGTCGAGCGAATGGGGTACTGTAAGGCCAGCCGTGGCAGTCATTTAAATGATGTTGTGTTTCATTCTTAAATTTCAAGGTTCAATCTTTCTAATAAAACCGGAAATTTAAAAAAATATACATTCGTTTTTTTTTATTTACTTTTTAAAATGCAACTTTTAAATGGTCCACCCTGTGTTATGTAAAAAGTCACATTTGAGACGAATCGTACATACACGAGTACGTACATGAATCAGATGATGTGAAGTCTAGATTTGAGTAGAATGTTACAACTGGTTACGGAAATGTTTAGTAATCCATTGACAATTTTTATTAATTAAACAGTGAAGCCTAAACCATAAATTACGTCGTGCGTGTAATGCACGATTTTCTCCTGGAAATGGTATGTTTTTCAATCGTTTAATTCTTTGAACTGATCGTGTGATTGCATCATTTTTGCGCGTAGGCTAGCAATTTGAGCTCGTGGCAAGCTTGAAAAAGGGGAAATTGAGCAAACTTATAATTTAAGCGTGACTCTTTGTACATATTTTACATATGACATCATTCATGTTACCCGTTGCGAACAAAATGCTTATGTGTTCGTATATACGAGAATATTACACTATCAGACGAGCAAAAAACAACAAATTCCACCTAGAAATCAGGCATTGCACGCACGATGTAATCTAAGCTTAAAACTTCATTTTCTCTGCGATATATTGGTTAGTTGAAAAAATTTATGGAATTTCTGATTAAAATAGAGACGCCTCAATCAAATTCAAATGATTTCAAACCAAATATTCTTCCTTATTATCAATATTATTTACCATTTTTCCTACAAAGCTATGAAAAATATAGAAGTTCTGTGGTTTCTGGTTGAAAAACTGAATCAAGTGGTTTTCACAGGTCTCTGTTAAAACTAGCGTGGTTCCATTATAAGAGTTCTATGGAGATCGAAATAAATGATAATCTGACGATGCTACTCCCAGGTAAATTCTCTTAATTTTTGGCGAGTCATCAAAGATGTGCGTGGTCGAGCGTTATTATGGTGGAAGACGACGGTCTTCCTATTGATTAATTTTATTCATTTCTCTCAACCTCTTGGCGTAATCTCTCGAGTTGCTCAAACTACAGTTTCAAGTTAACAGTTTGACCGAACGGTAGCAATTGATAATGAACGATACTCTTGCAATCACACCATATAAACAGTATAACCTTATTGACTGTCAATTCTGGCTTTGAAATTGTTTGTAAAAGTTCATCTCTCTTTTTATATAATCGCCTTCAAATGATATTAACGTATTTAAGGCATTTTACTTCGCCAGTTATAATTTGCTATAGAAATTACTTGATTTCATTACGCTTTAGCTGCGTATCGCAGACATTGAGTCGGTCAATCTTGTTTTTCATACTCAGTTCAACAGACACCTAAACATCGAGTTTGCTTTTAATCAAGTCTTTTGCAAATAGTTTAAAACGGTTTGATGATAAATGTTTAATTCATAAGCTATATCATAATTGCTGATATACTGGTATTGCTCAATTTTTACGAGAATTTCATAACTTTTTTCAATCATGGGCAGAACAGAAAGTGAGTCATTTTTAACATCTTTGAACACAATAACCATCACAATTTTATTCCCAAACTTGCGGAATATATTTTTTTATAATGAAAATTATAAAAAAGCTAGTGGTAGGGGATAGGGGAATGGTCTGTATTTTAATAAATAGATTTTTTATGAAACGTTTTGCTTGAAATAAGCCTGATAATTTCTCACAACCAACAATTTTAATTTTTAATAATTGTCCAAATATTTTTAATTATAAGTTTGTACTTAAAAAGTTAATCTCAATCAAAAAGAGAAGAAACTGGAGATACGTGTACGAGAGAGTATAGTCTCTCTTGAATATTTTTACTTCGTTATGTTCAATCACTAAATTGTAAACTTAACAATATGGAACATCCAGTCAACTGAGTTTATTATAAATATATACCAAACTGAAATTAAAAATAAAAACAATTAAAACACAGAATATGTAAATGATAATGATAATAGTAATAATCAATGTGTGTTATTATTATTATATTATTAAAAAAATTATAACATATGGTAACTAAAATTAAACTGAAAGAAATTAAAGGAAATAAAAAATCAAACGAAAAATAAACCGAATGATTGGTAAAGATATAAAATTAGTAAGGAAGCGGGAAAGAAGGAGTGATTAAGAAAGTGCTTAAGAAAATATAAATAAAAATAACCAGGCATAAAATGTTAAAGTTAAAAAACACATATATTTTTTTATTTTATTGTAACTTATAGTTTCTTGTCTATTTTATTAACAAAAAATCTTTTTATTTTTTAATAAGTATTTTAATGATTTACAATATTTTATTTATTTTTTATTTAACACATATTTTACTATACAAACGATTCTATGCAGTCCTAGTTAATAAAAAAATTATTCCTTTTAATAGTTTTAAATAACTCTCTTTTTAAAAAAACTAACTGACATAGTTACTAATCTTATATTAAAACTACAAATTTCGATTATCAGCTGACTTAGCTTAAAATAAATATTTTATATGTGTAATTAACTGGAGTGTAATGACGCACTACAGTGTTTCCTATTTCCAGTTCTCACTGTGGGGATCAATTACATTACACAACTCATTTTCATTGTAATACTAGTATTATAATTTAATAAATAAATTAACTAATGATGTAATTACTTAGTAAATTATTTGTCTATTAATAGTTATTTTATAACTCTTCAATGTTAATAATTTATACGAAAAGAAGAAAAAGAGAAGAAGGAAAAAAAAGAAATTAAAATAAAATTTTTAATGAATTGGAAGCTATCCATTTTTTTTATTGAAGGTTCCTGCTCCGCTCAGGCTCCTAGTCTAACGATGTTAGTATTTTGAATTAAAATATGCCGTGATAATAGTCTTCGTCCCTGTAAAGTAACCTTCCAAATAAATGAAATTAAGAGATACAACACCTGCCACTCTTACCCACAGCATTCGCCTTGGGTTTCTGTTGTCCCTCATTTCGGTCTCCTGGTTTTATATATATAATAATTTTTTGTATAAATAATACTTATATATTTTTCCATTTTTCTCAAAACTTTTCTTTATCTATTTCTTTATGGTTGCAAATTATAATCTCTTCATATTTTTATAAAGTAACAGCACCGCCCACACAATAAATCCTTATACCAACCCTAACATTTTTATTTTCATTTTATTTTTTCTTCCGTTCTTTTCCCTTTGCTTGAAGGAATTAACACCTTCGGTCTCCAACTTTTGGTGTCCCAGACATAATATTTTTTTTTTTTGTTATGTTGGTATCAAGACACAATAATGCGAACTTTTGAACCAAACAATCAACACAATACTAGCGACCGGCATGCAATGGCAATGTTCAGATTTTCTCTGAGTATGATCCAAATTTTCTTTTTACTTTCCATATTTTCTACATACAAAACATAGCTCTGGTAGTTTCGACGTTAATTATGGAGGTATTTAAAATCAATTTTCAGTTTAAAAGTTATTAAATAAATAAGAAGGTTTAAGCTCAATCACTTCAGGGTTTCACTTCTTGGACTATGACACAACTTCGTCGATCGAATTCAATTATTATCGACTGCAATATATTATGTTAGCAAACAAATCGTTAGTGAGCCTTTTTTATCGATATTGCTTAAGTTAATATTTTGACATACTAGTATTATTGGTTCCGAATATTGATGTCAGTTATATTATTGTATTAAACATTAAATTTCTTAAATATTTAAAAACATTAAATATACTCTGAAACTTTTAGTATCGCGAATATCAAGTTTATTCCTCTAGTTGGTAAACGACATAAGGAGTTGTTTTATTTTCGGCAAACATATACGAGGTCTGTTCAAAAAGTATGACGAATTTTGAATTTCCGTGGGTTACGTATATTCGATTTTCGATTTTTGTGGCGTTATGTTGGTACTTATATATCTCACTTATGCCAACAAGTTCGGCCATTTTGAAAGTTCAGTTAATTTTTGACAACTGCTTTGCTTGCTGCACGTGTTTTGGCTCGTCTTCGATTTTTCCCTATTTTCGACAAAAAACAGCATCGCATTAACATTGATAAGAAGCTGTTGAACTCTGTTCGCAACGACCCAAATTTCCTCCAGACGGTCATAACAGGTGACGAATCAGAGGTTTATGTTTATGACGTGAAAACCAAAGCTTAATCATCCCAATGGAAGCTACAGCACGAGCCAAGACCGAAAAAAGCGCGCCAAGTTCGGTCGAATGTGAAGGTTTTGCTTACAGTTTTCTTCGATTGCAGGGGCGGAGTGCATCATGATTTCTTGCACCATGATAACGCCCCTGCGCACGCATCGTTGGCCAAAAACAACACCCTAATAATGCTGCAGCTACCGTATTCCCCAGATCTGGCCCCCTGTGACTTTTTCTTGTTCCCGAAACAGATTCCTTGATCCATTTTTTGAAGTGGGCAAAAATCGAAGACGAGCCAAATCACGTGCAAGCAAAGCAGCTGTCAAAAATTAACTGAACATTCAAAATGGCCGAACTTGTCGGCATAAGTGAGAGACATGAGTACAAAAATATCGAAAATCGAACATACGTAACCCGCGGAAATTCAAAATTCGCGATACTTTTTGGACAGACCTCGTATTGCTAATTAAATTCAAAAACCTCTTTCAAATAGTAAGATTTTTTTCTGGCTGAAGTTACGTTAAAAATCTTCAGTATTAGAATATGTGACAGAAAAGTATTAACACTAGCATTATTAAGAGCCATTTGAAAATACACTGAACTTCCTCCCCACATACCTTGTATTAATCTCATGAATACGATTTGGGCCAAAAAACCCTCACGACTGAACAAAAAGGCAATCGAAAAAACTTTCTGACATCGGAAAAAGAGATTTCTGTGGTACTTCTGAATAAATACGCCAAGTCCAAATAAAATATCTCATTATTTTTCTGTCGCATAATGAAAAGAAATGTTTTATAATTTCAAAATTCCACTTTTGTAAAAGTTTCGTTTTAAACAAATTTTATACGTAATCTATATAAAACAACTGAACGTATCAGGTTTTTCAATTGCAATTTGACAGTTTTGAGTATTTATATTAGTTGAAATTTTTAAATATTTTGATACTCACACTATTTTTGTTCAAAGGAGCAGTATTCAAAGGTTTTCTTAGAATATTTAGTAATAACAGAAACTATCGTATCTATATCAAAAATAATTTAATCTAATTAATTTGAGGATCATGTAATCTTTCGATATTAAACAAAAACTTATTGTTCATATTTTTGTATTTATATTTGATTTTACCGTAGTGCAAAATGTGTTCACAGAGCGACGCTATCTTTTATTATTGTAGAATTTTTAAAAGAGTCATATATGAAATGCAATATCTAAAAAGTTTTCTAATATCATGAGTTTTTTAAATAATAATTTAAGCTAAAATAATAAAATTAAAAATAAATTCAGTTTGGAATCGTTGTTTAGAAAAAATGTAAATTTGCCCATTTATATAAATTGATAATAAAATATCTTAAAGATAATAAATAAAAAAAAAGGAAAAATAAAATCAAAATATTTTAAAATTTTGGAAAAAATTTTACGTCTTCTGCTCTGATACTTAGAAGATTATTTTACACTAATTAGACTGTCTGCTTTTAAAAGTTGTTGAATTTGATTATAGTTGCCACACTATCTATTATTACAACGCGAAGAAAATACTGTGAGCATTTTAATACTGCAACAGCTCCCATTGCGGATATGATTAAAAACCTAATTACCAGTTTTAGGGAGCGAGGAACAGTATTAAATCAGTCAGGGCCTAATGTGCATAGACCTATTCACAAAATAGAAACTAAAGGGGCTTAACGTCAATAATGATCCACCTATTTCTACTTGTCGAGTAGAAATCTCCAGAATATCGTCTTATATGGATAATTAAAACTTGATTTGCATCAGTGTCAATTATACTATCCCAGTGTGGAATAATGACCGATAGGTTCGTCGGTCGATATTTGCTCGAACATAATGATGAACATCCACAAACCATTTATGGGATTTCATACCGGACAATAGTAGAGATTGTATGAATAGCCCTGACAAACACAGTGAGGGCGACAATGCAGATTTCCCGTTGTCAGATTTACCGGCGCTTAATTTTAGTTAAGTGCATTTTAGATCATTGATACATACACGTATAAAGAGAAATTTACCATTTCATTACACTTTTATACTTTGATGTCTATGGTATTTACACATGTATATATCCTATGCTGGCTATGGAATAAAATTTATTAATTTTTATTCGAAAACAATTATGTATTCCTTGAAAATATGCAAAGTACTTAATATAGTAAAAATTCAATTTCATAAATAAAAAATCGTCGAAAACACGAATTTATTATATAAATCTAAAATAATCGTTCTCATGGTATTATACAAAATAATCGCGATTTGAATGTTAATTTGAATAAGCGTACTTCTTATATTGTTTTTTGCTATAGAAGTCTAGACAACGGAAATAAACTTTTTCAAAAAATAAACGAATTTTTCTTTTATTCGCAATTTCCAGAATACTTTGGTGTTCGGAATGTGCGGGACCTTTCTATTCCAGTGCTAGGTTTTGATTATTTATTTATTGTTGAAATTGTTGTGTATTCTTGTTATTAATTTATATTTCATTTGTTAGATTAAATATATAATAATAAAATCTCAATTAACTTGGTTTACTATAAAATAATAACTAACAATTAAATTCTTTTTCTCAATAACATTTAATTTTTGGAATTTTCAAGTAAAATATTTCAAGTTAAGTTAACGGTTAAATGTGGTTCTTCCCTCTCTTTCATTGTACACTCGAATTAAATCTAAATGCTTTACTACACGTATTTGGCTTTTTGGTCTGTATGCCAAAGTATGCGTTTCAGTTTTCTTTTGTTTTTGTTACAGCATAGTTCCACCGGCAGTTCTTCTTTTCGTCTATCCTCGTTTTAATTTCATTTCATTCATATATGTGTAGTACATATCTATATATACAGTATTATTTTTCACTAATTTTAATTTTTGTACGTGTGATTTTTCCTTTGCTTTTTTCAGTTTTGTTGAAGTTCGTCGTTTGGTTGATTTTTTTCTTCATTATATAGTGTAGGGATTGCGATGAAGCCATTGTTAGGGATGGAGTGTTCTGCGATGGAATTTATGGGTTTTATTACCACTCTACCTGCTTACAACGTTGAAGTAAGGCGAGAGATTCCATAACCTTTTTGGTTTGTACGGACATCAAGCCTTGTCACATAGTACGATTGATGAACGAGTAAATAAACACATTTTCCAGCGATCAGACCACTATTGCTGTCCGTGTGTATCAATTGCACTGTAAATGGGAATTATTGCAGGCTCTTACGGATGATTCTCATTTAATTATGAAGAAAGTTGACAAAACTATATGACTCGGCTAATGAAACCATTTCGCATTTCGAAAAATTGTCTGAGATGACTCAAGAACTGTGTTCGAAAGTTCGTGTTGTGGAAATTCGGTGTACAACATTCACGAAGAATTTGCCATTTTCGGCACTGCTACTATATCTTTAACCATGTATCCTCTCTTGACTACTCTTTATGAAATGAAGAGGTTGCTGAAGGAGTTGTAGAGTAACCTTTGTTTGATGTCATCAAAAATGACTTCTAACTCAATCCAAGTTGACCATTTGCATGAGTGTGTAGGTGCATTGTCCTTGCGTATTCCATCCAATTTAAAATCTGAGAATGCCGTTAGTCTTCTGTCAGAGTATTTGCCTGAATTCTCAGATCTACTACCTGCTCCTAGTTCGTATTAATTAGATACAGTTAAGATTAAATAGTTAATCTTAACTGTGATGATACAGGTAAGATTAAAAATAAAAATAACATTTTTAATAAGAATTACTGCCTTATTGCCCAAATTTTATTTTATCTAGCGATTGGACCCATCAACTTCTGCTGATGTTATTAAATTTATAAAATTAAAGGGAAATATTGATGAGTCTGTTCCTATTCGACATTTGCCTCTGAAGTCTCGGGTTTCGCAGGGTATAGTGGCATCTTTCAATTTAACTATGCCTTTCTCTTTATTTGACATTGATGTTCCGCCGAAGTTTTGGCCGAAGGATATTATTGCTCATAAATTTCTGCCACGAAAAAATAAATAACTTATAAATATATCGGGCAATTCTTGTAATAAGAGCGTTGTTTCCCATAAAGAAACTAATGAAGATATACTTTTACTATCAGAATGTAGGGGTATTAAGAACAAAACCTACCAATCTATTTCAAGCATCACTCTCCTCATGCTATAACGTTAAGACGTTGGCAGAAACGTGGTTGCATGATGGATTAAATGATTCGGAATTACTTGATAATTTGCATCATATTTTCCATAAGGATAGAAGTCAGAATCGAATACACATCGCGGGATAGTGCTTATTGCATGCAAATTGCGCTTAAACAACAAATTAGTTGAAATTCCAACTTTTTCTGATACACTACTGAATGATAATTATTTATATTCTACCGCTTTTAGTGATAATGAGTGTCATAGTTTGTTTGATCTTACTACATTAAGCTAAGATTACATATGTAATAACATGAATCCTGAAGATGAAATCATTTTTTTAAGTAGCGAATGCTGCCTTTCTATAAATTTTCTTACAGTTAGGGAGTGTCAGTTCCACGATGACGTTACTGTTTTGGTTTTTTCTGTAATATTGGGAATAGTATGGGTAGACAATTGTATGTTATCTTTTCTTCGGACCCGGTAGTAATTTGATCGATTCAGCTGGGAACAATTTGTCTACTATTGATGATTATCAGCCGCCGCTCTTGATTACTTATAGTCATTTTATTTTTGGAAATAGTTATTCTTTTTGGAAAAAATTAAACATTTGATTTTAAAAAGGCAGACTTTTCTGTTTTTCTAGGAAAATCATGTCTACACAAAGTTTCTGTTCTATTGAGTAAACTTATGTCTTCTGACGATTTTGATGACTGAATCTCCATATTTTACAGATAAATTTTTAAAATTTTGAATACTTGTATGCCACTTAAACGCATGGGATTTCCTTTTCAATCTCCATCTTGGTTTAATAAGGAATTAAGTTACATCTATTTGCGTTTTAAGAACCTTTCGTCCTATTTCGATTTTACGATCTGTTTTAATAAATTTAAAATCTTGTCCTCTTTTATGTATAACGATTATCTTAATAATCTTTCAATTAACTTGTATAAATATCCTGGAACTTTCTTCAAATTTGTTAACATGAAAAGGAAAATAAATGACAGCAATAACGCTAATATCATAGCTGATTTCTTCACATCTTATTTTGCAAAGGCCTTATCATCTGATTATTTCATATATGATCTCAAATTTGATTTATCTTATGGTCCGGATGGTATTTGTCCTATTTTTATTAAATGATACTATATCGCTTTACTTTCTTCTCTGGAAATAATATTTGAAAATTCGTCCAGAGTGGTTAATTTCCTAAAAATTGGTAATAGTCCTTCATAATGCCTGTTTTTGAAAAAAGTCCTAAAAATTAGTTTATCAACTACTTTACGAGTATTCCTAAGTTCTTTAAGTTGTTGATATATTCGCAGCTCATCAAGCAGTGTAGTCACTTAATCTCACCTAGTCATCATAGTTTTATGCCTTCCAGATCTATGACTAATAACATCCTTACATTTATTTCTAATATATTTTATAATTTTGGAAAAGGTTTGCAAACTGACTTCTTTGCAAACCTTTAGAAAAAATTATAAAATATATACACCGATTTTAGTAAGATATTTGACAGAATTCCTCACTCGATTCTTTTGTTTAAACTAAGAAAATGGGATTTCCTCCAATTCTTCTTAATTGGTTCAGATCCTACTTATCTGATAGGAACTTATAATGTGTCTTCTTGCACGCGTTTATCAAGAGATTTTGAAACTTTTACTTTCAAAATCTCTTGATAAACGCGTGCAAGAGATTGTAGCCATGTTGAACCATTACTTTATTTTTTGCCATTGATCACATTGTTAAAGTAATTTAGAACTGCCAAATTTTAATCTTTGGGTATGATATAAAACTTTTTTCCAAATTTCAAATGCCTGCACTGGAGAAACGAAGCAAAGTTCCTTATTTAGTTTTGATTCACCAACTTTTAAACTCTAAAACTGACTATTAGGCACTTATAAAAAGGCGTTCGTTTAGACGGCTGAATTATAACTTAAGAAGAGTACGCCTCTTCTACACGTTAATTCTTCTAGGTCTAACTATGGTTTACACGAGCCAATGAACTATATGTGTAATTTTATTTGTAGCTGTAAGGAATTCAACCTTACTACTGCTAAAAGCTCTTTGGAGAAAATTTAATTTGTTTTCCCTTAACTATAACTTGCTTTATCTTGCATGTTTAGGAGTACTTATTGGTGAATATTTTCTGACACTTGCTAGGATTGCTTCCCAGCATTTGTTGGGATATTGGTTAGAATGTTTTATTGCAAGTTGTGTGCTTAAACTCAAAATTTAAATTTAAAAATATTAAACTGGATTTTTTTATTTTAAACAACGTCATAAAGTCAATAACTTCAAATCAAACAGAACGACTAGAAATGTTTTATTTTAAAAATCATTTTGTTGGTACACATGATAACAAATTGATATAATTCATTAATATAATCTTTTTTGAATAGTACGTGCAACGATCATATTTGAGAAGGTTCTGTCTAGCTTGTCACTGCAAATAACTACCCAAAATCATATAAATTGCTCCTATTAACTGCTTTGAATTTCTTCGAGCATTAAGCATAAATCAATAATTTGTATTATTCTTAAATATATTGTTTTTTTTTAATTGAAAATCGAATAGCTAACATGCGTTTACAAATTTTGTTAAATGTACTACTAAGAAATTCAATGAAAATACCAATGTTAATAAGACATTTGGAAATCCTTTGAAATTTCTATTCGTTTCAATTTAAAACAAAAAATCGTTAGCATTTCTTAAAGTTTCGTTTTTTTTATCGTTAGCGTATTATACAAAACCGAAGCTCATTTTGGATTCACATCTAGAAAATGTACAATAACATAGTAGAAAATTCGATTTTTTTCACTTTGTGCTTTAAGAGTTCGAATTTCGTTCTTACTCACTATAATGTGAATAATTAAGTTAAAGTAAAATTATTGTTTTTGTAAGCAATTCTCTATTAACTGAATTAACTGAACCGATTATTGACTAAAACATAGGCCTGACAGTAGATCCAGAGCTATTTTTTTCCTCGTCTGCCATTTACTTGAATATTTCAAGGCAAAATGAATAGCAATTTGTCTGAATAAGTTCTATTTGGTAGCAACAATTTTCTTTACCAAATAAATCACAATTTGTACACTTGCCTGAAATAAATACTACCGTATACTACAATACATACTGGAAATCGAATCGAATGACTATAATTTTAGTATTCTACAGTGTTTAGCGGCCCGGATTAATTTAATTTCACGTTAAGTCTAGGCGGATCACAATAAATGCCATTGCAAACCATTCAACTTAACAATTTTACTAAAAATAGAATTAAATATTAAACATTTTCGTATAAAATATTGGCTTTATATGTGTCAATGTGAAAATTATTGATTTTTAGAATTTTGCTTCCAATTAGTACAAATGTGGATGATAATTTTCCTGCTCATGCTTCTCAATATCCTTCTATCGAAGTAATACATTATTAGTTTTGCCTTTCCGTTCTTCAATTAGGTGATACAGTATCTAATATAACAATATGATTATCTAAAGGTTCACTTATAAAGATCATGAATTTGCTACGTTATGGGACATTTAATGAGCATATCTAACTACAACACAAGTATACCAGCTCTGAAATTGGATAAACCCAATTTATTCAATTTGCTCTGCACTTTATGACAGAAATTATATATTAGCCCATTGTCGGAATACATAATTGAGCTGTCAATGTCACCAGCTAATTCATGCCATTTTATTCATCTTAATCTTTGATGCCTTAGCAACTATTTTAATGAAGTCTATATAATATCTTATGGAATTAATAGTATTTTAGATTTGATAATTCTATTAGGATTACGTAATAATAAAACCATGAAGTAAATCTATTGAGCATTCTATTATACATAATAAGGTGATGACTACTTATTTCAGCCTTTTTAATTTAATTTATTAGCAAAAAATTAATATATTGCAACTAAATTAAGAATTTCCAGAAAATTAATATATTGCAATTAAATAGTAGCAAAATTCTATGCAATATTATCGAATTATAATCTCTCTTGAAAACTCGTTGGTTATACAATAGTTGAATGGCTTTTACACTCATATGAATACTTTCAAGAAATTAAAATTTCTCAATACCGGCCGTCAATGAAGATTTCGTCAAATGCATTTAATTTTATCGTTTACATATATATGTTACTTATAAAATAATCTAATATATTGTAAAGCATTCTTGGGTAGGGTTTGCAATGCGACAATTCCATTTAGGATGTTTGGCGTTAAAATTAACAATGGTACTGTTTTAAAATATAACGCAAAAATTTTAAATAATGGAATAGTTTAAAAATATAACACAGAAATATAACCGCAGTGCAGAAAACATTATTTTAGGTATTCACAATCATGTTTAATTTTTGGTATATAGTCAAATGTATTGAAAACATTTAAAGTTGTTGATAATTATATGATTTTTTTAAACAAAACATTTTTAAAATGAACACACAGGAATGAAACTCTTATATATATAGAAATACTTCTTAAATTTGTAGTTGTCAAACTAATTTTATTTTTAAATTTAGAATGAAGTCGTGTTTGAGAATTCGATCAGTGCGGTCGCATTTAGTATTTTGTGGTTATCATATAATTATTATCGGCGTTTATTTAAAGTAAAGTGAAAGTGAATATTTGAAAAACCTAAGATAAAAACTTTGTTTTAACTGAAACTCTTTGTAGTGATAGTGCAGAGTTTTGAATAACAGTAAACAATCTCAATATAAAACTGTTAATTTTTACGTGTAAATTTTACATAAGCAGGGGCTGCAAGCGGTACTCTGCTTGTGGGTGATTTAAAAATAGATTTCGTATTACAAAATTGAACTGAGTGATAAGTAAATTTTAATAGTTATGCCGCGTAAGCGGTCAACGACACCGTCCGTTAGATCTACGGATACCGTTACGGACTCTGCCACGTTCATAAAGCCGACTGGCGGAGCTAGACAACTATCGGAAAGCGGCTCTCAACGCTAAAAACTCCAAAACCTCCAAAGGAGCAAAAGCAAGTAGTGGAGCCAACAACTAGCCAGCCATCGTGCAGCAACAGATTTGCTGCTTTAGTGCTTCCAGATGCAATTGCTTCTAATGGTGATATTGGGGCGGAGAAACAGAGTACACCGCCCATTTACGTTAAAAACGTCACCAATTTTGGTGATTTAGGCCGTGCCATTGACAAACTCATTGGTACGAGTGAATTCACATGCAAGGTCCATTCAAAAGGTCTTGCAATTTATACAGAGAGCGGCGCTTCTTATAGAAGTGTCGTTAAGTACTTGGACGAGACTAAATCGGAATTTCACACGTATCAGCCTAAAAATATAAAGCCCTTCCGTATAGTATTTCGCCACCTACATCATACTACGCCGGTGGAGGATATCAAAAACGAGTTGGAAGAGCTTGGTTTCGTTGTGCGCAACATCAACAACGTTAAAACTAAAGGACGAGAGGAGCGTTCTCTTCCACTATTTTTTGTGGACTTGTAACCCTCAGCGAGGAACAAAGAAATTCTAAGAATAGACACATTGTACTACACCGAAATTAAAGTTGAGGAACCGTATCCGCAAAAGGATATTGTGCAATGCCACAGATGCCAGTAATTTGGACACACTAAAGCCTATTGTAGGTACCTGCCTAAATGTGTCAAATGTACTGGTGAACATCTGCATGCTTAAAAGAGAGAACAAGTGCAGCTAAGTCCATCATCCGGGTGCTCATCCAGCAAACTATAAGGGTTGTCCTACCTACAAGACCCTTCCAGCTAAAATAAAACTACAGGGAGTACAAATTCCGCATACAAGCTACGTAATACAGACCATATCATATGCATCAGTAGCATCAGGTCAACCTCAACACCGACAACAACAACAGCAACAACAACACCAGACACAGCAAAAGCAGCAGCAGCAACATCAACAACTACAGCAGCCACAACAGCAATTTCAACAAGGATAAAACTCTAATACTAATATCACATCAGGAGTCTCCGATATTCAACAAGAACTTAACCAACAACAATATCAGCAGCCAAAACTACAACAACAACAACAATATAGTTAGAATTATATTCCCCCTCCGTCATTTTCGTCCCACGATATATCCTCAATGTTCTCCCAATTAACTAACTTACTTGCAGAGGAATTAAATAAAATACTAACACCTCTGGTAAATGCGTTAATGTCCATTATGTTAGCTTTATCGTCCACCGTTCAGAAATAAATGTCGTCCTGTTCTGCAAATTCCCTTATAATCCTCCTTTGGAATGCTAATGGACTGAGTTCCAAACGACCTGAACTTGACTTATTACTACATGATAAACGAATAGACGTAGTACTCATTACAGAAACACACTTTACGCCCAGATCTACATACGCGACTACGCAACGTTCAGGACTGACCATCCTGACAATACTGCCCACGGTGGCACTGCTATCCTATAAAGAAATTCCTTATCCTTTTATTTTCATTCCTATATTGCAGAAGATTTTCTTCAATCCACCGCAATATCAATTGACTGCTCCCCCGTCCCCTTAACTATTGCCGCAACCTATATCCCTCCTAATAAGCCTATAAACTTCCTTGAATTTAGGTCATTTTTCCAAGCTCCTGGGAATTCCTTCATTGCTGGAGGTCACTTTAACGCCAAGCACCCACAATGGGGTTGTCTAGTCTCTAATCCCCATTGGATTATTCTTAACCAAGTGCTTTCATCCTCTCCCTACCAAGTCATCTCTCCTCCGACTCCCACTTACTGGCCAACTTCCCGATCTAAGCTTCCTAACATTCTTGATTACTTTATAATAAGTGCCATGAATTCCTCCCATATTAATGTTAATTCGCTGCTAGATCTTAACTCCGATCATAGCCTTGTTCTACTAGTCCTCGATTCCCAATCCACTCGAAAAGTCAATGCGCCGAGACTTATTAATGGACCAATTGACTGGGAATTATTCAAACAATATATTGACGAGCATTTAGACTTACGACAAAGCTTAAAAACAGGACAAGAACTAGATGACACGGTACACAAGTTTACATGTTTACTACAAAATGCTACAGCCTTTTCTCAAAAAAGTAAAAACTCGAAACCTACACAAAACCTCACAAATCAACCATTAACAATTAGGCGTCTTATGACAGAAAAACGAAAATCAAGAGCTCATTGGCAACATACAAGAATGTCCAGCGACAAAACCAAACTGAACAAACTGCAAAAAGAACTACATGACGAAATCACTAAATACAATACAGAACGTTTTAGAAACTACACTTCAACCCTAACGAAAAACAGAACTTTGTGGACTTCTACAAGACAAATACCATCTTATAGAAAAACAAAGCACCCTTTACGAAAAACTGACGGAACCTGGGCCAAAACGGACAAACATAAAGCAGACGCTTTTGCTGAACACCTTGCATAAACATTTACTCCATATGAGGACATATTAGACAGGACTCATTGCAGTACAATCAAGATGGAACTATCCATTTCCTTACCCATGAGTCTTCCCCCTTAGGCAATCACTCCTTCCGAAGTTGCCAATTTAATCCAGCTCCTTCCCAAAAACAAAGCTCCTGGCTATGATCTGATTACCTCCAATATACTCCAACAACTCCCTAAAAGAGCAATAGTTTTCCTTGCCACAATATATAACTCCATCCTTAGAACAACACATTTCCCAATCCTCTGGAAATTTGCCATCATTAAAATGATCCCGAAGCCCAATAAACCAATAAACCGCCACACTTCCTACAGGCCAATAAGTCTCGTCCCAGTACTCTCAAAAATCTTTGAAAAAATCCTCCTTCGTCCCTTACATCCTCTACTCGAATCTTCAAATTAAATTTCTAATCACCAATTTGGTTTCCCAGCAGTGTCATCGAGTTGTCGATTTTATTACACCCTGTTTAGAAAGACAAGAGTACTGTCTCGGTGTGTTTCTTGATATAAGTCAGGCTTTTGATAGAGTTTCGCATCCGGGTCTACTCTGGAAACTCAAAAGGTTCCTTCCTTCCACCTATTTCCTAATCCTAAAAATTCCTTTCCAACCGACACTTCCAAGTAAATGAATCCAACGAACTCTCCAATATCTCTCCGATACTGGCTGGGGTTCCTCGTGGTAGCTTACTTAGACCCATCCTCTACAACATGTATACATCCTTCTTTGCTACATATGCCGATGATACGGCCTGCCTTGCATCTAGCGAAAATCCCCAACATTCTTCCGAAACTCTCCGAATCCAAATCCAAATCCTCCAGAACTGGTTTACTAGGGGAGAATAAAAGTCAATGAACGTAAATCTTTCAGGCTCCGTCATTAGCCTTGCCCTCCCATATACCTTAATGGCAGTGCCATACCACAATACACCGAAGCTCGGTACCTAGCACTGATCTTAGACAAACGCTTGACATGGAACCCACAAGACGATACCTAAAACTACTTCGTCTTCTAGACAAACGTTCCAAACTTACTATAGACAGCAAAGTACTGTTATACAATACCTTACTGAAACCCATATGGACATACGGACTAAAACTCTGGGGATCTACTAAGCCTTCTAATTCCCGTCCAATCCAATCCCTTCAATCAAAAATACTCTGTACAATTGTCGAGGCCCTCTTTTATGTTCGCAATACTGTTATTCATCGTGATCTTAAAGTCCCATTTGTTTTTGATGTGGCAGTATCTCGCTATTAAAAGTTTCGTTTTCGTGTCCTCAATCATAATAATCCTCTTTTTCAAGAACTATCCTTCATTTCCTGCCCTAGAAATACCCATCGAAGACTTAAGCGTCACTGGTCGCGTGATTTACTAAAATACTGAGGCCTAACAGAAACACACGCTAGCAGGAGGAACTTCATTGGATGTTTACTCCCTACAACCTTTCAAGTTAATTAATACTATTGCTCAAATTTGCTTATTACTATATTGTAGTTGTATATAACTAAAAAAAAAAAAAAAATTGGGAATATTTTTGGTGGTTTTTGTTTTTCAATTTTATTAAAATAAAATCAATCGATACACATATGTTATAATATACAGTGCCACAGTCAATAGCGTACTGAGACTACCAGCCAAAGGATCGTGGGTTCGAATCCCACTGTAGCAGCATGGTCCTACGCTAATTACCTCACCGCTTTACTTTCTAAATCTTCTTTCATATCCTTATCCTTTACCCTTCCCTCTAAGCGCCCTATGGCCAAGCAGCCGCGTGCGCCAATACCAGACTGCCCAGATTTAATCTGGGACAAAATCTGCCTTAAAAAAAAAATATACAGTGCCATTGTCGCAAAATTGTATTGAAGAGTTAATATGAGCAACTTAATATACAATTGATGAAAATTTTTATATAGATGAATAGTAAATATAGATAGGAAGAGTAAATATAGATCAAAATTGTATTGGAGATTTAATATATATGAAAAAAAAATTTAATAGCCAAAAAAACAAGGAAAAGTTAAAAGGGGTGTACCCAATCGCCGACGTTGGTGGGAGAGACATATATGATAATTCTTTATCCGGCCTATCCTAAAATCTGCAAAGCTGCACTCCTTAAGTTTTCTTAACACCCATCAAAGACTTAAATCACACGCTTTGATGGGTGTTTTTAGGAAAAAAAGTGGAGGATAGCTCATGAATATAATGAATAATAATGAGCCACAGTAACATCATGAACAAAAGGGACTTTGAAATCATAGTGGATAACAGTATTGCAAACACAAAAGGGAGCGTCGCCAATTGTACGGTGTATTTTTAATTGAAGGAATTGGATTTGACGGGAATTTAATGGCTAAGTAGTACCCCAGAATTATAGTCTATAAGTCCATTTTAGTTTCAGTAGGACATTGTATTGTATAAAAGTACTTTGCTGCCTATAGTAAGTTTAGAATGTTTGTCTAGAAGTCGAAGTAGTTGTAGGTACTATATTTTTAGTTCTTGAGTTTTAAATCTTGTATGTGGGTTCCATGTCAAGCACTTCAGTCCTAGATACCGAATCGCGGTGTGTTGTGGTATTTTGCTTCTTCTTCTTAAGTTTATAGAGTAAGCTCGGGTGCTAAACTCTATCAAAAGCTTGACTTATATCAATAAACACAGCGGGATAGTAGTCTTTTTTTCTGAAGAGGATGCAATGAAATCGAATGTTCAGAGCGGAAATCATATTGGTGGTTGGGAATTAAATTTGTTTTTAGTAGGAGATGTAAGTAGCGGAGGACTACTTTTTCAAAGATTTTTGAGAGGATTAGAAGGAGACTTGTTGGTCTATAGAAAGTGGGGTAGTTTATTGGTTTATGGAGTTTAAGGGTTATTTTATAATGGCAAATTTCCAGAGGGCTGTGAAATGTATGGTTCGAAGGATGGAAAACTATTGCTTTCTTAGGAAATTGTTGGAGTAAATTGGAGGTTTCTTTATTTTTTAAAAGGAGTTTGATTAATTTGGCAACTTTTGAAGTAGTGAT
Source organism: Atherix ibis (assembly GCA_958298945.1). Taxonomy (NCBI): domain Eukaryota; kingdom Metazoa; phylum Arthropoda; class Insecta; order Diptera; family Athericidae; genus Atherix; species Atherix ibis. The sequence goes on along the minus strand of OY282606.1, from coordinate 64,337,155 downwards.
AGCCTTTGAGGGAAGACTCACAGCTAAGAGAATGGTTAGTTTTGCCTCGATTTTAGTACAATGGGTCCTGACTAGAATGTCCTCATATTGAGTTAATGTTTGTACAAGGTGGTCAGCACATGCGTCTGCTTTATGTTTATTAGTTTTGACCCAGGTTCCATCAGTTTTTCGTAAAGGGGGCAATTGTTTATTTTAAGAAAGTATTTATCTTATAGAAGCCCATAAAACTCTATTTTTTATAAATGATGAAATATAGTTTCTAAAGCGTTTTTATTTTGTAATTTGTTTAGTTTTTTTTGTCGCTGTATTTTTTTTTTGCTGCTGTATTTAGATATAGTTTCTAATGCATTGTAGTTTTGTAGTTTGTTTAGTTTTGTTTTAACGCTGGGCATTCTAGACTGTTTCCACTAAACTCTTACTTTGCTTTTCTCTCTAATTAGTCACCTAATTACTAATGGCTGATTCTAGTCCAATTGGTACACTTATAAGTCTCGGACTATTCTAGTCTATTGGTCCATTTAGAAGTCTCATTGGCCTTTAGAGTAGATTGGGGTCCAGAACTAGAAAACAGGAATACGTGTATGATTCGAATTTAGATCTGAGAGAGAATTTATATATATGTTAGAGGAATTCACGGGTGTAGCTATGAAATAATCTAATATATCGTAAAGCAATCTTCCGTAGGTACCACCATGTGCTCTACTTTTAGGATGGTCAGTTCTAAACGTGATATGGTCTCGTATAGTAAAGTGTGATATTGACATTGGCTTGTCTTCCTTACACTGATAAGAGTGGTATCCATGATTCTTTTCATCCAGTAAATGAATGACACTCCTATACAATTGGTTAAAGGTTGTATAGATTGCAAGGTCCAGTGTTTGAGCCTTGAAACTGAATTCGCTGGTTCCAATTCGTGTAGCGATTGACCGTGCTAACTTTGCCTAAATCTTTATATTTTTAATAAAAATGGGACGTATTTTTTGTTTTATTGCAGCTTCTTTGTTTTCAATCCGCACTCATGGATAATGGGTGAAATCGGTTTTGTTCTTGGTGATTATTATCGTCACTCTCGTAAATTGAATAAATTCGAATTTGTTGCCTGACGATCAATGATCTTATTTTTTGGGCTATTGGGGTTAAATAAATGAACTGGATCTTTTCTGCTGTCCTTTTTTCAATTTTCCCACCGGTTTCTGAAATTTTTTTTCTGAGTCGCCATCTGGTTCTATTTTAATCGATTGTGTGCGTGATATGTTCCACAATAAAACACTTTACTAATGAATATTTAATTCTGAGTTCGTTAATTTATTTCACAATAAAAATATTTCCGTGTTAATAAGCAAATTAACTAAATTACGATCGTCTATCGTTGATAATAACAAATTACATCCGTGCTGCATCAATGGTCTGTTTTTTCCAGGGCCAGAGCAGTTCTTCAGGCCAACTAAATGATAAAAAATTTGATACAATAGAGCAGGTAAAAACATCCCTTTCTACATATTTCGCATCAACATCCAAGGAATTTTACACTAATGGTATTAATAAGTTGATAGAAAGATGGGAGGAGGTTATAAGAACGGATGGAAATTATATAATTGATTAAATAAATAATATAAATCTAAAAAAAAAATGTTTAATTGTATATGCAAAAAACGGTCATAACTTTTGCACCACCCCAATATATCCATTATTTTTTAACCAATTTCTTCTTTAGGATATTTTGCATCTTCTGTCTTCTTTGAAAATTCTATTATTTTAGTGGCTTTGCTGCATCTTACAATTTCGCAGTACATCTCATTGTATGGCGATAGGAAGTTTTCCAGATCTGTTTTGAATTTACGAAATCTTTTAGTATAAAGGTCTTCGGTTAAAAAAATAATTCAATATTTTTCGTTAAGGTAAGTATTTTTGGTCATCTTTAGAATCGAATTAATTTATAACAATAGGTATGTCCATAAAATCTTCCCATCAAACCGATCAGCAAATTGTATTATTCTCTAATTTTATTTTTTTGGGATACAAGCAAGTTGTCTACTGAAGATAGCTATATCTTCTGTCAACATACGCTTAGAATTATTTTGTTTAGTTCTTTTCCCGAAGATGATATGATTTCAATATAAGTTTTAATTAAAAATCCCTTGTAAGTTGTCTAAAGGTGCAAATAATACTTTGGTTTAAAGGTGTAATTCGACGGTAAAAAGACCACTTTGACGTTGAGATGACTTCTAATTTTCTTTTCAATTTTTATAGTTTGAACTGTTGCATCATTTAAATTTAGACTTTTGGCATTACTTAACAAAAAAAATTCTAAATTTTCTTTCAAAAAATGTTTTTTTATTTTCAAACATACACATAGTTTGGGACTAAAATTTAATTTTCGAAAAATTGTTCGTAAAAATGAAAAAGCTAAGAAGTAGAACATATCGAAAAACTTTTCAAAAATGTTTGGTTTAATAGCGCAAATACAAAAATTAAACAAAAATATATTTTTATTCATTCCTTTGTTTTAGATACTTCGAACACAAGATAGATATTAAATGATGTGCACTGTTTCTATTTCGAACGAATCCAGATATAAGATAATGATATTATTTTCTAAATTTTACTTTATTTTTATGAGTAAAAATTATTATAAATACAATTACATATTATTGTAATGTACATAATAATGTATACATACTATACGGAAAGTTTCTGCAAAATTCGACTGAATTATATTTCTCATTCTGAGGTTTCTGCACTATGCCATAATTCGAAATATAATTTCGTTTTGTAGAAGAATTTTTCCAATTTACTTATCGCTTAAGATTTTTAGATTAAATATTTCCTAATAAATATTATAAAATATTTAATCTAAAAATTAAATAAAATACTAAACCGATCTTTAAAGCAGTAACTATTCAACAAAAAAGAGAGAAAAACTTTTATTATAAAAAATATTTAAGTTAAAAACTTAAATATTTTTATAATAAAAGTTTTTCTATCTTTTTTTGTTGAATAGTTAAAGGTGCAAATAATACATTGGTTGAAAGGTATAAATAATACCTCGATCTAATGATTGGATTGACGAAGTAGAATTCGACGGTAAAAAGACCACTTTGACGTTGAGATGACTTCTAATTTTCTTTTCAATTTTTATAGTTTGAACTGTTGCATCATTTAAATTTAGACTTTTGGCATCTTTTAACAAAAAAAATTCTAAATATTCTTTCAAAAAATGTTTTCTTATTTTCAAACATACGCATAGTTTGGGACTAAAATTTAATTTTCTAAAAATTGTTCGTAAAAATGGAAAATGCTAAGTAGTAGAACATATCGAAAAACGTTTCAAAAATGTTTGGTTTAATAGCGCAAATACAAGAATTAAACAAAAATATATTTTTATTCATTCCTTTGTTTTAGATACTTCGAACACAAGATAGATATTAAATGATGTGCACTGTTTCTATTTCGAACGAATCCAGATATAAGATACACGTAATGATAGTATTTTCTAAATTTTACTTTATTTTTATGAGTAAAAATTATTAGAAATACAATTACATATTATTGTAATGTACATAATAATGTATACACACTATACGGAAGGTTTCTGCAAAATTCGATTGAATTATTCATTCCTTTGTTTTAGATACTTCGAACACAAGATAGATTTTAAATGTTTAATCTAAAAATTAAATAAAATACAAAACAGATCTTTAAAGCAGTAACTATTCAACAAAAAAGATAGAAAAACTTTTATTATAAAAAATATTTAAGTTAAAAACTTAAGAACTCTGATCAAGTTTTGGAAGCATGTATCAAACATTTTTATTCACTGTTTTAGTTTTAATGACCCTTAATACCTTAGTTGACACAACCATTTAATCGCAATTAAATTAGACTATAGTTCACCAAAGTTGATGGCGTAAGATTTTCACTTGTACAATTTTACTTTTAAAAAAGTTATGAGTAACTCACGTTTAATAAATCTTTATTAATCTTTTGCTTTTCAGGAATATTTAAATATATGAAAAATTGCTATTTAGGAATACTTTCATAAAAAAACATATGAAATATTCTCATTTGACTAAAAAATCATCTTCATCATCATCAACCTGAAGTTCGTTTTAGGCTTGCCAATTCAAAGAACTCCGGATGTCCCTATTACAATGGCATAGTTTTTAAGATCATAAACGACGACAGTGTAAATTTTTTAATTCATATCCTCCTCATCCATACTTCCTAAGGCCCTTGATATTATCATTAAATGGGCTGTGCAATCGTATTGGGTCGTGGGGAAAGTAATTTTATTTTTTCCTGACAGAGGACTTCATTGTATTTTTTCACAACCAATTTCACACTTAAGCTGCAAAATCATATATATTTTGACAGCTAACATAGCAAATATGCTAAAAAATTACCACTTGGTAAAAATTTGATTGATTCTGCGAAGTAGTTTTTGGTTGATACTCCTTTAAATATGGAAAGTGAAAAACAGAATTTTCGGCATATTTTACTTTTTTACTATAGAAAAGACAAAAATGCTGTTCAAGCAAGAAAAAAATTATCCGACAGGTATGGAGAAGATGTGTTAAGTGAGCGCCAGTGCCAAAACTGGTTTGCAAAATTTCGATCCAGGAATTTTGATCTCAAAGATGCACCACGTTCTGGAAGGCTAGTTGAAGCTGATGAAGACACAATAAAGACATTATTGGACGCAAACCGGCGAATAATAACTCGTGAGATCGCTGAGAGATTAAATTTATCGAATTCGACCGTTCATAATCATTTGAAACGGCTAGGTTTAATATAAAAGCTCGACATATGGATTCCTCATCTTCTTATGGAAAAAAAATGTGTTCCGTCGCATTGACGTTTGTGATTTGGTCTCAAACGCCAAGAAAATGATCCATTTTTGAAGCGTATCATTACTGGGAACGAGGAATGGGTTGTCTACAAAAAAGTTAAGCGCAAAAAGTCCTATAGTAGAAGAGACCAACCGGCTAAAAGCACTTCGAAAACCAATATTCATAAAAAAAACGTTATCCCATCTGTTTGGTGGGATTTCAAAGGACTCGTTTATTTTGAGCTTCTACCGAGCAACACAGCGATCAATTCTTAAGAAAAAAGGCCAGAATTGGTAAATAAGAAAGGTATAGTTTTCCAACATGATAATGCAAAACACAAACAAGTTTGACCACTCGGTAAAAGCTTTGAAAGCTTGTATGGGATATACATCCACACTACCATACTTTCCAGACCTAGCACCTTCCGATTATTATTTGCTCCGGTCTTTACAAAATTTTTTAAATGGTAAAACGTTTAATTTAAATGAGGAGATCAAAAATCACTTGGATCAGTTTTTTGCCAGCAAAGAACAAAAATTATATGAGCGTAGAATCATGCTACTACCGGAAAGATGGCAAAGGGTATTGGATCAGACTGGACAATATTTAATTGAATAAAATATTAATTCACTATAAGAAAATCGAAATTACTTTCCGGATAACCGAATAGATAACTAAAGACTTTGTATGTCTTTCTTCATATTGTTATAACCTGAGAAACTTAACCCCTAGCTAGGTAAACGATTTCACTTTCTCAGATAGAAGAATGATTGACTTCAGAAATAGTTTCAGTTTCATTTAACACCTTAAAATAACGCAATTGTTATTTGTTTATATCATTACTCTTTATAATGCAGAAAATTATTATAATTTAATATCATTTATTTTGTGCTATTCCAAAACTTTTATTTTAAAGTTAACATAAGCCACATATTATTTTTTAAATTATTTGCTTTAAAAAAAAGAGGAATATTATTAAAGTATTTTTCTTATGACTCTATTTATATTACATAAATTGTACAATATTAATGTATACATATATTCAGCTTTAAAGAATTTTATACCGTAAATCAAATATTTTTAAAGAAAACTTTCGAAAATATTTTATGAAATTCGGTATTGGAATAAGTTTTTGGATTTTTTTGACTTAAGTTTGGCGTTTATTTATTAATTATAAACATAGTGATTTTATTCAAAGTATCTCTAATCGGAAGCAATAAGTTTCTCCCATCTACCGACTAATGAACAGATACCTCGCAGAAAAAATTCTGATTATTTTGATTCGATCCATTCTTTAAACCATTTGTCGATACTTTCACGAAAAAGGAACTGCTCTCTGGACATGGCCGACTGCTTGAACCGGAACAAATAGCAATCTGAACGAGAAATATCTGGCAAATACAGCGATTGGAGTAGTAATTCCTTTATCACTCCTTCAGTATTTGTGGACCAATTTTGCAACATTGGAGTTGGCGTTGTCGTATAGCAAAATCAGCTTGTACTGTCTATCATCCCATTCCGGCCGTTTTTCTTTCAAAACTCAATGTTGTCGATAATGATTATCAGTAATGTGTTCAGACGATATCATAAGTTCATAATAAATAACACCCCTCTGATCCGACCAGATACACAGCATGACCAAGGAACCTTAAATATTGTGTTTTGGTGTTGATAAACCTGGTCCTCATGATTTTTTCCATGTTTTAAATTGCTTAACGTTGTCGTAGTAAAATATTTTTTATCGCTTGCAATAAAACGATGCAAAACCCCTTTCTTTTATATCGCCTGAGTAACATTTTACATGTGCCCAAATGTCTCTTGATGTATCTCTCCTTCAATTTATATTGAAACCAAATTGCTGCGTTTTGGACCATTTCTATTACCATTAATTGAACTAAAAAATCCTGGAGCATTTGAATTGGATCTTCATCAAGTAATTCTTACAGTTCTGCATCTTCAAATTTCGAAATCACCATCTTTAAGTCACCAAAACTAGATTTTACATACTTCATTTGATGTCCTATCATGGCCATAAATTTCGATTAGAATTCAATATGTTTGTGCAGCCCTTTACCCAAAAATATAGTAATGAAGTTGAACTTCAGGCAAAAACTGATTTTTCAACGCCATTATAAAAAAGATTAAATAATATAAATTTAACTAAGTATTTAATCAAATATAAATCTAGAACTAATATGAACAGTATAATATATATACATATATACCCAATAATTTCAAGTTAATATTTAGAATTGTATAATACAAATACTCAACATAGTGTAAATTAAAGATAATTAAATTATACAAAATGATTATGCACAACGCAATCGTATAACAAACCAGTTATTTTCGAATAAATTGAAGAAAAAACTATTGACAAAATTCTCTTCCAATAACTTTAAGAGGCACCTTCATCAACATTCTTCGAATCTTGTTTAATGTAATTTTCCATTATAAAAGGCTATAGAAGAATTGAATTTTTATGGTTGATAGTTCACGCTATTGAATAAGTCACTTTTTCTTTTTCTATATACATTTATTGTTGGCAAACTAAAAGAGAAGATAATAGCGGTAGGAGGAATCGATTGCACAATCATCGTGACCTTTTATCCTATTCCAAAGTGAGGACAATGATATACGAAAAACTTCTCATCCACTTCAACTATTTTAATACACAAAAGGCATATTTCGATGATGTTGTCTCCAATATATACGGATATTTCGACTTTTACAGCTATTCGGCGCCAAATTTACGAATGATTTTCAAAACATTTTCTTGGTTAAAGTTCTTTTCCGTCATTTGTAAAAAATGTCGACAACGATTAAGAGCTTTAGAATTTCAGTCAAATGGTACGCAAATTTATACAAGTAGAACTAGAATGGGCGAAGAAAGGAGTTTCCGAAATTGACATGTCCCTGGAAACAAATCCTTGTACAGAATTTATTTTCATACATTTGAGAGATTTTTCTATGCTTTCAAGAAAAGTAGTTTTGTATGTTATATCGTATAGAATTGACCTATTACACCATCGCTTTACATTATTTGTGAACAACTTTAGAAAAAAGGATATTCAGTCGGCCGATGAAATCTTTGCCTTCTAATGGCTATTTCAATTTTTATGACAGTTACTACACCATTTTATGCATTTATAAGAATATTATTATACCCTTTGTTCTTATTTTAAATTTGACTCAGCAAAACATAATCAAACGATTTTATCCGTTAACAATGAGCAATTGAATGTCTTATTTTCCCAACAACTGCATTTAACCAAAGCTATGAACTTTGTTTTCCAGATATTAATTTTTTTGTATAAAAAGTGATAAAAACTTTCTTATGAGGAAACATATTATAGAATATATAAATAACTTCTTATATTCAAGAATATAATGATAGGATAATTGTGTACGTATATATTTGCTATGAAAATTTGGTATTGCTTAAAAGATATACTAAAATAGTTCCACACATTTTATGTTGTTTTTATATCTTGTTTTTTCTTACTCAATACAATGATATGGCTAATATGCCGAAATGTTGAAATTTATATTCCCTTTTAATATTTACTCATGCGGTGATGGAAATATTCTTCGTAAGTTTTACATATTCACGTGTGCTGAACCGTCCATCTAGTAAACTTTCCATAATAAGTAGCGCCGATTGCTTGTTACGCCCAATTATTTGAAAATCGGACCACTATTTTACTGCGGCTGAAGGAGCAAGAAAATTCTATTCAATCATTCTGCTACAGTAACTTTTTACACCCCATGATTCCAAAATCTTATTGGTTTCAATGGATTATTTCATTTTAACTTCGAATTTGTTTTTTCCACATTTTACAATCAATGATAAATATAAAAGTTCTATAAATATGTTTAAGGGTAGAAGAAAGAGTTTGAACTAAGCCACACTTTTGCTGACCTAAGAATCGTGAACTTGTGGCTAGTTTGGAGAAAGCAGCTAATTTATAAACGGAATAATTATCTGATTTATTAAATATCCTACCTTATAGAATTCTTACAAGTCATCTAAAATTTAAGGATAGGCAGCCGAACATGTTTTTGAAATTACGGATATTTTTATATTTATTGGCTTTAAATAGAAATAAACATTCATGGCTACATACAAAAATTGGAGAATTTTTTAAAAATCGTTAATATATGCAGAACTGTCTTAATTTATATAAAATGAGCCGTTAACTTAGCTGTAGGTTTTTGCGCATTTTTAGAACATTTTAATAGAAAAATAATTACTCAAATAAGAGAAACAACATTTTTATTGAATACTTCTCTGTAATGCTGATATTGAGAACTCTATCTAATTCTGTCAATCTAAGTATAAGTGATGACAAAACCAAATAAATATAAACAGGGTGCGTTTGACGTTCCAGGTTGAAATTAATTTTTAATAATTTTAAAATAAAATACAATTTTATAATTTACATTTTATTAATTAATTATATGGTCTTTCGTATTATGTATGGAATATAAATCAGTGTCTTTAGCCGCGGCGCAAACGCAAACTCTTTTAAGCACATTTTTCGCAGACTTCTGGTATTATTTTAGCAATTTCATTTTGAATATTGTCCTTAAGCATCGATGTTATGGTTGGTGTACACCTTTGCCTTCAAGTAAGAAATCGGGAGGATACGAAGAATCGGGAGGGTTCAAATCGAGGGATTGTGAGGGCCAGTCGTATTCAACACTTTTTGATATTATTCTTACTTGGATACGTACTAAGGTCACTGCTTGAAATAGTGTTTGAAAAATGAACCACGGTCTATCATAGTGCTAGTGAGAAATATAATAGTTTTTAATTGTAATTTTATATACACTAATATACACGAGTATACGAACATTTTTTTAAATCTATCATTTAAAAAAATGTTTGTATACTCGTATATTGTGTATATAAGTAGTCCAAATGATATTTAGATATTTTTATATAACAATTAAAGTTCATATCAAATTATTCACCGTGATTTAGGAGAACAAATGGTTAACTTACTGTTGAAATAACTATGAACAATCGTTTAAAGAGTGGCACTTCCTTATCTGACTGTGAATATATTTCATGTGAGTTCACATAAAAGTTGACAATAAGTATTTTTGTCGAAGCAATAAGAAATTAACATTATTGTTAAGAAAAGCATACTAAATAGTATTTAAATTACATTAATCGATTATCAATAATTGTATCGATACAAATGAGTATCGTTTGTATCGATACAATTATTGATAATCGATTAATAATATTTTTTTGAATTGCCTAGATGATAATTTGAAAATGCTGAGGACTAAAGCACTAGAAAAGCCTAACTATAGAAAAAAATAAACTATAATGAAATAAAATCAAAAAGACATATTAAAAAAATTATGTTTGTTGAATAATATTAGTTGTATTTATTTTATTTGTTTTTTAATTTGATTAAAACAAAAAAATATTGATTTATTTTCATTAATTGTTTTGTTCGAACATATTATTATAGTTAATATTTCTTTAAGGGTAATAAAAAAAATTGAAAAATTATGCGAATGAAAATTCGAAACAAAATTATTGTACGCATCATTTTTGTTTGATAGCTATTTATTCAAGAGAATTTAAATAACTTTTCTAGAGGAATAACAATTTTGAAAAACAAATTTTAACTCTTTATAATATGAAAATTATTTTCATGAATTTATTATAAAAATCATTGAGTCTTATAACGAAACTATCAAGTATATTTAAAACTTCAAATGAAAATGATGAAAATTCTTCATTAGCGCTGAAATTATTTTTAAAAAAATTATTTGGATGCAATAACAATGTAATGGTAATATATAAATCGAGAAAGAATGGTAATAGTTAAGTCTCTCCCATCTCCATCAAGAATCGGCTCCACTCTCTTTCTTCTATTTAAGTTCTTAAATATTTTGCGTTTCCGATCCATTTTCTCCCAGCTTTAATACTCGTAGTTGTTTTTAGAATATTTTAAAATATATTTTAATCACATTATTTTTCTACTGTTTTTTCTTCTCTATCGTCTCCCCTCCCGTGCAGAAATTAACGCCTTTGGGTGTCGCCATATTCCCATACCATATATGTCCAAGCATGATTTTCTTGTTATGCTTGATGTGAAAGCAGCACTTTGCATTAAACTTCAAATCCTTCCAAAATCTTCTCATAAAGCTTAGCATCAAGCATGCCTAGCAAAGCAAGGTATTATCTGAGTGTCGTCGTAACTACCCATACTCCTGCTGAACTTCACGTTCTTAAAATTCCCAATTCTTCTGTATTAATACGACCTTACCCAGAGAATATTATTTTCACTTGAATGCTAATATTACGCTAGCGATGATGGGATTAAAAGTCGCACAAAAATGTTTTCACATCTGCATACTAAAAAAAAAATCAAACCTTTAGCCTGGGAGGGAACATTAGGACTGTTTTTAAAATTAAAAGCAGAATAATATATCGAGAGAAAAATATGCATAAAGTCAAAATAAAGGACTAAAATGAGAGAAATATTAAATAATGGATTTCACGGGCTGTGCGTTGAGAGAGAAAGCTCGGATGTTGCCCCTTTATAAATGATCAAGTAGTGTTTATTTTAAATAAAATAATTATTTGTTTCTAATAACTTGAATTGAATATACACGTATGTAATTTTTACAAACTGAAACTTATAATAATAATAAAAAAATACTTAGAGGTTCTTTTAAAAAAATTAATTTCAAATAAGCATCAATAATAAAGGTTCAATGGATGCGTTACAAATAACCCTAAGGTAAATATAAATGGCACACCCCATGCAAGGAATGAGATGCCATTTAATTTAAATTATATATTGTACAATATGAATAATAATAAATAAATTGTACAAATTAATATAAAAAGTTATTATATATTTACGAGTATAATAAAATTATCAAATTCAAAACCTTTTTCCAGCATACCTCAATGAATTTTGAAGAAATCAAAACTGTCCTTTTAAAAATTATACACAATTCGTTGGTATATATGAGCCACATTTTGAAAGTGGTATAAGTCCACTTTTAAAAAAATTAATGAGTTAATGGAAGTTTTAGTGAGATATAGATATCCTCTTTTTATTTATTATCACACATTGAATGGTGCACGATTTCAACGTAAATTAATTAAAACAATTTTAGCTCTAAAATATTATCGCGAAAATGTTTTTTTTTACAATGGAATAAGTTCTTCATAAGCTAAATATGTATGTTCTTATCGAAGGTTTGCATAATTTTCATAATAACAGAGATTATATGTATGCATGAAATGAAACTGTACCATTTAGCGGTGCGAAAGACGTAGGAAAAAGCACTAAAGAAAAAGGACCATTTATATACTGCTCAAGATTATTATAATATAGTAAATAATTGCCAGAAAAAAATAGGCTGAAATCTGCGAGTTTTGTGAGATTTCACTCGATGCGATTGGATGAGACGGTAGTTGAGCTGAGCAGATGTGTGAATGTTGTCCAGGTGAGAAAAGAAGAAAAGCTGGTAGGCTTCGTAGAGCCTACCAGCAATGTAGGCAGGAGGTACCCCCTGCCCTTTGAATGGGATGAGATTGATGCTTTAGTTTGGAGCACGAAAGTGAGAAGTGCTCCAGAATTGGATGGCATGATTGGTCAAATGATGAGGAGTGTTTGGCGGACTATTCCCGCACATGTAGGTAGGCTGTTTGGTGAATACCTAGAGAGTGGTATATTTCCGAGTGAATGGAAGGTACGAGGCGTGGTTATCCTTCCAAACATGCTTACTGCCAGTATTCGATAAGGTCCTCGAACGGATGACGGTACACCGTCTGAATGTGAAGTCGATAGACTACAATGTATCCGGCTCTCAGTATGGATTTACGAAAGGTAAATCGATTGAGAACGCTTGGATGTCTGCAAAACGGTATGTTTCTGAGAGTTAGAGTAAGTACGTAGGTGGTGTGTTTGTGGATTTTCGGAGTGCGTTCAACTGCCTGCGATGGGATCGCATTATTGAGCGGTTTGAGGAGGCTTCATATGAGAAACTTCTCTATGGCGAAGTTACTTACATGAAGGGTATGCGGTAGTGTGTGAGAACAATGGAAGGGATGTTCGTAAGATGGTGTGTGGCTGCCTAAAGGGATCTGTGCTAGCGGGAAGCAGTCTGAATTGGGGAATAGAATGGGAGTGAATGTTTCCGAAAAGAAAACTATGTGTATGTTGCTGAATGGTTTTTTAGCGGCCAGTAGGCCACCCAATATTTGTTTAGAGGCGGTCGGGGTCCAATACTCGCGCGACGTACGGTACCTTGGAGTTAAGGTTGGAGAAAGGCTGAACTTTCATCCTCACTTACAATATCTGAGGAGGCGCGTAGCCGGTTTGGTTAGCATGCTGGTGCGAGTTTTTCGCAAAGAATGGAACTTCGATCTAGAGCGGTAAAAGTTATGTACAAGAGTGTGTTTGTTCCGTGTTCAATGTATGCGTCTTGTATGTGGGCTGACATTATGTGCCACCAGTATACAAGGATGGGCATAACTTCAGTCCAGCGTGTGAGTTTGTATGCATGTTTGAATGTATGTAGAACTCTGTTAACCGAGGTGATCCAGGTTCTCATGGGTGAAATTCCATGGGACCTGGAGCTGCTGCTTGGAAGAATCCACTACCATCTACGACGAGGAATCCCGCTTGCTGGTTGTCCGGTTATGAATGAAGAGGTTCAGGATCTTAGTCCACGCTTGTGGCGTGTACTGGTCCTGAACAGAATGTATGAAATTTGGCAACGTCGATGGGATGAGAGTGTTAATGGCAGATGGACGCACATGCTCATTTCGGATGTATGTTTTACATCTGCGTATGGGTTTGAATTTGGTCTGTACCTTGGGTATTTACTCACGGGATACGGCAGTATGAATGGATTCCTGCACAGGCGTGGTCTAGCTGCGGAGGCTGTATGCACTTGTGGGGTGGCGGAGGAGAGTGCTAAGCATCTTCTCATTGAGTGTAGCCTATACGGGGATTTGCTTGACTTGGGCGAATGTGGAATCGTGGTAAATGATGAGGGTATGGATGTGAGTAGTGTGTTGGGTGTGACAGGGAGGTATGAATGCTTTAATAAATTTGCCGTGGCACTATTTAAGAGGAGAGCGAGAATGGTGCGTGAATAAGTGTGTGAATGAGCAAGGTGACTACAAGCGCGTGAAAGACCAAGCTCGATTCCGGTTGTATTTTCGGATCTTGGCGATTCCGCGTACCTGAGCTGGCTTAGCAGTGCCTAGGAATTTACAAGATTCCTGACCGTAGCTCAATGAGCGGAGTATAAACCGAAGTACTCTTAAAACAAAACACTGTGCCCGATTATAGTGAGGCACCATTTGGCAGCAACGTGGTGGCTGTGGATAATACCATATCGCGGGTATGATCTCCGGATCGCGGGTGGGAGATAACCGGCAATAACTTGCAATTATCTCGCGTACTGTAACTGCTTATGACAGTAGAGGTTTAGGTACTCCTCGCCACCAGCAGGTGGAGTAGTCAGCTTGTAACTGATTACTAACTGTTAACTGCCAGTAATGTTGGTGGGTTGATTGAGCGTAACTCAATCTCTATACTCGTAGGCGACTCGTGGTTTTAGGTTGAAGACAATTACGCCACGTTTAATAAAAACATTATAACTGTATGCTGCGGCATTCATGCCGACGGCATCATTGGTCCATATTTCTGCGAGGATGCTGTAGGTAACTGTTGCAGTTACTGGTGACCGCTATCGGGACATGTTGGAAAACTTTCTTATGCCGGAATTGGATCAATTAGAATTGATTAAAATATGTGGTTCTAACAAGACGGTACCACATCACGAGCTATGTGCTACGATGTAAATTTTGAGAGAATTTTTTTCCGGCCGAAAAATGTCAAAAAGGGGGGACTGGCCCTCTCGATCCTCTGATTTCAATGCTTAAGGACAAACGAAACGAAATTGCTAAAATAACACTAGAAGTCCCCGAAAATGTTATGAAAAATGTGCTTAAAAGAGTTCGCCTTTGCGCCGCGGCCAGAAGTGGGCATTTAACCAACATCATAATTCATAGATAATGCTTAAATTATACATCATTTAAAAGTTATTAAAAAAATACTTCGACCAGGAACATAAAATGCCCTCTGTATTAGTCATTGGTATTGTAGCTGTAAGTTACTATATAAATATGTGTATAGTTGTGGAAATGACATTAATTTGCCACAAAAATATTTTGAATACATACAGTCCACTTTCACCTATTATGGAAAAATTTCAATCCTGTAAGCTTCCAAATATTTTCCATCGGGTTAATTTTTCAATTCCAAATCCAGACTTCATAAAATAATATATATTTGAATTAATCGTTAGATAATATTATTATATACTAGTTGTGTTCAAAAATTATCACGAATTTTGAATTTCCGCGGATTACGTAAATTCGATTTTCGATTTTTTTTCTGCCGTTATGTTGGTACTCATGTCTCTCACTTATGCCGACAAGTTCGGTCATTTTGATTGTTCAGTTAATTTTTGACAACTGCTTTGCTTGCACGTGTATTGGCTCATAGGGCAAAAACACATTATTCATTAATATTTAGAACAGTTACACATTTCATCGAATACTTGATAATTTTGTTTATTATGATATATATTTTTATGCTAAACCACGATATGATGTATATATATATGTATGCTCAAAATACTTTATTTCTATATACAATATAACAACTTGTATATAAAAATGATTTAAGGATAATTTACTGAAAATATTCTAAAAGGCTTAAAAATATTTTTAAGATAAAAGCTCTAAACTGAATTCTTGCAAAATTAATTAGTAAAAAAATTAACGGAAAATAAATATTTACTATTCCTTTAATTCATGACAACGTCATGAAACAGTCATTAAGATAAGAGAATTACATATATTAATTAGTTGTTATATAATTTTATGAATGAAGTGATACATTTTATAACTCTTTCATAATTATACTTTGCTTTTTTACCAAGCAAAGTATAAATATGAAAGACATATAAGTACGAAAGAGAACTTAAGACAAATATAAAATTATGCTTGGAAAATAAAGTTTAATTGTTTTTATAAATATGCCTATTTTATTTAAGTAGAGAAAACTATATTCTTTAATTAATTATACTTATTATTAATAAATATAAATAAAACTTATAAAACGAAATAATTACTAAAATTAAAATAAAATGTAAGTAAACTCATACATGTATGTTCTATTCAAAAATGAAATATTCTAAAATAAATAAAAATAGTTTAAAAAAACCTTCACACTTTGAATCACCGCAGTAAAGAAACAATAGGATACTATTAATTTAATACCAACCAAGTATATGAAATAGCCTATTTTTACGTTTTTTTATGGCACAATACCAAACATTTACAAGAATATTTAGGTCGAGCAAGTAAAATACAAAAATGGCCATAAAAACCTGTCATATATAACAAAAGTTATTTAAATGCTACTGAAAACTTTCAAAGAATTAATTTCATAAAATAAGCTAATTTTGAAAAGAAGACCAGAAGAGTAATAATCTGGAAAACGAAAATAAAAGCTGTTGGGCACACCACCAGACATAATATACAATGAACATCAACAAAAAAAAATAGACAAAACTGAATGTTGGGAAAATGGATGAAGGAAATTATTTTTTAATAATGATAAAACAAATAAGAACATAGATTTAAGCAACCATCTTCCAATCCAACGGTACAAAATTTAAACCTACCAGTGTTCTGTAAAGATTTCACAATTTAATGATAGATTCGAAAGTACTCGTATAATATCTACTATCAATAGACCTAATCTCGTGAATATACTTCCAACAGAATAGAGAAAATTCGTAACAATTACAAATAAGGAGCCTCTTTTTCCATATAACTTTAAAAGGACATTCGGCTAAAAGATATAATCTTAATTTTCCAAAGAACAATTGAAATCGTCGTTCTGCTTGGGTACGTTTACTTAGAATTTTTTATATTTCTATTTTGTACAAATAAAAACGTTTTGTAAAAAACAACCTTCTTCATAAATATATCCATGATAAATAAAAAACTACTATTTTAAACTATAAAACAGTTATAGTTATATTAATTTTATGTATTTATTATCGAATTAAATTAGCGAAAAAATTATTTGGCAATTTTATTTGTATAGATTATAATAATGTAAATAATGCTGTAAATATGACTGCTTGTATTGTATATGGTAGTAGACAGAATATATTTTGTTACATGATGGTTATTAAGGTGTCTTTGTTTAAAGGAATTCCTATATATATTAACTGCAATATTAAAGTACTAAAATAATATGATGTAAAATACATTTTACTGAAAAAAATTTCATAAGACTGAAAAAAATTGTTTTCTCATAAGACTGAAAAAAATTGAAATGAACAGACTTTACGGAGAACTATAAACTTTTTTAGATAAATAGTCAAAATTTTTATTCGAATAAAATCGCTTATATTGGATAGTCGATAATAGTTCATAGTGATTTTGAGTAAAATAAAGACCTTTATATCAGAGTGTTAGAATCAATTTATTCAAACTAAATATTTTGAATTATTACCGACAATGTTTCGCCATCTTCATATCTTGAAGCCAGCTTGGTTCCATTAAGAGAATTCTACAGAGATCAAAATAAATGGTAGTCTGAGAGTGCTATCCTGGTTTTGAAATAATTTGTGATCGTTCATGTCTCTTCTTCCATAATGTCGTTTGACTGATATTCTCGTATTTAAAACCATTTTTCATCGCCATACTGATATATTATTGATATGATAATGGTATATTATTTACCTACGCAGTTTATTGAAAGCAAACTAATTTGTAATAAAAACTTTATCATGAATATGGCACTACATTAATAAATATTCTTAATCTTACTTTTTCTTAAATACTTTTTCAATCAAAGCGATCCTAGAAAAGTAAAATAAAAAAGCCAAATTAAAGCATTATTATTTCGAAGTTACCATTGAAATTACGTTTATTTATGTACATACATATGTGTATGTATGTAAATCGAGAATAGTTCAGCAAAACGATTTGCCATAAAAATATTTCAATGAATGTGCTTACGTATATAAGCTACTATACTGCTAGTAAAGTTTATATCAAATATATAGGAAATTACGCGTATAGTAAATTTAAATAAAGTAAGGGGGTTTTCATTGGGACTGAGAGGTTTTCAAATGAACAGTGTAACCATATGTGATATGCCAAAATCATTTATTGCTATCAGTTATATTCAGGAAGGTCTAAAATTTATTCATGGAAAGCCATGATCGTAATCGTCAAAAAATGGAACCATCGTATTTGGTTCTGTAAATGGAGCAAAAGTGGTTATTAGAATGATGTTATTTTTAAAATATAATTACACCGATTTTACTTCAAAATAAAATAATAAATTATGTCCGCCACATTTTACTTGGTTTTATTTGAAAAAAATATAACACTGTCATTGAAAAACCCTGTATATATTACACTTCCCAAATAAAAGCATTACTTATATTTACATGATTTATTCTAATTTATTTATTTTATAAATTAAAAGATTGATGATATGATGAATCAATCTACAAAAGTAAGTACAAATTGAAAGAAAAGAGCATAGAATCGAACAATATGTATAAACACAAATTAATAGAATTTGATTATTTCAGCATTAAATAATACTTTAGCAAATACGAATACATATCAAAAGTGTGCACTAATATTTATTTAGTTTGAGAATATTTAAGAAATGAGCAAATACAGATATATGTAACTACATACTCACTACAAACAAAAATGTAAAAGAAATAAAAAACTTCTAAAATTCAAAATATAGTTAGAGTAAAGTTTTCTTAAAATATCAACACAGAAAATTTATTTCAATTTCAATTAAAGTGTAATTAAATTTACAAAAAAACAGAACTCTAATGGATACATAAGACACCATCTGGTTGATAACCGTAACTTGTGACAGTAGATATGCTAAAAGTAAAAGAATAATGGATGTGAATTCAATTTATTCAAAATATTGTTAAATTCATTGTAAAACTTTTTCAATTATTATCACTTTAACAATATATATCCCACAGTGAATTTATATAGAAAATACAATACTGTACAGCACCATCACAAAAAAAGCTGAAAAAGAAAATTTTATACTTTCGTTTCTGACAAAAATACAAAACAATATAAACATAAAATGTTCAATATATTTATTTTTCCTACCATTAAAGTCGTGTCTGTACCTAAGTTAAGTTAATCCCGTAAAAACTTTAAGACAATTTAAGCCCATTAAATCCTCAGTGAAAACACAACTCGAAGATATTTCAAAGTTTTGTCATTTTATGAAAATATGTCAGCAATCATGAAGATATTCATCTTTCCCTATCACATACGACATACCTCAGAAAGAGATATAATGGATTAGGCAACCTAATTTTGTCATCCGACAATTTACAACATTTTCCCAAGTGAACAAATTCTATTACCTACCAACCCCAACTTCTCATAGTCATTTCTACTTTGCATGCATGATGTATCCCCAATAAACATTTCGCTACTAATTAAACCACCTCAAATATGATATATTTGGGAGGATATTCTCCCCGAATATTATTGTATATATCAACAAAACACAGTTAGTGAAATTTTTCTTTATCAATTGGTTTTCGTTTCATTTCCTAAGAAGTTTCTGCTTTCTTTTCAGTTGTATATTTTTTCCAAGGACATTTTATTCTAGGAAACCTTACTTGAATAACAAATTATTATGTTCTATAGTCATTTTGGTTATTTTGTATTTTTATTTAAATCGTTTTGAAATTGATTAAAAATAAAATATATTTACAATAATATTTTAAATTTGTAAAGTCTAGAAGAAAGTTTCAAAAGATATTTTCAATGCTCAAATTTTTCAATTTCTTTATTTCGATTTTTCAGTGAAACGTTTTTTTTTTAAATTTTACAATCAATTTGGTCGGCATTTCAAATAAAAATGTGCCTAAAAAGAGCTTCATTAGATAATTCAAAGGATATATGCTTATTTATGGTTTAACTCTATCGACTTTTTTTATCAGTAATAACACAATCAACTTGTTTCATTTTTACTTCCGTTCCCATTTTGTGGAATTATTTTTATAATTGATTTAAAGTAATGATAAGTCATAATATGCTATTTTCCAATATAATTACGTATTCGACTCCAATTTTTTATAAAATTATATTGTTATTTATGCTTTTATATTAATTTAATCTCAAACATAAATAGACTGAATTTGCTCTAATCTTAAAGATATCTTAAAATTTATTAAAAAACTAAATTTAAAACATTAACAGTTTCTAAAATTTTGATAAGATACTCCTTTACTTCTTCAGTTATTTAATGGAACAATTTTTCTTTTTAAATTTTATTTAATATGTACAATTGTATAAACATTTTAACAAGCAGATTGTATGACAAAGACATTCGGATTTCCCCTCTTTAAGGAGCAGGTAATTTTAACGTTTGAAAAAATATCTTGGCCAATATCTCTTTGTACGTTGATTAGTGTGTATAAAGAAAGTAACAGAGAAAATTTTTTTAATGAGAGTATTATAGTGGTAGGATAATTGGGAATGGAAATGTTTATAATGAGTAACATAAAAATCATGCACAAAGGAAACATTTAAGTCATGATGAATGACTTTATGACGCACAAAGAATGGAACATCAATGATTTTTTGGAAGATTTTTGGTTGACGAGATTGTATTAGAGAGGAATTAGAATGTTTAGTACAACTCCATAGTTCAATACCATATGTCCAGATCGGCTTTAAAATTGTATTGTAAATTAAAATTTTTAACTTTGATCGGTTAACCTACTTAGACCACTAGTCTAAGTAGGTTTTAATAACGTCTGTTAAGTTGAAATCATTTTAATTCGAAGTTTTGGTTTAAATCCAAGTAGCGAACTTTGTCTTTTAGTGGAATGATATTACCATTAGAATGAAGTTAACATAAAGAATGTTCTGATTATTTACTATGTCTCTGACTCCCACCCTCGTCGGCCAGTTTTGGTAATTTGGGATATGGGCTTACAAATTACAGAAAACTATTTTAATATATTTTAATGGGAAGCAAAAAGAGCGGTATTATATTTATAATGTAGCTTTTATTATTTTATGATTAATTGGAATATCAAAAGTATAAAGATTATATAAAAGTTGATCAAGAATATTATATTGAATAACTACAGTATTAATAGGATATATAGTATATCAGAATAGACAATATTGACGGCTACGGGAAAATGACGTTGGAAAAAATTTAATTTCAAATTAAAAAGGTGTGGCAGAGCATTTTAGGAAGCCACACACAATCAAAAGCGTATAATATAAAAGAAAACTTATTTTGCTCAAAAGAGGACGGAATGTAATCAACTAGGCAATGACGTTATTGGATTGTGGACCGATGTGATCGACAGCCAATTTGTGATTAGGGACAGGTTTGTCATTTTCAAGAATGGGATAAAGGGATCTCAAAATAAAATTGTTCAAGGATTTTAAATAATTCTTAAGCTGAATAAACTAGTCAATTTTCTAAATGTCTGTAGAGCTTTGAAGAATTTACTGGTGAATTTTGTTTGGGAATTATTTCAATGATGGAAAATGGCCGAAGTTGCGGAAAATATGTGGTGCGGAGAATACGTATTGACGACGTATTTGACAAATGCCTCAAGTTTTTCTTTGTCTAATTTTGTCCAGATATTGTCATTTTGTACCATTGGGTAAGATGTTCTCTTGTAAGGCAATATTAAATTGTATACTGTTAGTTTTATTCACGTTCATATTTTCGAATCTCTGTTATTAGTTCTGCTTATGTCGGTTTAGTTTCTGTTTATGACTATGCGTTGTTTTCTAGCTTTTCGTTTCTCAGTTCTTAAAATCCATACAATTCAAAGATAATTTCATTATCGAGTATTTTTTCTATAGTATTAAGTATGAACTTTTGTTCTGAGTTTTAATTGTTTTATTCGGAATTTTAAATCGAAAATATTGAAAAAGTTGTAATGAAGTAGTCATATCACTGGCTAATATTTTTACATTTAAATATGAAGATTTTATTCCCCTTTTGAATCTGATATTGTATATCTTTATAATAGATTCGCAGTGTATTCTTCTACAATAAAAATTGTTCTTTCACGAAAAAATGAAAAAACTCTGAAAGCAGAAATATTATTGTATATCTAAGGTTATTATGTTTCCATAATCCAAAGTTGCTAAATCTATTGATTTATACAATAAAATTTAATATATTTAATTATCTAGCTAATATTATTTTATATCAAATAAAAATAGTATATTTAAAGTATAAATTTAAATTAGGCTAGTATAATTCCGGGAACAAACATATTTTACACAAATCGAAAAATTATTCAACACATAGACTTAAATTTAAATACTATTTTTCAATTTGAGATCTACGATATTATTATATATAAATTGAATATAATAATTATAAAACATGATAGAAATAATAAAGTTTGTCTGCTTGTATGTAAAGTTACTAGGATATGAGCCAAGAACCATTATATAGTATAGTTTAGATGGTGATAGTAATTTTGTTAGTTGGAACCATAATCTGGTTCAAAAATAATTTTTGGTGAAGTAAATTTTATTAGAATATAAGCAATATCTTCCCCGGTTTACATGCTTACCCATATTTGTTCATTTTTTTGAGATAGTTAAGCCAATTGGTCATACTCCTCCTTCCTTATTATTCATTATGGATGTCTATAAATGGATTCGAATAAAAAATTATTTCGTGTTGAGAAACAACTATAATCGGCAGAGTATAGTGTATTAAAATACAATATAAGGGATATTTTTACCGGTTTATATGATAACCTATGGTTGGTCTTTTTTGAAGATACTTCTTCAAAAACAGACCAATTGGTCATACTTCTCCTTCCTCTTAGTTTGTTCTATTAGTGTACATTTCATAAGTCTATGAATGGATTTGATCACCAGGTCCTATATGTTAGGAGGTGCTGTGAATATCCGACAAAACACAATTGATCAGCCCACATTTTGACAAAAAATTATTAAAATCAAGATCAATAGATGGGTCGCGAATATCTTTCATAGCTACATTGCTGTTATTGAAGATGTGTCTACAATTCGGAGTGAAAAATACAATTTCTACCACTATCCTGACTATCTATAGCTCAATAAAATATTGATTCGCCATCAAAGTAAAGTTTTCATAATGACTTATCGAGAGGATCTTATCGTCGGAGGCCGCACCCGTACGAAAGAACAAGTAATCGAGTCGGTCGAACTATTCTAGAAAATTTCTTGGATAAAAACGAATTAATATTTACGTTTTCGTATCAGCCAACAAAGATAGACACTCTATTTTCAACAATGTTTTTTTAGAACAATGATCAATGCAACAGTTAACCAGTATCTCAAACAGTCCCACTGCTAGAATTCTGCCACATATAGGCGCTGGTAACCCTAACAACCTACCTTTTTTATCGCTACAATGAACTAAATAGAAGCTTTTAAAATATAGTGATATCGTAGAATCCTGAAACTTTCTTGGATACACAAGGTAATTAACATTGACAAATTCTGGGGCGCATCGAGAGAGATATAAAATGACTTGCAACGACAAGACAACAAAAGATAAGATACTTCGGTCACATAATAAGAAACCCAAATATGAACAATTACAAAAAATAACTCAAGGTAAAGTAGAAGGTAGTAGAAGTATAGGTAGAAAATAGATGTTATGGATAGGGAACGTAAGGTACTGGAAAACATAAACACCATCGGCACTAATCCATTCTGTTCGAAACAGAAAAAAATTAAATATTGTCCACTATAAAATATTGGCGAAGCTAGTATCAGTAATTGTACTTATTCGCTATTTGAGTAAAGTTGTTGATTATTCTAGAAATAAACAGTTTTCTTTGAAATTAAAAAAATTCATTCAAAGCGAAAAGCGTTGAAGGTGGCGTTATGATGTTAGAGTGCGTTAATTATTTAAAAAAAATACATATAAAAAAAGTACTACTCAATATGTTGGACTCGAATGCAACTCAATGTGAGGCTTGATTCAATTTACCTGTAGTAATTTGGTTTAACCAACAGAATCGCCCAAACGGTAACAGTAACTGAAATTCGAATATTTATGTTGATCTCTTAAGTAATACTCGTACAAATATCGTTCGAGCTTCTTTCAAGTACCCCAACAAGCAACATCAATATCAGCAGCGAGAATATCAGCAACGGCAGCATTAACATCAAGACAGTATCAACAGTAGCATTAAAAAAAATAAAAGTAAGCTAAAATTTTAAAATTTTAAATATAAGAAAAAAAAACATTTTAAATATAAAAATATGTCATATAATAAATTTATAGTTAATTATAATATATAAATTTAATTGTAATCAAATCTAAGTCTACACGCGCACATTATCACGCGCCTCTTGTTCTTCCCTAGTAATATTATTTTGATTACCTCTTTTAATTGTTTTCTGTAAAACAATAATTTTTTTCATGACGATTAGTTTCTTTTATCTTAAACCACTAGTTTGTACAGCCTTAATATTTTAGTTAAGAGATGAATACTGAAACCGGCGAAGGACCAACAGATAAAACAACACAAATTAATAGGCCAAATATGCCAGAGGCTGGTTAATTCAGATCGAACAGTTATTCGCGCTTAATCTTATGACAAGAAAGATAAATATGATACACTTAAAAGGTCCTTAATTTCCTGCCACACCTTTAGTAAGAAGAAAAGATTAGAACTGCTAACAAGGTAGACAATGAAGAAGCAACCATTATAGGAGATTAAAGAGGGCTGGGGAAAGAAGATATCACATAGGTATGATCGTAAAAGATCAACTCCCTACTTAGCATATCCGGAACAAATTCGATTGTATTCCGATACTTTATTTAGTGATAACAGCAACTATAATGTCTACATTTAGAGTAATCAGGGACCATATGCTTCAATTGTAAAAGTAACGTCAGAGTCCAACTTTCCGAACCGTAGACATGTGGAACGGAGGATGATCTTTTTACAAATAGTCCGATCGTATTTTTACAGAGAGTCTTTTTTAGAACTTTTTAAATGCAAGACACCAAAATTGGTTTGAAAGCGTTAGTTGAAAGATTATTAATTTTCCATTTAAGTATAGAAATCATAACCACTACCTTCTAACAGTTCTAAAATCCAGACAGTGTTATTTTTAATATAATAAATGAAAATATATCCATTTGATTTGATAGCTTATTTAAAGACGATTGTTTTTATAAAAACTTGCTCAATATAATAAGTTTACCTAAGTCTGTGTACAATCTCTTTATTCCTTTAATTTGATATAAGCGCAGAAAAAAAAGCATTTCGTGTTATAAAATATTCATAATAACAAAGCAGATTTTGATTCTGTTAATATTAATAAAATTAATATTAAATTAAAAACACATGATGTGACCACGTAAACTTTCATTTACTTACGAGTAATTATACATTTTCTTACACGCAGAATTATACAAAAAATCATCTGAGTTGCACTGAGTATTTGAGCATACCGCCACCATTTTTATATATGTATGGGACAACACTCCGTTGTAACTTAGTAATGTATATAAATTAAAGGACTTCGTCTTAAGCTGCAAAAACTGTACTCCTTATTATATATTCTATAAATATTCTATAATTGTTGTATAATTAACGAATATTTATAGAACATATGCTCATAAAAAAAATAATATAAGGTAATCTAGTTTAAGTATAAAAGTTACACCAAAAATACGAAAATGTTGAACAGAAGCAAGTAGCGTTTAGTTTTTGAGAAAAGGAACTTGAACAATAGAATCACAGCGATCATATAGGAATTTTTCAACTCTATATTTAGTTTCACTGCAATTTTGTTCAATATATGGTATTTCTTTTTATTTTGTTGATGCATTTTTGCTAAGGTCATTGTATTGAAGAACTTTACCATGAATTTGAATAGGAATTCAATATATTTGAATCGTATTTGATAGCGAAGAAAAGAAGTTTTTATATTTTAAAGAAGATATATGACGTGTTCGCTTTTCTTTTATGAAACAAGAAAATTGTATTATTTATTATAAGTTTGGCCTTCTTTTGAACATAATATAAAATAAGGACAATTTAATCTGAAAGCAAAATTTTAATAATGTGCGAGTCAATATACATTTTGATAATTTATTCTTTATTTATTCTCAATAATACATTTTAAATAGTAAAAAAATTATACATAGTATATTTCCAAAACCTTTTATCACTGTCAGTTATATTCAGTAAGGTTTGCAATTTGTTCATACACGCCTCAACATCGCTCAAAAAATACCTAATTTATTTATCAAAACAATCGTCATTTTTTTTTTTTTAATTTCCAAAAAAATCATCTCAGGTGAGGCGCATTTTCATCTCTCTGGATCTGTGAATAAACAAAATTGTCATTACACGGCTGAAGTCAATCCAAAAATTATTCATGGGAATCCTTTACATTACCAAAAATAAGCGTTTTTTGTGAGCGGCATAAATCGATGATAACGAAATTTTCGTGGCCTGAATTGGTAGATATACAATCAAAAAATGGTCAATAAAAACAAAAAATCCATTATTGGATATATATTTTTAAGAAATATCTACTATATATACTATTAAGATACCATACATATATATTCTTTTTTTTTAGTACGAGTGTACAAGCATATTCCACAAGTTGTTTTGAATATTTATTTGCTATAAGAATATAAAAATGTTATTCTGTTAAATAGATGTACAAAGTATATCAATCGAAACTATTTATTTTGTGTTATTTTATTTAAAGCGGTACTATTTATACGAGTACTTTACATACCATACACTTTGACGCAGGGCTTATAATTCAAGCCCCATAAAATATTATTATTTATTTATTATTTTAATTATTATATGATGCAAAATGTGATAAAATACTATAAACTAAAAATTAAAATAGAAATTTTGCTAATAGAAAAAACATGATATGATTTTCAATTTTGATTAAAAAAAATTGCAAAAATAAGTCATGGTTAATTGTAAACTAAACCGAATCAGTATCAACTATATTTGAATGGCTAAATTATTATTTCTTACTAATAGATCACTTTCTATATAAACTAATAAGATATAAGAACACAAAAATATCATTGTTGTTTATTAAATCCTTTGTATTTATGAAAATTGAAATGCTGGTGTCCAAAAATCGAATACAATTATGGTATTGAATCGGATAGTCTGAATTGGTAATAGCCAAAAAAACTATAACAAAATACTAATAAAATATTTTTTTATGATTGTTAAAAATCAGTTATAAATATTGCACACTACTAACATTAAATTACTTCACTCTTTATATTTTAGAGCACGGAAACAATCCTTACCAATTTACCATTAAGAAACTAAAAGAGCTGTATTGCCTACGTGTCATGCTTGAAGCAACAATTGTGGATATAGGTTCGGTTATAAATATTGATCTACAGAATTTTATAAAGATTGTCAAAAAAGATTATGCTTTTTTGAAAGTATATAATGCTACAGCAGAGCCTTACACAAAGTTACAAATTACGATCTACTTAACTATAATGAATTTGTTGAAGTATTTAAAATATAAGTAGGTTCGAGAATGAAAAGTAATGGGATGCGATTTATAGTTATACCTGCTGTAATGTCTGCTTGTGAATTATCGTGAAGTTGAAAATAGAATTCAAGTTGAACAATGAATTCAACAAAGGAGATGGGTTTGCTATTTCAACCAATAAGCTTTGATTTAATGCGTGAAATTATTATATCTATATCGGCGATATCAAAAAATAGACTTTCTATTTGAATAATGCAGTGTGAGAAGATAAACGCGGTCAATTTTAAAACGAAAAGTATAAAAGATTTTGTACAAAAAATGTATGTAAGTGTAAATAGCCTCTAATAATATGATTGAAAATAGATTATTTCTTATTCTGATAAGGAACACATAGTTTTTGGAAACAGAAATATTTAAAAGAATAGGAAAATTATGTATTAATAATGCGGTCTTAACGCTTATTTTAGCAGTAGATGAATTGAAACTATTTATTGGTAAAAAAACAATCCATACTTCTATAAAAGAGCTATTTAGTAGGCAGTACTCAAGCATATCTATGAATACCCATTTACTATAAATAGACATATAAAGTAAAAAGTAGTAGGCTTCCAATACCAAAACTTTCAGCATTATTTTGTTAATAATGTTTCTCAAATATGCTTATGGGAAGAGAAGAGCTTAATATTAATAGTCATTTTATAATAGTTACTGATTAAGAAAAATATTATTTGAAAGATCGAATATGTTTACTAGAACACTATTCACACCAACTTTGAAACTATGGTTTGACAAACAAAAAGGGCATCGGTTTTATCATTTTAAAATGAGTAAAATGATAAAACTAATATCCTAATCATACAGTTCTTATAAGATAATGAAGGAAACTTTTTCTTGATAAATTACCGATATTATATAATTTTTTTTGCAGATAAATGCTAGCGCAAAATTTTTTACATAGTATTTGGCACTAAGGGATGCAGTAGATGGCTTAGTAGTCATGCCGATTGACTAATGCAAAGCTGACACATATACTGCATTCGGAAACCACATTACTACTCGTACCTTATTGCGTACTCTGCCGGCTCTACATGCCAAATTTTCTAAAAGAAAATTAGATCGGGCATTTGTGAACTTAATGGATGAAGCTTTTTAATTGGTTAACATAAGTCTCAAATAATTAGCATTTTTTAATAATTTATGTTACTATAATTATATTTATTTTACTGTATTCAGTAATTTATATTAATTTTCTTAAAACATGTATATAATAACTCTTATGTAATAATGTCTTATAACTGAAATCAATGCAGATTACAAAAATTTGTAAAAAATACTAATTGAAATTCATTTCACACGAGATTTTTTGAATAAATTTGATTTACAATCATGAAGGAGCAAGCTGCGAGTTTTTAACTTATTAGAAAATTTTATCATTATCAGGAATAGTATCATGCAATCTAGTTGGGTAAAATATTACGAAATATTATGTGTGTATATATAATTAATGCTATTTAGCAGCCGATATATGTACTGGTATAAAGATTTTATATCGTCCATAACAGTTAGGGTTATTCGCGTCAGACTGGTCATTACAGTCACTTAGATGTTCCGCCATGACGAAGCCACGTCAATTAACAAGTTTTCGTCAGAAAAGAGGATTTTTGTGATTCCTTAGGCCATCTTTTTACCTGGTGTACATTTGTTTAATTTTTTTTTATTTTTGAAGATCAAAAGGCACTTGGTACTGCCGATAACAGCCAAATGACTGTAACTGAGCAGCTAATAAAATAAAAACAATAAGGTATTTTAGAAAATATGACATGGCAACCAAAATCACCCTATCGCCTTTTACGGGGTTGATATCGAAGAATACAGAAGCACTGTCTTTCCTCTAAGCAAGATTTTAGAGGATACGTTTATAATCCTGAAACCGTTTCATCGACAAAAAAAGTAATTTATGGATTTTATTATATTCGTATTTTAAATTTGATAACAATAAATAT
This sequence comes from Atherix ibis, assembly GCA_958298945.1. Classification (NCBI taxonomy): domain Eukaryota; kingdom Metazoa; phylum Arthropoda; class Insecta; order Diptera; family Athericidae; genus Atherix; species Atherix ibis. The sequence goes on along the minus strand of OY282606.1, from coordinate 64,307,678 downwards.
ATACATTTTTTTTTTCATTTTTAAGTTCAAAATCAATACTTTTTAAGAAATAAATATTTATTTCGCTTTTCGATTTAGTTTCTGGTTTCTCAGATAAATTTTATTTTATTTGCCCCTTAAAACTAAAGTGACCACATACTTTTCGGCTGCAGTTTACGTTTTAATTTTAAACTTTTTTCATCGTAAATTTAGAAAGAACACTATTTTTAAGGATAAAAGACTAAACTAAAAAATATCAATTCCTGAAATTCCATAGTATTGAAAATACCATTTAAATTAAATTAAATATAAAAAAATATTAATCTGTTCCTTTCCAATATTTATGCTACTTTATTATATCAATACCTTTTTCGTACACTTCAAATAAATTATGCTTACATGGTCTTAGAAATCGATTTCTTTATATTGTTTTACCTGTTTTAGAGAGTTTCATTTTCTTGTTTCTATTTCGTTGACACCATAAGAATTCTAATGTAAAAAAAAATTCTTACAGTTACGAAACTATATAGTAAATATAAAGGGTTTGACAAGTCGCAGGCATGATATTCGTACCATGAATGCATTGTTTATAAATTTATAACTTTACTGATTTATTGCATTTCTCTAAAGAAAGCATTCTCTAAAAGGCATTCAGTTTTGTAAACCAAAAGTTCAATGGGACTCAAAAAGTTTTAAATCAAATAATGTTTAAAATATTGAAAAAATTTTGCAAATATGTTGTTTTTTAATTATGCATATACAAAATTTTATTAGAAGCTTCTATTTATCACATAATTTTATTTTCAGTAAATTAAAGAGTTGAGTAGTGCACATAACCTACCTATCTGCAAAATAAATTTAAAATTCAATTTAGATTTCGAAAATTATTTTCTATAAATATAGTGTTAGCCTTATTGCCAGATATTCGAAGAAAAATATATAGAAATTTGGTTTGCAAGTAGAAGCAATTAGTTGCTTAAAATTTTTGCTTATTAAAATTTAAATTTTTGAAACCGATTATATTTTTTTGTTATGTTTTAATTATCTGAAGACTTAATGGTTCTTACCATACTCTTTCGCTTCATTTATAATTTGCGTTAATCCAAAGTTACTGTGTACACATACACCGTGAATATATTTATTTGTATGTAAATTTCCTAAAATATGATCGGCGAATATGATACAATATTTTGATATGTGGATTAAATTGATTATTTTTAATTGGGTAAACTCATAAAAGATAATTGGATTTTGTACAATATGTTAGTTTGTTTGAAAAATTTAAAATGAGATCTTGGAAAGAGATTTGAAGGATATTAGTGTTTCATAATTGAAAGAATCTTTTCAGAATAGACATTATATGTTTTCATCAGAGGGCGAGGAATAGTGAATTTATTGATTAAAGGTTAGTTGGAACGAAGAGGAAACTATATGTGAAGGGAAAATTCCCTATTCGAACTCTAAACAGCTTTCGTACCCAGAAGTTTGGTGAGATTGATAAAAAGAGTAGTTGAACTATAGTTAGTTGGCCAGACTTTTAATATTAATTCAGTCGATATTTATTCGAACGTATAAAGATATTATCGGCCATTTGCTTAACTAGTACTGCAAGTTAAGAAAAGCTGTGAATACCGGATGGTATAAGATTCCACTTGCCCATGTGTCCGTTTGTTCCCATATGACAAGGAACATAATGTATTTCAAAACCGTTGTTGTTATGTGGCTTAAGTCAAAAATTATCAAAACCTAATACATTTGTGTATTACGCAACTGTCTCTAAAACTTATCATGTTTCAATGATAGACTCTGAAAACTGCAAACTATACCGTAATATGAATTGTACAGCATACAATAATATGGAGCTGTCCGACAACAGCAGAACTGACAATGAAGTTTCCAGATGTTGGAGCTGTTCAAATGTAGTACCTTATAACACGTACTAGGAAAGGTTTTGTGTAGAAGTATTAGCATTTACTGTCATATAAAATAGTCAGCGGAAATAATTATAGAGGCATTCAACTAAGCTATTTTCTATACAATACATATTAAATTCTTTGGTTGATTGAAGAACAACAAAGATAGGGTAATAATAATCAAGGACCAAGGTGCGATTTTCTAGCTTATTAGGAAAACCATAATTATTAGTAAATAAAACAGCCGTAAAAGGGTAAAATAAATATTATATTTATCTTAACTACTGATAACAGTAAATAACGATCGGTTGCTTTAGTTCAGCTTGTATTAGAAATTGAAATAAGACATTGATAAATTGAAGAATTTTCAAGATATAGTTAATGAAACAAGACATAGTTAATGAATAAACTGAGGAAAAAATAGAAAGCAATAATAATCCAGGGAAGAGGACCAGCGGATCCGCTCGCTCATTGCTTATAATGCCAATATTATCGGGAACCCAACTCAATTCAATGTTTCTGTTGTTTGATAGATTACTACGAATCTCATTAAGCACCGAATTATTTGATGAGCCAGGACTGCTCTCCAAAAGTGCGAGCAATATCGATAAATATATTTAGGCTGAGATGTTTCTATTTTTCCTTTCGAAATATGGGTATTTTTTACAAATATTCTACTTTTATTTATATCTCTTCTGAGATCATGTTTTTGCAAATGCTATCCTACTGCTCATTATCGCGCAGTTTGGTGTGGTGACATGCTTTCGACCAGTAGGAGGAGCAGCTATTATGTCCATGTCGAGTTGTTATCTTTGCCCAATACATTTGTTCATTTACAAGTAGCATTTCCAGGAGTTTTTTGGAATAAACGTATGACCATATCTCAGTGGGATTCAAACCGACAACTTTTTGGATTGGCATCCAGCACGCTGACGACTGTGCTACCGTACCGGCTGTTGCGATATTTAGGACACTTAATTACAGTCCCAAATACCGTGTTAATTGCTTATAGTATGCCATGGAAAGACAAACTTCTGTTTGACTGGATTCCACACCTGATATCGCAACGTTCACCGCCTATCATCTGGATGATAGTATCCACTTAATGTCGCAGACACACTTAGCCCCTCCCCTAAACATAGTTTTCAATTTGGTTGTGACAAGAAGGTTTGGAGATTAAGTAAAACATTTTTTATTGTATCTGCAGATTTTTAATCTGCAGATACTGTCCTTTGCCTTGAGATTCTGTCTTTTTTCCTGGAGCATGGAAACTGCCGAACAAAGAGAGTCTGGTCTTAATGTGTACCTTCGTGAATCGCAGTTCCTCTTCTGATGTAGAGAGAGACCCATTTTTTATCTTTATAAGAACTTTGCTTTTTTATAAGGCATAGAAAAAGTGCGTTGCTGCTGAGAATAATGTGGATTGGGAATGTATATAGGTATTAAATAAGGTGATGCATAATGGAGAACTTTGGGGAATGCCGTTTTTCATCATGCGTTTTTATGAAAAGTAACCGTTTACCCTAACCCCTAAAATTATAACAGTTAGGTAGAATCCCAAAATTAAATTTATTAAATAAAAATATATATTATATAAGATTTCTTAATCATTGAAATTTGTTGCAGAATCAATCAACTTTCTATTACTCCACTGCTATATTATCTCATTTTCGACTTCATTAACGTTTCACTTTAGTTTTTGTCTGACGAGTTTGAGTGAGATATTATAGTGTTTTGTTTTTGTTACGGAATTCGATAAAGTTAAGAAGTATAAAGACAAATTGATTTTTCTGAACCAAAAATAGGTCTATTCTATGTAAAGTTTTAGCGAAACTATAGTTATGTAGGTTAGAATATGTCTCTTAAAACTGATATTAATTGGTTCGCCTATAATTACACCTATTGTTTGATGAACAGTCTTGTTTAATTTATGCCTTGTTTAATTGAGGGGCTTTGTTTGTACAAGAAATCCTATCTCTTTATAATATCAGGAAATGGCTTTTTGGAAACGGGAATTTTCACGTACTTAAGCGGTTACAGGATAAAAACCTAAAATATTATTAATCAAAAATTAAGTTTTTACAGGATAAAAACCTAAAATATCATTAATCACCATTTATTATATTATGAAAACTCATTTAAAATATTGCTGTTCTTAATGAAAATAGCAGTGAAACTATGAATCTGTAAATTCCATAATTGCATGTTTTGCCATTACATATTGAAAAACAATCAGTCTGATAATGTAATTTTCATGATAGCAAACTAGAACCCAATTTAATGAATAATATGTGCAACAGATCAATTATAAATGATTTGTTATTTCAAAACTCATACAATATCGATTTGAGTTAGATGTAGTTACAATAAAACGATAGATTTATTGGAAGATCAATTTAATAATTCAATAATTTTATAGACGAAATTAAGGCGGACTTCCACACGTACCAAGCGAAGGATGAAAAACTTTCCAAAGTGGTAGTCCGGAATCTGCACCACACCACTCCCGTAGAGGAAATAAGAAAAGAACTGGAGATGCTGGGTCATGAAGTAACTAGCATCTCCAATGTTAAGCAGAGGAACGCAGCGCTTCCTCTGTTTTTTATCTCGTTAAAACAAGCGGCTAATAACAAAAAATTTTTGATCTGGAAACGCTTGTATATATAAGAATCAAAGTGGAGGAGCCTTATCCCACTTAGGACATAGTTCAATGCCACAGATGTCAACAGTGCTGTCATGTTGTAAAATGTGCAGGGGAACACCTGACCACAGAATGTTCGAAAACGCAGGACAGTCCAGCAAGGTGTGTACTTTGTGCTGGAAGCCACCCGGCAAACTACAAAGGCTGCTCCACATATAAAATACTCCAGACAAAAATACGCCCAAATAATAATACATCCACAAATAATACGGGACTAACATCATTGCCAGTGCGACGAAACCTGACATTTGCTAAAATTGCATCTGGCCAGAACCAACATCAACAGCAGCAACAACAACCTCAACAACAAAACCATCCACATCGACCTCCTCATCAACAACAACAGCAACCACAACATCAGCAGCAGCACCAACAACAGCGCCAGCAACATCAACAACACCAGGAACAGCAGCAACAACAACAGCAGAAAAATGGTAGTCATGTTCCTATTCCTCCCCCATTACCCTCCTCGTAAGACCTAACAACACTTCTTTCTACAATAACTAACAAATTAATTCAAGAAATTACTCTTCTTCTCACTCCTCTGTTAACTGCTTTAACAACCGCCATTTCCTCACTAACAAGCAATATGAATAAATAAATGTTCTCGTCAACCGATAAATCCCTATCCGTTCTTCTCTGAAATGCTAACGGACTGACTTTACACCGACAAGAACTAGATATTCTCTTACACAACAAACGCATAGACGTTGCACTGATTACAGAAACTCACTTTACGTCCAGGTCGTTTTTTGCTATACGTGACTATAAAACATACAGAACTGACCATCCAGACAACACAGCACACGGTGGAACTGCCATCCTTATTAGAAACTCCCTTAATCATTCCTTCCACTCACAAACTGCCACCGAATCCTTTCAAGCAATAGTTATTACCCTTCAATGTAAATCCTTTACCTTTAACGTTGCATCTGTTTATTGTCCTCCAAATAAAAAATTAACTCCCATACAATTTGATTCCTTCCTCAAATCTATTGGAAAATCCTTCATCGCGGGGGGAGATTACAATGCCAAGCACCCTAAATGGGGTTGCCGTGTTTCGAATCCCCGAGGAAAGATTCTCCAAGAACTCCTCTCCCATACCACTCTTGAGGTCCTACCTCCTCCCACGCCCACATATTGGCCGACCAGTGCCAGAAACCTTCCCGATATTCTAGACTATTTCACAACTACACCCATACATTCCATTAATACTTTCATAGATACACTCCTTGACCTGAATTCCGACCATTCCCCTGTTCTCCTAACACTAGACACTTCTCCTTCCTTAAAATCCTATCCTGCCAAACTTGTAAATGGGAAAGTTGATTGGGACATTTTTAGACAGAACTTAAACCAACAGATTCATTTACAACAAAGCCTTCAGAACGTACAAGAAATAGACGATGCCGTAAACAACTTGACTGTTTGCATACAGAACTCAATTACTAACGCCCACATAACTCATAACAAACCAACCATACAAGAACATGACTATAATCTTCCGCAAAAAATTCGCAGCTTGATAAGCGAGAAACGTCGAGCCAGGGTCCAGTGGCAACGTTCAAGAATGCCAAATGAGAAGAAAAAACTGAACCAACTACAACGAGAACTGAAACAAGAAATAATTAATTATAATAACGAACGATTTACTGAATACACAGAATCACTGACAACTAATAAGTCACTCTGGACAGCTACCAGACGAATTCTCAAATACAAAACAGCTACACACCCGCTCCGGAATACCGACGGAACCTGGGCAAAAACGGATAAACAGGAAGCCGACATCTTTGGCAAACACTTAGAAACACTTTAAACTTCACGAAGATATCCAAGACATTCTGCATGACGAACAAATATTCCGACAAATATCAACTCAGTTGGCCATAAGTCCACCTCCTAAGTTTTTCACTCCTTCCGAAGTTAAATTCACAATAGAACACCTTTCCAATAACAAAGCCCCAGGATATGAACTAATAACTTCAGAAAACCTAATGCAAATTTCCAAAAAAACGCTCGTCCTTATAACCTATATTTATAATAATATCCTCCGCACATAATTTTTTCCTTCCCTGTAGAAGTTTTTCATAATAAAGATGATCCCAACACCCAATAAGCCCAAAAACCTTCCTACCTCTTACAGGCCTATAAACCTCCTTCCCATGTTATCAAAAATCCTAGAAAAATTAATCCTAAAACGCCTTTATCCCATTTTTGAAACCTCAGCATTAGTTTGGACTTTGACCTGAGCATTCCACTATCCAGCAGTGTCATCGCGTAGTCGACCACATAGCGTGTTCGCTAGAGCAAAAGGAATACTGCCCAGGCGCGTTTCTTGACATTTCGCATGCTTTCGACCGTGTATGGCACCCTGGATTGCTTTGGAAGTTGCAGCGAGTCCTACCCTCGGGCTATTTCCACATCCTTAAATCTTATCTCTCTGACCGATATTTTCAGGTAGCTGAAAATATTGAGTACTCTGACATTTATCCAATGTCCCTCAAGGAAGTATCCTAAGTCCTATCCTATATAACATTTATACCCATGACAGTCCTTACCACAACAACATCCTAACCGCAACATATGCTGACGATACAGCCATCCTGACACATCACAAAGATCCTTCCACAGCCATTAGTATCCTACAGAACCATATCCACTTAGAAACTTGGTTCAAAAGGTGGAGAGTGAAGGTAAATGAGCAAAAATCTGCTCATGTAACTTTCACACTCTGCCGAGAACAAATTTCCGACATAACCCTAAACGGCAGTATAATTCCACACAAAAATAGCGTACGTTACCTTGGACTTATATTCGGCAAACGGTTAACCTAGAACCTTCATACGAAAACTAAAATACGTGAACTTAACGGACGATACAAACAATTATTACGTCTCCTTGACAGTAAATCAAAACTTACAACAACAAGTAAACTATTACTATACAATACGGTTCTGAAACCAATATGGACATATGGTCTAGAACTTTGGGGTTCGACTAAATATTCCAACTCCCTACCAATCCAATCCCTACAATCCATAATCCTTCGTAAAATTGTCAATGCCCCCTTTTATGTGCGAAACACTGTTATCCACCGTGACCTAATTGTTCCATTTGTTCGTGAGCTATGCATCTCCCGATATAAAAAATTCCATTCGCATCTATCCTTCCACCCTAATCCTTTAGGAAGGAAACTTTTCACTCCCACCCTTCCAGTATACACCCATCGACATTTAAAACGACGATGGCCGAGAGATTCTCTAAAATTATAAAATAAAATTACGCTGTTCTAGAGGTAACATCGATGGGTGTTTTCCTCCACATGTCTTCATGTCCATGTATATTCCCGTAAAAAATCTGCTTGTTACTAGCATAACATAAGTAGTTGTAGATAACATTTAAAATTAAAAAAAATAAAATAATTTTATCGAAGGGATATTGGTCAATTAGCTGGCTCTTTCGTATGATTTAATACCTTTAAATTAATTTTCATTTGACTTATAGTATCAAGAAAATAACACCAGTAAAGTATGCGGTTTAAATTAAAAATGGTATCGATTAGTTTTTCAAATAACAAAAATCTTTAATAACCTATATTGTTATTAGTTTTTATATTTGAATTTTTATCGTGCTTGTTGACAAATATACTATTAAGAGATCTTGATCAGTGTTTTTTAAATAGAGAAGTTTTTCATAAAAATTGCAAGGATTGGGAGCAAACTAATAGGTTTACACAAGGATGGAGAGTTTACTAATTTATAAGACTTGAGTATTTTTTTAATAATTGACAAAGTAAGGAGAAATAGGTAATATTACAAAAACTAATACGATTTATTGATGAATAAATATATATGTTATTTATATGAGAGTTTTTTTGGAGATTTGTTTGATAATAGGAGCAGTTATTAGATCATAATTTATTGGGAAGTTGATAGATTAAATATTTAATTTCCGATAGAGTAAAATTGTTGCTTGGATGACTAATAGGATGTGGAATTGTGAGTTTGTAATTGGCAAATACCGCAGGCTTTTCTATATCTAATTTTGACCAGGTACCGTCGTTTTGCCGTAGTAGGTGAGATATACTTTTGTGAGATAGAATTCGCTATGTTGCTATTCATAGTCAGTTATTGTCTGCAATAAAGTTCTCGTTGTACTTGATTCAGTATATGTTTGTGTCTTGTGTCAGAATTCTGGTCCGTATTCATGCATTAGGATCTATGGAGGGAGTGCTTATTAAGAAGTTCAGGATATCAGATCTTTTAAATGGAGATGTTGGCCAGTATGTTGGAACTACACACACGTGAGAAAGTGTTTGATAATTTGTGTGGTATACTACCTCATGGAATATCAGTCCTCGTGGCTTCCTAAAGCAACAATCTTATTGAGGGTGCTTACATTATAGAAGAAGCAGTGATGTTTTTATTGGGGGGACAGTATACAGATTCTACATTTAGATTAAATTTGGAGCTATTAATTGTTACAACTACCGATTTTAAAAATTCAGTGGTAAAATTGGAGTGGATACAATGATTAAGGGATTTTCTTAGAAAAATAGCGGTCATACAATGCGCAGTATTGTTAGAATGATCTGTTCTGTACATACCTTAGTGTTATATAAATAAGGTAAAAACGTATCTGTTATAAATGCTAAGTCAATACGTTCATTGTGAAGCAATATATCTAGTTCCTGCCGATGGGAGTTTAAACTATTGGTATTTCATATTACGATAGAGAGGTAATTTTCGGTGCAAAACGATATTTATCTTGAAATAATAAACGATATTAATCTTGGAATAATTTGATATAACAAACCGTATTTTATATTTAGCAAAAGCTAATTGTCTTTATAAATTTGTATGCATCACAAAACAATAAGAAAATCAAGTAGAAAGTATTTGGCTGATTTGGTTCTGGATATTTTCTTTCTTATCAATTAAAAATAGATAAGTACATTGTAATTATAAAAGTATTACTCAAAGACATTATTCGAATAATATTGTACCTTTGCAATAAATCTATTGTATAATAAAATGTAACGAAAATAACGTTTTAAAACAAAATAAAATATTTCTAAATGACATAACATATAGTTGTGATCTTCGAAATAAATTACACTCAAATTATAATATAAATAAGCATTAATAAGAGTTTTCAAAAATAGTTCAATATAATTTCTACTAAATTTAAAATCAGTCTTTTATAAGTCAATCTTTCAATTTTTTTTTCGAAAGCACTATTAATTATATTTAAAAAAAATTCTCTATTATAGTCTGTAGTTACACTTTAGTCATTCATTAATAGTTATTTAAATATGCAATAGCTATTATTTATTACAAAAATATTTCATTTTTAAAAATATCAATTATATTTAGTCTTCGCGCGTATTTTTCAGTTTTAATATTAGATATTTCATTTGTTAAAAAAATACAGCTTTTGAACAGAACGCAATCTCTCATGAATACAGACTACTTTTTTTAACATCACTCTGTCGTGGTTGCTGCGATTTTACAATTTTGAAGTAAAAATAAAAATGACAGCCCATTCACACACGAGTACGAAATTCATTACAACAATTTTCTGACAGCCTACTGATGCAATTGCGCTGACGATCACAGTCTCAAATAAATGGACTTTTCTTCCAGAGTGTGTTACTTTTATCGATATTGAAGGGTCCGTCGAAGTGGCCGGTTGGTTTTTCGTTTTCAACGATGCGCTTATTGATGCGGACGCTGGACGTTGCTTTATTTGATATTTTGTTGCAGATATATTTCAATTAATTTTTACTTCATCCAAAAATTCTGTAATCGCTATGTAATCGTTTTGAACTGCCTGCAATTAAACAAAATATCAATTTTATGGTTTGATCTGCATTTTTCTTTTCAATTTCTTGATCCGTTTCCAATATGTCGTGATTTATTTCCATGTTGGAATGGAGACTTTGAATTCGTGATAGTAAATTGGCTGTCACATTGTCAGATCCCTTTACAAGTCGAATATCAGTCGTCATTTCCCTGATGTAATCGAGTAGGAAAATGCCTTTTCCATTTTTTGTGCGAATGCGTATGCGAGTGATTTGTGGTCCGTGTATATATTGTATTTCCACCCCTGCAGCATGAACTGGAAATGTTTTACGAATAAATACATTGCTGTGAGTTCGAAATCATATTTACTGTAGCGCAGTTGCACCTTCTCGAACTTTCTCGACGACTCGGTAAAGAGTTGCGCTTGCAGCAATGTTTGATCCGTTGACGTAGAGTGAAAGTTCGTGGTTTCTGAGCGGTGAGCTAATATATTTCCCGCATCGTCCATCCAATTCAGTGGCGTACAGTCGTTTTCATTGTTTCCAGGAATCATTTCGAGTAATTTTCTTTGCGTTCCATCGGTGGTAGGAATTTTTGGTAACAGTTCCATGTTGCGATGAAATATTTTTATATGCCAAACGACTGTTGGTTTTCAATTCAGTCAGCTAGGCCGTGTTAATTCTACAGCAGTTTGACGCGAGTCCAGTAAACGTATCGACCATCTAATTTCTTTTTAAATCGATTAGAAGTCGAAAATGCGTTATAAAATTTACACCAATTATTAGCGCCGTTACCTCGGGGACGGTAAACATTTCTGTCAGAACCGCCTCAGCTTAAATTTTTATTTCTTTGCTATCGCTGCAAACAATTTTCCACGAAGTGTGCTGAATGTTCGTTGGAATCCAGTCCAAACCAGCTTGCACGGCGCTAATTGCTTCGCGGAAACGCTTCTGTTGAGAATTCGATAAATATTTGGTAATTATCGGCTTAATGTGTGTATATTTACTTATAACCGGCACGTCGATAATTTCAGTGTTTTTGTTATTTGTAAGGTCCCTTAGACATGTGCCAGGGGCCACTTCATAGCGCCACGACCATGACGCCACTTGGCGACTTCGTAGTACGTGTGGGAAATCATCTGAGAGAGACTAGGCTGTGGTTAGTAGTATAGAATATTAGGAATTTTTTTTTTAATTTCAGTGTGTATTTATGCTAAATTGTTGAGTGGAATTTGCGCCATGACAGTGCTGTATTTCTTTTGGTCGCTCGTAACGCATGGAACCAAAATTTCAAATTTAAAAAATAAAGATCAATTGAATTTATTAATTATTTTGGAATCGCAAGGCATGGAATTGCTGATGTGCCAATTGCCTGTACTTTGTCGTCAACACGACTGCCGCCGTTGAGTTCCGTTACTATATTCCTATCACGTCGTGTTCACCATTTTCAACTCTTTATACGTATTTTGCAGTTTTAATATTAGGCACTTTATTTATTTAAAAATAATTAGCTTTGGAACAGAACACATTCTCTCGTGAATACATATTACTTTTTTTTAATTCATTATACACCTCTGTCATTGTTGCTGTGATTTCACAATTTTGAAGTAAAAATAAAAGCCTGTACACGAGTACGAAATGTATGACCATAATTTTCTAACAACCGACTACTCCAACTGTGCAAATGGTCGCATATATTACGATTTCTATGAGATAAAAGATTAAATGGACGTTTTTCTCAACAAAAAAATAAAAGTATTGCGTAGTCAAATCGTTTAATTTAAATATGTTAACAAATAAGGAAAAAGAATTTATTGTTTAAAATTTCATAAAATACATCAAAATATATACATATTCATGAATAAATTAAAAGCAATAATAATATATATTTAATATAATATCATTGTTGTTCATCTTGAAAATCTTCCAGTAATGATATGGCAAAATAAAACAATAAGTGTCAATGTAAGATTTGGGTACAGTAATAAATTATAACATTAAGATCAAAATTGGCCGGCCATTAAAACATACGCCGCGAGATGAAGGTGCAAGAATATATGGAAGAGTACCTATAAAGATACTCTCTATAAAGAGAGTACTTTATATATAAAAAGACATGGAAGAGTACCTATAAGAAATTAGGTATAATACCTTCAAAAAAATCCAGTGGATGGAAACTTAACCCAGAAATAGAAAGAAAACGAATTTTTAAGAGACTATATTTATTATTATAAGCAAATATAATCATTTTAATATTTATATAAATAAATTTCAAACAAAATGCATATGCGCTGCAAACAACCCCATAATCCCCAAATTGCAAATAACAGTACATTTTTACATTAAAACAATTAAATAGCGCGAAATTAGTAGCAAAGTAACCTTTTTTTTATTTTCGATACTAAATAGGCTATAAATATAAGCCAACTAAGAGAATATTAAATACTACTCAGTATATGAAAAGCATTATTTCTTTTAAAGTGTAAGAATTCGTTTACCCTTATTGTGTATTAATAATGATGAAAAAAAGACGAAAGGTTTTGTAAAGTAATTTACGTTTGATCAAGTAAAGCCCCTTATTAAGGAAAAGCTGAAAGGCTTATAAAATCTAAAAATAATTGTAGAAAAATATTTATTATAAAATCCTTTAAAAATGTAAAATTAATTAAAAATATTATTAATTAATTTTACATTTTAAAGGATAATATTGTATTATATCACGTTTGGTTTTAAATTTTATTACCATAAGCTACTCCTTATTATATTTTTCTTAAAACGTAATTTAATATACAAAAAAGGATAAAGTTATTCTTTCATAACGGTGCATTCTTGTATACTTTTTTTGTAATTGCCATTTCTAGTTAATTGAACTTGATTTTATGCAAAATAGTTTTTTAGAAATTTATACGTTCATATCTATTTTCGGCTATGAACGTATAAATTTCTAAAAAAAACTATTCTGTATAATATATTCATTTGCACCATAGACAATTATATTATTGAATTTGAAACCATTTGTAATTAGTTTTTTTATATAATGTTGAAGATAAATTTTCTAAGACTTATACTAATGTGTAAGCCACACCATTATATGTGTATAATAGAACTCTTGGATAGGCGATTATATAAATTTCACAAAATGAACTTTAAATTTACGATATTGGTCAAAATTAAAAATGAATAATTAAAAATGCTGATTAGTCCAACTCTGCATATTTTTTATTTTTTTTATCTGCAACTATAATTGTTTTGTAATAAGCAGATTTATATAACATTTTAATTAACAATCTTGTGCATCATGAAGAGGGAGTAAATACCCATCGGCATTTCTCCAACTAATGGAAGTTAGATTCCTCTAGAAAATCTGTAGGACATTGTGTCCTAAGTCTCCGATGAGTGTTTCCGGGGAGGGCAGTACACGGAAATTCTCTCACAAGTGAATTATGATGATAGGATAAACAGGATTGAAATTTTTGATAGCGAGAAATGCACAACTCGTGAACAAAGGGAACATTTAGATCACGATGTATTACGTTGTTACTAGCATAAAAGGGGGCATCAACAATTTTATGGAGGATTTTAGATTGTAAGGCCTGGACGCGATAGGAATGGTGATGTTTCGTTGAATCCCAAAGTTCAATTCCATATGTCCAAATAGGTTTTACATATAGGTTTTTTTAGCTTTAACTTTTTAGTCTAGTATGTGGGTTCCATGTTAATCTCTTGTTCAGGTAAAGTCCCAAATAACGTACTTTATAATATTGTGAAATTATTTTGCTATTAAGGTATAAAGGGGTAGGTTTTCCTTGACAAAGTGTGAAAGTAATGTGAGCACTCTTCTGTTCATTTATCCAAACTCTCCAATTCTTAAACCAGGATTGAAGGTTGTGTATATGGAATTGTAAATTGTTGGAAGCTATGTCAGGATTTGTATGGGTAGCAAGTATGGCCGTATTGTCTGCATAAGTAGCAATGATAGTATTAGGATCACATGGGATGTCATTGGTATAAATGTTATATAAAATAGGATCAAGGATACTACCTTGTGGGACTCCGGCTAGAATATGATATATTTCCGAGGATTCTGAGTTAATTGCAACTTGGAAATGACGTTGGGAGAAACATGAATTTATGATAAGGTAGTATGTTAAACTAAGAAAGCTCTTGAGTTTCTAGAGGAGTCCAGGATGCCACACACGAGCAAAAGCTTGGAGATATCTAAAAATATTCCTTGGGCAATATTCTTTCCTCTCAAGAGAGGATACAATGTGATCAAAAATGCGATGACATTGCTGGATAGTGGAGTGTTTATATCGGAAGCCAAATTGCTGATCAGAAATAATTTTTCCATTAATTAGGACTGGGTAGAGTCGTTTTAATAAAAGTTTTTCAAAAATTTTACCAAGGATTGGTAAGAGGCTGATAGATCTATAGGAGGAAGGAGCGAATTAATGGATTTATTTGGTTTAGGAATCATTTTAATAACAGTAAATTTCTAGAGTAAAGGAAAATATGTTGTACGCAGGATACTATTAAAAAATATATGTAGTTAAACTAAAGCTTTTCGGAAAATTTTCTTCAGAATAGAAGCTGTTATTAGATCATAACCAGGAGCTTTTTTATTGGGAAGACGCAGAATAGAAAATTTATTTTCCGACGGACTAAAGTTTTTGGGAGGAAGACTCATAGGAACTGGAAACATTAGTTCTTCGATAATTTTATTAGTATGTGATTTGTCTTCTCTGTTATCATGTGGAGTAAAAGTACTTACCAAATATTTAGCAAATACTTCACCTTTTTCTTTTTCCGCTTTTCTCTACATATTTGAGTTTACATTTTTAATTTAAACACCATTCCTCGGTAACACTTTGAGAAGAATAACGTTTTAGCATATTTTTTTACAACTTTCAATATGGAAAAGTTGAAAAATATATGTGTAAATCGGTCAGTTAAAATATACATAAATTACGTTTTCGGCATTAAGAAACTTTCCATAACGAAAACTAGATATCAGTGGAGGTCATAGCGACATAAAAAAATTATTCGAATTATTGCTGTTTGGAGTAAACATATTTTGCTTGCCAATCATTTCCTGCACTGTAAACTTTATCCACTCTTTGAATTTGTGCGAAAGGTTTTTAAATATATATATTCAATAAAATTATCAGTATAAAAAGTTTACTTTCGTATATGATATTCATAATATTGCCTAGTACCTATTAGTTTACGTAATAAAGCTATTTCTTCACAGTTGTATTCCGCAATTAGATCTAATTAAAGGCCATAATATTTCCAACCTCATACCAATTCAACAAAAATTTATTTCAAAATACATTCTACCATAGTTCTAGTACTCACAATCTTATCTTAATTACATCTTTTTTTAAGTATATTATTTACCTTTATATATTAAAAAGGCACCACCTTTAATAAGTTATACTTTTGAAGGATTTTTGTTCAGCTAATTTATGATAAATTCCGTTTAATTATTTAAAATTTGATTTATTGGCTTGCTTCATTTTTTACATTTTCATTAAAGTTCTAAAATTAAAGTTAGTTTTTTTTCTGAAATAGAATAAATGAATATTCAGTAAGATTAACAAACATTATTTGTATTTATCGTCCAATTGTTAAAATATAAATTATGAGCAATATATATCGTAAAGGTAGTTCGTACCCTTTATTTATTTTTTCCATTTGGTTGATGTCAATTTTATCATATATAAAAATTCATTACTCAGCAAATATTATTCAAATAATATAAGAACCTTAAGATTCTTTTATCTAATAAATATTTTATAAAGTCATTTCAGTTTAGTAAAAATTTTATACTTTTATTACAAAAATTTCCAAATTATTTAAAAAAAATGCAGTATGAAATATTTTACAATGTCACCACCTCAATAACGTTAAAATATTTTGAAAGTAATTAATTTCTTATGATATTAGAGGTAGTCTAATACTTTGAAAGTAAAAATAAGAAAATGTATGGTGTTAAAAAAGGTGTATCAAGCTGAGAAGGCTTTACCTTAGATTAGTCAATCTAAGTTATTTTCACTCAAAATTTTTTTTGTTTACGCTCAAAATAGAAATAATTACTGTTCAAAATTTTCCACAAGCCTGAAGTACGGCCTATTTGTGGTAACGAAAACTTTACATAAGTCCTATTTGTTATAGAAGTTACCGTTATTGTAACTTTTTTATCTTGTTTCTTAAGAAAAAATATATAGTTACACTTAAAAGGAAAAATTAATCAATTAGAGTATGTAAGATCTTCGTATTAAATTTGTTCTCCAATCCTAAAAAATAAAGTAATTGATATATTGAGTAAAAACTTATCGCATAAGTCCTTATAGATTAGTATTTTAATCAGAGATCTATTCCAATAGCAATTTTTATTAATTTTTTCATAAAAAGTTTTATGGTTCAATAGTTTTATTTTAATATATTTTCAATAAAACGTGCATCAAATCTAATAACACAATCGTTAGTACTTTAGCATATTAAATAATTTTCAAATAACTATATAATAAATATTATAAACAAAATTAGTATTTGACTTAGAAAAAGAGTTTGAGCTTAAGTCGGGGCTTTTTAAGTCATGGACGAGGGCTTTTTCAGTCATTTATAATAATATTTGTACTGAAATGTAAATTCTTATCCCTACGACAACTCAATTCATTTGGCAACAATTGAAGAGCATTCTTGATGCCACCAGCTGGTTTCGAACTGAAGCCTGCTATGTACAAGGCTCAATCTCAGAGTGTCGTTAAGTTGGAAAACGGATCGAAGCAGCATTTAATGCGAAAAATATCATAATTTTATAGAATTCTCTTGATGCATTTAGTACGAAATTTATCACAAATTTCACGTTCACATGGTAATAAAAATTCACAAAAGAAATTTCAAATACCAACACATTAGTCAACATTCAGTAGCATTAGAATTGATTGCCATTTGTAATACTCATTCTCATTCGAGTACAAAAGTCATTCTCTATTTGAGTACAATTTGATGTTTATGTCACTTGACAGCTACATTAAGGTTTTTCAATTAAAATATATATATAAATAAATATTCAACAAAAAATTTAAATAACTATCATAATAAGCAAAATAGTTTCCATATCTAATTTTTTATATCTTCCCTTTTTAATTATACACTCAAATTTCTGTTATTTTGAAGGCTACTAATACAAATTGCCAATGAAATATGAATCCTCGAATCTATTACTATTACACATACTGAACTCCTATATTTTATGATAAGACAGGAAGCTCAACCGTTATATTATATTGAATTTTTTTAACAAAGCAGAAGTAAGGAAAAGAATGTATAAAAATTCATATATATTTTTTAATGCAAACGTACATATGTACATAGTCACAAAATCCGTGGATGCTTTCTGAGTAAGTCACTTCTTGCAGGAATTAGTAAAACCTTTTTTTTAATCACCTGTTATATAATTTCTTAAAATAGATATGCATTTTTCAATGGTGGTAGCAGATGTAAATGGCAATTTTTATACGTATAATAATTCAAAATTAATATAGTCTTACTCTTTCTGCAGTTGAAAATTATTTTAGTAAACTTTATCCGTAAAAATTTGGGCAAACTAATACCATTTTCTTTACTTTTATTAAAAGGTAGAAACTTTTTTATCCACAGTAGATATTTTTATAATTTGAAATATTTTATTACACCACGAAATGGATACACATCAATTTCAGTAAGAATACAATTAATGGAAATTACATATATATATATAAAGCGGAATTTTAACTGAACTCAAATTTAATAAAAAATACATGAATTTATAATTATTCTAATTATACACAGTATTTTATGTGGTATTATTTGTGAATATACGAGCAACGCATGCTGATAGTTTTAATATTTTTACTACGAAATAAAATTACATTTTTGATGAGGTTATATATATTTGTTCGAAACTTAATTAGCCTACCCATTTCTTATTGAATTTTTGCATCTACTAACCAAAATGTATTAAATTAACTTGCATATAATTATAATAGTCCCTTATCATTTTTTTTAATTTTTACAGAATTTACTGTAACACCGCATATTATATAATTAATATAGAAGCACTCAGAAATATGAAAGCATAATTACTAGAGTATTATACAAGAAAACTAAACAATTTTTTTTGTTATGAAAAACTTCAACAACATTTCTTACAACTGAACAATAAAAATGGTTTTAAATAATTATGTCGCAGAAACAATAATTGCAATTGAATAAAACTGAGTTAAGTGCAATAATATCTTAAAATCATAAAACAAAAATATTTTTCCTTAAATATGCTATCATATTAATGGAAGCATTTACTATGATATTTTTTAAAATATATAATTCACTATGCTGATTTTATTTTATTTTAAATTTTTGTTCATTATATTAAATATATTCTAGTAAAAATAAAAGTTAAAAAATTATCTGTTAGTGAAATCAACCTTGCTAAATTTACGGTAGAGTATTAAATTTGATAAAAATGTACATGAATTTTTATTGGTTTAATGAACGATGTAGGTTTTGTGTTAACTTGAAAGACTGTTTTTCATCGTATCAAATTGTTGCTGTAGATTTGAAAATTTACCATTTTTCAAAAATTACTTCTCTGGGAAAAGATATTTCGTAGCAAAAAATATATTAATTATCATTTATTTACATTTATTTTGTATAATACAATATAATTTCTAAAAATAAAACGAAATTCAAAAAGAGAATTGAATTTCCCTTTACCATGTAACATTGATACTATCAGTAATTCTAAGCTTTTTAAAAACTCTTACAAAATATTTAAACTCATATATTCGTGTACTTCTAATTAAATTTATATTTTTATTAAATTTGGTATATAATAAATATCTTGTTAAATTTTTTTAAATTTAATGTATTATATTATATTAAAAATTACATATTTGTCAAAAATAATAATAATAATATTATATCAAAATAATAATTTATTATTTAATGCTTCGCTAATTATAAAAAAAATTAACATTTTTACTATTCAATTAATAAGAATTTATATTTTTGCAAGGAAAATTTATTTATTAATGTAATTATTACAATTACACAAATTCTATTGAATAAAATATCTTACATATACCAAAATTTACATTTTTTAAGTATTACGAATCCAAATATCTAACTTGTTGTAAATATATAAATCAGTAATATTTAGATAAGCTTATACTATCTCTTAGAATACTTTTCACGAAAATTAATAAATTATTCGCTTAATATAGAAAATTTAAATGTCTTAACTTTTACAATATTTCATTTTTTATTACTACTATACATCAAAAATATTTTCTCTCAAAATTCACAAACTAAATACATAAATTCTCTACTTCAAATATCATAAAAAATTTAAAACAAAACAGTTTAAGTTAAATGTATGATAATTCATTTTGATTTGATAAAGAATCACTAAATATTCATAACTATAAGTTAAAAGTATCTTAAATTTTCTATATGATATTACACGAAGAATTTTACATGATTTTCATATAATTTGTTGTACCAATATTACTAATTTTTTAAATATGCATACGTGGAATGTTTATTCCGAAACATTTCGCTTAAACTTTGAATGTTAATATTCGTAGTACAATATTTATGTAGGAAGACAACAATTATTTAAAAAAATTTGCAACGGTATGATTATAAAATTTGTTGCATGATATCTATACAAAAAAAATTTGTACATATTTTTGGAGTATATATTTTGCAACCAACATTGTTTTTCTGATAATGCCATTATAATGTTACTATTAAATCTTTTTAAATAATTTTTATACAAATAATTATAAAAACACCAATAACTAACTTATTATTGTTACCTGTTTTTAAAGTTTAAATCTGCAAGAATCTTATAACCACATATACACTAAATCTTAAAAACACATTAAAGTGTTATTATGCATAAATATTAAAGATCTTAGAAACTCTAAATTCTTTCGAAATAAAATTTCATAATTTGAAAGTCTTTCGGATAAATTTTTAAACATTTTATAAAATAACTTTTCTTTAGAAACTGTATTTAGTGCACTTATTTTTACATTAGAAAATATATTTCTATTTCCACTACAACCAAAAAATAGATTTATTGATATGTCAAAATTTTCAATCATAAAATTTCCGTTTCAAACACAAAAGTATTAACCGAAATTTTGATAATAGTTATTAGTATGAATTGAACAGAACGAAACTTAAACGTCGACTACCATTCATATCAGCAAATCCTTTTAAACGTTGCTTTGATGTCCTAACTTTCATAATAAAGTATCATTGCGTGACAAAAGTTATTATAGGAGAAATACTTAAATGTATACCAGTTTGAATGCCTCAATTTTATGTATTTAATTATAACAGTTTGTTATGCAATAGAAATAGAAAATTTTGCGCTTGTATTATTAATGTGGGGAAATTTTTTCTTCTCCGCGCGCATGTACAAAAACTACGAGTGAAAGTGTTAATCTATGCTACTATTGCGAAGGAAACACGTGCTCTAACCGAACATATTGATATTATTTTGTACAAAGAAAGGAAGTTTTACGTTCAATTAGTGATTAATGCTATTTTAAATTATGTGTACGCATTTTAAAGGCACACACATATGTCAAAATTTCGAAAATCCCGATTTATGATATTTTAATGGTTTGCAACCTGGAAGTAAATTTTCTGCTTAAATAAAAGACGTTTTAAGGTTACATTAATAGGTTATATTTAAAATTATTATTTTATATTAAAATCTAAGAAATTGAAACTGTCTAGATTGCAGAAATTATTTGAATAGTTCTATTATTGATGTTTTTATTTATTATTTTATAATAATTTGTACACATTTTATGTGGTCTACTATTGCATTGACGATTTTAATATTTATAACAATTTATTTGTATTCCAATTATTTCAAATATTCATATATTATATAAACGATCCAATAGCATTGACATAAAACTGTATTTAAACTATTTTAAATTGATGCAATGACAAAATATCAAATATTTACACTTCGAATTATATGTAAAATAGACCAGATTTAATATGGAGACCTATTTCGTACTAATAAAAAAAATTGTATTATGACTTTAAAATAGAGACACATTTTTGAAGCACAATAGTTTTTAATTTTTTAGTTTTAGAACGATATTAATATATTTTAAATAAATTATTGTCTACCGTTACTATAAAGTTTTGGAGAGTGTCGCTATATAACTAATTAATTAAATTTTTAGATGCCACTTACTATTTGTGAATAAATAAAAATATTATTTTCTAAATTTGAGAAATTTACTACTATTTACTGCGGCCCTTTTGAATCTTGTTGTCGGTATATATTCGGTACTCTCGTTGTACAACATTTATTTATTAAATTATTATTTTTTCTGATATTTCATAGGTATGACATTCACATCAAAATAGTATTTAATCTTAAATGAAAATAGCATTTTTTGGAAAGGACTTTGTATAGTAAGAACATTTATTTATTACTATTTTATTCAATTACAACATTCTATGCGAGTTTTCAGAGTAACAATTTCTCTTCTTTATTTCATATTTTACTAGCTTTGATGTAAATTTTGTTTTTTCATGGTATAGAAAAAGTGAATTATTGTTAGTAACCAAGTCTCTAATTGGTGCAACCTTATCTTCATTTATGCATCGTTTAGATTGATGGCATTATCAATAAAACTGAGAACGTTTCAAAATCTATTGCTTTCCACATATCAGTAGTGTGATCCGTGTTAATATTATTTGTGCCAGACATAAAGAGAATCTCCAAAAAGCGTAAAATTCCTACGGTATTGTACCTTTACGAACCGTTTCAAAAATCTCCAGAAAAGCGTAAAATTCTTAATCTGGAGATTCTTGCAAAAGTTCGTAAAGGTGCAGACAGAGTTCAACAGCTCCTTATCAATGTTCATGCGATGCTGTTTTTGGTCGAAAATGAGCAAAAATCGAAGACGAGCCAAAACACGTGCAAGCAAAGCAGCTGTCAAAAATTAACTGAATATTCAAAATGGCCGAACTTGTCGGCATAAGTGAGAGAATGAGTATCAAAATAACGCCACATAAAAATCGAAAATCGTAACCCGCGGAAATTCAAAATTCGCGATACTTTTTGAACAGATCTCGTATGTAGCCGAAAAAAATGCTTCGGTACTGCTACGAGTATTAAACTTTTGATGAATAATATTGCGACCTGAAGTTTGATGCTCGAGAAAAGTTTAAGTTTGATTACATTTCATTCGATAATTTGAGATAAAACGCAAAAAGTCTATGACTTTATCTTTGTCCATGACTTCAGCTTTTCAGCTAAGCGGTTTTTTAATAAAGAAAACCATTATTCACATGTGCCTTCGTCAGAGAAATCTTATTGCTTCTCATATGCCGATTTATCTTGTTCTGTTAAACTTTGTAAGAAACATTTCAAAATTCATGATCGTTTTATACTTTTTTCAAATTCAACTATTTTAATTGCCAGCAAACTTTATATAAAAATACATACCATATTCTTTTTCCGACAATTCCTCTATTATTTTTGTTATTTTCGGTCAATAATTCACTATCTTAAAAATATAATTAACAAATATTTCATTGAAACTGTTTGAACATCTTAACTTTTCGAAAAACTGTAATCGATGAAAATACAGTCCAATATACGTTATAGTGACGTTATTGTTATAGTATATAAATTACAATAAAACCAAAGTAAGACAAATAATTACCTCATACCAACCGTTGGATGCCGCGTAACGCTGGACATTAAAAACGTTGAAAAGATTCTTCATTAATAATTCGATTTGTTGTAGTAATTTTCAATTCATTTAGTATAAATTAATTTAATTCGAAAGCCCTATTCTCTTTAGATGGCACAGAATGTTAATAATATAGTAATGTACAGCCGTAAAAAAATAGAACTTTTATAACAAATTCTTGTTAGATTTTTTAAATATTTTTCTAAAATTATCGAAAAGTATAGTGTTATAATAGCTACTAATAACAGTTTCTTTTTAAAAATAAATACAAATAATTCCGAGCCCTTAAAAATTGAAGGAATTACTCTTTAAGATATCAAAATGTGTATTTTCTATATTTTTTACAAAAAAACCGCCATTTTACCCCAAAAAATTTTGCATATTATTTTTTTATTTATTCTGGCATGTATTCAAGTCCGATTTGAATTTTTTTTCAGTTTTGTAAATTAGAGTCAATTTATTAAGTAAAATAAAAATTTCGAATTCATGAGCGATACCAAGCTGACAAAATCATGTCATGGTACATTGCTCCTCTATTGCTTATCCGCCTGTCTAACTTCAAAACCCAGCTATTAATGACAATTCTACTTTTTTTGCTTATTATTAAGAAGTAGAAAGATTCACTTTAGTATTAAATAGCTACTTAAGTCCGCAGTTTATCGAAATAACAAGACTACCAATTCGATTATATAAATAAAAACACAAATATATTGTAATTGGAAACAAATTACCCATAATAATGTGTTTAAAGAATCAAAAATAAACTTTTATATTACAAAATAGCACCTGTATAGCTAACATTTCATACAGAAAATATTTCATATTGATTTTACATAAATTATGGATTTAATAATAATACTGTTGTAGACCAAACTATATGAGCTTAAAAATCCAAAGATTTTCTAAGAGATCACGTTACAATATATTTTTTGGGAAATGTTAGTTCTGTAATCGTTAAGCATTGGCTAATATGATTGCCATTGACACTTCACTGATATATTGAAATTATAATTTCACTGCAATATTTTTGCAGTGAAATTGATATATAAATAATTCAGTGAAATGTCAAGGGCAACCAACCATATTTCGAATATTTATTAAACATTATTTTTTGAGAAAAAACACTTGCAAACAAAACAATTGCTTGATAAATGATATAAAAAATCTTGCCTATGTGTATCAACCGGAATTCAAGAGAAACGGATTAACGGAATTAAATGTGGTTATACGAGCACAAGTGATGTTGAATATTCAGTAAAGCTAAATGTGGTGACAACTGCATATAAGATCAATAGAATTCGTAATATTGTCTTATAAAATCGATAAGAGACCTTAAAAGGATGTGTTAACAATATTTTGCACGAACATTTGCAAATAAAAAATATTAAAGCAAGATAGATCTTACGTTCAGTAGAAATTAAGATAAACGCAATTGTGTTACAAATTCGAAGCATTGTTTTAAATTGCTTGATGAAAGTTGATGAAAAATGAGTTCATCAATATATGCCAGAATCATGCCAACAGGCTGCACGTAGGGAAAGTCAAACAAAGCTTACAAAGACCCACCAACAAGAAGGAAAAGCAATGAACAGTACTTTTTAAGATACTTATGGCATAACAATCATCGACCTTAGTGACGAAATTTAACAGAAAGTGATACATTTACAAATAGAATAAAAAAAATTTTTCATCATGAAAGTACACCAGCTTACATATTAGTCAAACTGTTTCGTATTCAGTTTATTCAATGCCTATTATTTGGTTTTAAACTTGAAAAGGTGGTTTTAGGGAAAAAAATTCGCTTCAAATAAAAACATTATTAATGTAACAAATGCTCTTTTTATACAGTTAGAGAAATCGTATTCTTTGAAAGGTATCGAAACAATAGTTTTATTCATTAAAAAAATATCAAAGTGAAAAAAATTTTAAGAATGGAACAGAATGGAAATTTTCAAGTGACTCTCTTTTATCATTACTCATCAATAAGATATTATTCATGGTTTTTTTAAAAAAATATAATACTAAACTTAACCGATTAAATGACATTTTTACATATTTCAGTTAACTATAAAAATGTTTACTTTTCACTTTAAGTAAATTGATTTTTTCAATCAATTTACTTATAGAGATACATATTAGATTTAATCTTTGAATTTATATTTTTTTTGTGTTTGAAATCGAAGCACGTCAAAACTCTAATTTACATTCTGTACTTAAGATACTATAAATCACTTTTACTTTCTATCGCATTGTTGATGGGTAAGCTGCATAACAATTTAAACAGCCGAATTTAAATCCTATAAGTGTAATCTTCTAATCCCCAGACATACTCGTACTCTATGAACTCTTCAAATCAAATATTATTTTACAGGGTTCATTAATATGCAATATTAAGATGACAAAAATTATTAGAAAATGTTAATTAAAAAAGAAATGTTTTTTTACGAAAAATAAATTTAGTAAAATTTATAATTGATTATGTTGACATATATTGGAAAGTTTTAAGATGAAACATAATCTTTAATAAAAGTAGCGCTACTGCATAAGTAGCAATCTACAGAATTACCTAAGCAGATCACCTTATGAATTTACTACGCTAGTACAGTGATGTTAAAATATTACTTTTCAAAAGATTCAGTAAATAACACTTATTTACTTGGATGTGATATTGGGTAAGGCAGTTCATGATTGGCATATCTACTTGGAATATAGTACGAGACTATGGAAATGAATTTAAAACCTATCAGTAGTATCTTTCTATGTTTAGAAATTGATTCGAATATGATTTTATATTGTTATTATAAATACACATATATCAATCGAAGACATATAATACTCGTACAGTTAATTTTAACAAACATTCCTTTAATATCACATAGTCTTAACTGAGCGATAGCAGCAGACGGAATTTAAAAACTGCTGTAATGAGTTATTACCATATACAAGTTTACTTATTTCATAACAATATAAAAGTTCACTTCTATTATATTTGCAAAGCCACTAGATGAACTCTTCCGTACAAAAAAATATCTCACCCTAAAAGTAAATAACGGTAACTGGAAAAAGAAACAGCTGTAGAATTTGTCAAACATTGTGTACATACTTTTGCTTCATATGACGATCTAAAGGACAAATCATATACTATTACGATGTAGGCGTAGATTCAATGAATAGATTAAAAGACTATTTTCATTTATTTAGTAGTATTCTTTATTGAACGAAGTTGTATTATACAAATAAATTATAGGAGTTTGTTTGTTTGGGTCGCTGTATATCCACTTTACACTGTATGTCTGCGATCTGAATCACATCCTACCGAGCCTCGCTCATATTAACGCCACTCCGGCGATCTGAATCACAACCTTCTGCAATATTTTGGAATTCTCCGGACCCGCGATAGCGGTATAAATACAAGCGAAGAGTAACGGTAAATGAACAGAAGAGTGTTCAAGTTACTTTCAATCTTTTGCCAAGCGCAATATCACCCTTATACCTTAATATGATTCCACAATATTTAAAAACGCGTTATTCAAGACTTCGCCTAGATGCGAGATTAACCTAGAACCCACATACTAGACTTAAAAAATTTGAAACGAAGAGACGTTATCTGCAATTATTTAAAGTAGTGGGTAATTGTTCGAAACTAACGATTTGTAGTAAACTTTTTCTATACAACACAAATACAAAACTATTTGCCACTATGGAGTTAAACTTTTCAGTTCGGAGAATGTTAAAATTACTATTTTGCACAGTCCTTACTATCCAAATACTCCGCAAAATTATTGATGCTACATTTTATGTTAGACCTGTGAATTTATTTTCTATTACCCTCTATAAAATCCCTCATCGAAAACTAAAGATATAGTGGCTCCGAAATTTATAAATCATTTTCTTACTCTAGTTAGGTGGAAAAATATACGATATTGTGAATCAACTTTTGGTGTAGTTATATCTGCTCGATTATGCTGAAAGAAAAAATAATTTAAACTTATGTATTTATACACTTATAAGACAATTATTTTCTATTACCCTCTATAAAACCCCTCATCAAAAACTAAAGATATAGTGGCTCCGAAATTTATAAATCATTTTCTTACTCTAACATAGTTAGGTGGAAAAATATACGATATTGTGAATCAACTTTTGGTGTAGTTATATCTGCTTGATTATGCTGAAAGAAAAAATAATTTAAACTTATGAAATACTGTATATAATAAGAAATTTAAACCGTAATTTTAAAATAGAAAAGAGAACAAAAACTACCTTAACGATATCAAAGGTCAATATTTCCCTGCTAAATTTTTACTTAGTCGAATTTGGAAACGATCACGGTTATTATTCAAGGTATTGGTAATGGTTTAATGATGACGATTAGAAATGGAACCATTACTTGGGGTAAAATAACTGCATAAAATAATGAAAATATTAAAGGAAAATAACAAAAATAAAACTTGTAAGAAGAAGAAGAAAACAACCAGGAATAATGTCGACGAGACAAACGTACTTCATTTGTTAGCAAAGCATTCCATAATCTGTTTTGTAATCATTCCTATTCTAAATTTATCTTATACTTTTCGTTTAAAAACTATTCCATTATTATTCACTTATGTGAGTGCGTTTTCATGCCATAGTAAAGTACAATCATAGTTTTATACAATAGAATATATGTTTCTTAATCATTCTCATTATTCCTAATCAGTCTCGCTGCTTATTGTCAGTTAAATCAGCACACGTCTGCGACAACCATTGCGTGAAAAAAAAATTAACAGAAACTAAAATCCGATTACAAATTTAAGAAACAATAGGCAGTTATGCGTTTTCGTCTTCATTTTCATCTCAAATTTATCTCCAAAAAAAATAATAGTAACTTGAACTAAACAATAAAAAAAAATCACATAACTTAACGATTTTAACAAATAAATTTGGGCAAAACGAAAAGATCAAAATAAATACACATTTAAAGTGAAAAATCATCTTAGTGAATGGGAAGAGGCACTCCAATCAATTGGGCAAGGAATACTATTAGAGGTTTACAGGATAGTAGCCAGAGAGCCACCTGATACCTAAGCTCTCTCCCAACAAAATCGACGGTCCGCTCCAATATTTCCTAAGTAATGATTTTTTATAAATATTTTTTCTCCTATCTTTTTCATTTTTGGCTTGTTTGTCTCTTCTCTCTTTTATTTTTTAATATAATTAAATTCTTTAAACTTCTTCAATCTTTTTCAAACTTGATCTCTTTTATCTTGATTCTTTTGTATTAAATCCTATTTCAAACTCTTTCTGCTTTCTTTTCTTTGTAATTGCTTATTTCAATTTTCTTATTCCCCTCCCAGGAGAACTTAACACCATATTAACATTAAAAATATGTTTTCTGACATGGGTTTTTTATGTGAGTGTGATGACACCTTCACTGCGAACTTCCAACCCCTTACGATACATCAAGCTAGTCTAAAAGCATTGACTGTACTCCTATTGAAATTCATGTTAATATTCCTCTCAGTTTATTTTGTTTACCTTCTCCTCCTCCCTAATTTACTACCCTGGAATATCGTGGCTTCCAAATTTCTATTACAAACAAAACATAACAATTTACAAGCATAATATTTGGGGAATTGTATCGAATTTATTTATACTTTCGCAATGGATATGTTTAATATCTGCTATTATACCAAATTTGTCTAAAAATCAATTTAAATAAAAAAATGCAAGTATTATTTTAAAGAAAACCAGAAACAAAAATACATATAAATCATAATCAGTGAAAATACCGGAAACATTCATTTATAGATTTTCTTCGTTGCAAAATTTGAAGTGTAAATAAATACTTGTTAATGTACTCATAACAAAAGTCAATAAATAATCTTTATTGGAATTAGTTCGTCCATTTTAATGTATTTTTTGTTCCAATTTATTTTAATGTCAGTTAAAGTAAAGCCGTTAGATTTATAAAAATAATTAGTAATAATAATAACTAAAGTTAAATTCATTTAGCAACAAGCAAAATTATGTTGTTTTTTTTATGAATAAGTAAGAAGAAAATATTACTTTATTCATATTAAAAAACTTTTTTGTTCTTTGCAATAATAAAAAATTCGTGATGCATACATAAATTTACCAAAGATTTTTTTGCTACTTTTTTTTAAAAAAAAATCTCCCATTCTTCTCCGCTTAGCACCACACATTTTATGAATTTTTTTTTAATATAAGATAAGAATTCATACTTTTTGTATGAAAAAAGTAAGAATTCATACTAATAGTACCCGATTTGACTTTTAAAAGCGCTTCTTATTTGAAAAAAACTATGTTTGAAGGTACCAACTTTACAAAGGTCGAAAAGTACTTACCTTATAAAGCTTAAGTTTGGAGTTTGATAACGCTGCGTTGGTTTGTATTTGTTAGACAGTATTAATAGTGAACGCTCTCAGTGAATGTGTAAGCATGGCAAAAAACATTTGCTACAATACTTTTATTTGAAAGGTCTCAGTGAAACCAATATTAAAGCCGACTCTGAGAGAGTCTGTTCCTCCGTTTACAAATCTACTCTGGGAGAGTTTGCTCCTCCGTTTACAATAATAAACAATTGTGTGGCAGAGTTTAAACAAGGTCGAATGAGCAGTCAAATTAAACATCCGCCCAAATGAGGTGACTACGCCAGAAATGGTATTGGGTGACCGTGGAGTAAAAGTACTCGAGCTAGCTGACATGGTTGGCATTTCAAGAACTACTGTACATCGAATATTGACTGAAAATTTGGACATGAGAAAGCTGTGCGCAGGATGGGTGCAGTATTTGCTCACAATGGTACATAAACAGCATTGTGAGGATGTTTCAAATAAGTGTTTGGCTATGTTTCACCGAGTTTTCGCGTCAATTCTTAATTATGGATAAAAATATGGGTTAAGATAATACACCAGTTCACACATCCATTATCGCGGTAGCCAAAAGCTCGAATTACTTCTTCACGTAACCTTTTCGCCAGATTTGGCCCACTTGGATAATTTTCTCTTTGCAAACATTAAAAAATAGCTCGGTAGTAAAATATTTAGCAACAATAAAGAGGTAGAGTCTGAGGTTAATGGCTATTTTGAGGAGTTCATCCTTAATACCTTCCGTTACCGTTCACGTGCCATGTATTAAAGCATTACAATAACAAAATTGACCGCAAATGCATTACAAATAATAAAAAAAATAAAAAGATTTATTTTTTCTATATTTTAAAAGTATGCTAAAAATTTGCTATAGATGCCAAAAATCTATTGAGTAGCAAACTTCTAAATCATTGCCCTTTTTCTAGTACGGATTGTGTTAAATTAGATTCCGCTAATTGCCAACGTGAACTGTCTCTTTAGATAGTAAAAAAATTCAAATTTTATTTCGATCCAACACCTCATTACTCATTTACTGGCTGCGTCTTCTTCAAATATTTTATTAACATTTCTAGATGACTTTGCTACGCTATATTTGATTTTTAACTCGTACAAAACATATAAACAAATTTTCCTTCTTTCCATTTTTCTATTTAACTAATTTATAAAAGCATATAAAGGTCCTTAGTTTATACGTTAATTTTAAACGCAAAATTCTGCTATATAATATGACATATCTTAGTATTCAATTGAGTATTAGAAAATAAATAAATTTTGGATTGAAAAGCCCTTAAAAAAATATCTCGTAAAATAGTGAAATTAATTGGTCATAAGCATCTAGCGATTAATTTCTACTTGACTTAAAATTTTGTGGTTATAAACAAATCATTTTTATTTGACAATGAATGTTATTTTAAAAGCAACATTAATAAATAAATATAAATTGGTTTGTCGACAATTTTGGTGATAATTGAAAAATTTTGGCATTTTTAGAGAAAAATCTATAATTTTGTTGAAAATTGAAAAATGTTGACTTTTTTGGTGAAAATTAAAAAATTTTGTCATATTTGATGAGAGTAGCGAAAAACTGGTTAAATATTAGAGATGTCTTTTCATACTCCTCTTTCCATACCCACTTATTAGCCTATCAAACTTCCTGATATTCTTGATTATTTTATCACCACACCTCGTTATTCCATTAAAAGTATCGCGAATTTTGAATTTCCGCGGGTTACGTTTATTCGATTTTCGATTTTTTGTGGCGTTATATTGGTACTCATATTTTTCACTTATATCGACAAGTTAGGCCATTTAAAATGTTCAGTTAATTTTTGACAGCTACTTTGTTTGCACGTGTTTTAGCTCGCCTTCGATTTTTGCCCATTCCAAAAAATGGATCAAAGAATCTGTTTCTGGAATAAGAAAAAGTCACAGGGGGGCATGGGGAATACGGTGGCTGTGGCATTATTAGTGTATTATTTTTGGCCAAATTTTCGCGCACAAGCAACGATGCGTGAGCAGGGGCGTTATCATGGTGCAAAAGCCAATTTTTGTTCTTCCACAAATCCGGGAGTTTCTGGCGGATTGCTTCGCGCAACTTGCGCATAACTTGCAGGTAATATTCTTTATTGACTATTCTATCCTGTGTCAAGAACTCATGATGTACCACACCCCTGCAATCGAAGAAAACTGTAAGCAAAACCTTAACATTCGACCGAACTTGGCGCGCTTTTTTCTGTCTTGGCTCGTGCGGCAGCTTCCATTGGGATGATTGAGCTTTGGTTTCTACGTCATAACCATAAACCCATAATTCTTCACTAGTTATGACCATCTGGAGCAAATTTGGGTTGTCGCGGATAGAGTCCAACAGTTGCTTGGCAATGTTAATGCGATGCTGCTTTTGGTCGAAAATGGGCCAAAACACGTGCAAGCAAAGCAGCGGTCAGAAATTAACTGAACATTCAAAATGGCCGAACTTGTCCTCATAAGTGTGAGACTTGAGTACCAACATAACGCTACAAAAAATCGAAAATCGAATATACGTAACCCGTGGTAATTCAAAATTCGCGATACCTTTTGAACAGACCTCGTACTCCTGATCTTAATTCCAATCATTTTCCGTGTGGTAATAAAATAATTTTATCTGAATTAGAATCATTCTCTGGTGTTCCTTTCATTCGACACCAATATACTCCTGATCTGAATTCCAATCATTTTCCGATTTTAAAATCTTTCCCTCGACAAAACTCAATCACTAAACTCATATAACTCACAACAAACCTAGTATACGGGCATATGACAATAATATAATATAGAAAATTTGAAGCTTTATTGTCGACAAATATTGAGCCAAAGCCCAGTAGCAGCGTTCACGGATGCCAAGTAAAAAAAGAACTTAACCAACGACAACAAGAACTGAAACCAGAAATTATCAATTATAAACAACGAACAATTTACTGAATACACTGAATCACTTATAACTAATAAGTCATTTTAAACAGCTACCAGATGACTACTTAAAAACAAAGCAGCTTTACCTTCGCTACGGAATACAGACGTAGCCTAGGCAAAAACGGACAAATAGAAAGACGACATCTTTGACAAAAACTTAGCAAAGACCTTCAAATCACACGAAGACGTCCATTTTTCACTCTGGATGTCTTCGTGATCAAAGCTCGTCCATTTTTCACTCTTTCTGAAGCTAAATCCATAATTCAACATCTACCCAACCAAAACGCTCCAAGATACAATCTAAAAATTTTAGAAATACTAAAGCAAATATCAAAAAAAAACATTGTCCTTTTTACCTACGAGTAGCTCAAATCCTTTACAATAGTTACACCCATGATATTTCTTGTGATAGTGATATCCTTACACATTATAAAGATCCATCCACAGCCATCAAAATCCTGTAAAATAATATCCACTCTTAGAAACCTGGTTCAAAAGGTGGAAAGATAGGGTACATGAGCAAAAATCTGCTCATGTTACTTTCACAGTCTGCCCAGAATAGATCTCTGATATAACCCTAAACGGCAATAATATTCCACAAAAAACGAGCATGCGTTACTTTGGAATTATGTTCGACAAATAGTTAACCTGGAGCCCTCACACTAAAACTAAAAGAAGTGAACTTAACGGAAGATATAAACAATTACTATGACTCCTAGATAGTAGGTCAAAACAGATATAAAAAAGTAAATTATTACTAGCAATACTATACCGAAACCAATATGGATATACTGTCTCCAACTTTGGGGTTGTTAACCATCGTGATCTAAAACCCGTTTTAAGAAATTCCATTCGCGTTTATCGCACCATTCTAATTCTTAAGTAAGAGTAATGTTTACTCCCATCTTTGCATTATACACCCATCGACGCTTGAAACGGCAATGGCCTCGTGATTTTTTATATTTATAAAATTAATCATTCTGTTCTTGAGAAAATATCGATGGGTGTTTTCTCCTACACATCTTTATGTCCTTATCTTCCCTTAAAAAATCTGCTTGTTACAAATTATATGTAGTTATAGATACCATTTAAATTTAAAAAAATAGAACATTTTCAAATTAAATAATTTGTTTATAAGAAATGCTCATTAATTTTTATGCTAGCCCTTTTATAATCATCTGATAACACTAATATTTAAATGGATTTAATAGTCAATACTTAATTGATATACTTAAAGCAATTGCTTAATTTAACAATATAAATAAATACTAGTAAATAGTATAGATGTTAATTCTTCTATTTATTTTTTACTTGAAATTATTTGTATTTTTGTGTTCATATATATGAAGAAAATGAATTATAATTATGTTGTATTATCCAATATCTATAAAATATTCGATTACGCTCGAACCAAATTATTCGATATTAATAGAGTAAATTGGGAAATAAAATATGCAACGAACTTGAATAGAAAAGAAACTTTTGATACCATTTTCATACTAAATACAGGAAATTTAAAGGTATTATTATATTTCTAAATAAATTAATAAAAAAGTAGAAGCTTATTAATTTATAATATTATTATAGAAATTATAATAAATCTATGTAAATTCCCTTTTTTATATGACGTTAACAACGATTTAGTAAAATTATTTCATTGCGATTATTTTCTTTATCAATATTATTTTCATTCTCTTTTTTTCTTCATCTAACATATGCAAAAAATACTTTAAATCGAATATGTTTACTCCTTCCTATTGGAAAGTATTTTATCTAACAATTGATTTAACAGAATTATATTTTTCTTCCCACATAAATAATTTTATTTTGAAAACAAATATTGTATACATAATTATTTTTAAATAAATGAGTTATATTCCAATTAATTTTTTTACATAAGATTTATTTTAAGTTTATAGTAAAACAGAGAAATCATACAAACTCCTTGATAAAAAAATCAACTGCGTGAGCAAAGGATAAACCTTTTTTCTTATTACCAGTAAATGTAATGGAAAGAATCCATACATCCAAAAAGCACTAGATCAATAATTTTCTGTAGCTAGTGGGCGAGTTGTTAACATCGGCCGCCCAATGTTGAACACGGAAGCAGAGGAGTAAAATAGGCTACAACTACTTCAAAGTAACTGATGGTTAGTTATCCTGATAAAAAGCAAGAAATAATAGGCGTTTTCCTTTGGACCAATTTTGCTACTACGCGGTAGTTGTAGCTGTCATCATCTACTCTACCTCGAACAAACGACCACATCGAACGGGGAGTTACGCATACAATTTACGTTAGGTGGATTCTAGTTGCTAAAGTGAAAATAGATAGTTTTGCGGGCTCGTTGGTTATGTTGAAAAGTTATATTTTTGTCAGTATTGTTTATGTGTGAATAAACTCAGTTTTTATTGTTTATGTGTGAGTAAACTCAGTATTGTTTCTGACTGTTTTGAGGTTATGTTTGTACTAATGTTTAGAATTTGGCTTTCCTTTGCTCATCTACCGCGTAGTAGCAAAATTGGTCGAAAGGAAAACGCCTTATATTAAGTTTTAAGAACACAGGGTGAAAAGGATGGTGTAGAAAGTATAAAGGTACTACGGATAGTACCGGAAAAATACAAAAGTACGTACTCTTTTGGAGAATTTCTATGTCGAACGGTTCTCTACGTTATAAGAAGATTGTCTAGAAAAATATATCAACATAGTAGCTGGAGCCAACGCACAAGTGCAAGTAGGAAAATAGAAATAATGAAATTAGTATTTCACAAAACTGCTGAAAACTAGCTGATACTTACGTTACACATGCACGAACATCCAAATCATGCGTTCGATTAAATTAAGGATGGACGTGATACTTTCATATACACAAATTGTGTTCTACGCTGGAAATTTTTATATATGGTCTACAGTTTCCCACTGACATTTAGCGAGTTATAAAAATCAGCACCATACAGAGGTAGTTTATTGTTTGCACCTGAACACGTTGACTATCAATCACGAGATAACTAGTGGGTTGGCAGTTTGCTCATAGCTGCCAAACCTGCAAGAATCGAGAAAGTTCCAATATTGAAGAAAATGATAAGAAATATACTGCATTTTTGAAAAATTAAATTGTATGTAGCTTTTTATTATTTTACTTCAAAAATTATTATTATTTTTCTTCATAATTTTTATACAAAAGTGCATATTTCATTATATGTAATTTATATTAACGTTCAATAATTTACTGATATATGTACTTATTATTTATATACATACATATTCAGCTATGAAGACAAGCACTCCATATGATATTGTTTCAGTTAGTACGTGTTTGATCTTAAACTTGCCAAGAAATGACGCCCGTTAACATATAATTAATTCTTTTCTTTGTAACTTAAGAAAAGTGAATAGAATATTTCGCCAAAAAATCAAAAAATCATTTGTTAGAATCAATAAATTTGATTTATCGACAGACTTGCGATTTAATACATACTCGTATACCATAAACAATATAATTAAATAAAATGGTTAGCTTGTTTTATACATCCACGTTTTAGTTTAAATTTAAAATTATACTTTATTTCTAGAAATTACAAACTGGAGTTAAAAATAATCAATCATTCTTCAACTATATGTTAATCAATATTGAACACTAATCCTATTTATACAAACATCTATCATGTAGAAAACTATATAAATAAATTGTATAAAAGAATTTAAATCGTAATAGTATTATTCGAATGAACAAGAAGCACCCTCTTATTTTATCTACTGGAATTTCATCGTATCGATTGAGACACATAACGTTCACATTTTATGAAATTTAGTATTTTTCTTTATGTTTTTTCTTATATAGCTTACACATACACGTATATAAAGAAATTAGCAAAAATTCAATACTCAAAGCAAAGAGAAAATTTTTCAAATCGCATTTACAGACGTTCAATCAACATTCGATTTAAGTTTATCACATTCAACTGAAAACGAAATTGCCAAAAGAATATTTAACCTCTTCAAACACCTATTCTTTGACATTTTTTTATACATACTTGTACTGTATATACGCTTGTAGTGACGCGTTATTTAATACTTTGCAAATTTTTTGAACTGTTTATTGAAGCTTTGATTTCTACACAATACATTTTTGAACATTTTCTATATTCAATTTGGAGTATATATTGAGAAATACACAAATGGGTTGATTTACACTATTACGACGTTGAAGAGTTCGTTGCGAGTTTTTTCAGTAAATGAAATATTATGCACATCATAAATTTATTACAATAAAATAGACCAATTTAGATTTTTTTCCAAATAGTAAATATTGTCATAATTATTATGAAAATGAGTTCATAGAAAATATTTAAACCATACTAAATTTTTTTTTGTATAAATCCCTTGCGCTAAAGGAACTGTGAGTATTCTTATAATGCTATGGTACATCGCGCGTATGGAAAGTAGTAGGAGGTATAAAGAGAGTGGTGTCTGGTCACTTTGCTCCTAAATAGCTGTTAATTATAATGATTTGTAAAAAGCGAGTGAGGCAGAGCATTCGGATTGAACGGTTACAAAAGAACCTCTATATCTTACAGTATGTCCGAAACGAGGATTCAGGGTGCATTCTTAGTGAAACAGGTATTACGGTGAAATAATTGTAGGGGTGTAATGTAACTAGCCAATTCACTGGAATACTGTTTTTTAAAAAAATACCATAAAATCAGTGTTCCAATGAGTCTAACAACTTCGTAATTTTTTTCTCTCCTATTGATTTTATCGCTTGATTTTGTATACCATCTCGTAAGTACAATTTTATATACCATCTAGTAAGTGCCTTGTACATACGAGTATTAACTAGATCAGATGGAGTTATAAATTTTTTGCATTGCTTAAGGATACCTAAACAGTTTGTTGCATTTTTGTTAATATGACATATGTGGTCATTCCAACAGAAGTTGTCATTAACGCACATACCAAGAATGGAAAGTTTTTTAATTTCAGCTATGCAAGTACCACCAGAAGTTGTCATTAACGCACATACCAAGAATGGGAAGTTTTTTGATTTCAGCTATGGATAATGAATGGATATTTCGGTTTCACTTTAGAAACAGGGCACTCTATATTTTCAAAGTATTCTATGTTTTTCCAACCCCATACTAATAAACTGTCTACACTTATATCGGAATTTAATTAGTTTCACATACGTTGTCGTTCCTTCTCATGACTGAAGAGCAAAGTCGTGAATCAGAAAACGAGTATGAATAACTGAGAGTAATGTCGAACACCAGCATTTATTTGATGGACTTTAGACTTGAAATTATGAAAATTTGAGAAAGAATCGGAGATAAAACTGAACTCTGATGAACACTAATATTTATTTGGTGGACTTCAAACTTGAAGCCATCCAAAACAACTGGCACTGAACGATTCAATAAAGGTAGCTTCCAATCCATTTAAGCAGGCAATTGCCGATACCACATGCATGCATTTGCTACAAAAGAGACTGGTGTCAAACTCTAGTTTGACATGGAGTTTGCTACAAAGAGACTGGTGTCAAACTCCAAAGAGAAATGGAGAGTGTGGTTTCACTTTTCGACTAGATATGCCATCAAATCGCCAGTAGATCTATTGATACGGAAACCATATTAACGATTACTGAGGAGTTTCCTTGATTCAAGATATTTCATTAGCAGACAGTTTATCATTATCTCCATGACCTTAGAAAAATGGGGTGTTAGTACAATGGGTCGGTAATTGGAGGTAGTAGAGGACTTACCTTTTTTTGGAAATTGGTTAAACGAAGGTTGTTTTCTATCTAAGTGAAAAAATTCCAGCAGAAAAGATAGGTGGAATAGCTTACGCAGTAGTTTTGACAGTGTGGAAGAGCGCCTCCTCAGAACTATAGATGTTATATAATCTGCAGCAGCAGATTTGCGTATATCAAGATTGTTAAGGACTCTTTCAACATTATGAGTGCGAAAATAAATTTGCACCAAAGAAAATTTAATGCGCTTCAGTACAGGGTGAAGTGAGGCACAATCTAAAAAAGAGGAGTATACCGCAAAGTAATCCGCGATCAAATTGGCCTTATCCTTTGAGCTGCTAACTAGAGTTTTATTATGAAATAGCATTGGGATAGATGAACAGGTGGAATTTTTGATCCTTTTGGCAAATGACCAAAATTGTTCACTACCCCTGAAAGAGCAAGATTATTCAAGTTATTTCTGGCTCAGTTAAACGTCCTCCAATTTTCCTCTGCATGGTTTGTCCTATAAGACCAAACTACGCTTTTTTGTTTGACCTGACACTCCTCATTCTATATATTGAACTATTTCATACTGTGTTAAATAAGGTTGGTGAGCATATCAGCGGCTGTATCCACGTCACTATTTAGCCAACAGTGACTAGTTAAAACTCCAGTTCATATTATCCCAGTTTTCGTTCTCGTACTGCCGAAAATAATAAAATAGAAGGCTGAGGATTTCTTATTTATCCTTCTATTTTATATAAATAAACAAATTTCTAGCGTTACTAATATCTCCGCCATGACTACTCCTTTCAAAACCTTCACTAAACACATGATTTTTAATGTATGTAAAAGTCATTCTTACCATTCAATCTATCCGATTTGTACATCTTGTCACCCAACTGCTGCTTAATCCTCTAACTTCCTTTTTTAGTCCTCTTCTTAATGTACTCAAGGTATATAATTTTGTTCAATAAATGTAAATTATATTTCTGCTTTCATCTTATTAACAGGGCGAATATTCTCAAATATAAATCTGGCTGTTTAATATTAGTAATATAATATACTACTGATTGGAGAAAATACTGCACTACATTTAATGTCATATTTTAGATGAACTTGAAAAAGTAAAGTATTTTAGTAAGTAGTAGTAAACTACTAACATCATACATTAGTTACGGAGAACGATATAGAAAAAGTAGCTTTTCTAATACCAGCTGGTTTGTACGAGTATGTACAAATGCAATTTGACTTAAAAATGTCCCAGTTACATTTCAATGACTTAACGAATGAAATTCTTCGAAACTATATTAACCGAATTTGTGTGCTACAATATATCTAGATAATATATTATTGCCGATAAGTAAAATATTCGTTGCACTTCAAAAACATAACCCAAAGATTTTGGAACATACTCTGACAAAAGAGTGAATTAAAACAAATACAAAAAAAATTAAAATAATTACAGGAATTCTAAATTTAATATAAACGATCCACAATACTTATATGTTAGACTTTCGAAAATTATAAAATGTACATATTCCAATTTAAAAATAGGGAAATAAATTTTAAATTATAAAAAACCACATAATAATCACATATCTTTTTTTTTGTGTCCTGCAACTATTTTATAATAACATTAGAAACAGACTGATTAGCATATGCGAAGAAGGTATATTTATAGGTTTGTTGGGTTTCGGAACAATTTTTATTGAGGAGAATTTTCAAAGTAAGGAAAAATGTGGGGCGCGGAGGCTATTGTAAATATATGTGATAAAAACGATTATTTTTTTAGGAAGGTGCTTTAGGATATTGGAGGGAATTATATCATAGCCAGAAGTTGTTTGCTGGGTAGGTGATATAAGTTGGTTTACTTTAGAAGGAATGAAGTAATTAGGAGGAGAATTAAGGTGAAATGGATCTAATAAGTCTTTTTAGATTTTGTATGAGTGTGTCTTATCTTCAATGTCTTCGTGTGATGTAAAAGTACAAATTAATCCAGTATATGTGGAAGTTTTTTTAACAAGAATCCTTGCTCGTGTCGTCGATATTGGGCAGTCGCATTTGGAATGCTTTAAATTTTAATTTCTCCCACCTATGAAGAATTTTCTAAGACTTAGGAATAGAGAAAGGAAATCTTTATCGATTATTACTTTATTCGAAGGCCAGTATATAGAGGCAATATTAAATGAGAAGGGAATACAATTGAGTGTAACAACAGTGGATTGGAGGGATTCAGTTGCCATTTGCATATAAAGGGAGTGGGATAAGAATTTTTTAATAAGAATATCGGTTTCACTATATCCGTTATTATTCTGTAGGTAGTGTAGTCGCGTATCGTAAAGTAGGATCTGGACATGTAAGGTATCTTCGTAATAAGCTAATGTAGTAGAATGTCTAGTTTCTGCCAGTTCATTAGCATTCCATCGCAGCATTGTTAAGAATTTTCTAGTAGAAGAATACATATATTTATTAAGAGGATGTAAGAGTGGTAATAACGATTGTCAATTTATTTACAAATGGAATAATCCAGGTTGTGGGCTCTTGAGTGATTGTGCTCATTATTCAAATATCCAAATAACTGACTATTGATACTTCACAAGCTTAATTCTGAAATAGAGCATATAAAGTAATAAAATTATTGGGCATACTATTTAAACAGATTTAAAAATGTAGAAAAAATAAATAAAATTGGAGAATGTAGGATCATATAGGAATGTAGATATTCTTCTCCTTCTTATTTTTTATTGAGATATAAAATATCTGTTTATTCTTATACAACTTGATTAATATATATTATACATTTATTTAAATATAATTTTATTTGATTTTATATTATTATTATGTATTAAATTTTTTTTATACCATATATTAAGTTAAAGAATATATTGAACGACTTATGACTCAATTCACAACTTACAACTTAATTTAATGGGATGAATTTTTTGTTTTTATTTTATCCAAAACAATTATGTATCTCGAGGTGGTGGACATAGATAATAAAATTGATTATTAGTATATTGGCCATGTTCGTTAAATTACCCTCCTATAAGATAAAATTCGACATGTTTTATTTATCGACCGATCCGACCGTGATTCCTTTAGAATGATGGACAGGATAATTGAAACTAGCTTTAGTCTATCTATAAACACAGAATAATTTCTGATTTTTAATATCAATGAAAAATACTTCCTGAACCAACGGATAAATTTATATAGTCTCTCTTATGGAGGAGATAACCTTGTTTTTACTTAATAATGTGTCATAATCCTAATTTGGATTGCCTACGAAAATTTCTCCAG
The DNA here is from genome assembly GCA_958298945.1 of Atherix ibis. Lineage (NCBI taxonomy): Eukaryota > Metazoa > Arthropoda > Insecta > Diptera > Athericidae > Atherix > Atherix ibis. The sequence continues at coordinate 64,266,139 of OY282606.1, read as the reverse complement.
AAAGTCTCAGGTTTTCGTCGTAAGCAATTTCTGCGGAATAATATTGTAAATCTTCTTTAAGTGTTGTCCATATACCGAGAATGACAAAAGGAAGCTCAAGACTTCAATCAAAAAGTTATCTCTAACTTTGGAATCTTTAAGTTATCAATAAAATTTTTCCACCATGCCATTAGCCTAGGAATAATACCTATTTCTCAGCTTCTGATTATCTTGTTAATCGATCAACCACAGTCAATATGTTACGAGTATATAATTCCCTACATGGTAGAAGTACGGTAACTATATCTAAGTGAATGTGTTCAAAACACCGTGATGGCACATCGAATTTTCCGAATGTGAATTTGCTATGATGCTGAACTTCTGACAACGAAAGCAACAATTTCCTTATAAAGTTATGTCTTTGTTTATTTTTGGCAAAAAATATCGAGATGAAATAAATTTGGGAGTCTGCCGAATTCTGAGATGTAATAAATTATGAAGGTTATAAAAAACTGTGCGAAGAAGAGGTTGCGAGAATTAAGGTTAGTTTCTTATTTTCGAAATTTCACAAAACCTAAAAATAATCAATTTTAAATTATTAGGCACTGGATTAGACAGTAAACTTTGAAGCTCTTAATCGGTATTTTGAAATTTTACTAAAGTTTACAAATCTAGAGATAAGTGGGTAGTGGATAAAATTTTTGAACCGGAAAGACGTGACAAACAATTGGCAACTATATTAAGCTTGCCACGGATAAATTTCATATTTGTTGTTAACTGCTAAATGAAATCCAAATAACTTGACTACGGTGGACTTCCTTCTGTTTTTGATTCAATTGCATAGATAAATGGATTATATTCTGTAAAAATTGCAGTTGTTTGGCCTTGAATAAAGATCTAAATATTTTATACTTAAATAAATAGACAGCAGTTCCCGATCAAAAGAGGGATATTTAGCTTCCGCATGTGACAATTTCTTTGAGAAGAAAACAAGCGCTTTGAACACTTTATTATTTAGCTGTTTATGAGCATCACTGATGGCTGAGTTTGAAGTATTTATAATGATGTTGAATTATCTATTATCTTTAGGATAAGCCAATAAGGTAATATAGAAAAGCTTAGTTTTAATTCTTTCAAAGAAATCATTTAAATGTTCGGACCATGAAAATTTTCTTGCCGTTTTTGTTTTTTGTTTGTAAAACAGACAAATAAGCATGAATCGGCGTCAACATATAGGCTAATTTTGGAATGAAATGATGTAGTAATTTACCGTCCCAATAAACCTGAAATAAGTCCAGCGCGCTCTTTTGAAGGAGGCATTCCACCAGCGCTAGGAAAATCCAAGGTTTTAACGCCGAATACGCATTTTGTATTTTTGTATGATGCTAGAAAAATGGAGTACAAATGAAAAACTGCTTTTTTTTTTACAAAATTTGAGACTTTATTGTAGAAAAATATTCACATATTCATGCATCTTTCTGGTAGCAAACGGATTCTTTTAATTGTTGGTCTTTTCTTAAAATTGGAAGTGCTACTCAACCATCATTGATCGGAAGATGTAAAAGTAGGAAGAGGCGATATTGTGAGCCCAACGATTTTTTTTCATTTTGGATTATCGTAATGGATCCAATTTTCATTGCAAGTCACAATACAATGCAGAAAAACGTTCCTTTTTTGCCGTTGGAGCAGCTGTTTGCACTTGAAAAGATGCCGTTTGACATCTCTCGGCTTCAACTCGTTTATTTGATATTGATCTTCATTCTCCAATTCTGCGTCTTCAAACTTTTTCATCGGTCCGGGACGCTCCTTGTCGTCTACATCGAAATCACCACTTTTATACATTTGGAACCATTTGCGACACGTCACTAACAGGTCTCACCATAAGTATATACAATCATTCGACGCTCCTCAGCCGTAGATTTTTTCGAATTTAAGGCAAAATGCAAAACTTCCCGTAAATTACGGTTATTTGATTAAATTTCGATATTTTTATACATAAAAAAATATATAACGGCGATAGAAACTCACAAATGTAATGATAAGAAGTTGTTGATGATTTGATGTTTCTGAGTCGATATTTTGGATCAGAATTTACTGCTGGCACCATCTATTGGAAAACGGTGGTTTCCCATTTGTTGTACTTCTAATATATTGATATTATAATGTTGAAATTCGTTGAACGGGATATGTATTCTAGTTTGGTAACAGCATTGTCAGTTGTGGGTTAGAGCATCAAAAGTCGGTGGCGCTATCAACAACGGTGTCCGAATACATGGCGGCATCAAATGCAATAAAAGAATTGGTGTGGCTGCGTCGATTATTGTTCGAAATATTGTCAGCAGATTTGGACCAACCAACGTTCTTTATGGACAATCAAAGCGCGATTCGACTCGTGAGGAATCCGGAATTCCATAAGAGGACAAAGCATATCGACGTACGATATCATTTCATCCGCGAGAAGTACAAAGACGGATTTTTCAATTTGCAATACGTGGCGATGGATGAACAGGCGGCAGATATAATGACCAAAGCATTACCGAGGAAGAGACATCAATATTTTTTGCAAATTGATGGGCCTTGTGACAAAGAAAGATTAACCATATTTGAATTAGTGTAACTGGTAACTTAAAGTAGGAGTGTTGAAATTCGTTGAACGTACTTATTGCGGTTTAGATCCAGTTTGACACTTTGCATGTTATTTTGCATTAGTTTGCGTGCGCTACGCTCGACTCGGCCAGCGCTCTCAGATATAAAAGTCTTCCTCTTTCACTTTTTGGCAGCCGAATAGTAACCACGTTCTGCTACGCAACAACAAGATCTGCCACAGTAAATACAGAAGGAACTCTACTCAACAAGAATTCTATTTTATTAAGAACAAGTTTTAAAAATTACTCAACATATAAAAAAAGGGAAAAAAAAGAGTACCAAAAGAAATCTAAAAAAATTAAAGAAAAAAATGGATGAAATCGACCGCCGTCGACCTGGTTGGGAGCACCTTAGATGGAAATGCTCTTCCTGGCCTTCTCCAACAGCTCTATAGCATTGCACGTCAAAAATATAGTTGGAGTGGCCCTTTTCTGCTAACAACGATATTATCTATTTCAGCCCATTATATGGCAACTGAGTACCTGTGTGGAGGAGGAACTTTGAATAAAAATGACTAATTAGTTAGACTGCATTATAATTTATTTCTTAAATTCAATTCAATCTAGTAACAATAATTTTGTTCTAATAAATATTTCAATCGCTATTTTTTTTAAATTCTATTTTGTACAAAAGCTATATTTTTCAATATTCTTTGTAATTTAATTTAATTCCAAATTATTATTTTTATTTAATTTAATTTAACTTATTAATTTGTATTGCATGATTTTTAATTTTCTTAAATTTACAAGAAACTAAGTAGTTTTTATTTCTATTATTTCAATTACATTTTCATTTTTTTGTTCAGTTTAATACCATTTATATTTAAAGTCCCATTATGATTAATTGTTAAAATAAGTTAAATATTCTAATTTGGTATTATTGAAATTGTTAAAAGCATTGAAATATTTATAAATTCGGTTACAGTTTTTTTTAAATTTTCTGTTATGTACAACTAAGTTTCTATTTTTGGGTACATTTGTGTTTTCAATCTCATTATTTAATTTTATAATGCAAAGAGTTAAGAGCAGTTAATAAACTGTTTGATTTGAATTCTCCTTCTAAAGCTTAAAGACAGTCTTCGCAATGCAAAGACTTGCCTAACTTAAAAGCAATAAACCTTGATATGTATTCGACCACTTTTTAACTATATTCATTAAATGCAGATGGGTTAAGTAAATAATCATGGTCACTTAAAATATTTATTTAAGCCATCTGCACTTAATTTCCCTTAAATTTTCTTACACACACTTATGTACGTCGGTACTGAACTATTTTCTGGTAAACATTGAACATCACATTTATTTACATTTATTGAATGACGGACTTTTCACTTTTCAATCACTTTTTGGACCAAATAAATCATTAAAAGCCATTTAGCCACATCATAAACTAAATTTTTGTTAATTTCTCTAGTAAAAGTGAATATGTCAACTTACCGAAAGAAAGAAATTCCCGACTTCCTCATTCAGTTAAACTACGAGCAACCGTTTATAAAATACTTCATTTTCTGAAATAAGAACTGCTTATTAAATGTTATCAATAATATAACTATTTGTATAAATACTTACTTTTTCATAAATACTTCAAGAAAAAGAAAAATTACACTTTCAGTTGCACTTTCCGATAAACGCCAAAATAACCACATTAAAAACAACACATGTATGCAAGCATTTCGGTATGCTACCAGTTTCATGGAAATTGGCGTTTTTTAAAACTCTCTGAAAGTCTACAAAATTGATGCGTTTGATATTTAATTGATATTTGCGAAATAAATACTAAACCTCAACAAACAATTCCATTTCATATTAAAAGATTGTACAAAAAAATAAAAATTGCCTGTCATTGTGTTTAAATTGTATTTTTGTTTGAAAAAAGTGAAAATTAATATAGATTATGCTTTTGGAATTCCATAAAATTCTATTACGAAAACTAGATGTCAGTGGGTATCATGTCTACATATAAAAATCTACACAAAAGTATGAATACGTTAGGATTTCTCGCCCCTTTTGCAATAATTCAAACAGAAAATTGCATATAACTCGTACATACGTGTATGGTATACGAAAATCTGACGTATATATCCGGATCAGCTTTTATATTAATCTAATATAAAAGCTGATCCGGATATATGATATTGAACTTCGTAGTTTTACTGAGCATTCCAATATTCGTCAAATAAAATATCTTCAATTCAAAAACTTAAAAAAAATTTGTGGATGCCTCATTCATATTTAAAAGAATGTTGTCCATTAAATAATAATTTTAGTCATAATTTGTGCATTTGTCGGTGTTCGTGTACTATAATCCCCTCATTAAAATAACATACATAGTGGGCCATCTGTGGGTTTTTTGTCAACTTTCAAAATATCTGTTAATATACATATGTAATGATTTTATCTTTGACAACTGTTAATTATAAAGTAGTACAATTTAAGCCATGGAATCATTAACAACAAAACAATACATTTTAATCATTCAAAATTACGAGTAGTAACACACAACAGCACATTTCAGTCATCCACGAAACGGACTTTCCGTAAAAATGCCATTTTGCAAAAATTATCATTAGTCGGAAAATTCCTATGTGACTTACGAATAACCGATGCATTCTAAGAAAGTCACTGTTTAATGCGGGTTATGGGCTGGTGGAAGCATTTGGCCGTTCTTCTTCAAAAATGATTTTGAAGAGGCCGTTACAGTGAATTCTGAATGATATCGTAACCATGTTAACGAACGTTTTGTTGCCAAAATTGAATATAAATAAGGTATGGTTTCAACAAAACGATGCTTTACGACACACAACACATCAAATTATTGATTTGTTCCACACTTATTTCGGTAATCAAATAATCTCATGAATGTAAATTGGTCATCAAGAATTTAAGATTTGATACCGTTGGACTTTTTCTATGAGGCTATTTAAAAATAAAATATACTTCATTATCTAAGAATAATTCAAGATCTAAAGAAAAACAATCGATAAGTAATTAAGGTAGTTGGTCCACTTTTATTGGGAAAAATTATCGAAAATTTCGACTTTGCAGGTATCACATGCCAACACATATTTTTAAACCCTAGCAGCCATGCTGTGCCAATAGAAATAACGTTTCATTTTCTTCAGCATTTTGCCAATCTCGCCATATGCAGCTAGAGGTGGATGGTCAGCACACGACATGATTTGTTCCTGTAGTCCATCGAGAATTCATAATTTCCAGGCTTCCTCCTCCCTCGTATATTGTCATCTGAGGTAGCTGATCCCTATTCGACTGCGCTCAGGTTGTCGTACGTCGACTTCGAGAAATGAGGGGAATTGTGGTGCAGCTCCTCGCACTGCACTCTTGATAAAGCATCAGGAAGTATGTTTTGGCTTTTATTCCAATGCTCGATTTGGAAGTTATATTGCTGTAATTCTAGGCTCCATCTGGCTAAGCTTCTACTTATGTCTTTTAGTTTCATTATCTATTTTAGACTCATATAGCCGGTAACTACTTTGAATAGAATTAATTCAACAGGTGCGCTATTCACTTTTGGATGCTGATAATGGCCGCAAAACAATCTTGTTCAGTGACATAATCATTTCTTTCCTCTGCATTCAGTTTCAAAGATACGTAGACGTCCAGTTTAACTTGCGTCATATTATACAATAAAGGATTTGGAAAAACATGACCTAACCAATAAAGGAGAAGATGACAGTTTTTCCTTCAACTCATTGGATGTGACTTGAGGGTTTGAAGTCCAGGCAAAATTCGTATCCGTGATGGAAACAGATAATGCTGCTTACTTTGGTATAAATCGTCGGTACTAAATGATCATGCTCATAAATCGATGCACCTGCCTCACTGAACTATTGTAGGTGTCGGGTACTCAATGAGAAGACTTTGTCTGGGATTCAAAACAACACCAAGAGCTCGCAAGATAGACTAATGCTCGATCTCTTAAATCGAACGTAACGACCTTGTCCATAAGTCGAGAAAGGATATATGGAGCATTGCACAGGGCGAATGGAATTCTCGTATACTATTAGATGTATACCCATTACCTCAATTTGAAGTAATGTGTAGGTATTATTCGTTGTTACCGCATTGAGTTTTCTTAGCATTGAAATATAGTCTAATATTGCTCGATTTTCTATCATTCATTTGAAATTCGCATCTATAAGTTTTTGAACACCTGAAGATATAAGTTCTATACGTCAATTTTATGAACCTACGTCAATTTTAGGAACAGTTAGATGAATTGTTCCCAGTCCCAAGAATGTATAAGAGGGAAATAAAGACTTCAGCTCCTCCAAAAGCACACTTTCATTAGTGTCATAGTCGGGGGTAAAATTGACTCGGCCGTCGCTGTCGTTGGAGTGGATGTGGATTTAGTACGAGTAGATGAGTGATGTAATGAATTTGGTTCATTACATCACTTATCTACTCGTACTACATTAAGAAGGCGAGATAAAGCATTACACTGTCTCGGTGTATTGCAGGTTTAGCTCTAAAATAGAGTCATACCTGCGATATCTTAACACAGTGCTTGTTAGGTGTGTACGTTCGCCTGTGTTGATTGGTATGGACGCGAATTCTGTTTCTCCTCTCTGGCATAGCAAGAAGGAAGATACTGACCAGCCCAGTTGTGTGAGGGCAGACAACTTGGGGATTGGATTGTGACCAGTGGTATGAATGTAATAAATGTCCCGAGTGAATGGTATACCTTCAGTGGACCAAATGGGCAGAGTTACATTGACGTCATACTGTGCAATCGTGCTGCTGACTGCTATGAGTATGAGTGGAATGTATTGCCTGAGGGGGGGTGAGCGGCCTATACGGTGAATCCCTGCAGAGTGATATATTTGCGAGTAAATGAAAATTTGGAGACGTGGTTATCCTTCCCAAATTTCCAGATGTGATACGGACTAACCCATCCTCATATAGGGCGATATGCTTAATACCAGTATTTGGCAAGGTCCTCGAGCGGATGATGGTACATCGGCTGAATGTAAAGTTGGCAGACTTCAATATGTCCGGATCTCAGTATGGATTTACGAAAGGTACATGAACTGAGGACGCTTGGATGTGTGTAAGACGGTATGTTGCAGAGAGTGAGAGTAATTATGTATGTGGTGTATTTGTAGACTTCCATAGTGCTTTCAATTGCCTGCGATGGGATTGCATCATTGAGCGGTTTGAGGAGGTCTCATGTGAAGAAAATACTCTATGGCGAAGTTATTTCCGTGAAAGGTATGCGGCCGTGTACGGGAACAATGGAAGGGTTATTCGCCAGATGGTGCGTGGCTCCACATAGGGATCTGGAATATAATAACTAACGGTTTCGTGGTGCAGTTGGAGGATACCGGTTGCGGTGTGATCACATGAGAGGATGATCTTCTGCTTTTGATTAAGTGGGGAAGTAGGTATGCGGTAGGGGTAGCGGAAAGCCGCTATATGCAGATGGTGTCTGAATGGAGGAATATAATGGGAGTAAATGTTTCCGAAAGGAAAACTGTGTGTATGTTGTTGAAGGGTTTTTTGCCGCCCACCATAATTGATGGTCTGTTACGATCCATGTGAGCCCGTTATCCTTTGCTCCTGCCCTAAATCGGCCCCTTGACTTTCGTAAATAACATTGCAAGATAAGTTCAGATTGATCTTGCTTTTTAGCAGTACGCTTCTCGCCCGCTCTGTCTACAACTTCTTTTTCGTTATAGAGTGCTGGGGTTAAAATCACTTGTGTTAAGTCTTTTGGCTTCTCCTCACTATGATGATATACAATGAATTTTGGTAGCAGTGCCTGTGTAGGGTGTACATGATTCTAGGTATACTGATACTCAGAATAATGGACAATCATATTAGGAGTCCAACCACTCCAACAGATACTTTCGGTACAGCACATGTCCACATGGGACTTTGATAGAATTGTTTGAAGATTACCGGTATTTGGCCTGCTAAATTACATACCTATCAATGTCGCATACTACCAATGATCCAGTTCTTGTAAATCGGATTAAGAAACTTGTAAGTCGTTTTATGGTAATTGACAAAAAAAATTAAACGAAATAATTTAAATAAGGTTATAAAATTTCCTGAATTGGTTCCAATAATCCATGCTAAAATACACAAAAAAAATTGGAATTTCATATCCAATTCAAGAAAAAATTGATATAATATATAATATTTAAAAAATTTCACAACAATTTCGTACCAACAAAATTAAATTGAAAAAATATTGTCGTAAAGTTGGTTAAATTTTTAAAAAAATATGTGCAATCAAACAAAAATATTTGGCAAAACGTTTCCTAAAATGTGAAAAAAAATGTTTTGCCCCGCAACCGCATTACGCATGTTTCCATATAAAAACTACCAATAACGGCTTGATTATGCAATTAATTTGCAGTAACAAGCAAAGAAAAATGCAACTTTTCTTCACAATTTGATAACGAGCAATTAAACCCATTTCCAATTAAATAGCTTCGTAAAGAAGCAAATCTACAAAAACACCAAGAATAGTTTATCAGCAATAATTAAATCTACTTAAGTATACTTTTTGGTGCGGTGTATCGTCCGAAAGGGTCATTAATTCATATTTCTTTGAAAATGAAGACGATGTAGCAGTTTCCATTAATATCAGACGATGTTAAACAAATTTTTAAAGTTAGCTATGTAAAACCATTCAACTCTACAGTTCCAACAAGATGGAGTCACAGCACATACTGCAAGATACTTAATGGCTCTGTTAAATAATATCTTTCGCGAACGTTTTAATTTGGGCAGAAAGCGCTTTTCATTGGCCTCCTAGTATAAATGCATAAAAGAGTATAAATTTTACAAAGAAATTAAAAAAATTAAAAAGATAATTAAATAAAAAGTGAGATACAAAGATTATGTTAGTAAAAAGATAATTAAATAAAAAGAGAGATAAGAGTTAAATATTTATAAAACAAAATTTAAAAAAAAATTAAACTAATAATAATAAATATCAAATAATTAATTTAAGTTTAATTGCCAGTGCATAAATTTACATACAAACAAAATAAATAAGAATTAATCTATTAATTTAAAGAGACTAAAAAACGAATCTGATACCACATTTGCTTTAGCATGTTTAGAGCTCAGATCATAGTTATACGAGTAATTCCCAGTTTCTTCCGCATTTATTAAATAATCAGGAATTGTCGTATTAGAGACAAATAAAAACATTTCGGTATCTTAATTAAGTGTTAAAAAATATAAATTATAGTAATAATAACAAGTTAAAAAGTAGTTTAATTTCTCCAATATAAAAAAAAAACATTTAATCAAAATCGATTTTTTTTTCTTACATTATATTTAAACAAAATATTGGCATAATTTTCTTATTTTATACAATATTCTATTTTTGTTATTTACAAATTGAAAACTATGTTGAGCAGAAAAGTTTTTTTCAGATAAGTTTCTTTTTCCTCAGAAGTCACAATATGATCATTCATTCACAAGTGTATTCGAAGGTAGCACTGTCATAACAAAACAAAATGAAAGCATTTGCCCTTCAATTGAACATATTTAAAAGCTGCCTGCTAAATCACACTAGTATTCATTTCGCATTCTTAATAATTTATTTTTATTAACTTATAACTTATTTTATTTTATTACTTTCATTTTTTATAACTTTCATTACTATTCTAGTTATAGCATGTTCTACTTATATGTAACATATATATATAATTTAATTATTGTAATACATTACTTTTTTTGTTCTACTTGTAGGCGTATACATAATATATTGTAATTTAGCTAATTTATTACTCATTTTGTCAATTTTGTTACTTTTTTTTTAATAAACCTTATAAATTTTTATTAATTTAAGCTTTTTTTCTAACTTAACTTACACATACATTAATAGTATTGTTTTATAAAAATTTCTCGAATTTGTTTTAATTTTGAATTGTTTTTTATATAAAATTTTTATAAAATTAATTTTCACTTATATAACTGCTTAAAATTATATAAATGTAGATGTATATTAAAATTTAATTTTATATATACTTTATCATTAAAATTTTCATTAATTTTTACATCAACTAGATTTTATATACACTACTTTATATTCTTTTATAACTTTTTTTCCCTTTTAAATCCAATTTATTTAAATTTTTGTTTCAAGAAAATTATTTTCTGAGTTGATACAGTAAATTATTGTAACTGATCTGAAGCCAATCCAAAAATTATTCACGAGCAACCTTCACATTCCAAAAAAGTCACCGTTTGGGGCATAATTTCGAAATGTGAATGGTTAAAATTGACAGTAACTAACTTTTTTGGCCAGAATTGGAAGATATTGATTTGACAAATATTTGGTTTCAATAAGATGGTACTACACATACGCGTCATATGTGTATATCCCATGTTTAATTCGATTTGAGTTTCGCAGTTCGATTATTTCAAGAACTGCATATGTGGAATGGTCTCCAAGTAGTTGTAATTTAACACTTTTGGACTTTTTCTTGTAGGGTTATTTTAAGTCATTGGTGTATGTCAATAAACTAGAAATCATTGACGCATTAAAATTTAATATTGAATGCTAAATACGTGAAATAAGGCCGAATTTATAGCACAAGGTGGTTAAAAAATTGGTATGCGATTCTGTAAATGGACCAGAGGTGGCTATTTGAATGATGTTATTTTTAGAACACAATTGCATTGATTGTACTTTAAATAAAATAAAAAATTTTGCTCTTTTTGAAAAACTTTATATTACTTTTTATACCATACTTTATACAGCTAACACAACTCACTCCAACTTGGCAAGACTCGCTACTCCCACCTATTCCGCGAACCCACTCACTCCTTTCACACACACATCGACTGACTTTCCCAATTTATTGAATCACATTACCAGGGGTTCTCAACAATCTACGTTCTGCAACAGAAGTACCCGCAAAAGAAAAAACTGAAAAATTAAGGGCCTGCAAAACTTAGATACGGCTGAGCTGACGGGCATCACATAAGGTCAGACAGAATTTTACACCCAGGTTAGTTTTTTTCCGAAATGCACACCTCTAAACTCTTGCAACCCCCTCTGAATAATATTATTCTAACATAAAATAGTACGACAAAGACTCCCAAACTCATGAGTCGCCTTTCTCTCACTCGAACGAGTGCTTACACCTATCACTTTTGCACACTAATTAGCATCCTACATCTTTGGTGTGATACAGGTCCAGAGGGTTACCTTACAAATCTTCCAATTCGTAAAGTGCCTAGATCTTTTGGAATTTAATACAGCATTTAACGAATTTTTCTGTCAATTTACCAAGAAATGATTTACCAAAGTTGTGTTGCTAAAACTTGCGCCCGTAGAACGCTTTTTCCTTATGAAAATTACACGGTTTCACTCTAAGGTTACATGTAATAACGATTGTCTTATCCTTGGGCATATATAGCCCAATGCTGTTCTTCATGTTAAAAGATTCAGGTAAGCAGCCCAGTTTTTGTAATATTTGTACTGAGAAATATAGATAACCATAGAGTAAGCTATTTCATTTTGGATTTGTCCCAATCCTGATGGAACCTAATTTCTGACAGTATAGATTTATTTGCCGCTATTCTAATATGGTTCAGATCAAATAACTCGATTAAATCCTTAAAAATCCTGAAAAGAATTGAACCATATTATACTATATGAAAGTTTCGGGTATACTGAAAAGGTGAAATACTTCTAGTTATATATATTTTAGATATGGATGGTCGAAGCCTGCAAAAAAAACAAAGATATTGTATTTCCAGATCTACTTGATGGATAAGGTACCAAAAATATCAATACAAATGAACCCCTGAATGATCGTAAGGCTTCGGAGAGAGAGAGGTTTTGTAAAAGGAGTTTCGACGTTGACTGGTCTTCATCCCTGGCCATGCTTTAAATAACACTTAGTACTTCGTTGGCCTAACAGATATTGAAATGTCCTTTATATTTATTGCGACGTCGACTTACCTTAATGTTCAGCTCATAGGAATAGTATTGTACAAAAAGAACTCAGGATCATAAATTGTATTTCAGAAAAGAAACTTTTAATATGGGTATACGTTTATATAAGAAAAATATAATTAAATATGCTATACTTCGAGAAACAGGAAAAATAGTGAAAGACAGAAGAAAGAAAAAAAGACAACGGTAAGTTTATTATCCAAGCGGATACACTAAAAATGCTAAAATAATTTCAAATTAATTCCGTTCTTTTTTGTTTCCTATGCAATTCAAATTAAAAATTCCAGAGTATTCCTCCCATTACTTATACTATTTATATATTAATATATATAAATAAATTCGTATGGTATGAATAGTATACGGTTATTCGTTTCATGTAGAAATAGATTAACTCTTTTAAAATTACTTTTTTATTGTAACAACCAGATGTTTTAATAGGGAAAAGTATAATGAAGGAGTAAAATACCTATTGATGTTTCTCTGCGTGTTGTGATTATTTTAAGAGGTTAAAAGATCTTGATGTCATTGAGGATAATTGAGGATAGCTCTATAACAAGATGATTATAATGATTACTTAGACAGAAATGAGATGTTTTGTAACGGGTTATAGCTAGTTCATGAATAAAAGGAACATTTACGTTATGGTGGATAGCAATATTACACACATTATAAGGGGCATATATTGTATTTAATGAATTTGGAGAGAGTTTGAATGCTTTATACGTCCGTATGTCCAGATAAGAGTTTGAAGAGTATACGTCCGTATGTCCAAATTAGCATCAGTACTACACATTTATTGCAAAGTAGCTATAGCTTTGATCTTATATCTAAGAATCGCAGCAGCTGGTTGTAGTGTCCATTAAATTCAGGTCCTTTATGTTTTATGTATACGTTCCATGTTAATCGTTTGTCAAACATGACTTCTAGATAACGTATTTTGTCTTTTTGTGGAATAATAATACCATTCCAGGTTATAGAAGGAGATGGTTCTTGACAAGGGGTGAAAGTAACTTAAATGCATTTTTGTTCGTTCACTTTCACTGTCCACTTTTTGAGCCATTTTTGCACGTAGTAAATATGGGTTTTGCAGGATGGCAGGATCATCACCATATATTGCTATTAGCTTTTTATTTTTATGTGTGTAGATGTTGTATAATTAAGGATCAAGGATACTATCTTCAGGAATACCTGGTCGGATAAGCGATATCTCATAATGTTTGACATGAGTAAGAATATATGTTTAAGCATCCGCTTAGTAGCTGAGTAGAGTGATTTATTTCTGGTGAGTGACTGCTCACCATTTAAAATAATTAAATTAGTTATTGTTATAGTTAGTTATTACTTATTTTACTTTATGTTGAAGTCGATTGAGTTCTTGTTTGTCACTTGGCATTCTCGTCCGTTGTCATTTAACTTTTATTTTACGCTTTTTACTTATAAGCGTTCGTATTTAAAATGGTATGTTTTATTGTTTTATTTGTCGTTTAGTTTCAGAAGTATGAGCTTCTGTTACCGCGTTCTGTATGTGTGTAGCTATATTGTGGACTGTATCATCTATTTCCTGTTTAGTTCTTAACGTTATTTGTAGATTGATCTGTTTGTTCAGGTTTTGCCAAAAAATATTCCAGTTTTCTTGTCCATTTATCAGAATAGATTAAGGAGCAGGACATAAATTAAGTGCTAACAGAACGGGACTATGAGCGGAACAAATATTGAGAATAGTAGTTATGTGTATGTCTTTTGAATGTAGCTGTGATTTTAGATAGAGATGTAGGCCAATAAGTAGGAGAAGGAAAAATTTCCTAGTCCATTATTTGCGATCACGAAGTTCCACAGAATCTATCCAATCTTCCTAATTTTTTAGGAAGCCAATATAGAGAAACTATATTTAGTGGAGAAAGAGAACAATTTAGAATTATAACGATAGAATGGATAGATTCTGTGGAACTTCGTGATCGCAAATAATGGACTAGGAAATTTTTATAAGGATGGCAGTTCCACCATGTACTGTGTTGTCAGGGTAGACAATCCTATGAACTGTAAGGTCTCGTGTGTTAAAGAAAGAACTAGTTGTAAAATATATTTTAGTAATAAGTGCAATATCTATACGTGTGCTATGTTTAAGTACATTCAGTTTTTGTCGGTGGGAAGTCAGTCCGTTTGCATTGCAATGGATGATGGACAGGGATTTTTTAGTTAGGGACAATAATTTATTTATTAGTATTGATTGCAAGTAAATAGATAACATTTATTAGGGGAGTTAGCAATAGTACTAGAATTTTTTTCATTCTTGTACAATTTAATTGGTTAGTGTGGAGAAAAGTGTTGTTAAATCTGACGAGTAGGTAATGGCATAGGAATCAAAAACATTATTAGTTTTTGTTTTTTTGCTGTTGTTGCTGCTATTTCTGTTGTTGTTGTTCCTGGTGTTATTGTTGTTTTTGATGATATTAACATTGTTGTTGTTGTTGCTGTTGTTGTTTAGTATACAAATTTTCAATGGTAACTGCAGCGAAGGAGAGGTTTTCACTTATATGAGGACTGTGCCTAATTATTGCTTCTGGTCTCTTCGATGATATTTTTTTAGCCTCTTATATATGGTGTAATCCTTGTAATTTGCAGGATGTTTACTATTATAATAAACACATTCGGCCATAATTTCCATGGTTTTTATGCATTGAAGATTCAAGTGAGTGACGGCAGTTATTTTAGCATATCTGTACTCTTGGTACCTATAGAATTGGACTGAGACTCTTATCCGGTAAGACTCCTCAACCTTAAAATAAAGAGGATTTTTATATCAAAAATATATTTATTATTTTTAGCCGGTTTCAGTGAAACAATAAAAGAGGAAGAGAACCAATTCCTTGTTTTATGTTTGAGGCACTATTTATTTTATTCCACAAAGGTTCCTATTCTTCCTTAATGTATTGGACAATGGTGGAGTGGTTTAAATCTTAAAAGGCTTTTCTTCTTTCGGCTCATCATGTTGTGCCGGCACAACACTTCTGTACGCATCACCGGTTTTTGTGTTCATTACCAGGTCTTTAATATTGGCTTCCTTCGTTATCCGCTAATAGGAAAAACTAGTTTCCAGCACTGCTTGCCGACGTGCTCATCTCGTTGAACACTACAGTGGTGGTTTTCTTCTTAGAGGGCGATAATCTCTATGCATTAATGTCATGAGTTTAGCATCCAATTTTTTTGGCCACATAGCGGTAGTACTTGGCTTTGCAGCCATACGTACAATATTAGTTGTTTTTCATATTATATGAAAGTTTGTCTACTTTTTCACTTTACAATATTTAAAAAAAAAACACAATAATTTTATCATAATATAATAATCAATGGAAAAAATTAAACAAAACAGAATTTCTTTGTTTAATGAAAAATGGCTCCAACTAAATTTTTCAGTAACAATAATATCGCTCTTAGATATTATTTATCTCTTTATCGAGTTCTTTCTCACAAAAGTTTTCGCCTTTTCGATATGTCGCATAATCTTTACGGCATCCAAATCTGAACTTCAAGGAAACTAGCTTTGTCTTTTTGAAATCAATTGATTTTTAAAAATATCTTTTAAGATAAAATAAAGATTAGCGTGATCCTCTCCCGAAAAAAAAATGCGAAAGCAATCAATAAACACAGCATAACTTTATTGACTATCAATCCTGGTTTTGATATTGCTTATAATCGTTCATCTGTTTCTTTCCATGATCTCTTTCGAGCGACATTCTCATATTTTAACCATTTTTCATCACCAGTTATAATTGACTTCCGAAATGACTCAATTAAATTGCGCTTCAGCAGCGTACTACAGATATTAAGTGGGACCATCTTATTTTTTATACTCAAATAATTAGGCACTGAAGCATTAAATTTCATTTTAAACTCAGCCTTTCGAGAATAGCTTAAAACTGTTTAATTATAATGTTTCATTTATAAGTTATGCCATGACTGCTAATATTCCGATCTTGCTCAATTTATTCGAGTATTTCATCACTGTTTTGTAACTGGACGATTAGGACGTCGAAATTTCCAAATAAAACTCGAGCAAATCATTAACATGCTGCTGATTTTAATGCAGCATTTTCACCATACACGTAATAATTTTTTCCAAAAGCCTGTGATGTGTTGTTTTTCTGTGTTATTTTCCTTTAACTCCATTTGTCGGAAAACGATATGATTTTTTTTTGACTAACTAACATTTAAGTTAGGAAAAACTCGGATATTTTCGCATAATTTGCAAGTACATTTATTTTATGAATGACTAAATTCGATGGTATTCATTAAGTCAGTAAAATATGCCTATACTTATTATTTACTATTTTATTATAACCCTTTTTACAATTTAATTAAATTTTTCATTAAAATTGATTGATATTTGAAAAAAAATTCAACTGCAAAGAATTAAATCATATACAATATGTCAAATTTTAGTCGAATACAAATTTTATTTTCTATTAAATAAAATAGCATCACACATTTATCGAAAAATATGTGTTGAAAAATTATGTGCATAATAATTAAATTTACTGACAATTAATTTTGATTTATATGGAACTTGTATGGAATGGAGGAATATGTATGGCAAGGTGTTATTTCCAACTCCCTGTGCAGTAATGGCAAAAAAAAATATCATCAAATATAAAGCGGTCTATGATGAGAGTTTATTTTTTACTGCCGCCAGCACATTTGTTTTGCTTGTTCAGACACTTTCGTCATATTCAAATTCAGTTGAGTTTGAGTTTGCATTTCTTTAGCTAATTTTATTTTATTTCCTATGTTATTATTATTAATTTTATTTTTATTATAATTATTTTGTACTAATTATTATTATTATTATTATTATAATGACGAAGAAATTCAAAATTGATGTAAGCATATTTTAAAAAAGTATTACTTCACTTTGTTCATTTACTTCCCCATATAAATCAGCTGTATTGGCATTGAGTAGAAAACAGATAAGTAAGAACTCTGATTTTCGATATTTAAGCTTACCTGAATATAGCCTAGTGCCACCATATTTTTCTCATCAACTCCACACCATTTACATCCGTAATGATATAGCCAACCAACTTTTACTACAATATGGTCTTTATTCTAACCTGCAGTTTAATTTAATGTGAATTAAGTTCAATGTCCATAGGCAAATTATCAATAATTGCTTAATTTACAGAAGCCTCAATCTGGTTAGTAGTTCTGCCAAAACTCCGTTAGATGGGCTATCCGATTCTGTTGCAAGAATTATATCCATATTTTCCCGTCCTATAATTTTTATTACGGGAAATTTTAATATACTAAGGTAATATATATGCTTCCCTATTATAGACAGACAACACTAAGGGAATATATGATTAGATTTTTTCTGAGTCAAATAATTTATAACAAATTCCTAACATTTTCGGTCATAGCGCTAACACTTAGGACTGTGTTAGCTGATACTGATAAATGTAGCATTAACTTACAGTTGCTTCAAGGTTCATCAGACTACGGTATTATATAAGCTAATTTTTGGTTTACTTCGTTTTTTTAGAAGCCTTAACAGGCCAATATGCTCCCTTAATAATGATGTTGATATCAGCGCTATTTATATGATATGCTCACCAATATTATGAATAGTATCAAACAAAGAAAACAAGTCTGGTTTGTTTTTAACTGCAACGAGATATACCAGGGAAACAGAGTTAAGCTTTCGGTATTATAGGCATAACTCTTGGGAAGAAAATCGCAAAAAATTTCAATATACTATAAATTACTGCAATGCTCATAATCACAGCGTTAAATTTCTGCATGAGCAAAAGTTGAGCCCAAAATTACTTCAGTGTCCTAGGAGTAACAGATTGGTCATTTTTTAAGGAAAATTTCAGTTGTCAGCTCCTAGATAAGACTAATTTGTTTGCATATCACTTCTCTGCATTTTTCTCTCCTCCATATTGCTATTAGATAACGTTCAATTCAAAGTAAATTCATTTTTGCACTCGTACAAAATCCGCCGGATTATTGCACTTGATATTTTAAAGGCTTTTGATAGAGTTTGGCATCAAGCTCTCTTAAGAAAATTGCATCAATATATTGTCAACGATTGACTCTTCAGTTTTCTAAATAAATGAAGGTATTTCACACTGTTCAGTTATATATGCAACTCTTTTTCTTATTTTCATTAAATGATTAATTGCTGATAATTAGTATTTTCAGTTCTTCTTATTTGTTATCTTATTCATGTCCTTCATTTTTGGTCGTAGAAATAGAACGTATGTTAAACTTATTAAATTCAAATATTGATAGCATATTATTATAGGGGTTGAAGAACAGTGCTGGATTGAATACTTTTTAACCATAGAGCTGCCTAATGTCTCTAACGCAAAACTATAAATAGCTGTTATAAAACTGAAATTGAAAACTTAATAATAACCTCCGATGGAATGATCACATATTTAATATTGCAAAAAAATTATCAAAATGCTTAGCTCGAATTCATATATAAGCAGGTGCTTTTAAAATATTATTTCACTTACTAAATGGTATACTAAATAAAGCGAGAAAATTAATTGTTCACAAAAATATTACTTAGTCATTAGACTCATTTGAAAACTGCCGCAATAATTTTCTATAATCATTATTGGTCCAGTAAACTAGCTAGTTACATTCCACCCTTCCAATTATTTCATCACAATACTAATTTTGCTAAAAATACATATGAGTTTACTTTTAATCCCCTTTTTGCATATACTGTAATATATAGAGTATATTTTTTCTCAATTTCTCCGAATAATTAAAATAAACAGCTATTTTTTACAAAACATTATAAGAATATATTAAATTGCTTAAGCGCAAGTGTTTCATAAAAAAATTAGTATTAGAATAGTATTAGAATCTTGAAAATAATCATATAAAATAGGAACCTTAACTATATAAAATATATAATAATTATATTTATAGGCAATTTCTGACTTATTTATATAATATTATTATTTTCTTACTACTGGATTTACATAATTATTTAAAGGTTAATAATTTTATTTATTCAATATATTATTTGTCTTATCTGTATTGATTTATATTAATATTAGAAAAAATTCCTCATTCAACCAGACAATCAACCCTTTTATCATAAATTATAAGGTAATTAATCAAAAACTAAATAAATTTATAATCCTATCGGTAAGTCCACTTATTGGAAAAAGATACATATAAAAAAGAGCTATGAAACAAGCATTGCCGACAAAAAGTTGGAACGGAAATATTGAAAATCTAATCCTTCTAAAAGAAGCACTTACCATCAAAAAATTTCTGAAAATGTGGAACGAGTAAGAAACCATGTAAGATAATACTATCAATTAACATTGAAGCTGATAAATAAGTACTTGATCAGACATTGCAAATACTTAACAAAGCCAACTATCATACTATCAATTAACATTGAATTTTTAGAACACTTAACAAAGCCAACTGTCATACGACTACCTCCATCAATAAGCTTTTGTCGGAAAAAGAAATTCGTGTAGTTCCCCAGCCTCTTATAATCGTAGTAATATTTCTTGTTTCAATAAAACAATACGTAAAAAGATATTATTTTTTTCTGTTGATAATATCCAAAGAAATACAAAAGAGAAGCTGGAGATTATTCTAGTTGAAACCTTCTAGCACTAGTACGAATAGTGTAAACAATGCCACCATCGATGTATGTGTATAGCTACCCAATAGTACTTTTTTGAAGTAAATAACAGTGATACATAAAAATAATATAATATCGCAAAAAAATATGTCATTTATTTTCTGCCATACTTAGCCAACTCATGCAGAATTTCTAAAGAACAAGGATACTCATACACTCGAAAATAATTTACCTATGGAGAAACTAATCTAATTCTTATAAGTTAGCATAAGGTGTACACAACTTGTGATTGTATACCAATAACATCGAAATAGGGCATTAATTTTTGGACACAGTTAGAAATAGATTTGAACAGTATCAGTTCATTTTTTTACTAGTTCCTGGCAGTAAATAATCTCTCTTCATCTGACTATAATGACTAAACGTAAACTTGTTCCACATTCTTCGGAATTCAGGGTCCTCAGCAAGAAAAATTCTGAGCGGTTTTGTGCAGCCTTCAATAAATATCGGTGCTCTTTATAGAAATAAATAACTCTAACATCTATTTAACACTAGATTTTCCAGCTATTTAAATATACGTGTTTCTACCAAAACCAGTCAAAATGACTGGTCTTTAAGAATAGTACTTAATGAGGTTTCCAGTCTTTATTTACTTTAAAAACATAACAAAATAAGTTTAATAATATTCATTGTAATTGTATACATTTATAGACATTATCAATGAATCAAACTTTGAGTCGTTTCTTGTACATCACTCACAATTTTTGCACACGTAGATTTTTTCTGTGTACACTTTCCGCATAAATTTTTTTTGCATATATTGCAAATAGTTGTGGTCTTATTATTATTACAATATCCTATTTGACACCATTTACGTACAGGAAGGGTGCCACTTGAACTTGTTATATTATTTTTTTGTGGTTTTTCCCTTGCAGTCTGATATTCAGAAGCAAGTTCTTCAGCCAAGCGAAACAAAAAATCTTTCCTTGATATAGATTCACCCGTTGTGTTTTTATACAATATCCTGGAATTTATCCCAGCTAAATGCAAGATATTGAAAAAAACTTGAAGCGGCCATCTTCTGGAACCTGACTTGACACTATACTTTCGTGCCATTTGATCAGTGATATCGACTCCAAATTTAGTGTTGTTATAAAAGGACACAGTTTCGGGTAGTCTCTTGTTAGTATTATCTATTTTTATGTGCTTGTGTTTTGTACTTAGTAGGAGTACTTTTTTATTTGGTTTACTCTTGTAAACTGTAAGTGTACATCTATTTGATTCGTACAGCAACGTTGAGAAACGAGCCATGTCATCTTTTTTCTGTTTGCAATTTTTCGGGAGTTCCCTCTTGTTTGCACGTATTGTTCCAACTAAAGAAGTTTTTTTAGATAGTAATTTTAACGCCAGAGGAACACTAGTAAAGAAATTGTCCATTGCTATGGTTCTACAAGTTTCATTACAACAAATTCACTTAGTGGGATTGACGAATCTCGAGCCTCATCTTTTCCTAAATAAGAAAAGCCGCTTACCACATATTTGGTTTTAACATCAGAGGCCAGCCAAAATTTTATGCCAAATTTCTGGTGTTTTTTGGCATATATTGTGTGAACCTGCATCTGGCCTTCGTTGGAAAGAGCTGCTCATCCACCGTAATAAAAGCTCCTGGTTTGAAGCAATTTAGGCTGTTTTTAATAAATTTATCCCAATCTGTTGAAACTAAAGCGAATGAAACATTTTTTTTGTCGAAGCGAATGAAACGTGGCATCTCGGTGAAATCACGCCTATTCATTCTTTTCTAAATACGTAGCAGGTTTCATTCGGTTTGCCATTTCCAGGGCCTGACGATTACTATAAAAATAAGTTGAAACTAATAGTAGGATAGTATCTCTCTCTGTATTTAGTCTTCTTACTGAAGAATCTATTTTTGAATACTTCAACATCCACATAAATGTTTCTTACCAGTGTCACAATAAAATCTTACAGCCGACGCCTCAAAATTCGATGAACGAATGAAAATATATTACCAATTTAGCGATGAAGTTGCAGGAACTCACTAACTTTTGCTAACCGAACTTATTACATGCGATAATGATTTTACTACTTCACATGAAATCGTAACAATACTTGTAAATATAGCTGACCACGACTAAGCTGACGTGACTCTGCTCTCTTTTTGTGAAAAATATGTTCCCCATAAAACCCGCGATATTGTATTTATTAGAATCATGGTATTCCCGGAACCATACATTTTGCCGAAAAAATGTTGCAGTACTTACCAATTGTTGTGGCTGCCCCAATGTCATGTTATCACATAGAAACTTGTACCAGTCAAACTGACTTTGATAAGTGTCAATAACAAAAAATATATTTGTTACAAATATATATAAAATAATATTGTATAAAGTTCATAAAACTAATTCTTCCGTTATAGCTACAAAAGTCATGATATCATTAAAGAAAGAAAATGTTACATGCAGTAGGAATTTTAAATTGCACCTGCAAGACCAGTCATTTTGACTGGTCTGTTAAATCTAGTGTTAATGATTAGATATACCGGCAAAGAAAACTGTATAGTTGAAGAAAATATTTCCCAGATGTCAAAAATTATTAGGCTCAGCAATTAATCAGAACTCTTTTGCTGCCCGATTGATTAGAAAACAATTTTATTAAAAAGATTAAAACATTTAAAAAAAATGATATATTATTTGCATTTTATTTCCAAAATAATATTTGAAAGGTTTTTTCTAAACTTATTTTGCAATAAACAAAATAATATATCGTATTTATTAGTATGATATATTGCGGTGCTTTATACAAAATAGTTTTAGAAAAAGTAACTGTAATTAGTATTACATCTACAATTTGAAAACAACAGTTTTTTACAAATTATTAATAATGTTTATTTTTTACTTTAATTATTTGAAAATCAATCAGCTTTTATTTTATGATATTATTAAACATTTAAAATTAATATTCTGAAGCTACAAATTTAGAATAATTTTAATACATACTGTTTGGGTATTACTCATGGAAATAGCATTCTCGCTTGAATCAATTATTTCGTATATATTTTCAAATATTTCAGTAAGCTGTAAGTTATTGGTTATACTATGCTAAATAACTATTCATCCTAACTACAATTTTTAGTTTTGTATTTCTGTAATATGTCCTAGTTTCGCTGGAAATTATTTTGCCTTGCTGGCGCCAATTTTCTGCTATGATACAAAATTTGTATTGATTTTATTATCAATTGTCAATAATTATAGTTTCAGATGGCAGAAGATATGTTCTTTAGTATGGAAAGTAATAAATAATAAAATAATCTTATCGCATCGTCCTTCAAAACTAAAGAAAAAAATTAAAATTGAAAACAAATATGTACAATACATACATACGTATAGTTATGTAAATCTAATATATATATAGCCATACATGGGCTTTCGTATGCATACACATATATTGTACAATATAAAAAATATCAAATATCAGATTTTATTCTTGTCGGATACAATAAATTTTCTGCATAACTAGGACATTTCATTAAATTCAATTTTTTATTTTTAGTTCATTAAAATTTTATCATCTTAAAAGATCTGTCCATCTTTGAGAAGATACAAACAATGGTTTTATTACAGTTTCATGGAACTTTCGGCAATACGTAAATTCAATTTCATTAACTTCTAATAGTATTTTAAAAAATTTCAAAAATTCTTATGATTTGACGATAAGAATAATTTTTTTTCAAATTAATAAGCTTTTAAATATTTTGTCCATATTATTATATTTTTATGGACCGCTACGTCACAACTTATTTAATCATATAGTACAATTAATGAAGTATATAGTCTTCTTAAAATGATTAATTTTATTATTATATTGTAGAATATCGTTTATAAAATAATTATATATTTTCTAATAATAATATGTAATTTCATATGCGATAATCTACAATATAATAACATTTTTCTCATATCTAGAAAAAATGTTGTTCACAATTGGCGATGTTCTAAACATAGCTGCATTTTTCAATTCTCTATCAAAAATAGATTATATCAATAGTACTTTTAAATCATTCTCTAACAAAATCCAATTTAAAAAAAATTCTGTATATAAATAAAGATCAATAAAAAAAATTAATTGTTTAATTAATCGATTTCTTGCCAAAAATATGACTTTCTCTTTTTTTTAAACTGCAAATTCAGCTAATCTATTTATATAGTATATTATTCTTAAATTAACATATTTAAAAATAAAAGAAACAAAACACTGTGATAATTCTAAATTTTTCTTTATTATTCGGAAAATCCAAGAACTATTAAATTTATCACGTGTCACTATATAGTGAGCTTTATGGGCCGTGGACATTATTGGTTCGTTTTTTTTTCACAAATGAAGCTGGTGGTATAGTTACTTTCGATGGAGTGCCTCACAGAGCCCTCAATTTTTTATGGTCTATTTTTGATGACATAGCTGTTGACGACTAATGGTTTCAACAGGATGGCATTTTGTGTCACACTGCCCAAGAAACAATCGATCTATTGTAAACTAAATTCAATATACGTATTATTTTGCAAAGAGTTTATGTCAATTGGCAACCAATTTAACGCCGTGGAACTTCTTTTGTGGGGTTATATGAATAATAATATTTGTGAAAATAATTCAAGAGCTTAAAAATCAATATCAACTACGTCGCACACAATTCGAGAGCTTAAAATCAATATCAACCACGTTATTCGTAAACCAGTCACAATCATATTTATTAACGTAGCCGTGGTAGGCATTTGCCCAATATTTGACATTTCTCCAAACTTGTTTTTAATTAATAAAAAATAATTCAATGAAGAGATAAAATTTAATAAAGGAATTCAAATTATGCTTTGATTTGAATTTCAAGCATGTCGTCTTATAAAAAGATGTTAAAAATGTGTAAATATATTGACAATACTACGAACAAGATTTAAGATTATAGATTAGATTTAAATTTGATTTGGCGAGTGAACACTAATCTCCTTTGGGTCTTTGCATAAGATTATGAAGATGTTAAAGCTGATGGAAGTATTTTTTCAGGCGCTTTATCGCTACCATATTCGGGGCTTAATTGAGATGGTTTAATTCACCGAATAGGATATGAAGAAAAGCAATTGTTATATTAAGGAAGTCAATATCGAAAAGGAATCCTACTCAAAAGAAAGTGAATGTTTAGGCAGGAAATTGGAAGAATAAAAGCATTATCGCAAAAATCGGCCTATTAATTATTATCGTATAACCTCAATTTTTTATCATACTATATCAAATATAATGCAAAATTGGGAGGCTTTTATAATCATTAAATTTACTATTATTAATAAATCAAAAATATATATGTCCAATATTGGTAAGATTGGCGCATGTATGGCACAGTTTGTGATGCAAAATTCAATTGCAAATTTCAGTACCCATAACTTATAGTAGGCTACCTTGAGTGAGAAAATAATAATATTAACTCTCAACAATAGTAACGATTGCTTCATCCTCATTAACATTTTCTGCCGTGAAGACAGTTAGTAAAAAATGAAAACTTATTTTTGTAATTATTCGCTGTAAGAGCAATTATTAAGGATATATAAACTTGTTTCTTTACGATAGTAGACAAATTATTATGTTACCTTTGGATTTACTTTTGGAGGAACAAGTAGGAAGAAACTATAGCATATTATTTTTAGAATAAAAAACTTAAATTAAGATTTTCTGGTAAAGTTAATAATACGCATTCATGGTATATTCCTTGAGTACCACTAATAAGCCTGAGGTAATGGTTAAGCTCCACATCCAGCATCTGCGTCAGTGTCACAATTATGCCGGAAAAAAATCAAAAGAAATATTGTAGCATTGAGCTATAGATGCTTCCCTATTTATTTTTGGCCAAATAATCCTATCAATACAATAAAACATCTACAGAACATAAGTAAAAGAATCAACACCAGCTAAACCAAAAGCCAAACCAAAATGCGATATGATCTGACTTTTGCAAATCAAATGAAATAAGAATGCGGTGTTGCCTATTTTTAGAGCGAAAATGAATAAGGAAAAGAAGAAACATAAGCATAAAAATGTCAGCTGATTAACAAATTATTTATGTTTATCACAACTACTATCTTCCAACTATTCAAAAAGAACTATGCTTACGATATTTAAGAAATTTAATTGTTTATATGTTCTTGACACATTGATTAAGAATCAATAATAGTCCTTATTGCTTCTATTTAAGAAAAAGGCAAGAAATTGTTGAAGTACTTCAATGTTTATCTATACATGTTTGAAACCAACTTTTCGGGAGTTTTTAGAATTTATCTGGAAAGACGCATACTTATTCGTCTATTGTTGCTTCTTTGCATTTTGTTAGCACATTTTTTACTTATTCACTATTGCAATAGAGTGGTGATTTTTGAGAGTACATTTTATTTATTATTGAAGGTGTTTTTCAATTTAACATTAGGTCTATTTAGGATTGTACTGTATGACTTCAGTGGATCTTTAATAGAATTAGAGCCTTCTGTAGATTTAGAAAGGCTAGCAAAGAAACTGAATTGACTAATCTTGTATAATATCGTGTTTTAATATTGGTTTTTGTTTGTAGGATCTTATTGATAAGATTTATTGGTCAGATTTTTTTAGATAAAACCGTTATCTGAGATTTGAAAACTAAACAAAATTTTAATTTACATAAAATAGAGAGTTAAATGGTACACAAGTAAAGTATTCTATAATATCATCTTGTGAAATTGATTCATTAATAAACTGCGACATTTTCAATGTTTAGATGACAAGTAAATAAGTCCTAATAAGGCTGTTTAGTTCGCTAAAACCTCCCAGGTAATTCCTTCTTTTCTTTATATATGACTTATTATAGGTTTTTTCCATTTAAAAAAATTATTCCTATATTAATTGTGTTTACCTTTTAGGCAAACTACTGAATAAATATTTTTATACACATCAACACAATAAACAATTGTTTATACGATTACACTTGTATACAGATTATAATAACATTTTAATATAATTACTAGTGTCTATCTTTAGTCGAAGCTTTCGATAAAATAATATTTTCTACAATCCCTTGTGCTGTGTTGTCCCCCTTACCTTACTTTTTGTACTTATTGCAGCATCACCTAAAAATATGCATTTTGAAGGTTCAGCATTTCTCATCCATAGGACATGTCCTATGCAGAACTTTTTTTCGGAACATAAAAATAAATCTCGGAAAGATGAATTCTATATTGTCCCATGAACATAAACTGGACCATGTATTCGGCAAAGAATCTTTACTTCAACAAAGTTGATTATCTTGAATACGTAAATCGTAGTTTTTCTAAGTAAAACTTATACTTATTGTATAAAATCTTATGCATAACCTTACCTATGTGTATGATCTAGTGTATCCATTGTTTTAAATTATTGCCTCCTACTTTAATGAGTTCAGTAATCCGACCCAGGTGTTTTATTATTTTTAGTTTTATTTGCTTAACTTTAACTTCTAAATTTCAGTCAGTTGGCTTTTAGTTATAAATTACATGAAGTACTCCTTCCCGCATTCCGTTATTGCCTATAATATTTATCACAGACTCATGATCTACCTTTGTACTAACTATTTATCAGGGTATACCTCGTGTTGTGAGTTATTGTATAATAATTTTGTCTTACACATATAGTTCCCACCTCTTGCAAAATAATACTTTTATTAAGCTTTTTTATATTGGGCGGGTAGTTATTATATTTTGGTTTTCGATTATGAAAAAATTTTGAATACTTTTCTTTTAATTTGGGTGGTGGAATAAAAAAATTCATTGCGGACGTAAAGCCCTAGAGGGATAAGTCTGGTATGACTTATAAAAAATTCAAAAATATGGGAAAAAATTGACTAAAAAATATAATTTTAAACAAAATTTTTTTTAAAGAGGTGCCCAGTAAACGCAGGATTGGAATTGCGGGGAGAGGTTTTAAGGAAAGATTCTCGATGTTGATTGACTCTTTTCTGATTTTCGACACTTCTTTGACCTACCTGATGTTATAACGTTTAAATATTATTTCAATTAAATTCCAAAAAATTAGTTTAAATTAGTTTTAATGTGTTTGTATTACGTTAGAGGAA
Organism: Atherix ibis; assembly: GCA_958298945.1. Taxonomy (NCBI): domain Eukaryota; kingdom Metazoa; phylum Arthropoda; class Insecta; order Diptera; family Athericidae; genus Atherix; species Atherix ibis. The sequence continues at coordinate 64,237,817 of OY282606.1, read as the reverse complement.
TGAGAGGTGTGTAAGTGTATGTGTATTACTTCTGAACCGCACAAACCATCTCTCGCACGTTGAAATCGATGAAACATATTCAGGATAAGCTTCGGTGAGCAATCGACGTGCTTCAGCTGCACTTTTTTTCAAATTGAAGAAGTAAATCAACACTTCCCGCAAATGGGACTTTTTTGGTACGAAATTCGACATTTTTGAAGCAAAAAAAAACTTTGTTGTTTACACTATTTCGTTCAATGACTAATCGAGAATGAATGACAGATGTTTAACCTCCAAAATGCCATATGAGTTATTATTAACACAAACCATGTGTAAAAGTTATGCCATCTGTAGTCAATCCCGCATTTTTAAGTTATATGTAATTATAGTTATTAGTTTTATTTGTTTTGTTCTCTCACATTTCTATTTCATAAAAAAATCTCTTTTTAAAATATGTTCGTTATATATAGGGGTTCCACCTTGGCGTAGTTTGTGACCTTAATTATCTGTAATGATTATATTAGGCAAGGCCGGAGGAAGTAACAAACAACAAACCATTTTCTCTTTTATATAAATAGAAAGTTTTTAGAGATAATCTGGGTTCCAAACGATAGAAATTCGGCGAATGGGCGAAGGATCTGCTGATAGAGCTGGGTAAACTAAAATCAGTCCGTCAGTCCATTATTACCAAGAAGAAACTGATGGATTTTGCACCATCCAAGATATCTAGGTCCAAGGAGGTTGGTCCCTCGGGCACCTTAAAGAAATCTAAGAAATAGGAGACAATTTTAAAGCCTCTCAATGAGGTGCTCAAAGTTATCTCGTCATGGCGATCATAGGCCGCGATAACATGGACTGTACAATTACAGGAAAAATGAAGGTTCATTAAGGCCAAACTAATGTTACGTCTGCTGCAGTACTGCATGCTTAACCCAGGCTCACCACCAACCTTCAGGGATACCGGATGGCATCAGGGTGCTATCAAACTTATGGCATGTGCTGATCAAAGATCGATACTCTTCATTAAGTCTGCTATAACCGATATAAATATATAGTCCTATATTAAGAGCATAATAGACCTTAATGTGAAAGGATTCCGGTTATTCTTCATCAGCAACGAAGTAATCCTAGATGTTTTATTTTGGTAAGGAAAAGCTATATAGCTTTCCTTTGTCCTAATTTCAACACAGCAGATGCTACCATAAAAAAAGAGATGACTGCATCAAAATCTCTTTGGGTGGCTTCAGCATACATGGCTTTTGATGCATACCATAGCCAACTTTAAGCAATGAATGTGTAACGGCCTGCGGTATAACCAGATTTGGATGGTGAAAATCGATCCTTGGTTGTGACATTAATGCATACAATGAAATCTAGAACAGTAGCAATATCAATAGAAGTAGTGAATACATTATGACTACTAACCTTATAATTTATAATATAGGAACTGACCCTATCTTCATTACAAGAAATATGCAGTAGATTTTACATATGACCCTTACCACTGATTATAATATTTTTGGCTAGTGATTGGAGAGATTCTTGCAGTGTCTCTTTCTCAGACTACTGGCAAATAACCTTCAACATTAACACTGCGAGTCCTTCTAGGAAAATGTTTAGTACCACTAAGAGAACTAACTGAATTAAATACATAGACTCTCTTGAAAAAACTTTGTAATTGTTTGAACGTCACATCCCCAATTCAACGGAGGAAAATGATGTCATGGTTAGAGACGTACCAACGTTAATAAATGGATTAATATCTGCTTTTTGTCTGACAAGCAAACAGACAAGAGAAACATATCTGCATTTGTGATACGAAGCCCTGAACATACTGAGAAAGGAAATCAAGCGGCTTTTTAATCAAGCCAAATGCACTGAAAAGCCCGAAGCGTAGTTTGTGGCGCTTCTATTCTGAACTAGTAGAAGGTATAAGCGAAAGGATTATTGATAGATTTTCCTCTATAACTAGCTATATAAAATGACTAATACTGAGGTAACTGTCATGGAGTGTGGACCTCGTCCAGTAGAGAATGTTTGAAACTAATAGTGAGGTAAGAGCAGTCCACCTGATATTTTTAGGAAAACTTTGACGGCTAGTAGACTTAGTAAGGTGGTCAACAGTTTTCAACCATATAAAGCGTTAGATTCCTGCTAAAATTCAGTAGAATTTTGATCCAATTAGTACGGGACTGATTATTATCTTAATAAGCTTCTTAAGATTAGGATATATACCTAAACTCTGGAGGTAACTGGGGGCTGTTTTTATTCTGATGGGTAGGAAAGCTTCTGATTTTAATCCTAAGGACTATCAGCTTATCATCTTTTCTTCTAAAAGCACTAGCAAAGCTGATTACATTGACAAAAGTAAACTCTTTTATAAGAAATTCTGACCATTCGTAATGCCGCAGCTTAGCTGTCGATGAATGCAATAGCTGACATAGATATAATAGTTTTCATCAAAAGTCTGGCAGCGATTAAATCATCCATTATAAGATCAAAGTCTATGAAGCAATGCCGCAGATCTTTAAAAGAGATTGCCACTTAGTGAAATGTTAATCTATGCTGGGTTTCCAGTCATAGTAGCATTCCAGGAAGCTATAATGTAGATGAGTTACCCAGAAATGGTACGAGGCTAGTTTTCCCAACTATTACAGAGTAGGCATACATGTCTATGAAGATGCTACTCACTTCATTTCGCTGAATTTAATAACGCTGGCGAATGAGGGGGGTGTGCAATCTTGACTCGTGTCACATATCTAGAATAATCTGGCCTAAGATAGATCAGAAGAGAACAGAGCGCCTACTGATGACAGATAGAGCTCACATTAGTAAGCTGATCGGGCACATTAATTATTTCATATTAGGTAAACAAATCCCCGCAAAACGACTTCTGTCGTAGTTATAAATATATCATTTTTTTTCCTTTTTTGTTTATGTTTTTCAAACAAATTGTAACATATTTATTAAATTATTTTTAATTATTACATATTAATTATTGAATAATAAGAAAACAATTTTAAAATCTTACTTTTTAAGAAAAATTGACACCTTAAGTGTACCATAATTTAAAAATTTGCACTAACAAAAATCCGTTTTATAAAATAAAACTATGACATCGTATTTCCTGTATTTTACCCCTTTTTATTTTAATTTCTTTTTCCTCTAGCTCCGATAGATCAAGGTTCCATTAATTCTTGATTTTGACCTGGATGTGTTTCATCTTAACCGTAGCCCTACCACAAGAATATCGTCTACCCCTCAGTAGGATGACTAATATCCATTGTTTTGACCTTGAAGCGAGGGCGGTTATTGGTTCAATGTTTATTAAAAATAAAATTCCGAATTTTCTCTATTTTTTCTTCTCTTCGGATACTTTTTTACTATAAATTGTAATTTTTTTATATGAATAAATTTAGAAAATTTTCGTCTAACAACACATTTGTGGTAGTTTTTAAAAAATACCAAAACTTGTCAATACTTTCATGGTTTCGTTTTTTTAAATTTATTTCAGATATTTTTAATTCACCCTCCACCCCCCTCCCCCCTCCCTATATTTTTGTCGATAAATACTGGCTAAATTTAGCAAAATATAGATATTTCGTTTCTTTTTATTCTAAAAATAAAGAAAATAAAATTGAAGAATTTTCGTTTAATTACTGAATATTATTTTATAGTTTCAATTAAAATTCCAAACTAAACACTCATAAAAATAAATAAATAAATAAAGATTTTGGTACTTTAAAATATATTAGTCTGGGAAATTATTATTCCATACATATATTTTTATTTTATTTTTGTTTATAAATTATTTTTTTTGTGGCTTTAAAAAAAATAATTTAAAAAAATAATATAAATAATTTATATTTAAAAAAAATAATCTTTTTCGTGCGAATAATATAATGAATTTACAGTAGCTTTACCAAAATTTTCTATATTTTCTATTAACTTTAAATTAAAAGCAATAAAATATTTTTTTTCTATTTGGTTGTTCTTCAAAGTTTTTATTTCTATTTATTTTAATTTTTTACTGCACATACTTTATTGGTTTGTATAATAAAAAGTTTATTATACAAACCAATAAAATAATTTTGGAGGAAAACAATCTTTTATATTACGCAGAAAAATATTATTAGAACTACTACGCAATTTATGATAATAACACACACGAACGAGATTTAGCTATGCAAAGCCTAGCAGTAATGGAAAACTTCTACTCTCAGCCTTAGCCTGGACCAGCAGATAATTGTCTAGCTTCATACTCTATCCTCTGTTGTCTTACTACGCCATATTTTTTCGATGTACCTAGCATGCAAAGCCTGATGTTAACCTTTGGGTTTCAGAGTAAAGAAATCGTTCAAGCTGTCCGAATCTTATATTGAAAAGCATGGATAACTATCTGCGTATTGAATAAATGCTTGTACGGTAATTAATTCTCTTTAAGGTAAGACCTAATGCCTGATAGTATAGACCGAGAAATTAGCTTTTGGAGAGTACCCCACTGTTTATGGTAAATATGGTCGATCTCATTACGCGCAATTAACTTTTTTAAAGTTGTCATGATGAATTGAACCTCATTATCGAAAACTACAGTTTCCGGTACAGCAAAGAATACTCCAAATAATTACAAATACAGGCGGTTGAAGCCGTTAGTTATCACTGAGAAAAATTTGAAAAAATGGTCTAAGACAATCAGAACGTGGGTAGTTCTAGTTTTACTTCGCGGGTGTTTAACAAATCTTAGGGGACCCCGGCAGATTATGGCCTTTTTAAATAATTTCTGCTCTCAAAACTTGCGGAATCCACAAATTTCTTATAACGGATCTCCCGTTCTTGTTAGCACACTGATATAAATATATTCCTCAGCTACCTTTAAATGGGGCAGCTGATTATTATGGATGGCAAGCTGTTCTTTAAGTGCTTTTGGATGGCACGCTGTGGTCTGTTGGTGTCTGACTAAAAAACGTCATAATGAATTCGGGATAGTGGAGTATATATCCGATATTCTATTAAAATTATATCGTTGCAACTCTCAGCTCCATCTGGCCAATCGCTCGCTAATATCTTTTTATGAGCTATTTTAGGCTAGCATAATTAGTAATTATGTTACTTTATGTGATATCATTTCGATGTAATTTAATAATATTTTGATGCTAATTACAACTAACAGGCACTCGGTGACTGAATAGTTTTGTTGAGCTGAATTCAGTTTTTAGACATTTACGCAATGGGAAAATAAAGTCATGATAAAAGATCAAAATTATTTGATCTTTTATCGTGATTTTAATTTTATTACAAACAACGCTGAACTATGAAATTAAGAATTCCCAAATATCTTGTCACACAATATATCTATGACAATATTTATTCCACACAGAAATTTAAATGATGCTATCATTATAGATACATCGCATGATTCGTAAATGAAAACTCAGTTTATAATAAAATTGATAGAGTATAATTGAGTACTTAACTTCATTTATAGCTCATTAATTATTTTATCAGGAATTATTTTGAGTTAATAAACTTTCATATTTTATTTTATTTAGTTTGTAGTAAAATATCAAATTATTAATGTTTTATGTTAATTTTGAAAAATTTATTTATGCGATGAAAATAAGCATTTTGTATTAAATTTTCGAAATGGCTATTATCTTTTTCATCGTCTATCGTCATTTTTTATATAAATAATTGTTATTTTTATTATTATAACTAAACTTAATTTTGTTATTTAATGAAATATAATATTGTTGAGCTACGTAGAAAATGTATCAATATTTAGACGCTATAAAAATTAATATATGATACTATACATATAATATTGACTATAGTCTTCTACGAATTTAGCTTATACTTTGTATATCTTGCAATCCAAGACACTATTACTTATTAATTACTATTTTTATATCAAAAGTTATATGCTTTCACTAGCATTTACATATCATTATTCATATATGTAAATATAAGTAAAAGCATATACCGTTTGATACATATATTGAATCTTCTACTACAATATATTACTCGTATAAGCCTTAACAATTCATTTTACTGAGATAACATAAAATGTTATTGCATCCATAGAAATAATCATAAAATATGTAATAGTTTCCATATTTTCGTTGAAAAGGTCTTTCCAGTTTTTGTACATATATCTAAATATTCAAAACATATTGAGTTTATATAGAAAAGATGATATCAAATTTTGGTATAATGAATCAGTGTTGTATATATTGTATATCATCAATATAAATGGAAAATGTATTAAGTATACTCGTACAACCGTTCATCAATTTAGGCAAAATATTTTATTTTATTGTCAATAGTCAACGATTTAAACATAAAAGATTCACTACCAAAATCAGGAGAGGTACATTACTATACTCGTGTATAAGACTATATTTAAAAAAACTTTCGGTCATGCATTTTGAGTAAACTATTTGATTTGTATTTATCAAATATATTTTACAATATCCAGATTATATGAATTTTCATCCACGTTTTTAAACTTATTTGGAATATTTTTATAAAACTATATGTTTGCTTATTGTGATTTAAAAGTGCATATAATTTTCTATTAACAGTACTAGAAAAATTTTCATCAATAATGTTAGTTAAGATAACTTTAAAATATGATAAACAATATTAGTTAAATATAACGAACACATACACGTAAGTACATATAAGCACATATAAATCCAATTAAATTTATAGTAAATAAATATATCTAGTGACGGGAAAAGTGTAAAAGCGAGTGATACTAACGACGGCTCAGATAATTCAAAGTGCTTTAACATAATACAGAAACAAGTATATTTCTCGATTAGAAACAGTATGTTTGTAAAAATTTAGGGACTTGCTCAGATAATTCAAAGTGCTTTAACATAATATAGAAACAAGTATATTTCTTGATAGAAACAGGAAACAAGTTATTTGAGTTTTTTGAATACGTATATATGCCTATTATAATTATCTACATAAATCAATTAATTATTTATAATTAAAAATACTATTATAGTTAGTAGTTTATCAATTTATTTTTAGTATATCATACTTTTATTTATTTTTGAATTAAAATATATTTACGTGTATATACGCTAGATTTGTTTTGGAGTAAATCTTTGACAAAACTATTGATGAAGGCATGTTCCCTAGAATACGAACTAAAAAATAAATTAAAACGATCAAATAATTAAAATACATCTTTTGTCTATACAATATTATAAAATATATTTCTTTTAATAAGTGGTCATTCACCTGTACTCCAATCATTCCGAAATACGGTTCCTCACATTTCTTTAATATTTATTCTTAATACGAAAAAATAAAAAAAAACATTTTTTATATTTTTTATTTCAATGGCTCTAGTATTTATTAATTTTATTCGTACTAATAGAAATAATTCTAAAAAATGTCAACCTGAAATTTGCAAATTTTTAAATGATTATTTTCTGTAAGAAATTGTACCTCTAAAATTACAATTTTTATTTTTTGAAGAAGATAATGACCATTTTCTTGATGATCGCGTATCTCAATATAAATACCGTTTAAATTTTTCTGTTCACTATCAACATTTAAAAATATATATTGTATGTTGCACTATATAAACTCGGAAATAGTTTAAAATATGTAGAAAGTACGTCAAATTTAAAAACAATTAATAATATATTTAACCGTATGAACTCGTCCACATGATTGTCTATCATATCCTCTGTAGTATCAGAACTTTGTATATAATAACTTGTAAGAGGTAAATAATTTGGGAAAAACTTTGAAGCTTTGTCAAAAATAGGACAACTATTTTAATTGGATTACTTGTTTTATTTAATTTCATCAATTCTCACGCGGAATTAAGAAAATATTGACAATCCGAACTTAACTATGAAGAAAAATAAATAATCAGTGCTTAAATTGGTAGTTTTTATAAAATACGTGTATATTTATATTTTTTAAATACAGTTATGTTATAATAAGGCGTATAAATAAATCATAAAGGCTATGCATGGAGTTTTCTTGACGGTTTTGATGCCCCTGGGTAACGCTTCGTCGAATTACTGTCCAAACTCCTCATACGATCGTGCCGTGTACAAAAATATGACGTCCGCATACGGTGTTGTACGATCGTATGTATGAATAATAATCTACGTGTAGGTAGTCGGTAACGAAGTGTTGGATTCGGCACTCGGTGTTAGACAGGAAAGTTGTGCATTGGGAATTCGCCAGGCTCGGTCGGCAGAAGGCAGAATACTTATGTACGTATAAAAATATGCATAAAATCAATTTAATATCAATTATTAAACTAGAGTTTTTCCACGTGTATTTAGATATGCATGCATTGAAGAAAATTTAAAAAAAAAATGTATTATTGTAATAAAATAAAAGTTTTGAAGTTCACGTGCAATTGCGTATTGCATTTCTGCTTATATTAACCCACCATATATTAAGGGTTTTTGAATAAGAACTTGACAACTTTTTTTTAAATATCTCGCAAAACTTGAAGTCCAATCATAATTGCATTATGATATTTGAGATATATCAAAACTTGAAGTCCAATCATAATTGCATTGATTGTACTTTAAGCAAATATATCTCGCAAACCATTTGAGATATATTTGCTCAAAGTACAATCAATGCAATTATAAATGGACTTCGGTCATATGTCCACTACGGGCACGCTTGCAGCGGTCGATTCGTTGAAGCCAATTTTCGATGACTCGGCCACACAATTTGATGGGAATGGCCGCTATTTCTCGTTTGATGTTGGCTCTTAGGTCCTTTAACGTCGCCGGCTTGTTGGCATAGACCATCGATTTAACGTAGTCCCACAGAAAAAAGTCTAGAGGTGTTAAATCACAAGATCTCGGCGGCCAATCGACAGGACCTTCTCTCGATATAACACGTTCACCGAACTTGGAATTCAATAAGTCTATTGTTTCTCCCGCTGTGTGGGATGTGGCACCGACTTGTTGAAACCACATATCACTGATGTCCATCCTATGCAATTGATTGAAGAAATAACGCTGCAACATATCTCTGTATTCAACCAAAAATGCGCTTCATCACTGAAGATAATTTTGCGATTAAAGTCGTCATCTTCGGCAAACTTCTCTAGAGCCCAATCTGAGAACGTGCGTCGCTTCATATGGTTCAGTGACTTTAGTTCTTGAGTGAACTTGATCTTAAGTTAACTAAAGAACTTAAGATCAAGTTAACTCAAGAACTAAACTAAGAATCAAAAGTGTCAAGTTGCTATTGAAAAACTCGATACATGCACTATATAATTTGACCTTTAAAATTGAACAGGAATAATGTGAAATTCATTTGAAAAGAAAACTTAATACTATTGAGAATACTCATTGGTATAAAAATAATTTTTTTTGTAAAGTGTTTATATACATTTTTTTTCTCGAAATTAACATAATTTAATTATTTTTTAAATTGTTTAAAAGTAAATGTATAATTATATCAAGAAGCATTTAATAGAAAAAGGGTCAAGCTAAAAATCGCAGATATTTTTATATGATTGGAAAAATAAAAACGGATGACAGAAAAAGCTTATATCATTAGAGCTGGTACCAATTCTGATTGAATTACTAATACTGACGAATTTAGCATTCTCCCTCCTCAGGCTATCTATCAGACGACCTTAATTTTCAGAATTATCGGATGTCATAGGAGTGACCATCGTCGCAGTATAAAGTACTCCAAAATTATTTTGCCGAAGAGTGCCGATGCAAAGATTTGAGAAATGGACAGAGAGATACATAGCAACTAAATCTGTCCCATCAACGTCGATGGTCGGCAACACACTTTTTTTTCTCTTTTAGGATTCAGATATATGTATTTTTTTATTTGGTTTGTAGTGTAATTTTCTTTCTTTTTTTATTAGTATTTCAAAATTTTAAAAGTTTTGCCCTTCACTTGGTTGTACCTTCTTTCCTCACTTCCTGTTCCTTTCACCCAATTTTAGTAGTTCGTTTTTCTTTTTTTAGAAAGAAAATTATACTATGTCATAGCCACGTAAAGAAAAATACAGACAAAAATCAAAACCAAAAAAAAAAAAAAAAAAAAATGGTAAAGCCGACCGTTGACTTTGATGGGGGAGACTTAGTTGTTACATCTCCATCTGACCTTTACCCAAATCCTCCATTTGGCACTCCTCGGCCAAATAATTTTACTGTACCCCTTGAATTGCGATGACGATCTCTCTTCTAAAACTGCTAACCCAAGAAATAAGAGTTCCCAGATCGAGAACGATAGGAGGAGACACCTTAAATAAAATATGACATTATAATTTTAATTTCCAACTCATCTTATATTTTCAATTTTTACAAATTTAATTTTTAAAAAATCTACCTTTAAATGTGTAGTAATATTGTATTTTATTGCTACTGATTATTTTATTCTTATTTTTAAGTTATTGCAATTTCTATTTTTATTTTCAGCTATTTCAATTTTATTTATAGACCTTTCCATTATTAGGTAATTCGTTAATTTTTATTGATTTATTGCGGTAAAGTAATTTTATTTAATTTAACTGTTAAAATTTTAGATAAAATTTTCTTTTTTCTAAATTTAATTAATTTATTAGTACAATAATTTAAAAAAAAATAATAATTAAACTTTATGCCAACATGTATGCCAAAAATTTAGACAGCATCATCAGGCATTATTTCGGTTTTAAAATAAATCTTCAATTTTTCACTTATTAACTGTACAATTTTAGTTTCCATTATTTCAATTCGCAAAATTTACATTATTCCAATTATCGAAAGAAGAGAGAATGAAAATTATTTTCTTTTCTTTTTTTCCTATTTAGATTCTAATATAAAGTATTGAGCAGTACATAAAATGTTATCCCCTTTTTCATTTTTTTATTTCATGAAAAAAAAATTTAAAAAAAAATTAAACGAGTGGAAAAGAGGAAGAACCAGAAATGAAAACAAAATTCACATGCGTAAGGATAGAACCATTTTAAAAAAAATTATCCTTAATGCAAATATATTAAAAGAAATAAAAAAAGTAAAAGAAAACTTACATAGAAAAAAAGTCACATAGTTAATATATTTTTTTTTCTCCTTTTTTCATTTTTTTTCTTCCTTTTTAATTAAATATCTTTATGAGATGTTTTTATTTTTCTTCTCTTTTATTTAAATTTATTTTAAACCAATTTTATTTCAAATTTAAATTTTATTTTAAACCTATTTTCAAATTTAAATTTATTTTTGTATATTTTAAGTGATTTCTATTTTAAATCATTTTTAATTGCTGTTTTTTTTTAAATTTCAAATTATTTGTAATTTAAATTACTTTATATTAGATAAGTTTTATAAATATATTTTTTTTCTTATAAATAAACTGATAAACATAATTTTTCTTTATTTTCAATTAATTCTTTCTGTAGGGGGGTAATTTATATTTTATCTGCTTTAAAAAATATTATTATTTTTTCTCATTGATTTAAAATAATTTATAAATAGTTTTCCAATCTTTATAAAGAACATTAACTTAATTTTTTTGTATATAATTGTTCTTTTATTTTTTACTATTTTATATTTAATACTTATTAATCGAATTTGCTGAGTTAAGGACTTGCCCTGTATTTGTTAAGATGAAAATGTCGCAACTTGGTTCCAATCTTGAGCTCCCGAATTCATCAAAAACAATTAGTCTATATTCGTCTTTTACAGCTCACTGATGAAAATTTTTCTTCTTCTTTTGTTTGCTTCTTTTTATAATCAACACTTATTGTTCTACATTTTTATAAAAATTATTTAATAATTTATTTAACTTAATTATTAATTTATTTATATGTTTATTTAAATTGTTTGTAACAATATTTCTTTTGTATTAAATTATATGTTATTTATTTATAAACTACCAATACGATCTTTATTAGTTACTATTCATGGAAAAATTAACAATAGTATTATTTGCAAATACATTAGATAAGATATTAACTGAAAAAAATGAATAAGTTTGTATAAGTAAAACAATTAATTGTTATTATCTGAAAAAAATGAATAAGTTTGTATAAGTAAAACAATTAATTGTTAATTATTTTTATTAATAAAATAAATATATATATTTTTAATATATTAATAAATGAGTTGTTTCAAATTTTTAATAACTACCTCGCATTTACTATAATTGCACCTGCCAAAAACAACTTAAACGATTTTGTGATGTAATTCATTTCTGTGTAACTTTCGCCACTTGCTAAAAATCTTAGCGTGATCTCCAGTTTTTTTTGGTACTAATTATATCCCTTATTAGCGTAATATATGATTTCATAATATCATTTTTTATGGTTGTTAAAATGAACTGTAAAGTTTCTACATCCATTCAAAGATAGTCTCTATAATACTGTGGATTAGGTTTTATTTATTGTAAGAATCCCTCAATATTTCCATGGTGTTTCCGTATTCTTCTATTTCATTATTTTCTTCTGACAAATACTCTTTCATTGAAATTCATATCTAAAACTATCGTATATATTATATAAGTTCACAAAATATTTAAACAAAATGCATAATTGTTAAAATAAATACTAACTAATGAAATATATTATTTTTTAATAAAACAAACCTCTATTTCATGTGTATTTTCCTTTATGGTTCAGTTCAAAATGATATTCCTTTACTACTCCATATACAAGATAACCGGTATGTTAACAATAACTCCGTGTGAAAAGGCCCAATGATTGCAATATTTTAATTTAACTTACTAGAAATTGCAATTAAAATACCATATAATTTTTTATTTTAATTTTAAAATAAAAAAATTTTTGTTATATTTTTTGTAGAATAATGAAAAGCGTAATAGAATAAAATATTCCAGAAAATGCGTACATATACAAAATGTGCACTTTAGTTATAATATTAAACACAATTAGAAGATTGGGGCTACATAAAATAATCCAAATAGTTAGTATTTCTTTTAAAAATTTTTATAATTTTTTAATATATTATATCCTATAACTTCTGTGAAATAATAAAGCTTCTACATACTTTTTAACAAACTCAAACTTAACAAAAAGCTTTTTCACTCAATACATGAAATATTCAAAATATTAAAGGTGTATGTGAGGTAAAGAGAAAAAAAAATACCGAAAACCGGGGAAAAAGAGGAGATTAAATGAATGTTCAATGAGATAGAGAGAGAGAAGAAATAACCAAAGCAGGGGAGAAAAAGAAGATTAATGAACGCTGATTGCTTATTAAATCAGCGTTTATTAACCTTCTAATAATAAAAAAGTATTATTACCCCTACAAAACAAAAAAAATCATGCCAGTTACATAATTTTTTTTACTCGGAGAAAATTTAAAGAAAAAAACAAGTAATAAAATATATTGTGGAGAAACACCTTACCAAAAACTCGCTTCGGTTCTTGTTTGGACGAGATTTAGACTACAAAAAAAAGACCTTCAAAACCAAAGGAAAAATATACGTTTTTTTGGAAAACAAACGTTCTTATTTTTATAATTATCAGAAAAACAGGCGAAAAATAATTATAAAAATAAGAACTTAACTTTTCTAATTTGGTCGAAATTGATCAATCAATGAGTATGGGCGTAAAATGTCCAGTGATAGATGTTAATTAAATAATTAAATTTTCTATACAATAAGCTTATAAGTGAAAAAATATAAAATAAATTGATTAACCAAGTGTAATTTACAATTATTAGTGTAATGTCTTTTGGTGTCAATGAAATTAATTACTATTACAAAATTCAATATTATGATACAATAACCATTATGCTACCTTTATGGTCAATTATACCGTCTATTTAATCTGCGAATACTAAAACCGACTCCGTCACGTTTATAAAACCAACGGACAGAGCTAATCGAGCATCGTAAAAGCGTCACTCATCGCCAAAAACATCAAACTAAATAAAAAATACAATAACAGAGCCAACAACTAAACAGTCATGATGCAGCAACAGATTACTGTTTTAGCTCTGCCTGGAACAGAGAATAAGGGTAATAATATTGTGGCAGAGAAACGGAGAACTCCATTCATTTATATCTTGCAATTTGCAGAGAAACAGAGAACTCCATCCATTAAGGTTTTGCAATTTATACCTAGAGCAGCGCTTCGTATAGGTCTTACGTTTACATGTATCAGCTATTAGGAAAAAAGCTTGCCTCATAGTAATCCGCCATCTATACCATACGACATTAGCCGACAACATTAGAAACGAATCAGAGGTGCTTGGTTTTCAAGTCAAGAACATAAATTGCGTCAAATCGTGAGATCTAGATGGTGAATTTTCCCCATTCTATTTTTGAACCTGGAACCATCTACAAAAAATTAGAAAATATTCAATATTGAAACTCTATTTTATTGTAAAATTAAAGTGGAGGAACAATTACCTCAAAAAGATATAGCTCAATGCTACAAATGCCAAGAATTTAGATATACAGGGTTATATTGTTCAGCTAATTACAAGGGTTGTATAATCTATAAAACCCTTGACGTAAAAAGAAGACCAGAAACACTATTTAGATGTGTAAGCCTGAATAGGTCGTATGCATTAGTAGCCAGGACGGAAACAAGTACAATAATACCTCCGCATAGAACAGCAATCATAATAACAGCCACAGCAACAACAGGAGCAGAAATATCTACAACAACAGCAGCAACAGCAATATCCACAACTGCAGCAGCATCAATAACAGTAGCAACAGCAATATAAGCATAGTTTGTATATTCCTTTCCCATCCTTCTTTATATATTACTTTTATATTATGTTCACCCAGTTAACATACACTCTAATCGAAGAGATCCGAAAAAAAAACTAATACCTCTTTTGAATATGTTAATGTCTGTTGTATCCAATTAGGCGTCCATTGCTTAAAAATAAATGTCTTTATATATATCAAAATCCCTCTCAATCCTTCTTTAGAACACTAATGGATTGAACTCTCATCGAGAGAAATTAGACATACTACTCCACAATAAACGTAATCACTGAGCACTTATAACAGAGAAGCACTTTATCTCAAGATCGTACTTCACTATACGAGGCTACGATATATACAGAACAGATCATCCTTAAAATACTGCTTATGCTGGAACAGCACTCCAGAATGCGTAGTTATAAAAAGACTAAATCAACCACAATAAGAACTAACAACAGAAACTCAAAAATATCAAAGTGAACGATACAAAAAAGTATACAATCAATATTACAGATAATAATTCATTATGGATAGCAACAAAAGTAATTTTATCTTATAAAAGTACATCACATCTACTATGATAAAATAAATACCTGGGCAAAGTCGGACATAGAAAATACTGAGGTATTTGCAAAACACTGGATATGTACTTTTACTCCATATAAAAACATAGAAGATAAGACTAACTCTCAGAAAATTTTTGACGAACTCACAATTCCACTTTCTTTCAGTCCTGCTACCAAAAAATTGACCGCATCCGAAATTCAAAATCTAAGCTTCCCAATAAAAAAATGACAATAATTTATTGACTCCAAATAAGTAATAACTGAAGCGCTTACAATAATACAAACCATTCATTTGCAAGAGAAACATCCTAACGATCACATACCCATACACATATAATACAATTGTAAATAGATTGAAATTTCAAATTATAGCGAATTATCAATAACGGAAGACTCTTCGTGGATAAAAATGATTTCGAGCAGAAAACTGATATCCTAAGAAGATACATACGATAAGGAAAAATATCAATATATTCTTATTTAAATGACCGAGAATATAATTTAGTACAAAAGAAATTAATAGATTCAAATAAAAACACGGTGAAATTGTTAAAATGCAGCTATTTTGCAAGGGATACAGAATATGAAGAAGAATTGAGGAAACAAATTTTAATTTATCATAAGGTAGAATCGCATATTGAATGGTGAATAGCTTAGACATAAATGTGTTATAATTCTATTCGAAATTCAAATTAGTTCAAATTAGCTCATGTGTTTAAGTATTCAAAGAGAATTTTCAATTTATAATATTAAAAAGTGGCAGAGATAAATACAAATTGTCTAAAAATGAAAAAAGATAAATTTAAATTATAAATTTAAATTTCATAAAGTGGAGAAGTAGACAAACTTCTATATAATATTAAACAATACATATATATAATATATAATTATGCGCATGCCTGGACGACCAAGTACTACCGCTACGCAGCCAAAAAATGTTGTACCCTAAATCTGCAAGTGATTTCAGTACACCAGTAAAATGAGCTCGTAAAACTAGGAGATTATGTGCTGCTACTTGTTGCATATCGAACCTATCACCCACCCATTCACCTAAATTGACAGTTTGATGTGGTTTTAGGTCTGGTAGAATCATCGGTCCGTACTTCTTTCGAAATGAAGCTGGTAACACCGTTACTGTCAATGGAGAGCGGTATAGATCGATGATAACCAAGTTTTTATGGCCGAAATTGGAAGAAGTTGTTCTTAACAACATCTAGTTCCAACAAGACGGGGCTACGTGCCACACAGCACGTGCAACAACTGAATTATTGCGAGAAAAGTTTGGAGATTCGATTATTTCAAGAAATTGTGACATTGAATGGCCTCCAAGAAATTGTGATTTAACACCATTAGACAATTTCTTGTGGGGTTATTTGAAGTCATTGGTCTTTAGCAATAAACCAGACTCTCTTCAAGCTTTAAAAGTCAATATTGAACGTGCTTTTCATGACATACGACTTGATTTAGTGGAAAAAGTGCTCGAAAATTGGGTTCATCGAATTCGTTCCTGCAAAAGAAGTCGAGGAGGCTATTTGAATGACGTTTTATTCAGAACTTAATTGTATCGATTGTACTTTACATTAAATAAAAAACATTTGAATGTTTTCAAACAATTAGTGTGTTTTTTTTTTAAAGAAATCATATCACTCTTTTAGGATAACCCTATACAACTATGTTAGTTATTGGGTAGACTGAACTTCTACAAAATTAATTCACATACCAAAGATCTTCAATATCCAATTATATAATAGAGTTTTACCAAGAGGTTTAGCAGTAGGCTGGTGAAAAAAAATTTAAATGCCAGGGGCGAGTGATGTACGAATTGGATCATTCACAAGGAAACTAACTGGGGACTTTTCCCGCAAAGGATATGTGCCCCTCGCCAATTGTTTTTTTAGGTGAGGGTTAATATATTCTTTAGAGCTTCGAAAACATAATGATCATCCAATCACAATCCCTGAAGGGGTAGAAACTGGCCTGTTATGGGAATCCTGGTAAAATATTTAAGTAGTTCAACTTTAACAAACTTCGTACTACTCGAAATTGAACTGCTGGGCTGGGCCATATGACCGGAGGCCTTTCCACCATATAGCATACAGGTGGCTTGGTGATGTTGGTCAAACAAGCGAATGTGCATTGAATGCTGGTAGGAAGATACTTCCAATTTCTTTTTTGATGAGCAGACGTGAGTCAATACTTGGATATACATAAGCTAAAATAAACATAGTCGGGAGGGACAATTATTCGATTTTCAAGAGTGTATTTAAAATAATAATGGTATTATTTTAGAATAATGCGAATTTTGAAAATAAATTCGGTCGTAAAGAAATTGTTCACCAAGTGTGATAAAAAATTCAAAGTAATTGAAAAAAAATACTTATACATTTTTTTTTTAAATAAGGTAAACTATTTAAAAAAGTCTAAATAAATAAAGATAAGTTATATTCAAAGAAAAAAAATCTATATGAATATATATATATATATATATATACATATGTTAATGTATATAAGAGGAACTAACAGCCTGTATAATACTATTCATACTACCCATAGTAAATAGTGCACGTGGTCATATTAAATAGAACGAAGTTATTTAAACAGATATATGCATAATTTAGTTACTAAATTCGCAAAAATATCAAACTTGATAAAAAGATTAAAAGAATTGTACCACTACTACTACTCTTTGTCTTCAAGAAGATGATACTATTAAAAAAAGTACAAACATTACTTGTTATAAAATCAGAATTCATTTGACATGCTTGCAATTATATGCGATTTTTTCAACTAATTCCATGATAATATAGAAAAACCAAAAAGTTATCTGATTATTTAACTTGCAACTTTTGTGAAAAATTCCACTTTGCCTACACATTTTATAATCTTGCTTATATTATGCTCTTAATTTAGCTTGTGTTTGGTATATCTTATTGTAATTTTTTTTTTAAATTTTGGAAGATTAGAAAATTTATAATTTAATTCAACGATAGCAGATACCACGTAAATAGTATATACAACACACTACACTGATAGTTAGATTTTCTTTAACCTTGTTCATTATAATTTGTTAAATACCATTAACACAGCCATTTATGGTAATTTATTTGTTATGAAAATTATTATAACAATATTACTTATATATTATTTTCGTTACAAAAATAGATACCGCTCAATTCAAAGAATATAATTTGAATTAAAAGAATAGTTTTTGTTTAAAAAACGCGGTTTTTTTGTTAGAAAAAATTTGACCTTTTATTATGAAAAAAGTATTTTTTGTTAGTAAATAAAAAAAGAATTTTCTTCAAGACTATACTTTTTATATAAATGAAAAAATAATAAGTTATATAATTTTGTTACTATAATATAATTAAAAAAAAGGCGATAAACTATGCATGAATTTATATAATCGTATATATACAATTTCAAGTAATAAGAAAACAAAAGTATAAAGCAAAAATGAAAAGCAAACTAAATTTAAACAATTTCTATTAAATGTATTTCATATTAATAAATTCTATAATTTTAATTAATTTATGGTAATTATAATTGTATCTTCATAAAAATATTGTTTGCAACTACTCTTCTTTATCCAAGCTTTTCTCGGTTGACCCCATCAATGAGTTACAGGTTAGTAGAAAAGCTCTGAGTACAATTAGCATTAGATGTATTCCTGTTGAACCTCACGATGAATAATCACGAAGGCAGCCTGTATGACCATGACGTTGTATTAAGGTCTACATGACGAGGAGGCGAGAGGGTTCTTTTCTTTTTACTAAGGTGATATAAAATCAACTCTTTTTGTTTTGCCACATAAACAATAGATTAACAAATTATTTTTCCATTGTGCTTGTTAAAATTAAATAATTTTAATAATAGAGTCAAATCTCAACGAGGGATTTGAGATTTGACTCTATTATTAAAATTAATTAATTAAAAAAATAATAGATTCAAATCTCAACGAGAAATTTATCTGGAGATGTTTACAAATTATAAGATTGCAGCTGCGTAAGATCCTATACCACATGTAAGATAATAATAGAGAAAAGAAATGAAGCTCGACTATTTCCGGGATGTTAAAAGGTATAAATTTTAATCGATTTTTATTATTTTTTTTAATAACAGAGAATGTTAATTAATTAAAAAAAGTTTAGTATTCTCGAACAAAAATTAACAGACAAAGGAGACTAGTTCGATTTTTTATAAATAAGTGCAAGTCATTTTTGTGTATACATAATTTAATTTTTCTATATAACAATTTATAATTTAAATAAAAAAAATATTTTTTTTTTAGACCGTTTACCACCCAAACGCAAAAATGTTCGTCTAGCTGAAATGTTCATGCAGTATTTGTAAGTAAAACGTTTTTTTTTCAGTTCAAAACTGGTTTTTTTGTTTATATTTTAAGATTTTTAATAAATAAATAATAAAAATTTTCGAATTCTATAGAAAAAAAAAACAAAAAAAATATATTCAATAACAAAATATCACAAAATTAAAACTGCAATTCGATGTAAAAATGTTCGTCCAGCTTGTTTTCAGTACATAAATGTTCATCTATAATACAATTAATATATATTTTCACCACTTCCGAGCAAAAATTTACGGTATTTTTTGAACGCGATCAATTTATTTCACCACTGTGTTGCATCTCCTTTTTGTTTTAAAACTGCTCGTAGTCGCCTCGACATTGTCCTTGTAAGGTTTTGACACTCCCTTGGTGTAAAGTCACGCCAAATTTCCTTTAACCTGTTCTTTAGATTTTGTATTGTTGTTGGGGGTCTTTTTTTTAATTTTTTTTTAATTAAACCCCAAATGGACTCAGTCGGCGATAAGTCTGGGCTACTGGACGGCCATTCCTCTAACAGAGGAATGCTCCGAGCCTCAAGCCAGGCCTTCACTGTTTTTGCTGTATGGCATGGAGCTCCATCTTGTTGGAAAACATATTCTCCTTCCGGTGACTGAAGCGTTGGTAGAACCGGAAGGAGATCTTTTTCTAAAATTTTTTTATATTTTTCGGTATTAATAATGCCCTCCGCGAAATGCAAGTTGCCTACACCCCGTGCAGACATGCATCCCCACACCATTACCGACGCTGGAAATTTAACCGAACGCTTTAAGCAATCTGGCCTGAAAGCTTCGGTTTTCTTTCTAATGACTCGATTTAATGGAGCACCAACGTTCAATATAAATCGAGCTTCATCGCTCCATATGACAGAGTCCCATTGTCTTTGGGTCCAATTCAAATGATTTTTTGCCCATTTCAACCTATTTTTTTTTGCCTGGTGGTTAACAATGGCTTCTCCTTTGCCTACAGTCAAATTGTAACGTTTTGTACTGACGTTAACAACAAAATCATATTTAAATTTACCTTATAAAATTTTAAACCAATTTTTTTAATGAACGTTTACAGGTGTCTACCGAAACGTCTTTATTAATGACTTCCCTCAATTTTACCGTTATATTTGCGGGCGTTGTATGACGGTTTTGTGTAACAATTCTTTTTAAAGCCCGTAAATCACGATCATTACACATAGGGGGGCGGCCGGGATTCTTACGCGGAACCACGGATTTAGTTTTTTTATACACTGTTATTATTGATTGCACAGTACTACGTGGTAAATTCAATTTTTCTGCTATTTTATAAATTGAAGTACCTTTCTAAACTCTTTTATAATCAAATTTCTCACATCAACGCATACTGGTTTTCCTCTTGCCATTCTTAGCAACTGATTGATATCAAATGACTTTAATTATAATTTATCCATCAGAAATTAAATACCCAATTATAGATTAATAAAAGAATTAAAAAATACCGTAAATTTTTGCTCGGAAGTGGTGAAAATATATATTAATTGTATTATAGATGAACATTTATGCACTGAAAACCAGCTGGACGAACATTTTTACATCGAATTGCAGTTTTAATTTTGTGATATTTTGTTATTGAATATATTTTTTTTGTTTTTTTTTCTATAGAATTCGAAAATTTTTATTATTTACTTATTAAAAATCTTAAAATATAAACAAAAAAACCAGTTTTGAACTGAAAAAAAAAACGTTTTACTTACAAATACTGCATGAACATTTCAGCTAGACGAACATTTTTGCGTTTGGGAGGTATATGTGAATTTTTGTGGCTACATTATATTTAATATAAATGCCTGCCAACCTTCTGAGATAGACAAACCCCAAATCAAAACTTTAGAAAAAAACTCAACAAATCATACAGATTTGAATCAGTTTCGATTGTTAACCAGTACTATGTGTATGTTTGGGTAAATTTCAATTAACATTGCTTAGAGTACATATGCATATTTAATAGAAAAAGATCGTGGAATATATTAGATAAGCCACAATTGATGCCTCTAAGACTTCTTTTTGCCTCTTCCAAGAAAATGTAATAGTATTCATATGGTGGTGTTAGAAGGTCTATATTACAAACTGTTGCCGTTTAACCAAACTATAAATTTGGAGAGTTACTGACCTCCAATGGAAGAACTATGGTCATCATTTGAGATGAAGCTTCCAAAAATGTATTGAATTTCTGAAGAAACAACGTTTTTGTAGATTTATTATAAAGCTGCAAAGCATTGGGCAAAAAATCATAGAAAATAATACAAAATATGTTCATGAAAAAAAGCTATTGTTTAAATTTAGACAGAAATTACTTTTTCATTAACTTAATATTTAGTTTATTAGAAAATATTTATTTTCTAATAAACTAAATATTTATTGCAGTATAAAACTGCAATTCGATGTAAAAATGTTCGTCCAGCTTGTTTTCAGTACATAAATGTTCATCTATAATACAATTAATATATATTTTCACCAGTTCCGAGCAAAAATTTACGGTATTTTTTGAACGCGATCAATTTATTTCACCACTGTGTTGCATCTCCTTTTTGTTTTAAAACTGCTCGTAGTCGCCTCGACATTGTCCTTGTAAGGTTTTGACACTCCCTTGGTGTAAAGTCACGCCAAATTTCCTTTAACCTGTTCTTTAGATTTTGTATTGTTGTTGGGGGTCTTTTTTTTAATTTTTTTTTAATTAAACCCCAAATGGACTCAGTCGGCGATAAGTCTGGGCTACTGGACGGCCATTCCTCTAACAGAGGAATGCTCCGAGCCTCAAGCCAGGCCTTCACTGTTTTTGCTGTATGGCATGGAGCTCCATCTTGTTGGAAAACATATTCTCCTTCCGGTGACTGAAGCGTTGGTAGAACCGGAAGGAGATCTTTTTCTAAAATTTTTTTATATTTTTCGGTATTAATAATGCCCTCCGCGAAATGCAAGTTGCCTACACCCCGTGCAGACATGCATCCCCACACCATTACCGACGCTGGAAATTTAACCGAACGCTTTAAGCAATCTGGCCTGAAAGCTTCGGTTTTCTTTCTAATGACTCGATTTAATGGAGCACCAACGTTCAATATAAATCGAGCTTCATCGCTCCATATGACAGAGTCCCATTGTCTTTGGGTCCAATTCAAATGATTTTTTGCCCATTTCAACCTATTTTTTTTTGCCTGGTGGTTAACAATGGCTTCTCCTTTGCCTACAGTCAAATTGTAACGTTTTGTACTGACGTTAACAACAAAATCATATTTAAATTTACCTTATAAAATTTTAAACCAATTTTTTTAATGAACGTTTACAGGTGTCTACCGAAACGTCTTTATTAATGACTTCCCTCAATTTTACCGTTATATTTGCGGGCGTTGTATGACGGTTTTGTGTAACAATTCTTTTTAAAGCCCGTAAATCACGATCATTACACATAGGGGGGCGGCCGGGATTCTTACGCGGAACCACGGATTTAGTTTTTTTATACACTGTTATTATTGATTGCACAGTACTACGTGGTAAATTCAATTTTTCTGCTATTTTATAAATTGAAGTACCTTTCTAAACTCTTTTATAATCAAATTTCTCACATCAACGCATACTGGTTTTCCTCTTGCCATTCTTAGCAACTGATTGATATCAAATGACTTTAATTATAATTTATCCATCAGAAATTAAATACCCAATTATAGATTAATAAAAGAATTAAAAAATACCGTAAATTTTTGCTCGGAAGTGGTGAAAATATATATTAATTGTATTATAGATGAACATTTATGCACTGAAAACCAGCTGGACGAACATTTTTACATCGAATTGCAGTTTTAATTTTGTGATATTTTGTTATTGAATATATTTTTTTTGTTTTTTTTTCTATAGAATTCGAAAATTTTTATTATTTACTTATTAAAAATCTTAAAATATAAACAAAAAAACCAGTTTTGAACTGAAAAAAAAAACGTTTTACTTACAAATACTGCATGAACATTTCAGCTAGACGAACATTTTTGCGTTTGGGAGGTATATGTGAATTTTTGTGGCTACATTATATTTAATATAAATGCCTGCCAACCTTCTGAGATAGACAAACCCCAAATCAAAACTTTAGAAAAAAACTCAACAAATCATACAGATTTGAATCAGTTTCGATTGTTAACCAGTACTATGTGTATGTTTGGGTAAATTTCAATTAACATTGCTTAGAGTACATATGCATATTTAATAGAAAAAGATCGTGGAATATATTAGATAAGCCACAATTGATGCCTCTAAGACTTCTTTTTGCCTCTTCCAAGAAAATGTAATAGTATTCATATGGTGGTGTTAGAAGGTCTATATTACAAACTGTTGCCGTTTAACCAAACTATAAATTTGGAGAGTTACTGACCTCCAATGGAAGAACTATGGTCATCATTTGAGATGAAGCTTCCAAAAATGTATTGAATTTCTGAAGAAACAACGTTTTTGTAGATTTATTATAAAGCTGCAAAGCATTGGGCAAAAAATCATAGAAAATAATACAAAATATGTTCATGAAAAAAAGCTATTGTTTAAATTTAGACAGAAATTACTTTTTCATTAACTTAATATTTAGTTTATTAGAAAATATTTATTTTCTAATAAACTAAATATTTATTGCAGTATAAAACTGCAATTCGATGTAAAAATGTTCGTCCAGCTTGTTTTCAGTACATAAATGTTCATCTATAATACAATTAATATATATTTTCACCAGTTCCGAGCAAAAATTTACGGTATTTTTTGAACGCGATCAATTTATTTCACCACTGTGTTGCATCTCCTTTTTGTTTTAAAACTGCTCGTAGTCGCCTCGACATTGTCCTTGTAAGGTTTTGACACTCCCTTGGTGTAAAGTCACGCCAAATTTCCTTTAACCTGTTCTTTAGATTTTGTATTGTTGTTGGGGGTCTTTTTTTTAATTTTTTTTTAATTAAACCCCAAATGGACTCAGTCGGCGATAAGTCTGGGCTACTGGACGGCCATTCCTCTAACAGAGGAATGCTCCGAGCCTCAAGCCAGGCCTTCACTGCTTTTGCTGTATGGCATGGAGCTCCATCTTGTTGGAAAACATATTCTCCTTCCGGTGACTGAAGCGTTGGTAGAACCGGAAGGAGATCTTTTTCTAAAATTTTTTTATATTTTTCGGTATTAATAATGCCCTCCGCGAAATGCAAGTTGCCTACACCCCGTGCAGACATGCATCCCCACACCATTACCGACGCTGGAAATTTAACCGAACGCTTTAAGCAATCTGGCCTGAAAGCTTCGGTTTTCTTTCTAATGACTCGATTTAATGGAGCACCAACGTTCAATATAAATCGAGCTTCATCGCTCCATATGACAGAGTCCCATTGTCTTTGGGTCCAATTCAAATGATTTTTTGCCCATTTCAACCTATTTTTTTTTGCCTGGTGGTTAACAATGGCTTCTCCTTTGCCTACAGTCAAATTGTAACGTTTTGTACTGACGTTAACAACAAAATCATATTTAAATTTACCTTATAAAATTTTAAACCAATTTTTTTAATGAACGTTTACAGGTGTCTACCGAAACGTCTTTATTAATGACTTCCCTCAATTTTACCGTTATATTTGCGGGCGTTGTATGACGGTTTTGTGTAACAATTCTTTTTAAAGCCCGTAAATCACGATCATTACACATAGGGGGGCGGCCGGGATTCTTACGCGGAACCACGGATTTAGTTTTTTTATACACTGTTATTATTGATTGCACAGTACTACGTGGTAAATTCAATTTTTCTGCTATTTTATAAATTGAAGTACCTTTCTAAACTCTTTTATAATCAAATTTCTCACATCAACGCATACTGGTTTTCCTCTTGCCATTCTTAGCAACTGATTGATATCAAATGACTTTAATTATAATTTATCCATCAGAAATTAAATACCCAATTATAGATTAATAAAAGAATTAAAAAATACCGTAAATTTTTGCTCGGAAGTGGTGAAAATATATATTAATTGTATTATAGATGAACATTTATGCACTGAAAACCAGCTGGACGAACATTTTTACATCGAATTGCAGTTTTAATTTTGTGATATTTTGTTATTGAATATATTTTTTTTGTTTTTTTTTCTATAGAATTCGAAAATTTTTATTATTTACTTATTAAAAATCTTAAAATATAAACAAAAAAACCAGTTTTGAACTGAAAAAAAAAACGTTTTACTTACAAATACTGCATGAACATTTCAGCTAGACGAACATTTTTGCGTTTGGGAGGTATATGTGAATTTTTGTGGCTACATTATATTTAATATAAATGCCTGCCAACCTTCTGAGATAGACAAACCCCAAATCAAAACTTTAGAAAAAAACTCAACAAATCATACAGATTTGAATCAGTTTCGATTGTTAACCAGTACTATGTGTATGTTTGGGTAAATTTCAATTAACATTGCTTAGAGTACATATGCATATTTAATAGAAAAAGATCGTGGAATATATTAGATAAGCCACAATTGATGCCTCTAAGACTTCTTTTTGCCTCTTCCAAGAAAATGTAATAGTATTCATATGGTGGTGTTAGAAGGTCTATATTACAAACTGTTGCCGTTTAACCAAACTATAAATTTGGAGAGTTACTGACCTCCAATGGAAGAACTATGGTCATCATTTGAGATGAAGCTTCCAAAAATGTATTGAATTTCTGAAGAAACAACGTTTTTGTAGATTTATTATAAAGCTGCAAAGCATTGGGCAAAAAATCATAGAAAATAATACAAAATATGTTCATGAAAAAAAGCTATTGTTTAAATTTAGACAGAAATTACTTTTTCATTAACTTAATATTTAGTTTATTAGAAAATATTTATTATTTATTTGTTTTTTTACCATAGCTAATACTGTTATATAAAATATATACATTTATTTTTATGCATGTTTTTATATATAAGGATCCTTAAAGATGTGCTAGAGGCCACTTTGTAGCGTCACGACCGCGGCACTTTGTAAAAAACTTACAAATATTATTAATAAATGTTATAATTTTAAATAAAGTATTATTTGATCATACTCTGATTTAATAAAAATTATTAAAAAATGTTTATATAAAAAACTATACTTTGTTTTGACAACATAGTCAGAGCTTTCTTTATTAAGTAATAAACAGTAACTGTTTTTTGTAAAATTTTTGGTCATTTTCTAGACAATAAAAGCTTATCACCAAATCAAATGTTTATATACAATTGTGCAAACTATTTTTGTTAGTAATAATAAACTTGTAAGTAATTATCAATCCACTCCATCTTCACTACATGGAGATGTTAAGAAAAGTTTAATAAAGAGTGCTTATGTGTATACAAATGTTAACATAGGCACTCTTTATTAAACTTTCCTGAATATACTGTTTTCTAAATACAAATATAAATTATCGAAAATAATACATCATACTTATATGAGACTAATTTTACTGCTATGAGCAAACAAAGTACATAGGTAATTCTAATAGAATCTCAATTTAAAATATTTATCCTATTGAATTCCTAAATATACAAACAGTAGCATTAACTAAATGCTATGAAAAAATCTTACCAATTATATTAGCCTCGATATCGATTCATCAAGTGAATGTATCTAATAATATAAAAAGTAAAAGCCCCACTTAGTACAATTGAAAAATTAAAAAAAATCTATCTACAATAAAAGTACCTAAAATATCTTTTAGTTTGAGTCATTTTTGTAAATTATTCTGAACGCACCAAATTCGCTATAAAAGTTAACTATCAAGTTACAATTCGAATTCAAATAAACAGATTTCGTTGTATTTTTTTTTTGAAATTTAGTATTTTACTCTTTAATTAAAAAGTTTAATAATTACGAGTTTATTTTTAAATCCAAAATTTAAGTAAATGTGACTTAAACAATTTTTATTATATGTTAAGAAATTAAATATTTAATGCAATATTTAAGGAAGGAAAGTCATTATAAATATATATACATATATTGGAAAAAAATGTAAATTAATATTTATTAGAAATTACAATCTCTCTAAGCACTTTATTTTATTTAGAATAGTGCAACGATGAACAAAATTTTTGAAAATAATATTCTAAATAATTTTAGCTAGATAAAAAAATGAAACAACTAATTCTAAAATTACGTAGTTGTGGTAGGAGATATTAAACTATTTTGTGACATATTCAAATTTTTGATGCAAACTTTAGGATTGTGCTTTCTCCATATGTTCTCGTAATAACGTTGTTATCAACATGTACATGTATTGAAGGTATAAATATTATCTAAAATAGTTACAATAGGGGCTTATTCAAATAATAGCAGTATTTATGCAAATTAATTTTCGTTCAACAATTTACCTTATTAATTTATTATAAAATAATAGATATAAATGAGGATACTCTTGTAAAAAAAACTATGAGTATTATAATAATAAGGTTCTGAATAGTCGTACTATTATGTCCAGAATAATCGTATATTTAATACACATTATAATTATGGCATATATGCGACCAGCCATTGCGAAAAAAGAAACAGCCAAATAAAATTGAAGAGAGTTTTATTTTATCGGGTTTTTCAATAGCAACTTGACACTTTTAATTTCTTACTATTAACGCACCCTTAAACCAATCAGTGCGCTGTTACTAACAAAACACTCAGTAAATTAAACATTTTCATCATGCAAAGCCCCACGAACGAAGAACATTTACAAGTAATTTAAAATTGGGCTCTAGAGAAGTTTGGCGAAAATGACGACTTTCATCGCAAAATCATCTTCAGTGATGAAGCGGATTTTTAGTTACTTCGTCAGCAAATAAAACATGCGTTATTGGAGTGCCGCAAACCCTCATGTGCTTCATGAAACACCACTTCATCCACAAAAAGGTTTTCATGTTGGTGGCGTCATTGGGCCATTTTTCTTCGTTGATGAAAATGACCGTCACGTTACAGTCAATGGTGAACGCTACAGAGATATGTTGCAACGTTATTTATTCGATCAATTGCATGGGATGGACATCAGTGATATGTGGTTTCAATAAGATGGTGCTATATCTCATTCAGCGGGGAAACAATCGACTTATTGAAGTCCAAGTTCGGTGAACATGGTATATCGAGAAAAGGTCCTGTCCATTGGCCACCGAGATCTTGTGATTTAACAACTCTAGACTTTATTCTGTGGGACTACGTTAAATCGATGGTCTATGCCAATAAGCCGGCGATGTTAAGAGCCAACATCGAACGAGAAATAGCGGCCATTCCCGTCAAATTGTGTGGCCGAGTCATCGAAAATTGGCTTCAACGAATCGACCGCTGCAAGCGTGTCCGTGGTAGACATATGACCGAAATCGAGTTCCATACATAATTGCATTGATTGTATTTTAAGGTAATAATAAAAGTTTTGATATATCTTATATGGTTTGCGAGATATTTAAATGAAAATTTGTCAAGTTCTTATTCAAAAACCCCTTAGTTGAACAGGTAAATATTTTTTTCCACACGATTTATATATATTGCACCTATCATGGTTATCAGGGTAATTTTGTTTACAATTTATGTTTAAGTACATTTTATATTTGAATACTGCTTAAATTATATAGCAATAGTATGCCTTGATGTGTACTTACAATAACGATGCCAAGAATGTGGTTCCTAATTTTATTTAAGAATATACCCAATTATCGTATTTATATGAAAATATTCTTCTTATTTGGAAATAACCCAAAATTAACGAAAAATAGTGGAAGCTAACTTTGACTATAATAGATTTATATAGCATTAGTAACTAAACAGAAACAATAAAAGTAAAAATTAATATTAGAAAAGTGACTGCTCAAAAGACTCTAATCCAATCCTCGAATCCACCAATATTATTCCTAGTCACCAGGATTATTTCACCTTCCCTGAATGTAAAAAATATTATCCAGATGTGTTTCTAAATATAACACATGTATTTAACACTGTATATCCTCCTCATTTAATACCTCATTATAAAGTTTTATATATTGCAACGTCACTTTCAAATTATGGAAAATCTCCAATATTCCGATATACCTCAAATTAACAATGGTGTTCCTTAAGATAGCTTTATTGCTCTCACTCTTCATAATATCTTTATATATCATAACCATCAATAATATCCTTTCAACCCTATATGCTGATGATACATATATCGTTACTTTCCACAAAAAAAACCTTAAAAATGAATGTCGAACTCTACAAAATTAAATTTTTATCCTCGAAAGTGGTTTACCAATTGGAGGGTGAGAATCGATAAATGAAAAAGCTTTTATGTTAACTTTAATCGCTTACTTAGACAAACTCTTTCTTTAAATTTTAATACCAGCTCAAATCCATAAAATACAAAAGTCCGACACAAATCCATAACATATCCGAAACTAAAGATACTTGAACTCAAAAGATCTTACCGTCAATTACTTAGACTACTCAACAATAGATCTTAACTCTCATAAATCCTCTTATATAAGACAGTAACAAAACCTATTTGAACCTACGGACTTGAACTTTGGGATTAAAATCCTAAAATTAAAATATCCCATTTGTTTGTGAATTATGTGTTTCACGTTACATAAAATTTTATACTTGTCTATATTCCCATAATAATCCCATTGTACGTTAACTCTCATCTACTACTTTCCCAAAAATACATCCTCGGGGAAGACTATAGAACCGAGGTTTTTTGAAATATTGAAATATTTAAATAAGACTTGCGAAGAAGAATTGTACTGACGTGTTCATACTCCTTATTGTTATGTTAAAGTTTTCTAAAAATATTATTAAAAAATCTACTTCTTACGATTATTGAAGTTGTAAAACAAAAATAAAACACTAGAAAAAACATTCGCATCATCTTCTTACTGTTTCAAACTTATTGAATTGAACCAAGAATTTAATTTTACTTCCAGTAAATTACAACACCAAATTTAAGCAAAGTAATTAGTTTTTCGTATTTTAATTTTAAATATTGATAGTCCATTGTTATGATTTGAAAAAAATACTTAGTGTATTGTTTTGGATGTTGGATAGGACGAAGGAGGTATTAAAATTGGAATAAAAATTTTATGAACGTTAACTTCCATGGAAGAAGTATGGTCAATCCGCTTTTCTATTATTTTTTCTCCTTTTCTGCCTCTTGGCTTAGAGATTTGGCAACAGATAGATTATCAGAAACTTGGAAAGGCGCACCAATTTACTCGCTCTTCCAGCAGCCCTTTGATTTTAACATGCACAATATTTACCTCCACAAGTATGGGTAAATGTTAACTTCTTTCAAGGAAGCCATGCATAAATAAATAGAAACCAAAATTTTGTATAGGAATGAAAGTTAAGAACTCAGGTAGTACTAGTGGTTGAGAAGAAGATCGGTAAACTATCATTTAGGAGAGTGCAGCTCAAATTGGTAGAGTTGAACCATTCCTCGAAGATTTTTCCGCGCCAAGACGTTATTGGAGATCTCCAAGTATGACTGTGGGCATTAAAATCTCTAAGTATGATGGTATTTTCGGGTAATTAGAAAATTAGAAGTTGCCAACTTACTGATGAAAAAGGCAGGCTGTGCTGAATGTATATGATAATTTGTCCTATTTTTATTATAACTTTTTATAAATTACAAATATAATATTATAAATTATTTGATTTTGACGCAAAGCGCGGTAGTAGTTCAATAATTTGTAACTTGATTCGATATATCTAATTTGAAAATATCGTTGAGATGGAGGTTCATGCTTCCAGCATGTAGCGAAAATGTTTGACGCTTTGGTATGCGGCTAATAGCTCTTGATAGTGCTGTATTATCGTTACATGTCTGTGAGTCGTTTCGAATAGAAACCAAGTGGCTGCATTTCACTGTTGACGATTTGGAACAATACGTGACTTTCATTGGTTTTTGATTCATTACCGATAATGGGCGTGTTTTATCGATTAATTGACGAAGGCAAATGGACCATTATTATTTATTGTTGAAATTCATTCGATAGTTGCTTGAGTTAATCCGACTTGAGTCGATAATAGTGTTCAAAATGTGTGAGGAAATCGGCTCCAATGATTGATCGTGTGACATTTGCGATAATAAATGGCCACTCAAATTTTTGACGGAGACCCAATTGAGCGAAATGTTGCGTAATCCATACGTTTCAATTGGTGTTCCATTGGCTGCAAATAATTTTATTTGTCGTTTGAGCGATCCATTGTAATGTCGTTTTTCTTTTCATTTAGTAAAATAATTGAAATATCAAATCCAGTATTAATTAAAAATCTCATTTTTGTGTATTGATTCGTAATGAAAAGGGGGCTAGCATTTTGTTACGAACTTCGTCTGCCGCTTCAGATGAAGGCGAAATTATTAAGGCGACCAGCTTTCGTCTGATCGACCATCTTCGTCCGTGATGTTCCTGAATTTTCGACCATCGACCATCTTCGTCTGTGATGTTCCTGAATTTTGTTCGTCCAAGAAATATTCGAAGGACTGGTCGATTTCGTTGATGTGACTTCAAACACAATATTGGTTGTTCGGGTGCCTAACCAAGGCGGAATGTTTCCATGACCGAGTCGGCGAGTTCGGCGGGTTGGCTTAGCGGTGATGTGACAGCAGCAAGGAATGCTTGTATTTAATTGTTATGTGTTGCCTTCGATGAGTCGCAATTCGTTTAGTAAATACGACGGCTTTTTATGCCCTAATTACAGTCCGAACACCAATTGCTGAATTCTCCGCTATTCACTTTCAGTGAAATTATAAATAACGGCATTCTTGATCGTTTGGTATTTCGTTGCCGGTGGGTGTGTAGAGTTGCGTACTATTTCATATATTTCTTGTAACAAATTGGTGTCCAATGCTGGGATGATATTGCTAAATCAAATGTTGTCACTCGTAATTCGATTTACAGTCTAATTAATGAACCATAGTGTAATGTTGTGACACGCGATAAGTGGCCATGAGTAGCGCACTACATTATTTGCATGAATTTTGTCATACACATATGGGCTATCACCGGTAGGGAAGGTGGACAATATGATGGAGAATTTTCAGTTTCAGCCATTTTATTTTGCTTATATGGTGATTATTGATAATACTTACTGATTTTTGATCGTTGTGTTGTAACTTGAACGTTATTCAGTTCTTCGTTCATCATCGGGGTCACCAATTATAGGATAATTTGTCCTGCTTATTTTGTTATCACTTTTTATAAATTACACTGAATTACAAACATAATATTGTAAATTATTTGGCTTTGAT
Organism: Atherix ibis; assembly: GCA_958298945.1. NCBI lineage: Eukaryota > Metazoa > Arthropoda > Insecta > Diptera > Athericidae > Atherix > Atherix ibis. Next base: position 64,204,991 of record OY282606.1, on the reverse strand, counting down.
GAAAGCGCGGTAGCGTTTAAATAATTTTTTTTTGATTCGATTTATCTAATTTGAAAATTTCGTTTGCTCGATAACTATCATACCAAACATTTACCAAAATGTTTCCTTCTATTCAGTTTATAACCTCATAGCCTATTCTGAACTTGTTATTAAATTTACCATATATATATTTACAATGTGTACTTTTGGAAAGGTGTTAACGGAAATGACTATTATCAAAAAACTGGTAGAAACATGGATCTATGAGTAGAATATGAAGAAGTGTGTGAAGAATTTTGTTAAAAATAAACATTTGTATATCTGGTACAGGGGTTTATTGTAGGAATTGGGTCATTTGGTTTCTTGCAGCACAACCATTTTTGGTGAATACTGATTTATCAGGATGCTCAGACCTTGGAGGTTATCAACGAACCCGCAGATATTCTACTGCAAAATGGAAGATCTAACGTTGTTCATTACACCATTGCTATAGCTACCCACCATAGTAATAAATAAAGGAAGCTAAATACTAGAACAGTAAACTGCCCAAATTTGTGAACAATTGCGGATTTGCCAAACAACTGATTGTAATTTGGTGAACAATTGCGGATTTACCAAAATGCAAACTATTTCTTGTTCATCAGTTTGCAGACTCGTACTCTTATAAAAACAATAGTAATGTTATTTTTTAGAGCTTGTGTCTGATTTTTAAGACTTCATTTTTTGGGCTATATTCAAATCGTATTGTGTTATTTTAAATTCATATCCTTTATCGTATTAATTAATGTGACAACTTATTCGGTGGTGCATCAGAGTAAATGAAAAGTGTATAGGGATTTAAATTTGGGAATTTTGACGGTGTGGTAATATATTTACCTGAAGAAAACAATTTTCTGTATTTACAATCGGCTTTTCGACAATTGGCGTTGGAGATTACAATGGTTTATTATTAGGGGTGTTTTTTAGATGTAGAAGGAATGGGATGGTGGCGATGGTGATGTCAACGGAGAAGAGGTTGGTGACAATGATGTGGATTCTTGTGCATGGACGGGATAAGATGACGCACAGATCGTTTTTGCAAGAGACGTGTTGGATTGTAATGTGCAGTCACAGAGTTTGATTGCTTATATACTCGTATATTATTATTGCTGTAGACATATGTTTTTATCATAACCTTAAGAATATGTTTTTTCTCCTTGTTTGACGGGCAGCAACGGTCCTTTGAGGATTGTGTATTTAGTTTGCAGTTCACGCAAAAAATATATAAGCACGGCTGTTCTGAGTGAGGTACGAGTCCACATCTGGTCTTTACCTCCAAAGCTTTACCATCCTTTGTGTATTGCCCTTTACTTTGCAGTGGCGACATTTCATAGGATTGGGAGAGTAGATTTTGACTGCGAATCAGTGAAAATAAAATATTCCACAGAATCGGGCGATTTTTTTCCTGTTTGGTTTTTCATATTTTTAGTGTTGACAGATCACGCGTGTTGCTGACGAATTATTTAATTTTATTATCAAAATTCATGCTCTGTAGTAAATGTGTTTCGCGTACTTTGGCCATTTTATGGTCATCATAATGACAAAATTTTGCAGTAATTTTACGCTATTGGACATCAAACCACCAACCAAATTTATTCATGAATATCTATGTTGTCCCCATCAAAATAATCCCCACCAGATATTATATACTTGTGCCAACGTTTTTTCCAATCCTCGAAGCACTTCAAAAAATCATTTTTTGTGATCTTATTCAGCTTCTCCTTCGATGACGTTTTTATCTCCTCAATGGTAGCGTAGCGTCGTCGTTTCATGGCCTCTTCAGTTTCGGGAATAAGAAAAAGTCATAGTGGGCCAGATCTGGGGAATTCGGTGGCTCCGGCATTATTAGTGTGTTGTTTTTTGGCCAAATTTTCGCGCACAAGCAACGATGCGTAAGCAGGGGTGCCAATTTTTGTTCTGCCACAAATTTGGGCAGTTCTGGCAGATTGCTTCGCGCATAAATTCTGGCGTTTCTGGCGTATTTCTTCGCGCAACTTGCGCATAACTTGCATGTAATATTCCTTATTGACCATTCTACCCTGTGGCAAGAAGTCAAAACCAAAAATCGAAGAAGCTCGGGCGTCCGGCACGTTTTTCGTCGTTCACATCTTCTCGGCCCTCTAAAAACATTTTGTACCACCGATAAACGTTGCTTCGGTCTAAGGTAGCTTCATCATATGCCACAGTTAACATTCGGAATGCGTCCGCGCAATTAATTTTGTTTTCATACAAAATTTGATAGAGATTCTTTGATCCATTTTTTGGAATGGGCATAAATCGAAGACGAGCCAAAACACGTGCAAGCAAAGCAGCTGTCAAAAATTAACCGAATATTCAAAATGGCCGAACTTGTCGGTATAAGTGAGAGACTTGAGTACCAACATAACGCCATAAAAAAATCGGAAATCGAATATACGTAACCCGCGGAAATACAAAATTCGCGATACTTTTTGAATAGACCTCGTACTCGAAAAAGTGGTTGAAAAATTTACCTCTTGCATGAATACCTTAAAATGTAGTCGTGGCCAATATTTATATGAAATAATCGTTAAAAGGGAAATGGTAAGCATTGATTTATTGATTAAAATAAAAATTTCATAAATTTTTGCAACTTTTCTGTTTTTTTGGAAATTTGGAAACCAAACACCTAAAAACCCATCCGTTATTTATCGTTATATTTATGGACAACTATACCTACAAAATATCGAATGCCATGGCGCATAAGAAGAATTTTTCTTGGCTCTACTAGATTATATTCTGCTAAGTTGCTGATGATTTCCTTTTCAGAAGTGTCAGAAGTGATGTACGAACATTTCACGAGATCGGACGTAGATCAGTTCTGAAGTAATTTGTTTTTATTAATTTAAGTAAATAATAGTGAATAATAAACTTTCAAATTAAAACTCTGAATAAACTATTGTAAATTACTGTGAACACACAAAAAAAAACTCAAAGTTAGACAATTAATTAATGTGAATAAAAAAAAAATAAGAATCAAATTAAAAAGTGTCAGTTATAGTTTTAAAAAAACTGAGGTCACTGACCAAACACGGAATGTCAACGATAACCGATGAATTTTTGGACGTCCAAAAACAACAAAGAGAGACGTAACCACTATCAGTTCGCCTGGCTCATCGCCGAAGGCCAAAAACCAAAAGAAGGGAACGTACGTGCCAGCATCGGTGCCAACAGAAAATGGTTCCGGCAATAGATATGCTCTGTTGTCCGAAACTTCAACAAGTGCGGGAATTCCAAACTCGTATACACAAGCGAATACCGACAATGCTTATAAGCCACCACCCATCTTCGTCACTAATGTCACGAATTTTGCTAACTTAGGTCGTACCATTGCCAAACGCATCGGTACTGACCAATTCGTGTGCAAGTCTAATGCGAAAGGACTTGCAATACAAGCCAAGTCTGGTGGTGCTTATAGAAGCATTGTTCAACTTCTAGAGGAAACAAAGCAAACGTTTCACACCTTTCAATCAAAGCAGAAAAGGCCTATAAAGTTGTAATGCGTAATCTGCATCACACCGCATGCGTTGATGATATAAAAAGTGAGCTAGAAATACTAGGACATAACGTCACTAGTATTTCCAGTGTGTGAATTTTTATCCTTCCTACACGCACTTGGAGCCTCGTTCCTGGCGGGTGGTGATTACAATGCTAAGCACCCTCAATGGGGTTGCCGCGTTGCTAACCCTCGAGGAAAGATTCTTCAAGAAGCACTATCCCATACATCATATCAAATAACCTCCCCTCCAAATCCAACATACTGGCCAACATCTGTTTCAAAACGACCTGATATCCTCGATTACTTCATTAGCACTCCTTCAATTACCATGAATTCTAGTATTGAAACTCTTTCCGATTTAAACTCTGATCATAGTCCTGTTCTCCTTACCCATATTTCTAAGCCAATCTTAAAGACTCTTCATCCTAGGCTGATAAATGGCAAAATTGACTGGAACAGATTTAGATACAAATTAGACCAACAGATTGACTTAAAACGAACGTTAAAAACAGCAAATGACATTAATGATGCTGTAAATGACCTCACTATATATATACAACATGCAGTCACAACCGCTCATATCTCTAACAATACTGCACAACCACAACAACAAAATTTAACAACTACAATACGGACTTTAATTAACGAAAAAAGAAAAATGAGAATGAAGTGGCAACGCATACGAATGCCTAGCTACAAACAGGAACTTAACCGACTACAACGTGAACTAAAAATGGAAATTAGTAAGCACTATAATGAACGACATGAAACTTATACAAAATCGCTTAGTGACAATATGTCTTTATGGGAAGCCACTAGACGAATACTCTCGTACAAAAAAACATCACACCCACTGAAACAAAATGACGGTAACTGGGCAAAAACAGACAAAGAAAAAGCCGAAGTATTTGCTAAACATTTGGTAAATACTTTTGCTCCACATGATGATATAGAAGACAAATCACATACTAACAAAATCATCGAAGAACTAATGTTCCCACTCCCTATGAGTCTTCCTCCCAAAATTTTAAGCCCTCGGAAATTAAATCTACAATTCTGCGCCTTCCCAATAAAAAAGCTCCTGGTTATGATCTAATAACAGCTCCTATTCTGAAGCAAATTTCCCGAAAAGGTTTAGTTTTAATCACATATATTTTTAATAGTATACTGCGTACAACCTATTTTCCCTTACTGTGGAAATATTCTGTCATTAAAATGATTCCTAAACCAAATAAATCCATTAATTTTCCTTCCTCCTATAGACCTATCAGCCTCTTACCAATTCTTGGTAAGATATTCGAAAACCTGCTATTAAAACGACTCTACCCTGTCTTAGTTAACGAAAAAATTATTCCTAATCACCAATTTGGCTTCCGATCTGAACACTCCACTATCCAGCAATGCCATCGCATTGTTGACCATATTGCATCCTCTCTTGAGAGGAAAGAGTATTGCCCAGGAGTATTTCTAGATATCTCCCAAGCTTTTGATCGTGTGTGGCATCCTGGACTCTTTTGGAAACTCAAGAGCTTTCTTCCTTCAACATACTACCTTATCATAAATTCATATCTCTCCCAACGACATTTCCAAGTTGCAATCAACTCAGAATCGTCGGAAATATATCCTATTCTCGCCGGAGTACCACAAGGCAGTATCCTTGGTCCCATCTTATATAATATTTATACGCATGACATCCCAGCTTATCCTAATACTATCATTGCTACTTATGCAGATGATACGGCCATACTTGCTACCCATAAAAATCCTGACATAGCTTCCCACAATTTACAATCCCATATCCACAACCTTCAATCTTGGTTTAAGATATGGAGAGTGAAGGTAAATGAACAGAAGGGTGCTCACATTACTTTCACACTTTATCAAGGTAAACCTACCCCTTTATCCCTTAATAGCAACATGATACCGCAATATGATAAAGTGCGTTATTTGGGACTTTTCCTGGACAAGAGACTAACATGAAACCCACATACTAGATTAAAAAGAGCTGAAGCTAACAGACGTTACCTACAACTTCTTAGACTACTGGACAAACGCTCGAAACTAACAATTAAAAGTAAACTTCTAATCTACAATACAATTATAAAACCAATTTGGACATATGGAATTGAACTTTGGGGTTCAACGAAACGTTCCAATTCCTATCGCATCCAGGCCTCACAATCCAAGATCCTCCGTAAAATTGTTGATGCCCCCTTTTATGTTCGTAACACTGTAATACATCGTGACCTAAATGTTCCATTTGTTCATAACCTGTGCATTTCCCGCTATCAAAAACTTCATTTCCGTCTATCCTATCATCATAATCCACTTGTGAGAGAATTGTCTTGTACAGCCCTCCCCGGAAACACTCATCGGAGACTTAAGAGACAATGGCCTAGAGAAGTGTTAGCAAGCTACTTACAAAAAATTGTGACGTCGATTTTTGCTTTGGTTTGATAAAATAATTGATACATCTTGACTTACTTAGGGAGGTGTGACGAGAAAAGATTAATTTTGGGCCATCCACATCAATCGATTTAGCATTTATAAATTTATCAACATTTATATAATTCTTGATTTCGTAGTTAATAATAGATCACTATTACGGTAATCGTTTAATTTTATAACATCACTGCTGATATTTTTGCACTCAGAATAGTGTTAAACGGGCACAGCTGGTTTGCTTTAAATTTCGATGTAGTAGATATATGAGAAAGTGGTGATGATTGAAAACTTTGGTTGGGAAGGAGAGAAAGTTAATTATTTTATTGAGTACGGAAAGGTTCTGATTTATTTGCTTGTGGTTGTTTCTTGTGATTGTTATTTGTTTTTATTTTATTGTGATATTGTTGGATTGATGTAGTTTGGATGTTTTCGTAGACTTCGAAAATAGGAGAGGAAACACCTAAATCCGGTGACGGAGGAGCACGGATCACTGATTTTAACTCAATATTTTTATATTTGGTACTGATCACTGGTTTTAATTTCACACGCGGGAGAAATACTATAAATAAAGCCTAATAATATTGTATAATACTATAGTGAGAAAATCAAAAAAAATTTAGGATAATGAAAAAATAAAGTTATTTTTTTTAGTAAATTTAAAATAAAGTATATCTTGTTTTTTTTGTAAATAAAATTGATATTTATAACAACATACAGTTTGTAATAAACAGCTTTATTAAGAAAAGATACAAAGCCATAACAGTCATGTTGGGGAAAACAACCGTCGATGTCTCCTCAGAAACGGAATGAAGACGTTTAAGTATTGTTTTTTTTTATAATTTTTACGCTTATAAGTCTATATGGGGTAGGAAGGTTCTTGGGTTTATTCAGTTTTGGAATCATTTTTATTATTGAAAACTTCCAATGTGTGAAGGATACTATTTTAAATATTTGGGATATTTTTTGGGATATTTGTTTAAATAAAAGTTTTTGGGAATATTTTGAAAGTTATAAGATTATGTAACCTGGGAGGTTTTTGTATGGTTTAAAAGTTTTGCTAAATATTTTCCAAAAGTGTCGGCCCTTTTTTGTCTGTTTTGCCCATATTCGCTTCTATTACGTAGCTTTTTTGTATTTAAATATTCGTCTGATAGTTGCCCAATTTAACTTATTAGTTTTCAATAATTTGGTATATTCAGTAAATCGTTGTTGCAGTTAATATTGAAATGGCAGTACTTAACCAAACATTATAGTCAAAGATTACTGTCCAAACATTATAGTCAAAGACGGGTTAAACGATCTGTCGACAGAAAACAATTTGTGTACCTTGTGTTGTAAATAAACATAGGAAGTTTACTATTTTGTGTTAGATAGAGTGAAAATTTGTACAAATTGGAAAAACTCCTCTCTATATGCATTTCTCCGCCCTATGCACATTCCTTCGCTGGTTGTTCTTTATTTTCCTGCTACTTGCACTATACCGTAACATCGAATATATAGCAGTCTATAACTGAGAGCTTATCTTAGCTGCCATTATATTCTATCATAAGGGCATAACACCTATGACATTTGTACTCGTAGTTCTCACCCTCTTTGTCATATTCAAGCTTAGTCGTGTTCGAGTTTACGCAGAAATAGCTGCTTTTATGTTTGTTATTTTATTGTGTATTTACAACCTAAACTTGTAAAAATTTACAATTTTTTTGCTAAACGAGATAGCGCTATTTACAACCGCAATATGGTATCCGTTCTAATCCAGAATTTAATTTCCAGTGGATCAAATTTAATTTCAATGGGCAATCCATTCATTATTACTTTATTTATAGAATACACATTTTGGATAGTAGTTCTATCAAAAATGAATTAGATGTTCTATCCTTTTATCCACGCACTGAAATCGTTATTACGGGCAATTTTATTATATAAAATTAAAAATCTTAAGTGAGTCGAACAACTTGATCCAGCTTGGTGACAGATTTTTGTTAAGTCAAACAACTTAACCCAGATTGTAACTGAGCCGACATGAATCCTTGACATTAACAGTCATAACAGCAATACATTGGACTTGTTTCTTACATTCGGCCCCCATAAATATACCATCAATATAACTTCGCCTCTAGATATGTCAGATCACTGTGTCATATCAGCTAATTTTTCGAACAAAAACCCCGCAATTTCATGATGAAACTCCAGTTGTCAGCTCAAAAGACAAAGCAAATTTATTCACGGATCACTTTGCCGTATCTTTCTCTTTTTCATATTGTGCCTTAATACCGCTTATATTGGAGCGCGTTGAATTTTCTATTGGCAAATCATTTTTAGACTTGTACGATTGGAAGAGTCCTTAGAGTTTTCTATATACATAAATCCGCTGGTCTAAATGGTATATTTTCCATAGTTCTGAAAAAATGTTCTTCGCGAGTCCTCTTCTCCCTCCAATTACCAACTCATTGTATGAAAGAGAAATGATTACAGTTGGAGGTACAAAATGAAAATGCTGCTGATTGAAAAGAGTGTTTGAAGCGCAATTACAGAAAATCCACCAACAGCGGTTACAAATAAGTGGAAAACAGAAGACGAAAAGGCACGTACCATAATTGCGTTGAACATAGAGGACGATTAGATTTAACACATTAGAACTTGTGATTCAGCAAAAATTTAATGAAATAAGCTTAAAGATATCATGGAAAAGATACGCTAGACAACAGATAGAACATCTTGTGATAGCTAATGACCACGCAATTGGAGGAAGGCGGGATGTCGAAACTCATTTAACCAAAATGACGAATTTGTTTCAAACATATTTCACTTTTGGTGGCGATTTAATGCCGGACATGATTTCTTGTGTCACGATTCTCATTTTGCTACCAGAAATCTACGACGTATTGGTTATGACATTGGAAAATCATGTCAATGAAATTACATAGAGTATTGTTTGTTCCACTATCGTTACTGAATATCAAAAACGCATTGAAAAAAGTCGTAAAAATTAAACATAAGTCCTATTTAGAATTAATTAATCAGCCAGGGTTGGGTCATCAAGTGAAACATTTAATACGGATACACAATATGTCATTTCTGCAACCGCTAGGGATACTGAAAAAATGATTGTCGTAAGTTTATTGTGCATAAAGAGAAGAAGCGGAAGTAAATTCGACTGAAACTAGTGGTGATAGTCAATATTTATTCGCAACAATAGTAACAAAGAAGGATAGTTAGCTGGTTGATAGTGGAGTAACTAGTCACATGGTGAATTAGCGTGAAATTCTCATAAACATGAAGAAACATTTCGAAAGTGTCTACGTGGCAAATGATGATAAGGTAACTGCGGTTGGAAAAGGAAGAGTCAACATAAAATTTGTCAAGAAATCTGGTGATGAACAGCAGTTACGACTAAAACCGTATTGTTTGTACAGAATATTCAAAAAAATTCTTGCGGTGAGACGTTTTACCAAAATTCGAATATAACGAATGCAATATTGTTCGCACAAATGATAGACTGTACGTTGCAATTGAAGACACTAAATATGTTATGTACAATTAAAAATTCGAATCATAAATCAATCGAATATTGCATTTATAAATAGCATGATATTCCCGCTAATAGACATATTCGGGTAGTGAATTTATTATCATTAGTGATCTCATCGACGGTATTCATTTCGACGAATGTAGCGAAGAATATAAGAATATTTTGAACTGTAAAGTTAATCACGCAAAGGAAAAGTTGGAGTTGATTCATTCAGATATCTGCGGTCCAATATAGACAATGATACCATCAGAAAAATGTGCTTCTCAAGAAAAAGCCGGAAGTTTTCGAAAAATTTAAGAAATTTGTAGAACTTTTCACAGTTCAATCGTAAACCGAAAATGATTCGCATAGATAGAGAAGTAAAGTACATGAAGGTTAATTACATTAAGTTTTTGGATCAAGAAGGCACTGAATGCGAATAAACGGTGCCATATACATATACTCCATAGCATAATGGTATTGGTGAACGTTAAATTTGAACTGCCATTGAGATGGATAGGTGCATGATATTGGAGCCAAAGCTTGAGAATAAGTTTTGGAGTTATTACGCTTTCGGCTGAGAAAATAATGAACAGCCTCCGATTAACATTCACGGTAACACAACGTCGTTACATTAAGGAATTGAAAAAAGGTCCCACTATAATCTACGAGAACAAGCAACAATAAAGAAAACAAAATGCGTACGCCATTTGACTGAGGTGTGATTATAAATATACAAGTATAATTATACCAAGTGATTACAATATAATTATACCGAAAAGGGATGGACCATATAAAATAAGCAGCGTAACTTTCAAAAAGCTACCAGCTTTTTTGCCGAATATGCCTGAAGCCTGGTTTCTGCAGGTTGAGCAATTATTTGCACTTAATCGTGTGACAAGCGATGAATATAAGTACCGTCACGTTATATGCATCCTAACTAAAGAATTTATCTGCAACATAATCGATATAAATAAAAATTTGATGGAGGAAAATAAATACGAGATGCTCTAAAAAGCACTTATTTCACGCCACACAATTAATGAGAAAAGAAGATTGGATCAGCTAATCCATGATATATAAAAGAGTAATAGAAGAAGCTCTTCCTTTTTTACCGCAATATAAAAGTTCTAATAGTAAAATCTATCCCGTTTAAAGAAACTCTGGACAAGGAGATTATCTGAAGTGGTTAGAATTGCAATCACCACCTCGGATAAATAAAATATTTCAGTAATCTTCGACATGGCAGACAGAATATGGGAGGTTTGTACTCACTAACAATTGTCAGCTACAAAGATGAATTACAACTCTGAAATTTTATATAACGAATAGATTAGTACTTTAGCTGAATTAGCGGCAGAAATTAACATTTGAAACAAGAAATTATTAAATATGCATGAACAATACAATAATATTTCAGGAATGTACTCACATGATATAATACTAATTCTAAATCTAGGTGTTCTTCTCTTTCACATTCTTACGAATCACCATAGAAATAGAGGCAAATATATTAAATGTATTCCGCCTTATAATACCAATATTATTATGACAAACATTGGTAATCTTGGTAATAGTAGTTTATTTATTTTTCCCTCTATTACAAAATATAATTTTTTAAATTATACTGCTGCGTGTATTTCGATAATTCCTCAAAAATTTTAATATAATAACTATAAATAGCACGCCTATTCTAACTTAAGGTTCCGCTATCTCTTAGCAGAGACTTCCATTTTTTGTTTACTATTGGAGATATTGATAAACCAATAATTGTTTTTAGAAAGATTTTTAGCAAAATTCGGTATAATAATGAATTTTAAATATAAAAGAGTAATATATTTACTTGGAAGCTTTGTGAGCGAACCCACGTAGAATTAACCCCTAGTATCTAAATAATTCAACTTCAAACAAATTTGTTATTCTTTTATGAGAATTTCCAGAAATTACAACAACTTCTAATGGCACATCTAAAATTAAACACAAAGTAGCACATCGCATATATGCTAACGATCCATTACCTTTCTATTCTTCATGCACAATATATCCAAATAACCAGCATCATCTCTACTTTATATGGTTTTTAAACTGCATGGAAACTAACTTTCATGTACAGATTATTGCCGCCTTAATAATATTACAGTTACGGGTCGATACCCACTTCGTCTTATTCAATACCCTACAACTTTTTATGTGTAAGTTAAAATAACATCCTTGTAGGTGTAAGTAATTTTAACTTACACCTAAAAGATTGTAGGAATACGGTCTTCATATCAAGACCAGTGACTGTATATTTGGCGTTTCTAAACTTGATTTCCTCGGTCATAAAGTTTTAGAAAAAAGAGTTATTTCTTTACAAAGCAGAGTGATAGTAATATTAAATTACTCAATACTACATTGTACAATGTTACTATAACGATTTATTGGTATGATTAACTATTAACATCATTATAGATGTTTTACTATATTATAAGCGATGGTAATAGCACTATATTTAAATCTGAGAAAAATCTAAGGCAAATTAGACATTTTAATTTTATTTGCTAGTTTACAACTAACGTCCAATATATTCCTAGTAGATGCTCTATCACATATATTTGACACCAATATTTATTTTCTTAGTACGCAAACCAATTTAAATTTTGATCCACAGGAATTTGCTATGTTGTAGCTAGAGGATGCGGAGATTCAATCAATTATTGAAAATAACTACAAGGATAGTAAGGGCCATTCTAAAATATGGTGTTTTGGATAAGTAGATAGTACTGGATGATAGCGCCTACCTAAGCCTTTTGAAGAAAGTGCGCATATGCACCCTAATTTCTTGACTTTCTTCTATCTTTAGACATCTATGTTAAATAAAATTGGCCACTAGATCAGCTCTGAGTCTAAAGGAATAAAGGCAGTGGACCGAACATCATTTCGGGCACGCAAAAATTATTAAGAGCATATCAAATACATTCCTAAAATAACCGACTTTCACATTAAGTTTAAATCTAAAATTCGTAGTAAGACTGAGTGAGAATACGAGACGGTCCAGGAGGAACCTCCTATAGAATTATACACATATCAATCAAGAAAGGAGGGCATTACAGGAGTAGAAGTTTTTCCTGCATCTTCGAATAAAAACATATGCCTACGACTCCCAAATAAGTTTAGTGTATTTCAAGCAGAAATTCTGAGACCGCAGCATGGATGTCATTCCTAACATGAATACGTAATTTTTACTGATAGTCTGGCGATAATTAAATTACTGGAATTACCCATTGTAAGATTGAGAGCTGTGAAGCATCTCTCAATGAGATTGCCAACTAATGCAATGTATATCTATACTGTGTTTCCGGACATTATGACATTCCAAGAAACTGTAAAACAGATAAGTTGGTACCAGGCTAGATTTCCCACTATTACAGAACATGCGTACATGTCTTTGAAGACTACTACTCACCTCATTTCGCTGAATTTAATAAAGCTGGTAAATGAGGGGTGGAACAATCTTGACTCATGGCTCATCTCTAAAATAATCTGGCCTAAGCTAGATCAGAAAAGAATAGGAAGCCTACTGATGTTAGGTAGGGCTCACTTTAGCATGCCGACCGAGATCATTATAGGTCATTGCATATTAGAGATATACTGTAGATAACTAGGTAGGTATCCCCGCAAATAACTTCTATCATACCTGTAAAGTTGGAGAGGGAGAAAAAACGATTTCTCACCTTTTCTGTTCATGGCCAACCTTCAAATCCCTCAGAAGAAGAACTCTGGATGATATTGAGTGATATTGCGTGCATGGATGTCACCAAACTCAAACGCTTTACACACGCTTCCAATTGGTTCTCAGGATTACATCAGTTTTGATATTCACATGGTATCACAATAGTCCTAACTGGTTTAAACTTGTCCGACTAAAACTGCGGACAGCTACTTTAACATAACCTAGTGAAATCTTATTTTTAAAAACTTTCTACATACATTTAAACAATGGAGTTTGTAGCTTAGTTTTAAGTTAATAGATAAGTAAAGATCGTCAGAGAAAGTTTTTCGTTTAATACAATTTCATAAGATATTTTGACTTCAAAAAAATGCGTACACATAAAGGTCGACTGTCTATCCTTATACTCTATAATCTAAGGGTTTGGCCATTCATTCAACGTAGGTTCACTTACTTTGCTTTTCGGCGGCGAACAAATAACCAAAACTATCACCAAGGATACTATAACATTGTCTGTCATGCAGCGTTAAAATTTAATATTTAGTCCATAAAACCGAAAATGAAATAACAGAAAATAGATAATATAAAAATATGTTTATATTTTTTCATAGTTATAATTTTTGCTTATAAAAGAAATGCGACTAACCGCAGTATGGTATGGTTGGAAAAGTGGTGGAAGAGCGCACTTATAAAGAGATCTATAATCGTGAAAAAAAGATAAAGTCTATTTTAATTGTTTGATCGATTTTATTTGTAAATAATTAAGTGGATTTCTTTTAGCGAACATGTAAAAACTCTATCTGTTATACGCGTAAAAATATTTTAATTCAAATAAATGTAAGTATAATATATTAAAACATAGTTTAAGATACTACTTATTACATAAGAATGATTTATTAATTATTATTTTAAATAATGTGAATAACAAATTATTAAAATAAATGTATATGTTCATGCCCAAAATTGGAGTAACTTACCCCCTTAATTTGTTAGATATCTATTGATGGATTCATTTTTAAAGTCACTCATTTGTTTTTCAAGAATATAATTTAGGTCATTGAAAACTACTTTAGGTTCCTGGTATCTGGAGTATTGACATTTTCTCCGGGCTATCATTTTCGCTTTTATTATTTTATTTATTTCGGTAGGATAGCTTATTCTAAAATTATTACTTGTAACAAAAGCTGCTAGTATATGTCAGCCATAAATTGCTTAAGTTTACCGTCAATTTTGTCTCTTATTTTATGCGGGGCTTGCAGGTTAAGGTACTATGAGAGCTTGCTTCTAAATGTGTGCCATTTTGTCTTTATTGATTAACCATAGAGGCATTTCTTTAGGGTTTTTCCCTCATTGTGAGTGTTACCGGTGAGTGGTCTGATAGAAATCAATCGTGTCAGGAATCTTTGTGGTATTAGATGACCAGACTCGAGGTAAATAGTCTGGGGTCCCAAAAAGTATATTTAAAACTGACATCCCCTCCTACGATATAGCGTAGTCATAGGTTTTTAAAGAGGTCAACATAGTCGTCTTTCTTAATTATTTGTTTCAGCAGACAGTTGATTGCTGATATTTTAAGCTCATTGTTTCTAGTTTTGAATTGTTATTGTTATTACTTACATCATATAAATTTGTATAATCCGTTCCAAGTAGTGCAAAATATTTATCTGTTACCAGTACCTCTGTTCCACCTCTTGCTTTATTGATTGGATGCGGAGTGTGATACCTGTTAAATCAAGATAATTTTACGTATGATTGTTCTGTAAGGGACGTCTCTGAAATCAAGAAGATATCGGTCTTTTTTCATTTATCGGGAAAACTTTTAATTCTTTTATATGATTTAGTACTCGGTTGGTATTCCAGTTTGCAAGTCGTAGACTGTGGTTCATTTTTACTACGATAGTAATGCTGTACCATTAAGTGTTTTTATATTATATTGATTTCTTTAGCTAGTACTCTAAGTAGCTTATACTGGTATTCTACCTTATAATGAATAAGAACTAGTGTTCTTAACTGTATTTTTGTCTTCTTGCCTGGCATTCCTAATAATATGTGAGTGGGTTTTGATGATTTATCTAGTTTTACTTTTTTCGTTTTATAGTTTGTCTGTTAAAATCGCTTTATGGGTATTTTGTTTATCGGTTTTAGAGATATTTATTTGTTTTTCTGACTTACGATTTTGGATAAATTTGATTCATCTTAGTTATTATTCCTTTGCTATGGAACAGCCTTTATAGCTTTCTTAATGATAGCCATAGTCTCTATTGCAGTAGACTATTGTGTGACAGGTTTCCATTTAACAGGTTTCCATTATTGCTCATCGGTTCAATTTTGATAACTATTCCCATTATTGATTTAATGGAGAAAATTTTATTTGCGTTTTCTTCTTTGTGAAAAGAGATTATAAATATCTGAAGTCCTTTTTGATTACGGTACTTTCTCCTTTTTTATTTTCTACTATTGTATTTCTTTTTTAATAAAATTTTTCGCTTTTAGAATACAGAATCCTTTATTTAACAGGTCATGCACAATATCATGATCGCCAAGTGCCCAATATCATGATCTTCACCTTTTGCAAGGTGGGTAGACACACCCTGCCATGATCTTCAAGTGCCTATTAATTTTGTTTTCGTAAGAACGCCACTGTATTTGCCTTCGGTTCAGCTCTTTGGTGATAGCATTGATTTTTCGGACATTATTGTTGTAAGATGTATACTTGCATATATTTTCTTTACCTATAAAATCGACGACCATATTTTTCAGTTGGCCAAAAAATATGATACCTGACAAGTTCCTGACTTGTTTTTTTAGTCTACAGTTCCTTTCTGGCTTTTATTTCATTTTACCATTCTATGCAATAGTTTAATTTGCATTGATGATCTACATCTTCTTTACTATTCTCTTCGATCATATTATTCTTTAGTAAGGTTTTTGGGACCGTTTTAATCTGCTGCTCAGTTAGAGAGTCTAGGACAAGGTTTTTTTGTTTAAAGAGCATTAGTTGTATTGGGCTTCTGATTTAAACTTTTAGGTTGAGTTCTTACAATAAGTTAACTTATTCTAAAATTATAGTTGGTGAGCAATAGTGGTCTCCTCCAGAATCGGTTAGACCGACCACCGAAGAGTATGGAGTTTCTAGAGTCCCTGGGTTACCACCCAGGGTAGAGATACCTTTTCTTATGTCCATTACTCCATTTTTTTTTATGTTTAATAATAGTAGTAATAAGAATTATTGATTTCTTGTGTGTAAAAAATAACTTAAATGAATAATACGGGCCTGACTTTAATTTCCGGTGGTACGTTAAAAATTTTGAAAATGTATAAAAAATTTCAAAGAAAACTCTCTCATAAAAGGGAACATCTTCCTCTTAAATATACTACTAAGAAATATATATTAGGTAGACGATACGATATATAATATATATCCATTTCTTATATTTATATTCTCTAAGAAGAAAAACTATTTAAAAGAAAAAACATATTTCGCACACTATCATAAGTAAATTTATATTAAGAATTACCTTAGATTATTAATACTTGAGTAATATTTTATATGTTGAATTAGCTACTATAATAAGGTCACTGAAAAAGTTTCTTACCAAAATTTTTCTCTAAAATTTACTTGTATACTCGTAAATATAAAAGATCTTGCTAGATTATTAAACAATAAATGCTGTATTCATAGAACAAAAAGGTGGAAAAGGCGTTCTGATGTATATTTTCACATGACTTTAATTACTGTTTCGCCGGCATGTTTTTGTTTTAAGAAAAATTATTAAAACACAAGTCTTTTACAAATTTCACGTCTTAAAAATATATTTGATACACATAAATTTTAGAATATTTATATTACAATATTGAATAAAACGTACCAAACATACCACATGCTACAATACAATTTTGAATATGTCCCTAATTCTTTAAAACAAAAATTTATACTGTCGTAACTATCCTGACATAAACAAAATTAAAAAACTTTCATTTTCGCAAGCATTTTGCCTTAGATTCAATAACTTTGAAATAGGTCCTAAACTTAGGGACAGGTTTCTTATAGTTATTGATAAGATTTTTCTGGGTATCGGATAAGAAGAGAAAGGTATTTGAATTTGGAAAAAAAATAATTTTATGAACCTTAAGTTCAACAGGAGTATGGTCAATGACGACTATACTCAGAGAGAACATATGTAAAACCGCTTATGCTAAAACATAAAGGGGATAATGGAGACATCCGAGAGTGTTAAGTTCTCCCTGGGAGTGGAAAAGGAAAAAAAATAATAAAAAGGAAAAGAAGTGTAAGAAAAAAATTATTAAAAAAATTAAAAGAAAAGGAAATGAGAGGGACGGTAAAAAGCGGCGAAAATAAAAGAACAAAAAACGATCTTAAGAAGAAAAAAAATGGAGAATAAAAAGAAAAAAATGGGCGAAACCGACCGACGACGTGGTCGGGACAGCCCTATAGCAGTCCACGTCAAAATATTGCGTCTCTTCGACAACCATCTCTACTGTCGTCGCCCACGTATTACATGAAACTAATTCTTCTGCTTCTTTGGTTTCCATTTAGTTTTCATGAAAAAACAAATAAACTCCGTCGCTTGTCTAATATGATGTTGCCTTTCTTGCGCAAAAGCTTTAATTCTCCCATTTTCAATTTTCGAAAATCGAACGTGCAGATCTTAGTTATACCTTTACTTAATATACTTTGTTAAAGAGTAAAGAACCTTTTATGACTTTTACACCATACACGCATACACCGAATGATAAAACTCAAGAAATAAAATAAGAAGATTTAATTTTTTTTTAAACCGAATTAGATATTTATTTTTGTTGGAAAATTTTATTTTTATATTTTTTTCTGATTTACAGTACACCAACCGAATATGAAAAATCTACATAAAACTGCCCCAATATTGAAGAAAAACAATTATTTCTCACTTATGAACTAATTTTTATTATCTAGTATTTTACCTCTATGTAAAACAATTTTATTGTAATTTTGTTATTTGTATTTATATGATATAATACCAAAAATTTTATTGAATAGTATATATTTTTAATATTATATTATATTATTTGTTTAACCGCTTAAAATTATTCGCCTAAATAACTAAACTTAAAAATAAATGTATAGGCATTCATGCACCTAGACCTACCAATGGTCGAACATAGAATGCTTACCCCGTGCCTAGCCCAGCCTCATGAAGCCGGTTTATACGTACATTTTCGCAAGTACACACGTACACTAGTTTCGAAATACATCCGATGAAGCTTCATCGGATCATAGAATCTATTGTGAAGATACTATGTATGGCCCCGCCGATTTGTCCGCCACCTCTTTGGTGACATCCAAATCATCAATATCATAGTCAAGGCTACCATAACATAACAGGTACTTCCAATGGTATATGGAGTTCGAAGGACCTGCGAAACTGTAGTATCAGCATCCAACTCCCCGCTTTGTCGAATGCACGACGAAATCTAACCTGAGCTATCCGGCTTCATCGTTGGTATATTCTCCTTATTGACGGATGTCCTTAGCGTGGTACACTCCCAGTGACTTCCCTTTCATATCTTCCAGTTTGTACATCGCTGCTCCTTTCCTAGCTCTGATTCAGGCACTTTAAATATTTTTGATCGAGTTTATCACTAAATTTTGTTTAGTGATAAATTTATTTACCTTTAAATTTAGTGGTTGTTTAGTGAAACTACGTTGTTGAAAAGGCAATATACTTCCTGAAAGTGCTTTCTGCTTGCATGGAGGCTTGTATAATTCGGCTGCTCATCTGAAAGCGTATCATGGTTATTAGGTCTTCCAATTGAAGTAGGTACTCTCCCTCAAAGCCATCTAGCTTACGTCGCAGTATATAGATCGAGGCTTAAGTCATCATCTCGGTTCCAAACAATGCTCGGTACGGAGTATAACCGATTATCTGATAGATGGAGTTGCGCAAGGCACAGGCTATATCAGTTATAATGTTGATCCCACAATCTATGATCCTCTTGGATATAAGCTCGGATGCCTGTCTTGATGTGTTTTACTCCATACTTCGACAATGTCTTTTAGCTGCTTGGAACAATACTGAATTCCGTTGTCAGTGACTACGGTGTTGGGTACACCAAAAATATGGAACAAATCTTTTTCAAGAATTTGGTATATCTGAGACGCGGCTTCTTTTTTTAATGATTTTAATAAGGGAATTTGGAAAAACGGTCTAAGATGATTAATATAAGGACATTTTCTTAGGGAGTATGGGAAAAAGAACCAAGCAGGTTAATGAACATACATTGCTATGGGCATTTGGTGTTGGCAAAGGAACCCATTACGTTAAGGGCTTTAGTTTTCTTACATATATCATAATTTAACATGTGAATACATACTTCCGCTGCCATATGAGGCCAATAAAAATAGCGCTGAATCAAATCAAGTGTCTTCACAATGTCTCCAAGTGCCGATACTGCCGGATTATGTAGTTTCAAAACTATGATTTCTTGAGACCCTTTAGTATTCATAACTTCCAAGTATCCCACTCCTGTAAAGGTTCGCCGCTTTTTGGAAGTATCTGGATATATATGTATTCATCACTTTTCTTCAAGTCCGGAAATCGGTTTTTCTGTACTTCAATTTTTCCTTAGGACTTCATAGTTAGGATCCGAAAAGTGTGGAGACTTGAAATTAATTTATAATTCGGGAATCTCACGATTTTCTATTTTTCGCAATAAATTCCAGATAAAGCGTCAGGCACTACGTTAGGCTTTCTTTGCGGTACTCTATATAGAAGTCGAAACGTTGCAATTACATGCTCCATCTAGCCAATCTTCTAATCATGTCCTCCTGGCTCACGAGCCACGTTAAACTAGCGTGGTCGATCATAACTTTAAAAGGCATGAATTCGACATATGATCGAAATTTTTCCATACTAATAATGGCTGCCAAACATTCTTGCTCAGTTACCGAGTAATTTCTCTGAGCTGCGTTTGGCTTCTGTGATACGTAACCAATTAAATGTTTTTTTCACTCATCGTTCTCCTGCAACAGCACACCCCCAATCCCATTCTGACTCGCATTGCACTGCATAACGAAAGATTTAGAGAAGTTGGGTCTTATCAGTATTGGAGAGGAAGTCAATAGTTTTTGTAAGAGTATTAGTTTTTGGAACGGAGATCCAATATTCAAAATCAATTATATATACCATCCAGCCATTCCCATAAAACTTTGGACTTTATGGATTGTCTTGGGATGAGGATACTCTATTATAGAGGATACATTCCCAGGGTCTGTCTTAATTTCGTTCTCTCTAACGATGAAACCCAAATATTTGGTTTTTCTAAGACAGAACTTGTTCTTTTCTATATTTACGGTAAATCCGACTTAGCAGCATGAGATGGCAGTCAAAATCAATAAATCGTCTTAGTAGACTAAAACACAGTATCTTAAGTTATAGAATATCGCTTTGTGTCTGCGAAGCATTAGATAGTCCAAACAGCAAGACTCAGTATTGATAAAGGAGATGCCCAGGCATAGTGAGAGCAGTTTTTTCCCGACATTCCTGTTCCAGTGGTATCTGCCAAAAGGCATCTTTGAGATCCAAGCTACTGATAAATTTTGCTGGAGGTAGACGCCCCAATAATCCATCTATTTGTGGTAGTGGCTATACATCTTTCTTTGTCATAACATTTACATTTCTAGCGTCAAAAGAAAGACCAAGTTTTCCTGGCTTCCTAACTAGGAGAACTTTAAGGACTTTCGCTTTCTTCTATAACTCCTGTTTACTTCGTCATCAATTATTTTTTTGGACTACAGGCGGTACTTAGCAAAGCCTTTATTAAACCGGCGTAGCTGAATTAATATCGATTCTGTGCTCTATTAAAGCTGCTCTACCCAATCCTAAGATGTAGGATGGTAAAGTAGTTTTAATTGATCCTAACCTCAATCTCTGGTTTGGGGTTAGAGTATATCGATTCAATTCTTTAATTGTAAAGAGGCGACTTATCCTAAAATGACTGGCACCAATCCGAATGTTTTTGAAAAGTCGATTTCTAAATATAGGTCATACGTCAAGCTCAGAGAATATAAAACGTCAGAGATTTTGTGATTTCCCTGTAGGTTACGGGAGTAGTTATACCACTCAATATCGTCTGTTGTACAGCATTTGCAATTTTATTGCTTCCGGAGAATCCTTTTCATAATTTTGAGCTGTCACCTAAGATAGTTTCAGCTCCCTTACCCAAAATACTGACGCTAGCTGCGCTATCTAAGAATCCAGTTAGGTTATGATCCAACAGATATTGTTTAATGGATCTCCAAAAAATCGCATTCTTTTAGCAGCGCAACTAGGTATGCGAGGTTTATTAAGATTTATACAATTAATTCTTTTCGATCTCGTTTACGTAGTGTTTAAGTTGGTCTAGGGTTAACCTAGTTGGGTTTGAATAGAGGGCAGCAATTTAACTCGAAATATTTTTAGCAAAATATCCTCCGATATAAGTCTGTTTAGGAGTACCACCAACTCCGTGAAATAAATAGAGAACTTTTCGTAGTCCGGTGGTATCTAAATTAACTTTGATGATCTTGTAAGTCTCGTTGGTATTGTTGATTCTGTTGATAGTGCGATCGTAAAAATTCCCTCTAAGATATGCTTTCACTTCCTCCCATGTTGGTGATGGATTGTTCCTCAACAACCCCCAATACCAATTTGATAACTGCTCTTTCTTCCAAATTTAGTCAAGAATTATTTCCATTAAATAAAAGTTTCCATCCTTTTATAGGAATGGCGAATCTTTTTCTTGAATGGTAGTTAGTAGTCCAATGGGATCTAAATTAACTTCGATGATCTTGTTAGTCTCGTTGGTATTGTTGATTCTGTTGATATTGCTGGTTTTGAGAATATTGCTAGTTCTGAGGTAATGTTATTCTGTTGATTATTGAAACTGGAGCTGGGCTTTGTATAAGTCCGTACAGGAGATTAACTTATCATATGCTGCAGAGAGAAGGTTCGCTCTAAGGCAATTACTGGTGGTAATGAATGAGGATTGGAATTTGTCGTGTACGGCGAGAAACTAGAATCTAATACATATGGACTGGAAAGAGGTGGAGGACGGTTAGTCACTAAAGCAAAAGGTGGGCGATATGTTAAATTCATTTCCGGGACAGATTCCGTGACGGTTTCATAGACAGATGTATTTTGATACTTTGGATATGGTAATGGGGGTAGTTGTAATACCGACGGTATCATAATGCC
Organism: Atherix ibis; assembly: GCA_958298945.1. Classification (NCBI taxonomy): domain Eukaryota; kingdom Metazoa; phylum Arthropoda; class Insecta; order Diptera; family Athericidae; genus Atherix; species Atherix ibis. The sequence goes on along the minus strand of OY282606.1, from coordinate 64,182,558 downwards.
GATGGTGATCGCCTGGTCTATGAATGACTCATATGGCGCCTAGGTATTGTACCGGTATGCGGACGACAATTTTGTAATTGACTCGTCTGCCATATCACATACATATGTACTACTTTTGGGTAGTATGAAAAAACCAAACATTCAGGATGTAGTATATGTCTGCAAGGGATGATGCATGGCTCCGTTTCCATGGTCCACTCTCCTTGACAAACCACGCACTTCTCCATCCTGTTGGCAGCGGAGTATTATTTTTTTGACCGTAAACGAAACATATTGGGTGTTTATATTTATTTAAAAAAAACATAGGGAACAGAAAAATGTAATTAAGGTTGAAATCGAAAGGAAAAAAATTATTTTTTTCTGAAATGAAAGGGAATTTTGGTTACTGTAATAAGAGAGAAGAGAGGGAATAACAAGGATTCAACCAGAGGAAAAAAGTTCAATGTTTATGGTCTAAACAAAAATTTAAATACGTTTTTATTTGTTACTCTTTGTTCGATGCCCAGGTCCTAAGCACAAACCATTAGTCCAAGTCAAGGAAGGGAAAATTCATGGATAGAAAAAAAATGGTTTTTTTTAAATTTAAATAAAATAATCAAAAAAATCTCAATTCAGTGTTGGATACCGAGTGGCAACGTCAAAGAGCCGAAGAAAAAAGGGAAATTTTGGGCGATCGCCAATTTTTGGATTCCTAAAACTTTTAAAAATTTTTATGTTAATTAGTTTAATTTTTAATAAAATTTTGAAAGTAAAAAAATTTGTTTAGTTAACAATTTAGGTAAACATTACTAATATATTTCTTTATAGATGATTATTCAAGGTTACCTCCATCAGTGCTTGAAGAGATCTTCGTCGTATGGTGGTCAACTTCAGAATTAAAGATTTGGCTTAGATAAGGGCTAAAAGAATAAAAGCACATGAACATAAAAAAAATGGGTGAAGCCGACCGTCGAACTAGTTGGGAGAGCCTTAGATGGAAATGCTCTCCGTGGCCTGCCCCAACTGCCCTATGACACTCCGCGGTCAAAATATATCTGGAGTGCCATTTTTTTTTCGACGATGATGTCTTCTAAAACATGACCTGTGGGAAAAGGAACCTTGAATGAAAATGTTATTTATTTAGCAAAACATTATACAAATTTTAATTCCAGTAATTTGCTAGTTTTACATAATTTAAAAAAACTAAATCAATTACTTAAAAATTATAATCATTTAACGTTATTTTAATCAAATGTTTCTCTTTTGTTTTTTAATTTAAATTTCTGATTAGTGAAGTTTTTTTACATTCAATATGAATTTTTTTTTCATTATTTGAATTAAATATAAATCAGTAAATTTATCTAATTCTATTATTTAAGTTAAATCTAAATCATTTAATTATTTTATATCTTTATTATTAAATCAGAGAATTTTCATTAATCTGTTAAATTTTTATTTTTTTTTATTATTAAATCAGTGAATTTTTATTTTGTTGCTTTTCATATTAAAATTTAAAACCAGTTAGTTTTTAATGTTTATAATTTCTTTTGTGCTCTCTTTTTTACTTCGTATTATTCAATAACAGGAGAGAGAAAAAAACAGTAAAATGGTTTTTAACAATTCATTTTTATGGGACTTGCGTTAATAAAAAAACAGAAAATTTATTTAAATATTAATATAAAAAAAGAAATTCAGAAGAAAATATCTTCTCGGGAGAAAGAAAAACAGAGAAAAAGAACAGAAAACTAGGAAAGGGAAAGAAAGATCGATGCTACCCGACTCTAGAAATACACGTACATGCTATCCGCCTACTTGCAAGACAGGATACAGAAAAAAAATATTTTGCGAACGATTCCATTTTAGATTCAAGTTGTGAAATACATTCATTTACAAATTTAATTGCTTCTTTTCTAGCTCTGTAATATCGACTATCTAAGATCATAAGCACCCGTTGTTAGCAATTTCTAACTGATTCACCAGTTGATTAGCAAAAATATAATTTTCTCCAAACAAGCAGACATCGATTGCGCCCTATCTCAGTAGCACAATACTTCATCATTTCGTCTTTTAGATCGTCATCTCCAGTGTCGTAACCCACGTGTTACAGTAGACGAATGGTTCCTATTCTGCTACCTTAATTTCTATTTATTTTACATGAAAAAAATAAACTCCGTCGCTTGTCTAATATGATGTGGCCTCTCTTACATGAATGCTTTAATTCTCCCTCTTTCAATTTTCGAAAATCGAACGTGCAGATCGTAGTTATTCCTTTACTCAATATACTATTTAAAGAGAAAAGAACCTTTTATCACTTTTACACCATACACGCATACACCGAATGAAAAATTCTCTAAGTTTAATTTCAATTTAAAACTCAAGTTTTTAAAAAACTGAATTAAATATTTATTTTTGTTGGAAAATTTTATTTTTGTATTTTTTTCTCATTTTCACTACACCAACCGAATATGAAAAATCCACACAAAATTGCCCCAGTATTGAAGAAAAAACAATTATTTCTCACTTATGCACTGATTTTTATTATCTAGTCTTTTAACTCTTCATAAACAAATTAGTAATACCATAAATTTTATCGAATAGTATATATTTTTAATATTATATTATATTATTTGTTTAAACGAAATCTTAAAACTATGCGCTTAAATAACTAAACTTAAAAATAAATGTATATTATTATTCATCTTTTATGTTTTGTGAGGGGATTGTATGGTGTAAATTCATAATTACAACTTTGTAGGCTTTTTCCTACTTTGCTTGGTATGTGTGGAAATCAGCCTTAATTTCGTTCAAGTAATGGACAATATTTCTATAGGCCATATTATCTTTGGCTTGAATTGCAATGCGTTTTATTTGACCCTTGCAAATAAATGAGTGTTTACCGATTCTTTTGACAATAGCATGATCAGTTTCAATGAAACTTATTATATTGTATTTTAAACAAAAATCTGAGGTGGCTTTGTGGTATTATTCATTCTATCGTCTTCTGCCTCAGTCTCCCTACTGGCCGATATTTGGAATTGGTTTAATGTGATAATTGCTGGTGTTGGTGTTGGCGTTGCTGGCTTGTGCATTGTCTTATTTATTTTTACTGATTTATGTGACATACTCAGTGAATCAATCGCTGTAGATGACCGTTTCGACATTGTTTTCTTTACCGATACAGTGCCTGGCTTTGTAACAGTGCCAGATTTCACCGGGATCGTAGCAATATTACGAGACATTGTGTGTTTTTTATTGTTATTTATTATTATTATATTGTAGAATAAGTATTTATTATTATTATATTGTAAAATAAGCACTTAGTTTTTAATTTATAGCTTTAAAACAGTTTCTTTTCAAAGAAGAATGAAATAAAAGCGGAAAAAAATTAAATTAAATAATATGGGGCTGTCGTACTATTAAAGAAATTAAAAGATGAAGCATTCTAGATAAATTGGTGCCTGACGTGGGGACAAGGCATTATAACTTCTTTAAAAACAAAATACATTTTTACGTTTTCTTTTTGATCGCAGAGACCTTTACTGTGATTATTGGCCCTGAGAATTTTAGGAATCTGGCTGTTAGCTTGCTCGTCCAACTCGGTTAATTTTTATAGTACAGATATTCTTGCTTGAAAGAACCTTTATTTTCTCTGGTTAATACAGGTTTAGTTGGATTTGGCTTCGAGATTTGCAGGAGTTTGGCTCTAAATGGGTCAAATTTTAATACATATGCATTAACCGTATCCTTCTCTTTAATCATATTCTAAAATTTATCAAACATTATCAGATCTGTATTAGGAGGAAGTAATCATGATAACTATTACCTAAACGACGAATCGGTTATGTAACAGTATTTGGAGCATGGTTCAATTTTATTACTATTTATTTTCATTTTTTTGACTTTTGAAGTATTTATTAAAAAAATATTGTTACGATCCACCGTAAATTCGATGGATAGGGTAAAGGTACAAATAAAACAACACACAAATTGTAAATTAAAATACAATATTTTATGTTTAAATTACGCAGCATCTACTCTTACCCAACTGGTCCCCAATTTCGGTAACTTTCCCTTACGATGCGTGGGCTTGTACGGCCAAAACAAAGACCTCTTCCCGAATTCGATAGTTTCGCTACTACGATCCTGTTACTAGTTCGTAGTCCGGCATCTCGTACTAGAGAACGAATGGCATTCATCTTTTCTCTTAAATCCCGTGTACCTCCACTTCTTATGAGTGGCTCCCTTACAGATGCGCAGCTCTTGTACTTGCGGCACCAATATTTGACATCACCATGGCAGCTAATCTAATAAAACCTTTGACGAACATTTAGAAGAGTTTTCTTCATTCTACGATAACCTCCAGAAATGCTATCATTGAACAGTTGTAATACGGGTACTACCATTGCTTTTGGTACTACAATTTTGAAGCGGTAGTTAGTTCCCTGTGGAGTTTCCTATTTACGATACAGCAATCCGTTGTGAATCATTAAACTCTCCCACTGTGCCCAGTATGCTTTTGTAGTTGCACTCATACTTGTAGCTTTATACCATGCCAAGATCGGCTTCAAATCTCCACCCTACTTCTAGTCACGCCACACGATATCGTCGCTTCATTCCTAGCTAAGAGCACCCATTTTTATACCTTTCATAACTTCGGCTTCCTTATCTTCTTGTCAAGTAAAAGGCTTACAGACATTTATATTAGGCATCCTTGTCAAAATATACACACTGTTAGTCGATGTTCCTTGCAAGGGTATTTGCTCGCACCCGTTCTTTAAGAGACTATATTCAAAGTCGATTGCTTGCTGATATCTTTTTATAAAGTCAAATCCAATTATGCAGTCATCGACGATAGCTGCAGCAATTGCGGTATATCAATAGCTGTTTTCTCCAAATTTAACATCTATGTCTCTTTCTCTTCGAACGCGTAATTGCTGACCAGTAACGATTTTCATTCTTATGAACTTTTCTCGAATATAGTTCCTGGCCCACCATCCTACCATGTGAGAAGCGATAACTATTCGATTTGTTTCTATATTCAGAGTTGATCGACATGGTGTTTCATTAATTTCTCCATGTATTACCATGCCATTTCCATCTTTAGTCTGTAAAATACTTATACTGGGAGCTCTACCAATAACAGACTGCATAAGCCCCCCTACGTTAGAGTTTGTTCGATTTCCTTATACGGGGTTACTAGCTCGACGCGCAACTGTAAGTTCTCTATTCTTAGCATTAAGCATCCTCGTATACAGGTAATTCGATCTAATGTATCCCATTTGTCTGCATAGGAAACATTTTAAACCCGCTCGGCGGTTATTTGGACTTGCATATCCTTGACCATAATTGCCCTTACCTGATGCGTTCGCGGATCTTGACGAATTGCCTCTACCTACAACGCATATGCCAAGGCAATTTCAAGGTGGTATGAAGTCTCAATCATACAGCCGCCCTAACTGCCAGATTCTTTATCCCATCGATAAATGCTTGGACCAGCATTTTATCGATGAAAGAAGTTGATGTAGACTCATATGACTTCCGCGCCATCTTATCAATTCCCAGCGCCCACTGCTGTAGACCTTCATTATGATGCTGAATTTGATTCTTTAGCAGATGGCTCTTCCCATAGCGGGATTTCAGCACTTTTAATAAGCGTTCGTATATTACTTCACCACTAAGAGATTCGAACGCTGTAAGAGCCTCATTACGTAAACTTTGTTTTAGTGTCGTTTGTGCCTGATCATCTGACCACCGATTTGCCTTAGCCATAGATTCAAAGTATAACTTGTATGCTATCCATGAAGCATTTATATCAAATGATGGTACCTTGAAATTACTATCCAAAGATAGGGCATAGCCAATATTAGCCTCAATTTCCATAATTTTAGTCCTCAATTGTTTAACTTCAGACATTACTTCTCGTTCCACTATGTTGATTTTACGCCTAACCTCCTCTTCTATCAGGTTGACTTCAGCCACTACCTTCTCTTCTACTTAGTTAACTCCAGTTATCACTTTTCCTGCAACCTATCTTGAGATGCTTTGAAAGACGATCAAATTTCTGTCTCTGTTCTTGATATGCTAAAAGTTGTGTCTCCAGCCTATGGCTCTATTCTTCTTGATTTAATTTTAGATGCTCTTGTAGACGCTGATTCTGGTCTTCTTGTCAACATCTCTGCTTTTCTTGATTAAATTTTAATTGTTCCTATAGATGCTGATTATGTTCTTCTTCTTGGCGGCTTTATTCTTCTTGTCAACGACTCTGTTACTCTTGTCGGCAGCTTTGTTCTAAATTAAATTTAACTATTCCTGTAGATTCTGATTTTTTTCTTGTCGGTGGCTCTGTTCTTGTTGATTAAATTTTCGCTATTCCTGTAGACGCTGATTTTGTTCTTATTGTCGGCGGCTCGATTATTGTCGGAGGCTTTGTTCTTCTTGTTTGCTGCTTAATCTGATATGTTGACTGCAGGCTGTTTTCATGAATTTCTACCACTGCACGTTCATCTTCTTCAGCCGCCCCTTGACCAGCTGGCTGCTGTTTTACTTGTTGGGCACTGGACTGTCTTGGTGTTTTCGGCATTTTCTGCTTAAAGCTAAATATACCTCGTAAGTTCGTGTGCACTCGCACATACACTACTATACACTTTCCAATGCATACTTTAATCTATCCCACTTCTAAGACTAAAATGTTACAATCCACCGTAGATTCGATGGATAGGGTAAATGAAAATATAAAATAACACGCAAATTGCAAATTAAAATATAACACTTTATTTATAAATTACGTAGCGTTTACTCCAACCACTCTCTCTCCTAAGGATGCTTAAATCAAGCGAAATAATTTGTCTTCCAATGATATACACAGATATCACGAGGTCAATGTAGGATATTATCGAAGGACAACAAGATAGCATGGATCGCCCCCCCCCCCCCTAATTTTCGATAGTCACAAATTGGAAATTTCTTCCACGGAGACCGAATCATAGCTAGTCATACCCAAATGCTTAAAATTTTATTTATAAAAATAAAAATGATCAACATCTATAACTGGCGATTGCTTTCTCTCTTTATACTGCGTCTTCTTTCTTTGATGAGTCGAAAAAAATTTTTAAATCGAATGAAATTTTTTTATATTTTTTTTCCTCTCCCAGTTTTATTCCTTCTTACCTTATTTCTTAAGTAAACCGCGACTGATTTTTTTTTAATTTCTTTTGACTTTATTAACCTAGACATTATTTTTTCCTCCTCCTCTCCCTCTTATGTAAGTTGATCCCCTTTCCCTTGAGAAATATTTACTTTTCGAACTTTTCTGGAGTAAAATAAAGAACTCATAACCGACATGATATATGTATTTGTAATGTTTGGGTATAAAGGCGATAGTGGCAAAATTAAAAAAAAGTACCCTTAACGTCGATCGCAATTTAAGGCGTCAAGCCTGCCTCATCTTCCAAGTGGGTGATCTACTCCTTTAGCTCTACGGGGCAGAGGTCGCGGCTGAAATCTGCGAGTTTGATAGATTTCAGTTAACGCGATTGGATGAGAAGGTAGTTGAACTGACCAGATGCGTGAATATTGTGAATGATGGAGGTATGCGTGAACGAGTAGAGGGGCGTAGGAAAGCAGATCCATGGTGAAACCGGGAGCTACGCAAGAAAAGAAGAATAGTTGTTAGGCTGCCTATGGCCTACCAGCGAAGTAAGCGCCTTGGTTCGGTTGCGCCACTGGAGGTGAGAGCTTCAGGAAGGCCAGAGCGGAGTATGTGACTTGCCAAGGAAACGCACGATATTTCAAGAATCAGAGTGAATGGTGGGTATACGAATAATTGGGAGGATGGTGTGAACGCATTAATGAATGAATTCTCTCCTGGGATTGAACGGCAAGAGGAAGTGTATGTTGGCAGGAGCTACCCCCTGCCCTTTGAATGGGATGAGATTGAATGTTCTGTGTACAGTACGAAAGTAAGAAGTGCCCCAGGATTGGATGTCGTGACTGGCCAAATAATGAGGAGTATTTGGCAGACTATTCCTGCACATGTACGTAGCCTATACAGTGAATGCCTGGAGAGTGGTGTATTTCCGAGTGAATGGAAAGTAGGAGACGTGGTTAGCCTGCCCAAGTTTTCGGACTGACCCATCCTCCTATAGGCCGAAATGCTTACTACCAGTATTCGGCAAGGTCCTCGAGCGGATAATGGTACACCGGCTGAATGTGAATTTGGCAGACTTTAATGTATCCGGCTCTCAGTATGGATTTACGAAAGGTAAATTGACTGAAGACGCTTAGATGTATATAAGAGGGTATGTTGCTGAGAGTCAGAGTACGTACGTATTGGTGTGTTTGTGGATTTCCGAAGTACTTTCAACTGCCTGTTATGGGATCGCATTATTGAGCGGCTTGAGCAGGTTTCATGTTAAAAAACTTCTCTATGGCGATGTTACTTCCACTAAAGGTATGCGGTCGTGTGCGGGAACAATGGAAGGGTTGTTCGCCAGATGGTGCGTGGCTATCCACAGGGATATGTGGCCGGCCCCGTCATCTGGAATATGATGGTGCAGTTGGAGAAGACCGGTTTTCTTGGTGCAGTTGGAGAAGACCGGTTGCGGTGCGATCGCATATGCGGATGATCTTTTACTTTTGATTGAGGGGGGAGTAGGTATGCAATCGAGATAGCGGGAAGTCGCTATATACAGATGGTGTCTGAATGGTGGAATAGAATGGGAGTAAATGTTTCAAAAAGGAAAACTGTGTGTATGTTGCTGAAGGGTTTTTTGGCGGCTATTAGGCCACCCAACATTCGTTTAGAGGTGGTCGGGGTCCGAGACGTGCGAGAAGTACGATACCTTGGAGTAAAGGTTGGAGAGAGGCTGAACTTTCAACCTGACTTGCAACATCAAAGAGGGAGCGAGTATTTCGCAAAAAATGAGGACTTCGATACAGAGCGGTGAAAGTCCTGTACAAGGGTATATGTGTTCCGTGTGCAATGCGTCGTGAGTATGGGCTGACATTATGCGCCACCAGTATGCAAAGATGGCCATAAATTCAGTTGAGCGTCTGACTTTTTGTGAAAGTTTGAATGTTTGTAAAACCGTATCAAGCGAGGCGATGCAGGTTCTCATGAGAGAAATTCCATGGGATCTGGAGATGGTAGGTAAAAGCATCCACTACCGCCTACAGCGGGGCATCTAGCTTGCTGGTTATCCGGTTATGAATGAAGAGGTTCTGAATAGAATGTGTGAAATTTGGCAACGTGGGATGAAAGTGTAAATGGCAGATGGACGCATGTGAGTGGAGTGTTCAGTGTGAGAGAATGGTATGAATGCCTGAATAGATTTGCGGTTGCACTTTTTAAGAGGAGAGCGAGAATGGTGCGTGAATGAGTGTGTGAATAGCACGTAAGGTGGCTACAACCGGGTGAAAGACCAAGGTCGATTCCGGTTGTACTTTCGGGTCTTCGAGAACCCGCGTACCTGAGCTCGCTTAGTGGCGCCTATCGATTTACAAGATGCCTTACTGTAGCTGAATGAGCGGAGTACAAACTGAAGTACTCTTTAAACAAAAATTGGTAATATGGGAGTCGGGGTGCCCCATGGTATTGGAATACTCTGTGCCCGACATTGATGAGGCGCTTTAGGCAGCAACGTAGTGGCTATATTTAATATCGCGGATACGGTCTACGGATCGCTGGTGGCAGATACTGGTAATTATCTCAGGCGCTGTCACTGTTTATGACAGTAGAGGTTTAGATAAACTTCGCCACTAACAGTTGGAGTAATCAGCTTTTAAATGGTTACTAAGTGTAAACTGCCAGTAAAGGTGGTGCGTTGATTGTGCGTAACTCAATCCCTATGGTCGTAGGCGACCCGTGGTTTTATGTTTAATGACAGATAAGTCACGTTAAATAATATAATATTACTACTTTTCCTCCCACCCAGATAACACAGAAAGGTTGTCTCTATTTTATCCCGAGCTCTTAAATTTAAACATAGAACATAAGAAATTGACAACTGAAATAAAATCTGAAGATAAAGATTTAGTATAATGCAAGAATATTAGAAATTAATTTGCTGAAAAATTACCACCTATTAAAAAAAATACTATCGAATCACCAAATATTAACAAACAAACTATTAGTACTTGTTTATTTGTTAAAGATTAGGTATTTGATAGTAAGTCTACAGATTATATAAGATGAAATAAATAAGGTTCCGAAACAGAAAAATTGAAATTTGATTTGGAAGAGAATATAATTCGCGGAGAAGAAGAACGAAACAATCGTACCAATTCTGTCAAAATAAGTTATTCGAATGAAATGGCAACTATTACAGTGAAAGATGTCAATAAAATGTTTCTTGCAACCAGTCAATTCAATGTTAATTTGGAAAGCCTATATATTAATTACAAAATTACAATTAATTAGTAGGACTGAACCTACAGACGTGAAGTGAGTGGCTTTTGTAATAAGGTATATCACAAAAAATGCATTGGTTTATCATCAACTTCTTATTTGAACTTTGTCCTGGTAAGTTCCTGTTTTAATGAATAATATTAATGATCTAAAAAAATAGTTCAAAAAATGAGTCATGTATGATAAATAATATTAAATTATTAAAAAATGATATAATTGAAAAAGCCACAAAAAATATTTAGCTGAAAAAAAAATATTAATAAAGGTGCAATGACATATGCTAATTTACTTAAAGTAGCTATTATTTTTAAATCTAAAAATAATTCAAAACAAGAGAGTAAGATAACAAAACAACAAATACAAAAATTGATCCATAGCAAAAATATTAAATTAAATGAATTAAAATATAATGGTCGTATATCTATAATTTGTCCAGATAATTCTAGTGAGACAATTGAAACAGAAACAAAATGAATTTTGAGACAATTGAAACAGAAACAATGAATATGAAGAGCAAGAACCAAAATTATCAAATCTAAAAATATTAATAGTAGGAATGAACTTTCGGCAAATAAAATAGTTAATCTGTAAAAACTCAAAATCGAATTGATATTAAAGAATCAAAATGTCATACAGTGTTTAGATCATATAACAATAATGGATAAGAAAAATTAATATTGAATGGGATTTAAGGAGATAAGAAAAGTTAATATTGAATGGGATTGTTGTAAAGTTTATAAGAGTTTAAATATTTTAAGGTCATAAATATTGGGGCTTCAACCACAAGGTTATAAACTCCAAAATGGTGAATGTTAAATATGGTGATTAAGATCACCTATCCACACCTTGTAGAAGCACGTCAATCCAATGAATAAATTGCATAAAAACTAAAAATTCTCGGGGTCTAACTCATTTCAAAGCAACTAGAAGTGTAAATTGTCCAATTTATATAAGAAAATTGAATTGAATAAAAAATAAAACTATGTATTAACAATTAGATTTCATAAAAAGAGTATACTCGTATTTAAATATATAGGGTGGAATAAAAAATTTGCATTACATCGAAATAATATTAGTTATTAAAAACTTTGACTTCATTTGTTTAAGTGAAACTCATTTAATAGATATGCATGATGATAGCTTGACGAATATAAATAATTACAATTTCATCAGAGTGAACTCTAAGTCTCGGCATACAGGTTATATTTTATTTTATAAATTGTTTTTGGAATTACAAAATAATTAAAGAATTCTATTGTACAATATATTGCTTTGAACTATGGTGGCTAGTATAAAGATTTATTTGGAATCTATAATATAGATGCTAAATAAATTAATGGACACATTAATTTATTGGCATCTATACATAGGACACCAAAATATATGAGTGGAAATAGTAATTTCTAGGCAAACTTTTCAACTTTAATAAAAAAAATTTTATTGGTTATCAAATAATAATGCTAAAATCAAGAAATAATTCAGGATAACAGTTTCAAACAAATAATAAATAAAAATTGAAGAATATCTGTAGAAAAGAGAACGCATATTGATTATGTAATTGAGAATGATTTTTATAATATAGAAGCACATGATTATAATGATTTACAAATAAGCCATCATAAATCTATAGTTATTTCAATCAAGAACAACATATTAATTAATAATACTGAGAAAATTAAATACGAGGTCTGTTCAAAAAGTATCGGATGAATTGCGCGGATGAATTCCGAATGTTGACTGTGGCATATAATGAAGCTACCTTGGATCGAAGCAACGTTTATCGGTGGTACAAAATGTTTTTAGAGAGCCGAGAAGATGTGAATGACGGAAAGCGTGCCGGACGCCCAAGCTTCTTCGATTTTTGGTTTTGCTTACAGTTTTCTTCGATTGCAAGGGCGCGGTGCATCATGAGTACTTGCCACAGACTAGAACGGTCAATAAGGAATATTATCTGCAAGAAACGCCCGGATTTGTGGAAGAACAAAAATTGACTTTTGCACCATGATAACGCACCTGCTCACGCATCGTTGGTTGTTTTTGTTCAAAAACAACACACTAATAATGCCGCAACCACCGTATTCCCCACATCTGCCCCCCTGTGACTTTTTCTTGTTCCCGAAACTGAAGAGCCACATGAAAGGACGACGCTACGCTACAATTGAGGAGATAAAGACGGCATCGAAGGAGGAGCTGAACAAGATCACAAAAAATGATTTTTTGAAGTGCTTCGATTGGAAAAAATGTTGGCACAAGTGTATAATATCTGGTGGGGATTACTTTGAAGGGGACAAAATAGATATTCATGAATAAATGAATAATTCTTGAAAAAACACAATATTCGCGATACTTTTTGAACAGACCTTGTATAATAAAATGAACTTCAGTAGAAAAATTATACAAAGTGAACTTATGGCTACTTATTACTTGAATTGCAATATGAAGGCAGAAATATATAGCAACACTTTAAAATTAATTATAAATAAGCTTTCAGAAACTAAAATAGTAAGAAATAAAATTGATGCATTTTATTCAAATGAACTAAAATTGTTAAATTAAAAAAATCATTAAAAAATTACAGTATTAATTAATTATTTGATTGAATGGAAAACGTATAAGTACATTCGAAATTTATATACTAATAAAGTATCCATTGCTAAAACTTGTTTTATAAGTAACAAAATTAATATCGCACGGTATCAAAAGTCGTTGGGGTAAGCTATAAAGAATTATGTTTTTAAAAAACCAAAAAATGAAATTAAAGAAGTTATTTTTAATGATTGTAGAACTAGTAACAGGTTGGATATTTCTACTCGATTTAATGAATAATTTACCAACAGTATTATAGATATAAACAGTACGATTGAGCTAAAACCATATCAAAATCTGATTATAAGTGGCATTGAAGTAATAGAATTAAAATGGTTTAAATCATATTTATTTGAAAGAGGTCAAAAAATTAAAGACTGTTTTCTCCTGTAATTGAAGTGAAGTTAGGAGTGCCACAAGACACAAATCTTTATGTGTTACTTTTCCTAATTTATACTAATGATATGCATAGAGTAGTTGGTGAAACTAATTTAAGGCTCTTTGATGATAATGCTCTTTTATATGTAACAGGAGATTCTGTTGGTGATTGCGTCTTTAAAATAAATATTACTTTACAAAATTGAGCAGAATCGCTCAATATGAATAAATTAAAACTGAATGTTGATAAATCAAAATGTATGATAGTTAATAATAAATACAAGTATTATGTTTGATAATATTAATTTAGATAAGGGAAAATAATATGAAATATTTAGGTAACATTATAGATGATCGACTAAGATTTTAACCACATATAGATTATATTTGTAAAGTTTTTTTTGACTAAAATAAGAAAAATATTTTATATCTGGGCGCAACTAATGTATACAATTCGATAATTAAACTAAATTTTGCGTACTGCTACTGCTCATCAATAATTTTTATGTGCAATAGAGAAATCATGAACAGATTGCAAAAGTTGCAAAAAAAGCGATGCGAATAATTTTTAAAGTAAATAAAAATTCATCCAGATTATTAATGCTAAATTCTGTAAATTGGTCAAGTATTATATACATTTTGTACTTCATTTTTTTATTGTTTGTCGAATTATGTTAATATGTGTCTTATAAAAAATTTATGTTATTGTATAAATAGTTTTTGAACTAAATAAATTATTATTTTTTTTGGCAAACTTTGAGTTGGGTGTATAACTTAAAAATGCGGGATTTTTGGCAAACTTTGAGTGTTTATTTTGAAAAATTGTTACAATATATTTTATTCAAAGTATTGTCCATCGGAAGCCACTACTTTTTCCCATCTTTCTGGCAACACATGGATTCCGCGCCAAAAAAACTGCTCCGGTTTTGAGGCCAAGAATGAATCGAGCCAATTTTTGATGCCCTGTTCTGAAGTGAAGCGTATTCCGGTGAGGGCGTTTTGCATGGATCTAAACAAATGGTAGTCGGACGGGGCAAGGTCTGGGCTATAAGGCGGGTGAGGCAAAACTTCCCAGCCACTGTTTTTAAATAATTTTTAACCGGTCTTGCAACATGAGGCCGAGCGTTGTCATGATGGAAAATTATGGCTTCGTGTCTGGTCGCATATTCCTGGCGTTTTTCGGCCAATGCTCGCTTCAAACGGATTAATTGTGTTCGGTAGAGGTCGCCTGTGATCGTCTGGCCCAATTTCAATAGCTCATAATAGATCACACCCTTCTGATCCCACCAAATACAGAGCATTACCTTGGCGCCATGGATATTTGGCTTTGGCGTTGATTTGGCTGGTTGGCCGGGCTTTACATACGATTTTTTGCGCTTTGGGTTGTCGTAATGAATCCATTTTTCGTTGCTAGTAATGATTCGATTCAAAAACGACTTCTTTTTCTGCCGTTCAAGCAGCATTTCGGACATGCAAAATCGCCTTTCAACGTCTCTCGGCTTCAATTCATATGGGACCCAATTTCCTTGCTTTTGGATGAATCCTGCTGCTTTCAAACGTTTTGAAATGGCTGCTTGAGTGACTCCCAATGATTTTGCCATTTATTCTTGAGTTCGACAACAGTCTTCGTCGAGGAATGCCTCCAAATCTTCATCTTCAAAATTTTTTGGCTGACCTGGTCGTTCTTTGTCTTCCGTGTCAAAATCACCATTTCTGAACCGCACAAACCATATCTCGCACGTTGAAATCGATGGAACATATTCAGGATAAGCTTCTGTGAGCAATCGATGTGCTCCAGCTGCACTTTTTTTCAAATTGAAGAAGTAAATCAACACTTCTAATGGCCTCACCTTTCCAATAAAGCGATCTTAAATAATTGGGATCCTTTTTAAAGTCTTGTTCACAGTCGTTTATGCACTCCGAACATTTGGACGATTTTCATTCGAACAGATAATGCTTAGCAAATTTATCCTCATTCCAAGAATCTATTACATACTTGCCAATACACAGTTATTGTATGTTGCAGCCAAAGGTTTAGTGTATTCCTTCGTTGCCAAAGAAATTAATAATTATTTCGTTCTTTATATCTTTAATGCCGAGTGTGTGGTGCAATGGTCAAGGTGACCGACTCACACTCGGTAGGTGGGGGGTTCGATTCCCGCTGCCGCCATCTCGGCATTGGTGCCGGGGTGAAAGGCCTGACTACAAGCCTTATATATGTAGTCCGTATGGTCCCCCAACGTCACTGGAGGTTGCTTCGCTGGTCTGATAAGCCGCAAGCTATAAAAACCACCTTATCAAGAAACAGCACAAGAAGAATCAACCGGACCGTACCTCAGGCAAGAACTCATTTGGCTTTCATCGTACTCAGGGCAAAAACCGTACCTCAGGCAAAAACCCAAGACCGTACCGCAGGCAAAATCCCAAAGGCAGAAGCAGATGAAAGAGAGTTCACGGAAGTTCACGGAAGCATCCGGACCGTACCTCAAGACCGTACCTCAGGCAGGAACCCAGGGCAGAGGCAGACGGAGGAGAGTTAACGGAGTTTTCTGGTGCCGCTATGTGCTCCATAGGAGCGACTGTGTTCTCATGACTATGTGTGTATAAAAAAAAAATGCATGTATGTGTTAAAAAAATTGTACAAAATGTAGAAAAATGAAAACCTGTCAAATAAATAATATATATCTTTAATAACAAATGAAAATAATCAATTCATATGCTTTCTAAATCAGTATTGATTAACCTGGTTGCAAGAACTTATTTTTCAATTGGCAACATTTTATTGATATATTTCACTGTAGCAGTTCATTCGAATAGTTATTTCACCAGAATTAATGCGACTTTTTCGTCATTTATAATATTTATAAGTCATTTACAATATTTATGCATTCTACTAAATCTTTATCTTAAAATTTTATTTCAGTTGTCCATTTCTATAAAGCAAAATATGAATTTGACAATATCAACTTCCTACAAAGAATAATAGCTGTATTCCATTGGACCAATTTTGCTACAGCGCTGTAGATTCTCAATAAAATGAACATATCACTACAGCAGTAAAATACAATCACACAATAGTCACCAACAATACTGACTTTATTCACACATAAACAAGAAAAACAAAATGACATTTCAACATAACCAACGAACCCGCAAATCTATCTATTTTCACTGTAGCAACTACAATCCACCTACCGTACATTGTATGCGTAACTCCAGCGGAAAATTACTGCTCTGTTCGAGGTAATGTAGATGATGACAGATACACAACTAGTGTAGTAGCAAAATTGGTCCAATGGAATACAGCTAATATACTGTTCATATGATAATTCAAAATACTCACAACTAAGGCATAATTTATTTTCCTCTATTAATTAGCCATTAATATATACTTTGACAAAACTACGCTTATGTTCTTAGGAATAATAGTATTTTGCAGGTACTCTCGTTCGCACGTATGTGCCATCATCTACTTTACCTTGAACAGAGCAATAATTTTCATTTGGAATTACGCATACAATGTACGGTAGGTGGATTGTAGTTGCTACAGTGAAAATAGATATATTTGCGGGTTCGTTGGTTATGTTGAAATGTCATATTTTTGTTTTTATTGTTTATGTGTGAATAAACTCGGTATTGTCGGTGACTATTGTGAGATTGTATTTTACTGCTGTAAGTGATATGTTCATTTTATTGAGATTCTACAGCGCTTTAGCAAAATTGGTCCAATGAAATACAGCTATTCTTTTCATTTTCCAAATATATTCGAAAACAATTGAGAATGACCTCGCTATTTTCAATTTAGTAATATTATTATTTTTCTTAGTAACCATATGTTAATATTAGGTATCTACAAATAAAAACTAGCGAAGGCAATGTATTTTATAAATAACATCTACATTCCGCTCAATATTCTGATTTTCAATGAACATAATTTTCTATTGCTACATAGATGCCGAACCAGATATGCTGCTGAACTTTGCTAACTTTGGAACCTTATCTAATTATAGCTGTATTCCATTGGACCAATTTTGCTACTACACTAGTTATGTATCTGTCATCATCTACTTTACCTCGAACAGAGCAGTAATTTTCCGCTGGAGTTACGCATACAATGTACGGTAGGTGGATTGTAGTTGCTACATTGAAAATAGATAGATTTGCGGGTTTGTTGGTTATGTTGAAATGTCATATTTTCTTTTTATTGTTTATGTGTGAATAAACTCAGTATTGTTGGTGACTATATTGTCTGATTATATTTTACTGCTGTAGTGATATGTTCATTTTATTCAGAGTCTACAGCGCTGTAGCAAAATTGGTCCAATGGAATACAGCTTATGTAATGAAATATTGAACAAACACTGAAATAAGTTGCAGTACTACGAAGCGAACGAAAAATTATAGACAAGACAAGGGTAAAAAACCTATTAGATTATGATTTTAAAAATTTGGACACAATCGCCACTGATTTAAATTGTGCTGCGCCTTTAAGTACACAAATTTCATCAAATCTACTACAAAAAATACTATTACTTGCAGCTACCTTCACTCAAGTCCAATTTTGTTTAATTTTAAATAAACAGTTTGTTAGTTTGAGATTACAGTTCTATTAGTTGTTGCTTTTATAAAAAGTTAAAAATGGAAAATGAATTACCGGCAAATAAAACTTTCATTGAAGTTGAAGAAACATTAACGTATTATTAAACGAACATTACAGAATAAATGATATAGTATTGATTTTCTAGGACGGCAAGCGAAACGGAATTGAAAACAATGCTTTACAACTATTTATCGAAAAAACCTGCAAGTAAATTTTATACGAAAGAACTTATATTTGAATGTAGCGATGCGGAGGACGACGTACATAAATATATAAAAACAGTGACCATTAATGGAAATTTTAAGGTAGGCCATCCTATTTGTATACGACCGATATCAATTAACTGAAAACATGAAATTAGCCATTACTGTTCAACAACACCCAACACACATCTATACATTTCTACAAAAACTATTCAAGAAATGCGGAAATTGAAACAATCGAAGTAAGTTTGTTATTTATTTTAATCATTATAATAGCACAATATACATATAGAATGATTACGAGAATGATGGTGATGAAACAGCTGCGTCGAACCACTGGATACTACCATCGAGTGACTTCGTTGGTTTATGGGAGAACCTTCTTTACGAAGATGGGTTAAAGGATAACGTACTTATATGTCATTACATCTATATTTATAAAAGCAAATATATAATTTTAGATTTTAAAATTTGTGGAAACAACCATGCGATTTTCTCGGCATGGAGTAAATCACAACATAATTACATCGAACCGAATTGTGTTATTACATGGACCGCCAGGAACTGGAAAGACTAGTTTGTGTAAAGCAATTGCGCAAAAGCTGGCAATTAGACTGAGAAATACGTATAAATATAAAATTTTTAATAGAAATCAGAATAAAAATATTGTCAATTGTAAATAATTACATTTGCAGCTATAAATTCACTCATTTAGTGGAAATAAATAGCCACAGTTTATTTTCAAAATGGTTTTCTGAGGTTAGTAATCAATTTTTCTGTACGTATTCAAAGAAAAAAATTAAATTATTTTCAGAGTGGGAAATTAGTAATGAAACTTTTTGCAAAAATTAAAGAGCTTGTAGAAAATCCCAAGTCATTAGTATGTGTTCTAATTGATGAAGTAGAATCGATTGCGTACACAAGGAGTTCCGTCTCAAGTATATTATATCAGTTTAAATTTTCCAAAAAATAGTTCGTAATTATTAATTGCATTTTCATAGATAATGAACCAAGAGATGCTCTTCGAGTTGTTAATGCAGTTTTAACTCAATTAGATCAAATTCAAAAATACCCAAACGTGCTTATTCTCACCACATCAAATTTGACATCCACAATCGATTTAGCATTTATTGATAGAGCAGATATTAAACAATTTATCGGATATCCATCGACAAAAGCAATTTTTGAAATATATGCCTCATCCATAAGGGAATTAATTCGAGTACTTTAAATAATTCACAATAATTATTTATAATTAAGCAATACAAATTATTACTTTGCACAGGTAAAATTGATAAAACCCGATGAAATTGGAAATGAAACTTTTAGTATCGAAAATGGACATATTGATTGTAATAATGAAAACCGCCATCTTTATAAATTAGCTGAACAAAGCATTGGATTAAGTGGTAGAGCCTTAAGAAAAATTCCATTTTTCGCCCATGCTCTTTTTACAGACAACAAGCTACCCAAAGTAATTGAATTCCTAGAAGCAATGAGTATATCTCTGAAAAAATATAAAACCGATCAAGATTATTTGTCTAAAGATTTTCGCATAGAAAATAATATTTGACGGGTAGAAGATAATTTATAAATTTACATTATAAATATTGTTCATCTTCAGTGTTACTTATTTCCGAAATTCGAATTGACAAAATAATCGATAAGCCATTGGATAAGATTATTAAAGTAATAAATAGTCACTAGGTAGTGACTTTAATAAAGATTATTAAAGTCACTACCTAGTGAAAAATAAAAAATAAAGCGCAGATATTAATCGTAATCACAAAACAAATAAATTGAATTTAAGCAAAATCGCACTTTAAATTATATCGATATAACACAAATTGGTAAAATAAAACTCCCATTTCAATAGTATAATCAATCTATTTTGGTATACAAATGTTCTGTAATTAATTATAATATAATTGTGTTTTTTTTCAAAATAGAAGTATTTTACGAGCATATTTTTAAAATGTATGAATTTTTTTAACATCAATTCTATAATATTGTGAATTTTTAAACGATGTCATTTATTTGAAAAATAAATGTTTTTTTTTCTAAATTTTACCTGCCAAGCTTTTTTTTATTAAATTGTTTTGTTTTAATTTGATTAAAATGTGAACAAATTCAAAATATTTACAACTAGGACCCTTCAATATTATTGTGCGCGAATTCTCTAAATTCCATTTCGCACGAGAACATATACGTAAGAAATCGTAATTCATTACTACTAACTCTTAAAAACGTATAATTAAATAACATTTACCTTTAATAAATGTCTAGCAGTATGTATAGTACTTGAATAATTATATTTTCTAATTAAATAGAAGACCGAAAACTTATTTGAAGGCAATAATATAAGACATATTTTACTATTTAAGTAATAACTAAAGGCAATTAAATAAATTTAAATCAAAGACTGAATTCTAAAGCTTAGTATTCCATTATATGTAAAAATATTTTGTACGAGTATGAACAAAAAACTGCACTGTATTAATCGTTGCCAGGTATCCAAGGCACAGATTCTGCCTCTTGGTGATATAGATTCTTGCATAACTGTATTACGCTTCTGAATGTGTGCCATCACAAGTGACAGTAATATTTTCCAAACATCTTGCATTCGCGTGGAATTAGAAAGCGATTTCTCTGGACTGAAAGGAACCAAAAAAGTTGTTTAAAATAAAATATCTGCAGAAAACAATAAATGCAACAGAGAAATCATTTCTTAATAGTTAAGTTAGATTTGTTGACAATATCACAATACATATTTAAAGATAATAACAAACACGCATAATAACTAATCCATTTAAAAGCAAATTGGTAAACTATTAACCAATTGTCATTTCATTAAAGATGTATTTGACAATTTAGGTTAAAATATTCGAGTTCATCAAATAGCATATTCAAACACTACGTTGCTGGTGACGCCGTAATAACCATTCTTATTTCTCTGCCTTCGTCTTGTTTCAGAAATTATTAAATACGCAATAACCGCCATTCGCATTGTCGAACAACTTCTAATACAATCGTGTTGCTTTTCAAAGATTGACAATTGAACCGCCAATGTAAGAAGCTAAAAAATTAGATTATGGAAGAACTGGATAGGCCTCTACACAAAAATTCTGTCCAAGTTATTCCAAAAGAATACATTCGTAAGAACGCACACATTTGCAAAATAACCTTTCACGAAACACTTGTATTCTAAAATAAAAACTACCTAGTGAAAAAAAAACTATTTATGCAAATGTTTTAATTTATACTTCCTTATTCGTAAAATATCTAAAATTTAATAAAACCGCACTTAAACTTTCACGTCTCGATAAGTATCTAAATGTAAACAAAAGTAAGCAAGCATTTCGGTTAGCTATCACTTCATGGAGAATGGCGTGTTTTAAAACCTTCCAAAAGTCTACAAAATTGAGGCGCTTGAAATTTGATTGATATTTACAATATATATAATAAAACTTTAATACAGGTGCATTTATCAACAGAAGATTGGAAACAAATAAATGTTGCCTTCTGTCCTGTTTAAATTATATTTTTGTTTGGAATAAGTGAGTTAAAATGAATATTAATTATACAATACTTTTGGAATTCAAAAAGTCTCTATTACGAAAACTAGTGTCAGTATGTGTTGTGTCTACATACAAAAATTTACACAAAAGTATGAAAGCGTTAGGATTACTCACCGCTTTTACAATATTTTAGACAAAAATTGCGTATACATATACGAAAATCTAACGTACGGTCGTATCAAGGTATTCTTTAATCTAAGCAAGAACTATCATTAAAACGGCAATCTGATAAAAACTAATCGTCTGTTTACGTTCTATATTGCATAAGAGTTTTTAAGCACTTACATAAGAGTTTTTAAGCATAAAATATTTTTTTTCCTGTATCCTGTCTTGCAAGTAGACGGAGAGCATGTATGTCTAGAGTCGGGTAGCATCGATCTTTCTTTCCCTTTCCTGGTTTTCTGTTCTGTTTCTCTGTTTTTCTTTCTCCCGAGAAGATATTTTCTTCTGAATATCTTTTTTTTTATAAATATGATATTTAAATAAATTTTCTGTTTTTTTTTAACGCAAGTCCCATAAAAATGAATTGTTAAAAACCATTTTACAGTTTTTTTCTCTCCCGTTATTGAATAATACGAAGTAAAAAAGAGAACAAAAGAAATTATAAAAATTAAAAACTAACTGGTTTTAAATTTTAATATGAAAAGCAACATAATAAAAATTCACTGATTTAATAATAAAAAAATAAATAAATAAAAATTTAACAGATTAATGAAAATGTCGAAGCCAAATCCAACAACACCTGTATTAACCAGAGAAAATAAAGGTTTTTTCGAGCAAGAATATCAGTACTATAAAAATTAACCGAGTTAGACGAGCAAGCTAACACCCAGATTCCGAAAATTCTCGGCGCCAATAATCACAGTAAAAGTCTCTGCGATCAAAAAGAAAACATAAAAATGTATTTTGTTTTTAAAGAAGTCATAATGCCTTGTCCTCACGTCAGGCACCAATTT
The DNA here is from genome assembly GCA_958298945.1 of Atherix ibis. Taxonomy (NCBI): domain Eukaryota; kingdom Metazoa; phylum Arthropoda; class Insecta; order Diptera; family Athericidae; genus Atherix; species Atherix ibis. Next base: position 64,159,873 of record OY282606.1, on the reverse strand, counting down.
ATCTAGAATGGTTCATTTTGATATATCTTTTAATTTCTTTAATAGTATGGCAGCCCCCTATTATTTAATTTAATTTTTTTCCGCTATTATTTTATTCTTCTTTCAAAATAATTTAATTCCTCTCATTATTATTAAATCGTTCTTAAAAAAATAAGTTTAATTATTTTTCTATTATTCGAATCTTTTTTTACAAAAATAATTTTATAATTTTTTTTCTTTTATCTATTATTTAATTATTCTTTTCCAACGTAAATTAATTACGGTCTACACATTTCATTTTTTTTCTTAAACATTAATTATATTTCGTTTTACGAATCACATCACATAAATTGTAATACACTTTCATTCGGTTATGTGTTCTTTTAGATCAGCAGTCATATTTTGTAGGAGATCGTATAGCTCTATAACTATTGTAGTTTTATCGCATTTGAGCATATATTACTCTCACATCAAATTTCACGGACTTAACATTATTATGTAAAACCATTTTTAAAAAACTTTTTTTTATATATGTTACAAATGTTAATCTTCTTTTATTTACTTATTAATTATTTAAAAAAAAGAAAAAACGTAAACTTAAAAAATAAAATCGCTAAACGCGAGACTGCGACCATTTTCGTTTGAGGCCAGTATCCAAGAGAGCTGTCCGTCGGATCTTTTCTATCTTCTTGTCCCTTCTATGGCAAATCACACCATCTAGCGTGCCGTTATTCTCATTTGCCAATCCGGCTTCGCCAGGAGACGCTAGATGATGGATACGCCTGCGGTCATCCGCTTATGCAGCTCAATTTCGAGCGGTACAGTCTGTTGAAATTACTACGCGAACGCCTGACCATAGCTGCCAAATACATTCCTAGAAAGCATAGTTTCATAATAGGCGTTTTCCTTTGGACCAATTTTGCTACTACGCGGTAGATGACCAACGGAAAGCCAAATTCTAAACTCTCGTAGAAACATAACCTCAAAACAGTCAGAAACAATACTGAGTTTACTCACACATAAGCAATAAAAACTGAGTTTATTCACACATAAACAATACTGACAAAAATATGACTCTTCAACATAACCAACGAACCCGCAAAAGTATCTATTTCTTAGATTAAAGAAGAACTGGATAGGCCTCTACACAAGAATTCTGACCGAATTTTGTGGCAACACATTCGTAGAACGCATACACATGCAATACAACAGATACGGCGAAACACTTCATTTTCTGAAATAAAAAATTCGTATTAAGTTCTAACAACAATATAACTATTTATAAAAATACTTACTTTTTCGTAAATATTTGAAAATAGGAACAAACTACACTTTAAATTTCACTTTTTTATGTGACCAAATAACATTTTCAGAAATGACAAAGCTATCCCCCAAGTCTCCACTTTCATGGAGAATTAAAGTTTTAAAACTCTCCGAAAGTCTACAAAATTGAGGCGGTTTATATTTGATTGATATTTACGAAATGTATAATAAACCTAAAATAGAATTCCGTTAATGTATACTTTGACAAAATTGTGCTTACGTTCTTAGGAATAGTATTTGTTTGCAATCTAGTCGCACTCGCCTCTATTTTAATTTCACTTTCGCAATTCCTAACACATAAGCAATCAATATAAAATATATTTTAATATTCGTTTCGTTAAATAATATTAAAATATGTTTCAATATTTACATTTCAAATTAATTAACGAAACGAATATCAAAATATATTTTCAGTACGCACACTTTACATACGCCGTTACTGAATTATTTTTCGATAAACACTGAATTATGAATACCATTGCTTACACTTTTTCAAGCACAAATAAAATCACTTTTTAAATACTTTTTCGATTAAATAAATAATTAAAAACTGTTAAAATATATATATATTTTTGTTAATAAAAATAAAGATATCAACTTACCAAAAGAAAGAAATTCTCGGTTGCCGCATGTTTGGCACTTCATTATCTGGAATGAAAACTTCCTATTTAGTGTCATCAAGAATAAAACTATTTATGTAAATGACTTAATTTATACTTCCTTATTCGGAAAATTATTAAAACTAAACTTTAAAATAAACTTTCCGATAAGTGTTAAAATATCAACATTAAGCATAACAAAAGTTTCCAAGCATTTCAGTATGCTACCACTTTCATGGAGAATGACGTTTTTTAAAACTCTCCGAAAGTCTACAAAATTTTGGCGCCTGATATTTGATTGATATTTACGAAATAAATAATAAACCTAAAATACAATTGCTGTTCATATCAAAAGCTTGTACAAAAAATAAACATTGCCTGTTGTTGTGTTTAAATTGTATTTTTGCTTATAATAATCGAGTTCAAATGTATATTAATTATGCTTTTGGAATTCAAACAGTTTCTATTACAAAAACTAGTGTCAGTATATATTAGGCGTTTTCCTTTGGACCAATTTTGCTACTAATCGGTAGATGGCCAAAGGAAAGCCAATTTTATAACACTAGTAGAAACATAACCTCAAAATAGTCAGCAACAATCTGACAATACTTATTGTGCTTGTGACCGTGAAGTGGCGTGGGTGTTTTAAAATGAGCAGAAATTGGACGTATAGCGAGGGGAAGGCATTAATAGATGTTTATGCGAACCGAAAGGAGGAATACCCAAAAACGAAGAAAAAGAGGCATTTTTGGGAGAATATCTTGACGGATTTGGAGGCGTTAAATGTTCTGGTATGTATTAATAAAAATTGAATTCCATTGTACGCAAGTACAGATAAGCATATTACTTTTATTTTAAAGGAGACTCCAACAACAGCGGAGAACGTTCAAGTTAAGTGGCGAACTGCGAGGTACAGAGGTACAGGGACGAGTACGTCCAAGTTTATGTACCTAGAGGACATGGAGGCTATATTCCACAATGACGTAGGAATATCGTCACCACATACAGCCACTGCCGGAGTAGAAACTTCTACAACAGCCGCACCTATGGAAAAAACGGAACGTTTATCGGAATCGTCGACATCAAGTGTGTCGGAAAGCAATGGCACAGGGAAGAGAAAGGGCAGAAGCCAATGTAAGGCAATGACGGAAATGAAGAAGGCTTACTACGCTGAGAAATTAGCAGCAAGGAAAGAAAATCTTCAACTTAAAAAGGAAAAACTTCAAGTAAAAAAAAGAGAAGCTTATAGTATTAAAGGAGCACATAACGAGAACAGATGCTGCACTTCTCAATATTTTAAATAAATTGCATTAAAATATTTTATATATATAATTAAAAAAAAAACTTTTGTTTTTGTAAGCCAAGGAGGCGTTTTTCTATAATAAAAAATATGAATTCACACAAAAACAATATTGAAGATTAAATAAATTTAACAATCCATTACTATCCATTTTTTCAAACATTTGCTGCCTCGCACGTGCACCATTGTTGCTGTCAATTTCTCCAGATCCTGTGTAATTCTGTGTGTTGTTGACTTCATCATCTAAATATTCTATATCACGGAAATCATGTTCACTAATACATATATTATATAAAACGCAAGCACAAAGAATGCAGTTGGTGACGAAGCCTAAATTTGTAGTTTCGAAAAAATTCAACCGACGAAATCGACCTTTCAGCAATCCGAACGCGTTTTCAACAACGATTCTTGTTGATGAATGCAAGTAATTGAATTTTAGTTGCTTTTCAGTTAAGTTTCCGAAGTCCTTAAACGGTGGAACTAAATATCTGCTGGCACCGTACGCTGAATCTCCGAGTAGCACACCTCCTGGTATAATTATGGACTCATCAGTAATACGCCGATTTTCGTAGAAGCCGTGCATCGTGCATCGAACCAGGTTCACCACAGTACACGTCTATAAATTTTTTCTCGGCGTTTACAATTCCCTGCAAAAGCACACTACAAAATTTTTTCCTATTGTAGTATGCTTGTTTGACACGTTTAGGAGGATTGACTTTAATATGGGAACCATCAATAGCCCCAACAACATCTGGCACACCTTTCATAGCTGCGAATTGGATCTGGTTATTTTGCATTTCGGATGCTGTTGGCCATTTTATGTACCTGGGGTTTCATTTCGACAAGCCATTTCACGACGCGGTATAAAATTCGATGGACAGAGCTTTCTGTAACATTAAATCTGTCTCCAATTTGTCTGTACGTTTCAGTATTTGCCAGGAACCACAACGTGATGTATATTTCAACATCAGAACCAACTGCAGGACGTCCTCCACGCCTTGGACGGTGCAAAAACATCCTGTGTTCACCTAAAAGAGTGCGATATTTACAACACTTATTCCTTAAATAATAATTTAAAATGAAAAGCACATACCGATAACCGTCTCTGCGACAACTCTTGTCAATCTGAAGTGTTTCTTAAATTCAACATCTGCGTACTTCACAATTATATTTGTATAATTTTCAACACTATTTCTCTTCATGCATGGGGACTCATCATCATCAGAATATGATGTCTCGCTTGACTCTGAAGAATCTGATGTCACGCTTGACTCTGAAGAATCAAATAAAAGTAAATCATCTGTACCTTCCAGAACGTGAAACAATTCCATAGCAACCTGTAAAGCAGTCAGTTATTAAATTTGCAATTATTTTTTATGTAAAAACTCACTCGATTAATATTTGAATTCATTTCTCTTCGCTTTTCTGCACAAATAAAGTAAAGATAACAAAAATATGACATTCAACATAACCAACAAACCCACAAAAATCGGGTTTTTTCACTTTAGCAACTTGAATCCACCTAACGTAAATTGTATACGTAACTCCCTGTATAATGTGGTCGTTCGTTCGTGGTAGGGTAGATGATGACAGCTGCAACTCTACCGCGGTAGGTAAATTGGTCCAAAGGAAAAGGCCTATTATGTCTACATTAAAAAATCTACACAAACGTATTCAAGCGTTAGGATTTCTCACCGCTTTTACAATATTTTAGACAAAAATTGCGTATACATATACGAAAATCTGACGTACGGGCGTATCAAGGTATTCTTTAATCTAAGCAAACAACTATCATTAAAACGTCAATCTGATCATAACTAATCGTCTGTTTACATTCTATATTGAATAAGAGTTTTTAGTTTTTAAATGGTATATGATCTTTACTCAAGAAAAGATATGATCTTTACTTGGCTAGAAACCCAATAAAAATTAGTTAAATGGTATATGATCTTTACTCAAATATATAATTAATTTTTATCGGCAACTAGCCTGACAAATCTTTAGTTCCCGCATAACTAAAACAATTTTAACTAAACAGTTTATTTTCGTAATATTATATATTCATATGTATATGAACATATTAAGTTTCTCACCTAACTTTTTTAATAATTTCACTTTTAAAATGACCCAAAACACAATATTTATATATTTATTCCGTCCGAAAGTATTGTTTATATTTCGTATAACAAAGCTACCAATCAAATGAAAAAAAATAAGCTTCGCCTCTCAAAACTTTGGTTCTTATTGGTGTCAGGCACAAGTGTTAAAAAAGATTTTTATCAACTTTTTAATTTGTATTTTCGTTCATGATTCATTGTTTTTTTTATAATCGAAAATATTTGTATTAAATTTTTATAATTTTTTAAAATAAAATGATTACTGTTGCTATGCACCGTAGCTTCGATGGATAGGTTAAAAGACAATACTTAAATTATGAGACGACAACACTAGTTAATCACAATTAAATAATTACAAAAATGCGCAGCATCTATACAACACCGCCTTACAATCGCTGTTCCGACAAAACTAAAACAACCAAACTCTCTCTTGCGAGCAGTGTGAATGTTCTAGAACACGCCACAGCCATTCCATGTCGCAACAAATCTAGTCTCATCCCGACAATTATTCAATTCATAATAACAAGCCAGGCGGTTGATGTGCACCATATTCGGTGGTACCCGATGATTCTTTTGGATGTGGTTTGTAATTCCATTCAACTTTTAAACAAGTCAGAATGGACCACCCCAACTAGTCTATAATTTTCGTGATATTACTTTTCGCCACGTGTGATTGTACAACGAAACCAAAGATCCCTCCTCGAATTCTACAGTTTTGCCACTGGGGTCGTAACGAGTCCTTATCCTGTCACTAGCTCGTAAATCAGCATTTCATACCAGGAAATGAATGACATTCACCTTCTCTCTCAAATCCAGTGCATACACTGCCATATTACTTAGTGTTTCAGTTAGTACTCCAATAAAACCTCTGAAGAATTTTTAGATTTATCTTCATTCTAAGATGTCGTCCAGAAATGCCATCGTGGAACAACCGCAAAACGTCCACTGCCATTGCTTTTGGTACTATAATTTATAAATAATAGTCAGAGAGGTTTTCTATTTACGGTACCAATCCATTATGCATCTTTGAACTCTTCCACTGCACCCAGTATGCTTTTGTAGTTGCATTCATACTTATAATAAATTCATACTATTGAGGTTCCTTTTTTCTATAACCTACCAAGATCGGTTTCAAATTTTTATTCTCCTCCTGTGTATGTTGCTCGATATCGTCACTCCATTTCGCCCTAAGAGCACCCATAGCGTGCTACCTGCTCCTTAGGATTTTTAAAGTAGAGCAACTACTTTAATGCAGCATCGTCTGCTTTAAACAGAAATGTTCTCTGTAGAAGATACTTTGCTACAGTTTCGGAGTATTTTTATAACATCGCGTAACCCTTACGCCTCGTTGGAAAATACCTTGCTAAAATAGGCTATTACTGATTGATTTGTACGGAGTCACCAGCACTATCCGCAACTGCTAGTCCCCGAATCATAGTGTTTTCCACCCTCGCATCCGAGCAGTTCGATATAATATGGTTCAGTTTTCCACATCGGGAGCACCTTACATTCGACAGGCGGTCACTTGGACTTGTACCAGTATCCTCGACAATAATTGCTCTTTTCTGGTGCGTCTTGACGAATCTTGACGAATTTCCTCTACCCCCAACACATGAGCAAAGGCATTTTTCCTCTACCCCAACACATGAGAATCCTTTTCTCGGATCTTGACGAATTTCCTCTACCCCCAACACATGAGCAAAGGCATTTTTCAAGGTGGTATGATGTTCTAATCATACAGCCATCCTGAATTCTAGATTTCTTATCTCATCGATAAATGCTTAAACAAGCATTTTATCGATGAAAGAAGTTGATGTAGACTAATATGCCTTCCGCGCAAACTTCTCCATCCCCAGTGCCCACTGTTGGATACCTTCACTATAACGCTGACTTCAGTCCTAACCTTCTCTTCTATAACTTGAGTCATTACATTCTCTTCTATGACTTGAGTGTAGTATTACGATATATTGTACACCCAGCCATGAGTATAAACCGAGTGGCGTGATGTTTCATACACGTCAATGCCACACAGCAATAGATGAGTCAGTCATGTAGGCACCGTCATGCAGTTTACATGTCTCTGTATAAATAATAAGAATTATACATAAATAAACAAGTCTAATATATTACATTGGCAACGAGGTAAAAAGTAAAAAGTGAAAAAAGAAAGTTAAAAGGTGTAGTGAAATCAGTGCGGGAAATCTCGTAAGAAGTGAATCTGTGATTGAAGTCGAAGGCAAAAAAGGTTCATACAAGATGGATGAAGCCCAAGCACGAGAATTACAAGAACAGCTTAGAGAGGCCCAAATCACGCTGGAAAGAGTCAGAATGGAAAGAAACAAAGCAAATGCGGTAATAGAGGATATGGGAAAAGATTTGCTGAGGTTAAATAACCAGCGAGGAACGCACATGGACACAACACAGAATAACGCAACAGGCGGAAACGGAGGAACGCCGGCACCGATACAAAACGTGCAAGTATATTCAGCCACAGTAGGGTGTGTCGCAGAATATAATGAACACGAGGATTGGAAAAACTACCAAGAAAGGTTAGAACAATACTTTATAGTAAATAACATACTGGAGCCACATAGAAAGGTGGCTACGCTCATAACGGTCATTGGGACAAATGGTTATGGAGTACTCGCAAATTTGTGCGACCCAGTGTTACCATCGAAAAAAACATGCGAGGAATTATGTGCTATACTGAAAAATCAATTTTCAAAGACAATATCGGTATTTCGTGAACGCATGGATTTCTTCGACTTAAAGCAAGGCGAGAATGAGTCGATTAGCCAGTGGTATATACGCTTGAAAGATAAAGCCAGCACGTGCCAATGGGGTGCGCAGCTCGACTTGATGATTACGAATAAGTTCGTAGCGGGTCTAAAGAAAGGCAAGATTTTAGATCGCGTGTGCGAAGAGGACCATAAAAAGAGGTCTGAGCAAATCGTCGAAATTGCGAAGAAGAAAGAGGCAGCTCTTATACAATCGTATCAGGAAATTAACGTACATAGGGTAAGCTTTGACAGAAAAAGTAAGCAAAGTGAAGCCATAAACCAAAGCAAAGCCGGTAAAGAAAGCTATAAAAAGAAATTTAACAAGGAGTCAAAGGGCGGCAAGCAATGCAATCATTGCGGTTATAGCAACCACGAGTCCGCAGACTGCAAATTTAAATCCTATAAATGCAACCGTTGCGGTATAATAGGGCATTTAGGAAAAATATGCCAGAAAAAAGGAAAGGAACAAGCTAAACAGCACTTCGTGGAGATAGAAAACCACGACTGGACGAGCGAAGAGGTTCACTTTCAAGCAACAAAGGCAGGATACGTCAAACCGACGCAAATCCAAATAAAGATAGGAAACAAGCAATTGCTAGCTGAACTTGATTCAGGAGCAAGCAGATCGGTAATTCCGGAGGAATTATACAAAAGGCATCTATCACAGCATAAATTGCAACCAGTGAATACTACGTTGAGATTCTATGACGGGAGCGCAATTGCACCAGAAGGTGAGATCTACGTAGAAATAAAGGCAGGTAGAAAAAAAGCAAAATGTCAATTAATAGTCGTAAAAACGGGCTGTAGATTATTGTTGGGTAGAGACATGATGGAAGCACTAAGATACAAGATAGTGGAAATCAACCATGTTGAATTAAAAGGACCAAAACTACAAGAAATAATCGACAAGCACAAGACACTTTTCGACGGCAAGTTCGGAAGGTATAAATACGGCAAAATAGACATAAAGATGCAAGATAATGCGAAACCAGTGTTCTGCAAACCCAGGGCGACACCGTTTGCTTTCAAGAAGACAATCGGAGATCAGCTAGACCAACTGGAAAAAGAAGGAATACTCACCAAGGTAAAGCACAACGAATGGGGCACACCATTAGTGCCTGTGCTAAAGAAAGGAGGTGGAGTAAGGATCTGTAGCGATTACAAGGTCACGATCAATAAGTACATGCAAGATGTAAAACACCCCGCACCAAAAGTGGAAGAAGTATTCGCAGAACTAGGAGGTGGAGAAAGGCTCACGAAATTGGATATGTCAGCGGCCTACAATCAGCTAGAGCTGACTGACGGATCAAAGAAATTGTGCGCATGGAGCACACCTAAGGGTATTTATTTGCACAACCGATTACCCTATGGAACGAAAACAGCAGCAGCAGAGTTCGACAAGGTAGTAGAAAAAGTATTACAAGGGGCCAAAGGAACTGCAGCATTTCGAGACGACATAGTGGTGACGCGCAGAAATAATAACGAGCATATGCAAAATTTAAACGAAGTTTTGCAGAGGTTAGAGGAAGCTGGACTAAAGCTTAACCTCAAAAAGTGCCCGTTTTTCCAGGAAGAAATCAGATACCTGGGGTACATCATAAGCAAGAATGGGTTGTCCAAGGACCCAGAAAAAATCGCAGCAATGGTCGAAGCAAAGAGACCAGAAAACATAACAGATGTAAGAGCATTCACAGGACTGGTGACATTCTACGGAAAATTTGTACCGAGATTAGCTAAAATGTTGAAGCCGATTTATGAGGTACAAAACAAAGAAAGATTTCAATGGACAAGAAATGCAGAAAAGGCATTGATTGAAGTCAAGAAAGAACTAGCATCGGACAGAAATTTGGTACACTATAACCCAGATTATCCGATAAAACTAGTGACAGACGCATCCGACCAGGGCATAGCAGCAGTACTAATGCACGAAATGCCAAACGGAGAGGATAGACCAGTTACCTTCATATCAAGGACGCTAACAAAAGCGGAAGGTAATTACGCAATTTTGCACAAAGAGGCTTTGGCCATTTATTGGGCTTTTCGGAAATTGTACCAATATTTGGCAGGTATGCATTTCAAGTTATGCACTGACCACAGGCCATTGATAACGATTTTTGGCGAGCATAAAGGCATACCACAGATGGCAGCAGGAAGGTTGCAAAGATGGGCTTTGTTTATGAGTGGATTTGAGCACATAAAAGGCAAGAACAATGAGCCAATTACCAGATAGAGCACATAAAAGGCAAGAACAATGAGCCAGCCAACACATTATCGCGTCTACCCAGAAATAAAAGAGATTTAGTTCAAGAGGAAGAGGACTATCTACATTTCATGGTGGAAGTCCAGCTACCGCTAAGGTCAGAAGACTTAGCGAGAGAAACTAGAAAAGATCCAGTACTAAGCAAGGTATTTTTATACACGACAACTGGATGGCCTAGTCAAATTGAAGAGTCAATTAAGCCTTTCGCACAAAGAAAGCAAGAAATCTTCATAGAAAAAAATGTGCTAATGTGGGGATACCGAGTAATGATACCGGAGAACTGCAAGCAAATATTGCTGAAAGAAATACACGGAGGTCACATGGGCATCAGCCAAATGAAGGCGATCGCTCGACAATATTTTTGGTGGCCAAAGTTGGACAAAGACATAGAAGGCTATGCAAAAGGTTGCATGACATGTCTGACAGAATCCAGCAGTCCGGAAAATTCAGGATTAAAGAAGTTTCCTGACAGCAAATATGTGTTCGAAAGGGTGCACATAGACTTTCTAGGACCACACAGGGGCAAGATGTATCTGATACTGATAGATGCATACTCCAGATGGCCAGAAATTGTCCACATGACAAAAACAGATTCGACAAATACGATCGAAAAACTGAGGGAAATATTCGCAAGATATGGTATACCAGACACACTAATCTCAGATAATGGAGCACAGCTGGTGTCAGAAGAATTCGAAAGATTCTGCAAAATGAACGGAATTTTGCACAAAACAGGTCCGCCATACCATCCACAAACAAATGGATTAGCTGAGAACGGAGTGAAATCTTTTAAAAAAGGCTTAGAAAAAGCATTAAAAGATAACAAGGCTCACGACAGCGCAAATAATCTAATCAGCAAGTACTTATTCGCCTACAGAAACGCACCACACCTAACAACAGGCGAATCACCAGCGAACAAATTTTTGGGCAGAAGCTTAAGAAGTAGATTAAATTTGCTAAAAATACCAAAAACAGCAGAAAGAATCCAAAAGCAAATACAGTATTTCAGAGGACACAGAGATGTCACATTCTCAAAAGGAGAAAGGGTGATAGCTCGGGATTACAAGAATCCTATGAAGCCAGGTTGGCAACCAGCAACTGTGGAGGAAGTAATGGGGGAAAAGACATACATATGTTAACCGGACTTTCAACCAAATCTAAGATGGAAAAGAGGTGACGATCAGATGCGCAAATCAGGTCAATTCTACGAAGCAGCTACAAGAGTACTCCTAGAACAAGAAAGGGCAAACGAATATGAAGAAGAGCCTGACACAATGGATGAGCCAATCATATCTGAATCGAACCTAGAGAAAGCAACAGAAGACTCAAAAGGAGTAGTTGAAGAACCAACCGCATTCCAACAAGAAGTACAACAAGATGGCAATCATCCAAGGGAAATCCAGCCGACACCCAAGAAAGGCAGACCCAGAATCAAGTACGAACCGGATCCAAGTTTAAACGTAAACCAAAGGGAGCCACGAGTTCGAAAACCCGTCAACAGAATGAATATGTAAGGTTCAGGCTAAGCGGGGAAGAGTGTAGTATATCGATATATTGTACACCCAGCCATGAGTATAAACCGAGTGGCGTGATGTTTCATACACGTCAATGCCACACAGCAATAGATGAGTCAGTCATGTAGGCACCGTCATGCAGTTTACATGTCTCTGTATAAATAATAAGAATTATACATAAATAAACACGTCTAATATATTACATTGAGTCATTGCCTTCTCTTCTATTTGGTTTCTTTCAGCTATCATTTCTTCATATAACCTATCTTCGAATTCCTTGAAAAACCTCAGAAGTTTCTGTTGTTTATTCTGACATTAACAGTTGTGTCTTCAGATGATGGCTCTTTTCATCTTAATTGTTGAAATTCGTTGAGCGCACTCATTGCGGTTTAGTTCCAGTTTTGACACGTTGCGTGTCATTTGCATTAGTATGTGTGCACTACGCCGACTCGGCCAGCGCGCTTAAATGTAACAGTCTCTTTCACTTTCAGCAGCCGAACAATAAACACGCTGATCTCATTGTTATTAACTTTTATCTCAAAGTACCGGCATTATTTATTTCACTTATTACACATAAAATTATTTATTTTGTTTTTCTTATTATAACAAAATAACAAGTCTTCAAGTCTTTTCTATCTTTATTTATTTTTAATACACAATAATCTTCTACTGTCCTCGCTCAGCTCGGTACTGAACCCTTTTCCGTTCTTCTCGTTCATTTTATACCACTCGTACAAACTTCATCCTCCCTCACTCGTTTCTCCAGTCTCACTCATTTCCCGAGTGTAGCTCGTACGCCGTCGTCACACTCGTCCATCCTGACAGTCAAGTCGTCCTCGACTTCTTTTGAATCAAATTCATCTAATTCAGGATTGCATTGAACCCATTTTTTCATTCTATCCGCTGCTTGTACAGAAGGAAAATGCCTCTGAGTTCTTTGCGTTCCTGGTATATCTTCAACTGCATATCTATCATTCGACAATACCTTTGTTACTATATATGGGCCCTTATATTTTTGTTCCAGCTTTCTTGATGTGCCTGTACTTATATTCCCATCATTTAAAATGGAAATCAAATCGCCCACATTGTATTTAACCGCTGGTCTGGAACGCAAATTATAATACTTGGTTTGTTTTTCTTGAGCTTTTCTTGTGGACACTTCTGCGATTTGGCGATTTGCAACTAAATTCCTGGTTTTTGGCACATCATCATCAACAGAATTAGCCAAGATATCCCCATAAGGGTCACGAGGGCGATACCCAAATAAAACTTCAAACGGAGTTTGATTAATGCTTTCATTATAAGTCGTGTTCATATTCCACTGTATTTTCCCCATATTTTGATCCCATTTTTCTTCTTTTTCGGACTGTGTTAGTAATATATTTATTAGAGTTCTGTTATACCTCTCAACCTGCCCATTTGCTCGAGGTGTTTTTGTTGCATTTTGAATATGCCTCACATTCAAATTTTTAGTAAATTCGTCAAAGCTTTTTGACGTAAACGATGTACCTTTGTCACTTATTATCCTGGTGGGTGTACCAAAAATATTAAAGACTTGCGATAAAAAAGTTAGTACTGGTCTTGTTTTTGTATTTGGTAATGCTTTAATAATAGCAAATTTGGTAAATGCATCTACTAACACTATAATATAAGCATTACCTCTGGTTGATTTTATAAATGGACCAAGATGGTCAATATGGATGGTTTCAAACGGCCGGTTTCCTTTTTCAATAGGATGTAACATACCTTTAGGTTGATTCTGAAGTTTATTATAAGAACACTCCACACAGGATTTTATATATTTCTTCACAAATTGAGTCATCCTTGGAAACCAATACCGATTTCGCATATCCTTTAATGTTCTAATTACTGAGTAATGTCCTTTTTCATCATGGCTTTTATGTAACACACGGTTTCTAATGCCTTTTGGAACAAACAGCTTAAATTCGTTATCGACATTCCGGTATACTCTATTATTAATAAGTTTATAATCAATAAAAACTTGTTGATCCAAACTTGTAGTCGATGGATTTTCTAAGACAGCTTTTATTTTCGCAACTTGTTCGTCTTGTATTTGTATGGATTGTATCCAATCATCATCGTCAATAGATATTCGAAAAATATTTATATCTACTGGTTCTGGCGAAATAGCTTTATCTACCGGACGTCTTGACAGCGCATCTACGTGGGTCATTTGCTTGCCACTACGATGAATCACTGTGTAATCATACTCTAATAATTTTAACCACCACCGAGCTATACGTGGTACTATATCGCGTTTGCTCATCGACGTTTTTAATGCCTGGCAATCTGTTACAATAGTAAAATGTTTCCCCAACAAATATTGACTAAATCTTATCGCCGATTCTACCACCGCTAATGACTCCAATTCATAACTATGATAATTCCTTTCGTAATTGGTGGTTTGTCTACTATAAAATGCAACTGGGTTCAGATTCCCGTTTTCTTCCTGTAAAAGGACACCAGCAATACCAATGGTACTAGCATCGGTATGTAATTCATGTATTAAATTTGGATTGTAGATTGTTAATACAGGATTTTCAGTCATCATTCGTTTAAGTGTATCAAAAGCAATTTGTTGAGAAGTTCCCCATTGGAAAGGTACATCCTTTCTTGTTAATTTCGTCAAAGGTTCTGCAATTTCGGCATATCCTTTAATAAATTTCCGGAAATAACTCGTCAACCCCACCCACCTTCTTATTTCATGAGCGTCTTTGGGTACAATAAAATCTCTGATAGCTGAAAGTTTCGCTTGTCCGGGTTGTATCTTACCATTGCTAATTCTATGACCTAAAAATTCCACATTTTCATTTAAAAACGAACATTTTTTTAAGATTCAACGTTAATCCGACTTCTCGCAGAATGTGAAATAATTTTTTAAGCTTCAGGATCCCTTCAGAAACCGTAGTGCTAGGAATTGTGATATCATCTAGGTAAACTATCATTAGATCTGGTTTCATCAACTGCACAACTCTATTCATAATTTTTTGAAACCAAGCAGGAGCATTAGCTAGTCCAAACGGTAATCTACAGAATTCATATAGACCCTCAGCTGTAACAAAAGCAGTATATTTCCTGGACTCTTTCCCTATTGGGATCTGGTAATAACCAGATGATAAATCTAGTACTGTAAAATATTTATATCCAGACAGATTATTTAACTGATCCTCAATTATAGGCATGGGATATTTCATTTTTTTAGTATTCATATTTAGTCTCCTATAATCTACGCACATTCTATCTTCTCCATTCTTTTTCTTCACCAAAACAACGGGAGATGCGAACGCTGATTCCGATTCTTGAATTATATTATTCTCCAATAATTCCTCCAAAATATTTTTGAGTATATTTCTTTTAGCAAAAGGAACTTTGTACGGTGCATATACTACTGGGTCATTCGAAACTAGTTCTATTTTTATTTCATACAGGTTACATAATCCTAAATCCGAAAATCCAGTCGCAAAACAATCAGAGAAATTTTTAATTAAAGTTCTAATCTCTTTTCCATTTTCACCATTTAAAGATACTCCGATATGAATGTTATCATCAATAAATTTTGGTTTATTGATATCATTAATCTGCCAAATATTGCTGATCGCAAGAGAATTATGTTCGGCAATTACTCGAATCTGCGGTAGTTTCAAAAAATCCCTTCCTATAATAAGATTTCCTTCTCCAATTTCTGATTTTACAACAATTAAATCAAGTTTTACTCTTACATCGTTAATTTCTAAATTTGCTAGCATTGATCCGACACTCTCACATTTTCCACCCGCAAACCCAGAAAGAATTATATTTTCTTTATTTAATCTCCATTTATATTTTAATACATCCGTTTCAGATATGATACTTTTTGAACTTCCAGAATCGATTAATGCTTTAAATATTATTCCATTTACCTTAACTTCCTTATAAAATTCATCTTCAGCATTACTCTCGTTAATTTGATTCACCTTGAAATGATTTTCTGGTTGTTGATCTTTACCAACCTTTTGTTCTTTTTTTGCAAAACAATTTCTTGCGATATGCCCGGGTTTATTGCAATTAAAACATATAAAAGGTTTTCTGTAGTTTACGTTGTTATTATTTGAATTTCTGTCTGTGTTATTTATAAGTGAATATGGGTGGAAACGAGCTAAATTACGTGATGATGTATCTGGAGGAACTTGCATGCAGGATTGAACGTTTTCGAATTGTTAGATTTGTGCAATGAGATCCGTAATATTACTGTAATAATTTGCCGATAATACATTAACTAACTTAGGATCGGTTTGTCCCATTATGATATATTGATATATAGTTTGGTCTCTTATTTTTGCTCTTTTCCCTACCATATTCATCTCGAAACAATACGTTTCAATATTTTCATTAGGTTTTCTTTTGCGTTGTGACAAAATTTGATGAACACGTACTTCACATGTTGTTGCTGGAAAATTTGCCATTAATTCTGGTTTGAACTGCTCCCAGGTCTTAAGGTCTTCTTGTACACTTTCATGCCAGTATTTAGCTGGTCCTTTCATTTTGGTAGCGGTTGCCAAAAGAACAATGTTATCATCCCAGTTATGTATGTTGATTAATTCGTCTACTCGCTTTACCCACTGAGCTGCGGATAGTCCTGTTAAACATGTCGGATCGTATTCAGGTAAAATCTCCGTAATATCCCTTAATCCGTATTTCACGAAGTTTTGATCGGATCGTGTTGCACGCGGTTCTATTGGGGCAGAATGTTGATCAGGTCGTGCACTAAAGTTTATGATATCCTTTAAAATCTGTTTCTCTCGTTCTATTAGTGATTTTTCCCTTTCAATCAATTCCCTTTCCCGTTTAATTAACTCTAGTTCTTTTAATGCCAATGAAGTTTCGTTTTCCGATGACCCCAAACTACCATTATTTCTATCTATTATTAATTCGGGTACAGGACTTACTATTCGTCCTATGTCTTCATTAATTGAGTTTTCTCTAAACCGTGCCGATTGTAATTCTCGTAATCTTTCAATTAAAGCACCTTTATTCCCTCTCAAATTAGTACATTGTAAATTGGTTAGTGTACTTTTCAGTTCTTTCACAGTCATCAAATGCGGCTCCATATTATTTAATGTACGTAAGACTGTTTAGAGGGAAAATCAAATAGCATATGTTTTCGGAAATCTTAATAACAGATTATCTGAAAATAAACCGAAAGAGAAAAAAAAATTAATATATCCGAACACAATACACTCAACACATTCTACTAATCCTGGTGTACATACAATAATATCATTCAACACAATACTATTATAATACACACCAATTCGTGACACACTACATCCAAAAACCCCCGAGTGTAATTCAACTGTAGTTTTGTATACCAAAACCACAAACCGAAAAACACTCAAACGAGTAAGTTTCTCTTTTTTTTTTTTTTTTTTTTTTCTCTTCTTTTCTTCTCTTTTTCTGCTTCTCTTCTCTTTCTCTCTTCTTTCTTCCCTTCTCTTTTTCTTTTTTTTTTCTTCATCTTTTCTTCTCTTCTTCTTTTTCTTTTCTTCTCTTTCTCTCTTCTTTCTTCCTTTTTTTTTTTTTTTTTTTTTCCTTCCCTCCTTCAAATATTTCTTTCTATTTCAGTGTTTGTATAACAATACAACCTTCTTCTCTTTTAGCGTTCAGCCACTACAGTCTCCAACACTAACACAATTTTCGGCATAATGTTACCGCTATTCCTTGTTCGCATTCTTGTTTTGGTGATTTCCGAGAATTATTCCCAAAACAATTTCTGTACTTACTAATTTCTCTCTATGACTATACTTAATTTCGAACAACGATTTGGCTCTATACCAAACGATATTCTTAACCTCACTTACCAAACGTGGATTCTGATTATACTAGAATAATTCGAATGTAGCTAAACTGTGGGTTTTTTTTTTCAAAATTGTCTTACACACTTGTCTATACTAGTTTGATTATTTATTCCCTTACTGGATCCCACTTCTGATTTATAACAAAATAACAAGTCTTCAAGTCTTTTCTATCTTTATTTATTTTTAATACACAATAATCTTCTACTGTCCTCGCTCAGCTCGGTACTGAACCCTTTTCCGTTCTTCTCATTCATTTTATACCACTCGTACAAACTTCATCCTCCCTCACTCGTTTCTCCAGTCTCACTCATTCCCCGAGTGTAGCTCGTACGCCGTCGTCACATTATCGTCTGCTATGTTCTTCTTCATTAGATTTTAACTGTTCTATAGGCCCTGATTCTGCTCTTATTATTGGCAGCTTTATTCTTTGATGAAGGCCAATAAATCCGACGTATAAACTTAAAGAAATCTATTTGTTTCCTCGTTGGGAACCAGCCTGTCTTGGTGTTTTCGACATTTTCCACATAATACTGAATATTTTTCGTAATGAAATATTTATGAAAATTAATTTTACAATATTACACACATGCAATTCACGAAGCCTTATATGTGCGCGACCAATGCGATCACTTGCAAAACTCTGCAGACTAGAGCTAATTTTGTATGCACTCGCACGTACGAGGACTAATTACACTCTGATAAGCAACGCGCAGAGTAGAGCTAAGTTCATATGAAGTCGCACGTACACCTCCATACACTTTCAAATAAACACTTTACGCTATCCCACTTCTGACACCAAAATGTTACAATCCACTATAGATTCGATGGATAGGGTAAAAGACAAAAATAAAAGGACACGCAAATTACAAAATGACAACACTTAATTTAATCACAATTAAATAAATTCAAATTACGCAGCATCTACACAACATCGCATCGCTATTCCGACTCCTTTGAAAACTAAAATTGAACTAAACTCTCTCTCGTGAGCAGCGTTCGTATTGATACTCTCTGGAACGAGTTTCCTGGAATGTTCTGTAATACGCCCGAGTCATGCCAAGTCACAACAAATCCTTTAGAATACGTCAGAGCCATGCAACGTCGTAACAATACATTTAAAGTTAATAGATGGGTAAGGGTCGCCGAGTTTGGCTCTTGTATTGCAATTCGACGAGATTTTTTGGTTTTAACAAAATGCTTACATATATATATGTAGACTGTCTATTCTTATACTCTAGGCGTTTTTCTTTGGACCAATTTTGCTACTAGTCGGTAGCTGCGAGTAGATGACCAAAGGAAAGCCAAATTCTAAACGCTAGTAGAAACATAACCCCAAAATAGTCAGCAACAATACTGAGTTTACTCACACATAAACAATAAAAAGTGAGTTTATTCACACATAAACAATACTGACAAAAATATGACTCTTCAACATAACCAACGAACCCGCAAAACTATCTATTTTCACTTTAGCAACTAGAATCCACCTAACGTAAATTGTATGCGTAACTCCCAGTTCAATGTCCTCGTTTGTTCGAGGAAGAGTAGATGATTGTAATAATGTCAATAGATTGTCAAATGTAAATGTGACAGTTCAGCTCATGCTGTGCTAACTTGATGATAAGCAGTTGAGCTTCAACCTTTGTACACAACACACGTAATCAGTAAAGATAATAAATTACAGTAATTAATAAACATAATCATTGCGTTTCATTATAAAAGTTCCATACTTTTACATGGTGTCAGAAGTGAAAAAATCAGTTATTTTAACGTAAAATAAGAATACTGAAAGTGAGTTCACAATCAGGAATTCAAGAAATTTTTCAATTTCATCACCGGAGCATTGAATTGCAAACAAATTGAATTTCGTCATCGGAGCATACTATTGCAGAACAACATTGTGATTGAGCAATTTTCATCGGAAGAAATTGAACATTGGAAAGTTTATTTTCACATTATTTCTTGGAAAAAGTGCAATAAACCGGATATTTTGAAAATTCATCGGAAAGCCATACAAAATGGCAAATACACGGAAAGACCTCAGAGAATGGGATTGCACGAATTTGGCGATGGACTGGAAAAATTGGAAATGTGATTTTGTGGTTTTCATGATCGCAAACGACAAGAATGCTCAACCAGAAGCACCAAAAATCGCACTTTTTCTCTGGTTGATTGGATCAAAAGGCGCCAATATATACAATACATTGTTTCCGAATGATGGTTCAGAAAATTCGTTGCTGGGTACAGTCACTATACAACGAATGGTACCGGCACAGGGTAATGTCGCAGCACACGTTGAAGAAAAAACACATCAGCGAACATTGACGGAAGTATTAAATGCTTTTGATGTACACTGTTTGCCACAAAAGAGCGTCACAATGGAATCATATTCAATAATATGATTCAAAAGGAACGGCAGACATTCAACGAGTTTTTGACTGAATTACGCATGCAAATTGAGCGTTGTGACTTTGGCTGTGAATGTGGCAATTCTTACGAAAACAAAATGTTGCGTGATCGCATAATCACGGGTGTTTTCGAAAAAAAAACTCTAGTTGAAATTGCTGGATGGAAATAATCTGTCATTGGATCGTGTCGTTGAAATGTGCAAAACGTATGAATCAGCAAACATCAACAAAGGAATTTTGGATTCGAAGAAACAATTGGTTGCTGCTGTCTCATCATCATCAAACAACAATGAACCGGATTCAATCAATGCATTTAACAAACATTTTTGTTTCAACTGTGGTGGTGATTGGAAACCGGAACACAAAAACAAGTGTCCAGCGAAGGATTTCACCTTTCAATATGGAAAGAAGGGACATTTTCTCCGAATGTGTCGCAAGAAGAGCAAGAAATCGCAAATTGCCGGACAAGTTTCAAAACCACAAATCAATCATCTCGACTGGCGTGATATGTCAGGTAAATCCATCAGCCTAAAAGATAACTTGGAATACACGCTTAGTAATAATTGTGTTTATAGAATAAATTCAATCGAGAATAAATCCAAACGATGGACCAAAGCATACCAATTAGGATTAGACGTAGTTAACTTCAAAATCGATACTGGATCTGACGTCAATTGTGTGCCATTGAAATTTATTGAAAAATTAAAGATAAAATTGAGTAATGAACAAAATGACTATCCTGTATTCGATTATAGCAGTAATAAAGTAAAAATTTTTGGTACTGTCAAATTAAATTTAATGGATTTGAATTCTCAAACGGAGAAGTTAGCTCATTTTTTGGTAGTGAGTAATGCACTTGAACCAATACTTTGCCTTGATACTTGCATTAGATTTGGTCTTATAAAACGATTGGACATTAATTCAATTAAATTAACGGAATGTCAAGAAGAATTTGTAAGTAGCAACAGTGACATATTTAATGGGCTTGGAAAATTACCGGGAAAAGTCCCTATTCAGTTAAAAGAAGATGCAAAGCCGGTTGTTCACTACAAAAAGAGATTTCCAAACACGATAATAAAGAAACTTATGCCTAAATTGGATGCAATGGAAATCGCGAAAGTAATATCGCGAGTGTCGCATCTAACTGACTGGGTGCATAACATACAAGTGGTGGAAAAACCGGATGATTTGCGTATTTTCTTGGATCCAAAACCACTTAATGCTTGTATTAAACGGGAATATTTCTTAATTCCTATGATGGAAAATTTCATATCGGAACTATGCAATAAAAAAGTTTTCACGGTACTTGATTGCTCAAATGGATTTTGGCAATTGGAATTAGATGAAAAAAGTTCGGAATTGACAACATTCATGACACCTTTTGGCCGATACAAGTTCAATCGACTGCTATTTGGGTTAAATTGTGCGCCGAAAATATTTCAAAGAGTAATGGCAATGATATTGCCATTGTAGCATCGGATGAAGAGGAACACGATAGAATTTTGTCAATTGTTCTTGAACGTGCATGTTTGCACAATGTTAAGTTTAATTCAAAGAAAATTCAATATCGTAAGTCCGAAGTCAAATTCATGGGTCACATTATTTCTAATGGCACATTACAACCGGCCAATAAATACAAAGAGGCCATTTTAGCAATTAAAAAACCATCAGATAAGCATGGGGTAATGCGATTACTTGGATTATTCAAATATTTGGCAAAATTTATTCCAAATCTGTCAAAGCTAACAGCTGAATTACGACGATTAACGGGAAAGGATGTTCCATTTGAGTGGAATGAGAAACATGACATAGAACTTAGCAATTTGTTGAACATTATCACATCGGAACCTATTTTAATGGCATATGACCCTGAAAAACCGGTTACAATTCAAACCGATGCATCAAAGGATGGACTTGGATCGGTTTTGATTCAAGATGGGCATTCAGTTGCCTTTGCATCCAGAACTCTTAGTGAAACGGAGCAAAAATGGGCACAAATTGCTCCGTTTTGGCTATTGTTTTCGCGTGTGAACGTTTTCATTACTATGCTTACGGTCGTGAATTTATTGTGGAAAGTGATCACAAACCACTGGAAACACTAATAAAACGGGATATTGATGACGTAATACCAAGATTACAAAGAATGATCATGTTGCTGTTAAAATATCCAAAAATGGAAATCATGTACAAACCCGGAAAAAATATGCTAGTCGCCGACTGTCTTTCTCGTGCACAGTTGTCGGAGATTTCTGAGTTACCACAATTATCGAGCGTGATTCATGCAGTCACAAAATCTGTTTGTCTTTCGGAAGAAAATTACAAGTTTTACAAACAATTGCTCGATTCAGACGAGAATTATAAACGCATCTGTGGTTATGTTGAAAATGGTTGGCCGGGATATCATCATTTAAATAATTTGAGTAAACAGTTTCATAAATTCGAATCGGAATTGCATTTCGAATATGGGTTACTGTTTCTGAATCACAGATTGATCATTCCAGCCAAATTACAATCAAAAATTGCAAAGTGGCTTCATGAACCACATTTAGGGATAGAAAAAACACTTGCACGCGCAAGAATGTTGTATTATTGGCCTAGTATGAACAGTCAAATAACGAAAATGGTTGCATCCTGCAACATTTGTGAGAAGTTTAAACCGAATAATCAAAAAGAACCATTGGTTCAGGAACAAAGTCCGAAATATCCGTTTCAATTTGTTTCCATGGATATATTTGAGTATGCTGGTCGGGATTACATTGCAATCTTTGAT
Source organism: Atherix ibis (assembly GCA_958298945.1). Lineage (NCBI taxonomy): Eukaryota > Metazoa > Arthropoda > Insecta > Diptera > Athericidae > Atherix > Atherix ibis. Next base: position 64,136,968 of record OY282606.1, on the reverse strand, counting down.
GCATATTGAAATTATTTGATTGCAGCCAAATTGAACAAGTCTTCTGGACATATTATTGATGTCATTGGTCGCATTTTTGAAAACATTGGTTATCCGTCAATAATTAAAAGTGATAACGTTCCATTTAATTCGGCGGGGTTTGAAAAGTTTGGAGAAGACTTTAATATCAGATTTATTTACTCAAGTCCACGGTATCCACAAAGTAATGGATTGGCAGAGAAAGGAGTAGCCATTGCGAAAAAATTTTGTTAAAACGATGTTATGAGACAAATGAAGTGGATCAATACCAGTATAGGATTCTGGAATATAACACAACGCCGATGGTAAATATGGGTATGACACCTTCTGAACTATTCTTTGGTCGGTTGGTAAAGACAAAGTTGCCAGTATCGGAACAATTTCTCCTTCGGAGGAATGTATCCTAAGGCATCATTCAAGATAAAATTATAAAGAAGAAGGAAAAACAAAAATATAACTATGATCGAAGCGCGAAGTCGTTGCCGTCATTGCGAGTGGGCGATTTAGTTATATTTAAGAAAACAGGAAAAGAATGGCATTATGGCAATATAGTTGGAATTGTTAATGACCGGTCTTACATTATTAGGGATAGTTTTGAAAATCATTCACGTCGTAATCGTAGATTCATTGCAAAGACAAAAAATGAAAATATCAAATCAGGGTATTTAGATGAGTTACCGGAAATTCAAATAGTTAAGCCAGTTGAAGGCATTATTGAGCGTAAAGAGGAAATCAACATTGAACCTCCAATGGATATTGTAACTGCAGATGAAGCAGAACTTCCAGTGGAACAAATGAATAATTACTCTTCCTCGGAATATGAGACTGCTGGAAGTGATGATTCAGAAGCAAGTATAGAGAGCGATAATAACGAAAATGTAGAGCCTGCGATTCAAAATGGTTATCGAACGCGAAGTGGTCGAGTAGTTAGACAACCACAAAGATATGCCTGGTAATGATTTGTAACAGTCATTAGGGGTAGCTTGGTCCAAATCAAATTATATATTGATGTTTTGAAAATCTTCATTTAATTAAAAAAAAAAAACGTGTAATAATGTCAATAAATCGTCAAATGTCATGCTGTGCTAACTTGATGATAAGCAGTTCAGCTTCAACCTTGTACACAACACACGTAATCAGTAAAGTTAATAAATTACACTAATTAATAAACATAATAATTGCGTTTCATTATAAAAGTTCCATACTTTTACAATGATGACAGCTAAAACTACCGACTAGTAGCAAAATTGGTCCAAAGGAAAACGCCTTCTATAAACTAGGGTTATGCTTAATGTTGTCATTCTGACACTTATCGCAAAGTTAAAGTTTAAGTGTGGTTTTATTGAAGTTTAAAGAATTTACGAAGAAGTATAAATTTTGCCATTTACATACACACTTTTATTTTTCACGACACTAAATAGAAGTTTTTCGTTTCAGATTATGAAGTGTTTTGCGAAAAATTGCTGTTGGGTTAACCGGAAATTTTTTTTTCGGTATGTTGATACTTTTAAATGCTTCTTAATTATTTATTTAATCGGAAAAGTTATTAAAAAGTGAAATATTTGTGTTTGAATAAATGTAAACAATTGCGTTTTGACAATTCAGTGTTTATCGAGAAATACAATAGTTCACTGCCGGCGTAAGTAAAGTGTGTATGGAAATTTAGGAAAAACATTTTAATATACTAATAATTTTAAATTTTAGGTTCTCACACAATATATGGTTATGGAAAAAGAAGATTGCAGCAACCGCAGCAGGAATCGGCCGGAACTACGATATGGTGTACTCTTCCGAAAGTGAAATTAAAATAGGTCCGAGCGGAAGTAGATTTCAAAGAAATCTACGTAATCCAAAAAAAATACTATCGAATTACCTATTATTTACAAAGAAACAATTAATATTCGTAAAGTGGAGAAGGAGTTCATTAAGTCTACAGAATATCAAAATTGGAATAATTTGAAAAGCATATGCATTGGTGATTTTTATTGATTATTTTAGATATTAAATAAAGAACCAGGTAATTACTGCTTCCGGCCGAAAGAGTATTTTTTATATATAGATTATATTTATATAATAAATAAATTATAGATTAAACTAAATTAATTCAACTTTTACCTCTGTCTGAAATATGCAATATCTATTTAAATAAAACGACTTTGAAAAATGCTTAGAAAAGGATCTCAATAATTTACGAGTGCTTTAACGGCAAGGTGAAAGACTTTAAGCAAATTATAAACAAAATATAGTATTTATTATATACAATAACTATGTATATAATTAATATACTATACCTGTGTATTGGCAAGTATGGGATAGATCCTTAGAGTGAAGTCAATTATCTTAAGTAATATCTGTTCAAATTAAACAACTTTAAAAAATGCTTAGAAAGGGATCTCAATAGTTTAAGAGCGCTTTAACAGAGACGTGAAAGCCTTTCGCAAATTATAAACTAATTAAAATTAGTCACTACAAGTATATAAAAGGATTTGCGATTTCTAAAAATGCTGTGTGCACTACAGCATACAGAATATTTAAAGAATGTATTAGCAACCATTCCATCTATTGTAATTACTTTATCTAAATTAAAAAACATAACAAAAAAAAAATTCATATTTTAAAAGATTATAATGTGTTTTATTAAAAATTAAAAAACTAACTCCAACAACAAAATCCGCAATATAAATAAATATATTTTTTTACGCATAATGACATCATTTACGAAAATGGTTTTAAAAGGGTCGCGTCAATCGCATACTGAACTTTCAAATTGACCCCCACTAATTTACGCCATCTCTGTTATTTTGCAAGTGTGTGGGTTCGAGTGGATTCTAGCCTTAGATTAAAGAATACCTGGATAGGCCCTTACCGTATATGTATACGCAATTTTGTGTACAAATATTTGCTGGGGGGATACGAGTGTCAAAAATTTTTTATGTAGACATGACACCCACTGCCATCTATGTGTCGTAATGAAAATTTCTTTAATTGCAAAAGCATAATTTATATTTATTTTAATTCACTTACTGGAAACAAAGATACAATTTAAATAAAACGATAGGTCATTTTTATTTTTTGTACAATCTTTTGATACGAAATCGAATTCTATTTTAGGTTTATTAAACATTTCGTTAATATCAATCAAATATAAACCGCCTCAATTTTGTAGACTTTCGGAGAGTTTGAAACTTTAATTCACCATGAAAGTGGAGAATGGGGGGTTAGCTTTATCATTTCTGATGTTGTTATTGTGTCAAATAGTGAAGTGCAAGTGAAAGTGTAATTGTTATCAATTTTGAAGAATTTACGAAAATGTAAGTATATTTATAAGTAGTTATATTGTTGATAGAAATTAATACAAATTTTTATTTCAGAAAATGAAGTGTTTTATGAAGAATTGCTGCTCAACCGACAAAATGAGGAATCCGGGAATTTCTTTCTTTCGGTAAGTTAATATTTTGTTTTATACTTCCGAAATTAAAAAAAAATAAGTTTATAATGTGTTCAGATGGTTTTGAATGATTTATTTTGTGCAAAAAGTGTTTAAAAGTGGAAAGTTCGGCATTCAATGAATGTAAACAAATACGGTGTTGACAGTTCAATGTTTACCATAAAATAGTACAGTGCCGGTGTATATAAAGTGTGTGTAAGAAAGTTTAAGGTACCGAATTTTTTTAATAGTGCAAAAATTACGTGAATTTCTATTAATTCTTAATTGTAAAAGTAAATGTTAGGATCGTATATTTATATGTTAACTTTACAGGTTCCCACAAAATAAATGGTTGCGGGAAAAGTGCATTGTGGCAGCAGCATCCGGTATTCCCAAGAATAAATAATATACAGTGAAATAAATAAAATGAAAATACATAATAAATAAATGAATATTTTAAAAAAAATACTGTGTTTTATTGCATATTTACAAAACTAATTTCAAACAACAAGACCCGCAATATTAAAAAATCTGCTTCTTTACGCATAAATGATATCACATATGAAAATGGTTTTAAACGAACCGCTTCAATCGCATACTGAACTTTTAATTTGGCCCCCAATGATTTACGCCATTTCTGTTGTATTGCATGTGTGTGCGTTCTATGAATGTATTGCCACAAAAGTTGGACAGAATTTTTGTGGAGAGGCCTATCCAGTACTTCTTTAATCTAAGATTCTAGCCTTAGATTAAAGAATACCTGGATAGGCCCTTACCGTGTATGTATACGCAATTTTGTGTAAGAATTACATGCCAAGCGGCGAGAATTGACATTTATCACATAGCTTTTTGTGGATATTTTTATGTAGACATGACACTCACTGCCATCTAGTTCTCGTAATAGAAATTTATTACATTGCAAAAGCCTAATTTATATTCTTTTTAATTCACTTATTGGAAACAAAAATACAATTTAAACACAACGATAGGCAATTTTTATTTTTTTTACAAGCTTTTGATATGAAATGGAATTCTATTTTAGGTTTATTATTGATTTCGCAAATATCATTCAAATATAAAGCGCCTCAATTTTGTAGACTTTCGGAGAGTTTTACAACCTGCCATTCTCCATGAAAGTGATTACAACTCGAACTAATCTAACTAGCGGTGTCATTTTGGAATTTGTTATTGATAAAAATAATAAAGTGTTGAAAGTGGAATTTAAAGTGTTGTTTTTATGTATTTTAAAGTATTTAAAAAAAAGTAAGTATTTTTATACATAGTTTTATTATTGATAACATTTAATAAGAAGTTTTTATTACAGAAAATGAAGTGTTTCGTGAAGAATTGTTTTTCCTACAATGACATGAAGCCGGGAATTTCTTTCTTTCGGTAAGTTGATATCTGTAGTTTTAGTAAATAAAATAACAAAAATGTTATTTGTGATGTGCCTAAATGGGTTTATGTGATATATTTTATCCAAAAAGTGGTGAAAAACTGAAAAGTTCGGCATTAAATAAATGTAAACAAATCCGATGTTGACAGTTCAATGTTTACCAGAAAATAGTACAGTGCCGGTGTATATAAAGTGTGTGTAAGAAAGTTTAAAGTGTGTGTAAGAACGAATTTTTCAGTCTATTTTTCATTGCTGTTTTCATTGTGTTCAAATAAATAAAGTATATTCTTCGGTAGGTTTATTATTTAAATAAATTTGTTTTGCTTGCTCTATTAGACCATATTATAATGCATTTACTAAATAATATTTTTTCTTTTTTTTTAAGAATATTAGTTATTAATTTTTTAAGTACATCAAATTTTTCATCTTGTAATTTAGTTTTAAAGCATTTCCTTTAATAGCTGTATTCCATTGGACCAATTTTGCTACAGCGCTGTAGACTCTCAATAAAATGAACATATCACTTACAGCAGTAAAATACAGTCTCACAATAGTCACCGACAATACTGATATATCTATTTTCACTGTAGCAACTACAATCCACCTACTGTACATTGTATGCGTAACTCCAAATGAAAATTACTGCTCTGTTCGAGGTAAAGTAGATGATGACAGATACACAACTAGTGTGGTAGCAAAATAGGTCCAATGGAATACAGCTAATGTTGTATACGATTATCTTCTTATTGTGCACATAATTGTTGAAATATCTAATAAATAATATTTTAAAATAGAATACTGTGTTTTATTATAAATTTCCAAAACTTATTCCATCAAACAACAAAATCCGCAATATTAAAAAATCTATTCGTTTACGCATAAATGACATCGCATATGAAAATGGTTTTGAACGAACCGCTTCAATCGCATACTGAAGTTTTAAATTGGCTCCCAATGGTTTACGCCGTTTCTGTTGTATTGCATGTGTGTGCGTTCTACGAATTTATTGCCACAAAATTCCGACAGAAGGTGTCCCATACACAGGTGGACTTGGTCCGCGGACTGGTACGCCGACCGATTGGCCGACCACGCCACACGTTCCAACTTCTTATGAAACATTCAAGTAACTTTGACAACCGTATATTAAAAAAATCATTTGTTTTCGGTTTTTGTGTTGAACACACGTCGGCTGTTCTAGTCTAGTCGGAAGAAATCTCTTCATCGTATTGTTTATTTTTACTATATTCTCTGATAATTCTTCTTTCTGGTAAATTCAATAAAGGTATTAGTAATAAAACAATAACATAGTAATAAAATATTAATGAAATAATAAAATAATAGAATAATAGAAGAATAATAAAATAGAATAATAGAAAGAAATGGTACAATATGAATATATTAGGATAAGTGTTACGATGTGCACTACCTATGGTGTGTATATTGTAGTGTAGCACGTATGGTTTCCCGGATATATGCGTGGGTGGTGATATTGAAAAACACTCTCTTACAATCTTACTGGCTTTATTTAAAATTAGTTAATAATGAAATATATAATAAATGAAGTTTTACAAATGAATATGGAATTCGATGTTGCACGCTTGCCGGTCAGCTCAAGAAGAAAAAGAATACTTTCTGACGGATTGTCATTCATCGCCAACCCTCTTCAACGCGCGTGAAGTTAGCGCATTAGGTTTGTGGATTCTATTGTCCCAGTGCGCCAACATCTCCCTTTTTATTTAAGGAACGTAGTCCTGCAAATGACATGGAATTCTTACGTTTCTACCCGAACGGGTTTGTTGTTGTACAGGCTCTTGCTGCGGCGCTATAAACTCCGCGCTAGTTGATGTCTCCGACGGCTGCTGTATAGTGTCGCTCAAATTTCCGACAACTATTTCGTTTTGTGTATCACCACTAATTGGCGATACCGATGAGTTGAACTCCCGAACCTCACCCACAGTTGATTGTGCAGGTGACGACGCGGTAGTTGGTCCGGTCATAACTGGCGTGTCGTGCCGTACGTCAAATGTGTCACACAATATCTCAAACGGTAACTTTGTCACCGCTTCGTTTGACGAAGTTGATTGTCGGCTCCTCAGCTGGTTTGTGTGTGATCTAATTAACTTTGTATTGTTGTTGTAGTTGACGAGTACATTGTAATTTACATTACCCACTCGTTCGATGATTTTGCCCGGAATCCAGAAATTGTTGTTTGTTTTGTATTTCTTTGCAAATACCAAATCTCCCGTATTGAACTCACGGTGTCTTGCTCCGTGTTGTAGGTTGAACTGATGATTTTGTTTCTGGTTTATTTGTCTTTGTTCTTCGTTTGACGGTTTCAAAAGGTCCAGCGTTGTCGTGATTTTCCTACCAATGAAAACCTCAGCCGGTGATTTGCCATTAGGTGAATTTTTGTTCGGTGTGGATCTGTACGTCTGCAGAAATGTTTGTAAGTTCTCCACATCCGTCCCCTCCTGTTGTAATTTTTTAAAAGCTCGCTTTAACGTGTCGACAAATCGCTCTGCTTGGCCATTTGATTGTGGGTGGTATGGCGCAGTTCGATAGTGATGTATGCCAAGTTTATCTAGAAAACTTTTGGTTTGTGCGCTAACAAATTGCGTGCCATTATCTGAGACTATTTGTTTACAGTTCCCGAATTGTGCGAAAAATTGTTGCAATTTTTCTATAATGTCAGCGCTCGTTATTCTATGTATTTTGAAAATTTCTGGCCACTTTGAAAATGCGTCTACTATTACCAAGTAATATTTTCCCCGCTATATCAATGTGAATTCGTTCCATAGGTGCTTTAGTCAACGGCCATGATTGAAGTGTAGTTTTAACTGGGTGTTTTGCGACGCTTGCACAATTATGACATTGTTTTACGTAATTGGCTACTTCTGAGTCGATTTTTGGCCAATATACGTGACTTCTTGCCACTGCTATCATGCGCTCGATGCCTGGATGTCCTCGGTGAAGTTGATTTAGAATTCGTTGTCGGTATTTCTTAGGAATGATGATCCGTTCGCCGAAAAGTAAACAATTTTTGGCTACCGATAACGATTCTCTTCGATTATAATATTGTATACCGTCTGGTATTTCTGCTATTTCCAGGTTTGATGATGACCAACCATTTTCAATGTAACGTTTGATTGTACTGAGTGTTTTACATTGCAATGTTGCTTGTTGTATCATGTTGAAAGGAACTGGCAATGTGTTGATTGTTGCTTGCAAATTTTCTTCGATAACGTCTTCAAAATAGGTGCACGCTATTACATACTCTTCTTCTGATTTTGGATGCGATGCTATTAATCGCGAAAGTACGTCAACAAAACCAAAATTATTTGTTGACACGTACTCGATGTCGAAGTCGTATAACATTAACGTTAACGCCCATCGCTGCAATCTGTTTGCCGTATATACTGGAATTCCTTTTTTTGAACCAAATATTGATAAGAGTGGCCTATGATCAGTAATCAGTTTAAATTTTCGGCCGTATATATATCGGTGAAATTTCCTTACTGCGAAAACCAGTGCAAGGCCTTCTTTCTCTATTTGACTGTAATTTTTCTCTGCTTCCGTCAATGCTCTTGCCGTGTGAAAAATTACTTTTTCTGTGCCATCAGGGAAACTGTGCGCAATGTAGGCTCCAATCCCCTCCATTGATGCATCTGCTGCTACTTTAATCGGCAATGTAGGATCGAAATGTGTCAAAAGCAAGTCCGATGATAGAATTTCTTTAAATTTATTCATGGATGATTGACATTCTTTTGACCATTCCCATTTTGAATCCTTTAGTAATAGCTTGTCTATTGGTGCGCGTAGTTTTCGTAATTCTTTTACGAATTTTCCATAGTAATTAACTGCGCCCAAAAATGATCTTACTTGGGTAAGATTTTGTGGTGCGGGCATAGATTTGATTTTTTCTATTTTCTCTGGATCCGGACGAATACCGGATTGATCCAAAATGTGCCCTAGGTATCTGATTTGTGGCGACAGGAAAGAACACTTTTCTCTTTTTATACGGAACCCGTACTCGAGTAGACGCTATAACACCTGATTAACCGTGTCGGTATGGTTACGTTGGTCTGTCCCACTAATGATGATGTCATCTAAATACGCTGCCACCCCGTTAATCCCAGCTAGCATAATATCCATGATTTGTTGGAATGCTCCTGGTGCTGACTTGACTCCCGGTGCCAAACGATTGAATGTATATAAACCTTTATGAGTGTTTATTGTTAGCAATCTTTTTGATATCTCGTCTACTGGTACTTGCAGGTACGCATCTGATAGATCTATATGCGTAAAAATTGTACCCTTGCCCAGTTTCGCAAATATATCATCTGGCACTGGTAATGGGTATTGGTGTGGTTGTAGCGCTTCATTTAGACCGGTGGAGTAGTCCCCGCAAATTCGTATTTTGTCGTTTGATTTTTTTACGACTACGATCGGTGCTGCCCATTCGCTGTATTCAGTAGGCGTTATCACACCTAGCTTTTCCAACCTCTCCAACTCTTTTTCAACTTGAGCCACAGCTGCGTATGCTATCGGCCGTTTTGCTCGAAAAATTGGAGTTGAATTTGGCTTTAGTTGGATCTGCACTTTTATTCTCGGACATACTCCTGGTTCCCTTTTGAAAAGCTTCTCGAAATTGACATGAATTTTGTCAATTTCGTCTTCCCTGCTTGAGCTTAAATTAATGTTGGCACAAATAGCTCGGAGCGGTTTGTCCCATAATTTAAATTTTTCGCCATCAGGGAAACTGTGCGCAATGTAGGCTCCAATCCCCTCCATTGATGCATCTGCTGCTACTTTAATCGGCAATGTAGGATCGAAATGTGTCAAAAGCAAGTCCGATGATAGAATTTCTTTAAATTTATTCATGGATGATTGACATTCTTTTGACCATTCCCATTTTGAATCCTTTAGTAATAGCTTGTCTATTGGTGCGCGTAGTTTTCGTAATTCTTTTACGAATTTTCCATAGTAATTAACTGCGCCCAAAAATGATCTTACTTGGGTAAGATTTTGTGGTGCGGGCATAGATTTGATTTTTTCTATTTTCTCTGGATCCGGACGAATACCGGATTGATCCAAAATGTGCCCTAGGTATCTGATTTGTGGCGACAGGAAAGAACACTTTTCTCTTTTTATACGGAACCCGTACTCGAGTAGACGCTATAACACCTGATTAACCGTGTCGGTATGGTTACGTTGGTCTGTCCCGCTAATGATGATGTCATCTAAATACGCTGCCACCCCGTTAATCCCAGCTAGCATAATATCCATGATTTGTTGGAATGCTCCTGGTGCTGACTTGACTCCCGGTGCCAAACGATTGAATGTATATAAACCTTTATGAGTGTTTATTGTTAGCAATCTTTTTGATATCTCGTCTACTGGTACTTGCAGGTACGCATCTGATAGATCTATATGCGTAAAAATTGTACCCTTGCCCAGTTTCGCAAATATATCATCTGGCACTGGTAATGGGTATTGGTGTGGTTGTAGCGCTTCATTTAGACCGGTGGAGTAGTCCCCGCAAATTCGTATTTTGTCGTTTGATTTTTTTACGACTACGATCGGTGCTGCCCATTCGCTGTATTCAGTAGGCGTTATCACACCTAGCTTTTTCAACCTCTCCAACTCTTTTTCAACTTGAGCCACAGCTGCGTATGCTATCGGCCGTTTTGCTCGAAAAATTGGAGTTGAATTTGGCTTTAGTTGGATCTGCACTTTTATTCTCGGACATACTCCTGGTTCCCTTTTGAAAAGCTTCTCGAAATTGACATGAATTTTGTCAATTTCGTCTTCCCTGCTTGAGCTTAAATTAATGTTGGCACAAATAGCTCGGAGCGGTTTGTCCCATAATTTAAATTTTTCGCACAAATCGATACCTAGAATATTAAGGTTTTTAATATTTGTTACAAAAATTGACGTTATTTGTACTTCCCCGTTTAGTTTAACTTCGCAGTTGAATTTTGCGATAATTTGAATGTTGTGCTGTGATGCACTTTTTGGTTTTACATCTGTTGTCAAAATACCTGGTTTGCCCAGCGCCTCCCACACGTCCTTTGCTATGATTGTCAAATCGGATGCCGTGTCAATTTGCAACCGCAACGGTGTTCTGCTTATGTGTGGTGATCCTGGAACCTGCTTGATGTGTATCACTGAATATTTGCGTGCTTTGCCGTATCAGATCTGGTGCACGTTTGCAAATACTGCTGTGGTTTGGACATGGCGCTTGTTTTGCTGATGTGAACTTTCTGCTTTGATTGTTTTTTTTCTTTCAAAACAAGTGCAATATCCCTCTTTGTGGCCTATTTTATTACACATGTTGCACTTATGTTTAGCATAGGTGCAATCCCTTGCATAGTGCATTGAACCACATCCCCAACACGGTGTTTTTGGTCTACTGTGTTGGTTTGCTTCTTTAGCCGGCGCGTTTTTGTTTTTATTGACATTATTATGCTGTTTGATTGCATTAATTGTCGGTTGTCTTGGCGTACTTTGAATAAGCGCTGTATCAGTCTTTAATTTGAGTATTTGTTGTGTCTCCGTTACTAATTTATCGAGTGTCATAGTTTCATTTTCGTTTTCCAGCTTTGACAATAGTCTTGTTCGAATATCTGCGTCTGTTTGTGACCGCAGCCCGACAACGAAAACCAAGCACTTAAATTGGTCGACTGATAATTTTGTGAGGTTAAATTCTTCACAATTTTTGTTAACTGTGGCGGCATATGAGATATAATCGTCGGTGCTAGATTTAGCTGTTTGTAGACACCGATATCTTATGTTTAAAAGTGATTCATGCACACCAAAAATTACTTTAAGTGTTTTTATTGATTGAGCAAAATCTATCTCCCTGGATTTCTTGGGTAAAATATAATTTGTATATTTTACGTGTGCCAGCGGGTTTTGTTTACGCATCAATAATCTCACTTTTGCTTTATCATCCAGTTTCTCTCCGTCCACGTTAAACAAATCTTCATATCTAGCAAACCACGTGTTGAAGGTGACCCCGTTTAACGGGTCGTATATGAACTCTGTCATATTACTTGCTAGTGAATCCATTAAAAATTCTAAACCCCTTGTAGCATTGTCATTGTTTTGCTGCAAGGTTTCCAGTACTTTTTGTTGTATCTCGAAAGTTTCGTGCTGTTTTTGGATAAGCTCGAGGAGCTTCGCATAACTTGCTTCCGCTACAGCCATATTATACATATTTTTTTATTTTAAAAAACAATCCTCGTCGCCAATTGTTACGATGTGCACTACCTAGGGTGTGTATATTGTAGTGTAGCACTCGCCACAGAAATAATGTTGGTATGGTTTCCCGGATATATGCGTGGGTGGTGATATTGAAAAACACTCTCTTACAATCGTACTGGCTTTATTTAAAATTAGTTAATAATGAAATATATAATAAATGATGTTTTACAAATGAATATGGAATTCGATGTTGCACGCTTGCCGGTCAGCTCAAGAAGAAAAAGAATACTTTCTGACGGATTGTCATTCATCGCCAACCCTCTTCAACGCGCGTGAAGTTAGCGCATTAGGTTTGTGGATTCTATTGTCCCAGTGCGCCAACAATAAGAGAAGGAAAAACCCCTAATAAAATGTAATAAAAATAAGAAAATTTTAACATATTGGTGCGAAATAAGATAAAATTGTATGAACAGATGATAGCAATATCAATGGAATGTACTCTGAGTGAAAAGTATTAAACCCCTTTTAATAAAACATCTGCCCCCTTGCAGATGTTAAACTAAAATATCTCAAAAAGAAAGCAAATAGGCCATAAAGTAATAAAATTAAATACTCATAATACAATAAATATTACCAAAAACAAAAAATAATATACCGCTAGAATAATAGCTGTATTCCTCTGGGCCAATTTTGCTACTCGCAAGTACTTGCGAGTAGATGTCCAATGGAACGCATAATTTTGCGTACAAATCTGTGTAATTTGCAATTATATGCACATAATTTTCAACTCTACTTTTCTTGATACATGGAGGCACATCTTCATCAGAATCTGATGATGATGTAGAGTCTATAAAGTCAAATAAGTAAATATAACAAAAATATGACACTTCAACATAACCAATGAATCCGCTAAGCCATCTATTGCCAGGTAGAAAACTACAATCCCCTTACCATAAGGGGAGAAGTGCAACTACTCGCGCGAAATACTTATCTGTATGAGCAAGAGCAGCTGCGAATGGCTAGACGTACTTGTGAGTAGCAAAATTTTCCCAATGGAATACAGCTAATATAAGAATAGAAATATTTTTAGAATAGAATGATATTATGATGATGATAAGAATGAACTTAGAGTAAAATGTTTATAATAATCATCATATCATAGACAATATGGCAAAAAATAATAAGAATAATAATAATATATTTAGAATAATATTGTATGCAAATAAATCAAAATGAATAAGAATGTAGAAATCTTAATAGAAATGGAATAAAAATGCAATAGAATATATGAGAAATGAATTAAAATCAATGAAAGATGTAAAAAGCAAGGGAATATATGAAAATCAATTGAAAATGTATAAATATGAATCAAAATAAATGAAAATGTTAAAGATGTATACAAATATGATAGAAATTGAATAAAAATGCATCAAAATATATGAAAAATGACTAAAAATCAATGAAAATGAATAGAAATCCCATAAAAATCCCCGCCAATAAAAATCAAAATATTTTGATTTTCTTTCCAACCAACTCACCAACCATCAAAATAGTCCGCCGACTGCCCCATACACGGTACAACTTGACTAGTCGGCGTACCAGTCCGCGGACCGAGTCCGCCTGTGTATGGGCACCTTCAGATTCTGGAAATAATCTGACAGAATTTTCGTGTAAAGACCTATCAAGTTCTATAATCTAAGCTTAGACTTCTTTAATCTAAGAATCTAAGGTTCCTTACCCTTATGTTGTGTCAATCAGTATTGTGATTTAAGTGGTGATATGTTTTCGTGAGTTTATTTTATGTTTTCATTATGGAGCTGTTTTCGATATTTCTTTGGAAAAATTTAAAATACATCAAATTTTGTTGGAAGTCAACATTTGGAACGTTTGTGACATGCATAGCATTGCTAACGTTATACGAGCATTTTAATTTCCACGAAACGCCGACACCAAATATTGTTTACAGTACACAATCTGAGGTACAACAAAGTGTTAACTTTTAGTCTTTTAAATATCAATAAGAATATTCGAATTTGCATTCTTATTTTGTTTGTGAAATATTCACTGCAACATTTTTATAGATATTGTCCAAATAAGGCAAATAAAATTTTGCGATTCAAACACTAATTGTTGATTATGGTCATGCATAACCGCACCCAGAAATGAATAATAAATATAAATATATGCACGTAAATAAACAGGATATTAACTAATCACTATTTTAGTGATTATCCATATATGTATGTATATTAAAAGTAAAAAAAACAAATGTAAAGTAAATTAACGCATTGATGGAAAATAAATGTATTAAATAGAACGGGTGCGAAAATGCAAGGAATCGATTAAAAAGTCTATATTTAAAAAAACATTCATTATATTGTCCAAATAACGCAAGTGTTAGGAAAAATCAATCTTATTTGTAAAAACGTCTTGCACATATATAGAACCTAATTTTATCAAAGACCAGGGAGTTCCAAGTTAATATATTCTGCACTGTAAATTAATGCCTCATATTTTATGGAATTTGTAAAATTATTGTGGCATGTTTATATTATTGTTTCGGTTAACATAAACTAACTTGTATGGTATTTCGAAAAAGATTTTAAAAATTTCAAAATTTTAATAGTATTTTTACTAGATTAATGTAAAAAATATATAATTTGTAAAGTTTTTAAACGGAGTATTAATTAAAGAGATATTATTATCGTATATAGTTTGTATAAAGTACAGTATCAATTGAACATATTGATGATGTATTTTATACTAACTAAAAAATACTAATGGCTTAGAATAGACTAATATCTAATAAATCATATCTAAAATCATTAGAAACGCCCGCTACAATAGTGTACAGCCTTAAATTTATTAAAATTATTTTTATTATAAATAGGAAAATGCCAGTTTTCCAGTTTTTATATTATAATCTTCACTTATGTTTCAACAAATCAGTCTTAAACTTACTAACAAGTATGTGAAGGTTACAAAAAATGGTTCGTGAATTTATTTTTTTTATATTTTTGGTGGAGTTACCAAATTGTTGCTTTTTATTTTCAAAGGCATAATTATGATGAGAAAATAATTATAATGATAATATACTGGTGATTAAAAGGAACTCGAATTCAGTTAGTTTTTATAAGGGTGTTTAGCAATAAAACCGGAATAAAATAACATATTTTTATTTTTGGTTATCGGTAACTCTAATTACATTTTATAATAGTCTAATTTTTATGTTCAGTATATTTTATACGTGTATAGATCGTTACTTCATTAACATAAATTCAACACCTGCAAGACAATTAGAGTGGTGTGCGGATTCGCATTGGGCTTTATCTACAGAAATCATGGTCAAATAACCCCGAGTAGGACATATCATAGCCTTCCAAAATGTCCTCAATGTGTGTGTATGCTGCAGCTGTTCAGCCCCTGTTTCTTCAACTGCCGCTTCCTCGGTCTGTAATAACGAGATCAGTTCGTGCTTTATCAGAAATAATTCCGAAGACCATGCGCAAACATACATTATAGCTGATTTCATTACAGATTTAATTCTGTTATTATTATGGACACAAATTCATATTTCATCGAAGTTAAAAGCGACCGCCGTCAGTCTGTATTGCATTCGATGAGATTCTGGGTGAATTGAAGACTTGCTTCACGATGAGGTTCAGTTAATTTTAGATTAATTGCAAGTCTATCTATATACAGGGTCTTATGTTTTGTACCAACAATAACCGCCAAAATATCCAACTTTTTGTAGCTGCTGCTGAGATTGTGGGTCGTTTAGTCGACGATTGTGCAAAGATATCGTTTTAAATAACGATAGTCCTACTATCATGTTAATAGACGTTATCTTGATTCTGGCCGTCGATTCGCAAAACTAGTTTCCTGATATCGCAGGTATGCCCAATTTACTGTTGTTAAACGCAGGTATTGAGCTCTAAGCTACTTCGTATTGACTACGTTCAGATCCCAATGAAGGTATGACTTGCGTGGTTTTCTCTGTTGAAGTATACATTTTAAAAAAATTATCTAGTCGATGAAAAAATAACCTTGATTGAGCATATGTGGTTCATATTTGTATCCAAAGGATCGCATTCGAGTACCTGCTAGTGACCGAATGTCCCGACATCATACAGGTAATAAAAATATAATAGGCGATTCATTTTAAAGACAATGAAATTACCATTCTAATGATAACAAAAGTACTGTGTTCGGTTTCTTTACACACAAGTATATAAATACATCTCGTTATCACCATAATCAACAGAGCTGCAAGTGAGGCACTGCTTAGGCTTGTTGCATTACAAAAATTCCAATTTTGTGTAAAGGTTATCCAAATTTGTTATCTTAAACATATAAATACATATATACTCGTACATACTAATATGCTATTCTTTTAACGCTTATTTATTTCAAAAATGTTTGTGTCTATCCTTTATAAAAAAATAAAAATCAATTTTATTAAACACAATTTGGGCTTGGTATTTAAATTATATGTAAACGTTTTAAAAGGCATTCTTCATTATATATCCGGCTCTCTTATCCGGCAAGATAATGTGAACTTAGTCATTTGCGGTTTCAATAAACTCTATTAATTTAATGACAGAAATCTGCGGCATCGTAATCCGTAAAGTCAATGAAAGTTACACCTTGTACCTTCGGGAGTTCTTCCCATCAATATTCTAAAACATTCAAGTGACAGGATTGCAGGGTTGTATAAAGTTGCTTCCGTACATTATAAAGCAGCCTTTCTTTGACAATATAAGACATAAGACGTGTGTTTTGGATAATAATCTTGTTGAAATAAAAATAAACCACGTTAGTCGAAATTATTTAAATTTTATTATAAATTTTCTTTAGATCCTTGTATGTATAAGTTATTGGACTGATGAATGTATTTTTCCAATTATTTCTACTATTTTCCGTAAAGACTTTGCTGTTTGAGTAATCTTCTCTTTGAATTTACCGACAGAAATCGACAGCATCGTTATCCGTAAAATCAATCAAGTTATATATTGTGCCTTCGGGAGTTTGAGTAGTGCACCATTCATAAGATTCCACAACACAGTGCCGATGACGGAGCGCTGCGTGATTCACCCCACTGATGTTATGTTTACATTTCTATTTCAATATTGTATAACAGCGTTCTATCGGTAAGAATGGCGACGAAGCGCGTCTAGAATACTGCTTCATTAGGCCGAATTAAATGCGTTGGCAATGGTGCTGTATTCCGTAGCACCTCGCTTCCATCGTTTTGGTGTAGATGATGTCCACCGTTGATCTAGCTCCTTTTAAATCCATATTTTTTTCTTCAAAGACTTTCGACCCCTCTGTTTTTGTAAATATGGCGGTAAAAGGATTGGTCGTCGAGCGATTTGTTATCGCAGAACGAGAAGCAGTTGTTGATTCCAATGGTGCAGAAAGGTTTCTTCAGGCAGCTACACATTACATCTAAAAAGCCGTCTGCCCGTGTTCTAATTCCAATTTTGAGTGCATCATTCGATACTGAACTCAATTCAGGGCTTTCAACATTTTGTTGCATACCTTTAGTAGTTTGTTCCTTATGACACTTATGTTATTTTACTACTTTGCTTAGAAAATCTAGGTATGTTGGAGTTGCCTTATTTTGCTTTCCCTAGCTGTCTCCATTGGTCTAATCGTACGGCTTATTCCAAGCATTTGTTAGTCTTAATGGCTTTCTTGAGGGCTTTACGGATGTTTTAATGTTGCTGCCTAAAGGTGTCCAGCAGATATTCCTGACATTGGTATAGCCTCCTTGATTGATGATTCTTTCTCCTTAACTCGACTATTTCGTCATTACACCATAAAATGGTGGAAGACTTCAGTTCGTTAAGCTCGTATCTTTGACAACTGATCATTCGCCCGAGCTGTAAGTTTTCCATTATAGTAATAACAGATTCGCTGTAAAATGATTTTATATTCCACTTGTATCGTGCCATTATCTGGATATTTGCTGCTGACCCAAATATCCAGATATATAAGTACAAGGCTTGTTATGAAATGTAGATATACAAATTGTTGCTTTGGGTGGGAAGTAAAACTAGAGGACGATAAGTCAAGAACTCAAATATTTTGCAGATCTAATTGTATCTATTCTATCCGTCCGAAGATTCTTTAAAAAATACCATTATCGTTTTCGATATAATAATAAAAATTATGCGTAACTTATTTTACTTGACAAACTAATCAAGTTATTTAATTTTTTCTTAAAAAGAAAATAGGGGAGATGGAAAATTTCTAAAGAAAAAAAAATTTACGCAGTTTGAATCTGTCGTTGGTCACTTTCGCAACATCAAACAACAGACGAGAAGAAAAGACCTGAAAAAATTATAAACAAAAGCAAAAAATTTCGGAAAAGAGAATCTTATGACTTGGGGTCTAGTTTTTATAAAACAACCAAATTTTGCAGCATTACTACTCATTTAATGGTATCTCCCCAACCAATTATTTTGGGTCGCCCTTAAGAATGTTTTTTTTCAGCAACTTACTTTGTCTAAAACTTATTAATTGCGAGATGGATATTTGAATGTATATAACCCCAGGAAGGGAACGAGAAAATAAATTGAATGTATCTTATTATTTGTTTATATTGTCCCCTTCATAATTTTACTGTGTACATAAATAAATTAAGATATGTAATTCTTTATAAATTGTATTAAAAAATGAATTGATAGAAACAAAGAATTAATAGAAAATATAGCAAAAATTCAAATTTCCATTTCATTAATCATGCAAAATTTATAAATATTTTATTTTATATATTAATTTATTATAATAAACTATACATTTCTGAATTTATATGTAAATAATATTTCCACCCACCACAAACAGCAGCTGTCAAAAAAACTAAATTCTCTCCCGAACTCAAGAAAAAGTCTCCGAAACAATAAATTTTTACCGTTCGCTCTAGAATTTCCAATTCTGCGGTGAAAGTGTCAAATCGCGGTTTTGGAAAAAGCAAGTGGCTCCGCACAAGATAACATACGTAATTTCGGGTACAAATAAAAGTTCTATTTTTATTTTAATCAGCTAAATCAGTACGTTTCCTGATTCAGTACGAACCAATCTTCGAAGAGTGGTTGAACTCAACTGCTACAAGTTGTACAATTCTAAATAATGGTACGCCGATCTTCTAAACAACCAAAGATACATTATCTATCCTTGGCTTAACCTAGAATGGAATTATAACAGAGTCCCCTTCCATCTAGTCAACATGTATGTATGTTCAATCGTCCAAAAACTCTTTATACACCCATAAATTTATAACAAAACTGTCAATAATTTAACAATTGTTTTCTACATATGCTTACATAAAAAAAATTACAAATTTACCTCATTTTTTTACAAAAACAAAAATAAAAACTATTCAATTCAAAAAACGTAACAAAATATCAAAACATATAACCTTTCAATATTTTTCGAGTTCGCTGGTTTTTATTTTGTGTCTTATTTAAATTTAATACTTTGTATGACCTTCTTTGGCAGATATTACAGCTCTGAAACGTTTTTTCATTGAATGTACTTAATTTGAAGGTATATACACTGTTATAATGTTCTTGGACGATTTTCTGTAGCAATTCAAATTTATTGCTGGTCGTATGTTTTCTTATTCTTCTCTCCAGCTCTTCTCATAATTGTTCTATAATATTTATGTAGGAAGATTGCGGGGGATGTTGAATCAAAATGAACTTCGTTAGCCGAAATTATTTACATTTTCATATAATTTCTCTTTAGACAGATCCTTGCATTTTATAATTTCTATAAAGTATTGAAATGATGAATGTATTTTCCCAATAATTTCTACTATTTACCATAAAGACTTCCCCTCTTTATGCTATTTAATTAATAAATTTCTTATTCCCATTGGTGTTTCTTTTTTGTTCGCTCTTAAAAAAGTTCGACTAACTAATATTTTTACCTCCATCAGTAACCAGTAGTCTGGTTAAAACCTTTGTATAGCGCATTGAAATCGGTGTAGTGTATCAAAAGTTATTCAAGATAAAAAATGGAACAGAATAAATAAAAAAATCGCTATATTTTACAATACCACGTCAACAAAGGCAACAACGCATTGCGGGCTTGTGAAAAAATTTGTAGTGTCTATGGTGAAGGTGCTGTATCAAAATCAGCAGCACGCAAATGGTTTGCTCGCTTTCATTCTGTAAATTTCGATGTCAAAGATGAACCCCCTTCTGGTTGGCCAATTACACAAAAAAGGGATGAGATTTTGGAAAAAATGCGCAAGACTGGCATATCAGCAGTCATGATATAGCTTATGAATTAAACAGTCATCATCAAAATTTTTTATTCCATTTGCGAAAGCCTGGTTTCAAAATGAAACTCGATGACGCTCGACAACACCCATCTTTGATGACTTGCCAAAAATCAAGGGAGTTTACTTGGGATATTTTTATATTTCCACCGTATAAGCCATACATAACACCCTCAGACTACCACTTGTTTCGAACTCTACAAAACTCTCTTCATGGAACCAATCTGATTAAAAAAAAATCCTGTGAAAACCACTTGATTCAGTATTTTAAACAGAAACCAGAGAATTTCTATACTGATTTAATCATGGCTCTATACCATGCATAAATTGCTTTTAAGACTCCGATTTAGGCGTTTCTATTTTGATCAAAAATAACACGAACTTTTTCGATTAACCAATATCTGCCAATTACTTTTCAAATTAATGTTTTCATGTTAATTGCAAAATTGCAACTTATTTCAATTCTGATAAAATAAAACAAAATTATCCGAAATAAGTATGTAAGAACCTAAATAATGTTTAATAACATGTAAATTTACGGAGATTTTTTTATCATAATATTTGATATTGAATTGTTTTCTTTTATTTTTGTAAAAATAATGAGTTAAATTTAAATTTTTTTTTATATATAATTATGTAAAATTATGTAGAGAGCAATTGGTAAATTTCGTTCAAGTATTCGAATAAATACGAAAATTATTAAAGATATTGCCACGGAAACTTTTTAGTGCGACGGTTTTTTCAATTACGAGTATATTAAATTTTCAGTCCAATTTTTAATATTTTCGCATTATATATTACCCTTTTATCATAAAATATTCTAATGTCTATATGCATCACCAAAAGCGGCTTATGATTACTTTAAATAAACAACAAATTCTAAATATTTATATGTAAATTTTGATTACTCCTGAAAAATTATCTAAGTGGTACGATTACTAAAAATAAAAAATTGAAAAAATTCGATGTACCAAATAGTAGCTGGCGTATTATATTCTCCCATTCGTCCAGCCATTAACCAAATATACACATTACCCATTAGTCCTTTGAGGCATTAGAACGCAAAGCTCTTCACTTAGCACAAGTTAATAAAAAGAGTATGGGGTAGCTCCCATACTTAATTGACCAAACTCCACCGACCTACTTATTACTCGATTCATTGATCCTGTGTTGGTTATAAAATCATTCCATTAACTTAATCCCACCCGCATTTTGACATCATGATCTATTGATCCTGTCCCGCTTAACACTATAATCAGTTCAAATGGGGGGATTATTAATAGGATATTTTCCTACAAATAGGATATTTTCTGCTATCATTTAGAAAAGTTCCTGGACATCACTATTATCCGAGGTAGAAGGTAGAATCTTTCTATTGTTTGTAGTGTTCTACTAAACGAAACGATGCTCTATTCTCTTACTTTATGTATCAGAAGACCAGTATAAGGGCAAAGGCAAGTTGAAACAGCGGTTAAGCACCGTATTCGACTAGACAGTGGATCACACCGGTGATCTTTGTCATATAATAAATGCGTTAAATTTTACCAGAACACAAAAATGAAGATTTGGCTACTTAATCGCTTTTTAAAGGAATAGTTTTAATTTAACTCGATGATTTCCTCGATTGATTATACACAAGGGAAAATCATCATTCTTATTTTGGGGAAGTTCGAAAGAAGACTATATAAAATATTCAAATAAGTCGATTAAACTCATCGAAACAAACAATTCATGACCAGCGTCTGTTTATCGGGATATATTTATATATTGTATATAAACATCTACATATACGAATAGCTAAATATTTTATTTTCCATCAGGTTAATTAGTAGTACTGACTTAGGGTCTTTTCATAGAGCGCTGATATGTTTTCAAATGGACCGTCAAAATCTGTTTTGAAATGCCAAATCTGTCACTGTGAGCTATATTCAGTAAGGTTTTACAATTTATTACGACTCAACAATGCTTGAAAATTATCCCATTTTTTTATCAATTTAATCGTTGTTCTTCTTTTTTCCAAAAAAAATCTAAATAAATCATCTTCGCAGATGAGGAGCAATTTCATTTCTCTGGATCGATGAACAAACAAAATTGCCGTTACTGGGCTGAAACCAATCCACAAATTAATCACGAGGAAACCTTTACATTCCGATAAGGCTACCGTTTGATACGGTGGCGTCATAGAGCCTTTTTTCAAAAAGAGGAAGTGATTGCCGTTACTATCAATGGTGAGTGATACAGATCGATGATAACGAACTTTTTGTGGCCTGAATTGGAAGATATTCACTTAACGAATATGTGGTTTCAGTAAGACGGCGCTAAGTGCCATACAGCCCATGCCACAATCAATTTATTGCAGGAAAAGTTGGGCTTTTCAGGAAATGCAGATGTGCAATGGGCTCCAAGCCAAACATTGATGCATTAAAATTGAATATTGAACGCCAAATATCTGAAATAAAACCGGATTTATTGTACAAGGTGGTGGAAATATCGTATTCGGTTAAGGAAATAAACCAAAGGCGGCCAATTGAATGATGTAATTTTCAGAACACAATTGTAATTATTATACTTCAAAGTAAAATAATAAATTTTACTCTGACAAATTTCTTTTTTGTTTTATTTGAGAGAAAAAATATTATTCTTATTGTAACCACCCACAATAACTTTAAGTTGATTTTATAATAAAGATAATTGTTAATTTATGATTCATTATCAAAGTTTGTTGAAATCATTTTTTTTATATTCGTTTGAACAATGGTTATCATCAACTTGCACTTGCATTGATAAAATATAAGAAAATACAATGTTTGGTAATCGTTGCGGTTCTCAGAATTTATAAAGCTTATAAAGAATTAAAATATAATGTATTTTTGGCATATTTTCTCTCTCTATGTATATAAATATATATTCATGAAAATCTGTTTTTCCTAATATAATACGACATCTTAGGTGTCTAACTATGTCTAACATTAATATTTTTGCATATTTTATTAATAGTGTTTGCTAGATAGTTGGCTTGACTAGTGCATTATAGAGGGTAACAGCAGTGTCAACAGACGTAAAGTCACGATTTTGTCGAAGTACAAATCCTAGAGTTCTTCTCGATTTACTTACAATAAAATCTATGTGTTCATTAAACGTTAGCTTGTCATCTAAAATCACTCCAAGATCACGAATAGTTTTAGCTCTTTCTAATATGCATCCATTCAAACCGTACTCGTTTTCAATTTTTTCTTGCCTTGCCCTGTAGAAACTCATACATTTACATTTTGTTGTATTTAGTTCCATTCCATTTTCAATGCACCATTCACTCATCCTCAACAGATCATTTTACAATATGTCAGCATCCTCCTGATTTTGAATTATTCTATAAGATTTACAGTCATCAGCTAGAAATAGTGGTTTCGATCCAGTAAATAAATTCTTTATGTCATTGATGTACAAAATGAACAGAAGCGGCTCCAAGTGGGAACCCTGAGGTACACCAGAGATCACCTCTATTTCTTGTGAGACGAAATTCTTGTACTTGACATATTGTTTTCTATTTGTTAAATATTGTTCTAAAAATTTTAAAAATTTGTCAGCAAAACCAACTTTTCTAAGTTTCTCTAGCAATTTATCAATTGGTACTTCATGAAAAGCTTTAGAAAAGTCTGTATATATTACATCAACTCGATTTCCATTTTCCATAGCTTCAATTATTTCCTGAGTATACAATAATAAATTAGATGCAACTGATCTTCCCTTTACATATCCATGTTGTTCATCACATATAATTTCATTTAAGACCGGGCTTATTTTGTCAGTAATAATGATTCGAACAATTTAGGGATAGCATTTATAATTGAAATCGGTCTATAATTTTTTGCGTCCGTTTTACACCCAGTTTTGTGAATGGGCGTTACGAAACTATTTTTCCACTCAACAGGAAATATTCCTTCATCAATTGATTTGTTAAATAACATACAAAGAATTATATTCATTTTAAAGAAATTTCCCTTGTTCTTCGGAAATCCTGTTGCAAGTGCCATTTCGTAGCGTCAAACTCAAAAAAATTTTTTTTTAGAGAGATTTAATTTTTATAGAAAGTACTTGTCCTTTTAATATTTTGGAGCATCACGCGTATGGAAAGTGTTAAAAGAGATGAAGGGAGAAATATCGATACACATGTCTTCGCTTAGCAGATGATTCTACTGCTTATTTTCGTGCAGTTTTTGGCTTAGTCTAGTAGAAGCGGTAGTTATTACGTCCATTTCGCGTTATTGTCTCACCAATATAGGTGTTTTATCCACGATTAGTTTTTCTTCCAACAGCTGGTTTTGATATTCATGATTGCTATTTCTTCATAAAAATAGGTATTTCAATAAATAAAATATATTCTATAGTTATTTCTTCCGCACTTTTTGTTGAGGAAAGTATAACATAGCATGGAAAGTAAAGTGTTTCTTTAGCGTAGAACAAAGCCTCAGTGGTATTCGCACCCACGATCCCGTGGATAATAGTTCAGCACGCTAACGTCTGTGCTACCGGGCTGGCTTATAATTATTACATGTGATGTTTGAAAAGTATTTGAGACTTTTTGTCGATCTTTAATCTTTGCATAACAATATTTACAATAGCTTTTTTCATAATGTTACTAATATAAACTTTATGCAAACTTTTGATTGTGCTGTATTGCTGGAAACACTCATTTTCATTTCTTATTTTCAATAACAAGAAACCAAATAAAATTTACTAAAAATGCTTAGTTTTTTAAAGAACAAAGTTATAGTTTCCAACTACTGCATGATATTTTAAATTATTCATTTAAACTATCTTCAAGTGCATCTATTGAAATATAACCAACGTATATAGTATGATATTTTTCTGTCTTAAATATTGTATTTATTAAGAATCAACTACTGTGTGTTCATTGAAATTTCATTGAATACGAGTATAATCCGTCTACAAAAATACGTAATTAAAATAAGGCATATTTATAAGAAATTTAAAAAATAATCAATGTTCGAGGACGAACATTTAAATTTGACGGTTATCAAAAAAAATTTTAAGTGCTTTCATGATGAACTTTAATTTGACGAGTCAACTCGTCAACTCCATTATGTCGAAATATATTTTGCGCTAACTCTGATGATGATTTCAACGAACTTCCTTATGAAATGGAGCTAGGCTAACAGCATATCGCTTGAAAAGTGTCTGACGAAAAATTACCAACATCACTGTGTAATAACATTCTGCACCGTCGAAGTTAAGATAAATAGCACAAAAACTATCGTTCAAAATTATTACCCTTTATGCCCAAATAGAAATTGAAAAAAGCAGAGAATTACAACTATAATTTTTTGAAATAGTACTTCAAACTCAATTTAGAATTAAAAAGAACGGAAAAAATCTGACGCATATTGGGCTATAAATGACATACAAAAAAGCAAAGCGTTATTGTAGGTTTAATTAAAACAAGAACATTGAACTGCCTATTACAATTCTCAGCATTTTTACTTAAGATGTACTCTAAACTGTAAAGGATTGAATTTGAAATAAAAAATCTATAAAAATATATAATTTTTGTTTAAATGGAATTTTTGAATAATTTATTATTAACCCATGTCTTAGATATAGAAGTTCCGTATTTCCATGTATATTTATGCAAAATTTCAGTGCATTTGTAAAATCTGCCCTATAGACTTCTAAATGTGCCTATTTTAACTTTTCACAATGATTCGATACAGCAAAAAATAAACAATATGTTACAATAATAAATTACTGAAATAGAAGAATTCTTTTCAAATAAGCCTTATCGTAAGAACTTTACACTGGACACTTTAATTTAAAGAAAAGAACCTAAATTTTTACACAAATAGCAATTTAGGTACCACTTATTTAAATATGTTTCTCGTACACAAAAATACTGTGATCACACATATTTGAATAAATAATAATGAAAATTTTAAAAAATGATATATATTTATTGAATTGGTAACTGATTATTAAAATTGTTTTTGGTTGAAGTGACTATCTAACTGTTCACTTTAAAATGAATGGATTTACTAACTTCAATATTTTTAATTTTTTCGTAAATAACAAGTTAAAATTAGATTTAATAAATAAATAATAAAATTGTATTGATGTTTTTTTATAAATGATGTATGAGTTGGCATTTACAGTAAGCTTATCAGCGAATATAATAAATTGTTAAGATTATATATTAATCAATATTACTGGTAGATAAATAGCAAAAAAATATTGATATAATTTCAATTACAGTCAAGTTTAATTTAACAATATATTTTGAACAGATTCAAATCTTGCAAAATTGATAAAAATTGTAGTTAATATTCATAATAAACATTTATATTCTTCTTATAGTAAGCAAAAATTGTAAATTTTCCTTTCGTTCAGTGATATATAAAAGTCTTAAGTTTGAATACAACTAAGATATTACATTTTAGTGTAAATATTTCTATTGCGATTCTATCAAATAAAAAGCTAAATTTCCCAGCAATTATATTTAAAAAAATTATATTATGTGCTGACATCATTGCAGTCTGGTTTTTCTTACGTGATAAGAATAAGGAATGATAACTCTTAGCATTCCTATTATGTTGATAGGTTACTCTGAAATGAGTTATTGAGAATAATTGCATCAAAAAAGGAGTAAGTACTCCGACATTTCATTTAATGCTGCATAAGCAAATTATTCTAGAAGTAACAAAATATTCTTTATCAAAGTAATTAACTAGCAACCAATCAAAATGCATAAACTACAGGGTGGGCCAACTTGGACTGACTTTGGCATATTGTAGGCGTTGTGCTGTATCCCTCGGCAATAATTCTTGAGCCAATTGAATTTTGTATGGAAACATCCTCAGATCAAGTTTTAAAATGCGGCGTAGCGATGTTCTGGAGATGCCCAATTGAGTAGCATAGCCTCCACAGCTTGTTTATTGTGAACAGGTCGATTAAAATTTGTTCGTGGCTTATCAAATACTACACTACGCTCCTCAAAACGGGTTAATAAGTTTCTTATCATGTTTGAACTGGGAGTTGTGACAGTATTAAAATGCTGACGATATTTTCTTTGTGTTATCACAATAGATCTTCTGGAAAAAATAGAATTCAACAATTTCGACTTGTTCTTGCACTGAGTATGAAGACATTATAACATTTTATGAAATTCTTTATAATCTGCAAAAAAAATAATAAACAAATTTCAAATATAAAAAAGTTATACACATATGCTTGTTAAATCAGTCAGTCCAAGTTGCCCCACCCTGTAAGTTGTATTTCATTTCATTCCATGTACCCTAAAATAATTGAGATCTCAAAATCAAAGAATGGAAATTAATAAATTCCAGTAATGAGAATGAAAATCGATAAACTTTATTTTATTTTTATTTTGTTATCATTTCAAGTAACATTTGTACTGAAATGTAAACTCTAAGCACCACGACACTAAGACTAGTTGGCAACACGTTGTCCTAATCCGTATTTGAACTCAGTTATTGAAGTTGGCGTTATAGTGGAAAACCTAGTTGATTACGCCATACCAGAACAATAAATAATATCATGTTGTACTTTATTATAATATTTATCCCGAAAACATAAGTATAGGTTTTTTTATAGCTAAGCATTTTGATGATATTTTTTATGAAAATAAGATCTATCGTTGGTTTATGATTGACTTTACTCAACAACAAAAAAACAGTACATATTAGATATTCTCTCTGTGGCTCTCGATAAAAAATCCGCTTGAATAAGTACTGCAACTTCAATTTATTTTCATGGAATATAACGGGTGATAATACAGCAGAGTAATCATAATTCAGACTAGGTTGATCATGACTAATGTTCAAAGCCAGATTCGAGCAATATGTAACTGTCCATAGTTAAATGACGCATTTGTGTCAATTAATTTTTTTTCTTTGGAGCATACCAGTTAACCTGATTTCAGGCTTGACAAATCAGCCCATCGTGAATTTTATTGTATCATACTAATAGATATGCTGTCAACACTATGAGTATCTCCCAAAAGAATACTTTCGTAAAAGTCATTGAACGAACCATGCACTTATATACATAATTGCTCTTCGCTTAATTGAAAAGCGAAATCGTCAATTATGAATCGCAGTATTTGATGAATGTCAAATATTTATTTAAAAACTTCCATGTTTATACCACGCGAGTGAACGTACACATAATGGGTTTTTCAAAAAGAGTCATATGATTTCTTTTTAAAAAAAACACACTAATTGTTAAGGAAATTCAAATGTTTTTTATTTAATGTGAAGTACAATCGATACAATGAAGTTCTGAATAAAACGTCATTCAAAGGGCCTCCTCGACTTCTTTTGCAGGAACGAACTCGATGAACTCAATTTTCGAGCACTTTTTCCACTAAATCAAGTCGTATGTCATGAATAGCACGTTAAATATTGACTTCTAAAGCTTGAAGAGAGTCTGGTTTATTGCTAAAGACCAATGACTTCAAATAACCCCACAAGAAATAGAGTAATGGTGTTAAATCACAACTTCTTGGAGGCCATTCAATGTCACAATTTCTTGAAATAATAGAATCTCGAAACTTTTCTCGCAATAATTCGGTTGTTGCACATGCTGTGTGGCACATAGCCCCGTTTTGTTGGAACCAGATGTTGTCAAGATCAACTTCTTCCAATTTCATAAAAAGTTGGTTATCATCGATCTATACCGCTCTCCATTGACAGTAACGGTGTTACCAGCTTCATTTCCAAAGAAGTACGGACCGATGATTCCACCAGACCAAAGACCACACCAAACTGTCAATTTAGGTGAATGTAATGGGTGTTCATGAATAATTTGTGGATTTTATTCGCATCAGAATCGACAGTTTTGTTTACTCGTATTTACCGCACCACTCAGATGAAAGTGAGCGCACGAAAAGTTGCAATTGGAGAACGATTATTTTGATAATAAAATTGAATAATTTGTAAACGTTGTTCTTGCGTATATCTCTCCATGATGAAATTGTAAACATTACTAAATACAATGGAAAAAAGACAGATCATGACATATTACAAATGGCCGAAACGTGATAGAAATCATATTACTCTTATTGGAAAACCCTATATATGGATAATAATGGAATGACGAAACAGTGACCTAATTAATTTAGGCAGTATTTCATGAATGTCAAATATTTATTTAAAAACTGAATAAGCAAAACATTTATATTTTTTGTTTATATCGGGAATTTGCTGATGGATTATAATCAATTTTATATAAAGAAGTAAAGTAAGTAATTCAGAATAAAATTGTCAATTAATGTTAAAAGACCTTTTTTTTATTTTGGTTGGCCAACTAACGCAATCTTACATATGGCGAGGAATCGTATGATTTCTATGGCCCATCGATTCTGAAATTACAAAAATTGATGATAAAAAATATAGAAGCATTTAATTTACTTATAAACCTACCTAATACACTTGAACTTTCAACTTCAAAAAGTTCTTCAAACATCCAAAACACGTTCTGTCTATAAACATTGTTTTTACCCACTACAACTAACTTGACCGCTTTTGTGTAATTACCAAAAAAAATATACTAAAAAAACGTTTCTTTTTTATTAATTAATAATAAAGGAACGTGTTCTTAGTATAACTAATAATTCGCATTTTCTGTATACGATGCGACTGGCAAATTGGACAAATTTACTAAAATTATTGACACCGATTTCCAGTTCGGGTATTTAAAAATAAGTCAAAAAGAGGTAATATTTGAAGTGTTAAAGAATTTGTTTTAATGTTATCAGAATGTTGCTAGGCAAGAAATCATAATGAAACTATTTGCAAACTAGCTCAGAATTGATTGATAAACTTTCTAAAATCATTTATATCCAGTTTAAAAGTATTTAAAAATTAGTCAAAACATATTGAGAAAGTTGTTAGGTCAGACATCGTTACGACATTATTTGGAGCCTAGCGATAATACACATATACATAGAAATTGGTGATTATTTATGTTAAAAACATTTTTTTCTGGAATAACAGAAGATATAAATATTTTTAAGTGTCTTTAATATTATTAATTTAGTGTTAGTTAATGAACGATTAAAGTATGGATTTTGCTTAACAATGTGCATCGTTTAATAATGTACACTATTGTGTTTATTACACTCTTCTTAACAAAGTCCCAATAGAGTACAGTTCATGCATGTTTTATTATCCAATATAAGGTTGTCCGAATTTAATTATCGCTGAAAATATATCCGAATATTGTTTTTTCATTTGCAAAAAGAAGATAATGATAATTCAGAACCACTACTTAGAATGATATTAAAAACTTAATAATTGACACAAGCATTTAGTTAAAATTGTTCAGAATTCAATTAAATTGACTCAAACGTTATATATTCGTTGCTATTTATTTGTTTTTATATTTTTATAGGAAGCACTTAACTCCTTTTTAAGTTTACAACCTGGAGATGTTCTATGTTATACACCGCCAGCCGCTAAAAGTTTCATCGAAGTGCTACGTTATGATCTTTCCATCCGTGATGAAGGTATTTTCGTGCACTACTTGTAACTACAAATTACAGAAGACATTTTTTTTCTTATAAATAGATACTCAGATGTTTGATAATGAAGAGTCAATGTACGTGTTTCTTAATGGCAAGAAAAATACGCACAGTTATGGTATTTCATTTCATGACTGGGGTACAAATGGAACAACTTCGAAAAACGTATTCAAATATACAATCACCTCTACGAGTAGTAGCATTTCAACCAAAGAATTTCTATTAAATGATAAAACACCAGTTAGAACCAAAGGTTTATTAGATTTGCCTATCAATTTTAAATATTACCTTGAATAATTTTTTAATATTCAGATCAAAAATTAATAAAATATTTTTGTTTATAATTTTAAAAACAATTGACTGATATAATTATCTATTTAATCAAATAATCGAAAAATTCGTTCAGAGTTTGACGGTTATGCATTAGATGGATTCCTCACCCTTCAATTAGCGATTAATAAAAATTACCTTAGCGAGCAACAGGAAGAGTTCCCTTATGAAGTAAGTACAGTCAATAGAACTTATTTGCATGTTTATTTTTATAATGCTTTTGAAAAAGTAGGCAAAATTAATATCTCCTTAAGAATATGCTATGATCAGAATCGAATTTGAAATCAAGTGATGGTCCAAAATCAGACATCCAGTGTAAGCTTTATTCAAGATTATAGCGCTCAAAAGAAAATCAGATTATTTCACTAGATGAATATTTTCTTTTCAAAGATAATCTTGGGAAAAATTTGCATTTTTAATAAAATTATTTCTTTGCGTATTACGTTGCCAAAATTAAACATTTAAGTGTTTTAAAATATTAAGATTAGGCAAAACACCATCTAAAAAATAAAGTTTAGAAAATAATAGTATCCACAAATCTTTAAATGCAAATACTTATAAATAATTTAAAAAACTAAAGTAATATAAGGTGTAGTAAAAAGAAATCCATTATTTTTGCATTAAATTGAAGGTTTAATTTTAAGTGAAGGATCCACTTTTCATCACCAGTAACCATCCGCTTCAGAAATGGATCGATATTGTTGCGATTCAGCAGCGATTCGCAGATGGAAATTCGGTCCATGAGGGTTTTTTGCGATAACTCGTGTGGCATCCATACATCGAGCTTCTTTTTGTATCCAGCCTTATTTAAGTGGTTCCAAACGGTTTTTTGTCCAATGTTTAGCTCCTGGGCAATCGAAACAGTTCTTACGTGACGGTCGGACTCGACGATTTCCATTATTTTATCGACATTTTCGACAATTGGCCTTCCAGAGTGTGGTGCATCTTTGACATCAAAATTACCGGAACGGAATCGACGAAACCAAAATTGCGCGTGATTAACTGTTACAGTATCAGGACCATAAACACTATTCACATTTTCAGCTGCCTGGCTTGCGTTTTCGCCTTTATCGAAGAAAAACTGTAAAATATGGCGTATTTTCTCTTTGTTGGTGTCCATCTTTGACGCGTGCTAAAAAAATGCTGAGTCAAGTAATCACAAAACTGTATGAGAAGCTTTTTTAGTACGAAATCTTATCTTTCTAACGCCATCTAGTGCAACCCGATCGCACTTTTAAAACGGGAGATACAGACTCCTAAAGCCATCTATTGGCAAAATAATGGATTACTTTTTAATGGATGGAATAAATATATTACAAAAAAATGTGGAAGCTCATAGAGAACCTGCTAGAGTTCAAAAACAATCTGTTGTTAACACTACTTTTTCGGCATATTGAAAGCTTACATTTTGCTTAACAATCACATGATAACGTAAAAGAAAGTTATATGATGAAGTACCTAAGTAAAACATTTTTTCATCCTTTCTTATCCAGAGAATAACTTATGCTTTCTTTATGATTTATTATTTCTATTATAATATTGTAGTTTATTTATTGACCTTTTTTCTTTAAGTGACTCATTCAATTTGTCCAACTGATGACAGTACAATTCAGAATTGATCGTTGTGTTGCTCGGTAGTAGGTCATAATCAAAAATTCCTTTGAAATCCCACTAAATAGATAGCATAACCTTTTTTTTATGAATATTGGCTTTCGAAGTGCTTTGAGCCGGTTCATCTTTTCTACTCAAGGATCTTTTGCGCTTAATATTGTTTTAGACAACCCATTTCTCGTCCCCAGTGATGATACGCTTAAACCCATATGTCGAGCTTTGAGATTAAACGTAG
The DNA here is from genome assembly GCA_958298945.1 of Atherix ibis. Lineage (NCBI taxonomy): Eukaryota > Metazoa > Arthropoda > Insecta > Diptera > Athericidae > Atherix > Atherix ibis. The sequence goes on along the minus strand of OY282606.1, from coordinate 64,103,903 downwards.
ACGTTTCAAATGATAATGAACGGTCGAATTCGATAAATTTAATCTCTCAGCGATCTCACGAGTTGTTATTCGCCGGTTTGCATCAATTAATGCCTTTATTGTGTCTTCATAAGCTTCAACTGGCCTTCGAGAACGTGGTGCATCTTCGAGATCAAAATTGCCTTATCGAAATTTTGCATACCAGTTTTGGCACTGGCGATCACTTAAAACATATTCTCTTCTATAGTAAAAAAGTAAAATATGCCGAAAAGTTTTGGCACTGGCGATCACTTAAAAACAACAGCATTTTTATGTTGAATGCTGTTTTACACTTTCCATATTTAAAAGGATATCAACCAAAAACTACTGTGCAGAATCAATCGAATTTTTTTACAAGCAAGCCTTGCTATGGCAGCTGTCAAAATCCATATGGCTTAAGTGTAAAGTTGGTTGTGAAAAAATACAATTATATTTTGTTGGGAAACAGTGAAATTTCTTTCCGAACATCTCAATAAATAACTGTACTACTTTTTTATTTGTATTTTACTATTTTCAACTTCTCTTTTTTCATTATAAATTGAAATTTTTTTTTCATTTTACAGATTGAAATATCGCCTTTTCCAAGAGCGGCATCATTAGACAGACACGCAAAATTTGTTGATTTCGGAGTTTTTTTTATGGTGTACTTTTCAATTTTATTATTAAGTACATTATTAGTACCTTTAGTAGAAGAAAAGCACGATGGTATAAAGGTAATTTAATCAATATTATGTGATTTATATTTTTTTTATTTATTTCAAATATATTTTCAGAACTTATTGAGTGAATTAATAATTACGTTGAATAATTTATTAAATGAAGAGAGTATTTTTAAATAATAATTAAATACGTATTTATCCATGCACAGGGTTTTTAGTGAGCCTTAACTTTAAATTGAAATCAACGAACTATCTACAATTTGAATACGTTTCTTTATTTCCAAGGTACTCATCATACTTCCGTACAATAGAATGACCACCAATAAATTTAAGATGTAGTTTCACTGCAACAATTTGGATAAGAATATTCGTTCTCCTTAAGTAAATTAATTGGAGCGAATGCATCTTTTTGGACATGCATGTATATACTAACCGCTTAAAAAGAGGGTGATGAAAATCGCCTCACTTGGATTCATATATTTGCAATGTTTTTCACTCTAAGTATTATTTATTGCCCTGCAATAAATTTCATTTACAGTAACTGAAACTCTTGCATCATTATCGAAAAGACTGGTATCATGTCAATGGTTTTACTTTCACCCTAACTAATTTTGCTAGCTTACAAAGCCAGAAATGTATTTGGTTATTCATCAACTTCATACTGCTCTATTTAAGGATCATACACCATGTTGATATTTAAGAAATCCATAATCTCTATCGATAATGAATTGAAATATTTAAATTTTCACAAAAATTTTGATCAACCGCAGCTATATTGTAAAAATACAAAAAAAAATAGTAAAAATACAGTATCAGTAAAAATACAAAAAAAAATTATTTTGCAATAGTCCCTTCACGATTGTTTTTTGTAAAGTAAGAGACTTTACATATATGTACATAAGCAAACAAATAAGAAATATATCAACACTTCATGTGGTAGCTAGTTTGAGTGGTTTCAGTTTTGTGAAGTATTATTGGAGATATATAACAAGTTTAATTTTTCCTACATTTTTTCTTCTTTTTTCTTTCTGTTATATTAAGGTGGGAATCATCGAAAAAAAAGCCCCAAACCCACTAAAACCACCTTATTTGGTCACAGTTCTATAACTTCCTACGGAGCAACCGTCGGCAGGCATTACTTCGGGGGGGGGGGGGGGGGGGGGGGGGCAGAGATTGATTTATACCGCTCTGATGAATTACTACTACCGTTTTCTTTCACGCTCATCTAGACGGAGTCGGCATTAGGCGCGCCAATGCCATCATTGTCCCCACAGCCTTCCTATTCACGTATAATAGGTGTTCCTGAAAATGCAACCTCGCGTTAGTGAGAACCCCCTGGTACTTTGGCGACGGCCCCGAGGTCACCTCATGTTCACCAATCTACACTTCCTGTCCATGATAAGGACTGTCTCCGTCGTATGGTCCGCCAACAGTTGGTCTTCAACTGCCAGAAGTCAACGTTGAACTGAAGGAACAGTCTCATTACAGATCAGTTCTACGTCTTGCACACATTTTGCCACTGACCACAGCAACATCGTCACCGATTGGTAATGTACTCCGGAGCACTCATTGAGCACAATGCGTCAAGGATATATTCCATTTAGCCGAGTTAAGGGTGTTCTTCATATCAAGCGTTATGATCGCGCAGTACTTTATTGTGGCTCTTCTCCATCTTTTGCCCTCGATCGCTTTACGCAACGTACCAACGACAAAATCAATAGTATCCAAGGTGGAGCATGCCCTTTTGAAGCCAAATTGATCTTCAGATAATCCCATCTGCCCCTCTATGAATTCCTCTAGTCGACTCAGAATACAGTCGGCGATTTTCCTCACCGTGTCCAGAAGATAAAAGGAGAGGTACTCAAATGGCCCCCTTCCTTTTGGAAGTAGCACAAGGCTATGTGCTATATTTTTTATTATATATTTTTCCAAATTTGTGGAAAAATTCCATCAATCGGACAGATATTAAACAGTTTCAAAATAAGTTTGGATGCGTTGCGACAGCTGCCTTTAGTGCAACAGGGGATAAATCGTGGGGCATGGTCGTTGCCAAGCATCAAACTGTCTTTCAATGTAATCACTGGGTGTTGAGGGATGAGCTGGTGACAATTCTGTTTAATAGCTTACGGCAGGTAGGAGCTGCCATGAAAGAACCCCTCCAGCATCGGCGTTTGCTCTTCTTGATGGCGCGTCTCAACTCTTCTTGCTGTCTTATGCTACTGAGCTTGCCTCTTGAATGTTGGTATAGTCTTCTAGCATGTTTACATCTTTTCCGAAGCGCAGCCATCTCCTCATTTCATCAACAAACGGGTATACGTCCACCCGTAATGCCGCCCGGCATCGCCGCATCACAGGCATCAGCAATGTGAGACATTAGCTGTTTAGCGTTGCTCTCACTAGTTACGTAGGGTGTTATCTCCTCCATTGGAGCAAAAACAGCCTCCCAATCAAATGTCTTTGCCTACCAATCGGCTGTGTAGGCTCTCGTAAGCCTTGTACCGCACTCGTTGGCAGACCTACCGACAACACACGGAATAGCCTTATGATAACTATATGTATATTGGCAGACCCACCAGGGACCCACTTACAAAGGCGAAGTCTACTATTGATTGTTATTCGACCCTGGAAAAAGTAGGTTCCCCACCCGAATTGAGCAGTGAGAGACCCAGAAGAGAAGACGTCTCAAGCAATATCTCCCCCCTTCCATTTTGTCAAGCATTTCTCAACCCGGTGGAAGTTTAAAATCTGTTGAGTTGTCTGTCGCATTCGAGAAAGAACAAGAATCATCCTTTTGCGCTGCTTTAGGTGTCTGGACTATAACCACTTAAGTAAAACCTGCAATGGTATCGACTACTCTAAGGAGTGCCTGAGATGCGGAGAGGAGGGATATCTCGCTAAAGGGTGTTCTAAAGATTCCTGTTGTCTTCTTTGTCAAGATAGAGATTCTGAGAATATAAGTCATGGTACGGGAAGTAGTAGATATCCTCTCTTTCTTAGGGCTCTGGAAGTAATCGGGAAGAGGAAATGAAAATAATTCAGTTCAATCTCAATCACTGGGAGGTTGTGCAAGCTCTCTTGCTCCAGAGCGCGCTTGCGTTGAATTTCGATGTCGTCATTCTCAGTGAACAGTATAAGCCCATGAACGGTAGTACCTAGGTAGCAGATGCCTCAGGGCGGGCTGCTGTTTAGGTATGTGGTAAGAGGCCTATGCCGGAAGAGATGCTAGCTAGGGTCAGAATCTGGTTTCACCTCGGCGAGAGTGAATGGCATATACATTTATTCGTGTTGCTGGTCACAAAACGTATGCGTTGTTCTAACGCTTTCGTAGCCTCAGCACCCGGAAGACTGATCGATTTAACAACCGTCGTGATAAGCCCCGGAATCGCGAGCTGCTACTAAGGTCTAAGCCTTGACAACATCTTCTTTATGTTGTGATCTCGTCTGAATTTTTCAGCTCGATCTGAACATAATTTGCCAATGAACTCGCTTTGGTGGTATGCCCTAAAAATGTCGTTTATGACCACGGCAAGCTCCTATATTTTGCTCCCCAGTAAAGCCAATGTTCTTTCTCTACATTCACTTGTATTATCTGCTGCTTTGGCTAAGTATTTCACCAATGCAACATTGCGGTTACTGGATATCGACAACTAAGAGCCCGCTTGCTGAAATCCTAAAACTGTCGGCACTGGAGATCCTACTCCAGGACTGTAAGGTTACTTTTTAAAACTACCTCTGTTTGGATTTGTAATAATTGCGTTTTATACCTAACCGCCAGGTATAATCGTCCGATCGACTCTTAATTAGAATGAGACGCCAATCAAACAGCCGCCCATCATTGGGTTTTGTTTATTTAACTTATTTTGGTGCCGATGCCTATCAACTTGATGGAGGCGTCTCATGGAAGTCTAGTAACTCCACAGAGGAAATTACTTAGATTTCACTAAAATGTGGAGCGTATCTCTGGTGATATTTTAAATAGTAACGATTATATTAAAAATCATAGATAGAAATTGAATGTATTCAGAAAAATGAAAACTATCAATTTATTTTATGTATGATGTTTATTAAAACATTCTAAAAATATATTGGCGCATTGTGGATAGTATATTCAAAGGCTTATTACTATTAATTATTCTTTCTAGGCGTAAAAATCATATACTATTTAGAATTTTGCTCTACCCAGTTCCGCATAGCACACATGACACGATTTTTACGCATATAAACTTTTGTCCTTTTTATACTAAATGCGCTATAGTTTCTAGTGGTGTTTTTTAATTTATAGACTGTTCCGCTTATTGTATTTGTTTAAAATTCCAAAATAGATAATTTTTATTATCAGATATCTTATGGTATACACAATCCGTTCCAAATTCTTACATACGTTTATCTATCTATTATATTAATGATACCTTTCCAAATTCTATATTTGGATTGACTGCTCTTGTAAGCTTCCACACCTTTTTTTTGTTCATTATACATATATTTCAAAAGATTTTTCTCGGTGAGGAATACTTTTTAATCAAACATGTGCAAATTTTAATTTTAATTGTTTTTATATTATATACGAAATTTAAAAAATTGATAAAATGCTAAATTGGAAATATGGTATTATTTTGAAAAATAGTTCCAAACCGAACTAATAGCCAAATTAAAACTTAACACTATAACAAACTGAATCAAAATTTTAATATCACTGTTAAACGGTAATTTTAATTTTTTTTTTTTAATTTTTAAAAGATTGTATGTGCTAGAACTATATTATAAATTTATACAATATAAAGCCGATATATCTTATCGATATCAGTAATACTGTATATTAACTTTTGCAATGAAACTTTCGCAAAAAGTTCATTCTCAAAGCCTTCCGTTGGAGCAGCAGTTAATAAAATTTAATAAAAATAAAGAGATGTTTTTACTGCAATTTCGTTTTTAGTTATATCAGTGATAAAACATCATTAATTCGCTAATATCATATAATTCAAATTTTTGGTATTTATGTATATACTCGTATACCATATATTTTTTCCAAATTTTACGTTATTAACTTTTACATAACAATTTATACAAAGAACCATAATTGATATTAAAAATGATTATATTTTACTAATCGGCATTATTTGTTCAATTCTAGGGTTTCCTGCGACTAGTCACTGAGTTCAGTTTTTTGAATGAACTAACATTTTGTATTATTCGAATAGCGATATATGCATTATTTTTGACGTATGTTATTTCCATAGGATACTATTACAAAGCTTTGCTAGCAATACCAGCATGTTATGTTGTAGGACTTTTCGTACTATTTAGTTTAGCATTTACGTCATATTCGTTTCTCATATCAATATTGTTTAATTCAGGTTAACTACTTATTTTATTTACAAATGTACAACATGATTTATTAATATTTTCTTATTCATTTGATTATAGTATTTTTTGCGAAAATTTGCGGACTAATCGCATTTGCTATACAAATTTTTCCTCATTTTGTACTGGACAGATCGGCTTGCGGACCATATTACATAACTGGAAATGCATTTCTTGAAGCATTGGAAACGTTCACAGTATTTGAAAATAAAAGTCCGACATCTATTTGACTATGTAAAGAAAAATATAATTTTTTTCAAATAATATTTTAGATCGAGAATTTACAAGCGAAAGTCTAAATATTGAAGTTATTGATGGCGCATACAAAATTTCAACAAGCTATTTAATATTATTTGCACATTTTATTATTTACACTATTTTGTACGCGTATTTATCTGAAGTTTTTCCTGGAAAAGCAACAGTTCCAAGACCATTTGGATTCTTTTTGAACGTAAATGCTACAACTCATGCTATATTTCTACTATTCAAGAAATCATTAAACAAATTTATTTATATTTAAGATGTGGCGTAAAACAAATTTTAGGAAACATATTTTTCCTAATTTCGAAAGCAGCAATGGAAATAATGTTGTGGAAATAAATAATTTATGCAAAACGTTTTCATATGGAATAAGTATATCGCAATTTTGTAAAGAATTTACCTTTTTAAACCAAAAATAAAAATCACTCACAGACAATCGCCGAGACGCAGTAAAGGATTTTTCAATGAACATTACAAACAAACGTATAACAGTTCTCCTTGGACATAATGGTGCAGGAAAAACCACCACTATTAATATGTTAGTAGGTGCGTCTCCAAGTATTTTTCTTATATTTAACGTCATGCACATTTATCATATTATTAATTTATTTACTTTATAATTAAAATCTTGCTACGAACTTTTAATTTGTTTTTAATTTACACTGTTCAAATTTTTATACGTATTTCTTTTAAAAATAATATAATGAAAATATTTTGACGCACCAAATACTGGATTACAGAATATTGAATATTAAATTACTGTATTCGCTGGTCAATACTTTATCAATATATTTCGATAAGGCTTATCTATTGATTTAAAAAATTGAAAAAATTGATAAAACAAATAAATAGAATAAATTTTGGTAATTTAGCAACATTTGATCAAGAGATAAAATTTGCATTTAAAATATTGTAACTTATATAATTATGGAACTGTTCAGATCACGAAACAAAAAATTATTTATGACCACATCACAAAAAACAATTCAACAATATAAGTCAGTTGCTAAAATATTAATGTAATATTGATTGATTACGTCTATATAATAATCTCGACTGGTTCTTTCATACGATAATTGTGGGCTGCAAAGGTATATTCAGTCAATGTTCGCCTTTTTACACATTAAGTTAATACAAAATATTATTAATAATGGTTTAGCAAATACTTCATTGTAATTTATCGTTTATCGGATTCTGTAATGTTTTCTTGATATATAAACCTATAGAATACAAAATATAGCCGTACCTGTTAATAAATTTTTGGTTTATACCTTTAGTTCTTACATAAATCAAATTATAAATAGACTTTTTTAATCAAGCGATCAGACATTTTAAATAATTATAGAAATGCAAAATATTAGCTCTGAAAAATGTTGGAAAAATTTGTTGTTAAATTGATCAAATATGTAAATTATTAATAATTACAATATAAATGAGCCATAAAAACATCTTTTTCAGTGAAATATTAATGTTTCAACCATACAAATTTGAAAATTTAATTAATGAACTAATCATTTGTATAACCTGAACAAATGTATTTACTTATTTATACACAGGATGCATACCAAAGACTTCTGGTACTATTTCCGTTCTTGGTCTTGAAGATGTTGCAGCGTATCGACACTTAATTGGCTATTGTCCGCAACATAACATATATATGAGATATTTGACATGTGAAGAGCACTTAATATTTTTTGCAAAAGTATATTTTTGCTATAATTCTTAAATTTATGGCAACTAACGATATCAATACACATTTTCAGGTGAGAGGTATGGACGATACGACCGCAAAAGCGCATGCACAAAATATACTTAGAGAGGTGCATCTGGAACACAAAGCAAAAGAATACGGCAATAATCTATCTGGTGGCATGAAGCGACGATTATCTCTCGGTTTAGCAATTACTGGCGAAACAAAGTATTTTTACAATATATTTCTATAAATTTTTTTGGTTATAGAATTATTGTTCTTCATGAATATAGAGTTATTATTCTTGATGAACCAACATCTGGTTTGGATTTAAAGTCCCGAAGGAATCTTTGGAACATACTTTTAGAATTAAGAAAAAAACAAGCGATTTTAATTACAACACACTATATGGAAGAAGCTGAACGTTTGGCTGATGAAGTATTCATAATGTCACATGGGCAGTTAATTTGTTCCGGTACTACTTTCAGTTTGAAAAAACAATATGGATCCGGATATGTGCTAAAATTGTTAATGAGACCCGACACGGATGAAGAAGCAATATTATCTCTAATCAGAAGCCATGATTTGATACCCAAATCAATGGTAAGTTAAAAATTGTGCAATATTTAAATAATTCGATATAATTAAAACAAAACTAAGATACCAATAACTGAAGAATGATTGTTATTCTATCTATTAACATTGCTCCTTATTCATTGATTCTGTAGTTTAAAAGATAACAATTGATATGACATTATATTGTACAATTGATTATATACATGACACGCTTTACTTTTTTATATTTAGATTTTCTGAGTAGCATTCAATAATTCATTATTCGTGCCATATTGTAGAAAAACCTCGACAAAGCACTCAATATTTTAAGTAGGAAAACCTCGGCAAGGTGATATTGAATGAATACCAAATTGGCAGTCTTTGATTTACTGGGAACTCCAATATTTCCAATCGAAAAATCTTACTACACTAATTTGGCTAAGATAATACCCATATCGATGACACATCTCCCGAATTTCACTCGAATGATACTGTTTATCATCCGTTATACATACAGATACTGCATTTCGCCAATTTTGCTTACGACGTCGAAAAATTTGTTGAGATAATCGCGGACAACATTACTTTACACATTCACTTTTACATGATTTGCTTCAGTAATGTGCGCTTCGTTGCAACTCTTTGAATAATTTCGTATTTAGCTTTCCTATCGTTTTTCAGCAATGTGTTCAAAACTTTCAGTGTTATATTTTTGCCTTTTAACAAGTTTTTAAGGTTTCACTATGTCAACAATCACGAAACTTCAGGCAAAACTTTTTTTTAGTTAAAGGACTTCTATTTGTATTTGCTATTTGTTAAATTCATCCTTTGAAGAGTTTCAACGCAGGCAATATTTATCATACTTCTTGTTCAATGTTATTAGCGCATTAATTCAGCTTAAGAATTTAACTTCCTAAAATAGCAAATTATTCAATTTAAATTTCACTATTTAAATTAATAATATATTTCGGAAGGAAACAAATCCATGATGGTTTCAAATAAATCGTTGAAGGTTCTTTTTTATCTAATCAAAAGCAATAGCTCAACATACTTTCTATAAGAATGCATGAACGTGATAACATTCTGGGGATATCGTGTTTTTATAGTAGTGTCTCAAAGCTGGTCAATAAAAGGGGAAAAACCAATTCGTTGCAAAATTTGTTCTTGGTTTATACAAATATATATTTGTGCTTCTAGAATATTCTGGAATGGAACTTTCTAGAATACTCTGGAAATCTCTAGAAATATTTTTCTAAAATATTCTAGTACACACCCGAGCCATTTTACGTCGTAACATTATTAGAAAACAGTTAGTCCTTATTCTATCTGGTATCAAAACTTACAATCGTAAAACTTACGTAATATGATATGAAACTTTGCACAATGATATCAAAACTATTGTCTATTCAAGAATGAAATCATAAGCGATATTACGACTGTTTAATTATTAATGAAATCATGGTAATAAAATGCGGCGGTGGAATACATGTTTTGTATTCATAATTAAAATCTGATCCGAAAAGTTTAAAATTATAAGAATTGTAATATCCTGACGCAGTCTGAACATGAAAGATGTACTCTTATCCCCATATTGGATGCTTTTGGAATAATGTTGAGATATCTGAAACTGTTATTTTGTAGTTCTTCGATAAACTGGTCCGTACGACCAAAGACTCCCTACGTTTTTATTGTCTTATTTATTTAAAATAAATTTTAACAAGTATTTATTATTGCATTGCATCTCGGTTTTTCTATAAAATAGATTCAGTGTAATAAATAATATTTAATATGTTGAAAAACAAATTGAGATATTTAAAAAAAAACTACATAGTTCATGAACTAAATTTCGATTAATGAAAGTCAAATGAAATGTATTTTATTCTATGAATATTCAGCCATTTTACAGCCCTATAATATATTAAATGATTAATGTAAATACTCGTATATTACATAAAAAACGTTGGAAGCAATGTTACAATAAACAATAAATTTCTAAAGTATGAAATTGCATTCACGAAGTTTTGTTAAATATATAGTAAATATTCTTCTCTACTTGAAAGTAAAACATCAACAAAGTTTTACGAATTATCATGTTGTCTTATTATGTATTTCATTTGAACTGAAAAATAAACAAGTTAAGCTGCTATGTTTGTTAATACTTATTTGAATTTTCTTGAACTCTTTCTTTGATTAATTTTCTTGAAATGTGTTTTATTATTTTCTTCTCAAGACTTTTGTTAAGCCAACACTGTCCATATCGTTACCTTATGAAGGTCGCAATATATATGCCAAACTTTTAGAAGACTTGGAACAAAACATGACTTCACTTGGAATTCAATCTGTCGGTATTACAAACACTTCATTGGAAGAAGTTTTTCTAAAGTAAAAATTAATTTATGTGTACTATTTTTCTTCTAATCAAATTATTATTTTAAGTTGTGAGACGGTAGATCAACCGGATCAGGGAATATCCATACCATACAGACACATCGAGGAACAACAACGTGAATTCCCAGACCAATTTCTTCGGAAATATCAAATTCTTGCTATATTCTACAAGAAATTGATTTACATAAAAAGGGAATGGAGTTTTGTACTAACCATGGTAAAATTTCATAAATAAATATTATATTTACAATTTAATTTATATACTTTCATATTGTACTTATAGTTTTTGTTGCCAATATTATCAATGGTGGTGTCATATATAGCCATGACATCAACAGTTCGCACATCCACTACTCAATTACCTAAATTAATATTCTCCAGGCCATTTAAAGCAGTTCACGAGAACCAAAAAATATATTTATCCATTCCTGAAAGTCAAATCAATTTTCGGAATCTGTTGAAAGAGGAAATTCTCAGTATGGAAGCCATGTCCCTTGAAATACCAGAAAAAAACGTTTCGATTGAAAATTGTAAGCATAAATTTCTATTGTCAACAGTCTAATTATAATTTTGACTATTCTTTTTAGTTCTTATCAAGTTGCAAAATGAAAATCTATACCGATTTCATGAGGAAATTTTCGGAGCTATTGATGTTGACGATAAAGATAGTAAACCAGTCGTGAGAATTTTTTATTCTAGTAATGCAATACACAGTTCAGCTGTAATGCTGAATTTAATAAGCAATGTTATGTTTAAAAAAATTTCTGGTCAAAATGCTCTGATAGAAGCATCGAATGCACCAATAAAACAGTAAGTTGAAGTGGATAATTTCACAAGGAAATTTGATGATTATATTTATATTTTATTAAAGAATATACAAGTTTAAACTATTATATGTAACTAAGGAGCCCCCTTTGACGCGTAGGCGTTTTTGTAATTTGAAATAAACTGAAAAAGTTAATTGAAAAATAAACTATTTTATGTAACTATGTCAAATATTTTATATTTTAATTAGAATTTTCTGATTACTCACATCACCTCAAATGAAGTGCACAAACTAGAGTAACTTTCCGTATAATATAACGAATGATTTTAGAATACTTAAAAAAAATCATTTATGTGAACTCTAAAATGTTATTTAGGCTTGTTAATTTTTTTTAAAGTCATATTTCTAAACATTAATTTAAAAGAATTATTACTAAAATTTTGCGACATTCAATTAATGAACCATAAAGAAATATTTATATTTCTTTATTTTTTTATAAAACACTTTTTCTTATATGTTCAAATAAATATAATAGTATATGCTACTTTTAATTTTAATTTTTAGGCCAGTATCTATAACGCGTACGAAACTAGAAGTTTTCGCAAATTTAGTGCATATTGGTAAGTATATTAAAACATTACTTAAAACTTTTTATTTTTTATTTTAATATAAAAAATTACCCATCGTAGTATTTGCATAATCACTCATAAAATTTGAAACGATTTCAAATCAAACTACTAAATAGGTTTACTCCTACAGTTATAATATATAACTTGACGTGACTTATCTGTTGTGAAACATAAAACCACGAGTCGCCTACGACCATAGGAATTGAGTAAGGCTCAATCAACGCACCACCATTACTGGCAGTTTACAGTCAGTAACAGTTACAAGCTGATTACTGCAACTGTTAGTGGCGAGGACTATCTAAACCTCTACTGTCATAAGCAGTGACAGCGCCCGAGATAATTACCAGTATCTCCCACCATCGATACGTAGACCGTTCCCGCGATATGGGAAAATCATCCGCATATGCGATCACACCGCAACCAATCTCCAAGTGCATCAAGAGACCGGTCACCATATTCCAGATGGTGGGACCGGCCACAGATCCCTATGGGCAGTCACGCACCACCTGGCCAACAGCCCTCCCATTGTTCCCGCACACGACCGCATACCCTTCATGGAAGTAACTTTGCCATAGAGAAGTTTCTTCACATGAAACCTCCTCAAGCCGATCAATAATGCGATCCCATCGCAGGCAGTTGAAAGCACTTCGAAAACCACAAACACACCACATACGTACTAACTCTCATTCTCAGCTACATACCACTTAAACACATCCAAGCGACCTTTCGTGAATCCATACTGAAAGTGGGATACATTGAAGTCTGCCAACTTCACATTCAGCCGGTGTACCATCATCCGCTCGAGGACCTTGCCGAATACTGGCAGTAAGCATATCGGCCTATAGGGGGACGGGTCAGTCCGTATGCCATCCGGAGACTTGGGCAGGATAACCTCGTCTCCTACTTTCAAAGGGCCGGGGTTACCTCCTACCAACATACACTTCCTCTTGCCTTTCAATCTCAGTAAAGAATTCATTCATTAATTCGTTCACACTATCCTCCCAATTATTGGTATACCCATCGTTCACTCTGATACTCGAAATATCGTTTCGAGCACCTTTGCGCATGCACAATCGATACACCGGACCACATATATCAAAATTTTCACATTCATTCACATACCGTTGCCAGTGCGTTTCCTTGACCAGTCTTACCAGGTGCTTAATCTTAAATCCGTTGTTTTTTAGTCAAAAAAACACATGTTTTTTTTATAGAAAGCAAAAACAAATTTATTCAAAGTACTTGCCCCCGCTAGCTACACATTTTTCCCATCTCTCGGGCAATTTGTGGATATCACGCCAAAAAAATTCCTTCTGTTTCGAGGCAAACCACTCATCAAGCCATTTTCGGACGTCTTCGAAAACGGGTGGTAGTCGGAAGGGGCCAAGTCTGGTGAATAAGCGGGGTGGGGTAGCACCTCCCAGTTGAGTGTCTCCAAGTAATTTCGGACCATTTTTGACGTGTGCGATGGTGCGTTGTCGTAGAGGAAAATTAGCTTGTCATGTCTTTGTTGATAATCCGTCCTTATTTCACGCAGAGCACGGTGCAATTTGATCAGTTATTGGTGGTAGCGGTGGGCATTGACAGTTTCACCAGGTTTCAACTTCTCATAGTAGACGATACTCTGCTGATCCACCAAACGCACAGCATCGTCTTCCGTCCAAAGCGATTTGGTCTTGGGGAAGATGTTGATGGTTGGCTGGGATCAACCCTCGATTTCTTGGGTTTAGGATTCTCGAAATATATCCACTTTTCATTGCCTGTCACAATCCGATGCAGGAACGACTTTCTTTTTTGTCTGGGGAGCAAGATTTCGCATGTGTTTTGGCGTCGCTCCATCTGTCTAGCGTTCAATTAAAGCGGCACCCATTTTCCGACCTTTTCAATCTTCCCCATGGCACGCAGACGCATGGAAATGGCTGATTGAGTAACACCCAATTGCTCCGCGAGCATTTTTTGCGGTTGGGTATCGTCTTCGTCCAAAAGAGCCTGCAATTGATGGTGCTCAACCTTCCTAAGCAGATTTTCACGCTTCTTGTCCAACAAGTCAAAATTGCCGTCTTTGAACCGATGAAACCAATCTCGGTACGTTGTTTCCGGTAAGGCACTGTCACCATAGGCCTCCATAAGCATTCGATGCGATTCGGCATCCGATTTCTTCAAATTGAAGCAGAAAAGCAGAGCTTCCCGCATATGCTCTTTTTCTGGCACAAAACTAGACATGATTACCAAAGGAAAAATGTAAGTTGTTGTACAAAATTGCTGACAATGTGCACTGATTAATGTTGACAGATGTCAAACTCATTCACAACATTCACGCATCTGCTCAGTTTATCTACCTTCTCATCCAATCGCATCGACTGAAATCTTTCAAACTCGCAGATTTCAGCCGAGACATCCGCCCCGTAGACCATCCAGTCCAGCCCACTGGTATGCCACCGCCTTCCACGTGCCGAACTTCGGGAGATGGTCATCTATTGGTGCAGTCACCACCAGTTCAATAAAATTGTAATCGGTTACCCTCTTCTCAGGCAATACATTTCACTCATACTCATAGCAGTCAACAGCCTGATTGCAAAGTGTGACATCAATGTCACTCTGCCCATTCGGTCCGCTGAAAGTATTCCATTCACTCGGCACATTTATTACGTTCATACCACTGGCCAGAATCTAATCCTCAAGTTGCCTGCCCCTCACACAACAGATGGCCGTTGCGATAACACTCTACGTTCGGGAGATTTACTACTACAGTTATATGTTGCTATTTAACGTGATCTAGTTGTCTGCAACGTAAAACCACGAGTCGCCTACGACTATAGGGACTAAGATACGCTCAATCAACGCACCACCATTACTTCCAGTTAGCAGTTAGTATTCAGTTACAAGCTGACTACTCCACTTGGTGGTAGCGGGGACTATCTAAACATCTACTGTCATTAGCAGTGATAGTGCCCGAGATAATTGCAAGATGGACATTGCTAGTTACCTCCTACCTGTGATTCGGAGATCATACCCGCGCGTGGGCATAACCACAGCCACCACGTTGCTGCCAAATAGCGCCTCATCTAAATCGGGCACAGTGTATTCCACCATGGGGCCCCCGATTCCCGTGGTACCAATTATTGTTTTAAGAGTACTTCGGTTTGTACTCCGTTCATTGAGCTGCGGTCAGGAATCTTGTAAATTCCTAAGTACCACTAGGTCAGCTCAGGTACGCGGGTTCGCCAAGACCCGAAAGTACAACCGGAATCGACCTTGGTGTTTCAACCGGTTGTAGCCACCCTGCGTGTCATTCACACACTCATTCACGCACCATTCTCATTCTCCTCTCAAATAGTGCCACAGGAAATCTATTCAGGCATTCATCTATCTCTGTCACACCCAACACACCACTCACATCACGCACCAGCATGCCAACCAAACCGACCACGCGCCGCCTCAGATATTGTAAGTGTCAAAAAACCCTTCAGCAACTGGCCGCCAAAAAACCCTTCAGCAACATACACACAATTTTCCTTTCTGAAACATTCACTCCCATTCTATTCCCCAATTCAGACTGCTTCCCGCTACCTCTACTGCGTACCTACTCCCTCTCTCAATCAAAAGCAGAAAATCATCCGCATATTCAATCACACCGCAACTGGTCTCCTCCAACTACACCAAGAGACCGTCCATCATCATATATTACAGATGGCGGGGCCTGCCACAGATCCCTGTAGGCAGCCACACACCATCTTGCGAACATCCCTTCCATTGTTCCCACACACTACCGCATACCTTTCATGGAAGTAACTTAGCCATAGAGAAGTTTCTCACATGAAACCTCCTCAAACCGCTCAATAATGTGATTCTATCGCAGGCAGTTGAACACACTCCGAAAATCCACAAACACACAACCTACGTACTTACTCTCACTCTCAGAACATACCGTTTTGCAGACATCCAAACGTTCTCAATCGATTTACCTTTCGTAAATCCATACTGAGAGCCGGATACATTGTAGTCTACCGACTTCACATTCATACGGTGTAGCATCATCCGCTCGAGGACCTTGTCGAATACATGTAGTAAGCATGTTTGGAAGGATAACCACGCCTCGTACCTTCCATTCACTCGGAAATATACCACTCTCCAGACATTCACCATACAGGCTACTTACATGTGCGGGAATAGTCCGCCAAACACTCCTCATGATTTGACCAGTCACGGCATCCAATCCTGGGGCAGTTCGTACTTCGTGCTCCACACAGACCCATCAATCTCATCCCAATCAAAGGGCAGGGGGTACCTCCTGTCAATATTCACTTCTTCTTGCCTTTCAATCCCAGGAAAGAATTCATTCATCAATGCGTTCACACTGTCCTCCCAATTACTCCTATAGCCTTCATTCACTCTGATACTCGAAATATCGTTTCGAGCACCTTTGCGCATGCACAAACAATACACATCCGAATTTCCACATTCACTCATATACCGTTGCCAGTGCGTTTCCTTGGCAAGTCTAATACTTGTCACATACTCTGCTCTGGCCGCCCTGAAGCTCACACATTCAGTGTGCGCATCCGCACCACGGCGCCTACGTCCCTGGTAAACCCTACGCAGCCTACCAACTTGTCTTCTTTTCACGCCTAGCTCCCGGTTCCACTATGGAGCTACTTTCCTACGCCCCTCTACTCGTTCACGCATACAGCTATCATTCACAATATTTACGCAATTCAATTAACTTCTCCTCCAATCGCATTGACTGAAATCTCACAAAATCTCGCAGATTTCTGCCGCAACCTTCGCCCCGTAGACCATCCAGACCATCCCACTGGTATGCCACCGCCTGGTTTATTACTCCAACAGAATATTTAAAAAATTTCAGATTTCAATCTCCGATCAAGCCAAAATAATTAGTAAATGCGGCTGGTTTAGGAATCCTGCTCCGCCAGCTAATCAGCGCGCTCATTGCTAATAACACCAACATGACTGGGAACCCAACTCAACTCAACGTTTCTATTGTTTAACAGATTGCGTCGAATTTCATTGAGTACCGGATTATTTGATGAATCACGAATGGCTTCCAAGGCTGCGAGACTGTCT
Source organism: Atherix ibis (assembly GCA_958298945.1). Classification (NCBI taxonomy): domain Eukaryota; kingdom Metazoa; phylum Arthropoda; class Insecta; order Diptera; family Athericidae; genus Atherix; species Atherix ibis. The sequence goes on along the minus strand of OY282606.1, from coordinate 64,086,491 downwards.
GTAAAAATGTTTACACTACTATATTTAGGGAGTTTAATTGCAGTCTCAACTTATTGCCCTCAGTTCGGCATGGAAAGGCGGACTTCTATTAGATAGGATTCTACACTTGATCTCGCGATATTCACCGCCATCAAGTTGGATAACTGCAAAGTATGTTGTGTGATCATCAACAGCGGTGTTTATTAACTGAAGTATGGAATCACCCAATCCATTCACCAATTAAAGAAAAAGTTTTCTATAGATGGATGTATTGTTGTATGCCTTTTTGCATCTACTAAGTGGGTGAAAACTCCCTCAACCCCTCTCTTAACCACGGTTTCCAGTCCGAATATGGAACGGAAGTTTGGAAATTAAGGCAAACTGTGGATGGATCTATTTCCTACTCAGAGGTCATTAACAAAATGGATGACGAATTTCTTTTGTGAATATACATTTGTTTTAAATGATTGTGAAAGGTTTTGCAAAGGAGGGTAATGTGGGATTTATAAGCGTAGTATATGATAGTTTTCGACCAGTTTAAACAAGAATAGCGTTTACTGGGGAAGTCCGGTGTGCTCAAACTGTTATTGCCCTGCTACCGTTATTCTGACAAATAAAGTGAAGAAATATGGCATTCTCCCGTCCAGTAAGACGTTATCTCTGCTTATTGCCACACTTTATCTAATCTTACATTTACTACCAACCAACATCTTCACCATATTAAAGATGAAGTTGATTTAGTTGATAATGTTTCTAATGTGTAGATTCCATCTTCATCCGTTCGACGAACGGAGTTGGATCTAAACGCGTACCTGCCTGATCGTATTTCTTATTTCTACTGACGTGAAAATGGGACGCGTTTGTTATGGCTCAGTTTCTATACACTTTCTATACGCTGACAACAGTAAAAGGTTGTCAGCCTATAGAAAGTGTTTCGCTGATGCGAGCGATGTGGATAGGTAATGAATATAGATATTGAATAAGGTGGTGGATAAAACCTTGAGAAATGCTATTTTCCATCACGCGTTTTTGCGAAAAGTAACCGTTGGCCCTAACTGTTTGTGTTCTACCAGTTAAGCCAACTAAAGAAGTATCATGTACGGGCAATTGCGCTCCTAAGTAGTTTCCACATCAAATGATAGTAGGAAACAACAGAGCCTACTCATGCTACAATTTCAGAAACATAGTCAGGATCCTCCTTTGGCCTCTAGCCATGTTGATGAAGGGTGAGTCTCTTCTCAATAATCTGGTTCAATCTAAAGGATAGAATGTTTTCCGGGCTCTTGGAAATATGATTGTTAGGCCGAAGGCCGATAAAGTTGTTCTATCATAGATCAGAAGGAGTCTGAATGGTATATTTTGAATGATACCTTGCTCCTTCCTGGTGAATTCAAGCTCTGCAAGAGGTATTGGCTGGTTCACGGCGCTTATGGAAGGAGAAGGAATTGACGAGAGGTTTTCCGTGAAGGATTCCTTGTATCTACGACATTCTAGACTGAGGTGGTTGTTGGAGGAGAAAGATGCCCCAATTGTTCTACTCTCTGAACGATGGAAGCCAAGTTGATTATAATCCCATTATCATTCTCAATCGATGGAATAATACCATATTAAAAATACCTCAATCCATGGAGTACCATACCGGCCGTGTGCTGGACATACTGGCAGAAGATGGAATAGACTCAATATTTGTTCGTCTAAGTATGTTTACCCTATTTCCCGCTTTCTGGTTCAGAGACAATACCGGAGGCCTTGATCACTGCGCACCCAAACTTGTTACAGTTCAACGGCTTTGATCACTGCGCACCTAAACTTGTTACAGAAATGAAATGTTATTCGTTTTTAAAGGTATCTAGTTTTTTAAGAATTAAATTTAATTTAGTTATTAAATATAAATTTTTTATTTTGTTAAGGAATTTATTATTTGCCCGTACCTCCAATTTTCAACGGCCTTGATCACTGCGCACCTAAACTTGTTACAGTTTGCCCGTACCTCCATGAATCATGAAAGCGATTCAAACTTCATTCACCTGTCAAATTTTATCGTTTTATTTTATTAAAAATAAGCAATTATAATTGCTACAGCGAGGTTAATAAAAAGAATAAGATAATTTAGTTTTGTTGCAGATCAACTATTTTGGGAGCGTACTGATTTAGCAGCAAGCTCAGACTCTTTCGATTGTCTAAGAAACCGTAGATATTGTACGCCATAACAGAAGGATGGCAGGCAATAAGTCATTTCAGAACAGTGTTGCAAGTCTGGATATGAGAAAGGGAAGAAATATATAATTTAAAATTTCTAGAACAATTCCAAAACTGCAATTTAACACTTTTACCATTAAATGGAAATTTAATACTTGATGTCTAGGCTTGGTACTCCAGACTTTAATTTTGTGCCATGTCAAATACCAGATTTCCCAAATCACTGTGTTTTGTGCAGTGATTGGTAAGAAATTTTGGAGAGGACGGTGAATATATATTAATTTTTGAGGAGGATTTCGTTCACTATTTGTTTTTATTTTAACATTTGGGGATGATTTCGGTTGTGTGAATTTGGTTTAATAATTTACTTTTAATATCTTGGTGGAAATGTTTTTAAGAGCCGCTTCAATCTTAAATGGGCATAATTGCGTAACTGATTAGACAAGTAAAAGGGTGCAGTCAGTAGTTTTATTGGATCTAATATTGACAGAGTGTGTTGTTGTATTGTTTTAGGTTTTTCTTATAATTATTGTTAGTTGTGGTATAATGGTGATAGTGTTGATATCGTTGTTAATTTAATTATAAAGTTGTTTTCTTTTTGGGGAAACGGGATTGAAAATAGTAGGAGAGTAGGAAACTTACTGTCTAATGACAAAGAGGGGCCTGGTGGTGAGACGTCTATGTTCATTCTAGATGTCTAACGCCTATTACACTGTCACTCTCTACTTATGTATATTAATAACAACAAAAGATCAGTTAACAAAGTGCACACACAAAAACTCAGTTTAAAGCGAGACAGAAACAGAATCAAGAGCCCTATTTTGATATAATGTTAATTAACAAACGGGACTACTTCATAATTGTGTAAATGTTTATTAATAAATTATGTAGGGTCAAATAGGTAAAATTGAGTATTTATTAATATTTAATAACTTAAATTTTATCTATTTGATCCTACATAATTCTATTTTGGGGTTCAAATAAGCCTTTCAGTTCGCATCGCCATCAATACCTGTAATCCAAAATCCTCCGAAAAATTTTTAATACACTTATTATTGTTCTACTTAATGCTGTTGGCAATTTAAACGTTCTCTTAGATAGGGATTATGTATTTTGCGCTATGAAAAAATATCATAGCATTTGTTATTGCTTTGTTAGAGTTTTCTTCTTTGATATAGAATCTGTTACCATCAGTATCACCACCCATCGGTGTCCGCAATTGCATCGAATTGTGTCGTTAAATAGATAAGCTTAGATAGCGTGCTTAGTTTCGATCAATATTTCTAAGTTATTGTTAAATAATCTATTTACTACCATATAAATACGAAGTATTGTAAAGTGTTTTTACTTTATAAACTCTATGCTTATTATCGGTCTTCATTCAAATAAATTACGGCATTATATCAATTATATACATATTCATAGTATTTACGTTCTCTAACGGATCACCTAATATATTTATTGACAAAAAATTAATACCCTCATATTATTCATTGAATTGTGTATTTTTTATTAAATATTAAAGATAAAATAAAATATAATGACATTCGTCCTCTATTAATAATGATTATTAAATTTTATAATAAAAACACATTTATATATTTTCAGGAATATCAATTTATATGCTACTCTATTTAACATTACCATATAAAGAGAAACGTACTCAGTTCATGTCGTTGGAACGTGTACCTCGTCATATATATTGGCTCTCCACATTTGCAGTTGATATGCTGTTACATTTAGCCATTTGCATTATTCTGCTAATTCTACAAATTATACTGGAAGAAATTTATTCAATTTATAGCAGCAATGAAATTGGTTTGTAATTAACCAATTCTATGATATTAAGTAAACAGTCCGACAATATAATTTCAATTGATTTTTTCAGTTGCGATATTTTTTACAATCCTTTGTTATGGATTGGTCGGCATACCAACTTTCTATATGATATCATTAACATTTTCAACATTAGTTGGATTAACTACTTGGGTTTTTCTAATAATTTTGATATCAGGTTTAACACAATTATTTATTTATTATTATTTAATATATCATAATTAATATGAAAAATAATCGATTTAATTCAAATAATGTAAATTTTTAGCGGTGGTGCCACTAATAACAAGCATTAATATAAGTGTGATGAAAAAGAACGAGGCACTCATTCTAATCCTCAATGTGATACCAGAATTCAATCTTAAAAACCAACTATTCATAATAAATGAAAACTACTTCATAAACAAACAAAATGAATTAATGAAAAGAAATATAGGAAAAACTGTACCCCTTGATCCCATTGGTATTGCAGGCTCAAAAAGTGATCATATGAGCGAAACTATTTTCTTCGTTTATGTTTTCGTCATAATGATCGCAGTCAAGGTAATCATATTTTTGCTATATTTTATTTCTACCTAAATTAAATATAAAATTCTATATTCTATAGTTATTATTGATTTTTGTATGGGACAATGTCAACAAACGTGAAACATTATCTAAGTATTTCAGTTGCCAGTATTATGCATATAAAGTTCACAGTTACCGACATAACGCAAGCAGAGCAGAAAGTGGTGAACATTTACCTTTGAGCAAAAGTGGTGGTGAATAATAATATATTAAACTATTATTACTTATTTGAACAATATTCAGTACAATTTGTATTAGATTCGAGAATAACCGATACAGCTCTACTAGTGACAGATTTACATAAAACATATTTAGGACTACATGCTGTAAAGGGAATTAATTTTATTGTCTCCGATGGGGAATGTTTTGGCTTGCTTGGTGTGAATGGTGCTGGAAAAACGAGCACCTTTCAAATGCTTACTGGCAACAAGCAAATAACAAAAGGGAAAGTTCACATCAAAAATCAAGATTTGCAAACAAATTTGGTAAATAATTTAATTGTTATGATTTTAATGAAAGTACAATTTGAATTTATTAATATTTGTCTTAGTATAATATTAAGTTGGGATACTGTCCACAAGTAGATGCACTCAATCATTTTATGTCATCTTATGAAATTCTTAAATATATGGCAATGCTGCGTGGTATATCATACAGAGATGCCCATGATCATGCCGAATACTGGATTGACGGTGTTGGTCTTGTACCTTATCGTGATAGTCCAATATCACAGTATTCTGGGGGCACTAAACGGAAATTGAGTACTGCTCTAGCAATGGTTTGTTTTTACAATATAAATTCAATTAATTTATTTTCACATTTAATGAATTACTGAAGTTGTGTTTTTTCATTATGAATGTTTCTAGATTGGGAATCCAAAAATTATATTTTTGGATGAACCAACTGCTGGTGTGGATCCATTATCCCGGCGCGCTATGTGGCAATGTATACAAAACGCTCAGAAAGAAAACCAAACAATAGTTTTAAGTTCACACAGGTACGTTTATAAAGAAAAAACTATCAGGAAAACAATTTTTTTCTAATATTTGGTCGTGGTATGGCATTGTCGATGCTGCTGCAAAAAATATAATTTAAATAAAAAAATATAGTTTGAAAAAAAAATTCACAACCAATTATAATGTGAATTATAGCTCACATTCCATAAAAAAATGATTAACGTGTATAAAAGCGTCAATTATTTCATAGTAGTTATTTAGAAAGAAAATAATAAATCATACCCATCATTTCATTCGATAATATGTCCCCGTATTTTTCTAAAAACTTGAATGGTTCTTGTTATAAATTACATATTTTAAAGAAGCAAATGCCATATTATAAATGGAAAACCCAAAATCCCAGTATTTATTTATTATATACACTGGAATGTTGGTCAGGTTCTACGTCTTCAATATTTTTTGTGTGTGGATTATAACATTCGACCTGAGTTCTCTAGTTGTAAAAACTATTCCGTTTATTTAACTTTCTTTTATAGATATATCATATTTTTTACTTTTCAATAAAATAATGTTAAATATAGGAAGTATTAGAAATTTGTTGCTAAGGGATTTGCTACTCTTGATTTCTGTAAAACATGCCAATTTTTATTGATTACTGAACCATCTCCAATACATTGATTTGACACCATTGCATTCCCTTGTAAACAGTAACACAGAAAATTTGTTCAAGTTTTCACATTTTTCTTTCAAGCTAACTATGTCACCCATATCTACACTTTTCATTTCGCTATAATACCGGAACATTTGCAGTTTATTTTTTGAAAAACATCTAAGAACTTTAAAAAGTAAATTTCTTAACCAGTGTAAATTTTAATGATGCCAAACCGTTGGAATTATATTTATCATAACATTAATATCGATATTTAAATTAAATGCAATAAATACGAAAATTAGTACTCTAATTTTCCATGAGAGCATTTTGGTCTCATCCTTAAAACTTCTGTTATTCTCTATTAAGGCGTACTCGAGTGTGTGGTTGACTTATAATTTCTTTCTGACTTTTTTAAGGTATAATATAAAATTCTCTGAAGGTACAATACTAATGGAATACAAGGGAATCTCCTTTATCACAAATTTATATTATACGAATCAATGAAATTGAAAATTTTTAATTGCCACAAAAAAACACCTAATTAGTTTTAATTATTTTGCTTTTAGAAACGTTATTTTAATAAAATCCACTTAATACACTATCTTCAAAAATCAAAATAACTTTTGGTTGCAATATATATCTTATAAATTAAACATATTTTTTTATTATTTTTGAATAGCATGGAAGAGTGCGAATATTTATGCAATCAAATTGCAATTATGGAAGAAGGAATAATAAAACGGAAAGGCTATATACCAGATTTGAAAGCCAATAATCAATGCGCGTTTGAACTAACACTTAAAATTAAAGAAAACGCGGAACCCGAAAAAGTCTGGAATTTGAGAGATCAAATTAAAAATAAATTTGACGGACAATTGAAAGAAGATCATGCTGTACGTTTTAATGTTTGAATACATTTAATATTTGAATGCATTATTTCTAATATTATTTATTATATATTAACTAATACAGATCATTTTTTTATATGTTCTAGAATATTCTCGCTTATCACGTCACAAAAAGATTTAATTGGTCAACGGTCTTTAAATATATGAATTCGATTTATGAAGAGTATGAAGTCTGTTTAGATGACTATAGTATAAAAGAACCGACACTGGAAAGCCTATTTTTAGATTATGAAGAATGAATGGAAAATTATTCAGATTATGAATGTGACAATATGTTAAAATAAATGAAAGCTTTTATACTTAATGTCTAATAAAAATTGTAATACAAATTCTACATATACACGAATAAAAAAATATCGATTTTATATGCTTTTCATATAGCCATGGAATATTTTGATAACATAAAATGTTATGTTTTTTGTATTCACTGAAAAAAAAACTAAAAGAGTTAGCAGATTGGGTGGTGGTGTAAAAAAAATCTATGGTAGACGTGAAGTCCTAGAGCGATAAGTCAGGGATATTAACTTGTCAAACCAGAACTTAGATTAAAAAATACCTGGATATAAACGTACGGGCCAGATTTTTGTTGATTTTTGTCATGACACTGATGTTTTTGAAAATTTATTATTTACCAATCTTCTGGTATTAGATTCAATTGAATTTTAGGTTTATTATTTATTTTGTAAATATCAATCAAATATCAAACGCCTCAATTTAATAGACTTCAGGAGAGTTTTAAAACACACCATTGTCCATGAAATGGTAGCATATCAAGATGCTTGCATACTTTTGTTGGCATTTAGATACTTACGCGGAGTGAAAGCAACTAGCTCTTTGTGATTATAGGAAGGGATGTTTAATTTATCACTATCGCCTTCGCACCTAAACTACAACAAAAATTTGATGCGGTAAGGTATATTTAAATCTTGACACACCAAAAAAAGGAAAAAATTAAGAAAAAGAAATTTGGAAAATGGGAGAAAAATAATTTATTTTTTTTCTTTGTTGGCTTCCCTTAATTTTGGATGAGTGTTAATGACTCCTTCTTCGCCATTCCAAAAACCACCCTTGGCACTTCATCGGCCTTTTCTGATGTTGGAAGTGCCCATATTGTTTGACTTGTCGTTGTAGGCTAAGTTCATGGGGATGAAATTATGATGAGGACGGTCAATATTTAGGTCGGATGAGGGAGTTAAACTAAATTTCATGTTAACTCCTCATTAAAATTTGATATATACATAAAAAAAATCATTATAAATTCATTGTGCTCCGAATCCCCTAAATTCCAATACCAGGGCTCGTCAATAACGGAGGTTCTTCCACAGGTTTACTTGCAGGGGAATGAGGATATGAGTATGATCCATATATATTCGTTGCTAGGGACGTTCGATGCAGGGTAAGATTCACATTGGTGGACGAAGTATTTGGTTCGTCACACGATAAAATGTGTTGGATAATCTCCGGTGCCATTTTGGGTCAAAAAACACCGTCTGATGCGTTCCAGTGCTTTCCTTATCCACAGTAAACTTACTCCAGCGCGTCATGGTCCTTTTCAATAATGTCCGCTCTCATGACTTGTGGTATCCACAGCTTCCAAGTCTCATCTTAACATAGAGCAACGGGTCGCCAAGCCTTGGGAGCGTGCGAATGTACACAAAACCCCTATCTATATTCAAGTTTGGTGAGCAGTTTCTCTCCTAATGAAGGTTGTGCAGATCTGACGTGGTTGCGTCTTGGTTGTATCTGGGTTAATTTGCTCCGTCGTATTGGTATCAGGTTTAAAGCTTCATAATGAATACGAGATAACGCATTTGGGACTACATTTAGACTTCCCTTTTAATGTTCAATTTGGAAGTCATATGGCTGAAATTTAAGGCTCCACCGGGTGAAACGTTCGCTGAGATCTTTCTAACTCATTAACCAATTAAAGCTAGTATGATCCGTAATAACCTTAAATGGCATTAATTCTATTTAGCTGCGAAATTTTTTAATGCTGATCACGGCCGCTAGGCACTCTAGCTTGGTGACGGAATAGTTACGTTGCGCGGAATTTAATTTTTAGGACATTTATATGATGGGTCGTCTTGTCCATGATCAACTAATTAAAGCAGAACACCTATCCCTTGTTGAATAGTATACGATAAAGAGTCTCGAAAAGTTTGTTCGAAAAAGTAGCGGCAATGAAGATAGTTCGGTTTTCAATTGTTTGAAGGCAGTTTGGGCTCCTAGAGCCAGGTAATGTTGGTATTAAATTATTATGAATCCAATCATTATAGACAACAAAAATATCAAAAAAGAAAAAACAATCTGAATTAAAATTTCTTTAGAATAAAACTTAAAAATGTGCCTTACAATATTATGAACACTAATTTTTTTTACATTTAATCGTTATGACATTTATTTAGATACTTAATATAGAAAATATCATGTTTATTTTTAAATTTTTACATTCTGCTTATTTTTTTGAAATTTATTTCTTACATTATTTTTGATATTTATATAATTATTTATATATTTATTTCTTATATACTAGGGGGCTTCGCCACCTGCTCGCTTCGCTCACCAACCCTGTTGAAATTCGTTGAGTGCATTCATTGCAGTTTAGTTGCAGTTTTTGTTTTGTTTTACACTTTGCATGTCATTTGTATTAGTCTTTTCACTTCTTGTTTTTAGTCGAACAATAAAAAACACGCTGATTTTTGTTATCTAACTTTTTGTATCAAAGTACCGGTATTTTTATTTGTTATGTTCCACAACGGAGTTTTGGTCTACAGCAATCTGTACGGGAGTCAACAATATTTTAACAGGTTATGGGTCCAGACCATAGTAAGTGAACAATTAAATAAATCGAATTTCGGTAATTCGTAAAAGTGCCGGGCGGTGGAGTACACAAAAAGAGGTTTGTGTTGGTTCAATCAAATTTTTATTTCCAGTGATCGTTTTTTGTTTTTCGGAAGTTTGTTGTTTTGTTGCCGTGCGTCGAGAAATCTATTTCGGTTCGGAAAAAGTGGTGCGCAACGAGAAGCCGAATTTAGTAAATCTATTTTACGGTATAATTCGAAGAAAAACAAATGGAGAGCGATCGAATGAATATTGAAAGATTGGAGGGTGGAAGCAATTGGCTAACATGGAAGTTTCAAATGCGCCAAGTGCTGGAAGTCAAAGATTTGTTCGACGTAGTGGACGGTACCGATTTGGCACCGACAGTTAAGGCTCAGGATTATGCAATGGCAATCGTAACATGGGAAAAGAGCGATGCCAGGGCAAGATGTGCAATTTCGATGCTGCAAATTATGAATTGTGAAACGGCAAGTGCGATGTGGACAACGCTCAAGAGCACATATGAGCAAGCATCAAAGGCAAATATACTGTTTTTGCAACAACGGTATCACAAAGGAGCCGGGCGATGATATTGCAACGTGTATGTCAAAGCTCATGGAGGTCGTGCAGCAATTAAGAGAGATTAAAATGAAGGTGTTTCCGACACAATGGTTATGACAAAGATTCTAATGTTTTTTCCAGCGGAATATAACCATTTTCATAGTGCTTGGGAATCGACGGCTTTGGGAGATCGAACGATGGCAAATTTGCGTGCGCGATTAATGGCAGAAGAGCTTCGATTAAAAGCGCAGGGACAAGTCGAAAATGGGGAAGCGTTGATGGCCAAGCAGAATTTTTCGAAGAAAACATTTGATCCGAAGAAGAGTTTCTCGTCTGGACAGAATAATAAAAATAGGGGCAAGGGTGGTAACACCAGACCAAAAGGTGATTGTTTTCTGTGCGGCAGAAGTGGTCATTGGAAGCGTGATTGTCCAAGAAAGAAGAAGAGCAATTCGAACGACAACAAGAAACAGGACAGTGCGCCAAGCGATGCATTTATATGTCATAGCTCAATTTCGACTGGAGACAAAGACACTTGGGTGTTGGACTCGGGAGCTAGTGATCATATGTGTCATCGACGTGCATGGTTCGAGAACTTTGTGGACGCATCCTCACACGTAACGGTTGGAAATGGCGAAAGGATTATGGCTCGAGCAAAAGGTGACATCAATATTCTAGCATTTAATGGCGATCAATGGATTCGCAGACGCATGGTGAATGTGTTGTATGTGCCGGAAATTCATCTGAATTTATTTTCGTCGGGAAGGGCCATGGATCGAGGCTATCAATTGCAATCGAATAGCAAGCGCTGCGACTTGGTGAAAGATGGAATCATTTTTGCAGTGGGAGTTCGACGCGAAAGGCTTTTTCAAATGTTGTTCAAAGTCGATCTGATAACGGGACAGAATTCGTCAATGCGGAATTAGAAAAGTTTTACAATGAAATGGGCATTGAACATCAGCGAACTGTGCCGTACACGCCGGAGCAGAATGGTTGTGTGGAGCGTGACAATCGTACAATTGTGGAGTCAGCGCGAACAATGATTCATTCGAAAAAAATGGACTACAAATTCTGGGCGGAGGCTGTAAACTTGGCAGTACATGTGCTGAATCGAACTGGAACGAGCACAGTATTGGAAAAATCACCGTACGAATTGTGGTACAACAAAAAGGCGAAAATCAATCATTTGCGGATTTTCGGTTCTGAAGTATTCGTACACATTCCAAAGGAAAAACGACAAAAGTTGGATCCGAAAGCAGTCAAGTGTGTGTTCGTTGGATACGAAAATCATTCGAAATCGTATCGAGTGTGGAATCCGGAGACGAACAAAATCGAGGTGGCTTGCGACGTGATTTTTCTTCTGGAAGAATCAATGGCAGCACTTGATATTGGTGATGCGGAGAAAAAGGTCGACAAGGATGCGGACGTGTCAGATGAAATATTGGAGACAGATGATGCGGAAATAACGGCGGAGCAACCGATAGATCGTGGTGCAATATGTGATCTTGATAATAGAAATGTTATCGGACGGCGTTTGCGCGATCGAAATAATATTATGGCGACACGACGACTCTCGTATTTTGCATCGTCAGATCACGTTGCTATGTTGGCTATCGGTGATGAACCAAAAACGTATGAGCAGGCAATCGAATCAGATGATCAAAAACAGTGGGAGCGGGCAATGAACGACGAGTATGATTCACTCATCAAGAATCATACATGGAATTTGATCGATCCGCCAGAAGGCCAAAAGGTAATTGATAATCGTTGGATTTTTAAATTGAAGCAGAATCCGGATGAAAACATTGATCGCTACAAGGTGCGATTGGTAGTGCGGGGATTCATGCAGGAATATGGCATTGATTATAAGGAAACGTTTAGTCCCGTGGTAAAATTTACATCGATTCGAGCAATATTGGCGCTGGCAGCGTCAAAACAAATGAAGCTGCAGCAATTTGATGTAAAGACGGCTTTTCTGAATGGCGATTTGGAAGAAAACGTCTACATGAGCCAAGCGGTCGGATATGATGATGGCAGCGGACGAGTGTGCAAGTTGCTCAAGAGCTTGAATGGGTTGAAGCAGGCATCGCGCTGCTGGACCAAGAAATTTACGTCATTCATTGGCAAATTTAATTTCGTGGCCAGTGAATCGGATCCATACGTTTTTGTGTGCATTGGGAAAAATGGAATGATGATACTTGCGATATACGTCGACGACGGTTTAATTGCATCAGAAGATGAGAACAAAATTGTTTCAGTCATTGAACATTTGCGCAGGGAATTCGAGGTGAAAGTGTCCGAGCTCAAATGATTTTTGCGGCTTGAAATCGAGCAGCGATCGGACGGATCGATTCACGTAAATCAGCAGGCGTATGCACGAAAGGTGCTCAACCGTTTTGGCATGGCAGATTGTAATGCTGTTGCTACACCATTGGACAGTGCACAAAATCTTGGCGATTTTGATGCAGACAGAGAAGTAAATTTTCCGTATCGTGAGGCAGTCGGTAGTTTGATGTATTTGGCCGTGGCTACGCGTCCAGACATCAGTTTTGCCATTGGCGGCGTAAGTCGACACTTGGAAAAACCGGCGCCAGCACACGTGAATGCGGTTAAACGCATTTTGAAATACATCAAAGGAACGGCGGATATGGGAATCCATTTTGAAGGTAAAATTAGGTTGAATGTGTGCGGTTACAGCGACGCAGATTATGCAGGAGACATCGATAGCAGACGATCGACGTCGGGATACGTATTCATGTTTGGCAACAGCGTTGTCAGTTGGGGCTCAGAGCGTTAAAAGTCAGTGGCGCTATCAACAACGGAGTCCGAATACTTGGCGGCATCGCATGTAATAAAAGAATTGGTGTGGCTGCGTCGATTGTTGTCCGAAATATTGTCAACAGATTTGGACCAACTAACATTCTTTATGGACAATCAAAGCGCGATTCGACTCGTGAAAAATCCTGAATTCCATAAGAGGACAAAGCATATCGACGTACGATATCATTTCATCCGCGAGAAGTACGAAGACGGGATCTTCGATTTGCAATACGTGGCGACGGATGAACAGGCGGCAGATATTATTATATTTGCAAATTGATGGGCCTTGTGCCAAAGAAAGATTAATATTTTGAATCAGGGTAACTGGTAACTAAAAGTGGGAGTGTCGAAATTCGTTGAGTGCACTCATTGCAGTTTAGTTACAGTTTTTGTTTTGTTTTACACTTTGCATGTCATTTGTATTAGTCTGAGTGTGCTATGCTCGACTCGGCTAGCGCACTCAAATGTAAGAGTCATTTCACTTCTCGTTTTTAGTCGAACAATAAAAAACACGCTGATTTTTGTTATCTAACTTTTTGTATCAAAGTACCGGTATTTTTATTTGTTCACTTGTTCCACAACGGAGTTTTGGTCTACAGCAATCTGTACGAGAGTCAACTATATGTTAACAAACCCCCACCCCTCCTACGATCTCCGGGGGGCCCCTATGTCAAATATTCTACTTTTTCCGGCTCCATACAATCCTAACATCAATTTTTGCTTTTTGGCCTTTTTTTCATCTTTAGTCGCATGGTAATATTCGCGAGCAGCTTTTTTCTTTTCAGGTTTGTTTTCGTTATAATTTTTCATAACATTTTTAATCTCCCTTTCTCGATTTTTTGCATAAAAACGCTTCCTCGCAGTATTCTTTTGAATACGCTTACGCTCTTTCATCTCCTCTTCACTCAAATTTAACTTTTTTCTACCCATGTCTATAACATCCTTACATACATAAATGACTAGAAAAAAATGACTTAGAAAAAATGACTTAAAAAAAACACACATATTGAAACAACAAAAATTCATACATACATAATTGTAGTACAATCTTTCCTTGGTGGCAACACGAATTTTTTGATCGCGACATTTCATTCTCGAAAGTAAGATCGTAACAATGTTCGCATTATTTTTTCATATCCCCTGTGTCCAAATATTCTACTTTTTTCCCGCTCCATACAATCCTAACATCAATTTTTGCTTTTTGGCCTTTTTTTCATCTTTAGTCGCATGGTAATATTCGCGAGCAGCTTTTCTCTTTTCAGGTTTGTTTTCGTTATAATTTTTCATTACATTTTTAATCTCCCTTTCTCGATTTTTTGCATAAACACGCTTCCTCGCAGTATTCTTTTGAATACGCTTACGCTCTTTCATCTCCTCTTCACTCAAATTTAACTTTTTTCTACCCATGGCTATAACATTCTTACATATATAAATGACTACAAAAAAAAATGACTTAAAAAAAATGACTTAAAAAAACACACATATTGAAACAACAAAAATTCATATATGTATACATCATAAAAAAGCCTACAAAAAAAACTTTGTATATAATAGAGGGATTTAATTTCTCTATTTATTTTTAATATTTTGTCAACATGTGAGCGTTTGTTTATTTATATAATTATGTATATCTTTATTTATTCATACATTTATTTCATATATATTTTTATTTATGAAATTCATTTGCTTTTACATTTAATTCTAATTATACTTTTATATTTAATTTCTAATTGTAATTGTTATTTTAATAGTGGGTAATGGTTTAGTTATTTATTTTATTTATTCATATATTTGTTTTAACTTTTATATATTGTTACTTCAGTAGTAAGTATTTGTTACTCTTGTGTTAATGTTATGTTGCATTATTTATTAAATATATTTGAATCGCGTGGTACTCATGTTTTTCTTTAAATTATTATTATATACCATTCCTGTGTGGTTCTTAATTTATATTTCCAAATTTACACCATTTCTTCTAATTATGGTGTAGGAATATTCGTATGGACTGTCATTTTTATGCGATTTTCTCGTTTCAGATACACTAGATCACTTAAGTTAAACGAGGAAGGATTTACAGTTTTATCCTCATACTATTTTTATTGAAGCATTGCTTGCATGAGTCTATCTTTTAGGGATGAATACAGTTCTACCAAATAAGAGCTCAGATGGACTTAGTCTCTGTATGAGGAGTCGTATTTTACGCAAAAACGTAATAGGGTATCCACTTAGATTTTAGAAGAACTGGATAGTCCTCTACACAAAAATTCCGTCCAAGTTATTTCGAGAATACATTCGTAAGAACACACACACTTGTAAAATAACCTTTCACAAAACACTTCGTATTCTTAAATAGAAACTTCCTATTTGCTGTCGTGAGAAATAAAACTATTTATGCAAATGTTTTAATTTATACTGACTTGTTCGTAAACTATCTAAAATTTAATAAAACCGCATTTAAACTTTCACTTAGCGATAAGTATCTAAATGTAAACAAGAGTATGCAAGCATTTCGGCATGCTAGTACCATTTCATGGAGAATGGCGTGTTTTAAAGTCCTCCGAAAGTCTACAAAATTGAGGTGCTTGATATTTGATTGATATTTAAAAAATAAATAATAAACCTAAAATACAATTGCATTTAATACAAAAAGATTGGAAAAAAATAAATGTTGCCTTCTGTCGTGTTTAAAGTATATTTTTGTTTGAAATAAGTGAATTAAAATTAATGTAAATTATGCTTTTGGAATTCAATAAATTTCTATTATGAAAACTAGATGTCCAGTGGGTGTCATGTCTAGATAAAGAAATCTACACAAAAGTATGCAAGCATTATGATTTCTCATCGCTTTTGCAATAATTTAAACAAAAAATTGTGTATAACATACATAATATACGAAAATCTGACGTATCCATATATTCTTTAATCCAATGGTTTCCATTCATTCCAGTTGTCATCGGCGAATCTACGAATGACAAATGGTATTCGTTAAGTGTTCGGTGGTGTCTTTCATTCGAGTCTTTCATAGTGTTGATATTCTATGATTGATATTCAGCATCTTACACAAGTTTCTAAATAGCTTGTTAAACTCTGTACCTACAATATATCGCTTTTTAATGCTTTGAAACATCCGTATTTTAATATAAACTTTTCCGCAATGGCTTTTACTACTGCAATACCTTCTTTTGGTTCTATAGGAAATGCTTCTATATATTTCGTAAGCTCACACTGCATCGTCAGGATATATCTGTATCCGCGCGATGGTCTTAGTGGTCCCACTGTATCTAACATATTGATACAATTTCGAAGCTACTGGTAGGAGTTTCCGTTATTATAAAAGGTTTTTTTATTTGTTAAACAACTTTATTTTTTGTACAATTTTCGCAATTGTTAATGTACTGCTTAACCATTTTGTTCATATTTTTCCACACATATTGCAACTTCAAATTAGTAATACTTATTTTTATACCATTATGTCCCCCTTGCGGAGTCAAATGATAATACTTTATAATTTCGATTATTTGACCATGATCCGTTATTTTCATTGGCGCTCTGTACAGTAATATCCGCAACGGATTGATATTTGCCATTCTCAGCAGTTCATTCATTTTGACATACTTGTTAAATTTAATATGCGAGTACCAATTCATTAATACTCTATCTGTTGCTTATAAATATTAGCCTTTACAGAACCATACCTATATGATCTGTTGGATCCTTGCTATATTCTATGGTCAGATCTTTTTAAATTTACTTTTGATACCTATGAATTACAAATATTAATTTTCATGAGTAAACAAACCGACAAGGGAAGACCGAACTGTTACTATGATAAATCTTGCACCATAAAGGTATGGTTTAAAGTATTTTATACCCCAGTCATTACCGAGTAGTTCCTTCTAAACAACTGGTTAGTTTAACTCGTATTTGCTTAAGGTTATACTTGCGTAGGCTATTGGCATATATTTCCCAACTATGCCTTGTGACAAAACTTCACCCAGGGCATAATCTGAGGCATCTGTTGTAATTACAAATAGTTTGTCAAAGTTGAGGTTTTGAAGTAGAGGTGGACTTGTTAATATCTTTTTTAATGTATTGAATATCTTTCATCATTCCGTAGTCCAATACAGAGTATATTATTCTTATAATTATTGCGTTGAGAGGTTTTGCAATCTCAACAAATCTTGGGATGTAACGTCTATAATAGTAAAAGAATACCATAAATATTTTAATTTCATTAGAGCTTTTTGATGTTGGATAATTGCTGATAATTGTTTTTTGTTTTTGGTGGGATCCATTTTTATTTCATTTGCCATGAAAGAGTATATCAAGTATCCAAACAATATTACTTGTAATTTTAGGAAATTGTATTTTAAGGGTTTAATTTGGGATTGTATTACTTAACCTCACGAAAACTTTTCCCAAGTTGTCATTATGACTTGAGATCCTTGCTAAAGACTATGATATCATCGACATTAATGAATGCGCAAGAGTCGAATCCTGGTTATGCTATTGATAGGATACGCTTAATGCTGTTCGTTGATATTTTCAGAGCAAAATGTAGTCTCTTGAACTGATAGTGGCCCCCATTTTTTGAAAATGCTGTAAGAGGTCTCGCCAATTTATTAAGTCTTATCTGGTGGAAGGAGCACGTCATATAGAGAGTCGAAAAGAAATTAGCTGTTTCAAGCTTATCCAGTACGTCCTCGAGATGCGTGAGTGGGAACTTATCATTTGCAACTCTTTCATTTTGTTGTCTATAATCGACAACTAATGTTTTTTTTTAAAATGAGCAAAGGAGAGTTATATGAACTTATGGATGGTTCTATTATTCCATCTACCATAAGTTTTTCTACTTTCTTACTTATTTCTTCTATATGACTATGAGGTAGGCTATAATTTTTTATGTAAACGGATGTTTTGTCGATACATGTTATAGTTTGTTTATAAAATGTATTTGTCGAAATATATCTTGGTATTTCCTACATATAGTCTTCATGTTCGCCTGATCTTTTCCTATTGACAGATTTAACTCACCAAAAGTGTGTTTAATTTATGTACTTTTCTTGTTATATCTCGATGTAAAATTTTATTCGTTATAACAGGTGAATTATAATTATCGCCCCTCATTTGTATTATATTGTAGTTTTAATACCCAAGTTTATTTCTAGGGTGAACGTTTCTTAATTAATTTTTCTATTATGCCATTTATGAATATTGGTAGTTATATAGTTGA
This sequence comes from Atherix ibis, assembly GCA_958298945.1. Taxonomy (NCBI): domain Eukaryota; kingdom Metazoa; phylum Arthropoda; class Insecta; order Diptera; family Athericidae; genus Atherix; species Atherix ibis. The sequence goes on along the minus strand of OY282606.1, from coordinate 64,067,960 downwards.
TTCTTTAAAATGCATGGTTTATTACTATATCCTCATATAACAGCTTCATATAATATTTAACAAGCCCTTAGTATAAATTGTTTATCTCGTAATACCCGATATAATGTACATATTTGCCTTTAATTTTCCGTTATATTTCCTTTAAGATATGAAATGTCTGCGCCCATGTCTATTAGAACCGTTAACGGCAGTTTCATTCTATTGTACGTTCATTTTATGTAATTTAATTTCTTTAGATCATGATCATTTTTATTTATAAGAATATTTCAATTTTTTTTTTTTTTTTTAAATGCAGATTTTGTCCCAGAGTAAATCTGGTCAGTCTGGTATTGACGCACGCGGCTGCTTGGGCCATAGGGCGCTTAGAGGAAGGGATAAAAGATAAGGATATGAAAGAAGATTTAGAAAGTAAAGCGGTGAGGTAATTAGCGTAGGACCATGCTGCTACAGTGGGATTCGAACCCACGACCCTTTGGCTGGTAGTCCCAGTACGCTATTGACTGTGCTACCGGGGCCGTCAGAATATTTTAATTTGTTGTTCCGTTCTTAGTTTAATTTCATTTTACTCCGTTCTTTGTTTAATTTCACTTGTCCGTTGTGGCTTCTTCTATTATAATTAGTATTATTTCTATTATTATACCCATTATTAAAAGTATTATTATTATTAGTGCTCTTGCTATATTTATTATTATTATTATTATGCCCATTATTATACCTATTATTATTATTACTATTATATTTATTGTAATTGTTTCTATTTTTATTGTTATTATAATTATATTTTTTCATACAATATTATTTTTGGGAGTATTGTGATAAGCTTGCGAATCATTGGCTTCAGTATGTATGATATTCGATTCCATTTCAGTTATTTACCTCAGAGATTGTTGTTGAAATCTTATTTGAAAATGTATGCTTCGATTCGCATATTATAAAATAGTAGTTAGCAATTATTATTATTAAAATCTGTAAATTATTATATTTTATTTTAAAGGTTTATTTAATTCAGTAATTAAATTAATTTAACTGAAAATAATTCGAATTTTCTAATTGGTAACTGTGCTACAAGGAATTAGTGTTGCCTTTATTTCCTTTGTTCTACCGAACTCGTAGATCCGAACTACGGATTTTCGGATCCGAACTACGGATTTTCCTATACGTTATGCCTATCATTGTTAATAGTTGTAATTTTGTGAATGACATTGTTAACCATTAATTTCTTTGTTTAACTACTTAATGTTAATTGCGGTATACTACCAATCGATATGAAATTGCATTATTCTGTAATAGAATTTACTCTGACAATGATTACGATCAATTCTTTTCTCCTACTAGTTAACGTTACTTACCATTAATATACAGGCGATTTTCACATCTAGTCATTATTCAGTAAGACTATTGACGTTTGTCGTACTTGAATCAATGAACTCTTTGATTCAAGTACGACAAACGGCAAAAATGGTAATTAAATACTGTCTGTATATTCAAATCAATTTTAATGATATACTTCGAAATAAATTTGCTTGTTAATTATCGAAACGCTTAGTTCAATCAGAACTTACCTATACAAAGAAAATTGTGTTATCCCAAATATAGCACGATTCATTTATGATCCCAGTAGGTTACTGTTCATCACTCCATACGCTACAAGGTGTGTTTTTGGTTGAAATCTTAAGAAACAGGACGTAAATCTTATTTTGTTTTCTCGATCTAACGAAAATTCTTATAAACCTATATGCATTTGGTCGAGAGCCAATGCATAGAGAGGACTATTAAGTCCAAGGCAGACTTAGTAAGTATTGAGTCCAAAGCAGACTTATTTAGTATTATCAGTTAAGATCTTGAGAAACAAGACGTAAATATTATCTTGTTTTCTTCATCTATCAAAATATCCTATAAACTTATGTCCATTTGATAGAGAGCCAATGCATAAGAAATCCAATGATATAACTCATTTGAATCATTTTATATATAATCCATATTTGATAGTTAATAACTTAGGTATACCCTGCTTAAATCATGGATGAATTACTGGCGATACAAAAAGGTATTTTATCAAAGTTCCACAAAGAACTCGAAAAATTGAAAGCAAATAAAGCTACATGCCTTCCACTTAAAGTCTAAGCTCAGAAAATTATCTGAAGACTGGGCGATATTTGTAAGTAATGATAATAAAATAAGAGAATTAGCTCAGGATATATTTCAACATAGACGAAGATGTATTTCAACATTTCTTGTATAAAGAAATTTAGGACTTTAAAGAAACAGGCCACTAATCCAACGATTAAATTATTTAATTTTTTGTATAACGAAATTAAGGACTTTATAGAAACGAAACTGGCTACTATGCCAACGATCCTACTGATAACCAGTTCTGAGTACCTAATGTTGGATCTGGGTTCAATTGCAAACAAATTTAGGCAACTAAATAGTGCAATGAGAGCCGATAGAAAATACGCCTGAATCAGAGGTAAGTAAGAACTTTTGTGATAGAATCATAGTTCATATAGGGCATACTGGAAGAAAGTACATACCCTTTATGAAGAGCTTATGGTTGAAGCTAAACGTCTTGAGTATTCAGATGAACTATATTTTTAGACAGAAGACGAATTTTTAAAGGCTGTAAAATAGTTGAATATAGTGCATTGCAGTAGTTCATCCATCAGACTACCAAAGATTTCTATTCCCACGTTTGATGAAAATTATTCCAATTGGCAACAGTTCAGTGATCTATTTGTGAAACTTGTACACAAACAAGATCTTCGTAAGGTAGAGAAACTCATGTACCTGAAGTCTTACTAATTGTCTGAGCCGTTGCATTTAATTCAACATTTAGTAGTCACCTCAGTTAATTATGATATCGCTTGTACCACTTTGGTAGAACTATATAATAACAAGCGACTTATTGCTTCTGGATCGGATCTTTACGCTCTCTCATATGACGGTAGAGTATGCTTCAACCATCCGTAACTTACACGATATTGTTAACAACTTGCACATCGATGTGGACGCCTGCAGCTTCTTGTTACATCAATTAGTGGTGACAAAACTGCATAAGACAATTGCTGCCAAAAAATAAATAATCTAATAATATTTCTCAATTTATAATAGATTATTTATTTTTGGCAGCTCCCCAATTGCTGCTAAAAATAAATAATCTATAAATATTTATGGAAACACGTTTTCAAACTCTGGAGACTATCGGTTAACGCGTCTCCGCTTATTCCACCCCTGTGAGTCCAATAATATCTCCAAAACCTATAATGTATAATATAACATTGACATCGCCCACTATGAAGACCAATACTTAGAAGTGTCCTGTTTGCAAAGATTTCTATGCTGTTCATGATTGCGATTTACTGAAAAAATAGACAATTAATGATAGGATTTCACATATTAAGACGAAAAGATTATGCATAAACTACATGAAAGCGGGTTATCAAGCGTCTACTTGTAAGTCTCAATCGTATTACCTTGACTATCATTTGAGATCTATTGCAGCATAACATAAAACGCTTTTATCGAGTTCTGAATACAATTTATATTCCAATGCCAAGCTGTTCATCAACTGCCGACGGAACAAGTTATAATTCTAAGAACTTCCGTAACAATCGTCTGGTCAAAAATAGAACACAACCTTAGTGGCAGCAGCAACAATTAATATCCGAATATCTGAACAGGATTGGACAACAATACCACAACAGTACCAACTGTATTGTTGTCACCTTACCAACCAGCGCAGGACTACAAACGATTGTTCAACCAAAATATTTATAAAATAATGAAAATGAATTATATTTGTAACATATATAAATGATTATTTTAAGCAATTAGTTTTAAGTTTAGTTATATAATTATATATTGTTTTTGTAAACTTCACTAAGAAGTAACCAGCACGTTGTCAATGGAGATTTTAAACTAAAAATAGATTGTTAGTCTGATACTTCTTAATGATTTGTGAAATATTATTTTACGGGGGGAGTATATTGCAGATAATATCCACTGACGAGATAATTTATCAATCATCAAAAAATTGCACTTTCGTTCAGTGATAAGTTCTACCGATCGGTATATGATGCCCTGATCGGTATAGTTTACTCAATTCCAATGATAGCTCTCTCTAAGAAAACCATTTATGCTGTCGTTGGGATTGTATAAAAAGGGTGCTCTATCAGTAAAGTTAGTATAGTGAATAATCAAATTAAAGTCAGTTCAGGTAATTTCAGTTAAAGTTAGCATGAAAGATGAATGCAACACCCTTCACCAAGTGAAGTAAATATTAAGGTCAGCATTAAAAAAGCAAACTAAACGTTAAAGTTTATTTGTCTATAGATTGGGCATCCCATTTCGAAACTCATGTTTAACGTTATAACCAATACTAAATAACATTTTGAATAAATAATTAATTTAAAATTATGCAAAACTGTGTGTTTTATTGTTCAAATAAAGCAAATTAAAATTAATTTTGTGCTACACTATTGATATTATTATTATAATTTTATTTTTCATATTATTTTTGGAAGTGTTGAAATAAGCTTGGGAGTAATTGGCTTCAATTCCTATTGCCAAATTTATGGCTTCTTGATAGTTCATCCATCTTGCTGCATTTATTAATATCTTTGGTATGTGTAACTAATACCCTTTTTGAAAGTATTTAAGACCAGTTCATCATTAATTTTTTTTATAGTATCTATGGCAAAAGATTGAATTTTTGCGTTAGCTCTCTTAATATATTTGGTGGAATTTCTGTTGCTAATTTAGTTCATGCTTTCCATGCTAAATAAATTCAATTAAATTTCTTTTGTCTCCTTTTCTCAACATTTCCATTATTTTTAGAAAATTTTCTGTATCATCTACTTCTTCAGACAATTCCGGATCTATTCTGATAGTTATAGCCAGGTCAAATTCTTTGAAAGGGACTATCTTTTGTAGATGGCTGGGAAACTCGAATGAGGAAACAATTGTAAGCAACCTAGCGGAATACAATATCGTGGACGCAAGAAAGATTTTTTCATCCAGAAATGGAGTTGTTCCGTTTACCGCTATTGTAGTGCTTATTTTTGATACCTACGATCTTTCATCAAAAGTCAGGATACTACTTCATAATTTCGAAGTGAACAAATACTTTCGTAACCGAATGGAATGCCGTAAGTGCCAGCTTCTGGGTTACACCTAGAAACATAGCAGAGCATCAGAGGTATGCTGTAAATGCGGACTTTAACCGCATACTGACCAGCCATACACTCGTATATACCGCCTGAACTGTAAGTTCAATCTATACACCTCCGACGATAGAAATTGTTCCTTATAAAATAAAAGGAAAAATACAAATTATTGTCTGTCATAAAAAAGCGATTGCAATGTACTCAATCTCTCAAAAATTCATCTATGGTAAAAGAAAATACTTCTTCTGCGGAAGCTCTACGTACGACATTTCATCCGTCTTTCTCTCAAAGTCAAATTGTCTATAACAACGAATGAATTGATTGCTATAGGAAAAATTAAGAGTTCCAAGTTAGCTCAAAGGCTTAATGCCACCTCACTTTCAAATAAGAAAAAATCCATTTGGCCTCAGCTTGTCCTTTTTTTATTTTCAAATTTCAACCCAGAACATCCTTTTAACCTATTCTAGATTTTTTGCTGGGATAGCTATTCGATGGGGATTCACTGATTTAGAATCTTACCTGCGTATCTTCTACTAAGACAAAAAATCGTAGTAACTGGGTTAAAATAACCAATAGATGCTCCATTCTCCAATAGAACATATATGGTTTTCTTAATAGCCTGGAATCACAATTATAGCTTCCTTTTCTACAACATACCTTCTAATGACGAAAGAGGAGATGAAAGCTTCCTCATCCATCCCTCAATATCCTTCTCACAAATACCAATAAAGTACAATTTCTTAGCCCTTCTTATATACGTAAATACCTCTCCCAAAATTAATAGCTTAAATTTATATGGTGACATGACCTGTAGTTATCACCTCCGGATTGGCTCAGTCTAGTTAGCCAATTGTCTCATACTTACCATCATTTTTAAAGACTTTAATGCGCAGAGTCATTTTTGGGGTGCATCAACAATCTAGAAGCGCGGTAAAATCTTTGAATAGTGATTAAACTCTTCCACCTCAACCCATACTCTCCTCAATGATGGGTGACCGACCATCTTCTCAACCTCTATCCTTGACTTGACCTTTATTTCTACACAAAATGATATGTTTGCTTGGAAAGTGCATGGCTTCACAATTCTAGTGGAAGCAAGCGTTGCACATGTCAATGTTAGACCACTTTCTCATTTTATAAAAGAATGAGCAAATTGGTACAGTTTCAGATCTGCGCTCAGTAAGGCTGGGAATTTAAATGAGGGTTGAGTTTCTTAACGAGCAACTTGTGCAACTTTTTAGCTAAGATTCTGGAGAAAATCTTAGCTAAACAGTTGCACAAGTTACTCGTTAAGAAACTCAACCCCCATTTACATGCCTATAGGTATGGAAGAGGGACTGTGCCTATGCTTCTAGAACTATAACATGCTATATATAATTGCTATAAATGCAGACTTTATCGAGTAATGATGTCGTTAGACTTAGAAAGGCATATGACAGAACTTGTCCATATAAAATAAACTTTCAGTTGGTGGAGTGGGGAGTTTACTTCGCCATACTAGAATTGTTTGTATATACCTTTCAGGCAGAACGTTCACAGTTTGGGAAAATAGTTTTATTTGTCTTTCTGCATGATAGAATACGGCATTCCACAATGTTCCCTCTTACTACTATACTTTTTAAGACTTAAATCCATTCCCTATACCAATCCCTTTCCCTATAAAAACATTTCCTATATGCAGATAATGTTTTTATACTGGTAGCTGAGGCAGCCCTTCAAGATATCTTAACCAAGATTGGTGGTACCATTACCAAAGTAAATGCTTAGAACCAGGAATATAGTGGAGTTATCTCTAAGAATCAGGTCAGACAGTGTGAGGCTATTAGAGTAACTAACGCTCTTCTGGATGAAACGTTGCTCTGTTCCCTCATTTTATATGCCAGAATGCCAATAGCATAGTTAAACCATATCGAAGCAACTATTAGGGGTTACATCAGACTGGCAAGTGGAGCTTATCGGACTTCTCCAGTGGACTCAATCCTAATCGAAACTGGTGGAAAACTCATCTATATGTATCTTTATAAAGCCCGAATCATTTATATTTACAATAATCTTTGCTTCGATAATTATCCCCTCCATAACTCAGTTAAAAATATTATAACTAGCCCCAACTTGGAAAAAATGCATCCTCCTTATCACTAATAACTTCAACATTAGAGACAGATTCTTATACTCTTTTCCTTCAGTTCCAAACTTGCCTTCTACATTCAAATTGGAAGCAGTGTTGAGAATATCCACGTATCTAAATAGGTTTAAGAAGGTTTCAACCGACTTGTCTGCCTACAGGCAATTTTTTTAATAGTTTAACAGGGTTTTGAAGAATGTGTACTTCTTTTCACGGATGCGGCGACCGACCTTAATACAACTTCTTTTGCAGTTATTGAGGATAATGGAACCCAATTCCGTGATTTACATTGTGGAGTCTTTCCGTATAGGGCAGTTCCGTATTATGGGGAGTTGTGGTCTATAAAGGCGGCTACTGATATTGCTGTTGGTTATATCAATCATCGCAGTATCATCATCTTTACTGATCGATAACCCGCCCTCAACGCTATTAGCGGCCCATTGAATTACTAGGTGTATAAGCTTAAATCCGCTGTCTTTTAGTCAAAAAAACACATGTTTTTTAAATAGATAGCAAAAACAAATTTATTCAAAGTAATTGCCCTCACTAACTATACATTTTTTCCATCTCTCGGGCAATTTGTGAATACCACGCCAAAAAAATTCCTTCTCTTTCGAGGCAAACCACTCCTCAAGCCATTTTCGGACGTCTTCGTAAAAATCGAAGTGCTGCTCAGCGAGCGCGTGCCCATCGACAAAAACAGGTGGTAGTCGGAAGGGGCCAAGTCTGGTGAATAAGCGGGGTAGGGTAGCACCTCCCAGTTGAGTGTCTCCAAGTAATTTCGGACTATTTTTGACGTGTGCGATGGTGCGTTGTCGTAGAGGAAAATCAGCTTGTCATGTCTTTGTTGATAATCCATCCTTATTTCAAGCAGAACACGGTGCAATTTGATCAGTTATTGGTGGTAGCGGTGGGCATTGACAGTTTCACCAGGTTTCAACATCTCATAGTAGACTATACTCAGCTGATCCACCAAACGCACAGCATCGTCTTCCGTCCGAAGCGATTTGGTCTTGAGGAAGATGTTGGCCGGGATCAACCCGCCATTTCTTGGGTTTAGGATTCTCGAAATATATCCACTTTTCATTGCCTGTCACAATCCGATGCAGGAACGACTTTCTTTTTTGTCTGGGGAGCAAGATTTCGCATGTGTTTTGGCGTCGCTCCATCTGCCTAGCGTTCAATTAAAGCGGCACTCATTTTCCGATCTTGTCAATCTTCCCCATGGCACGCAGATGCATAGAAATGGCTGATTGAGTAACACCCAATTGCTCCGCGAGCATTTTTTGCGATTGGGTATCGTCTTCGTCCAAAAGAGCGTGCAATTGATGGTGCTCAACCTTGCTAAGCCGATTTTCACGCTTCTTGTCCAACAAGTCAAAATTGCCGTCTTTGAACCGATGAAACCAATCTCGGTACGTTGTTTCCGGTAAGGCACTGTCACCATAGGCCTCCATAAGCATTCGATGCGATTCGGCATCCGATTTCTTCAAATTGAAGCAGAAAAGCAGAGCTTCCCGCATATGCTCTTTTTCTGGAACAAAACTAGACATGATTACCAAAGGAAAAATGAACGAAATTGCTGACAATGTGCACTAATTAATGTTGACCGATGTCAAACTCATAAAAAAGTATGGCGTGCCCATGGTAGCTTAATACGCTGACACACGCCATCTATGACCAAACGGCGGATTTAGCTTAAACACATGGTATCCTATTTTCAACAAGATTCGACATAGCCTACTCAACAATAGAATTGGTTAATTTCGTTTGGTGACGAGTGATTTGGGAATCATGGAAAATAAATATGGTGATCAGTTGGCGGCGTCTTGTGCTCAAATCTATCCCTAATATGCCTCACCTAATAATATTCTCCGGCGTCTTGTGCTCAAATCTATCCCTAATATGCCTCGCCTAATAATAGAATGACAAATAATATCCTCAACCTTATGTAGAAACACAGACTGCACTAACAGTGAAAATTTTTTAGCATCTCTTTGGCCAACTACCAACAAACCAGTCTACTTAACATCCTTATCAAAATTCTGAGCACGGAAACTGCTCAGATTTCGAATAGGGCATACTGCTCTCAAGCATAACTTTCTTTTTGAAAACCACACTCATCCTTAATATGAAACTTGTGGTGTTCTACCAACTATTCCACAAGTTTAGCATAAAGTATTATTGAGCGAATGCCAGTAAACTAAGAATTTCTTTCCGAGCAGCGCTCCTCTCATTATGGAGCTCCAAGATCCACATTCTCACATTCAGTTACCTACTTGAACCTAGCGTGTCCTTCTAGAATACACATTCGCTCTTACTTTCAAAGATACCAACACCCACAAGCTCGCCCGATTCATATGCATGCCTCCTATATTCTGAGTTTCACAGCTCCAGACTCTTCCTGCTATCACCCTTAATCAAAATTAAAAGGTCATATGCATAAACAATTGCCCTGGAACTCATTCTCTCAAACAAAAATGACAAATCATTCATCATCGCGTTCCAAATTGCATACCTTCCTTCAAAGTATCACTTCCATAGATGCACTTTAACACCCCCAATTTCACGCAATTTTTCAATAAATCGATTCCACTGCAAACAGTTGAATGCCAACTTACAGTCGACAAACAAGCCCATAACATGCTTACACTTACTTTCGTTCAAATATCTTTTCGCGCTCATCTAGATATAATCAGCATATTTACGACCACTGAATTACTCAATCTCTGATATAGCCGGCATAGCGTTCGAGGACTTTGGCAATTACTGGCAGCAAGCATAATGATCTGTAAGACAATGGGTCGGTCAATATTCTGTCAGGTGAATTGAGGAAGATTATTACATCTTCCATTTTCCATTCACTTGGAAACTTACCATTCATTAAAAATTCCCCATATATACTATTGGGTTGTTCGGAAAGTAATTTCGTTTTTTTTTAAAATAAAAATAAAAGACGATTTTCTTATAGTGAATTAATATTTTATTCAATTAAATATTGTCCAGTCTGCTCCAATATCCTTTGTCATCTTTCTGGCAGTAGTATGATTCCACGCTCATAAAATTTTTGTTCTTTGCTGCCAAAAAACTGATCCAAGTGATTTTTGACTTCCTCATTTGAATAAAACGTTTTACCGTCTAAAATTTTTTTTTGAGACTGAAACAAATGATAATCGGAAGGTGCTAGGTCTGGAGTATACACGTATCTCATCCAAACTCTTAAAGCTTTTGACGAGTGGTCAAACTTGTACGTGGTTTTGCATTATCCTGTTGGAACACTATACATTTTCTATTGACCAATTCTGGCCTTTTTCAGAATTGATCGTTGTGTTGCTCGGTAGAAGCTCAAAATAAACGATTCTTTTGAAATTCCAAACAGATAGCATAACCTTTTTTGATGAATATTGGCTTTCAAAGTGCTTTGATCCGGTTTATCTTTTCTACTCCAGGATCTTTTTCGCTTAATATTATTGTAGATAACCCATTATTCCCCAGTGATGATACGCTTCAAAAATGGATCATTTTCTTGAACGAGCACAAATTTTTTTTCGTAAGAAGATGAGGAACCAAGCCGTTACAAATAATCATAAACAGTCGAATTCGATAAATTTAATCTCTCAGCAATCTCACGAGTTGTTATTCGCCGGTTTGTGTCAATTAATACCTTTATTGGGTCTTCATCAGTTTCAACTGGTTACGAAATTACTTTCCGAACAACCCAATAAATTACATACAATTCATACCATCAAGCTCTAGAGGTCTTCTTGTTCGAGAAGGGTATGAATAGATCCCGTAGATCTGATCCAATTCATATGGCGAAGGGTGCATCACGCCAACATTCACTCTTTTCTAGTCACACCTTCCAGGGAATAATTCATCAATCAATGGACAAAATTCATCACGTTTACTCGTATATAGTCAGTACACCGGCCACCACATATTATTGTTTACACATTCACTGACGTAGTTATTCCAGTGCGATTCCCTGGCTAGTTTTATGGTGGCCTTCTAGTCCGCTATGTCATTCTTATATGTCCCCTATGCAGACTTTATATTCACGCCACAGCATTTTACTACCATGCTACCCTTTTTCTCTTATCAGTCACATTCATTTGCATACATCGGTCATCATTAACACTAATGCACCGATGTATTTCGTTTACCTTTTCATTTATACTCATACATTGAAACCTATCAAAATGGCAGATCTCAGTGCATACATCATCCTCTTGACCTGCAGTGACCTCTACTACTCGCAGGGGAGTAGTAACCATGCACTTAATCCGGCTGTGGTCACTAAACACCCCAGTTCCGATTGAACCTCTATTCATACTCGTAGCATTTTCCCGTACATTAATGCCGCTTTCTCCATTTGGTCTACCGAATGTAAACCATTTACTCGGCACATTCTCAACATTAATACCACCAGCCAGAATCCACTTCTCAAGGATTTCATCTATCCGAGTGTTTTGCTGAATTAGCTCGGTATTATCGACCTTCTTCGAAACGCCGCAGACTACTACCTTTGGGCTGACCCGCTAAGGTTTAGAAGCGGCAAGACTGGCTTTTGCCGAGCAATACCATCCACCTCCGATTTATTGTCTTACTTTCCCACTCGATCGTCCAGGTATTAAGATTACCAAAAATTATAAGAAGATGCCTCTTCCCTGTCTCCATTACTAGTTGTGTAAGCATATGCTCAAAGTTCGAAATGCACAAGTTTGGTGAATAGTAGTGCGCATAATTGTATATGCCATACACTATCACCGAGGTGAAACCAGATTCTGACCCCTGCAACTATTCCTGCATAAGCCTCTTGACACATACCCAAACAGCGATCCGTCCTAAAGCATCTGCTTGCCTCTGTAGTTGCTGCATCTGTAGCGGGCATATACTGCTCACTGAGAATGGCGCAACTTCGCGCCATGAAGTTCATGAAGTATTTCCGCCAAACGATGGAACCTTGAACTTACTACCTACAGATGCAGCAACACTGCGGTCGGTGCTTGAGCTACTATTTATCTCTGCTTGCGTAATTCTTGTTCTCAATTATTTAACTGCAGCTATCACCTTCTCTTCTACTCTATTGACTTCAGTCATAACCTTTTCATCGACTATGGTAACTGTTGCGTATCATCGACTGCCGTATAGATTGTTGTAGACCAATTCCGCTGTGGAATAAGTGAAATAAATAATGCCGGTACTTTGATACAAAAGTTAATAACAATGAGATCAGCGTGTTTATTGTTCGGCTGCTGAAAGTGAAAGAGACATTTGAGCGCGTTGGCCGAGTCGAGCGTAGCGCACACATACTAACGCAAATGACACGCAAAGTGTCAAAACTGGAACTAAACCGCAATGAGTGCGCTCAACGAATTTCAATACTCCCACTTTTAGTTACCAGTTACCCTAATTCAAAAAATGCCAAATTACACGTCAATAATAAAATGAAAACAAAACAAGCTCCCCCCAAAAATATTACATTAATCTTTCTTTGGCACAAGGCTCATCAATTTGCAAAAATATTGATGCCTCTTCCTTGGTAATGCTTTGGTCATTACATCTGCCGCCTGTTCATCCGTCGCCACGTATTGGAAATCAAAAATCCCGTCTTCGTACTTCTCGCGGATGAAATGATATCGTACGTCGATATGCTTTGTCCTCCTATGGAATTCCGGATTCTTCACGAGTCGAATCGCGCTTTGATTGTCCAATAAGAACGTTGGTTGGTCTTAATCTGCTGACAATATTTTGGACAACAATCGACGCAGCCACACCAATTCTTTTATTGCATGTGATGCCGCCATGTATTTGGACTCCGTTGTTGATAGCGCCACCGACTTTTGACGCTCTGAGCCCCAACTAACAACGCTGTTGCCAAACATGAATACATATCCCGACGTCGATCGCCTGGTATCGATGTCTCCTGTCCAATCTGCGTCGCTGTAACCGCACATATCCAACCCGATTTTGCTTTCAAAACGGATTCCCATATCCGCCGTTCCCTTGACATATTTCAGAATGCGTTTAACCGCATTCACGTGTGCCGGCGCCGGTTTCTCCAAGTGTCGAGTTATGCTGCCAACGGTAAAACTGATGTCTGGATACGTAGCCATGGCCAAATACATCAAACTACCAACAGCCTCACGATACGGAAGATTTACTTCTCCGTCTGCATCAAAATCAGTAAGATTCCGATGGTGTAGCAACAGCATTACAATCTGCCATGCCAAAACGGTCGACCACCTTTCGTACATACGCCTGCTGATTTACATGAATCGATCCGTCCAATCGCTGCTCGAATTCAAGCCCCAAAAAATATTTGAGCTCGGACACTTTCACCTCGAATTCCCTGCGCAAATGTTCAATGACTGGAAAAATTTTGTTCTCGTCTTCTGATGCAATTAAGCCGTCGTTGACATATATCGCAAATATCATCATGCCATTTTTCCCATTGCACACAAAACGCATGGATCCGATTCACTGGCCACGAAATTGAATTTGCCAATGAACGACGTAAATTTCTTTTTCCAAGAGCGCGATGCCTGCTTCAACCCATACAAGCTCTTGAGCAACTTGCACACTCGTCCGCTGTCATCGTCATATCCGACCGGTTGGCTCATATAGGCGTTTTTTTTTCCAAATCACCATTCAGAAAAGCCGTCTTTACATCGACTTGCTGCAGCCTCATTTGTTTTGACGCCGCCAGCGCCAATATTACTCTAATCGATGCAAATTTTACAACGGACTGAATGTTTCCTGATAATCGATACCATATTCCTGCGTAAATCCCCGCACTTCAATTTCGCCTTGTAGCGCCCATTGCTTTCATCCGGATTTCGCTTCAATTTAAAAACCCAACGATGATCAACTACCTTTTGGCCTTCTGGCGGATCGACCAAATTCCATGTATGATTCTTGATGAGTGAATCTTACTCCTCGTTCATTGCCCGCTCCCACTGTTTGTGATCATCCGATTCGATTGCCTGCTCGTACGTTTTTGGTTCTTCGCTGATAGCCAACATAGCAACGTGATCTGCCGATGCTAAATACGAGAGTCGTCGTGCCGCCACAATATTATTTCGATCGCACAAACGCCGTTCGATAACATTTCTATTATCAAGATCACAAATTTCACCACGATCAATCGGTTCCTCCGCCGTTATTTCCGCATAACTATACCGTTATTTCCGCATAATTCTGTCCCGTTATCTGATCGAAAACTACGCACTTTATGTCCGTTTTCTCGCTGAATGCACATCATCGTCATCTTGACCTTTGCTACTATTTCCGACCTTTGCTCCAGAAAATACACAAAACGAAAATGTGAAAAATCGTCCTTTAGAAGCAAAAAATACCTCGAACCGCCAATTGAATTTGTTTGTATTGGCCCACAAACGTCCGCGTGAATAATTTCGCCGCATTTCCTTGATTTCGTCTCCAGTCGAAATTGAGCTATGAAATACAAATGCATCGCTTGACGCACTGTCCTGTTTCTTGTTGTTGTTCGAATTGTTCGACTTGTTTATTAGACAATCGCGGTTCCAGTGAACACTTCCACCGCCTAATAAAATAGGCAAGGGTGACAACGCCAGGCCAATCACCTTTTGGCCTGGCGTTGTCACCCTTGCCCCTATTTTTATTGTTCTTCGGATTAAATGTTTTCTTCAAAAAATTCCGCTTCGCCATCAACGCTTCCACATTTTCGACTTGTCCCTGCGCTTTCAATCGAAGTTCTTCTGCCATTAATTGTGTTCCTATCTTGACGCATGGCTTTCGAAAAACAAAAAACGATCACTGAAAAATTTTGTCTTCACTATTTCTCAGTCCACTCACATTCGATCGAACGTACTTGCCATGCACTACCACGCGTTTTTTGTTCCAGAATATTTCTTCCAAATCGCACAAATTCGTTCGTTTGAATTTACCGTACGATTTCAAACGTTCACACAAAAAACTACGAAATGCAAAAGTGACGCCAATTTTTGCTACCAAAAAGTTTTTCCCGAAACGCACAAATTCGTTTCTGAATTTACCGCACGATCCCAAAAGGATTCAACCAAATAAAAAACGCACTATTTCGCAATATTGCACAATATTGCATCGTCGAATGTTCTTGCTCTCTCTTGCACTAACACAACCCCTTTTTTGTGTACTGCATCACCCGGCACATTTACGAATTACCGAAAAAACACTTTCAATTCGATTTATTCTATTATTCACTTCTCATGGTCTGGGCCCATAACCTGTTGAGTATAATGGACTGCCGTATAGATCTTCCATTCATGTCATCCAGGTGTTCTGATACAAGAAGCACATTTACATACATATCACTTACCACAATTGCCGCATCTACCTTACCGCAATTGCCCCAGGCATACATACGTATTCCCCGCTCCAATCTAAGCACCAATCCGTTATATGAATACGGCACCTAGATCAGAGCTACATAGATACCACTGACATGCATTAATTCACGCAATCCATTCGTTACAGCTGAAGCACTATTTAAATTTACCTGGACACATTTTAGCGCAATCATTTTATTCGATTATTCTCCCTCGCTTCTTCCCATATAGTCGTATGTACACCGGGCACTACTCCCAATAAATCAAGTAGGATGCAGATAGACCCCGTTATTGATTTAACAGATTCAAATTTAACTCTAATAACAGAGAAATAAACAGCTTTTGATTAAATAATAAAGAAATAAAACAATTAATTGATTTAAGTTTAACTCAAATAGTAGAGAAATAAAAAATTCTCTGATTTAATAAAATGAAATAAAATAATTAATTGATTTAAATTTAACTTAACGAATAGAATCATATAAATTTACTGATTTATATTTAATTCAAATAATGAAAAAGAAAAATTATATTGAAAATAAAAAACTTAACTGATCAGAAATTTAAATTAAAAAACCAAAATAGAAAAATTTAATATACATATATAAATACATAAAAAATTACTATTATTGGAAATTTTCACCTACAACTCAAGTAAGTTCTTTTCTTTTTCCATTTTTATAAATAAAACCACCTGAGTACATACCATACGTTTTATTTCTCTCCACCCCGAAACCACGACAATTCAAATATAATTCCATTAAATGAACCTCGCATACTCAGTCGTGCTGCTAGGAGAATGCAATTTTTCTGGAAATTCATAAAACTCGCCAGAAAACTATTAGCTACCAGGGTATCACCAACAGATAGTAGGTCTTACGCTACCGTATATATGTTGGATTATGGCCTCACTGGATTATTAAATAGGGAAGCTAGCATCAGTATTTTGGGTAAGGGCGCTGAAACCATCCTATATGACAGCTCAAAATTATTAAAAGGTACCTCTGGAAGTATTGCAGTTGCGAATGCTGTACAGCAGAGGATATTGTGCAGCATAACTACTCTCGTGACCTATAGGGGTTACGAGAGTAGTTATGCTTCCCGAAAACCTCTGATGTTTTATGTAGTTCCGAGCTTGACGCAGGAGCTATACGTAGGAATCGATTTTTTGTAAACATTTGGATTGGCATCATACATTTTAGGATAAGTCACCTCTTCCGAATTTAAGGACAAAAAGAGGGAAACAAATCAACATACTCTTATCCCAAACCAGAGATTGAGTTTAGAATTAATAAAAACAACTTGACCGTCCTACAACATTTTAGGATTGGGTAGAACAGCTATGATAGAGCACATAATCAACGTTGGTGCAGCAACGCCGATTAAATAAAGGTTTTATCTAGTACCACCTGCAGTCCAAAAATTAAAAAGCAGTTTTACTAAACAATTTAGTGGTAAACTCGCTCGAAAATTCCTAAAGTGCAGAATCATAGCCAGGATAGGAACAGCGATGTACTAACTGGAAGAAAAAAAGGAAAGCCACTGAAAGTGTACCATGCTGAGGATAACCATCCATAATGAGGAAGCATATTTATTAGGGAATCCTGAGAAGTATATGGGATAATATACCAAGGTTGGTGCCGGTTACCTCAGGTTCGATTTCGTCGCGAATTCGATGAAGCTGGGAGTTGGATTCTGAGGTTACCGGTTTGCAGGTCCTTCCAACTCTATATACCGTTGGAAGTACCTGTGTTGTTATGGTAGCCTTGGCTATGGCATTGATGATTTGGGTATCACCAAAGAGATTGCGCTCAAATCAGCGAGGTCATATATGGGATCTTCACAAAACATTCAATGATCCGATGACGCTTCATTGGAAGTATTACGAAATCGGTATATGTGCGTACGTATGAAAATGTACGTATGAACCGACTTCATGATGCTGGGCTACGCACGAGGCAAGGCATTCGGTGTTGGACCATTGGTAGGTGTAGGTGAATGAGTGCCTATACTTTAATTTTTAAATTTAGTTTTTTAAGCAAACAGTTTCAAGTTTTCAGTTAAACAAATAATATATTTAGGCATGACATTCTGTGTTGCACCATTGGTAGGTGTAGGTGAATGAGTGCATATACAATAATTTTTAAATTTAGTTTTTTTAAGCAAACAGTTTCAAGTTTTCAGTTAAACAAATAATATATTGTATTATAGTATTAAAAATACTATTTGATAAAATTTGCGGTTTTACTTAAATATAAATAATAAAATTGTTATAAAATTTATTTTTCTAGAATTAAAATACTTTATATTATAATAAAAATCAGTGCATACGTGAGAAAAAATTTTTTAATTTTTATATTGTAATAAATTGCTAAATATTTGACATATTTATTCAGGGTTCCTATTCCCACAAGTCCTCGGTTGTTCTCTAATATGATTTAGAAGAGATAATCCTCGAATTAAAAGAAGTGGCACTCCAGATATATTTTGGCCGTGGAGTGCCATTGGGCGGTTGGGGCAGTGCAGGGAGATCATTTCCAAAAACGGCTTTCCCAACCAGGTCGTATTTTTTCTTTTCTTCTCTTTTTTCTTTTATTTCTTTTTGTTTTCCTTAGGACTCTTTCGTTTGATTATTTTCCTTTCTTTTTATTATTTTTTTTTTCTTTTCAAAAAATATTTTATTTTTGGATTTTTTCTTTCTACCCATTTCAACTTCGCAACTTTTCAACCTCGCTCTCATGCCCTATTCCTCACCTCTTTGAATTTTTTCTTTTTTTTCTTTTGATTGTTTTTTCTTTTTTTTCTTGTTATTTTTTGTTACTTTTCCCTCCCACGGAAAACTTAACACGCTCGTGTGTCTCCGTTACCCCCTTTATGTTTCAACATGAATTTTTATGTTCATGGTGCGTATGGGAGCATATATCAGCCCTAATTTTTAATATCAAGCCACAAAGCCCCCCCTCCTTTATAAATCTGTTAATGAAGCTAGCGACCACCATACTTAGCTGACACATGTACTCTCTGAATATGGTCGGCATTGACGTTTTTTATTAACGTTCATAAAATTTTCATTCAAATTCAAATAACTTCCCATCTCTTTCCAACACCAAAAGAATACCTTTCAGTATTTTTTTCCTTAACCGTAACAACATTTTAACGATATTTCTTGCAAAAGGGCTAAGAAGAAAACTGAAATTTTTAACAATATTTGCGCTATAGTGATTTTATTTGGGTAAAGTGAGCGAACGGTTGATGCAATGTGAAAGAAAACGATAACATATTTGCTCCCTTTGCTTCTTCGTTTATCCGCAAAGTATTAGCTGTCTTCCATTGGACCGATTTTGCTACTGAGCAGTACTTCGTAGTAGATGCCCAAAAAGAACGCAAAAATATTGACTATTTTGAGGTTATACTTTACTGCTGTCAGTAAATTTTGCATTCCATTGGGCATCTACTCGCAAGTACTTGTGAGTAGTAAAATTGGTCCAATGAATACCGCTATTTAGTTTACTCACACATAAATAATAAAAATTGAGTTTATTCACACATAAACAATACTGACAAAAATATTACTCTTCAACATAACCAACGAACCCGCTAAGTCATCTATTTTCATTTTGGAAACTAAAATACCCTAACGTAAATTGTATGGCATAACTACTATTGCACTGATTTGGACGAGGTAGAGTAGATGATGACAGCCAGAACTACTGCTCAGTAGCAAAATAGATCCAATTGAAGACACTATTAGCTGCATTCGATTGCACCCAATTTGCTACTGCAGTAGTTGTGTAGCTGTCATCGTCTACTGTACCTCGAACAGTACAGTAGATTGTCGCAGGAGTTGCGTGTAGTATATCGAGATATTGTACACCCAGCCATGACTATAAACCGGGTGGCGTGATGTTTCACACACATCAATGCCACACAGCAATGGATGAGTCAGTCATGTAGACACCGTCATGCAGTTTACATGTCTCTATATAAATCATAAGAATTATACATAAATAAATAAGTCTAATATATTACATTGGCGACGAGGTAAAAAGTAAAAAGTGCAAAAAGAAAGTTAAAAGGTGTAGTGAAATCAGTGCGGGAAATCTCGTAAGAAGTGAATTTGTGATTGAAGTCGAAGGCAAAAAAAAAAAAAAAAAAAAAAGGTTCATACAAGATGGATGAGGCCCAAGCACGAGAATTACAAGAACAGCTTAGAAAGGCCCAAATCACGCTGGAAAGAGTCAGAATGGAAAGAAACAAGGCAAATGCCGTAATAGAGGATATGGATAAAGATTTGTTGAGGTTAAATAACCAGCGAGGAACGCACATGGACACAACACAGAATAACGCAACAGGCGGAAACGGAGGAACGCCGGCACCGATACAAAACGTGCAAGTATATTCAGCCACAGTAGGGTGTGTCGCAGAATATAATGAGCACGAGGATTGGAAAAACTACCAAGAAAGATTAGAACAATACTTTATAGTAAATAACATACTGGAGCCACGTAGAAAGGTGGCTACGCTGATAACGGTCATTGGGACAAAAGGTTATGGAGTACTCGCAAATTTGTGCGACCCAGTATTACCATCGTAAAAAACATACGAGGAATTATGTGCTATACTGAAAAATCAATTCTCAAAGACAATATCGGTATTCCGTGAACGCACGGAATTTTTCGACTTAAAGCAAGGCGAGAATGAGTCGATTAGCCAGTGGTATATACGCTTGAAAGATAAAGCCAGCACGTGCCAATGGGGTGCGCAGCTCGACTTGATGATTACGAATAAGTTCGTAGCGGGTCTAAAGAAAGGCAAGATTTTAGATCGCGTGTGCGAAGAAGACCATAAAAAGGGGTCTGAGCAAATCGTCGAAATTGCGAAGAAGAAAGAGGCAGCTCTTATACAATCGCATCAGGAAATTAACGTACATAGGGTAAGCTTTGACAGAAAAAGTAAGCAAAGTGAAGCCATAAACCAAAGCAAAGCCGGTAAAGAAAGCTATAAAAAGAAATTTAACAAAGAGTCAAAAGGCGGCAAACAATGCAATCATTGCGGTTATAGCAACCACGAATCCGCAGACTGCAAATTTAAATCCTATAAATGCAACCGTTGCGGTATATTAGGGCATTTAGGGAAAATATGCCAGAAAAAAGGAAAGGAACAAGCTAAACAGCACTTCGTGGAGATAGAAAACCACGACTGGACGAGCGAAGAGGTTCACTTTCAAGCAACAAAGGCAGGATACGTCAAACCGACGCAAATCCAAATAAAGATAGGAAACAAGCAATTGCTAGCTGAACTTGATTCAGGAGCAAGCAGATCGGTAATTCCGGAGGAATTATACAAAAGGCATCTATCACAGCATAAATTGCAACCAGTGAATACTACGTTAAGATTCTATGACGGGAGCGCAATTGCACCAGAAGGTCAGATCTACGTAGAAATAAAGGCAGGTAGAAAAAAGGCAAAATGTCAATAAATAGTCGTAAAAACAGGCTGTAGATTATTGTGGGGTAGAGACATGATGGAAGCACTAGGATACAAGATAGTGGAAATCAACCATGTTGAATTAAAAGGACCAAAACTACAAGAAATAATCGACAAGCACAAGACACTTTTCGACGGCAAGTTCGGAAGGTATAAATATGGCAAAATAGACGTAAAGATGCAAGATAATGTGAAACCAGTGTTCTGCAAACCCAGGGCGACACCGTTTGCTTTCAAGAAGACAATAGGAGATCAGCTAGACCAACTGGAAAAAGAAGGAATACTCACCAAGGTAAAGCACAACGAATGGGGCACACCATTGGTGCCTGTGCTAAAGAAAGAAGGTGGAGTAAGGATCTGTGGCGATTACAAGGTTACGATCAATAAGTACATGCAAGATGTAAAACACCCCGCACCAAAAGTGGAAGAAGTATTCGCAGAACTGGGAGGTGGAGAAAGGTTCACGAAATTGGATATGTCAGCGGCCTACAATCAGCTAGAGCTGACTGACAGATCAAAGAAATTGTGCGCATGGAGCACACCTAAGGGTATTTATTTGCACAACCGATTACCCTATGGAACGAAAACGGCAGCAGCAGAGTTCGACAAGGTAGTAGAGAAAGTATTACAAGGGGCCAAAGAAACTGCAGCATTTCGAGACGACATAGTGGTGACGGGCAGAAATAATAACGAGCATATGCAAAATTTAAACGAAGTTTTGCAGAGGTAAGAGGAAGCTGGACTAAAGCTTAACCTCAATAAGTGCCAGTTTTTCCAGGAAGAAATCAGATACCTGGGGTACATCATAAGCAAGAATGGGTTGTCCAAGGACCCAGAAAAAATCGCAGCAATGGAAAACATAACAGATGTAAGAGCATTCACAGGACTGGTGACATTCTACGGAAAATTTGTACCGAGATTAGCTAAAATGTTGAAGCCGATTTATGAAGTACAAAACAAAGAAAGATTTCAATGGACAAGAAATGCAGAAAAGGCATTTATTGAAGTCAAGAAAGAACTAGCATCGGACAGAAATTTGGTACACTATAACCCAGATTATCCGATAAAACTAGTGACAGACGCATCCGACCAGGGCATAGCAGCAGTACTAATGCACGAAATGCCAAACGGGGAGGATAGACCAGTTACCTTCATATCAAGAACGCTAACAAAAGCGGAAGGTAATTACGCAATTTTGCACAAAGAGGCTTTGGCCATTTATTGGGCTTTTCGGAAATTGTACCAATATTTGGCAGGTATGCATTTCAAGTTATGCACCGACCACAGGCCATTGATAACGATTTTTGGCGAGCATAAAGGCATACCACAGATGGCAGCAGGAAGGTTGCAAAGATGGGCTTTGTTTATGAGTGGATTTGACTACCAGATAGAGCACATAAAAGGCAAGAACAATGAGCCAGCCAACACATTATCGCGTCTACCCAGAAATAAAAGAGATTTAGTTCAAGAGGAAGGGGACTATCTACATTTCATGGTGGAAGACCAGCTACCGCTAAGGTCAGAAGACTTAGCGAGAGAAACTAGAAAAGATCCAGTACTGGGCAAAGTATTTTTATACACGACAACCGGATGGCCTAGTCAAATTAAGGAGTCAATTAAGCCTTTCGCACAAAGAAAGGATGAAATCTTCATAGAAAAAAATGTGCTAATGTGGGGATACCGAGTAATGATATCGGAGAACTGCAAGCAAATATTGCTGAAAGAAATACACGGAGGTCACATGGGCATCAGCAAAATGAAGGCGATCGCTCGACAATATTTTTGGTGGCCAAAGTTGGACAAAGACATAGAAGGCTATGCAAAAGGTTGCATGGCATGTCTGACAGAATCCAGCAGTCCGGAAAAATCAGGATTAAAGAAGTTTCCTGACAGCAAATATGTGTTCGAAAGGGTGCACATAGACTTTCTAGGACCACACAGGGGCAGGATGTATCTGATACTGATAGATGCATACTCCAGATGGCCAGAAATTGTCCACATGACAAAAACAGATTCGATAAATACGATCGAAAAACTGAGGGAAATATTCGCAAGATATGGTATACCGGACACACTAATCTCAGATAATGGAGCACAGCTGGTGTCAGAAGAATTCGAAAGATTCTGCAAAATGAACGGAATTTTGCACAAAACGGGTCCGCCATACCATCCACAAACAAATGGATTAGCTGAGAACGGAGTGAAATCTTTTAAAAAAAGGCTTAGAAAAAGCATTAAAAGATAACAAGGCTCACGACAGCGCAAATAATCTAATCAGCAAGTACTTATTCGCCTACAGAAACGCACCACACCTAACAACGGGCGAATCACCAGCGAACAAATTTTTGGGCAGAAGCTTAAGAAGTAGATTAGATTTGCTAAAAATACCAAAAACAGCAGAAAGAATCCAAAAGCAAATACAGTATTTCAGGGGACACAGAGATGTCACATTCTCAAAAGGAGAAAGGGTGATAGCTCGGGATTATGGGAATCCTATGAAGCCAGGTTGGCAACCAGCAACGGTGGAGGAAGTAATGGGGGAAAAGACATACATATGTAAACCCGACTTTCAACCAAATCTAAGATGGAAAAGAGGTGACGATCAGATGCGCAAATCGGGTCAATTCTACGAAGCAGCTACAAGAGTACTCCTGGAACAGGAAGGGGCAAACGAATATGAAGAAGAGCCTGACACAAATGATGAGCCAATCATATCTGAATTGAACCTAGAGAAAGCAACAGAAGACTCAAAAGGAGTAGTTGAAGAACCAACCGCATTCCAACAAGAAGTACAATAAGATGGCAATCATCCAAGGGAAATCCAGCCGACACCCAAGAAAGGCAGACCCAGAATCAAGTACGAACCGGATCCAGGTTTAAACGTAAACCAAAGGGAGCCTCGAGTTCGAAAACCCGTCAACAGAATGAATATGTAAGGTTCAGGCTAAGCGGGGAAGGGTGTAGTATATCGAGATATTGTACACCCAGCCATGACTATAAACCGGGTGGCGTGATGTTTCACACACATCAATGCCACACAGCAATGGATGAGTCAGTCATGTAGACACCGTCATGCAGTTTACATGTGTCTATATAAATCATAAGAATTATACATAAATAAATAAGTCTAATATATTACATTGCGCATACAATTTACGTTAGGTGGATTCTAGTTGCTAAAGTGAAAATAGATAGTTTTGTGGGTTCGTTGGTTATGTTGAAGAGTCATATTTTGGTCAGTATTTTTTATGTGTGAATAAACTCAGTTTTTATTGTTTATGTGTGAGTAAACTCAGTATTGTTGTTGACTTTTTTTGAGGTTATATTTTACTGCTGTCAGTAAATTGTTCATTTTATTCAGAATCTTCTGCGAACTACTGCACAGTAGCAAAATTGGTCCAATTGAATACAACTATTATAAATTTGTTCCGCACTGCATACGTGTGGAGAGCAGAATTCTGATATATTTTCTTATTTCTTCTTTAAAAATAATTTTATTACGAAAAAGTTCATGTATGACGTTTTTGCCGAATTTCGCTTCATATAGCACTTTTTCCATAAGGAATAAAAATCTGTATACTTATCTGTGCTAAGTGTCTATGCTAAAAGGTTTTCGAATAAGAGTGATATGATTTCTTTAAAAAAAACACACACACTAATTGTTGAGGAAATTCAAATGTTTTTTATTTAATGTGAGGTACAATCGATACAATTAAATTCTGAATAAAACGTCATTCAAATGGCCTCCACGACTTCTTTTGCAGGAACGAATTCGATGAACCCAATTTTCGAGCACTTTTTCCACTAAATCAAGTCGTATGTCATAATAGCACGTTCAATATTGACTTCTAAAGCTTGAAGAGAGTCTGGTTTATTGCTAAAGACCAATGACTTCAAATAACCCCACAAGAAATAGAGTAATGGTGTTAAATCACAACTTCTTGGAGGCCATTCAATGTCAAAATTTCTTGAAATAATAGAATCTCGAAACTTTTCTCGCAATAATTCGGTTCTTGCACGTGCTGTGTGGCACGTAGCCCCGTCTTATTGGAACCACATGTTGCCAAGATCAAGTTCTTCCATAAAAAGTTGTTTATCATCGATCTATACCGCTCTCCATTGATAGTAACGGTGTTACCGGTGTTACCATTTGTAGACGTTGTTCTTGCGTATATCTCTCCATGATAAAATGTAAACATTACTGAATACAACAACAAAAAAGTCAGATCATGACATATTACAAATGTCTGAAACTTAGATTAAAGAAGTTCTGGATAGGCCTCTACACAAAAATTCTGTCCAACTTTTGTGGCAATACATTCATAGAACGCACACACATGCAATACAACAGAAACGGCGTAAATCATTGGGGGCCAATTTAAAAGTTCAGTATACGATTGAAGCGGTTCGTTTAAAACTATTTTTCATATGTGATATCATTTACGTGTAAAGAAGCCGATTTTTTAATATTGCGGATCTTGTTGTTTGATGGAAGTAGTTTTGTAAAAATGCAATAAAACACAGTATTCTATTTTAAAATATTATTTATTTTTTTATTTCAGTATATATTATTTATTAAAACATAATTATAAAGTGTGGAGGAGTATATAAAAATGAAAATTGCAAATTATTTGATTATATCAAAACAATTATGTGCACAAATTTAAATTAATTTCGAAAATGCAAAATGAATTAAATGAGAAAATGTGATATTATGTTTATGTTGAAATCAAACCACACCGAACTTAGTAAATATAAATTGTAATCTAAAACAAGCATAAGTACATACAAAAACCTTAATTATAATATAAATGTGTGCTTGTGAATTAAATAGTTTTTAGATAGGTTTGTGCATTTAAATTAAATTAAAAAGGAAAGCATTAATTACATAGAGCATTACAATACATGAAGTTCTTGATAATATATAAGTTAATCGTATACAACATTAAAAGAAATGCTTTAAAACAAAAATAGAAAATGAAAAATTTAATATACTTAAATAATTAATAACTTATATTCTTAAAAAAAATTAAAACAATATTATTTAGTAAATGCATTATAATATGGTCTAATAGAGCAATCAAAACAAATTTATTTAACTAATAAGCTTACCGAAGAATAAACTTTATTTATTATAACACAATGAAAACAGCAATGGAAAATAGACAGAAAAATTCGGTCCCTTAAACTTTCTAACACACACTTTATATACACCGGCACTATACTATTTTAAGGTAAACATTGAACTGTCAGCATCGGATTCACAAATGATAAAGCTAACCCCCCAGTCTCCACTTTCATGGTGAATTAAAGTTTCAAACTCTCCGAAAGTCTACAAAATTGAGGCGCTTTATATTTGATTGATATTAACGAAATGTTTAATAAACCTAAAATAGAATTCCATTTCGTATCAAAAGATTGTACAAAAAATAAAAATGACCTATCGTTGTATTTAAATTGTATCTTTGTTTCCAGTAAGTGAATTAAAATAAATATAAATTATGCTTTTACAATTAAAGAAATTTCCATTACGACACATAGATGGCAGTGGGTGTCATGTCTACATAATAAATTTTTGGCACTCGTATCCCCCCAGTAAATATTTGTACACAAAATTGCGTATACATATACGGTAAGGGCCTATCCAGGTATTCTTTAATCTAAGGTCTGAAAGGTTACTTAGAAATCATATCACTCTTATTGGAAAGCCCTATACATCGGTTAACATTCAAGTCTTCGACCATAAAATTAGTTTTAAGCAAATAACACCTTAGATTATAGAATATAATAATAGCCAATCGCCTTATATGTAGATATATGCATTTAATTGAAGCCAAAAAATCCCGCAATAAACCAAAAGCCTCATCTGCCGACCCTTACCCATCTATTAACTTAGAAATAAGCTATGAACCACGTAACAACAAAATATCAATTAAATTTTTTAAAATATACCATTTTAATTTCAAAAATTATTCAAATACATAATCTAACTGTAAAACGGCAAGTTTTGACGTTAACATTAATATAAGTCTGAATATGTCCTCTGATTTCATACATTACCGGTAAAATATACTGTCAACAACATGCCATCAATCTAAGCAACACTAATTGTTAATAAACCGGTCCTTCCTACATATGCGTAATTGAAGAAATGTAGTTCGACCTGAATCATGAAAACGGTTAAGATTCGTGGTAGAAACGTAATTTCGACAAATACAAACTGCATTCATCCTGTCAAAATTTTAAAACCACAGTTTTATAGGAATGTAAAGAACTCCCACTGTTAATCGCCGAATCAGATCTTGTTTTAATTTTGCAGTGGTAGATCAAGCACAGATGCAATTGAAATATAAATTGGGTAAATAACTACATAATTTGTAGTTATACTATAAAATTGAATGAAATTTCATTTATAAATATTAAATTTTATTTAAATTGTATTCAATTGCGTTATTCGGGCGACATTCATCAATTTTTGACAGCCTTCCAGCTCAGCTTGTTGCCGTCGAAATTGTGTTCTTACCAAAACTCTTAAATTGTGAAGTTCTTTAATCTAAGGTTTTACTCCAGTACTTATTTTAGCTCATTTTCTTTAAAGAAAGAAATTCTAGTTGCTTCTATTTTACGTCAATCATACTATGAACAGACTGTCGAAAATTTTCCAACCATATTTAATAACACCAAAAGGTGCCAAAGTTAAACCTACTGAAATTACATCAAAAAGTCAAAAGGTTTACTTTAAATATAAAATGAAATGATGTCGGTAAATTAAAATATTCGAGCATTTCAACTTACTATTTCAGTTATTAATCGAATTGGGATTTATTAAACCTGCTTCTAATGGAATCTTGCACTTATTACCACTGGGGCAGAAGGCTATCGATAAGTGTATTCGACTGGTTGAGAAAAAATTAAAAAGCTTAAATGCACAAAAAGTGACACTACCGATTTTGACACCTAGTATGCTTTGGAAGAAATCAGGTCGACTCGATGAAATCGAAGATTTGTTGATAGTGAAAGATAGGCATGGAAAAGAATATTTACTTAGTCCAGTTAGTAAAAAGTAATAACAAATCAATAAAATAGAATAATATACTTTTTATTGTAGACACATGAAGAAGCTATTACAGATCTACTGGCTTCGAATCCCCATATATCTTACAAAAATTTTCCACTAAGACTATATCAGGTTTAAAATAAATCATTCAATAAATTTAGAAAATTTTAATTGAAAATATTTAAGAAAATGTTTTTAATATGCTTTTAAGTGTCACTATTTATGTTTTAGATTGGTTATAAATTTCGAGATGAGTTAAAACCGAAATTTGGGTTGATTAGAACCAAAGAATTTTTGATGAAGGATTTATATACTTTTGATACCAGTATGGAAGAAGCTGAAATTACATATGAAAAAGTGAAACAGTGTTACGAAAATATTTTTGAAACTTTAAAAATCCCTTGGCTAAAAGGTAATATATTATTAATGAAGAAAGTACGTAATCCAATTATGTGTGCTTAGTAAACGCCAGTACTGGTATGATGGGTGGGCATAAATCGCATGAATATCATATTCTGGCATCAATTGGTGAAGATAACATAATTCATTGTAAAAAATGCAGTTATTCTTCCAATGATGAAGTTTGTGGCAGTGTCCATTCTTGCCCAAAATGTGGGAGTGATGAAGTTAAATTTAGCAAAGGAATTGAGGTAATATCAAAATTGAAATTAAATTCGAAATAGTAATAGTTTGCTCATACATTCTTACTTGTGCTCTAGATTGCTCATACATTCTTACTTGGCGAAAAATATTCAAAAGTCCTTGGAGCTACATTTCTTCATTCCAATGGAAAACCAAAAAATCTTTTCATGGGCAGTTTTGGTATAGGTGTGACAAGACTAGTTGCTGCATCGTTAGAAGCACTTTCCAATGACATTGAGTTGAGATGGCCTTTTGAATTAGTACCTTTTAAAGTTTGTATTATTCCACCAAAGGTATTTTAATAGTAATAATTATTGGCTTTGTAAATCATTAATTATTCTCTTTAGGACGGTAGTAAAGAATTCATCTCAGCAGAGCAATATACTAATAGAATATACGCAGAATTAGGAAAAATTTGTGATTCAGATTCAATACTATTAGACGACAGAACTACGCTAACGATTGGGAAACGTTTAATGGATTGCAAAAAGTCTATTTTTCATTTTACAAATGCTTAGAAATAATATCTGAAAAAAATATTTTCAGGGCCGGTTACCCTTTTGCCATTATTATTGGTAAAGCCGCTAGCAGCGAGCAATCTGCAAAATTTGAACTACACAATTTCATAAAAATGACAAATAGTGAATTGGACTTTAATGATTTAATTAGCGAAATACGAAAACTTATACAAAGTGGATAATATATGTATTTATATAGATGAACATAGAAATTTAGAATAAAAAATACCATAAATGAAAGTGCGGTTTTTTATTTATTATAATAAGTTTAAATATGACTTATAAAATAAATCGTTCTATATGGCTAATAAATTGTGTAGTAAGTATTTCTTTTAAAAATAATGCCGAAAATACAGCAAGCATGCACCAAACCGCTGATATTGACGAAACAACTACAACGGAATAGATATATTTATGCTTAATTGATGAATAATTTATTAGTAGTATATTTTTTTAATTTACCAGTTTGTACTCGAACAAAAGATAAAAAGTAATAAAACATAATGATGATATAATGTAGTGTACATCCAAAATCTGTTGTATTATCTTTCCATATCATTATTGGAAGCATGAAAAATTTTGCTAAATTTGCTATAGTCATTGCTTTTACTGAATTAATGAAAAATGAAGGTCTTCGAAAATGTTTTTTGTCTTGGAAAAATCCAATTAATAAGAATAAGAAGTACAAGCATCCAAAAAGGATCACATTTTCTGCAAAAAAATATATATTTTTATCTAACCAATTAACTGATAAAGGTTTCTACCTGTAAACTTTTCTAAGCAACAGATATAAAATTCCTTTTCGGTTTGAACATCACCAATTGCATAAGAAAATTTGCTCAGTCTTTGCCTCCAAACTGCAAAGGATTCGAGTAGTAGCAGAACCAATGCCAATTTCCACAATAGCTAAGAGATGAATACATTTTTTTAAAGATAAACTAAAGCCAAATTATGATTTACTTTGAAATTTGTGTTGAATAAGACATGTCTGCACGCAGCAGTAGATAATAATATAACATCCATAAATATAATTGTTGGCTCGAATTCAATATATTTATCAGCTGCTTTATGACATATCTCCTGTATGATGGAAATGCAAATAAAAGGTTAGTACAACTTTTACTTATTAAATAAAAACTAGAATTTGTTACGCATTCTAAAATTTTTATTATTGACGGACTAAAATATTTAAAAAGCTCTTTCACGCGATTTCCACAATTAACGCAAATAAAAGATTTCATCAAATTCGACTTGTTTTTTGATTCCATGTTATATATTTTACACCTGAGCTTGACATCCATTAAAGTTTGACATTACTTGTAAGTTACTTGCATGTATGTGTGTACATCCATACATATTCATCCATGTTTTAACTCAACTAAAAACAAGAAAAATTATTTTAAATAGTTAATGAAGGAAAGTTTACTTTTGACCAAACAAATTTTATTCTAATATACATTAATAAACATTTATATATTTTTTACATCAAACAAATTTATAATACATTGAATAAATACATAGAGAAGCGTTTTATTCTGTAAGTGGATTTCCCCATTCTTTTGCCATTATCAAAATGGTGCTACGATGAAGTTTTGGTCCAATAAGTGGATTCATTTGCGCCATATAACAGCAAAGCCAACTGAAATGATATTCATTTATGAAATTAACATTTACAATCAAAATATGTGTATATCAAGACTCACAATAGCCAGCAAGTTGCCGCAGTTAGCATGAGAACACATTGAACAATTCTGAAACACAAAAGAAAGTTACTTATTATAGTACGGAAATATTTGCTAAATTATATATCACTACAAACCCCCTGTTAGGTCCTTTCGGAGCAACAAATGGTAGGACAATTCCAACTACTCCCCACAAAATAGTGAATATTATTACAGGAAGAGCCGATGCACCCATTATATTTTTATTTTAAGACCAAAAACAACGAACCAACGACAGTATAAATCGATTCAAGTTCTCTATGTCACATGACAGCGCGTGAACAAAAATCTTCATAATTAACATTTATATTACATCAGATGTCTCTGAAGTAATTTTTCAGAATTCTTCGACCTTGCAGCTAACTTCACATATTTATCCAATCGAATTACAACTTTTTTTAAATAGTAAAATCGTGAAATGTAAAGTCGAAATATCTATAATATAAACCCTATACTAAAAATCAATATTAAATATGTTTAAATAAAAGATTTACAGAATTTGCCACTCGCAAACTAATTTCATTCTTATGTCTCTCGTGGAGATTGGCGGTGGAGAAAATATTTTCGGCTTAATCTCTTAGTCAATGTCTTGCAGTGTGTTAAGATTTATGTTGCACCCTTTATTGACTACTCTTCTTTCTAACGAAATTGTTGGGTTGTGTGTTATTACGTCGGCTGGTTATACAAGGGTAGGTGAATAATTTTGGTTTTATTGAAAAGAAGTCGTTTGCAAAATCTTATTGTTATTATTAAAGATTAAAAAAATATTTTGCTGAATATTATTAAATCGGTGTTTTCTCAAATTTATATTTTTTCTGAAATTTTTTTCGATTATGTAATTTTACTACTAATCGATTCTAACTCTTTAATGTCTGTGATTTTTACTAAATGTTCAATATAATTGAAATTTTAATAATTAAATGCTAATATTTTATGTTAAAACAGCACTAAGAACAAAATGCTATCTACACTAATCGAAGCTGCTAAAAATTCACCATTCAGGAGTCCGTTTTCTCGTGTTCAGTGCGATGCTGTCGTGCCGCCACGAGAAATACAAGCAGCGGCGGTAGCTTCCAGCTCCGATGAATCTTGCGAATTTGGATCTACAAAATACTTCTGGCTTTGTGGAATTGGTGGTATATTATCATGCGGAACAACTCATACATTCGTAGTTCCATTGGATTTAGTTAAATGTCGGCTCCAAGTCGATGCCGCAAAATATAAAAACCTTTTCCATGGCTTCAAAGTCAGTGTTAATGAAGAAGGTATGCGAGGTCTTGCCAAAGGCTGGGCACCAACATTCTTTGGATATTCAGCACAGGTAAAAATTTGTTTATGACACCTAATTATATTAATTAAATTATATCGCCCTGTGATGTAATACTGTCAGATACTATTGACGGGAGTTATTTTTGCTGGAACTGATATTTTGAATATTTTCCTTGTAGATAGCCATTATTTTATTTTTATTATATTGTTTTATAATTGTTGGTGTTTGCCTAAATAAGTTTTATTTGAAGTTAAAATCAGATAATTTTTGATTTGACCCTCATAGATTTGATTAAGAAGCTTAATGTAAATTATTAAAATGTATTACTTATTTTTGTGGCATAAAGGCGTTATATTTGTTTACATTATTATTTATTGAACTAAATGTTGGTTATTTATATCATTCAATTTTGAATATTTATAAAAACGATCAAATTTATTGAATATAACAGTTTCAAATAACTTTTTTTAAAACTATTATTATAGTAAAATCTTACATTAGCAGTTTTCTTTATTATTTATTTTCTTTAAATTATAAAGAAATTTGCTTAATTTACAAAAAAAAATTTAATTTACTGATTGCTTATATCGAACAACAATTTAATTATTTTCTGAGTTTAAAGGTATACTGCATAAAAATGTATGATTTGTTATATGATCCGTTCAGAGACTAAAGCGACTATAAATAATATATTCTTGTTACTCTATACATTGTACAAGGCCGCATAAAACTTTTTTAAGTAATTTCAAAATATAAATATGATTATTTTTATTATTTATTTATAATAATCAGAATAGTAATTATATAATTCTTTGTTAATTGTAATCATTTTGTTTAAATATTTTTTTTAAGAGTAATTCAGATGAAGAGGGTTCTAAAAATTAAATTTAAATATTAGTAAAGCTAAGTTCCCACCTCTGTAGGATAAGGCTGCTTAAAATTTCCATTTTCTTCGTTATTAATTTTTTTAAAAGAAAAATAAAAATACGGTAACATTTTTTCCGTAATTTTCTTTTACCATTTTTTGTTATTAAGCAATAATTTGTTATGCTTTAGATAAATATATACTCGTACTGACTGTTGAATAGATGCAAACATATTATATTTAAAATAAGTATGCGTTTGGAAATATAGAACATAGTAACCGAAGAAAAAATTTTTGTATTGCATATAACGGCTAATCAAACATTTGATCGCATATTTCTTTATTTAAATAATTTATTAAATTATTAGTTTCTAAAATGATTTTGAATTTCAACAAAAAGAAATGTAAATATCCGGATCTCCCGCCAAAATTATTTGCATTCATAGAGAGAAACTCTTTATTGAACAATTTGTGTTTTACGCCAGTGTATAGTTTCTGCCTTTACATATCGATTGGAGCATGTTTGGCTTTGCTCGTAAGTTAAAGTAATTTAATTCTTCATATTGACAATCTGACTGAATTTTTAGATATACGACATCTCACAAATTTTCCAATTGGCGTTGACGTATCCAGAAAGAAATCCAAGATCTCTCCGAACGAAATTTCATTTCAGATTTATTCCTCAATGTTTTGACTTGAAAATTGTAGAACACGATATCAATCTTGTTCTGTTTGGTTTTAGTAGCGAGACTCATATACTATTAATTTATTATTTATATACGGTTTGCCTACTGACCAAATTATTGGTTAAGAAAATACAATTTGAAGGAAAATTTATTGTCAATTTCAGGGCAACTATACGTCTTTGTTCATTTGTTTGTTCTTAGCTGGAGTGCAATTAGTATTCAGACTAATTTTTACTATTGTACGATATTCAGTTGGAATGTCCCATATGACGGCGACTGTTTTTATCTACCAAATAATATCATTTTGTACGCTAGCTTTCATTTTTAGTCAAATTTCTTGTGTGATATTTAGAAAATATGGAAATTGTTTGTTTATTGATATGTGAAATAATGAAAGAAAAAATTGATTTATCAAATGTCATGCTCTTGTTTAATTATTGTGTTAAAATTTAATTTAAATATAAGTATTTGTATTCAGATTTGGCATACGGATTTCGATTATTCCAATTAGAATATAACAGGTTAGTTTTTAATATTTACCTTCAAATTGTGTTTAATTAACACATTTGTATTTGGGCAATACATACCTTACGTGATTTCTTTACGGCCAACACATAAGAGCATTATTAGTCAATATTTTTTCGATTTTTGTGTTTTTAATATGGAGATAAATCTCGATTTACAAATATTTACTTAAATATTAATAAATCGAGTATTTATTCGATTTACGAGTATTTAAATAAATACTATCTTCATATTACTAATTAACTTTTATATTACATCAAATATCTCTGATGTAATATAAAAGTTAATTATTAATATAATTAACTTAAATAATGAAATATTCATTAAGCTTTACAATTATATATTATTAATACGTAATAGCAGAGAACAAGAAATAAAGATGTGTATTAATAATATATAATTAATAATTGGCTTAAATTACACATATGTGTATAACAGGCGTTAGTGTACAGTGGATTTGAAAAGAAAGTATGTATTTCCACGATATCTGTATATTTCGACGGGAATAAGTTATTTCCAGCAATTCAAAGGCTTAAATTTTTAGAGCATATTAAAAATATTTTTTAGTGGCACTAGGGATCTTAATATAATTTATATTATAAGTCAGGTGTGACGACTGATAAGAAAATTACAAGACGTGTATCCAGGTAAATCGAAAATCCGGCATTTCCATTGCCTTATTCTCCAGTAAGTTAAGTCCTTTGTTTAAAATTATTAAGAGAGCACTTAAACATCGCCAATTTACTTTGTTCCTTAATTAATTTGAATCAGAATTCTAATGTATTCGTCCTTATTACATAGAAGTTCGTTGGTTATGCTACCACAAACCCTGAAGAGGATTTCTCTGATTTTGGTGGAAATAATATTACTTCTTGAAATAGAAGAAAAAATCTATGAAAATATATCGGTTA
The DNA here is from genome assembly GCA_958298945.1 of Atherix ibis. NCBI lineage: Eukaryota > Metazoa > Arthropoda > Insecta > Diptera > Athericidae > Atherix > Atherix ibis. The sequence continues at coordinate 64,032,640 of OY282606.1, read as the reverse complement.
TAAAAAATTCATTATGGGTAAAAGATAGTATATTTAAAAGATATTACAGATCATTAACATAATTTTAATATTTAAGATTTATAAATATCTTAATATATCAATTGATAAAAAACATGTACGAACATGATAAAAACAGGCTACTTAAAATTCGGTTGCAAAAAACCGTATATGATGGTTCCAATTTTCGACCAGCTTGTGCCATAAATCCGGCCTTATTTCACGCAACGATTTATGGTTTTTTGACAAAGATCAATAATTTCAAATAACCCCACAAGAAGAAGTCCAAAGGTGACTTGCCAACATTTTACCGGAATAAATAACATAGATTGTGGCATGGACTGTTTGCACGTAGCGCCGTTTTGTGGAAAAAAGGCATTTTATAAATCAATATCTTCCAATTCAGGTCACATAGCAGCAATTCCTTCCTCGTTCAGGCCAATAACGGCTACTCCTGCCTCATTTTGAAAAATAAGGATCAATGATGCCACCTTATGAAACAGTCATTTTTTCGGAATGTAAACTTTCCTCGTAAATAATTTCTGAATTGGTTTCAGCCCATTAACGACAATTTTGTTTATTCACCTATTCAGAGATATGAAAATGCGCCTCATCTGAGAAGAAGAAATGCACAATTAAGAAGAAATAATAGAACGATTATTACTGTTTTTTTACAAACTTCGAAAATTTCGTATTTTTTTAAATACCTCAAAAATAATGTAATTGTATGTAGATAATCCTTGTCAAGTTTGAAAAGGGATCGCGTAGTCGTTAAGGAGATAGAGGAGTTCAAGTGCAACGGCGGGACGGCACATTGCGCTCGCCTGCCTTATCGGGTCGTTCGTCAGGAACAGAAATAGTACTTAAAACAATAATTATTTCGGTACAAATATTATTTATTGATTTATAATGCTTAAATAGGGTTTTTAATAATAAAAATTTAGCAGATTACCTCTTTTACACAACATTAACTTGAAGCCATAGATTAGTTAACCACCATCAATATTTCTCTGTTTTACAAGACTTTCATCATCATAGTAGACTTTTTTAGCAAGTTTTAATTTGAGCCCCGATCGAAACTATTAACGTAGTGGATAACAGCAGAAAATATTTTAACAATGAGATTATTATGGGTGAGAACGAAGTGTATACATTAGCCAATTGACTATTTACAAATGAAACGATGATATCACTTATGTACAGTATTATTATATTATTTAATGTGTTTATTTGTCGTTAAACTCAAAACCACGAGTCGCCTACGACCATAGGCATTGAGTTACGCTCAATCAACGCACCATCATTATTGGCAGTTTACAGTCAGTAACCAGTTATCTAAGCCACTACTGTCATAAGCAGTGACAGCGCCCGAGATAATTACCAGTATCTCCCACCAGCGATCCGGAGACCGTACCGCGATATGGGTATTAACCACAGCCACTACGTTGCTTCCTAAGGCACCTCACAATTGTCGGGCACAGTGTTTTCCAACACCGTGGGGCACCCCGACTCCCGTAGTACCAATTTTTGTTTTAAGAGTACTTCGGTTTGTACTCCGCTCATTGAGCTATGGTAAAAAATCTTGTAAATCCCTAGGCATCCCTAAGGCAGCTCAGGTACGCAGGCTCGCCAAGACCCGAAAGTACAACCGGAATCGACCTTGGTATTTCACCCGGTTGTTACCACCTTGCGTGTATCACTTATGTACAATGAGCCATGGTCAATTTTACATTTGGATTTTGCGTATTTATTGTATAGCCTCAACTAAATGTATAAAAACAGAGACGACATTTTGTCTGAAGAAATTTAAGATCACAGTATTAACTGAGGAAATTATGGCTACGCTCTTTTGGTGCAAGTATTGCATTAGGCGGCTCGAGTTTCAAAAGAAAGTTATGAAGCAGGAAAGAAGAAATAAATGGACGACAACATTGATATTTTTCATAATAATGAATCTGGTTACAGAAGTCGGCTTCCTCAAGCTGCTTTACACAAATATGACTTTATCATATCAAAACTATACTTTCAATAATCCAGACTGCAACTATTGTTTGTTTCGAAAAATAAAAAGATACTTTTGAGGAAAAAAAATTGTAGTCGGTATTACAATTGTTTTTACAAAATACTAGTAAAGCTTTCTATTATGAAGGATACAAAAGTACCCTAATCCAGCGACTAGTATAAATAATCTGGTTCTGATGCACAGCGGTTTTGAGTTCGAATCTAGCTTGTTACCAAATGGCCTGAGTTGTCGTGGCGCTTAGAATATATATTTCAGTAAAATGGTACTATGAGTGACTAAAAAAATACAAAACAAGTACCAGAGAGTGTAATTAAGTGTTGTTACGATATCAACGATGCTATTTTCTGTATGGGGGTGTCTAATCATTTTTGCTTAGGCAGGTATCCAGTAGTAGTAAAACGTTATTTATTCCTGATCAGGTGAACTAAAATCAATATTTTTTTAAATACAATCTAAAAATACTTACATTGCGATAAATTATTATTATAGATACGTATTATCAACTTTATTTATTTTAACATCCGTATTTAAACTCAAAAATAAAAACAAAACAAATGCGCTATAAAGCCGAAAATGCTAATAATATTTGAACTAGGAGTCAATAAAAAATACCGTTAATATTCTTTTATTTTTCTATTATTCAAAATTACCAGTACATCAATTTCTTTCCGCACATTTTGATGCAGTTTTAGGTCATTCTCTTCGGTTACTGGTTATTACCCTGAGGACTCGTGACCTCTCTACCTCCGACATCCACTCTCTAATACAATTATTTGCTTCATCAATCAATCAAGTTCTTAAATGATGCCGAGTGTTAGTATAATGGACTTAAAACCCTAATACTGAGTGTAACTATAACTACTTTTTTGGTCTAAAATTGCTTAGCATAAAATTAAAACTTCCATATACAATATTAGCGCTTATACAATATATTCTTGAGAAGTAAGGAAATTAAAATATTACATTGCAAACTATAAGTTGTAATGAAAATTAACTCGGGTAATTTATTTTTTAGACTTAATCTTTAATATAATTCTGTATTACTAGTTAAACCAATTGAAAATTCTTTCTTGTATCAATATATCCACAGTTTTTAATTAAAATTGTTTTTTTTTTCAAAAAAAAAATGCTTTTCATATAATTTGTTAATATTTCAGGGTCTTTGCAAATTTGGTTTATACGAAGTATTCAAAGTTTATTATTCCAATATGTTGGGGGAGGAGAAATCGTATTTGTATCGTACATCACTGTATTTGGCTGCGTCAGCATCGGCCGAATTTTTTGCTGACATCGCATTAGCACCATTTGAAGCCGCCAAAGTGAAAATTCAAACAATGCCTGGTTATGCAAACACATTCCGTAAAGCTGCCCCAAAAATGATGAACGAGGAAGGCATTTCTGCTTTTTATAAGGGCTTAATTCCATTGTGGTGCCGTCAAATTCCATATACAATGATGAAATTTGCTTGCTTCGAAAGAACTGTCGAAGCACTATATCAGTGAGTAGATATTCAAATATTCGCATACGATTTTATATTTTTAAAATTTAAATTTGTTTTTCAATAGATATGTTGTTCCAAAACCACGAGCAGAGTGCACCAAAGGTGAACAGTTAGTAGTTACATTTGCGGCAGGTTACATTGCTGGTGTTTTCTGTGCTATTGTTTCCCATCCCGCCGATGTAGTTGTATCGAAATTAAACCAAGCTAAGGGTTCGTCGGCATTCGAAGTCGCACGTAATCTAGGCTTCTTTGGCATGTGGAATGGTCTGGGACCCCGTATTATTATGATCGGTACACTTACTGCATTACAATGGTTCATATATGATGGTGTGAAAGTAGCCTTGCGTCTTCCACGACCACCACCACCAGAAATGCCAGAATCACTAAGGAAGAAATTGGAAAAAACTGATTAAATTAGTTTCATTTTATTTCGATTCAAATGAAAAAAATAATCAATTAATAAGCAAACGACTACAAAATACAATAACGTAGTTAAATTATGGGAAGCTATACAACAAATGAGCTCTATACACCAATATTAACGAAAAAGAAACTATAAAAACTGTTAATCCCATAACTGTATGTTTGGTTTTTGTCTGTTTACATTTTTATTCTTCAAAATTCCTGTGGTTAAATTTCGTGCATTTGTAACATTTACAGTTTATTAATTATTTTCGTTTTGAAACAAAAATATTCCATGTAATTTTCTAGATAAATACGAATTGTTGAACTAATACATTCAATATAAATAATTCCATTTTAAATTAAATTAATAATATAAGTTAAGTAACATTTCCACACAGATAAAATATATTTTCAATTATATATTCAGTTATATTGTCGTTTATATAAAAATATTAGGTATATTATGATATTAAATAATGTTTCCCAAAATAATTTATGTCGAAATGGCAGTTTAGTTATTATTATTATTTCGTTTTTTCCCCTTATATACAATTAATATTAAATATTTAGTGTTTGTGTTATTTAGAACATGTGTACTTATCCAATTTCATCTATATATATATAAAAAGAAGTGTACATTTTGATGTCACCACTAACTACGAAAACGGGTCCACCGATTTTGATGAAAATTTGGGAAACTGTTCTGTGAGTTCCCGTGAAGGTTTAGATAATAGTTTCAACCCCGTCCCATTATTTTTTTATTATTATAAAAAGAAGTGTACATTTTGATGTCACCACTAAACTGCGAAAACGGGTCGACCGATTTTGATGAAACCGTGAAGGTTTAGATAATAGTTTGAACCCCGTCCCATAGATGGCACACTGCATTACAATTCATTTATAACATTTCAGTGATTTCGCACATATAAATTAAAAATATTATTATTATTATTTTAATATTATTATTATTTTATTATTATTTTCCGGACCCTCTCTAACAGAGGGACCTGCTGGTTGAAACATATTTTTCAATTTTGGTGATTTTTTATACAAAAAGGAAGTTTATGTGGCTCAATCATATTTATATGTATATGTTGTGTGTGGGTATTCATGTGCTTGATATGTGGGTATAAGAAATAAACATCAGTTTAATTTATGAGAAAATTTATTGAAAATATTTGTGTTTGTTCCTTTGAAATTGAAAACAATTATGGAAATTTTCAGCTCTTTTGAAGAATTAAACTTTCAGCAGTGCTGACTACGGTATACCTAGCGATTTCCAAGCCATCAAACCGATCGACGTTGTCTTCGGTAAAATTCATCGTGAGTTGAACTAGATTCTTGCAATTCATGATGGAATTTTGTACGCCGTTGCGGGTCCAACCATTACCAAAAACTTCAAAACACCAACCATTCTCACAATTTGATTTCTCGGCAATGGCAGTAATGACTATCGGTCATGGTGTTAATTTACCCTTGGAATATTGTTGAAATAGACAGATGGCGAATGGTTGTGAATTTACAAACGAAATTGTCCATTCGTCGGTCAGTTTATCGATATTTTCCAAGCGCAGTGATTCCAAAATTGGAAACGCAAATGATGCTGTGGCTGGGGTTTCAGTATATTTGTCTTCTAGCAGCAAGGTAAAATTTTTGACAAATGTGATGGGGGAAGCACGAATGTCGTCGAAAAACCAATTACATTTCCAGGTCAAGTTGAATGTTTCGACGGTAGGATATTTCCGATTGAGCTCCTCGAAAAAATCGAATGAAATATCTTCGTCTGCCATGGTTATGTACAGAGTATTCATTTTTGGTCTGAACATAAAAAAAACATGGAAATCGAACTAAAATAATCTAATTTTCCTCGAAGAACGACTTATAATAGGCGAATTTGATTGGACTAATTTTGCTACTGCTACTGTTGTGTAGCTGCCATCATCTACTGTACCTCGAACAAAACAGTAGGATTGTAGCAGTAGTTGCACTTCTCCCCTTAGGGTAAGGGGATTGTAGTTTCCGAACTGGCTATAGATGGCTTAGCGGGTTCGTTGGTTATGTTGAAGCGTCATATTTTTGTTTTTATTGTTTATGTGTGCGTAAACTCAGTTTTTATTGTTTATGTGTGAATAAACTCAGTATTGTTGGTGACTATTGTGAGGTTGTATTTTACTGCTGTCAGTGATATGTTCATTTTATTGAGAGTCTACTGCTGAGTACTGCACTGTAGCAATATTAGTCCAATCGAATACGCCTAATATTAACTTGAGTCAAGTGCACTTTTCAACAAACGTCAAAACATACAAATTACAAATCTATGTATTTACGGATCATTGTGTAGGCATGTTTAGTGCTAGCACGAGTCAATAGGCGGATTTTGTTGTTCATGGAATTAGTTTTGGAAATTAATAATAAAACACAGTATTTTATTTTAAAACATTATTTATTGTAAATAATATATATATTTCACTATATATTATTTATTAAAACATAATTATAAAGTGGAAGAGCATATCAAAATATAAATTGTAACTTATTTGATTATATGAAAACAATTATGTGCACAATAAGAAGATAATCGTATACAACATTAAAGGAAATGCTTTAAAACTAAATTACAAGATGAAAAGTTTAATGTACTTAAAAAATTAATAACTAATATTCTAAAAAAAAGAAAACAATATTATGTAGTAAATGCATTATAATATAGTCTAATAGAGCAAGCAAAACAAATTTATTTAAATAATAAGCCCACCGAAGAATATACTTTATTTATTTTAACACAATAAGAACAGCAATGAGAAATAGAATGAAAAATTCGGTACCTTAAATTTTCTTACACACACTTTACGTACACCGGCACTGAACTATTTTCTGGTAAACATTGAACTGTCAACATCGGATTTGTTTACATTTATTTAATAACCAACTTTTCACTTTTTCATCACTTTTTGGATAAAATAAATCACTAATAGACATTTAGGCACATCACAAACTAAATATTTGTTATTTTGGTTAGTAAAAATGAAGATGTCAACTTACCGAAAGAAAGAAATTACCGGTTTCCTCTTTTCGGCGCATTTCTAGCAATTTATAATAAATTACTTAATTTTCTGAAATAAAAACTTCGTATTAAGTTTTATCAAAAATATAACTATTTATAAAAATACTTACTTTTTCGTTAATACTTGTAAATATGTAAAAAAAAACACTTTTAATTGCACTTTTCGATGTTCCAATATAAAACTTCACAAATGACAAGAATATCTCTTAAGTCTCCACTTTCATGGAGAATTAAAGTTTTCAAACTCTCCGAAAGTCTACAAAATTGAGGCGGTTTATATTTGATTGATATTTACGAAATGTATAATAAACCTAAAATAGAATTCCATTTCGTATCAAAAGATTGTACAAACAATAAAAATGACCTATCGTTGTATTTAAATTGTATTTTTGTTTCCAGTACGTGAATTAAAATAAATATAAATTATGCTTTTGCAATTAAATAAATTTCCATTACGACACATAGATGGCAGTGGGTGTCATGTCTACATAAAACATTTTTGACAGTCATATCCTCCTAGTAAATATTTGTACACAAAATTGCGTATACATATACGGTAAGGGCCGTAAACCTATTCTTTAATCTAAGGTTTTACATCTTTGTGTTGACATGAAACAAAGATGTAAAACCTTAGATTAACGGTATGTTTATTTTTAGAATTAGTTTATTTTTAGAATTAGTGTGTATGTGTGCGTACGTTTTTTTAAGTGATAGGTATCCTCATTTTCATATTGCTCTCAACTTGATACTTTTCAACGGAATCCAGACCGTTGCTAACTGAATAGCAACCACTAGCGATGCATTTCATGGAACGTCTATTGAATTATTACGAATGATGTAGCTTTCAAAAGCATTTAAATTTACATTTTCAATAAATGCATTTTCAATTTTTACATTTCTAATGATTTTATTCTATACACAAATGCACACAATGAATGTAAATAATTAAATATTTGATTTATTGAATTTTTAAAGGAAATGCCACGAACTGCTTGAGCAAATATAGGTCGACGTACACGTTGTACCAATAATAGAAGACTTCAAAGGAGATTTCAAAGTGAAGAACAACTATCAGCTCAAAATCAATTGCAAGGGGACGCACGATCTCGAAGTAGATCTGAAATCAAATTCCAAATCCAATAAATCCAGCATCGAGACGAACGACACGACTTCCACGTCGTATTGTACAATACATGGAATATTCTGCTTTTAATTATGGCTGTGAAATTGATTACAGTGCACATGGATGTATCGGTGGAATGACGGCGAGATGTCCATATTGTGATGCGTTGTGCTAACGGCAAAGTGAAATTATTGTGATGCGTTGTGCTAACGGCATGTGTTGTGCTAACGGCAAAGTGAAATTGCCAACATTTAAATCTCCACCCGATCCACTGCATTCATTGATTTTTGGAACGTCACGAACATCTAAGCATTTATGGTCTCATATTCAAGAATACAATGCGGCATTTCAAATTACTTCTTTTGGTGCGACAAAAATTGTAAGAGACAATTTTATGCCGACATTCAAGGTGATCACTTCATTCGGAATATCTCTTGCAAATGGCAATCTAAGCAGCAATTTTTTCGATGTTTTCAAAATTTCTGATCCAAAATCTAATTTAATTTTTACTCACACTACAGATTCAGGGTCAGATTTATCATCGAGCTGGCTTATTGTTGCCATTTCCTGATGCTGATCATCAATTTTTGCAAATATATTTCATTGGAGATGAAAATCGTGAATTGGATCGACGTTGTACAATTGGTTCGCATACAAGACGAGAAACTGTTTCCCAACTTCAAACATTTTTTCATCAGCACAATGAATTAGTTCGATTGTTCAAAGTCGCTCTCGATCGTATGCCATCTGATAATCACAAAATCGTAATAAAAGCCGACAACACTCCTTTTGGAGAGTATGCCAGACGATTTAATGCACCATCGATTGATGAAGTGGCCATTATAATTGTTGGGGAACAGTTTCAATCTCGCGATATTGTACTACATCGAAGAAATGAGCAATTACAACGTGTTTCGGAGTTTCACCGTAGCTATGATGCATTGCAATATCCGTTACTGTATTGGGTAGGTGACGACGGCTACCATATAATACATACGAATTTAATATGTACTCACATTAACACATTTTAATTTTATGATAATGTATTTATTACAGGTCGCGATGTACAAAAAAAATTAGTGGGATGAATTTTTATTCGTACAGGTTTATGATTCGGCCACAAGAAGACAATTTCATTTTAAAATATGGCAAACTTTTCCATCAATATGCTGTTGACATGTATGCGAAAATTGAAGCAGAACGCCTTAATTACCTTCGATTCAATCAAGCCAAATTACGATCCGAAGAATACATCCACTTGCGTGATGCAATTGTAAATGATGACAATTGTAATGATGTCGGACGTTTAACAATATTACCATCGACATATATTAGCAGTCCGCGTCATATGCACGAATATACGCAAGATGCAATATCATACGTTCGCAGTGGACGGACATTAAAGAAAATTTATTTGATGGTCAGACACCAAAAGATCGTTACGATATAACAGCACGGGTATTTCGAAAGAAATTGAAAGCACTGATGGATTTGATTATCAAATTGAAAATATTTGGAGAGGTGCGTTGCTGGATGTATTCGATTGAATGGCAGAAAAGAGGGCTACCGCATGCACACAATTTGATATGGCTGGTTCGTAAAAAACACCGTATGAGATTGATAGAATTATATCAGCCGAAATTCCAGACCAAATAAGCGATCCACAATTATTTGAAGTTGTTAAGGAAAACATGATTCACGGACCTTGCGGTGAACTAAATTTGAATTCGCCATGCATGATAGATGGAAAATGCTCAAAACGATATCCAAGAGAATTGACTTCCGATACCATAACAGGCAATGATGGAAACCCATTGTATCGACGTCGGTCACCAGATGATAATGGCCATACAACAACAATTAGAATTCGAAATCAAGATATTGACGTTGATAACCGTTAGGTAGTGCCATATTCACCACTATTATCAAAAATATTTGAGGCTCACATTAACGTTAAATATTGTAATTCGGTTAAGTCGATCCAATACATTTGCAAATATGTAAACAAAGGCAGTGATATGGCTGTTTTCGGAGTAGCTGGTGACAATAGAAATGATGAGATTGCTCAATATCAAATGGGACGCTACATTAGCACTAATGAAGCTCTTTGGAGAATTTATTCATTTGTATGAAACATCACGCCACTCGGCTTATACTCATGGCTGGGTGTACTATATATAGATATACTACACTCTTCCCCGCTTAGCTTGAACCTTACATATTCATTCTGTTCACGGGTTTTCGAAATCGTGGCTCCCTTTGGTTTACGTTTAAACTTGGATCCGGTTCGTACTTGATTCTGTGTGTGCTTTTCTTGGGTGTCGGCTGGATCTCCCTTGGATGATTGCCTTCTTGTTGTACTTCCTGTTGGACTGCGGTTGGTTCTTCAACTACTCCTTTTGAGTCTTCTGTTGCTTTCTCTAGGTTCGATTCAGATATGATTGGCTCATCATTTGTGTCAGGCTCTTCTTCATATTCGTTTGCCTTTTTTTGTTCTAGAAGTACTCTTGTAGCTGCTTCGTAGAATTGACCTGATTTGCGCATCTGATCGTCACCTCTTTTCCATCTTAGGTTTGGTTAAAAGTCGGGTTTACATATGTATGTCTTTTCCCCTATAACTTCCTCCACCGTTGCTGGTTGCCAACCTGGCTTCATAGGATTCTTGTAATCCCGAGCTATCAACCTTTCTCCTTTTGAGAATGTGACATCTCTGTGTCCTCTGAAATATTGTATTTGCTTTTGGATTCTTTCTGCTGTTTTTGGTATTCTAAGCAAATCTAATCTACTTCTTAAGCTTCTGCCCAAAAATTTGTTCGCTGGTGATTCCCCTGTTGTTAGGTGTGGTGCGTTTCTGTAGGCGAAAAAGTACTTGCTGATTAGATTATTTGCGCTGTCGTGAGCCTTGCTATCTTTTAATGCTTTTTCTAAGCCTTTTTTAAAAGATTTCACTCCGTTCTCAGCTAATCCATTTGTTTGTGGATGGTATGGCGGACCCGTTTTGTGCAAAATTCCGTTGATTTTGCAGAATCTTTCGAATTCTTCTGATACCAGCTGTGCTCTATTATCTGAGATTAGTGTGTCTGGTATACCATATCTTGCTAATATTTCCTTCAGTTTTTCGATCGTATTTGTCGAATCTGTTTTTATCATGTGGACAATTTCTGGCCATCTAGAGTATGCATCTATCAGTATAAGATACATCTTGGCCCTGTGTGGTCCTATAAAGTCTATGTGCACCCTTTCGAACACATATTTGCTGTCAGGAAACTTCTTTAATCCTGATTCTTCCGGACTGCTGGATTCTGTCAGACATGCCGTGCAACCTTTTGCGTAGCCTTCTATGTCTTTGTCCAACTTTGGCCACCAAAAATATTGTCGAGCGATCGCCTTCATTTTACTGATGCCCATGTGACCTCCGTGTATTTCTTTCAGCAATATTTGCTTGCAGTTCTCCGGTATCATTACTCGGTATCCCCACATTAACAAAATTTTTTCTATGAAGATTTCTTGCTTTCTTTGCGCGAAAGGCTTAATTCACTCTTCAATTTGACTAGGCCATCCCGTTGTCGTGTATAAAAATACCTTGCTCAGTACTGGATATTTTCTAGTTTCTCTCGCTAAGTCTTCTGATCTTAGCGGTAGCTGGTCTTCCACCATGAAATGTAGATAGTCCTCTTCCTCTTGAACTAAATCTCTTTTATTTCTGGGTAGACGCGATAATGCGTTGGCTGGCTCATTGTTCTTGCCTTTTATGTGCTCTATCTGGTAGTCAAATCCACTCATAAACAAAGCCCATCTTTGCAACCTTCCTGCTGCCATCTGTGGTATGCCCCTATGCTCGCCAAAAATCGTTATCAATGGCCTGTGGTCAGTGCATAATTTGAAATGCATACCTGCCACATATTTGTACAATTTCCGAAAAGCCCAATAAATGGCTAAAGCCTCTTTTTGCAAAATTGCGTAATTACCTTCCGCTTTTGTTAGCGTCCTTGATATGAAGGTAACTGGTCTATCCTCCACATTTGGCATTTCGTGCATTAGTACTGCTGCTATGCCCTGGTCGGATGCGTCTGTCACTAGTTTTATCGGATAATCTGGGTTGTAGTGTACCAAATTTCTGTCCGATGCTAGTTCTTTCTTGACTTCAAAAAATGCCTTTTCTGCATTTCTTGTCCATTGAAATCTTTCTTTGTTTTGTACTTCATAAATCGGTTTCAAAATTTTAGCTAATCTCGGTACAAATTTTCCGTAGAATGTCACCAGTCCTGTGAATGCTTTTACATCTGTTATGTTTTCTGGTCTTTTTGCTTTGACCATTGCCGCGATTTTTTCTGGGTCCTTGGACAACCCATTCTTGCTTATGATGTGCCCCAGGTATCTGATTTCCTCTTGGAAAAACTGGCACTTTTTGAGGTTAAGCTTTAGTCCAGCTTCTTCTAACCTCTGCAAAACTTCGTTTAAATTTTGCATATGCTCGTTATTATTTCTGCCCGTCACCACTATGTCGTCTCGAAATGCTGCAGTTCCTTTGGCCCCTTATAATACTTTTTCTACTACCTTGACGAACTCTGCTGCTGCTGTTTTCGTTCAATAGGGTAATCGGTTGCGCAAATAAATACCCTTAGGTGTGCTCCATGCGCAGAATTTCTTTGATCTGTCAGTCAGCTCTAGCTGATTGTAGGCCGCTGACATATCTAATTTCGTGAACCTTTCTCCACCTCCCAGTTCTGCGAATACTTCTTCCACTTTTGGTGCGGGGTGTTTTACATCTTGCATGTACTTATTGATCGTGACCTTGTAATCGCCACAAATCCTTACTCCACCTCCTTTCTTTAGCACAGGCACTAATGGTGTGCCCCATTCGTTGTGCTTTACCTTGGTGAGTATTCCTTCTTTTTCCAGTTGGTCTAGCTGATCTCTGATTGTCTTCTTGAAAGCAAACGGTGTCGCCCTAGGTTTTCAGAACACTGGTTTCGCATTATCTTGCATCTTTATGTCTATTTTGCCGTATTTATACCTTCCGAACTTGCTGTCGAAAAGTGTCTTGTGCTTGTCGATTATTTCTTGTAGCTTTGGTCCTTTTAATTCAACCTGGTTGGTTTCCACTATCTTGTATCCTAGTGCTTCTATCATGTCTCTGCCCAACAATAATCTACAGCCTGTTTTTACGACTATTAATTGACATTTTACTTTTTTTCTACCAGCCTTTATTTCTACGTAGATCTGACCTTCTGGTGCAATTGCGCTCCCGTCTTAGAATCTTAACGTAGTATTCACTGGTTGCAATTTATGCTGTGATAGATGCCTTTTGTATAATTCCTCCGGAACTACCGATCTGCTTGCTCCTGAATCAAGTTCAGCTAGCAATTGCTTGTTTCCTATCTTTATTTGGATTTGCGTCGTTTTGACGTATCCTGCCTTTGTTGCTTTAAAGTGAACCTTTTCGCTCGTCCAGTCGTGGTTTTCTATCTCCACGAAGTGCTGTTTAGCTTGTTCCCTTCCTTTTTTCTGGCATTTTTTTCCTAATGCCCTTTTATACCGCAACGGTTGCATTTATAGGATTAAAATTTGCAGTCTGCGGACTTGTGGTTGCTATAACCGCAATGATTGCATTGTTTGTCGCCTTTTGACTCCTTGCTAAATTTCTTTTTATAGCCCTCTTTACCGGCTTTGCTTTGGTTTATGGCTTCACTTTGCTTACTTTTTCTGTCAAAGCTTACCTTATGTACGTTTATTTCCTGATGCGACTGTATAAGAGCTGCCTCTTTCTTCTTCGCAATTTCGACGATTTGCTCAGACCTCTTTGTATGGTCTTCTTCGCACACGCGATTTAAAATCTTGCCTTTCTTTAGACCCGCTACGAACTTATTCGTTATCATCAAGTCGAGCTGCGCACCCCATTGGCACGTGCTGGCTTTATCTTTCAAGCGTATATACCACTGGCTAATCGACTCATTCTCGCCTTGCTTTAAGTCGAAAAATTCCGTGCGTTCACGAAATACCGATATTGTCTTTGAGAATTGATTTTTCCGTATAGCACATAATTCCTCGTATGTTTTTTGCGATGGTAATACTGGGTCGCACAAATTTGCGAGTACTCCATAACCCTTTGTCCCAATGACCGTTATGAGCGTAGCCACCTTTCTATGTGGCTCCAGTATGTTATTTACTATAAAGTATTGTGGCAACCTTTCTTGGTAGTTTTTCCAATCCTCGTGCTCATTATATTCCGCGACACACCCTACTGCGTTCCTCCGTTTTCGTCTGTTGCGTTATTCAGTGCTGTGTCCATGTGCGTTCCTCGCTCGCTATTTAACCTCAGCAAATCTTTTCCCATATCCTCTATTACGGCATTTGCTTCGTTTCTTTCCCTTCTGACTCTTTCCAGCGTGATTTGGGCCTCTCTAAGCTGGCTTTGTAATTCTCGTGCTTGGGCTTCGTCCATCTTGTATGAACCTTTTTTTTACCTTCGACTTCAATCACAGATTCACTTCTTACGAGATTTCCCGCACTGATTTCACTTTTTTTCCCTTTTTACCTCGTCGCCATTGTAACATATTAGACTTGGATTGAGGAACAAGGGATCAGTAATTATAATATATGCTCATTCTGTTAATGATATATATAGCACGTTTATTAATGGATAATTCTTATAGTTATACAGAGACATGTGAAAGGCATGGTGGTGCCTACGTGACTAACTTATCTATTGCTGTGTGGCATTGACGTGTATGAAACATCACGCCACTCGGTTTATACTCATGGCTGGGTGTACTATATATAGATGTACTACAATAATGGCCATACAACAAATAATTAAATATTTGATTTATTGAATTTTTAAAGGAAATGCCACGAACTGCTCGAGCAAATATAGGTCGACGTACACGTTGTACCAATAATAGAAGACTTCAAAGGAGATTTCAAAGTGAAGAACAACTATCAGCTCAAAATCAATTGCAAGGGGACGCACGATCTCGAAGTAGATCTGAAATCAAATTCCAAATCCAATAAATCCAGCATCGAGACGAACGACACGACTTCCACGTCGTGTTGTACAACACATGGAATATTCTGCTTTTAATTATGGCTGTGAAATTGATTACAGTGCACATGGATGTATCGGTGGAATGACGGCGAGATGTCCATATTGTGATGCGTTGTGCTAACGGCAAAGTGAAATTATTGTGATGCGTTGTGCTAACGGCATGTGTTGTGCTAACGGCAAAGTGAAATTGCCAACATTTAAATCTCCACCCGATCCACTGCATTCATTGATTTTTGGAACGTCACGAACATCTAAGCATTTATGGTCTCATATTCAAGAATACAATGCGGCATTTCAAATTACTTCTTTTGGTGCGACAAAATTTGTAAGAGACAATTTTATGCCGACATTCAAGGTGATCACTTCATTCGGAATATCTCATGCAAATGGCAATCTAAGCAGCAATTTTTTCGATGTTTTCAAAATTTCTGATCCAAAATCTAATTTTATTTTTACTCACACTACAGATTCAGGGTCAGATTTATCATCGAGCTGGCTCATTGTTGCCATTTCCTGATGCTGATCATCAATTTTTGCAAATATATTTGATTGGAGATGAAAATGGTGAATTGGATCGACGTTGTACAATTGGTTCGCATACAAGACGAGAAACTGTTTCCCAACTTCAAAAATTTTTTCATCAGCACAATGAATTAGTTCGATTGTTCAAAATCGCTCTCGATCGTATGCCATCTGATAATCACAAAATCGTAATAAAAGCCGACAACACTCCTTTTGGAGAGCATGCAAGACGATTTAATGCATCATCGATTGATGAAGTGGCCGTTATAATTGTTGGGGAACAGTTTCAATCTCGCGATATTGTACTACATCGAAGAAATGAGCAATTACAACGTGTTTCGGAGTTTCACCGTAGCTATGATGCATTGCAATATCCGTTACTGTATTGGGTAGGTGACGACGGCTACCATATAATACATACGAATTTAATATGTACTCACATTAACACATTTTAATTTTATGATAATGTATTTATTACAGGTCGCGATGTACAAAAAAAATTAGTGGGATGAATTTTTATTCGTACAGGTTTATGATTCGGCCACAAGAAGACAATTTCATTTTAAAATATGGCAAACTTTTCCATCAATATGCTGTTGACATGTATGCGAAAATTGAAGCAGAACGCCTTAATTACCTTCGATTCAATCAAGCCAAATTACGATCCGAAGAATACATCCACTTGCGTGATGCAATTGTAAATGATGACAATTGAAATGATGTCGGACGTTTAACAATATTACCATCGACATATATTAGCAGTCCGCGTCATATGCACGAATATACGCAAGATGCAATATCATACGTTCGCAGTGGACGGACATTAAAGAAAATTTATTTGATGGTCAGACACCAAAAGATCGTTACGATATAACAGCACGGGTATTTCGACAGAAATTGAAAGCACTGATGGATTTGATTATCAAATTGAAAATATTTGGAGAGGTGCGTTGCTGGATGTATTCGATTGAATGGCAGAAAAGAGGGCTACCGCATGCACACAATTTGATATGGCTGGTTCGTAAAATAACACCGTATGAGATTGATAGAATTATATCAGCCGAAATTCCAGACCAAATAAGCGATCCACAATTATTTGAAGTTGTCAAGGAAAACATGATTCACGGCCCTTGCGGTGAACTAAATTTGAATTCGCCATGCATGATAGATGGAAAATGCTCAAAACGATATCCAAGAGAATTGACTTCCGATACCATAACAGGCAATGATGGATACCCATTGTATCGACGTCGGTCACCAGATGATAATGGCCATACAACAACAATTAGAATTCGAAATCAAGATATTGACGTTGATAACCGTTGGGTAGTGTCATATTCACCACTATTATCAAAAATATTTGAGGCTCACATTAACGTTAAATATTGTAATTCGGTTAAGTCGATCCAATACATTTGCAAATATGTAAACAAAGGCAGTGATATGGCTGCTTTCGGAGTAGCTGGTGACAATAGAAATGATGAGATTGCTCAATATCAAATGGGACGCTACATTAGCACTAATGAAGCTCTTTGGAGAATTTATTCATTGAAACATCACGCCACTCGGTTTATACTCATGGCTGGGTGTACTATATATAAATATACTACACTCTTCCCCGCTTAGCTTGAACCTTACATATTCATTCTGTTCACGGGTTTTCGAACTCGTGGCTCCCTTTGGTTTACGTTTAAACTTGGATCCGGTTCGTACTTGATTCTGTGTGTGCTTTTCTTGGGTGTCGGCTGGATCTCCCTTGGATGATTGCCTTCTTGTTGTACTTCCTGTTGGACTGCGGTTGGTTCTTCAACTACTCCTTTTGAGTCTTCTGTTGCTTTCTCTAGGTTCGATTCAGATATGATTGGCTCATCATTTGTGTCAGGCTCTTCTTCATATTCGTTTGCCTTTTTTTGTTCTAGAAGTACTCTTGTAGCTGCTTCGTAGAATTGACCTGATTTGCGCATCTGATCGTCACCTCTTTTCCATCTTAGGTTTGGTTAAAAGTCGGGTTTACATATGTATGTCTTTTCCCCTATAACTTCCTCCACCGTTGCTGGCTGCCAACCTGGCTTCATAGGATTCTTGTAATCCCGAGCTATCACCCTTTCTCCTTTTGAGAATGTGACATCTCTGTGTCCTCTGAAATATTGTATTTGCTTTTGGATTCTTTCTGCTGTTTTTGGTATTCTAAGCAAATCTAATCTACTTCTTAAGCTTCTGCCCAAAAATTTGTTCGCTGGTGATTCCCCTGTTGTTAGGTGTGGTGCGTTTCTGTAGGCGAAAAAGTACTTGCTGATTAGATTATTTGCGCTGTCGTGAGCCTTTATTATTTATTTGACAGGTTTTCATTTTTCTACATTTTGTACAATTTTTTTAACACATACATGCATTTTTTTTTTTTTTTTTTATACACACATAGTCATGAGAACACAGTCGCTCCTATGGAGCACATAGCGGCACCAGAAAACTCCGTTAACTCTCCTCCGTCTGCCTCTGCCCTGGGTTCCTGCCTGAGGTACGGTCTTGAGGTACGGTCCGGATGCTTCCGTGAACTCTCTTTCATCTGCTTCTGCCTTTGGGTTTTTGCCTGCGGTACGGTCTTGGGTTTTTGCCTGAGGTACGGTTTTTGCCCTGAGTACGATGAAAGCCAAATGAGTTCTTGCCTGAGGTACGGTCCGGTTGATTCTTCTTGTGCTGTTTCTTGATAAGGTGGTTTTTATAGCTTGCGGCTTATCAGACCAGCGAAGCAACCTCCAGTGACGTTGGGGGACCATACGGACTACATATTATAAGGCTTGTAGTCAGGCCTTTCACCCCGGCACCAATGCCGAGATGGCGGCAGCGGGAATCGAACCCGCCACCTACCGAGTGTGAGTCGGTCACCTTTTTTTTTATTTGCGCTGTCGTGAGCCTTGCTATCTTTTAATGCTTTTTCTAAGCCTTTTTTAAAAGATTTCACTCCGTTCTCAGCTAATCCATTTGTTTGTGGATGGTATGGCGGACCCGTTTTGTGCAAAATTCCGTTCATTTTGCAGAATCTTTCGAATTCTTCTGATACCAGCTGTGCTCTATTATCTGAGATTAGTGTGTCTGGTATACCATATCTTGCTAATATTTCCTTCAGTTTTTCGATCCTATTTGTCGAATCTGTTTTTATCATGTGGACAATTTCTGGCCATCTAGAGTATGCATCTATCAGTATAAGATACATCTTGGCCCTGTGTGGTCCTATAAAGTCTATGTGCACCCTTTCGAACACATATTTGCTGTCAGGAAACTTCTTTAATCCTGATTCTTCCGGACTGCTGGATTCTGTCAGACATGCCGTGCAACCTTTTGCGTAGCCTTCTATGTCTTTGTCCAACTTTGGCCACCAAAAATATTGTCGAGCGATCGCCTTCATTTTACTGATGCCCATGTGACCTCCGTGTATTTCTTTCAGCAATATTTGCTTGCAGTTCTCCGGTATCATTACTCGGTATCCCCACATTAACAAAAATTTTTCTATGAAGATTTCTTGCTTTCTTTGCGCGAAAGGCTTAATTCACTCTTCAATTTGACTAGGCCATCCCGTTGTCGTGTATAAAAATACCTTGCTCAGTACTGGATATTTTCTAGTTTCTCTCGCTAAGTCTTCTGATCTTAGCGGTAGCTGGTTTTCCACCATGAAATGTAGATAGTCCTCTTCCTCTTGAACTAAATCTCTTTTATTTCTGGGTAGACGCGATAATGCGTTGGCTGGCTCATTGTTCTTGCCTTTTATGTGCTCTATCTGGTAGTCAAATCCACTCATAAACAAAGCCCATCTTTGCAACCTTCCTGCTGCCATCTGTGGTATGCCCCTATGCTCGCCAAAAATCGTTATCAATGGCCTGAGGTCAGTGCATAATTTGAAATGCATACCTGCCACATATTTGTACAATTTCCGAAAAGCCCAATAAATGGCTAAAGCCTCTTTGTGCAAAATTGCGTAATTACCTTCCGCTTTTGTTAGCGTCCTTGATATGAAGGTAACTGGTCTATCCTCCACATTTGGCATTTCGTGCATTAGTACTGCTGCTATGCCCTGGTCGGATGCGTCTGTCACTAGTTTTATCGGATAATCTGGGTTGTAGTGTACCAAATTTCTGTCCGATGCTAGTTCTTTCTTGACTTCAAAAAATGCCTTTTCTGCATTTCTTGTCCATTGAAATCTTTCTTTGTTTTGTACTTCATAAATCGGTTTCAAAATCTCGGTACAAATTTTCCGTAGAATGTCACCAGTCCTGTGAATGCTTTTACATCTGTTATGTTTTCTGGTCTTTTTGCTTTGACCATTGCCGCGATTTTTTCTGGGTCCTTGGACAACCCATTCTTGCTTATGATGTGCCCCAGGTATCTGATTTCCTCTTGGAAAAACTGGCACTTTTTGAGGTTAAGCTTTAGTCCAGCTTCTTCTAACCTCTGCAAAACTTCGTTTAAATTTTGCATATGCTCGTTATTATTTCTGCCCGTCACCACTATGTCGTCTCGAAATGCTGCAGTTCCTTTGGCCCCTTATAATACTTTTTCTACTACCTTGACGAACTCTGCTGCTGCTGTTTTCGTTCAATAGGGTAATCGGTTGCGTAAATAAATACCCTTAGGTGTGCTCCATGCGCAGAATTTCTTTGATCTGTCAGTCAGCTCTAGCTGATTGTAGGCCGCTGACATATCTAATTTCGTGAACCTTTCTCCACCTCCCAGTTCTGCGAATACTTCTTCCACTTTTGGTGCGGGGTGTTTTACATCTTGCATGTACTTATTGATCGTGACCTTGTAATCGCCACAAATCCTTACTCCACCTCCTTTCTTTAGCACAGGCACTAATGGTGTGCCCCATTCGTTGTGCTTTACCTTGGTGAGTATTCCTTCTTTTTCCAGTTGGTCTAGCTGATCTCTGATTGTCTTCTTGAAAGCAAACGGTGTCGCCCTAGGTTTTCAGAACACTGGTTTCGCATTATCTTGCATCTTTATGTCTATTTTGCCGTATTTATACCTTCCGAACTTGCTGTCGAAAAGTGTCTTGTGCTTGTCGATTATTTCTTGTAGCTTTGGTTCTTTTAATTCAACCTGGTTGGTTTCCACTATCTTGTATCCTAGTGCTTCCATCATGTCTCTACCCAACAATAATCTACAGCCTATTTTTACGACTATTAATTGACATTTTACTTTTTTTCTACCAGCCTTTATTTCTACGTAGATCTGACCTTCTGGTGCAATTGCGCTCCCGTCTTAGAATCTTAACGTAGTATTCACTGGTTGCAATTTATGCTGTGATAGATGCCTTTTGTATAATTCCTCCGGAACTACTGATCTGCTTGCTCCTGAATCAAGTTCAGCTAGCAATTGCTTGTTTCCTATCTTTATTTGGATTTGCGTCGTTTTGACGTATCCTGCCTTTGTTGCTTTAAAGTGAACCTTTTCGCTCGTCCAGTCGTGGTTTTCTATCTCCACGTAGTGCTGTTTAGCTTGTTCCCTTCCTTTTTTCTGGCATTTTTTTCCTAATGCCCTTTTATACCGCAACGGTTGCATTTATAGGATTAAAATTTGCAGTCTGCGGACTTGTGGTTGCTATAACCGCAATGATTGCATTGTTTGTCGCCTTTTGACTCCTTGCTAAATTTCTTTTTATAGCCCTCTTTACCGGCTTTGCTTTGGTTTATGGCTTCACTTTGCTTACTTTTTCTGTCAAAGCTTACCTTATGTACGTTTATTTCCTGATGCGACTGTATAAGAGCTGCCTCTTTCTTCTTCGCAATTTCGACGATTTGCTCAGACCTCTTTGTATGGTCTTCTTCGCACACGCGATTTAAAATCTTGCCTTTCTTTAGACCCGCTACGAACTTATTCGTTATCATCAAGTCGAGCTGCGCACCCCATTGGCACGTGCTGGCTTTATCTTTCAAGCGTATATACCACTGGCTAATCGACTCATTCTCGCCTTGCTTTAAGTCGAAAAATTCCGTGCGTTCACGAAATACCGATATTGTCTTTGAGAATTGATTTTTTCGTATAGCACATAATTCCTCGTATGTTTTTTGCGATGGTAATACTGGGTCGCACAAATTTGCGAGTACTCCATAACCCTTTGTCCCAATGACCGTTATGAGCGTAGCCACCTTTCTATGTGGCTCCAGTATGTTATTTACTATAAAGTATTGTGGCAACCTTTCTTGGTAGTTTTTCCAATCCTCGTGCTCATTATATTCTGCGACACACCCTACTGCGTTCCTCCGTTTCCGCCTGTTGCGTTATTCAGTGCTGTGTCCATGTGCGTTCCTCGCTCGCTATTTAACCTCAGCAAATCTTTTCCCATATCCTCTATTACGGCATTTGCTTCGTTTCTTTCCCTTCTGACTCTTTCCAGCGTGATTTGGGCCTCTCTAAGCTGGCTTTGTAATTCTCGTGCTTGGGCTTCGTCCATCTTGTATGAACCTTTTTTTTACCTTCGACTTCAATCACAGATTCACTTCTTACGAGATTTCCCGCACTGATTTCACTTTTTTTCCTTTTTACCTCGTCGCCATTGTAACATATTAGACTTGGATTGAGGAACAAGGGATCAGTAATTATAATATATGCTCATTCTGTTAATGATATATATAGCACGTTTATTAATGGATAATTCTTATAGTTATACAGAGACATGTGAAAGGCATGGTGGTGCCTACGTGACTAACTTATCTATTGCTGTGTGGCATTGACGTGTATGAAACATCACGCCACTCGGTTTATACTCATGGCTGGGTGTACTATATATAGATATACTACAATAATGGCCATACAACAAATAATTAAATATTTGATTTATTGAATTTTTAAAGGAAATGCCACGAACTGCTCGAGCAAATATAGGTCGACGTACACGTTGTACCAATAATAGAAGACTTCAAAGGAGATTTCAAAGTGAAGAACAACTATCAGCTCAAAATCAATTGCAAGGCGACGCACGATCTCGAAGTAGATCTGAAATCAAATTCCAAATCCAATAAATCCAGCATCGAGACGAACGACACGACTTCCACGTCGTGTTGTACAACACATAAAATATTCTGCTTTTAATTATGGCTGTGAAATTGATTACAGTGCACATGGATGTATCGGTGGAATGACGGCGAGATGTCCATATTGTGATGCAGCCAAATTTCAAGGTGAAACGGTTGTCATGTGTTGTGCTAACGGCAAAGTGAAATTGCCAACATTTAAATCTCCACCCGATCCACTGCATTCATTGATTTTTGGAACATCACGAACATCTAAGCATTTATGGTCTCATATTCAAGAATACAATGCGGCATTTCAAATTACTTCTTTTGGTGCGACAAAAATTGTAAGAGACAATTTTATGCCGACATTCAAGGTGATCACTTCATTCGGAATATCTCATGCAAATGGCAATCTAAGCAGCAATTTTTTCGATGTTTTCAAAATTTCTGATCCAAAATCTAATTTAATTTTTACTCACACTACAGATTCAGGGTCAGATTTATCATCGAGCTGGCTCATTGTTGCCATTTCCTGATGCTGATCATCAATTTTTGCAAATATATTTCATTGGAGATGAAAATCGTGAATTGGATCGACGTTGTACAATTGGTTCGCATACAAGACGAGAAACTGTTTCCCAACTTCAAACATTTTTTCATCAGCACAATGAATTAGTTCGATTGTTCAAAATCGCTCTCGATCGTATGCCATCTGATAATCACAAAATCGTAATAAAAGCCGACAACACTCCTTTTGGAGAGTATGCAAGACGATTTAATGCACCATCGATTGATGAAGTGGCTATTATAATTGTTGGGGAACAGTTTCAATCTCGCGATATTGTACTACATCGAAGAAATGAGCAATTACAACGTGTTTCGGAGTTTCACCGTAGCTATGATGCATTGCAATATCCGTTACTGTATTGGGTAGGTGACGACGGCTACCATATAATACATACGAATTTAATATGTACTCACATTAACACATTTTAATTTTATGATAATGTATTTATTACAGGTCGCGATGTACAAAAAAATTAGTGGGATGAATTTTTATTCGTACAGGTTTATGATTCGGCCACAAGAAGACAATTTCATTTTAAAATATGGCAAACTTTTCCATCAATATGCTGTTGACATGTATGCGAAAATTGAAGCAGAACGCCTTAATTACCTTCGATTCAATCAAGCCAAATTACGATCCGAAGAATACATCCACTTGCGTGATGCAATTGTAAATGATGACAATTGTAATGATGTCGGACGTTTAACAATATTACCATCGACATATATTAGCAGTCCGCGTCATATGCACGAATATACGCAAGATGCAATATCATACGTTCGCAGTGGACGGACATTAAAGAAAATTTATTTGATGGTCAGACACCAAAAGATCGTTACGATATAACAGCACGGGTATTTCGACAGAAATTGAAAGCACTGATGGATTTGATTATCAAATTGAAAATATTTGGAGAGGTGCGTTGCTGGATGTATTCGATTGAATGGCAGAAAAGAGGGCTACCGCATGCACACAATTTGATATGGCTGGTTCGTAAAATAACACCGTATGAGATTGATAGAATTATATCAGCCGAAATTCCAGACCAAATAAGCGATCCACAATTATTTGAAGTTGTCAAGGAAAACATGATTCACGGCCCTTGCGGTGAACTAAATTTGAATTCGCCATGCATGATAGATGGAAAATGCTCAAAACGATATCCAAGAGAATTGACTTCCGATACCATAACAGGCAATGATGGATACCCATTGTATCGACGTCGGTCACCAGATGATAATGGCCATACAACAACAATTAGAATTCGAAATCAAGATATTGACGTTGATAACCGTTGGGTAGTGTCATATTCACCACTATTATCAAAAATATTTGAGGCTCACATTAACGTTAAATATTGTAATTCGGTTAAGTCGATCCAATGCATTTGCAAATATGTAAACAAAGGCAGTGATATGGCTGTTTTCGGAATAGCTGGTGACAATAGAAATGATGAGATTGCTCAATATCAAATGGGACGCTACATTAGCACTAATGAAGCTCTTTGGAGAATTTATTCATTTGTATGAAACATCACGCCACTCGGTTTATACTCATGGCTGGGTGTACTATATATAAATATACTACACTCTTCCCCGCTTAGCTTGAACCTTACATATTCATTCTGTTCACGGGTTTTCGAACTCGTGGCTCCCTTTGGTTTACGTTTAAACTTGGATCCGGTTCGTACTTGATTCTGTGTCTGCTTTTCTTGGGTGTCGGCTGGATCTCCCTTGGATGATTGCCTTCTTGTTGTACTTCCTGTTGGACTGCGGTTGGTTCTTCAACTACTCCTTTTGAGTCTTCTGTTGCTTTCTCTAGGTTCGATTCAAATATGATTGGCTCATCATTTGTGTCAGGCTCTTCTTCATATTCGTTTTCCTTTTTTTGTTCTAGAAGTACTCTTGTAGCTGCTTCTTAGAATTGACCTGATTTGCGCATCTGATCGTCACCTCTTTTCCATCTTAGGTTTGGTTAAAAGTCGGGTTTACATATGTATGTCTTTTCCCCTATAACTCCCTCCACCGTTGCTGGTTGCCAACCTGGCTTCATAGGATTCTTGTAATCCCGAGCTATCACCCTTTCTCCTTTTGAGAATGTGACATCTCTGTGTCCTCTGAAATATTGTATTTGCTTTTGGATTCTTTCTGCTATTTTTGGTATTCTAAGCAAATCTAATCTACTTCTTAAGCTTCTGCCCAAAAATTTGTTCGCTGGTGATTCCCCTGTTGTTAGGTGTGGTGCGTTTCTGTAGGCGAAAAAGTACTTGCTGATTAGATTATTTGCGCTGTCGTGAGCCTTGCTATCTTTTAATGCTTTTTCTAAGCCTTTTTTAAAAGATTTCACTCCGTTCTCAGCTAATCCATTTGTTTGTGGATGGTATGGCGGACCCGTTTTGTGCAAAATTCCGTTCTATTTGCAGAATCTTTCGAATTGTTCTGATACCAGCTGTGCTCTATTATCTGAGATTAGTGTGTCTGGTATACCATATCTTGCTAATATTTCCTTCAGTTTTTCGATCGTATTTGTCGAATCTGTTTTTATCATGTGGACAATTTCTGGCCATCTAGAGTATGCATCTATCAGTATAAGATACATCTTGGCCCTGTGTGGTCCTATAAAGTCTATGTGCACCCTTTCGAACACATATTTGCTGTCAGGAAACTTCTTTAATCCTGATTCTTCCGGACTGCTGGATTCTGTCAGACATGCCGTGCAACCTTTTGCGTAGCCTTCTATGTCTTTGTCCAACTTTGGCCACCAAAAATATTGTCGAGCGATCGCCTTCATTTTACTGATGCCCATGTGACCTCCGTGTATTTCTTTCAGCAATATTTGCTTGCAGTTCTCCGGTATCATTACTCGGTATCCCCACATTAACAAAATTTTTTCTATGAAGATTTCTTGCTTTCTTTGTGCGAAAGGCTTAATTCACTCTTCAATTTGACTAGGCCATCCCGTTGTCGTGTATAAAAATACCTTGCTCAGTACTGGATATTTTCTAGTTTCTCTCGCTAAGTCTTCTGATCTTAGCGGTAGCTGGTCTTCCACCATGAAATGTAGATAGTCCTCTTCCTCTTGAACTAAATCTCTTTTATTTCTGGGTAGACGCGATAATGCGTTGGCTGGCTCATTGTTCTTGCCTTTTATGTGCTCTATCTGGTAGTCAAATCCACTCATAAACAAAGCCCATCTTTGCAACCTTCCTGCTTCCATCTGTGGTATGCCCCTATGCTCGCCAAAAATCGTTATCAATGGCCTGTGGTCAGTGCATAATTTGAAATGCATACCTGCCACATATTTGTACAATTTCCGAAAAGCCCAATAAATGGCTAAAGCCTCTTTGTGCAAAATTGCGTAATTACCTTCCGCTTTTGTTAGCGTCCTTGATATGAAGGTAACTGGTCTATCCTCCACATTTGGCATTTCGTGCATTAGTACTGCGGCTATGCCCTGGTCGGATGCGTCTGTCACTAGTTTTATCGGATCCCTTGTTCCCGCACTGATTTCACTTTTTTTTCCTTTTTACCTCGTCGCCATTGTAACATATTAGACTTGGATTGAGGAACAAGGGATCAGTAATTATAATATATGCTCATTCTGTTAATGATATATATAGCACGTTTATTAATGGATAATTCTTATAGTTATACAGAGACATGTGAAAGGCATGGTGGTGCCTACGTGACTAACTTATCTATTGCTGTGTGGCATTGACGTGTATGAAACATCACGCCACTCGGTTTATACTCATGGCTGGGTGTACTATATATAGATATACTACAATAATGGCCATACAACAACAATTAGAATTCGAAATCAAGATATTGACGTTGATAACCGTTGGGTAGTGCCATATTCACCACTATTATGAAAAATATTTGAGGCTCACATTAACGTTGAATATTGTAATTCGGTTAAGTCGATCAAATACATTTGCAAATATGTAAACAAAGGCAGTGATATGGCTGTTTTCGGAGTAGCTGGTGACAATAGAAATCATGAGATTGCTCAATATCAAATGGGACACTACATTAGCACTAATGAAGCTCTTTGGAGAATTTAATCATTTCCAATGCATGAACGACAACCTGCTGTTGTTCATTTGGAAAATGGCCAGCGTGTTTATTTTACCGATGCAAATGTACAGCAGAGAGCGGCACAGCTACCAGCAACAACATTAACTGCATTCTTTCAATTGTGCGAATGTGATGAATTTGCCAGAACGTTGCTGTATTCAGATGTAACGCATTATTTCACTTGGACTTCAAAAAAATAGCAACGACGTAAACAAGGAACACCAGTTGATGGCCATTCGGGTGTTTTTTTTGCAGATACTATGGGAAGACTATACACAGTTTATCGAAATAATGTAGAATGTTATTATTTGCGGTTGTTGTTGGTAAATGTTGTGGGACCATGTTCATTTCAACATTTGCGAACAGTTAACAATCATTTATGCTGGAAAATTATGCGCATTGGGATTTAACTTTTTACGATGCATCTATTGCTTCTTCTCCATATCAAATACGTATGCTATATGCCATAATAATATCAATATGTTTTCCAACGAATCCAATTGAATTGTGGAATAAATACAAAAATTTTATGACAGAAGACTATTTGATTCGAATGCGTCATCACGAAAGAAATCCTAATTTACAGATTTCATTGGAAATGTATAACGAGGCATTGATACCCAAGTAACGCACTCGGAACTCACTCAATAAGTGCCGTCAATGAGTTCCGTTTTTGTTACGTCTGACGGCTCTTAGTTCAGGATTATGTCGTATTACGAATGAGTGTCGTCTATGGACTTGAATGACGGAACTAACTGAACTCGAAATGAATTTAGTGTGAATGTATTGTAAATTTACATTTCTATTAGTTGTCAAAATAACCAATTGTTAATTGAATGTTGCGGCGACAACAAGTTTTCCTCGTGCGTAAAATAAAGAAACGTAATAGTACATTATATTAATTAAACTATATTATTAGAATTAAAATATATAATAAATAATAATATTATTAAAAGGAAAATGTCCAAAAGAGCGTACGATAGGGAAGTCGCGAACGAAGTGAAAAGAAAATTAGTATGTGCAGGAAAAAAAAACAACCTAGAATTCACACTTGTTGATTTGCCTATACCGGTGCAAGGTAATATAATTGAAACCGACAATTCCATTGAATATCTTGAAAGTTTGGATAAAACAGAAGAAAGCTCCAGCACTCCACAAATACAACATTATTCCACTGAATATATTCAAAGTTCGGATGAAACAGAAGGAAGGTGCAGCACTTCAAAAATACCCCAATTGAGAAAAGATTTGCAAAGAATTGCAGTGGACACGACCATTTGTGGACGTACTATGAGTAAAATACTTGCAGTATTACATCACTATTTCCCGTGGCTCCCATCAGATGTTAGATCATTGAAGAAAACACCAAGAAAAGCTGATTTTAATTTTTAATTTTTTTTTATTAGAAGAGAATATTTTATTTAATTTTTTGTTATTAATTTTTTAATGTTATGAAAATATATTTGATTACAAAAAAAATTAAAAATATTTAACTATATGAAGACCCAAGTAACGCAAGTTACGAAAATAAAGCTATTTAACGGCACTCTGTTCCGTCAGCTAATTACGAATTTGTTTAAGATGGGTTCAGAAACGGTTCAGAAACTGTTCGTTCTTTGTCGCTACAAGCCGGAACTCAAAATTTGCCGTTAAATAGCTTAATTTTCGTAACTGGTGTTACTTGGGTAACGATTGAAGATTTGTGCCTTGCGATTGCAAATAAAGCATTAGTGCAATTAGTTATGCATTATCCCAATCGTCCAATGCATGATTTATTTAATCGAGATTTGCAACGTGAACAACAGTATGATCCAAATGAGTTGCAAACATTTGTAGATTTGAATGTTCCCAAATTAAATGACCATCAAAAACATGTTTATGATTCCATTATGCAAACTGCACAAAATGAAGTCGGTTGAAGTTTTCTTTTCTGTGGCGACATGTGAGAAGATTGACATTGAACGTAAACATGCGTGTTCAGTTGCACAATGATCAATCAGCAGATCGGTTCTCGAAGAAATTGTTAGAGAACGGAAATGGCAAAGTTCGAATCGATAATACAAATGGATTAATTACTTTGCCGAACAATTTTTGTATAATTCTACAATCAAAAGAAGAATTGATTGAACGCGTTTTTCCAAATATTGTTCAAAATTACAGGAATCACGATTGGTTGAGAGAACGCGCAATATTGGCACCAAAAAATTTACATGTCAACGCAATAAATTATCAGATTCAAGAAAAATTACCAGGTGCAGTGACACCATATAAATCTATTGATAGCGCAATGAATCAAGATGACGCAGTGAATTATCCAATTGAATTTGGAGGAGCCGTGCTTCTCGCATGGGCAGTTATATATATATTGTTTATTCATGCTCCAGATGGAAAAACGAAAAATGTTGTGTATACAAATGTTTTGCATTAAGAATTAAAATAAGACGTCGAAAATTTTGAAATAAAACAAACGATTGAAATTTTGAAATAAAACAAACGATTGAAATTTTCATTTTAAAAAAATGCTGGGATTTTTCATTCTTTGTACAATAATTGTTTGGGTGTAGCGAAACACATCGGGGTGCCGCTAGTTTTGTATATAAATATTATTGACCAATTATGAATTACAATTCTATCTCTAAAATATGAACAAATTTAGCTGGGACGTTGTGATTGGAAAATCCATACATATTACAAATACTAATTTACTTAAACTGGACTAAATGTGAAAGTGATATAAATTTAAATAAATTACAAATCAGCGAATTTTCATGCCGATCACTGCAGTTCATTGTTCTGGCTCTAACGGTCATTGAGAAATTTTTTGTAGTGCATTGGGATTTTAGTTCTGCTTGTTAACGGGAATTAATTTTCTTAAAATAAACAAAGTGAAAAAGTGATATTAATTAAAATAAATTACAGGTCAATAAATTTATATAGCTGAATTCTAGTAGACTTCTACACTGCTTCTTTGTTTGTGAACTAGTGCTTTGAAATTTGCTTGTTGAACTTAAAGTGAAAGTGATGATATCTATTATTGCTAACTTGAAATACTTTTACCAAACTTGACTTAAACAGGAAGTAATACTAATTAAAAATAATTGAAAAATAACAAAAGTCGTAACTAAATTCTAGCCACTTATATCTTTGTTCTTAATGGTAACGGTCACTTTAAAACTCTCTGTAGTGCTTTAAGATTTAAAATTGACTTGCTTAAATTTGCTTGTTATTGAAGTTAAATTGAAAGTGATATCACTTATTGCCAATTGGAATTACTCTCAGTAAACTTGATTTAATGTGCAATCAATTGATATGTTACCCTTTGTTCTTGGTTATACCTGTAATTGACTTTATTAACTATAATGCCCCTAAATTCAAAAAAGGCCAAGGTCAAAGACATAAGTTTGGAAACCGTTGCTAAGAAATAGGTCAAAGACATAAGTTTGGAAAAAAAGTAGCAAGAATGTCGAAAATGGAATTCGCTGTGATTCATGCGAGCTGTGGTAGGTACCACAATCTTTGCAGTAGTTTTTCCGCGGAACAATTTGCTGCCGCTATTGTAAATGATGCTCCCTGAATCTGCATCAATTGTAAAGATGTATTCATCAAACCAGTGCTTGGCGTATTGCTTTCCAAATTTAACAAACTCCAAGATATGTCTGAAGATGTTCGGGATGGTTGTCCAGCTACAGCAACTGATGTAACAGTAATAAGGAATTCTCGGTAGCAGCTAAGTAAAGAGTTCGTTAATTTTAAAGCCTCCATCCCAAAATTAGTTACTGATCATACATCAAAAATGTTTACTAAAATGGCGACTGATATTAAAGTAGACAAGGAGAATGTTAATGGCTTAACATGCACGTTTGCCTTTATGAGAGCTGGACTCGGCAATGAAGAAATGGCTGCTAGATTAAAAAAGTAGAACAGGCCCATTTCATTAAAGACTTCTACTTTTGGCCAAGCGTAACGATATTTTAGTATCTGAGATGACCAACACCGTTTCCGATGTAGGTTAAACTATATTGTTCTGAACGCGTGCAAATTTCTAAATGCTGATATTGGTAACTCTGACATCTCTAAATTAAGCTGGCTGAACCAAAATTGTACTTTACTAGTAGTTACATTCCATTCTCTAGAAATTCGAAACCAATTGATGTTTACTATCGGAGTTTATTAGATTAAATTAAATGAAAGAAGTCATATGTCTGCTAATCAAGTGTCTTAAGTTTAAGACTAATAACCATCTTAGTTACCTTATTTTTCTGAATTAATTTACGTCTTGATACGATTTCTGGCGTCCAATTGTCAAAAGACCATTATATTTACAAACTTAATTTCAATGCAACGTATTATGTTTATATGGAGTCACTGGGGACAGATTGAACCTAATTTTTAGGGATCATCGTATTACTAATATGAGCAGGCTTCAATCTTTCCACTGAAATATTCTTAACCGTATTGCTGATCTGTACTCGGAAATTTTTGGAATACCTTAAAATTATTCTATAAGGACCTTGATAAGGTAGTGTTAAGGCAGGTATCTTCCAATCTATCCTGATAAAAACATGAGAGCAACTTTTGAGTTGAGTTGGTATAAAAAGCTTATATTTGTGTTATGATTGCGGTTAGTTGGTGTCATCCTTGGCAACATATCTCTAAGCTGTTGAAGCGTTGTGGCTGCTGGAACTATTGTTGCAAAATCTCCTGGTATTCTTAGAGCTTGGATGTAAACTTATTCCGCTGCAGAATATTTCAAATCCTCTTTGACAGAGGTATGAAATCCTAACAATAATAATGGAAATTTATCTGTCGATAGTTAAATAAATGTGATTCTAAGGGTTTGCCTTGGTCGGTTGTTATTGTAAGGAGAACTCAAAAAAGCGCAACATAATTTTTAATAAATATTCTAGCATTAGTTGGTGCCGCATAGTCCCTAATTGGTATTGGTTCGGGTCATCTGTTATATCTGTCCGCTATTGTCTGTATATAGGACTTACCGTTCGAAATAGGTAATGGCGCAACAATATCCATATGGACATGCTCGAGACGTGTCTTGAGTAAAGGTAAATTGCCTAATTCAGACTTGGTGTGCCGAGCAACTTTATTTTTTTGGCAAATCATTTATTGTTTATTTCACGCATTTTTTTCAGTTTTCATGCGCGACCAATAATATCTTTCCGAGATGAGCTTTCGTGTGAAAGATTGTGTAGTTTCTCGAAAATCAACTTCCTTAGACATGAAAAATCAATTGGATGCATAACATTTATGTCCGAATTGCACCAAATCTTGAAATCAGATTTCGGGAAAGTAAACAATTTGAAATTATTGAAATTATTTTCGATTAAGTTTTATATTTTCTGTTTTTGTGCTGTAGGATCGAGAATTAATGTGCGTCTAAATGGAAATTATTGTTATCTATTTCTTCAATGAACATGCGTGATAAAGCATCTTCAACCTGGTTAGTACTGCCTTTGATATATTGATTATTCGCATTGAACTGTGAAGTATAACTAGATGTCCGATCCATCGTGGGCATTCCTCTGATTTAGAGTTAATAAATGTTGTCCAAGGGGTATGATCTGCGAGAATTTCGAAAGGTCTTCCTCCTAACCAGTGTCGAAAATGTTTGATCGTATCATGTATTGCCAAAAGTTCTATATCAAAAGTGGAATAATTAACTTCTGACTTGTTTAGCTTATGAGAATAAAAAGTTAATGGATGGGGAATATTATCCTCGTTATGTTGATTTAACATCGCATCAATAGCGATGTTGATTAAACGCCAAATTAGGTAAGAACCTATGGTAGTAATTTACCATTCCGATGAATCTTTGTAAAGACTTAATGCCTGTTAGAATGGGATAAAAAACATATTTTTTGTTATTATTATTATTATGTGTTATTAATATTTATATTTCTATTATTACCATATTTTTTCCAAATTTTGAAATTATACAATTTTTCTTTTTTTCTCTAGTTTTAAAGAATTAACACTTATCTAAAAAAAGTAAATTTAATTTTCTTCTTAAAACTTTAGTAAATAATAACGATATATATATATATAAGGCAATTTTAAAAATGTGATAAAAAGAAATTTACATATATAAATAACAATTAAATACTATTTCTTTTTCTGGTTATCACCTCGTGCTGCCGTACTCCCAGGTCCCTAGAGATGATCATTGATTTTTTTCCGGTGACAAACCTCAGCCTCCCTGAGTTAAATTTTGTCTTCAACAATTGTACTATTTATGTACATTCTAATATATATCTGATAGGTGTAACGGATTTTCTCAGGTCAACAAATAATTAGCCTGTATTATTTTCCATTCACGAATCTATATTGTCGACGACCCAACACCGAATGCCAAGGATATTGCCTTTTGGTCCGCGTGATGTCGGCTCATACGTGCTGTTTTGCACGTACGATTGTTCCATGCTATCTATGACATCATAGTTGTGCACAATGCACGATCGTACGACTGGTTTCGACAGTCATCTGATGAAACGTCATCGGATCATGGAATTCGCAGGCGGTAGTGCTGCTAGAGGCACCAACATCTTCCGGAGATTCCTTGTATACCTTTGCTGATTTGTGCGCCACCACTTTGGTAACACTCAAACCATCAATACCATAGCCAAAACTACCGCAATAACACACGTACTTCCAACTTTATACCGAATTGGAAGGACTTGCAAACTGTAGCCATAGCATCCAACTCCCCGATTCACTCAATGTCCGATGAAACCAAGCGCTACCATTGCTGTAGTCATTAGCTTTTCTTCCCTGGATTTTCCAAAAAATATATGTTTCCCTCTTCCCCAGTTTATTGACTGATATCCTTAGCGTGATACACTTCCAGTGGTTTCCTTTTTATAACTTCCAGTTCGTAATCGCTGTTCCCTTCCTGGCTCTAAATCTGCACTTTAAGAATTTGCGAGTGAGTTCCCCACTAAATTGTTTAGTGTAACCACTATGTTGCAAGTTGCGGCGATATATTTTCTGTCCAACATGAAAGCGACCTGCCTCTGCTCTTAAGTTATAAGTCCTTTCCGCCTGGGTACTCATCTGAAAATAGATCATAGCTAATTTGTCGTGTAACTTAAAGCCATCCAGCTTACGTCGCAGTTTGTACGTCGAGGCGTGTATCATAAATTTATGTTCCAAATAGAGCCCGGTACGGACTATAACCGGTTGTCTGATGGATGGGAGTTTCGCGAGGCCCAGGCTATGTTACTTTAGCGATTATTCCATAATCGATGGTCTTCTTGGATATAAAACCGTACGCCCACCAATATTCACTTGTTCCGCCGCATTGGGTTGCGCGGCATACAGTACCGTCTTAACGCACTTCACTCCGTACTTCGATAGTAATTCTTCAAATTGGTTGGAATAGAAATTTACTCCATTATCGGTTACTACGGCCTCGGGAATGCCAAAAAGGTGGAACACATCCTTTTCAAAGATTTGGCATATTGGTGATACAGAGGCTTTAATAGTATTTGAAATGACCGCATTTCCTTCGGAACTACGGGGATAAGGGCCAAGTAGATCTAGGTCCACACATTGCCACAGACATTCGGTAAGGGTCAAAGAACCCATAGGAGGATCAAAAGTGACGTTAGAGGCTTTGGTTTTTTTTCTATCATAGTTTTACATGTAAGTTCGTACGTCCGCTGCTATACGAGGACAGTAAAAATATCGTCGTATTACGTCTAGCGTTTTACCAATACCTCCGTGGGTCGCTACTGCTGTATAATGTAATTTGGAAATAATATTTCCCCTGAGATCCTTTGGTATTCAAGAATTCTGCTCCTGTAAATAATCACTGCTTCAGAATATATACATCATCATTTTTCTTCAAGTCCTGAAATCGTTTTTTCTGTACTTCAATTTCCTTCTTAAGGACTTGGCAATCAGGACCAGAAAAGTGTGGAGACTTCAGCTCAATTTCCAATTCGGGTTCGTCAGGATTTCTAATTTCCTCGCAGTAGATTCTAGAGACGGTGCACTCTATGAAAATCGAAGCGTTGCAGCTTCAAACTCCACCTATCCAATCTTCCGTTCAGGTCCTTCTGGCTTATGAGCCACTTCAAACTAGTGTGGTCGGTCACAACTTCAAACGGCATAAGGTCAACGTAAGATCAAAATTTTTCGATACTTATAATTGCAGCTAGATATTCTTGCTCAGTCACAGAATAATTTCGCTGAACCGGGTTTAGGTTTTGTGATACATAGGAAATCGTACGTTCAGACCCCTAGTCGTCCTCCTGCAGCACCACACCCTCAATCTCATTCCGAATCGCATTACACTGTATTATAAATTATTTTAAGAAGTCGGGTCTTATCAATACTGGAGAGGAAGTCAATTTAGTTCTCGAATCTTTAAACGCTGTCTGGGCCTCTTCGGTCCACACAAATTTTGAAATGTTTTTGATGCTTTTAGTTATTGAAGCAGAGACAGCTGCAAAATTCGTAATGAGTCGTCCATACTATCCAGCCATTCCCATAAATCGTCGGACCTGCCGGATTAACTTGGGAGGAGGATATTCCACTATAGAGTATACTTTTCCAGGGTCTGCCTCAATTCCCTTTTCGCTAATAATGATACCCAAATATTTGGTTTCCCTAAGGCAAAATTCACTTTTCTTCACGTTGATGGTCAAATCCGCTCTTTTTAAGTGTTCGTCGACGCGACTTAGTAGAGCGGGATATGAGTCAATGTCCTCGGATACACTCAACAAATCGTCCAGATAGACCAGGACGCGGTCTTTCAGATTATAAGGTATCGCTTTATCCATTAGAGCACAGTTTCTGCGGACCATTACACAGTCCAAATGATATGACTCGGTATTGAAAATGTGGATGCCCTGGTAAGGTAAAATTAGTCTTTTCGCGAGATTTTTGTTGTAGTAGTATTTGCCAAAAGGCATTTTTGAGATCTAAACAAGTAATAAATTTGCGAGGTTTATTTAATGGAATTACATTTGAATTATCGTTTTTGGGTTCAACTAACGAAGCAAAAATACACCGTCTAGCCTCTTCATATTCCTTAAGGCGGACATGATACGGCTTAAGAAGGAAGGTTAATGGAGTTTGGGATGATGGCTATGCTTACCTTGGTTTCGGGGTAAAATGACTATTGGGGTTGAGGTGGTGGTACATGGGGAGACGACCGTGGATTTTCTGTTCGTTCTGTTCGTTGTGTCATTTTAGATCTGTCGAGTTCTGTCTTTTGAATATTAGTGAACGCGTTCACTCTGGTCGAGTGCTGATGTTGGTGCCCTCGCCGTTCTGTCAGTTTCCCGAAAGACAATTAGGGCAATGCGGGTTAAGAGTGTATTTACGTGCACATCTTTAATAGAAAATATTATGTGCCGGTTCGTGGCAGTCAAAAAACGTGTGTCCTGGTTGGATTGCAAAGCTGCCACATAGGGTATGCCTCACGGTTTATCATAGTCATTTAAAGTATGTTCATCGTCTATCCACGCCGCTTTCTCCAGTCTTGGTCTATAGTAAGATTTGCGCATGGATCGATTTCATAAATGGTTTTGTTCGATGTCATTTACGTATTATTTTAATTGATCTAAAGTTAAAGTGGGGTACCAACCTAGTTGGGCTTAGATAGAGAGCAGTAATCCCGCTCTTACTATTTCAAAAAAATTGGGGTTAGACACATGGAGTACCATCAAAATATGGTATACGGAGAACTTTTCATTAGGTCTCTGCATTCTTGTGAGAAGTTGTCTATGGATGACCAGTTCACAAGTACGATCTTCAAAATCTGCCCTAAGACTTGCTTTAACTTCCTCCTATGTTAGTAACGGACTATTCCTCAATAACACCCAATACCAAATCAATAACTGGTCATTAAATAGCAGGTGTAAATGCTGACTTCAACCCAAACGATAAATTCTTCCAAATTTAGTCGGGAGTTATTTTCATTAAATTGAATTCTCCATCCCTTCATCGGACTGCTTCTTTGGAGGTAATTAGAAGTCCGGTGAAATCTAAATTCGGTTTGATAGTTTCGTTGATATTGATGGATCTATTGGTATTGATGGTTCTAAGGGCGTTGATTATTTTGGTGATCATGATAGAGCTGGGGTCTGTATATGTCTATCAACGAAACTGAGCTGAGGTCTGTATTTCATAAACGAAAATTTCGTGTTTTTATTCTTTTATATAACATTTTCCACTTATCTTCATATTTTAGCATAATTATAGCACCTGTATTAAGCAATTTAATACGAAATTAAAGTAAGCGAGATACAAATTATGTACTAAAAATAAGTAAACAAATTATGTACTGTTTTTTCGAACATCTGGAAAGGCCAAACTCTTAGATCTTATTCATGGTGTATTCACTTATGGAAAAATAATTTACAACCGAGCATGGATTCTGGATTAGATTTTTTTAGGGTTTGCTAATAGGTAGTTTTAATTTTGTCAATGAAGTACATGGATTTTTGGAAAATATTCACAGATTCTAATATTGTTTTATACTATGGATAGCAATAATACAATTTTTGTTCTTGAAGAAATGAAATTCGTTAATATTTTCGACATAAGAACAAACAAAGTGGACAATTTTATATTACTGGATAGTTAATAATATGTTATAGTGTTGGAAGGGGGAGGGAGGGAAGGTATAAAAATTTGGAATAAATGAACGTAAAATTCAGCAGGAGTATGGGCAGTTACGAATATAGTTAGAGATCACTTTGCTTTGCTTGGCATGCTTGATATTGTGGCATAGTTCGAAGTTTTGTGAAAAGTAGTTCTCTCACACCAACCATAATAAGAAAAAATTATGCCTAAAACATACAGGGAACAATGGATATACTCAAAGATATTAAGTTCTCCATAGGAGTAAAAAAGAGAAACAAGAAAGAACAAAAAAAAAAGTAATGAGACAAAAAAATTATTTTATAAGAAGAAAGTGGGAAGGGAATAGGCAATGAGGTGGAAGGCATCAAAATTGGGAAGGGCAAAATTTTAAATTGTAAGGAAAAAAATTTTTGGAAGAGAAAAAAATTCAAAAAAGAAATTTAAGGATAAAGAGAGTTGAGCCGACCAACGATTAAAATGGAAGAGAACTAAATGGTATGTCTTTCCATAGCCATGCCCCAAAATTACGACAATTAATTAGCCTCTTTTTTATAACCTAGTTCCCTAATTCTTATTTTCAATAAAAAAATAATTGTTGTTTAAAAAAAATTTCAATAATAATAATATCAGCCAATTTCCATGCAATGTTATGATTATGATTTGATATCAAATTTTATCTACTTTACTAATATGTTTATGTTCATTTATTATTTTATTTTTTTTCATTTTTTTTCTATTTAAATTCACAATTTATTGTAGTGCCGATAAAAAAGAAACGTTTCACTTTTAAAAATAAAGAAACGTTTCACTTTTACTTTCGCTTTTTTCTTACGACAATTAAATAGCCTCTTTTTCATGACATGGGTTCCTAACTCTTATTTTCTAAGATTCAATTACAAGGTAACAAAGAAAAGGTATTTACTATTGTATATACATTTTCTTTGTAACCTTGTTAATTAAATATTATCATCTATGTATTTTTTTCGTCATTTGATTTTTTTCTTTTATGTAATAACAAACTTTTGTCGGTTTATTTTTTCGTAATTTGTTTTGCATTATTTGCGAGTGTGTAATACTTTATTATCATTATCATTATAAATTCACAGGCATATATCAAAAGGTCAGGTACCGTGTCATGACTAATATTGTAAATTGCACTCATTAAAATTTTTTTCAATTGTTCACAGTTTTCTTTGAGAAAATATAACATTTATCAATTGAAAAAATAAATAATTTAATGAACAAAACTATTTGATTATTATGGAATGTTTATATACATCGCTGATGTAAATTGCACTCAATAATATTTTAGGATTTTTTTCTTTGTTTTTCTTGCTAAAATTATATATTACTATAAAATTTTAAGGTGACTTTTAAAAAAAATTGTGTTAAAACACAACGCTTCAATTACTTATCAACATTCCACCCTTAGATTATGAAGGTAAGGATTGACAATTGAAGCGCCAAGTGAAAGCAAAAAAAAACGAATGCAACCTTAATACTTCACATATGCATGTCAGAAAGGGGCAATTTTATATTTGTTCATATTGCTTTTGCGCACATTTAATCTATATAAATCCAGGAAAAATTCAAGGTAAGTCTCCTAAAAATCATGTATATGAATCATTTATTAAAATATAATATTTAATTTATGAATTTTTATACTAATGTCAGTGAGTCTTAACATATGATATTATAACCTACTATTACAACTTGAAGCTAAAACTCCTTCTATTAGAAAACGATGTGAGTAAATGTCTTATCATAAAAATAATTCGTTGTCCCTATTTAATTTGTTGATATATTTTCATAATTTAATCTGGAAAGTAAGTATTGTAGTTCTGTTCAATGTTTTGAAATTTAAACTTTTATATAAAAATACGTGAATTCATAGCAAAGCATATGTTGTATTTAGTTTGTAATTCTAAATTTATGAAATTAAATAGCCATCGCAGTCATTTAATCAATTGAAATAATTTCGACTATTATTTTAAAAATATGTACGAAAGCAATATGCACAAATATAAAATTGCCCGTTTCTGAAAGTGGTGTCTTTGAGCAGTATGCATGCGTGAGTAGCTTTAAGGTTGCTTTCAACTTTTTGGCTAAACCCTTAGATTAAAGAAGAACTGGATAGGCCTCAACACAAAAATTCTGACCGAATTTTATAGCAATACATTCATAGAACGCACACACATGCAATACAACAGATAGGCGTAAATCATTGGGGGCCAATTTAAAAGTTCAGTATGCGATTGAAGCGGTTTGTTTAAAACCATTTTTCATATGTGATATCATTTATGCGTAAAAAGCAGATTTTTTAATATTGCGGGTTTTGTTGTTTGATGGAATTAGTTTTGTAAATATGCAATAAAACACAGTTTTATTTTTTTTTAAATATTTATTTATTTATTATGTATTTTCATTTTATTTATTTCACTGTATATTATTTATTAAAACAGAATTTTTAAAGTGGGGAAAAGTATACAAAAATATGAATTCTAAGTTATTTGATTATATGAAAGCAATTATGTGCACAATAAGATGTTAATCGTATATAATATTAAAGAAAATGCTCTAAAACTAAATTACAAAATAAAAAATTTAATGTACTTAAAAACTTAATAACTAATATTTTTAAAAAATAAAAAAAATATTATTTAGTATGTTAAATGCATCATAGTGTGGTATAATAGAGCAAGCAAAACAAATTTATTTAAATAATAAGCTTAACGAAGAATAAACTTTAATTATTATAACACAATAAAAACAGCAATGGAAAATAGACAGAAAAATTCGGTCCCTTAAACTTTCTTACACACACTTTATATACACGGGCACTGTACTACTTTATGGTAAACATTGAACTGTCAACATCGGATTCACAAATGATAAAGCTAACCCCCAAGTCTCCACTATCATGGAGAATCAAAGTTTTAAAACTCTCCGAAAGTCTACAAAATTTAGGCGCTTTATATTTGATTCATATTTACGGAATAAATAATAAACCTCAAATAGAATTCCATATCGTATCAAAAGATTGTACAAAAAATAAAAATGACCTATAGTTGTATTTAAATTGTATTTTTGTTTCCAATAAGTGAATTAAAATGAATATAAATTATGCTTTTGCAATTAAATAAATTTCCATTACGACACATAGATGGCAGTGGGTTTCATGTCTACATAAAAAAATTTTGACAGTCATATCCCCTTCGTAAAAATCTTACACAAAATTGCGTGTACATATACGGTAGGGGCCTATCCAGGTATTCTTTAATGTAAGGCTCAACCTGACGCTTCAATTGCCAATCCTTATACTCCATAATGTAAGCGCCTTAGATTAAAGAAGTATTGGATAGGCCTCTACACAAAAATTCTTTCCAAATTTTGTTGGCAATACATTCATAGAACGCACACACATGCAATACAACAGAAACGGCGTAAATCATTGGGGGCAATTTAAAAGTTCAGTATGCGATTGAAGCGGTTCGTTTAAAACCATTTTTCATGTGTGATATCATTTACATTGCGGGTCTTGTTTGATGGAATTAGTTTTGTAAATATGCAATAAAATACAGTATTCTATTTTTAAATATTTATTTATTTATTATGTATATTCATTTTATTTATTTCACTGTATATTATTTATTAAAACAGAATTTTTAAAGTGGGGAATAGTATATAAAAATATGAATTGTAAGTTATTTGATTATATGAAAGCAATTATGTGCACAATAAGATGTTAATCGTATACAATATTAAAGAAATGTTTTAAAACTAAATTACAAAATGAAAAATTTAATGTACTTAGAAACTTAATAACTAATATTTTTAAAAAATTAAGAAAATGTTATTTAGTAAATGCATTATAATGTGGTATAATAGAGCAAATAAAACAAATTTATTTAAATAATAAGCTTACCGAAGAATAAATTTTATTTATTATAACACAATGAAAACAGCAATGGAAAATAGACAGAAAAATTCGGTCCCTTAAACTTTCTTACCCACACTTTATTTACACGGGCACTGTACTATTTTATGGTAAACATTAAACTGTCAACATCGGATTCACAAATGACAAAGCTAACCCCCAAGTCTCCACTTTCATGGAGAATTAAAGTTTTCAAACTCTCCGAAAGTCTACAAAATTGAGGCGGTTTATATTTGATTGATATTTACGAAATGTATAATAAACCTAAAATAGAATTCCATTTCGTATCAAAAGATTGTACAAAAAATAAAAATGACCTATCGTTGTATTTAAATTGCATTTTTGTTTCCAGTAAGTGAATTAAAATAAATATAAATTATGCTTTTGTAATTAAATAAATTTTCAGTACGACACATAGATGGCAGTGGGTGTCAGTCTACATAAACAATTTTTGACAGTCATATCCCCCTAGTAAAAATTCTAGATATTAAAGAATACCTATCCAGGTATTCTTTAATCTAAGGTAAGCGCTATAATTTAATCAAAAAATCAAAAAAAACTTGCCACCCAATCGACGGCCGAACACAGAATCTCTCTTATTTAAATATAAATTCCCAATGATGCCGCCTGCCTACGTGACTAATCGTACGATCACGGCATCTCTTTCTCGCGAATCGCGGCGTCACTTTCTATTCAATTGTACGATGCTGCGTGCACACGGCACTCGTACGATCAGATTCGTGGTTCGCCTCTTCCGATTCTTGGGAAGCATTGCTGAACTATGAAGTTTTCTAACGGTTGTGCTGCCAGAGCCACCAAAACCGCCAGAAAACTTCATCCACAATTGCACAGATCCTTTCGATGCTAAATAAATTTTACAATACTTGTAAATTGTGGCTACGACTGCCATAACAAATACTGGATAATTAATTAATTTGATATGTTTGTAAATTATAATAAATGGCTGAAAATACCTTTTTATAAAAACTATAATGTGTATATTTTAATTTTTGAAGAATAATGTGAAGTTTCTACCAATAATAAATAGTAGGTTTATCATTTATACTTAATTATGTTTTATAAATTATATCATTCAAACAATATTAACATCCATTCTGAAGGTACTGAGCACTCTTACATTTATTTTGTACGTTAATTGTACGAGTATGTTAGACTTCCAGTGTACGTTTTAATAATGAACTCCTTATCGGTTAGAAAGGAAAATACTTTATATTATTCTATTTGTCATACCTGAAATTGATTGAAAAGAAAATTGGCTGTATATTCACCATAATGTATGCTTATAAGTTTAAAATACTGTCGTATAAATGTGTTTCTCGTAAACGAAAACGCATATTACAAAGTATATTACAATGTTGTCAATTATTTTATTATTATTCCCTTAGATACTTTTGTTGTTTTTCAAGTTTTAATTTTGGCACTTATCGGAAAGTGCAAGTGAAAGTGTACTTTTTATGTTTTTTGAAGTATTAATGAAAAAGTAAGTATTTATATAAATACACGTAGTTATATTGTTGACAACATTTAATAGGAAGTTTTGATTTCAGAAAATGGTGTTTTATAAAGGGTTGCCGGTAATTCAACGGAATGAGGAAGCTGGGAATTTCTTTCTTTCAGTAAGTTGACATCTTCATTTTTTCTGAATAAATTACCAAAAATTTACTTGATGATATGCCTAAATGGCTTTTAATGATTTATTTGGTCCGAAGAGTTATTAAAAAGTGAAAAATTCGTCATTCGATAAATGTAAACAAATGTGATGTTAACAGTTCAATGTTTACCAGAAAATATATACTATAGTTTAGTGCCAGCGTACGTAAAGTGTGTGTAAGAAAATTTAAGGGAACGAATTTTTCAGTCGGTTTTCCATTATTGTTTTCAGTGTGTTAAAATAAATAAAATATGTTCGGTAGGCTTATTATTTAAATATATTTGTTTGCATTTGTGCTATCGCTTGCTCTATTAAACCATTTTGTAATGCATTTACTAAATAATAATGTTTTCAATTTTTTAGAATATTAGTAGTTAATTATTTAAGTACTGTATTTGCTATAATGTTGTATACGATTAAATTTAAAATTTATTATTAAGAACTTGATGTGATGTTCTATATAATTAATGTTTTATTTTTTAATTTGATTTAAATGCACAATGCCTA
Source organism: Atherix ibis (assembly GCA_958298945.1). Classification (NCBI taxonomy): domain Eukaryota; kingdom Metazoa; phylum Arthropoda; class Insecta; order Diptera; family Athericidae; genus Atherix; species Atherix ibis. Next base: position 63,988,579 of record OY282606.1, on the reverse strand, counting down.
TTTAAATTACCATTTCAATTCACAAACACACATTTATATGCTCGGTATAATGAAGCTCTCAATATCTACAAATGCTTGTTTAACATTAAAATTTACATTTACTAAATTGCGGTGTAGTTTTAATTCCAACATAATATCACATTCTCTCATATAATTAATTTGTATTCTTAGAGTGGATTTTTATTTGTGCACATAATTGTTTTGATATAATCAAATAACTTGCAATTTATATTTGTATATGCTCTTACACTTTATAATTCTAATTTAATAAATAATATATAGTGAAATAAATAAAATAAAAATATAATAAATAAATAAATATTTTAAAATAGAATACTGTGTTTTATTGCAAATTTCCAAAACCAATTCCATCAAACAACAAAACCCGCAATATTAAGAAATATATTTGAGATGATTGAAAAAAAATAAATGTTGCCTTCTGTCGTGTTTAAATTATATTTTTGTTTGGAAAAAGTGAGTTAAAATGAATATTAATTACGCTTTTGGAATTAAAAAAGTTTAACGAAAAGTACAATAGATATCAGTGGGTATCATGTCTACATAAAAAAATCTACGCAAAAGTAGCAAGCAGTACGATTTCTCGCCGCTTTCGCAATAATTCCGACAGAAAATTACGTATGCATAGACAAAAATCTGACGTACGGGACTATCCAGGTATTCGTTAATCTAAGATTATTCCTTAGTCAAATGTCAACCTCACATTTATGATTAACTAAATTTATGGAGGAATAAATTAAATGGAATGAAATTATTCTGAAATATAATTATATTTTTTTATTATATTATAATATTTACAAATTTGTAACAAAAAGGTCAATTTTACATCGTTGTATTTTATATCTGTTTTGTATTTATTTCCTTTTTTATTTTATTTATATGTATATATATTCGTAAATAGTAATTAATTATTATCATATAACTGTAAAAAATAGTTAAAATTATAGTAAATATATAAACATAGTCATTATAATTAATTAGTCTACGCACAATAAAAACAATAAGAAAAAAACAAATTATTTAGAAATTATATTATCCTAAGGATTATTATAGGAGAAAAATTTTTTTTTGTTTCATCTTGAAATGTTATTTAATTTATAGTCGCATGGTAGGTATCAAAAAATTATATGGTTTATGTTCATTATGTATGTATTTAACAAATTTTTTATTGGATATACATATGTATGTATAAATGTATGCATATGATGTATAAATGTACTCGAATGTATAGGTATAAAAATAACAGAGAAATAGTAGAGTAATAAACTAGAGAAATTTTATATATTTACATCAATTTTAAATTTAAATAATACAAAAAATTAATATTTTTAAAAAATAGCATTGAAAACTTTAAAAACAGTTATAGATTTAGTATATTTATTATTTTTTTATTTTTTGCCTCATACTTATATTTTTTTTTTAAAATCTGTAATTTTCAATTTAAAAAAATAAGAATAAACTTTCAATAATAAGAATAAATTTTGTATTTTATATTGTTACACATTTGATTAGTTATAGTTGTGTGTTTGTATATAGCTGTTCATAGTTTTTATAAAATCTATTGCGAAGATTTATTTTTATAAGAGAATAGTAAAATGATTAAAAATTACGATAATAATAAAATTTAATAACAAATATCTATTATGTAATGAATGATACTCGTGGGATTCCATATATTATATATTAATTTATTTATATTTTTCAATTTACATTCATATATGTATGTATATACTATGTACATATATGAATAATAATAGTCTAATATGATTAGAAGCCATACAATTATTAATTACAGTAGAATATTATGCTTAGTCGTATTTGAATATGTTTGCATGTGTATACGTCGATATCATCTTTCTAATTCTGGCCATCACAATATCATTTAGTTACGGGGATAAATAGTATATGGTGTCCTGTTCTTATTTTAAATATTTAAAAAATATTATCATCACATCATCTCACACATTTTTTTTTCAAAATATTCTGCATTTATTGGTTAACATATTGGCATAAATACAAAATATAAATAATCGAGTATAAATAGATAAAAATTTTATTCGTTTTAATGTGGTTTATTTACATTCTAATTTTTTATAATTTATTTTATTCAAATTTATCCATTTATTATGTAGTAATGTTATAAAAATTTTATTATTTTTCCAATATCACAGTGTTAATTTATGGCATATTTAACTTTAATTTAATGAGCATAATTTTATATAATTTTTTAAAGATATTAATAAATTTTTATCTGTGCATACGATCTTAACGAATTATTAAACAAAATAATTTTTGAAATTATTGAATAAAATAAATTACAAAAAAAATTATCTATACATGCAAATTTTTTACTTTCATTTTAAATTTTAAAATCAATTCCTTTTTATTAATTCCATGCATTAATACAACATTCATTTGGACTGTTCATTGAACATAATTAAAATTTGAAAAATTCACAAGACACCTTATACGATAAAAAAAATTGTAAATTAAATTATTGTTATTTGTATAAATTTACATATAAAATAATAATAAATAGTAATATTTTATTAAATATATTAAAATTACTGTAGAGGAGAATAATTAAATAAAAACAAATGTTTTTAAAATAATAATAAAATAATCGTGGACAATTTCAGTCTTTTAGTTACATTCGCAAGCTGATTACATTTAATTTTATTTTTCTTGCTTATTAAAAATTTTTTCTTTAAGAATATGTACTCTTATTTTGTATTGTATTCATTTTTTTTAATTTTTTATATTTTCATATGATTTTCAGTTGTCAAATGTTAGTATCCTTTTATTGAGTTTTCGTTATTGTTCCAGGTTCCCAGGTACATTACTCTTAGTGAGAAGATTGTTCAATCTTTAAGGCCGTCTCCCATGTTTACAGTTATTCGCTCTCTTGTTGCTGCTACGGTTAAAGTGATTATTATTATTTCAACTTATGTGCCTGTTTTATTTTTGTTTTCACTATAGTTTTTTATATTGTTATTAGATCATTGTTACTCTTTCTACTCTTCTAAGCTCTATTGCTGTTATTATTTTTCGCTTTTATTGCTTATTGTTGCTATTGTCAATGGCGTTCGTTCTGTTTCTGTTTCCATTACGATTGATATGGTTTCCATTAAATGATTGATTGTCACACTTTGCTTTTACACTACCAATTTTTCAATTTTTATTTTAATAATAAATAATAATATAGAATGTTCAAATATATTGTATTTCAAGTTCGTTCTCGTTTTACTTTCATCTTCTTCGTCAAAAACACCTACTGATAAGAAAAAAATTCGATTCCGATGTAATTTGCACAGTTATTTTACTTTACTTTAATCAATGTGCAAACCCTTATTACATTGCTAAGTAATTTTTTAAAATACTTTCTTCTTTATGATTATTTCAAGGTATAAATTTGAATCCAAGTATTAGCAAAATATTTTACATCTTTCTATTTAATGGCACAAGTTTCGAAACCACTTAATTTGATTTGATCAGTTCCGTGCATAGCAAACCTTCCGTTATATATTTTCTTTCACATATATTTTTAATTTTCAATTAATTGTTTTTTGACTTTACTATAATCTGTCATCTTTTTACACACCGTTTTTTGAGTGAAAAAAACTCACGCTTTTATACAATATCTTATTTTTATTAATCCATGTTGTGTATATATACGTATATTTTTATTTTTCAACAAGATAGATATCAAATACCACATATTTGGAGATATAATCAATATATCTGAAAAAAACGAAAAAAAATTATAAAAAAGTACAATAAAAATATTAGTACATTAAGGAAAGTTATGTTAAATGGTTTTATTGCAATATATAGTCTTACAATCAAATTATCTTCAGATTTTATGGAAAAATCCTTTAATACTTAGATGAAAATAATTAACTTAAAAAGTTATCTATGTCAACAAAATTTTGCATATAAAAATAATTTAATTTAAATAACTTTTATTTAAATTTTGGGAATGCATTTAAAAAAAAAAATATTATTATTTCAGTTTTCAATAAAAATATATATCTATTTCAAAAATTGTAATACTAACTTAAATCACAAGTTAAAAAGCTTTACACAATATAAAAAAAAGCTTTAAAAGATGAAATTAAACAATATAAGAGTATAAATTAAGCGTAACTCCATATTTCAATTATCAAAATAATCATTACCATAATTATTATTTAAATGACTTTTATTTCAAGATAATTAAATTCAATTTACCATTGATTTTAAGTTTTAAATAGCCTCATTTATATGCCTCAAATTATCAGGACAAGTCGATATCTTATTAATTTATCTAATTTTGTAGATTCATTTTAAAATGGGACAATTTGCTTTAGAATTACATATTGTTATTGTTTTATTTTCAAATATGAAAAATTTATGAAAGGCACACAAGGAAGTTCACATTTCCCTAGCACAATATACACTTTTTATTTGCTGCTATAATCCTCTTGATTTTGCCTGTCTGCCAAAGAGAATAAAATGTTGTTTTTTAGTTACATAATTCAATAAGATTTTCACTATAAAAATAACTAAGAAAAATATTCACCAGATGATAATGTGCCAGCTCACCAATAAGGACATGCAATATCGTTTCGACTCCATGCTGGAAATTCTGACCACGTATTTACTTTTGAGGCATAATTATCGACTGTCGATGGCAGTGAAATCAATTCGCTAGTCATTAAGTTACTATTGTTATCTTTATTACTATTATAACTATTATAAAAACTATTTATGTTGTTTTTTGTATAATTATTTCGTTGAGATTTCGTGGAATCGAATCTGGAGTTGAAATATGAGTCAGGTGCCCGTTTTGATAAAGTGTAATTCTTTTTCTATAAAAAAATTTAATAGTATGTGCATTTTGCATCAAAATATGATAAAAGAAAACTTACATCATTATTGTCCCAATATTCCTTGTCGTCTGCTTTGAAGCATACGCAAAATTCTAGTTTTCTCGATGATGGCGGCAGCGTTATTTTGAAAGAGAATGTATCATAAATAACATAAGCAGAGCTTGGACCATAAATCTAATATAAAAATGAAAAAATTTGCAATTATATCGTTAACAATATTTATTTCATTATTTTTTTATTTGTACAATTTGTAACAATTTTACCTGCGAGAAGGTGCAGAATATATCTTCTTGGGTACTCCAATCATCCCATGTCGCCCGAACAATTACTTCTTTTTCAAAGCTGATATTTTTTACTTTAATTGTTCCCACAACAACCGATTCATTTTCTTTAACAATAACATTTTCTAATGAAACATTTTTATCATCAATTTTTCGTCTGAAAATAACAACAATCAAAAATATTCTCCATTAAAACAAATATTATTAATATTTTATTTCGATACTAGATCAATAAACTAATAAGAAATATTTCATTATTCTTAATTTATGTATTTATATACGTGCATTTTGAACAATAACTACACATATATAAATTTATGTAGAATACTTTATACAACTGTAAGTATTCATAATAAATATTTATGCAATTAACAATTTTATAAATAATATTATATTAATTAAACTATATTCTATTTGAGGAAATCTTTGATTATCATTTCAATTGAATATTTCAACCTATCTTAGAATCATTTATCAATGAGTTTTAAATTATTTTCTAACTTCCGAAATAATTATTTTGTACTTTCATTATATTCATTTAAATTTCAAGTCAGTTACGAATAAACTTTAGACCTATATAAAAAGTACAATTACAATTTCATTAAATATTATTATAATACATATGTTTCGATTTATTATAAAATATTTCTTAGTTTATCCAAAAGTACCCGAAACTGACCTTTGGATAATTCACAAACTTGGTTAATTTTTAATAAAACCAATGTAATCATATAAATTCTATCGTCCAAATGTTCATATAAATTATATTTTCTCAAAAAATTATATGTTAGAATAATTTATATAAAAATAATAATATTATATTTTTGATTATTTTTAAGCTAAAAAATACGTAATTTTATATTCTTCAAATAAATACTTTTTTCAAATAATTATGTACACTATTCTATATCACCTTGATAAATAATGCACATTTATCAAAATTCTGTAATTTTCATTTTTGATTAGGCATTTTTCTTGGCCATATGAAAAAAATTATAATAACAAAATTTATATTTTGGTCCAGTCATTGTAAAAATTATTTAAAAAAAATTACGGTGTAATAAAATGTACTTCAGGCAATTGGTTGACTACATACATATAATATATATACTCAAATATGTTATGACTTATTTCAGTTTATCATCTAAAAAGTCAATAAATTAATAAAAAAAAAAATATTAGGTTACCTGAATTCCAAATATTCCGATGCGGGTTGCCTAAAATCAACAGTCCATTGTTCTGATGGTGTCGGACTAATAAGACCCTGAGTTATTTGCGCCAAAAAGCTTAAACTCCAAACTGGCGGTAAATTTGATGGTTCTGACATTATTTTGATGTGAGTAAGTGAGAGTCCTTGGTCATCGGCAAATATAACTTTCTTTTTTGTTCGCCTAAACAAATTTAAACAATAGTTTTAATTGCATTTGTACATAAAATATAATTTTCAAAATTTGTTTAATATCAATGAGAAAATTATTTTTGTTGAAAAATATTTTTGTGATTACCCATTGGTTTTTATTGGTGATTCTGGATCGGGAATTTCTTCCGGAGAACGTATGACTAGGCAGGATTTAGGCGTTGTAACCATTTTTAATGGTTTGAGTGGAGGATAAGATTTTCTAGATTGTGGCGGTGTTAGCACTTGTGGTCGACAGGATCGAATAGTGCCATCATATGGAGAACTAAAAAAAAAAAATGAAAACATATGATTTTACTTAAATTTCAATTTAGAAAACAAGTCAATTATGCAACGAATAGTTATAATAATTTTATGGTATATAAAGTCAAGAAACAAAATTTTACAATTTAAAAATTTAAATGCTATTACGGGTAATTACCTGAAACTGGATCCACCGAATGTTGATAGAAATGACACTGGAGGACTATGACTGCATACCATTTCATAATGAGCCGGCATTTTGACGTCAAATAATTATCACACTTATCTGAAAATAGGATTTCTTTGTTATGGCAACGAATCTTAGCTTATTCACATGATTAAAATAAATATTGACTTAGACTTGATATTGGTTATCAAAGATTATAGATTGACGAACATTATAATGTTTTGTATACAAATTTAATAATCAAATACTTTCTATAAAATTTCCGTTGATTGCTTATTGTATAAACTTATACATTTTTTTTTCCCAATTTATGATTTCAAGTTATTCACAGACTGAACTAACTCTCTGTTCAATCCTAAATTCAATATTTTTTATGTATAAACAGAATTTTTGTTGTTGTTATTTACAACTGACGGCATTTAGTAAACTCAGTAACAGAGCGAAAGCGACTGTGGTCAGAGACATTTATTTAGAATATGATAATCTTTTTGACTTACATTTTAAACGTATTTTTTGGAATCTAACTTAATTTTATCCTAATTTTAATAATTACACTATATTTAGTATTTTTATTTTATACGCGCCCGCACGTGTTTATATGTATGGGTTAATGTTTCTCTATCGCCAATGTTTTGTATATTATTAGTAGGTTAAAGCGTTAACGAAAAACTGCATCGAGGAAACATTGCGCTCAGTTTAATAATTAACAAACCACTGACATTGGTTTCAAAATCGAATCAAGTGTATAAGTCAGCCAAATTTAAAAAAAAAAAAATTTAAATTTAGCTCAAATTGTTGGCAAAGTATCAAGAAATCGACGTCAAAAACATTTCTATATATACTCGTAAAATAAAAGATTTCCTTTTTCTTCTGAGATTCTCACTTTATGATTTTTAAACTTAATCGATTGACCAATACCATTTCTTTTGATAAAATGCGCACAAAAATTCTGCTATAAGAAGAGCTGTTCTTACAAGATATCAAAAATTAAATCAAATCAAATCGAAAACATTCAATATTCTTTTTGATTCTACATTTCTTGTGTTTATGTTTAAATATATGTATTGTACATATATTAACAATGATAAATGAAAGAGAATTAAAATAATTTTATAAAAAAAATATTCCATTAAATTCACTGCAATCATTATTAAAATTGAATTAATTCAGTTTGACTAGTTTTTTTATTCCACTTATGTAAGTATTATTATATACAAATTTTGAACATATGTAAAAGAAGAAATATATCAGGAATACAATTTATATGAATAAACAATATTAAAATTAATAGTGAATGTTTCAAAACTGATTCTAGAATGTTGTATGTATTATTAAATTTATTTATTTCGATACGCATAACCATGAAAATCATATGGTTTTTGATCATGTTTTCTACCTCCATACGGACATATGTATGTATGCATATTTATATATACCAGCGTGTATTAAAAGTCTATTTAATCTTTTGTCAACATTAGCAGATAATTTTCTCGGGAGAAATCACTCAATTGCTCTATTTAATAATTTAATATGGACTTTCCTATTCCGTAGGAAACAGTATTGCAATGCAGTATTTCCAATTAGAAAAGGTTATATTTCCTAAAATAAATGTATAAACAAAACAAAAACATACTTTATTCTGAATATTATTATTTCCTAAAAATAAACTGACACATAAATTATTTATGCTTCTTTTTCTAAAGAGAATTATCTATAATGATCATTTTTCAATTATTTTTAACGCAAGAATTAGCCCAAGAACATACAGTTGTCGCTTTTGTTCAATCTATAATATCCATAATTGTTTTGGGGGCTCCTATGCAATCAGATATTGTAGAATGTACTCTCGACGCTAGAAGTTTGACCTTTAAGCCATTTTATCAATACTAAATTTTACAAACTTGTTTCGAAGATAGCCTAATTTATGTGTATATTCATTGAAAATTGATTTTCAAATAAAAATTAAATTGTGTCTAACAGAGCATTTGAATAAAGTAAAAGTAAAAATTATTTTTCTGCACGATTTTTAATTTAAACAGTTGAAAATTATTTTACACCATCGATTTTGTTATGCACTCCCCGCAACTTCATATTTATTATTATTTATTATTAGTGTGTTTACGGCAAAATTGTATATTATATAATATTTTGTTATGTTGTCACACAACTAACCACTAATGAAATCACATTTTAATTATTAATAATTTTATTATTTTCAATTGTAAGTCACGTTTAAATAAATTGAAAATGAACTCCAACTTATTTTTATATGACAATAATATATAAGTAATTAAAGTGCGCTAGTTAATATTATACATATAAACAATAAACATATGTTGGCTTTGCGGTTCTTAACAACTTTCATCATTTTATAATTTTTTTACCATAACAATTTTCTATTTTCTTATTAGATTATTATATTATTAATATTATCTATATTTATAGTAACACAAAGAGATTCGTTATGATGAGACAAAACATAAACAGCGAAAGTTTAATATACCAGGGCATATTCGTTTTAATTATTAAATTTGTATATTCTTATGATAATAATATCAAGAATTGCCATTAAGGAAATTAATTCACTAACGTTTTCTTTATTATTTAAATAAAATAGTAAATTTTTTTTCTGCCAACGGACGTCAGTAAAAAGTACATATATTTATTAACTAGTGTATAGTAGAAGAAAAAAGCAAAAAATAATATTTTTTGCTTATACGAGTAATTTTTTAATCGTCGACGATTTAATTCGAGCCGTTCATCTGACTAGACTTTATTATACTAAAGCTGTACTCAATATTCCAGCGCTATTAATATTTTGGAAGAGCTACACTATGCCGCTGATGCGATAATTTTCGAAAAGCAGAGACTATTTCATCGTGACCCCTGATAAACATACCAAAGCCGACATATTTATATATTAATACTTTCCGTGATTTTCCGCGATCACTTTCCGAATTCATGACAAACATTTTATACTCTGGATGAGAATGATCATGATCGCAATGGTGACGATGAAGCAACCGCGTATTACAACACAAATATTTGAAAAAATTCAATTTTTGTTTAATTTCCTTTTTTTTTTCTACCTCGCGTCTAAGACGATAAGAATTTCTCATGCTGTATTTTTATCATCATAAAAACTTATATTTTTACAAAATTAATAAACCAATATAAATTCTTATAAAAAATTGTGATAATAAAAGCGTAGAATTCGTAGAATTTATATTTGATTAAAAATAATGAATAAAAAACCCAAACATAAACTTTACGCATGCATATTCTTGTCATTACTAATTCGAACAAATGTTAGTGTACGTGTATATATATGCATATATGTATGCATACATAAGTAAACGAAATAATTAACTTACTCAATTATAAAAAATAACAAATTTTAATTGTCGTAGAAAGATTAGTAAATGAATCTGAAATTGTAGATTTGAAACTTGTTTTGGTACTTTCATATCAAAAATTAAGAGTAGAGAAATAGTATATATTTAAGCTATCGAACGTTTAGTTTTGCAGTTTATGTAAAATTTAAATAGTGTGCCTAAAAAGGGAATAAAAGAAAAATCTAAGAATCAAAAGTTCACACCTTCTTAGAAAAAATGATATTGAAGATATTCATGATATTGAAGACCAGTTCAAATTGTTAAAGATAAAAATGTTATTATTTGAACTAAAAAGTTTATATATGATGTTTTAAAAACTAAAAGTAAAAAATTAGAACTTTCTTAAAAATACAAGTTTTCCGGTAATTGGTTTACAAAGATCTTACTTATAATTTATTTTACAATATATAAGCGCCTTAGACAAACTAATATGAATTGTACTAAAAAAATTTCGTATGCAGTTAATTAATAACTATTTCATAAGATATTAAAATTAAAATGATTTTTTTAAACTGTAATATTTTGAATTTAGAAGAATTTATTTAATATAGAAAGTATATTCACTTCACGTAATTTTTTCTTAATATTTTTAATTTTATAAAAAAAAATGCATGATACAGTATATATTGTAATTGAAACGTAGTATTATAAAAATAGTTATATGTATTAGTATTGTGACAATTAATTAACTTAAAATATGTGCGTGAAATTACATTGATATATACTAACTAAATGTAGATATTTATTACAAAAGTATAGGCGTAGGAGTTTTGATTAATATTTGAAATACCGACTAGCCCACTATTTAATAGCGAGAGAAATTTATTGTATTATTAGCCATTACTTTTTTACTGATAATATTGTTAATTTTGTTTTAGTTACTATGGTAAATTTCTGATCGAAAATATAAGATTTTGTTATCAAATTCTATTATATCAAGTAAAAAATATTTTTACAAATTTTATATTTTATAAATACGAATATTTATATTTGGAAGCCTTGCATGTTTCTTTTGAGTAAAATATTAAAGTAAATAAAATTTAATTGTAGGCTACTATGCTCCTTAATTTATATATGTATCTGCTAGACAATTCTAAAAGATGTTTTTTCGGGAGACGCAAACGGTTAAAGTATTATGTTATTAGTATCTAAAATATTATCCTGTATAAGAAATCACTAACAATGCAGGAACTCACATCCATTGATGTTTCCTCAAGAACAGGATAATATTATTTTATAATTTTTAAAAAATCTCCCAGCCCTTGCCTTTTTAAATCTCGAGGGAAATAAAAATTAAAAGGTGGGACTGAATAGTTCTTTTTCTAAAGGATTAGTATGGTAGGATAAACACATGTAATTTTTATATAGGGACATGCACAGTACATGAACAAATGTTCGCTCATAAAAGGTAGTATTGGCAATTTTTCGAAGGATTCGTTATTGTAGGGATTTTGAAATCTTATGTACATTAATTTGAATTGACAATGATTAAGCTAGAAATGTTTATAATTGTAGTAAATACTAATAATAATAATTTCTTAGTATAATTTGAGCTTAAGGTAAATCCGGACATACTTGCCTACTGAACACATACTTCCCGGTATAGCTAGACCAGAAGGCATAAATAGTTTTGATATCGGAAGTATTTAGAATGGAAGCGCATATAAAATTGGATTTTCTAAATTGCTAAATAGCTTAATGCACCATAAAATACGAACGACTCTATCATAATGAATAAGGTACATAACATTCAACATTGTTGGTGGAAAAATAATTTATTGTACTTAATGTATATAAAAATCTAAGATGATGAGTAGTACGAATATTTAAATTCATCTATAGAACTATTAACTAATGAACAATTCATTAATCATAAAATAAAATGAATTATAATTGAAAGAGTTAACTAATATATTTTGTTATAATTTTACTCAGCAATCTAAGTTTATTAATATGCTATGCATTGTATACGAGAATGATGGTATATAATTGTTTTATGCGTGAGAAAAAAAAAGTTGAATTATAATATTTATGCTGACAGTATTTTGATTAATACTTAAAACAAATCAACAAAAAAAACAGTGCCATCCTAAAACTAAATGACTATATTGTCTTTATTTCCACTGTGCAAGTGCAAAGTTATGGGTGTTAATAATTAATTCTTGTATAGCAAGTGCGAGGCTATCCTTTTTAGAAACATCATAAAATTATGCCATTCATCGGTTCAAAAAAATTGGAAACAATTTGAAATAAGAGCAAATGAAAACGACATAATAAAGGGCAGCAGAGAAATAAAATCTCTGGGGGTATGGTTAAAACATAACCTAAATCATGACTCACACATTAAAAAACAGATACAAAAAGCATATTATGCGCTAAACATCAGCAAAAAACTATTCTGCAATAAACACCTACTTCCTAGGGTCAAAATAATTGCATACCAAGCATTAATAAGACCAATAATGACATATGCTTGCCCAACATGGTACAACATTGGACCAACCGTAATGGAAAAACTGAGAAAAATAGAAAGAAAATGTTTAAGAAGATGCCTAAATATACACAGAAAACCTGAAACCGATCACACACACTACATATCAAACAAAAAACTATACAACGCCAGTAACATCATACGAATTGACAATCACATCATAGATTTAATCAGAAATCACATCACCAGTTTACCAAGAGTATCACAAAATAGTCTAATTTGTCACAGGCAATACATAAATGATGAATACATAGAAGAAACGATGAAAACAGGCTTCATCCCGCCAGAAGCATTTACATACCTAGACAAAAAAGGATATATACAAGACGAAAATAAAAATCCCATTTTCTACCACTCAAAAAGGAGAGCAACACAAAAACAAATGTACAACCAGCCAAATTCAAATAACATACATCTATCCATGGATATATCAACAAAAGACAGAAATACCACAGTAAAACGTGATAAATACTGGTGGTTAGAAGAACCAACATTATAGGAACAACATTTAAAAGTGGTACATAGTAGGGGGTAGATATAGCTTTATAGGTTAAGTAGATTAGTACATTTTATTAATAAAAAAAAAAAAAAAAAGAGTAACCATACGACAGTTTTCACACAATAATTTTCTGTCGAATATAAAATCCAAAAAAAAACTATAATATAAATTATTATATATAAACTATGAAATTTTTTTTGGCAAAACAAATCAAAAAGGAAATAATACCGCAAATATGAATTTCTAGAGCATACCATGTGTATCAGTAGAAATAATAAAAAAGTACAAAAATCGAATTGTTCTCTTTTTCTAGTTTTAGTATGAACTACACAAAAAAATAAAATGTAAAAATTGATGAAATAAAACTATTTAAAAAAAAAAAAAAAAAAATAATTAATTCTTGTAGAGATTTTATGAAGTTGTCTAATAGTTTTCATAATCGCAGAGCATAAAGATGGGTTCTTGAAGAAAGGCACTTATATACAATAGAATAATTTTTCTAAGAGTTGTAATTCCAGAAGTGGCTTTAACTTACATTAAAGCGTTCACAAATTTGATTTGGTCTATGGTTATATTAAATTAAAAGTAACAAAAAATTTGAAATGTTATAAAACTTTATTGCGATTTACGTAAATAATGTATTAATCATAATTTGATGGAATTGTTATGATTGCTATGCTAAGTATAATATAATATTTGTCATTGCTGACGGCTAAAGTATTTGACTCAATTATTAAGGAACTTCGAATTAAAATAGTTAAATGTCTGCTAAAGTGCTTACGTGTAAATCTCATTGAGATAATAGTAATAATATTCAAGTACAGTTTAAAAATAGTATATTTCAGTAAATTTGTCTAAATAATTTCAATGTTCTTTTTGATAATTTTTTTTCCTATTTATAAATATTTTTCTTATCTAATTCTTTTAATTCTATAGTATTTTGGAATGATCGATTTTGTGCTAAAAGTTTTACATTGGTTAATTAGTAATGTCATATTATATGACAAGGTAAACAATTTTAATAATGCCAAATATCGTTCGTAGAAAAAACATGCTTTAATGATAAAAAATGATTAAATGTCTATAATAAACTTCAAAATATTTGAAGCGAAAAGATTAATGAATAAAATTATATTATTTTAACTTAATGAACTGTTTTTGTTATAATCAAATAAAGTCAGAAGATATGATAGTGTTATCACAATGTTCTGTTTGTGAATTTAAGTCACTGGTGTCTATTTTTGTAAACGTTACTGTAAAAAAATAAAATATTTTATAAATAACCGGACAAGTTTTCTCTAGTAAAAACAATATTTACATAAATTAACACTAAGAATTATATTCGATTGGAAAACCCAGTCTACACTTAGTGTCGCCTACTTCATAGTACCATGTAAAAGTCAAAATGGCGCATTTAATTTTATTATAAATATTGCTTATATAAAATATTTTAGTTATGAAATATTTTGAAATTCATGCAACAAAAATAAAATTCAGATAGTCCATCTATAATAATAATAAAAATATTATGTACATGTTCTGTAATATGAAAATAAAAACAAAACTAAATTTTTAAGAATAGATTGGAAATTATCTCTAAATACTAATTAATATATTTTGGCTAAAATTAGCTGTGCAATCAAAATTGATAGTACTAACTGAGATAAAAATAAATAAGTTTGTATATTAAAAGTAAATAACAATTTATCTGAGAAATATATATTGTACACTGAACTTTTTTTTTAGGAAATTTACTTGTAATGAAAATATTTGTATTAATTTATACAAATGTTCCGAAAATATTACTTAATAAAAATTATGGAAAATAATATGTTCCTCTATAAAAAATTGAATCAAATTCATAACTTCCCGAGTTATATCTAATAATATTTATCTTAACAACGAAAATCACATTTAGTGGCATTTTCTACAATTTATAAAAGAAAATTATCTTTAGTCAAGCCATAATTGGTTCTCAAACTTAAACCAATGTGTCAATGTATTATTATTTGTAGCAGACTTATTTAACACTTCGGTGGAAAGGAGTACTTATGTGGTAACCTTGAGACATTAAATATTATAATTTTATCTATTTGGCACATCTAATATAATATAATAAATGAATTAAATAGAATTTATAGTTCTAGCCATTAAATGATTACAGTTCGTTCACCATCATTCATCCAACGATATTCGTAGATCTAGAAATGCTTGCTATGTTTGTGTACACATGTGCACCTAAATTGTATTGGGTTTGTATGTAAATGCAATCCGTAGACGCAATAAACTATAATATAATTAATTATTGCAAAAGAGTTCTACTTGGAGGTTATCAAACCAAATGGAAGCAAGCAAACCGTGAAAGTTCAAGTAAAATCTTCGTCAGTTCATCGATTCTACCAGACGCTAATCTGCAAATATTTTTTATGACTGCCCGACAAAATAAAACTAGTTAATAAGTAGTCAATACGGAAAAAGCAAATATGTATGTAGCTCCCATACAAGGTCCAAAAACCCAAATAGACCGATTGTAGGCCAAGCACCATATCGAACTTTCTAGACGGGAGGCAGACACTCTGCATGATTGCGAATGCGGTGCTCTATTCGGATTCGTATACACTCTTCCAACGATCACGAATAAAATGCGTGTAAGGAAAACTCCAAGCGTCCGTATTATTGGAGCAATGTTCATTCACGCACTCTTCATATGCTCAATAGTGGACGAAAGCGGGGCGGCTAAGTGATTAGATGTATGTACATATGTATTTGATTCAGCAATCTAGAAAATCCGAAACTTTTTATCTTTTCTACGCCTTGTTTTATAATCTATGCTTTACTTTTTGTATTAGAGAAATTCCTCAAGAAAAAAAATAGGAAGCTCAACTGTAAATTAATTACAATCTAATATCAGTTTTAATAAACTTATCTATATTTTTTTTAGTCAACCGGGTGCAAAGCAGACATTTTTAGCTTGTCAAACAGCACCAACGGGGCAAGGTGTATCATATCAAAAGTCTGATTGTGATTTGCTTTTTTCTTAAATATTATGTTACATATAAACAAGGTGATAAAAAACTTTTTGTTTGTTTATTTTGAAAATAGAGGATTAATTACGCGTTTTAAATAAATAATAATTAGTTATTGTAATTTTATTTATAAATTGAAAGTAGCTAATTTTATTTGCATTACGGACTTTTTTTAAAAATAAATGTCACTTTGTACATATTGCTAATAAATTTTATAAAAATGTTAAAATACAAATAATAACATACATAGAGGAATGTCAAACATAATAAAAGTAGCTTACTTGTATAACACATTGATTGCAAGTTATAGTACTTGGATTTGTAATTTCGTAAAAATCAGTTATACAATATTATTAATGTTTTGAAAATATTTAAAACAATGTACTTATATTATTAATATTTTTTTTGAAAAAATATTTCTTCACATTCAATATGGAAATTTTAGAGTATCAATAAAGTTAAGCTGTTTAACTATTAAAAATATGCCGACTTATTTATCAATTGTAAAATGCCACAGATTCATGTAATAATTTAAAAGTTCGCAATAAATTTGATTAATTTTTTTCTATATTTATTCTCGTAAATTAAAAACTATTGAAAATATAGTACGTTATAATAATTACATTGGGATACTAACATTATCATATCAGCATTGTCTATAAAATTATTCGGAATTGCAGTGGGTGTGAGCCTGAGCTTCAAAATATCATGCTGAAGATAACTTAGTACTTGTAATATGGCTCATTTCGTATTTTTTTCCAAGAGGATTAGAACTTTTCTAACGTATTCTTTTAAAATAAGTTGTTTTTGATCGAAATATAATTTTTTTCTATTAGTGTATAAGAGGATTTTTTTTCCTTTTTCCATAATCCTCTTTAATATTTATCTTTCACAGGTTTGTCATTTCCTTTATGCCGATAATCTTTTCATTCTAGTTACCTGTGACTCTACGCATGATACTCTCTCCATGGAACAGAACTATATTTCTTTTATTATGAAAAAATATTTCTGTCGAAACATTGGTTGACAACCTTACAAAAATTTTGGACTCGGAAACTGCTCAGAATTCGGATACGCCCATCTGGCCTTCCTGTGACGTTCAACTTACTATCCTTTCCTTCGAAAAGAATGTCACCTTACCAAACAATTTTTTTTTAATGAGATTTCCTCCATTGTGGAAATTTTAGATCACTCAATAACTTTTTTCAAGTCAACATTTTAATTTCTTAACGCCAATGAACAAGCTCCATAAAATCGAACCACCACTAACTGGTCCGTCCAACTAGATTGATTCCATTTAAAACATACCCGCAAGTATGTTACCAAATGGCCTCATGGTCGTGGCGCTAAATCGAGACCCTAGGGTTCTTGCTTACAAACAAACAAACAAACTATGTATATAAAGATAAACAAAAATCATAAAGAAATTTTTTCAATAAAATGAGTTCAGAAAAAATAAAAGAAAAGAAATTTGGAATGATGTTCGACCGACTGTTTTAGAGCAATCAAATG
This sequence comes from Atherix ibis, assembly GCA_958298945.1. NCBI lineage: Eukaryota > Metazoa > Arthropoda > Insecta > Diptera > Athericidae > Atherix > Atherix ibis. Next base: position 63,970,639 of record OY282606.1, on the reverse strand, counting down.
AATAAAATGCCAGAAAAGGAGTAAAATATATTTTTATATGGTAGGAACACAATTTCGACGGTAAATGCAAACTGCAACAGCAATTGTCTCAAAAATTAACGAATTTTGCCCGAGTCAAACAATTAAATACAATTACAATAATATTTATTATTTATAAATGATGTTCCATTCAATGAATAATGTATTCACGTACCTTATATCTGTTTCAATTTCAACTGTCACAGAACAACTCTACCACGTAACAAAATACTGAAATATGTGGCAGTACTTGAACTTTAACTGAAAAATTAAAACAAGATCTAATTCGGCGATAAGACAGTCGGCAGTTCCCATCCGTTGTCGAAATTTTGTGTACTCCCATAAGATAATGAAGGTTTTAAAAGTTTAACTGCGCGAAGTTTTCATTTACTGTCGGAACTGTGTTAACCAATCATGCAGTCTAGTTCCAATAGACTGCATGATTGGTTAACACAGAAACATACTCTTCGCTTACACATATGTATATATTCTGTAGTCTGAATAGTGATTACATATCGTTCGTACAGAACGATATTATTTAGTTTGTTACTGGTAATAGTAGATATCATAAATAGAATATTTGCATACTTATACGCTGCTAAATAAGAACTTCAGTAAAATGAAGTTATGATCATGATAAGTGGAATGGCATGGCATAGCTTTTGCCTTGAAATTCAATTAATTGAATCTCTGGTCGTGTATTCAGTCAGTCGAATTATATTGTACAAACAGTAAAACAGTACTAAAAATGCTTCAAATAATAATTGATAAATTCACTTTCAATGGAATAATGAGATTTTTATTGTATTATTTGTAATGTCTTTAAGTGATGCGATCTTCTTGAGATTTTTACTGTATATAAGACCGCTTATTTACGCTATGACATATTCTTTGACACTATATATTTAAATACTAATTATCATATTTGAATAATTTTTATTTATATGTCTTTGGAAATATAAAAAAGTATTGCTACGATCGTACACAAATGTTTGTTTGTTTAGGACGGTCAAATTCTAGTTGAATCTTCTCGTTGTTTTTGCACTTCACACTACACAATATTTTTCTGATCTCTACTTTATCCGCCGATCACTCAAATAGCGTTTTTCGTTTACACTTTTCGACTTCAATCAGTCGTTCACGAATTGCTATGTAGACTAAACTCACTCGCTGGCGAGCAGTGCTCGTATTTATACTGCTCTGGCATCTAGAACATTCTGGAATTGAACTTTCTAAAATACTTTGGAAGTCTTAAGAACCGCTTTCCTAAAATCTTCTACAACATACCAGAGCCATGTTACGTCGTAATACTGCCCGCTTCCAAAAGATCCATAATAACAGGCCAGCATATTAGCTCCTAATTCGGTATTACAAACGCCTCTGGCCTATATCCAGAGTTAATCGACATAGCGTTTTATCAATTTCTCTGGTTTACCGACATAATTGCTCTAATCTGGTGCGTTCTCGAGTCCTCACGAACTGCCTCTACCTCCAACGCATGAGCCATGCGTTGGACGTAGAGACAGTTCGTGAGGGCGGCTTCCCAATTTCTTATCCCATCGATAAATGCTTGGATCAGAATTTTATCTATGAAAGAAGTTGATGTAGATCAGCCGTCCTGTCTTCCGAACAACTTCTCAATCTCCCCACTTTTGGAGGCTTTAATTATGACACTGAATCCGATCTTTTAGCTGTACTCGGAAGACATGCTCTAGATGACTCTCTTCGTAGCTTGATTCCAACTCTTCTAATAAACGATCGTAAGTGACTTCACCACTAAGAGTCTGATCGGTTAGCCCCAGTGTTAGTGCATTTTGTGCAGGTTTATATGTCCACCTATTTGCCGCCATAGATTCAAACTTTAACTTGTATGTCGCCCACGAAGTATGCCCATTATATGGTGGAACCTTAAATTTACCATCTACAGATGTGACAACACTGTGGCCGGTGATTGAACCACTATTGGGGTCAAGTTCCGTAATTCTTGTTCTTATTTGCTTAACTTCAGTCATCACGTTCCCTTCCACTGTGTTGAGTTTAGTCATAACTTTCTCTTCTAATAGGTTGAGTTCAGCCATCCCCTTCTCTTCCACTTGGTTTACTTTGAATTTCGCGTCCTTCTTCAGCCTATCTTGGGATTCTTTGAAAGACGTCACAAGTTTCTGTTGCTGCTCCTAGTACGCCAAAAGTTGTGTCTCTAGACTATTGCTCTGTTCTTCTTGTCTCCGCCCCCGCGGAGGGATGGTATATAAAGGTTTATTTATCATCCTGAAGACAGCAATGCTGGAAGGGGGCTACAGTAAATATGTGACCGAAAGTGATATTTTATGGTATTAATATACTATATATATCACATAATGATGGTGCATGAACAAAATGAAGGGGTGCATATATTTATATATGCACAAAATGATGGAAAGATGGTGGATGAGTACTGCAGAAATAGAGAGTGTAAAAAGTTCAGCAGGTTATAAGATTGCTGCCCACTGCTCACTGAGCGGGGTACAGACCTGAAGTACTCTAATAAAAAAAGAAGGTACCACGGGAACCGAGTTGCCCGACAGAACGAAGTTCAAACATGAAACAGATCTTTCAGGTCTTGGCGTTGAAGCTGCATTTTGAAAGCATAATATTTGTCTATATGCTAATGCAAGTGGAGTCGAACCTGTTGTTCTGCGGAGTGAATGAATTAGTTCTGTGCTCGGTTATTGGAGAGGTTGCTTAGGCATTCACGTGGTGGCTGTGGTTGACACCCATATCGCGGGTACGATCTACGGATCGCGGAAGGGAAATAACTGGCAAAAGTAGCAATACTTTGCACTTATCTCGGGCGATGTCACTGCTTATGACATCAGAGGTTTAAGATAGGCCTCGCCACAAGCAGTTGGGGTAATCAGCTTATAAATGATTACTTACTGCTAAACAATTCAGTTAATTGGTTAGTACTTCAGTTTTGGTTGCGCTGATTGAGCGTATCGTATCTCAATCCCAATGGTCGTGGGCGACCGGTGTTATTTTGTCTTACGACGCGATGTAGCACCACTAAATACATAGAGACTTCTGTTCTTCTTGTCGACGACACTGTTCTTCTTCATTAAACCTTAGCTGCTCCTGTAGACGCTGATGCTGTTATTCTTGTCGGCGGCTTTATTCCTGTTGGTTAGACCTTAGCTGCTCCCGTAGACGCTGATTCTGTTTTTCGCGTTGGCGGTTTTGTTCTTCTTGATTAAATTTTAGCTGTTTTTTGGCGGCTCTTTTCTTTGGGAGGCCAATAAATCCGACATTTCAACTTCAGACTGTCTGTTTATAGACGAAGTTTCGTGCATTTCTACCACTGCATGTTCATCTTCTCCAGCCGCACCTTCACCAGCTGCCTATTGTTTTCCTCATTGGGGACTAGGCTGAATTGGTGTTTTCGATATATAATATCACAGGTAATTTTAAATAACACTTTACGCTATCCCACTTCTGACACCACAATGTTACAGTCTTACATAGATCCAATGCATGTGTATTTAAGATTTTCTTTATTCGACTATGTTATATTCGAAAGTGTTTGTTTGTCTAGGACGGTCGAATTCTAGTTAAATCTTCTCATTGTTTTTACACTTCACACTATATTTTTCTGATCTTACTTTATCCGCCGATCACTCAAATAGCGTTTTTCGTTTACACTTTCCGCCTTTATTCGTCGTTCCCTCTATTACCGACTTCACCCAGTCATTCACGAATCGTTGTTCAAACTAAAAACCCCGACTTTATTTCGTCGTTTGCTCTAATACTTTCCGACTTTAAACAGTTGTTCCTGAATCACTATTCAGATAAATCTCAAACTCGCTGACGAGCAGCACTCGTATTTATTCTGCTCTTGTGTGGCTTTAGAACATTTCGGAATCAAACTCTCTGAAATACTCTGGAGCTCTCTAGAACCGCTTTTCTAGAATCTTCTATAATACTGTGGAATTTTTCTAGAAACAGTGCTCGTAGACCTATCTATAATACTGTAAAAACAGTACTCGTAGATCTACCAAAAATACTTTAATACCGTTTTAAACGGTATTGGTATTACCAATACCTCTTTAAATTTGAGTTTACCCCAATGTGGCCTTCTTATGATAGGATGGTGGAGAGCACGGAACAAGTATTCTTTTATTGCAACCGATTCATCCTGATGTTGGACTCGAGGACGGCTTGGGAGGCTGTCGAAGTACTTGCTACAAAAGTTCTAAAAAGATTATGACTGGATGAGAGTGAAAGAAAACGGTAGCAATAATTCACTAGAATAGTGATTCGATAAATCCCTGCTCCACTTAGTAATACCTGACGGCGGTTACGTGGAAAGATATAAAAATATGACCAAGTAAGGTGTCCACCAATTAGAACTTGGGTTGAAATTCGCTATGTTGACGGCTCTGTCATTTAATTTTTTTATATGTTTCACAGTGGAAGGTTTACTATTTGTTATAATGTTTTCAATTTTGTTCGATAATTGTACTAAAATAATTACGTCGATTTGTTGTAGCCGCATTTCATAAATAAATCCATTTCGAGATATTTTTGGTCGTAATAATCGTCCGTTTGAGCTTGCAATCAGGAATTAGGTGGCTAACTTTGAATCTGCTAATTCGACGCAAAACACCTCAACAACAGCACGTACTCGGACCGGCTGTGCAACTGAAAATATTTTTTCGGTGCGTGAAAGTGTTCTAGACGATCCAGTTTTGTCGGTTTCACAAAGTTCTCAATAATTGGTCCACCATCATCACATGACGAATTTTGATATTTAAACATTACAAGGTCAAGTTGGTGTAAAAATTAAAGCTACCAGATCACTTTTAACGTCGAAATTTCACTGATTAGATTATTACCATGCTCACTGATTAGAATGCTAAACGGATCTCATATTCACTTAGACGGCTATGTTAAGAAACAAAATTGTTGGGCATCTGCAATTCCAAGATCAGTTATTTAACAACCATTATATTCATGACGTTTCACTGTATGGTGCTCCTTATGGGCAGAAATCATCATTGGACTTTATTTCGAAAATGAGGCTGGTGCTACATTTGCTGTCAAAGGAGTGCACTACAGAGATATGGTAACCAATTTTTATAGTCTATTTGCGATGACATGATTGTCGGCGACTGGTGGTTTCAACAGGACGGTGCTATGTATCCCACTGCCCAAGAAACAATAGATTTATTGTAAACTAAATTCAATAGACGTCTAATTTTAAAAAGATATTATGTCAATTGGACACTCATACCATGTGATTTAACGCCGTTGGAGTTCTTTTTGTGGAGCTATGTGAAATATAAGATTTATAATAATAGTGGACACATAAGTCAAGAGCTCAAAGTCAAAAAAACCGCGTCATCTATGAAATTGTGGATGAGTAACATTTTATAGAAAATTTATCACTTTAGGTCTGCTAAGAAAAATTTGGATTCATAACATTGCTATTATATAGAATTATTCAAATACTATGTAATAATTTTTGACAAATATAATAATAAACATACTATCAGGATAATTAGCTTTCCACTGTGAAATGTTAAGTGGTTGAAATTGTTTTTTTTAAAAATAATTTATTTCAAATAATTTTTTAAATTTATTTTATAATAACTTTTATAGTACGAGTATACTGTTCAGCGAACAATGATTTAAAAACCACCAAGGTTTTAACCACCAATAGTAAACTTTATAATGAATTTAGTATCCCAAGTAATAAGTGAATAGTTTCAATGTATGTATTGTACGTAAATGAAAATATTGATATCCATTATATCAGATATGTAAGAAATTTCTAAAGTGCTTGTAAAAAAGTTATCTAACAATATTTAAGAAGTTTAATAGGAATATTTGTTTTTCAATATTTAAGAAGTTGAATAGGAATATTTTTATAGGGCATATAAAAGAAAAATTATTATTATTATTTTTATAATCTTATTTATTATTATAGCAAAAATTTTATTAACTCTTAATATTAAACAATTCATATGAATATTATACAAAAAATAAAACATGCAAAATAAGTTTTCCTAAATAAAAGAATTATCCAGTTTGTGCTTCGGAAAGTAAACCTAAACCAAACCGCTATAAAATTTCAATGAAATTTTTATTTGATTATATCGCCAGCATGCATGAAATATAATATTATAAAAATGGCTGAAGTAAGATTTCTTGCATGACTCGATCGTATTAGTATAATTTTTGATTATTTTCTCGCAGCAAATACGAAGCTAAACGAAAAAAATTACGAACTACAGTTAAACACGGCAATGGTTCGGTAGTAGTTTGGGGCTGTTTTTCTGAAACTGTAGTTGAAAATATGGTTTTTATAGACAAAATTATGAACAAAACTATATGCCTAAATTAGTTAGCAGCAAATTTAAAAGTAATTGTTGCTAATATGGAAATTCCGAACAACTTTTAGTTCTAATCAGGACAACAATCCCATACACACTACCTACCTTAGATTACAGAATACCTGGGTGGGTCCGTACGTCAGATTTCCGTATACAGATACGCACTTTTCTGGTACAATTATTGCAGAAGCGGCGAGAAATCGTAACGCTTGCATACTTGTGTGTAGATTTTTTTTATGTAGACATGACACCCACTGATATCTATATACTTTTCGTTAAACTTTTTGAATTCCAAAATCATAATTAATATTCATTTTAATTCACTTATTGGAAACAAAAACATACAATTTAAAAACAACGATAGGCAATTTTTATTTTTTGTACAATCTTTTGATATGAAATGGAATTGTATTTTGGGTTTATTATTCACTTCGTAAATATCAATCAAATATCAAGCGCCTTAATTTTGAAGACTTTTGGAGAGTTTTAAGAAATGCCATTGTCCATGAAAGTGGTAACATACCGAAATGCTTGCGATTACTTGTCATTTTTCAAGTTGTTATTTTGGAACTTATTGGAAAGTGTAGTTTTTATCTATTTTGATGTATTTACGAAAAATTAAGTATTTATATAAATACTTATATTGTTGATAACATTTAATATGAAGTTTTTATTTCAGAAAATGAAGTGTTTTATAAAGGTTTGCCGGTAATTCATCGGTTAATAACATTTAATAGGAAGTTTTTTTTAAAGAAAATTAAATAATTTATAAAAGGTTGCTAGAAATTTGACGAAATGAGGAAACGTGGAATTTCTTTCTTTCGGTAAGTTGACATCTTCATTTTTACTACATAAATTAACAAAAATTTAGTTTATGATGTGCCTAAATGGCTTATAGTGATATGTTTTGTCCAAAAAGTGGTTAAAAAGGGAAAAGTTCGGCATACAATAAATGTAAACAAATGTGATGTTGACAGTTCAATGTTTACCAGAAAATAGTTCAGTGCCTGTGTACGTAAAGTGTGTGTAAGAAAATTTAAGGAAACGAATTTTTCAATATGTTTTTTATTGCTGTTTTCATTGTGTTCAAATAAATAAAGTATATTCGGTAGGCTTATTATTTAAATAAATTTGTTTGCATTTGTGCTTTCGCTTGCTCTACTAGACCATTTTGTAATGCATTTACTAATAATATTGGTTTTAGAATATTACTTGTTAATTATTTACATGAAAATATAATAAATAATATTTTAAAATGGAATTTAAAATACTGTGTTTTATTGCAAATTTCCAAAACTAGTTCCATCAAACAACAAAACCCGCAATATTAAAAAATCTATTTGTTTACGTATAAATTACATGGCATATGAAAAATGGTTTTAAACGAACCACAATTTTTGTGTAGAGGCCTATACAGTTCTTCTATAATCTTAGTTACCTACGATGTTCGACTTTGGTTTAAGTATAATTATCCAAAAGCTACAAATATATCTACAGAATCTTACATTAACCCTTTTGAAAATTTATGGTGCATTTTAGATAGATAACTAAGCCAAAAGACATTTTCTTCGAAGGAACAAATGAAAACTGCTCTTTATTACATGAATGGATTAATATTAATACGTCAGTAAAAAATAAATAAATTAATCAATGCCCAAAATATTAACAATACAACAAAATGGTAATATAACTACTCGTATATATAAAGTAATTAAATGAAACTAAGTTTCAAACAAGTACATGTTCTGTCCGTATGCTTTTTTGGTGCAGAAATTAGGTGTGATTTTACATTTTATTACATAGTTTATTTCGTTTTTCGAAATGTTATTGCTTTTATTGTAGTTTGATATATTAGTATCAAATCCCTATAATTATTTTTTTGGAACTGTATTGACATAGCAAAAAACTTTTTAAGAGGTGTCCGGCTACTTTTGTGACTCACTGTATATGTTTGGTAGCTGTCCAAAAATTTATTATTAACTTTTACGCTTACTTATTTAGTTTGACATTAAATATAGTTTTTTTTAACTTTATTATTACTGTTATTAATAAAAATTATGAAACTAACATAAACTATTGCTCTATTGTTTATTCTCAAAATTACATTTATCATTTTTCTATTATCAATAGTAAATCAAATAATAATATCATATATTTGGGGAAGGCAGAAGTCAATGTTTTATGAATAAAAAAGAGTTTTTTTTTTAAAAAATTATAATAATGAACATATGTACGTAGGAGTGCGCAGTTTTGTTGGATATATATATGTGTATATGTACATACGAATATACTCATTCTATTGTTTTTATAATCCAAGTATAGGATTAAAGTATGCAAGTGTGAATACAATATATATGAATAGAATAAAAATAAATTTATAACAATACATAAACATATGATGTCCGGTGCAGATTGAATTTCTTTGAAGCCTATTTATCAATAATCTGTATTATCAGAATTATTCTAGTAACGGAGTCTGTTTTGAAAGAAGTGTTTATCCAAAGAAACCTTCGGTTTATTTTACATATCATTTTGATCTGGGATAAATATTTACATTTGAGAATGTTTCCATTTCAATTTTATTTATTTAAACCAAGATATTTCTCTATCTTTAGATAATTTTTTTCTCCAGTAATTAAAAATGAATGAATTGTATCATGTTATGCAATCCACTACTACTTTACTACTTCAGAAAGTTAATGGAAACTTTTCAAAATTAATCAAGCTCCAACTATTTTTTATAATAAAATATAAAAAAATATTCAATAGTTGACCTTATTCAAATACTATATATTTGAATAAGGTCAACTATTGAATATTATATGAAATTTTACTGATTCTATAGTTACGCGAATTCTTCATTATGAAAATCTCTGTATTTATATAAATAAATGATGGAAAGAAAAAAGATCACATATGGTGTAAAGTTGCGGTCAAGACACAGATTTTCGGAATAACAATTTCAGAATTGAAAGGAAATCTACGATACTATAATAATCAATTGATTGTAGATACAATTTTGTTGAAGTAGATGCAAAAAGCTAGTTATTCTGTCTTTGTTAGAGCGATCACAGTTATGGGACGTCCGGACACCTATTATCAGAAATGCATACATGAGTCCGGCTCTTCCGCTTCTTATCAAAAATACTTTACACACATGAAAAAAACCCACTTCTATTAAAATATATATTTTTTATTCTCTTAGATATTTCAATATTTTATATAACAAATAAGTATAACATAAAATAGATAAACAGAAATTTATTTATTCTTATTAAAATATTAGTTTTACTCAGCCTAATGTGTGAACTTTAAAATAACACTATTAATAAAAGTAGTAATATTTATTAAATTTCTCGTTCTAACTTTAATTTAGTTAAAACTACTTATTTCCACATATAAATTAAATACATAATTTTAAATAATAATTATCTTAGATATAATATAAACTTTAAATTACTTATTATTATTTAACTATTATTTTTATACAAAATCTATTCAACGAATAGTGAAAACTTAACTGCAAACTTTGAAAAGTCGAATGATGTTCTTATACGACTATAAATATGTGTATATGATAAATATTGCCTTTCAAGAGAATTAAAGCATTTGGAGTGTGTAATAAAACATATGCCAGGCCAGATATTTCCAATTTATACTTAAACAGTTTGTACGTATTACATGTGGCTCTGCACGTAATAGAAAATTATTTTAGGACATTACTAATGGCAATTTCAAACAAGTGCAGATAACTACAAGTAACAGTATAGTCTCCCCATATGCGATTCATTTATTCTTTGACGTAAGCGGCATATATTTTGTTTACTTTACATTTTAGATGCTCTTTTGAATAAATTGAGAACAAAAATTTCAGAAAAATTTCAAGCACCAAAATTCATGATTATTAACATACAACTAAAATTTAACATTGTATTGTAATAATAAGATAATCAGTTTACTAAGTTTTAACATAAGTATTGTAAAATGATTATCTTCATTATATAGTATATTATTAAGGAACGATTTTTTAATTAATTTGAAATTACTCTTAATTATAAGGTAACAATTGTAAAGTTTTTTATTTGACGCATTATTAATACGAGGGTTGTATGATTACTACCTGGCCTTGACAAGAAAACACATTTTTATATGTAAAATTTATTTTATTTTTCAACATAGATTTTATTTAACTTAATACGTCGTATAAAAAATACGATCTCTCCAACCCTTCAAAATAGGTGTTTGTTTCAGCAATCATCAAATCGTTTTAACTCATCGAATTTTACCATGCTAATAACGCATGTATTTTCTTGATGAAAAAGAATTTTTGCTTCACCAAATGCGGATATTTTTCTTTTACAGCATCGTGTAAACGATCCAATATATTGGCATAATACTCACCATTAATTGTTTTGACATTTTCAAGATCATCGACGTGCATTATGCCATGTGCATCCCAAAACACTGTGGTCATGACTTTCTTAGCCGATAATGTCGTCTTGGCCTTCTTTGGCGACATTTTGCCACGGAGAAGCCACTGTTTGAACTGTTTTACGGTCTCTGGTGTGCTATGATGAATATATGTTACGTTATACTTTACGCCGTATAGAAAAAGAAAGATAATGGACAACCGCTTTCTTTACACTCGGTTGGAAGGAAAAATAGTTGCTTAGACGTGAAGTCGCAGAGGAGTAGCTTAAATACTCAGAAGACGAGGAAATGACAGGCATGTTTGAGGGCTAGAATTCACGGTAGCTGTGGGAGAGGTGGTATTTTTATTTCACAACCATCATCTTGACAACCTAATACAACAAATACATTTATCATAGAATTTTATTTTACTTGGGAAACCTCCGAAGAGTAAATGTTTCCTAATGGAAAGGAGGTGAAACGAATACAACAGGGGTAGAGTATTAAAAAAAGAAGGTTAATAAGAAAGATAAAATTTAATCGCGGTATATCTGGAGAAAATAAAAAATTAGACAAAATAATAATAGAACCAACGTAAGCCGTGGTGGTAATAAGGTGTTGTTAAAAATTCTTTATTTAATATTAAATAAATTCGATCGTCTCGTAATAAATTTAGTAGTTTGTAAAGCGCGCCAATTTCACACAACTTTTTTGTAGAAAATCACGGAAATAAGAGAACTGTAATAAAAACCACAATAATTTAGTTTCAAAACGGTCAAACGAAAACGATAGGCACGAAAACAGATTATACTAAAAACGATTATCATCGTTAGAGGTCAGTATAGAAGTAAGCGTTCCATACATGTTTTTCGCAATGTTCTCCGTCCTGCTATGGCTTATGCCATTATTTAGCGTGACATTAGCCTCATGGACCAATGAGATTCCGCCAACGACACGCTAAATGGTGGTGACGGCTCTGGTCTTCCGCTCAAGCAGTCTGAAGTCTGCGAAGGCTGCATAACCGAATCGACGCCAAACAATCATTCGGATTGCCCCTTAACTTCCCCAAATATTCTTTTGACATTCTTACGGAAAATATCTTATGTCCAAATGATTTGTTAAAATATTCTGATCCAATTCAATTGAGATTTCTAATGCGGTAACCTATTTGGACGACCTGGACATTGCAGATCGAAAATGCTTGTACGATCCAATATTTTATGGTCGATAACGTAGTTGCAGAGTGTTTTTTTTTTCAAAAACAAATATTTTATCATTGCTCGATATTCGATTTTTCCATTATTGTAAAATTACATTAGTTGTTAGCTTTAAATAGATGTCACTCGCAAACTAAATGACATTGGTGTTTGAAAATTTGATAGGATTTTTGTAGATGAATTTAATTGTATATGTATGTACTGAATTTAGATGTTTATATATGTATAATAAAGATGACTTAGTCATTGGAGAAATATATTTGACGAGCTCAACCTGTAAAAAGAAAGGATGTGTTAACAGTAGCACTATCTCTTGCCGAGGCTAGGTATTAATCATACAACCCTAAACAAAAACATATGAAATCGAATGGATGTTTCTTATTGAAGACTCAAAAACAATTTCAAACAATGACGAAAACACGTTGCTCAACAATTCACGTATAATATCTGATTATCAGTTCTGGTTAAAGTACTGTCAACATATTTTAATATTTTAGATGTTTTTTCATATGTCAGCATTGTTGATATTCAACATACGTAATTTTCGTAAACTTCAATATTACCTGAAACTGAGCAGAGAAAATAATTGTTTACTTTCTCAAATTGTATATAATTTTTTCAACCGATTAAATTCTTAAAATAATTCAATTACGGTTACTAGTCTCAAGTTGTATTTGGGGAATAATGTTAATTGAAATGGAGCACATGAAATGCAGTAGCAATAATTTCGCAAAAGATTTTGAATTTTAGTAACTACGTTTGAAGATAATGGATCTACTTAATCGAACTCCGAAATCTCAGAATTACAGTGTCATACGAGGATATACCAAAAATATTGTCCGCTAGTCCTTCCTAGACATGTATGCAAGTTACAATCTCATGCTCTAACTACGAGACAAATAGAGTGAAATTGTGTTTTTATATTGTAGTACGTTGGAAAAAATGGAACATACCAAAATTGGAACATTCGGTATTATAAAAAATTTAATTTAAATGAAAGTTATCGTTTTTTTCATCTTTGAAACAGAAAAAGTAAATATTTTTTTCTTGTATATTTAATCTTAAATGTTTTTAATTAACTTGTTGAAAATGCATTTGAAATAAATATATCGTGTGCAAGTAGGAATCAACAAATTGTTTACATGTAACTGGCGTTTGATAGCATTTAACATCGACACTTTGTGCAACGAAAGTTTCCAATTTTGTACAAATCCATTCAATTTTTTTCTCAACAAAATTATTATTCAGCTAAATTGAATAGGCAGAAATTTTATCGGCTAGAAGATAACAATCTCTAATATACACCTAGGTAACAGACAAAAGCTCAGAGAGTTATTATGTATTGTTTCTCAAATTGAAAGAAATCCTTTAAAACATCTGCTAGGGGCCATATCATATAACGGCACGACCTTGAGGTACATTTGGCGACTAAAAATATATGAAAGTAGTTAGATTCCGATCTGAGAATGTTCGCAGTGTTGCGGGGGTAAGTGTGTATGATGGTTAGACGGACGCCACAGGATTTACAAATGAAGTGTAAAAGATGAGTGAGAGCAGTATATCCAATACTTATTCTTTGTAATTTTCTTGCCATAATTTAGGAATGGTAGTTGAATAGACTGGTTTTGCGATCGGCTGCCAATTTGACACAAGAAAAGTGATACTATTTAAGCATCCTCTTTGTCTACATAAGGCTTTAGATATTAGTTGGTATTTTGTTAGCAGATGCGGTATGTTGGCAATAGCAATGTGAACAGAACGAAGAAATTTATTTCCAGCATAATATGTTGGTATATCCTGAGAATCTCTGGAATAACTATAAATACTCTTATCTACTATAGCTGCAATATAATTGGTGAAAATAAATTTAGTGCGGTCATCATATACATATATACTATACAACAGCATATTTATTGACTTACAAAGTAAATGATTAGTACGAATACTTGTAATCAGTTAAGTAAGTCTTACCAAACTGATCTCTCCTAAATTTTAATAAAAAAGTAAATAAAACTAATTAGAAATATTTCAAAGCTGAAACCCCGATTATATCTAAAATCTTAATAATTGACCATAGAAAATACATTTAATCCCATTGGGAATAAAGTAAATTCAATTCATCTAATAATATTGTTACGATCTAACGTAGATTCAATGGATAAAGTAAAATACTGTTTTTCGCAAGCCTTTGTTTGTTAAGGATACTCGAATCCTAGTTAAATCTTCTCGCTGTTTTTGCACTTCACACTGTATTTCTACGATCTAATAATATTTCTCATTTACGCTTTCCAGTCGCTACCGACTTCAAACACTGTTCAGAACATTCTGGAATCAAACTTTCTTAAATACTTTGGAACTCTGTAGAACCGCTTTCTAAAATCTTCTAGAATACACCATGCTACTTCGTAACAATTCTTCTAAAACATGCCATAATTCGATCCATAATAACGGGCCATGCGATCGATATGCACAATCTTCGGTGGTCCTCGCTGATTCTTTTGGATGCGATATGTAATTCCGTGCAACGTTTTAAGAGTTGAGAATGGACCATCCCAACTAACCTGCAATTTCGGTGACTTTCCTTCATGACATGTGGGGTTATACAGCCAAACCAAAAACTTCCTAAATTCCATAGTTTTGCCTGATATGAGGTTGTCCAAGTTTTGTTAATTCCCATAAGCTGGCACATTTCTGAGAATAATCGAGACACAAAATTTCTGTCTTGATCACTGTGAATTTTCAAAAGAAGTCCAAATCGACAGAAAACTTCTGTCACTAGCCTTTCCGCTTTTGTTATTACCTCCTGTTACTAGCCTTTATGCTATTGTTATTACCTCTCCGGCAGTTAATCTTATAAAACCTCAGAAGAATTTTCAAGGAAATTTTCTTCACTCCAAGATATATTCCACAAATCCCATCATGGAACAGCTGCAACACGTCCACTACAAATCCCATCATGGAACAGCTGCAACACGTCCACAATTAATATATGGTAGTCATTTCCCAGAGGATCTTCCCATTTACGGCATGACAATCAATTGTTCATCATTAAACTCTCCCAGTGTGCACAATATTCGTAGTTGCGCTCATACTTGCAGCGTCATGTAATCGAGATTTCTCTGTTCCATTTTAAAGCCATTCCAGGATTGGCGACAAATCTCTATCCTCCTGCTCTGCACATCGCATAATATCGTCACTCCATTCCTCGCTAAGAGCACCCATTTTTACGCTTCTTATAACCTCGGCTTCTTTAGCCTCTTGTCGAGTTATTGCTTACATTTATTTATATAAGGTTTTATATAAATTATTCTACTTGGCGTTTCCAGGGTATCATCAATCCTTGGCAGTGGATAGCTGTCTTTCGTGGTGACGTCATTTAAACAGCGATAGTTTGCACAGAATTGCAATATTCCGTACTTTTTCCTCACCGAAACTACCGGTACACACCATGGACTCGATGAAGATTTGATGGCGTTGCGAGCTCGCATTTAACCGATCACTCTATGCAGTTTTTCTTCTCTACATCTTCCTGCAACCTATCTTGGGAATCTTTGAGAGATGCCACAAGTTTCTTTTGCTGCTCTTGGTATGGCTGTAGACCATGGATCTGTTCTTATCTTCGGCGGCTCTTTGGGAACCAACTCAATTTAACACAAATCCTGCTTTTATTTATTTAGAAGTTTTTTTTATTTGACTAAGTTATATTTCGCAAATAGTTCACAATTGCTTGTTTGTTTAGGACGCTCGAATACCAATTGAATCTTCCCGCTGTATTTCCACTTCGCACTATATTTATACGATCTGACTTAATCCAACGATCACTCCAAATAACATTTCTCGTTTACACATTCTGACTTCATTCGTCGGTTACTCTATTACCGACTTCAACCAGTCGTTACCGTCACCAATCGCTGCTGGTGAGCAGCGCTCGTATTTACACAGCTCGCGCGTACTTCTAGAACATTATGGAATACTCTGGAACTCTCTAAAACTGCTTTTCTAGAATCTTCTAGAATACACCAGAGTTATGTTACGTCATAACAATATGTTATTTGATATTCAGTTTAATACATTAATTAATACAATTAAATATACTTTTTTATTCAAAGTAAAATTTGAGCTCGTTTTTTTGTGTACTTAAATTTAATATAATTTGTATGATTTTACATATTCGTACTTGCTAGGTTTGAAAATCGTTTCTACTATAATCAAAATTATAAGATTACATAAAAAGTATTTAAACTCGATTTTTTTTTAAACCATAACAATTGTTTTCTATTTCCTCTTTAAATAAATTAATTTATAAGAATTTTTTGGGTAATAATTTGAGTTGGCAATTTGAAAACTTAATGAAAAGTACTAGACTCAAAGATAATATTTAGCCTATTTACGCAGTTGACATATAACAAGAATTATATTGTCTTTAATTTGCACTGAAGGAAGATTGAATATTGCCATTTTTAGTGCATCTTGCACATAATAATTGACAGTAAAAATTAATACTTTATTTATACACATAAATGTTGTCGAATTGGTATCCACGCATAACATATCTAAAGTTGTAATCACGTGTTTAACAAGTGTACATTCCACCTTAACTTGACTTCAACATGATTACCTTCACTGGAAGGTAAATGAATACTAATCGCACTTTTTATATATGTGCATACGTACATACGCGTGTACATTGGTACATGTGCATGGATAATCGAAATATGCATCAATACTGTAACATAAAATTTATATATTTTTTGGGATGGAATTAATATATTCCGATGCATATGTATGATTCTATAATGAGATAGTAATTTTTAATATACAGAGGTCGTTTTTTTGTGAATCCAAGTATTGAAATTTAATATAATTTGTGTGATCATATTTTTTTATTTTTAATATCTATCATATTTTACGATACAGCTAGTTTGTATTTTTTAAATGAAAGAAAAATATTTTACAGAAGACAAATGAAACGCATTTACTTATTTCATCAAGTAACGTTAGTAAGCGCCACGACATTAGAGGCCATTTGATGACAAAGGATAACGAGATAAGGACATTAAAGTAGAATTGAAAGAAAAGTTGTTTGCGGTCATTAGCGAAGGACGGAATCCACGACCCCTTGGATGGTAGTCCAGCACGCTAACGAATGTGCTATTATTATTGATAACGATTGTCCAATTATTAGATTTAAAAGAACAGTTTCTCTAGTTTTCCATATTTAGAACAAGAACAAGCCCCCAAAAATATTTTATTTAGCAAACATATTTATCGGAATCTCTCCGACTATTTTCATACACAATAATTCAATATTTTAAATCGACTAAACATGTTTGTTTACGAAATTCGGAAAAACACAAACATTCGAATATTATCATTTGAATAGAATTTACTTACATTCAGACAAATTGAAATTAGAATTTGAGAAATAATTTCTATTAGTTTTAATTAGAGCAATATTCTGAAATTTGCCATCTTCAAATAGAATTAATTATTATTATTTTTTGATTTTTTCAAACTTTCTAAGAATAATTATTGACTAGAAGTTCCTTAACATTAATTGAAGTATTCATTTTGCATTATTATCACATGAAAACTATATCTTTTTTATATTTTGGCTATAAATTAAGTTCATACGAGTATGGCAAATTTAAAACGTAAATACCCTAAATAAGATGTTCATTAAATTAAATTCAAATATACGATACAAAAATATAAATATGCAAGCTGAGAATTTTTTTTATTTTAAATTTCTTTTTTTTGACAAAATATCTGTCTATATTTTTAGATGTAAAAGATTTGCTGTTTTGTGCATTTTCTGAAATCTATTTGAAGCATATATCCTAACCTACACGAGACTGGAATTTGGCAAATGTTATCGTTTAATTATTTAAAAAAAATGTATTTCATATGTATAAGTATAAAAAAAATAATTTTATAATCCAATATAAACTTACACATACGTACAAAATACATATAAATATAAATATTCGAAAAAATTACTTTTTCTTTTCTTATTTACTAATTGTTGGACATCATGAAAATATTAGCTCCGGTGTTAAAAAATAAATTACACCTGAACAATCTAGTATCTTTCAACCCAAAAAACATAGAGGAATTTTATTTGATATAGTAATATTATCTCCTTCACCCGTGGTTGAGATTTGTCTAGTTTTCTTTTGTATAAATATTTAATTAATTAATTTTGAAAAAGATAATATGTCCATGCAATTGATATAAGCTTAATAATTCGGGTGCATTACTTCAACATCAATTTCGTATGAATTAAAAAATATATTTTTTTCAAACCGAATATTATTTCTCAAATTTGTTATTTTTTTAATAAAAAGTAACAATATTACCCTTTTCATCTAATGCTGCAACAAAAATATCAATATCAGAATGAGTTTTAAAAATTTCTAAAAACATATGTTGCTAAAGCTTAAACTTAAAAATAATCAAAAATATATTAAAACTCGTTTTGAAAAACGTTAAATATTAATAAATTAATTGGGAAAAGTTAATTATATGATAGCATATAGGTACACATAATCTTCTTGAGTGAATAATCTTCTTGAGTCAAGTAGCAATTTGATAAATAAATGTAAGATTTTATTCCAATAAAAATGGGAAAATTTTAATCTAAAGAGAAATTTTAATCTAATATATTTGGAAAGCATTTTTCGGTTTGTTTTGATGTCTCTCTGGTTGTAATAAACTTTTATTATGTAAATAATGATTTATTAGTAAATTGAATATCATTTCTGTTCGAAAGATTAAGAATGCATTAAATTCGGTTTTGGAGGTGATAAAACGCATACTTAAACATTCTTTACATAGTTAATTCGATATTTTTTTATAATTAATAAATGGTGACAGAAATTTATATGTACAAATACACTTGGAAATATGATAAAGAGTCATTTATAATTTCCAAAAAAAAGTTTTAGTCACGCAGTAATTTGAACCCTTATACATAAGCCAGCAAAGAGTCTGGCTTATGTGGTATGGGTTCTAACATTTTTTTAAGTGTGTATACCTCTCGACGGAAGATTTATTACATTTACAATAAAGGTTTTGGAAAATATTGATTCGGAATCTTAGTTGTCACATTATTTACCTAGATTACTCCGATACAACTACTGCCGTAATGTGGCCTACGTAGCAAAGATACGAGTATCATCAAACGGAAAAGAAAGTAAACCTGTCTGTCCACATACTTGTATTTTCTGTCTGCTGATCAGCAGGTAATAGCGTGATTCCATTTTGACCGTCTAACTCTAGAGGCATAAAACTATTTAGAGTATGTTTTCCAAATTGTGAATATTTACCTACTCAAATACGACCATAAGACTATCTACACAAGTTACAAATTGAAATAAATACAAATATTTAAAAAATAAAGTATTGTATTCAAAACCAAATACAAACAAGTTTTAGGTAAAATTTTCTATAAATATTATATAATCACTATTCCCTTTATATAAAATATAAATAGAAGTACAAACTATCGAATAAATATTATATGAAACAAATTAAAAATTGATTTTATAGCACATGATTACACGAAATTGGGTCAATAAAGTTTATAAGGTCAGTTTTTTATTGATTTTTATTCTACAGGTAATTTAAGATACTAACTAAGATATAAATTTTTTAACAATAATGAATTAATTCCATAAAAAACACTAAAGCCGTGTGTTGCTTAGTCAGGAATCCAAACAGAATTTATGATATTAGGTTTTTAATATTCCTTGTCAATATAATATATATGCTTATTATTTACACATACACACATTTATTGATAGTGTAGCGATATCTCTCGCATTTACTATCTTTCACTTATTTTGTTCTTTTTTTTGCGCTCCATTACGCTCATTCCGTTTAACAATTGGTTTAATTAGCTTTCTTTGACAAAACTTGAGAAAAATCTCATTATAGTAGAGAATTTAGTGAAATTTAAATCAAAATTAAGTAGTTCAATTAATTGGAGTTACATATAAGTGTAAATTAATAAAATAGTAAACGTAAATCTACAATCAATAAAAAAAATTAATTACAATATATACATTTGTATAATTTTCACATATTTTCGATATGTATGTAATCCTATATTTTATTCAAATAGTATTTGAATTTAATAGTAATGATTATAATTAAACTAAAATCGATTGTAGGCTTAATAAAAAAAACATAATAAAGTAAGAAGTATTACTTGTGATACTTTTTACTAAGCAAACATGAATAAAAATGCGAAATATCGAAAAATATATATTCATCAACTTGATAATTTTACTATAAATATTGTATAATATTAATAACAAGTAAATCATGTATTTATAAGAAAAATAGGTTTACTTCATAAAAATAAATGGTATCAAGTCTTTTTTAAAATAAAACTCCAATTTACACGTGTTTATAATAAAGTAGAAATATTATTATGATTGTACTAATATACAAGAGTTTCTCTTAAGAGAGAAAAGCAGTATTCAGAAAAATTGAAAATATTTGTTTTCAAGTTTTTATCACAAAAATGTTAAAAGATCTTATTGGAAAGTATATTTCAGAATTTATAAATAATATGAAACATTCTTATTCACAACTAGATGTATACTCTGATTTTTGATAATTTGGCCAAAAAATTTAACAACGAATATGTAAATATTGCTCAACAAAAGTAATTATTTTAAATATGAAATAAAAAAATTCACTAATTTATATAAGATCTGTATTTCATATGTTAAAAAACTGATGAATTCAGATATTTGAATAAGACTAGACTCATAAAATGTCAATTCTTGCGTAGTTATGAAATAAAAAAGAATTATTATAAATATCCTTACGAAAGTAATTACCGGAATTAGAATAATAAATAATTTCGACTATTTTAATATACAATATTTATAGTCTATACGTGCTCAGGATATATTTTCTATAATTGGTCTTAGGCCAAAAATACAAAATTTTCTCGACTTCATTTTTCACTAATAAATTTTAATTGGACACATGACTAAAAATATGCCACAGTATTCCAGAAAAAACTTGCTTGTGCAAACATACGTACCCATATGCATACGTAAAGTGCCCTACTATTTTGAAACCGTCAGTTTAATTATAGTTTTTCCATCAACTGAAAATAGTCACCGAAAATTTCTTTTATTTTTATGATGTTCCAAAAAAAGACTAAATTTATTTAAAAAATGTAATTATTCATTATTTTTCTATATGTAAACGTACATCTCAAAGTTATTTTATAATTTTTAACTCGTTATACTAAACTTTTATTGAAAATTATATTTTCATAATAATTACGTATAATCTGGCCCACACAAAAGTAGTAAAACTTCATAAATAGGTACATTGTAACTTGGTTATTTTCAATTCAATTACCGATGGTATTAATTATTACTTTCCCATAGACTGGAAAGTTGCGAAAGTTATACCCATTCGAAAACCAGGAAAAGACCCAACTAACCCGAACAACTTCCGACCAATAAGTCTAATGCCAAACATTAGTAAAGTTTTCGAGAAAACTATCAAAGACTCGATTCTACACACAATAGCAACAAAAAACATTTTAGTTGACAATCAATTTGGATTTAGGTCGGGACATTCCACGATCCACTCCGCTAACAAATTACTGTCCGATATATGCTGGTATATCAATAACAAAGAATCCTTGTCGACCTTTCTGACGCATTCACGTCAGTATGGACCGAAGGACTAATATACAAACTAATTAATTATAATTTCCCACCTCACCTGATAAAAATTATCAAAAGTGCGATT
The DNA here is from genome assembly GCA_958298945.1 of Atherix ibis. Classification (NCBI taxonomy): domain Eukaryota; kingdom Metazoa; phylum Arthropoda; class Insecta; order Diptera; family Athericidae; genus Atherix; species Atherix ibis. The sequence continues at coordinate 63,948,840 of OY282606.1, read as the reverse complement.
ACGAATAAAACGTTCAGAATGGAAATAAATGGTACCATACAAGATAAAGTATACCAGATAAATAATGGCCTACAACAAGGCACCGTAACATCACCAATCCTTTTCATAATGTATATTAACGAACTTCTAAACAAAATAAACAATTTACAGGGTAAAACATTTACACTTGCATTTGCGGACGACATTACACTATACACCGCCGACCATAAAATAAACGATATAGAATCTAACTTACAAAACATACTCGATATTACACAAGACTTCGTTAACTCTTGGCGCCTAAGAGTCAACCATAGCAAGTGTGAATCGATACTGTTTCGGAACAAACTAGATAGGTGTCACTACTCAGTTCGGAAAAATTGGAAACAATTTCGCGTTAGAACGGAGAATGGGGCGATTTACAATAATAAGCCTAGTGTACGATTTCTTGGTATATGGCTAAAAAGTAACCTAAACTACTCGGAACATGTTAATAAAGCAATAGAGAAAGCAAATAAAGCATTCGGTATAGCGAACAAACTCTTTCAATCTAAACATATTATACCGAGAGTAAAAATAATAGCATATCAAGCGTTAATCAGGCCTATTTTATGCTATGGTTGCCAAATTTGGTACAACATAAGTGCATCGATAATGGAAAAAATTCGAATATTCGAAAGGAAATGCCTAAGAAAATGTCTAAGCAAACACAGAAAACCAAATTCCGAATTCAAGCACTATATTTCAAACCAAAATATATACAATTGGGCCAATGTAATTAGAATAGATAATTTTATTATATCGATGTGTAGAAAACACTTCGCACGAACATCCCTCCATACAAATAATAGCTTGATAGCCCACGTTAATTATCCCAATGACCAATATATCCAATGCGGTATGAAGTCAGGTTTTATCCCACCAGAAGCCTTCATTTCCTTAGACAAAAACGGTTTCATACAAAACCCTGAAAACGTCCCCATTCTTTACCATGTTAAACGCAGAGCAACCGACAAATCAATAAAGTTTAATCCTGAAAGTCCTAACCACATAAACACACTACAATATAGCACCGCAATTTCTATTAATAACAAACACAATAGAAAATCGCAATACTGGTGGCTTGCACAAGGGTAAAAATAAAATAGTGAATAAAATAGAATATAAAAAGATATAAAATAATAACATAGTAGAACTATGATTGTGTCATTAGTTTGTAATATTATTAGATTTAGTTAGGTAGTTATTTCCAATTTTTAGTTTTTAAGTAAAATAAAAACCATTCAAAAACAACTATGTTTTTCTAAATTTTTTAATAGTAGAATACGTAGGCTACTATATATATTTCTGGCCTAGGCAACACTAAGTGTTGCCAGGTGCGATCTGACATTTCCATTGGAAAGTTTGACATTTTTTAGCATAAACGTACTCAGAACGTTTTGACGTACGACTATCATTTGTGTTGTTTACAGTGACTTGAAAAAATCAATTTGGCAAAAAAATGGAATTAACTCGTGAACATTTTCGTGCGATCATTTTTCACAACTTTCGACGTGGATTATCACGACAAGAGTGCATCGATGAACTTAAATCTTTGTATGGCTATGAAGCACCATCCTATAGCACTGTGAAAAACTGGTACAACGAATTCAATCGTGGCCGACGCTCGCTCAAAGACGAATTCCGTGAAGGTCGTCCAAAAACAGCCGTTGTTCCAGAAAACATCGATGCCGTACGTGAACTGATAATGCAAGACCGTCATGTGACATACCGTGAGATAGAGGCATGCCTAGGCATTTCTCCCACCAGCATACATTCGATATTGCATGAACACCTGGCCGTAAAAAAGGTTTGTTCTCGTTGGATCCCGCACAATTTGACAATCGCTCAAAAAAAGGCTCGTGTGGATTGGTGTAAAGAAATGCTGAAAAAATACGATCGCGGTGCTTCAAAAGACGTTTATAAGATCGTCACAGGTGACGAATCATGGATCTATGCGTATGAGCCCGAAACAAAACAGCAATCGACCGTGTGGGTCTTCCAAGACGAGTCAAATCCAACGAAAGTTGTTCGTGGAAGAAGCACTTCGAAGCAAATGGTCGCTTGTTTCTTTGGCAAAACTGGTCATGTGGCGACTGTTCCGCTTGTGCAACGTAGGACGGTCAATTCTGAGTGGTACACCACCATTTGTTTGCCTGAAGTCTTCGGAGAAATTCGAAAAACGAACAAGAGAAGTCGAATCATTGTGCACCATGACAATGCGAGCTCTCACACATCGGCTCAAACCAGCGCCTTTTTGACCGGACAAAACGTCGAATTGATGGGTCATCCTCCGTACAGCCCTGACTTGGCACCCAATGACTTCTTTTTAATTTTCGTCGCCAGAAGATGCTGTTGAAGCATTCAAAAACCATGTTTTGGAGGTGTCTCAATCGGAGTGGAAAAAGTGCTTCGAAAATTGGTTTGAGCGCATGCAAAAGTGTATAAATCTTGATGGAGAATATTTTGAAAAACAATAAAACCTTTTTCGTTGATAAATATTCGCATTTTCATTATTAGGCCAGAAATATATATAGTAGCCCACGTATATACACAATACGGAACTAGAAAAAATAAGATAAAATTATAATTTTTGGTAAAAACAAGTAAGAATAAATATAAATACAATGTTTAACTTAGAGCATTCCAATGTGAATCATTAAGTTAGTCTAATTATATGGTAGTTCTTTAGTTTTAAGTTTCATCAGAACAAGTAATGAAAAATGAATATATAATAAATGAAACTGATTACAAAAAAAAAAAAACCGATGGTATAAAATCGTAAAAGCAATCAATTTTAATGACTTATTGATAGTTCTGTACATTTATTTCTTAGAAATAAGTTAAATTTACATTATTTCTATTAAATCTCTGCAGTTTGAATGACTCAGTTTTGATTGTATTTTTTATCTAAGTTAATTATATTGTGTTGTTCGGAAAGTAATTTCCCAACAGAGGACTTAAAAGTTAACAAAAAACATATAGAAATGAAAAAAACAATATTATTTCCAGGTAGTTGTTTAAAAAAAAATTATTTATATAAATACTTAAGCCTTTTATAAATAATTTTTTTTTAAACAACTACCTGGAAATAATATTGTTTTTTTTAAGTTTTTTAAATTTGATTTTATTTAAAGTGGAAAATTTTTTTGGAAAGTGAAAAACAGCATTTTTGGCATATTTTACTTTTTTACTATAGAAGAGATAAAAATGCTGTTCAAGCAAGAAAAAATTTTTCCGATGTGTATGGAGATGTGTTAAGTGAGCGTCAGTGCCAAAACTTCGATCCGGCAATTTTGATCTCGACGATGCACCACGTTCTGGAAGGCCAGTTGAAGCTGATGAAGACACAATAAAGGTATTAATTAATGCAAACCGGCGAATAACAACTCGTGAGATCGCTGAGAGATTAAATTAATCGAATACGACCGTTCATGATCATTTGAAACGGCTAGGTTTTATCTCAAAGCTTGACATATAGTATAGGTTCCTCATGTTCTTACGGAAAAAAATTTGTGCCGTCGCATTGATGTTTGTGATTTGCTTCTCAAACGCCAAGAAAATGATTCATTTTTGAAGCGTACCATCACTAAGCGCAAAAGATCCTGGAATAGAAAAGATGAACCGGCTCAAAGCACTTCGAAAGCCAATATTCATCAAAAAAGGTTATGCTATCTGTTTGGTGGGATTTCAAAGGAATCGTTTATGTTCAGCTTCTACCGAGCAACACAACAATCAATTCTGAGGTGTACTGTTATCAGTTGAACAAATTGAATGATTCACTTAAAGAAAAAGGCCAGAATTGTTCAATAAGAAAGGTATACTTAGTGTTCCAACAGGATAATGGGAAACCACATACAAGTTTGACCACTCGGCAAAAGCTTTTAGAGCTTGGATGGGATATACTGCCACACCCACCGTACTCTCCAGATCTAGCACCTTCCGATTATCATTTGTTCCGGTCTGTACAAAAAATTTTAGACGATGAAATGTTTAATTCAAATGAGAAGGTCAAAAATCACTTGGATTAGTTTTTTGCCAGCAAAGAATAAAAATTTTATGAGCATGGAATCATGCTACTGCCAGAAAAATGGCAAATGGTATTGGATCAGACTGGACAATATTTAATTAAATAAAATATTAATTCACATTAAGAAAATCGTCTTTCATTTTTATAAAAAAAACCAAATTACTTTCCGGACAACCCAATATTTAAAAAAAAATGTCGAGACTATGAGGTTTTTGAGAACTTTATTAGCATGTTTATGAACACATTCGATGGTGGAGCCAAGACTGTTCAAAAACGAAAATCAAATATTTCGTAAAGTTTCAGACTTTATTTTGCAATATTTTTAATTTACAATTAAATCTCAGTAAGTGCAGATCCTACCCTGATTCCTTTTTTAAATTCTGTTTCTGAATCGTTATTACATAAAACAAAAAAATTATAAGAACATACGTGTAATTACATATTCAGCAATAAATTATAAAACCTAAAGTGTAGTTATGAATTTTTTCGCATTTCGTCTTCGACTAAGATAAAATTTATAAACTCAATTTATTATAAGGAATATCTTGCTGAGAATTTAGCATAAATCAAATTTAATTTTCGGTCGGATGTGTAAAAATCATTACAATAAAATAAAATTCATCTGTACCAGCTGAAATTTTTTTAGAAACAGTTTTGTTTAGTTCAAAAGAGAAATTTTATTGATCAATCATTCTTGAAAATATTTGATTAAGTAAAAGTGGTTAGAACGTTATAAAATTGGGTCCTGGCATATCAACTAACTATATACGAGTAAGAGTAATTCCTCGGCGACTTTTAATCTATTTTATAATCTGCGCAATAATAAGAATTTGAAAAGCTTCCAAGTATAGCGTGTTTTAAATAAATTAATAAATACTGAACGTAATTTTTGTTATTCTATTTTGTGCAAAATTTGTAACTTCGTAAAATGCTGATCGAAAGAAAATCAAAGATTTCCGCAATTGCTATTTTGATAAAACTTCATTTCAAACTCAACTTTCTATTGGTTTTTTTTTGTTGATTTTACAGATATCTATAACTGTTACATAGCAATATGTAGGTTCTCATAACAGTATTGATTAACGTGACCGATGATAGGGATTACTAGCGATTTGTATAACGGGACGCAGGCACATCACAAATACGCGGAACATTGAGATCGCAATTCACAAAATAACAGAGAGCATCGACAATTTTGCCCAATATTTTTGACTGGAGGGATTGGATTCGACCGGCATTGGAAGGCTTAATATAGCCGAAGAGTTCTAGTTCATAAGTCTATATTGGCTTCAGTAGAGCGTTGTATAAAAGTACTTTAGTGTCTATTAAAAGCTTAGAACGTTTTTCTAAAAGTCTGAAGTAGTTGGCAGTTGGCAATATCGTCTGTTTAGCTCTAGTTTTTTAAGTCTTGAGTGTGGATTCTGCGTCAAGCGTTTATCTAAGTTCAGTCCCAGGTTACGCAGTTTAGTGTATTGTGACATTTCACTGTCATTAACATGATTCACGGAAGAGAATAATAGTTACGTTGACATAATTGCGTTCCTTAACTTTTATTCTCCACGTGATAAACCAGTTTTGGAGGATTAGGATATGGGTTTGGAATATTTTGCAACATGTTAGGGATACATATGTAGCATAAAATGTGTTAGAACAGATTGAAATATTGGATGTACAGGTGTGATAAAGGATGAGTCCAGGCGAATATTGGAGAGATATTCCAGAGTTCGTTATCTATATTTATGTTATTTAATTATTATGCGATTTTTTGGCGAAATACTATAAATGATACATAAAACATTTTGTAGACAATTTTGCCCACTATAAACATACGATTTGATGAGAATTTTGTGATATATTGTACCAGAAAAATACGCAATTCAAGTGTGACGCAACAACTTAAAAAAACTTTTGTTATTTTGTGATAAGATAGAAGTTTTATTTTGTAGCTAAGTATTTTCTTAATGAAAAAAAAAATAATACGTTTTCCACTTTTATCGTTTCCTTGCTATGATATTAATCACAGAAAAATTTCTGTTTACTCATGGTTTAATCTATAATTAAGCCGCAAATCAATAGCAACAAATAATATTGACGATTGAAGATCGCAATAAATAAATAAAAACAAAATGCGATGCTGGCCTAATTGATAACAATTCCATTCTGAATAAATTCTTAATACTTTTCTCAATATTTATCTAGTGAGTGTAATAAGTTCATTGGACATATTTTTTTTTTTTGATACCATAGAAAATCTGCATTGCTTTGTCTCAATCCTCTTGTAAATTTTGGGTAAAAAATGTGCTTTGAATAAGAATTCATATTGTACTATAAGCGATTTATAGTACAATATATATTTAGATCACGATATATTACGTTATAACGAACATAAAAGAGGACATCAACAATTTTACGAAGGATCTTGGATTGTAACGGCTGGATGCGATAGAAATTGGAACGTTTCGTTGAGCCCCAACGTTTAATTCCATATGTCCAAATAGGTTTTATAATTGTATTGTAGATTAGAAGTTTACTTTTGATTGTTAGTTTCGAGCGTTTGTCCAGTAGTCTAAGAAGTTGTAGGTAACGTATTAGGATCAGATACGTTCTGCATAAGTAGCAATGATAGTATTAGGATCAGATGGGATGTCATGGATATAAATATTATGTTGAATAAGTAAAATAAAAATCACTAATAACGAACACAAGGATAATAATTTATTGACAAATAAAGCGCGTGCTATCGCGACGGCGAGAGCAAAACGCAAAGCACGAATGATTGAGATTGCTCAGTGTAATATAACAGTAGTAATTAAATTACAAAACTAACACGCTCCCATAATCGAAATGATTCACAAAGTTATCTGCAAAAGATAGTACGGGAGGTACAAAAGAAAAACATGAAGTTTGATTAAATTAAATTAATCCCAAATTTTTAACGCAAAAGTCAATTTTAGCTTTAGGCGAAGCTTTAGTTAGGATGTCGGCGGTCATCTCTTCAGTAGGCAGATATCCAAGTTCGAACTTCCCACTCTTCAAGGCATCTCGAAAGAAGTGAGTCCTGATGTCGATATGCTTCGATCGAGCGTGAAAGACGGGATTAGTTGCTAGTTTGCTTGCCGACTGATTGTCGTTGTAAAGTACTGTTTTAGCCAAGTAGGAAAAGCCGAGCTCCTTCAGAAGGCAAGACAAATAAATGGCTTCTTTGGACGCATCCGATAGACTCATATACTCGGCCTCAGTTGAAGATAAGGCCACAGATTTTTGTTTTCTGGAGCACCAAGAGACGGCGCCGTTAGATAAGGTAAAGACGTATCCTGTGTAGAAGCGCCTGTCTGAGATATCCGAGCCCCAGTCAGCGTCGGCGAATCCCTTTAGGCCGTCTTCGTCCTTGGAGTAGACGAGCTTCATGTTGGAGGTCCCTTTTAGGTAACGTAATACTCGCTTAGCGGCTGCCCAATGAGTTTCGTCAAAACAAGAATTAAATTGGCTCAACCAGCTCACGGCGTGGGTGATGTCCGGTCTCGTCCCGACCGACAGGTACATGAGGGCACCAATTAATTCACGGTAGGGCAATGAGACGGATTTATGACTTTTGCTGGGCTCGAGTCTGGTTTCAGTCGCGATGGGAGTGGAGACAGGCTTGCAATCGGCCATGCCGAAGCGATTCAAGATCTTGCTGATGAAACCGCTTTGACATAGTGATATTGACGCTCCAGTTTGCTCGATTTCGATGCCAAGGGAATACGTAGCCAGTCCCATGTCCTTCAAGTTGAACTCCTCGGCAAGACCCTTTTTGATTTCTTTGACTCTTGACACGTTCTTCGAGGCGAAAAGAATGTCATCCACGTATAGAAAAATGAACGTGAATTTGTCGCGGGAGTCGACGTAAAGGCATGGATCGCTGTTGGTTGGCCGCAGTCCGAGCTTCTTGAGTGCGTTATCGATTTTCTCGTGCCACCTGCGTCCTGCCTGGCGTAATCCATAGATGGCTTTGTTTAGCTTCCATGCGATCTGTCCACCCTTTTTCAGATCTGTGAGCATGGCCTTCGCTTTGCCGACTGTAGTGGAGTCCTTCTCCGAAGTCACTATTGACTCCAGGATTTCGGCGAGCATCTTTGGAGGTTGCATGAAAAGCTCGGTATCAAGCTCTCCGTGGAGGTAGGCTGTGACGACGTCTGACTGGAAAAGCTTTAAATCATGTCTGGCTGTGATGGCTGAAAGAATGCGAAGCGAATCCAATCGGGCTACAGGAGCAAAAGTTCCGAAGAAATCAGTACCAGGGACTTGAGAGAATCCCTGGGCCACTAGACGAGCCTTACGACGGCAAAGCGTGCCGTCTGGATTGAACTTGTTGCGCAAAACTGTCCTACAGCCTATGAGCCTCGAGTTGCGAGGTTTCTCCACGACAGTCCAAGTGTCGTTATCTATGAGGCACTTGATTTCCTCTCGCATGGCTTTAAGCCAGGCTGCCTTGTCCGGTCCTCTCAAAGCTTCTCCAATGTCCACCTCGCAAGCACTCATGGCGCTCTCGGTTGCATCTTCATGGTGTCTGCGACGATATGTGATGTGGTCATCGTGTGAGTCTTCGTCGTTCGGGTTTGCTTTTGGCAACGTAAAATCGAATTTTTCGAATCCGTCCGAGTTATCGTTGCTCGAAGGGAATCCATGGAAGTTAGGCTCGTCGTTCAGGCTCGAGTTTGGCGCTTCTTGAATGTCGATGTCCTGGGCGGCGTCGTCGAGATCTTCGTTCACTGTCTCATTTACCTCAGGAGTGACAATTTTTACTTCAGTGAGCAGATCGACAATGCGTTCTTTGGTAGGAGTGACCTGATTTTCTCCACTTTCCAATATCTCGGATGACGGAGAGGGAGTTTCAGGTGTGCTTGAAAATTTTACGTCTCTTGAAGAGAGAATTTTCTTCGCTTCGGTTAGCCATACTCGAAAAGCTTTGGAATCGTCTGAATATCCAAGAAAGATTCCCTCAAGTCCGCGACGGTCAAATTTTCCCTTTGTTGGGTTCTTATTTAAGACGTGCACTTTTTCGCCGAATGATCTCATATGAGAGATACTAGGTTTGTATCCCGTCCATTTCTCAAATGGAGTGTAGCCGACAATTTCGGAGTAAAATCTGTTCCGTATGTAGTTAGCCGTGTGAATGGCTTCGGCCCAAAAGCTTGCGGGTAAGCCGGATTGTAAGAGCAGGCAACGAGCAGTTTCCACGAGGGTGCGGTTCTTTCGCTCTGCAAGGCCATTTTGCTGAGGCGTATGTGGTACTGTAAAACGGCGTTTTATGCCGGCGTCTTTGAGCAGCTTGTTTTGCTTGTTGTTGTCGTATTCTTTACCGCCGTCTGACTGTAACTCCTTGATGGTGTGCCCGGTTTGATTCTCAACAAAGTTTTTGAACTCGATGAATTTATCGGTTACTTGGGCTTTTTCCCTCATGAAAAAGACGGCACAGAAGCGCGTGTGCTCGTCAATAAATGTGACGAACCATCGAGCGCCGCCTTTCGAGGTGGTCCTCATCGGGCCGCATACATCAGAGTGGACGACTTCGAGGGGCTTGGTTGCGTATTTTGTCCGAGGCTGGAAAGGTTCTCTGGTCATTTTTGCAGCTGCGCACGTTGAGCACTGATCAATGTCTTCGTCGATGCCTTCGGCGTGTTTCTTTACGAACATAGTTTTTAGATCTTTGGAGTTCAAATGACCAAGTCGTGCGTGCCATTCGTTCATCGATACTTTGACTTTTGAAAATGCCGCGATGACGTGTGATTCCTCGGCATCGTTAAAGAAGAATAAATCGCCTATTCGATCGGCCTGAGCTTGGATTTCGCCTTTAGAATCAAGAACTACGGCACGATCTTTAACGAAATTTACGTTAAAACCAGCGTCTACGACTTTAGCCACCGAGACTAAGTTTGTTCGGAGATCAGGCACGTATAGTGTGTCCTTCAAGGTTATGGTTTGACAGGTCTCGCTTGTTTTAAAGCTTGCGTCGCCTTTAGCACAAATGTCTGCTGTGGCATCACTGGCAAGTTGCAGGCTGCCCCTAGTACGAGATGTATTTTGAAAACGATCTTTGTCGTTACATACGTGTGAGGTGCTACCGCTATCCAAACACCATCTCGTGTTTATTGCTGCGCCGGTAAAGAAACTAAGATTGGAGCTATGACCTTTCGACTCTTGTATGCTTTTCTTCTTCTTGTAGCAATCGGCCTCTTTGTGTCCTTTCTTTTTGCAGTAGCCGCATTTATATGTTGGCTTTTGTTTTTGTGGTGTGGAGTTACCGTGCGAGGATTTCGTGGAAGAGCTGTCTGCCTTGCGATTGTAGTTGGATCGCGTATTTGTAAACATGGCCGAACTATGGTGTCTTCGTTTTTACTGTGACGAGATCTGTGTTCTTCGAGTATTTTGATTTTTAGAATCTTGAGCTCGGGTAGCTTATCACGTGACTCGATCGCGCATCTAAAATTTTCGAAACTATTTGGTAGGCTGTGCAGCAGCATGATTGCTAGTAGATCGTCGTCAAGGTTGGCTCCAGTCGACTTTAATTTATCGGATGCGTCGAAGAAGCCCTTTAGGTGCTCGATCATGCTATCGCTGTCGGCCATTTTGTGTTGAGTGAGCTGCTTATATAGCGCGGCTTTTCGAGCTGGCGTCTTGGATGCGTACGCGATTCGAGTTTTTCCCACACGTCGTGCGATGAGACGCAATTTTTGATTTCCTTCAATTCGGATGGGGAGATAGAGAGAATTAGGTCCGATTTGGCTTTTCTGTCTTTCCTTAGCCAGTCTTTGTATTCTGTTTCACTCGCGACCGCTCCGTTTCCTGTCACTACCGCTGGTGCTGGTGTGGTGCCCGAGACGTAGTCCCAGCCGTCGTTTTTGATGAGCAATGCTTCTACTTGAATCCTCCAAATATCGTAGTTTTCGCGTGTAAGGAGTTCGAAACGCGGAGTGTGCGTTATATACTGATTTTCGGACATTTTGAGTCCTAGTCGCTGTCCTCACTTTTGACGCCTTCGTTTTTAACACTTTTAAACTACACGTTTAAACTACACTTTTAAACTACACGTTTAAACTACACGTTTAAAACTACACGTTTAAGCTACACGTTCTTCTACCGATTCGCTTGATTCGTAAATTTTTACTCATTCGGTTATGTTTCACGTGTGCCTGGGCCCATAACCTGTTGAATAAGTAAAATAAAAATCACTAATGACGAGCACAAGGATAATAATTTATTGACAAATAAAGCGCGTGCTATCGCGACGGCGAGAGCAAAACGCAAAGCACGAATGATTGAGATTGCTCAGTGTAACATAACAGTAGTAATTAAATTACAAAACTAACATATTAAATAAAAGAGGACTAAGGATACTGCCTTGTGGAACTCTGGCTACAATAGGATATATTTTTGAGTATTCTGAGTTGATTGCAACTTGGAAATGACGTTGGAAGAGATATGAATTTATGATAAGGTAGTATGTTGAAGGAACAAACCTTTTGAGTTTCCAGAGGAGTCCAGGATGCCACACACGATCAAAAACTTGGGAGATATCTAAAAATACTCCTTGGGCAATATTATTTCGTCTCAATAGAGGATGCAATATGATCAATAATGCGATGGCATTACTGGATAATGCAGTGTTCAGATCGGAAGCCAAATTGTTGATCAGGAATAATTTGTTCATTAACTAGGAGTGGGTAGAGTCGTTTTAATAGGAGTTTTTCAAATATCTTACCAAGAATTGGTAAGAGGCTGATAGGTCTATAGGAGGAAGGACAATTAATGGGTTTATTTGGTTTAGGAATCATTTTAATGACAGAGTAAGGGAAAATAGGTTGTGCGCAGCATACTATTAAAAATGTATGTAATTAAAACTATTGCTTTTCGGGAAATTTGCTTCAGAATAGGAGCTGTTATAAGATTAAATTTCCGAGGGCTTAAAATTTTTGGGAGGAAGGCTCATAGGGACTGGGAATATTAGTTCTTCGATGATTTTGTTAGTATGCAATTTGTCTTCTATATCATCATGTTGAGCAAAAGTATTAACCAAATGTATAGCAAATACTTTGGGCTTTTTCTTCGTCTGTTTTTGCCCAGTTACCGTCATTTTTAGTTCACGTTGTAGTCGGTTAAGTTTCTGTTTGTAACCAGGCATACGTAAGCGTTGCCATTGCGTTCTCATATTTCTTTTTTCGTTAATTAATGTCCGTATTTAAATTGGAAAATTTTGTTGTTGTGTCGTATTTTAAGAGATGTGAGCGGTTGTGACTGCATGAGGTCATTTACATCATCATTATTGTCGTTTGCTATTTTTAACGTTCGTTTCAAGTCAATCTGTTGGTCGCTTCTAAATATGTTCCAGTCTATTTTGCTATTTATTAGCCTAGGATGAAGAGTCTTTAAGATTGGCTTAGAATTAAGGGTAAGGAGAATAGGACAATGATCAGAGTTTAAATCGGAAAGAGTTTCAATACTAGAATTATGGTAATTGAAGGAGTGCTAATGAAGTAATCGAGGATATCGAAGTCATTTTGAAATAGATGTTGGCCAGTATGTTGAATTTGGAGGGGAAGTTATTTGATATGATGTATGGGATGGAGCTTCTTGAAGAATCTTTCCTCGAGGGTTAGTAACGCGGCAACCTCATTGAGGGTGTTTAGCATTGTAATCACCACAAGGAACGAGGCATCAAGTGAGTGTAAGAAGGATAAAAAGTCGGAACCAGTTATGATTTTATTGAGGTACTTTAAATTTAGATAATTTTTTTTACTCATAAAATTAATTAGATTTCTGTAGTATCAAAAATATGGTGTAATATCATGCAATAAGATAAAAATAATCATTATAACATATGTGGTAGCAATTTATTATCTACTTGAGTGTATTTAGTGTCAATTAAAATAATATTTATCATTTTGACTATGCTAATAAGTTTTGTTTTGACTAATAAGTTCTATTTAATTGAACAAAGTTTATTTTAAAAAAATTAAAAACATTGATAAATTTATATTTGAAACAATTTTTTTCTCTATTACAATTCAAATATATTTTTAAAAAAACAACTCAAGAATAGGAAATTTATCAAAATTCAGTTGAATAAAAAAATAATACGAAACTAATTTAGTAGAATTTAGTTAAATCCTATAAAAATAGCATTTATTATAAAGCTTTGCAGTTATTTTTTAGTTCTTATAAAATTCGTAGTTAGAAAATTGTATGAAACACAAATATATTATGTATATAAGTTGTACATGGCATTTTTGTACAATATTCATAAATATTATTTTTGAAATTGTTTAAACTTTTATGCGAACTAGTACGTAGAAATTTATTAACAATTAATACTAACAAAAATGTCTACGAAAATTGAAAATAGAAACTTTTCTAAGTTATTTCTATTTGGTTTTCAAACTTCAATTTGCAGGTTATTATTTTTAATCAACAAATGTTAAAATATTTAAAAAAAAGTTAAACAAAAATATTTTATTATTTGCTAATATGTACAAATAATAAAATATTTTTGCTTAGCTGTACCTTAATGTTATTTAAAAAAAAGTCACACGTGCAAATTGGTGTATCCGCCCGATTTTATTCATGAAACTTTTGATAAAGTTTCATTAATAAAATTTTACTTTAACCTTTGGTCAATAAATAACACCTGAAATAAAAAAATAAATAAATTTATAAAAAATATTATTGCAATTGAAATAAAAATATTATACATTTACATGTTATCTATTTATAACAATATTTTATATTTTATCACCATTATTAGCTAATTTTTGATTAGTCTCAATAATATAGGAGTAGTTACTCTGTTATGTAATCTTCAGTTTATTGCTATTTATCAATGAATAAAACTTTATCATCAGTACAAGTAATTAAATATTTATCTACATCAAAATTAAACGTTACCTTTTAGAAGTGTGTCTTATAATGTATTATTTTATTTACCAAATAAGCTAGCTGGACTGATTAATTTTCTATTATTCTGACAATAACAAAACTCAACAATTTCACTTCACAACCAAAAATTCTAAGTAAATTTATAAAAATCTTCGATTAATTTTTTGATATTGTATTTCAGTGGAAATGTTTGATATATTTATAATAAAACTTATATAAATATAAAGTATAACAAAATTGTTTATTTTTCTTAAATTCACAGAATTTCTTAAGGTAACATATTAATTAAAAAAAGGCAAAATAAAATATTCTATTTACATAAACAATTTCTAATATAAATTCCAGTTTATCATTGCTTTATGAAGTGGTTGGTTATGACTTATAGAAATTCTGCGAAATAATCTGTAAAAATGAATTTATGTTTAACATTTTCACACCTTATTATAAAAAATACTACAAATTTGATTAATCAAAGCTCAGCCGAAAAAAACTTACAATTATATTTCATTTTCCTAGAATCTAGGAAAATGAAATATAATTGTAAGTTTTTTTCGGCTGAGCTTTGATTAATTACTGACATTTTAATAGACAGTCGATAACAAGCATATTTTCAAATGCATATACAGAAACAATATATACTAAAACATCAACAGCATACCAACTACTTCAAGAACATCTTGAATATTACCGATTCCAGCCCTATTTCAACACAATAACGTCTACCAACATCATCATCATCATTTTCAGTCATCGAGAATACATTTTTTTTAAATTTTAATAATTGAGGTACATAATTAATTTAACTTTTTTTAAATTATTCATTGGAAACCTCATGGCATTTAAATTTTTTTTGTGCTGAAGGACATTTCAATGTTTATATGAATTACGAGCGAAGACTAAATATTGCCTAACTATTGCTGCACTTCCAGCTGAATCCTGCAATTCCGTAATCGAAATCCACCTCCGTCTAATAAATATTTCCTTATAAAGAAAGCTTTAGAAAAACGTCATTATATATGTATCGTTCTAATATTGACAGGGAATTCTTTTACCGAGGAAGTTATTATAAGATTGTGGTTACGCCGTTTACTACAACCCATCCAAATAGCTTTACTTTTCGTTGGTGAAAAATCGTTAGACATCTGTCTACTCTAGCGGACAAAATATGTGGGGTCTTAGAATGCCAAAGTATATAGTATTGCCAAACTCTATATATTAATGAATTTTGATCAGCGATTAGCGAGATCTACAAATCATCGGCATAGAAAGCATGATCTTAACCAAAATTAGTCCAAGCACTATTCCAATAAAAATATTTGTTAGTATCATAGACATTACGCTAAGAAAGCAGTAGATTGCAACTCCCCATGTAAGTTTGCAACAAAATCAAAAGGTAACAAACAATCTAAACGTACCTTTTCAAAGACAGATTCAAATTTTTAATTCCTGTTGCAATTGCGGCTAGCAGCCAGGTCAAACTTAACCGCCGCATGTTTATTAACTCTAAGCTCTCGTTTCGAGTATATTGGAGCATATTTATCGCTGATAACGAACAGTCAAAATAAACTTTTTAAACGTAGTTCTAAATCTGGTATTCTTTTTTCAGATGCAAATGGAATAAGCATTAACTTCTACGTCAGCTCCTATTTTCTCGTCCTTGGAGGTTAGATGCATTACGTCACAATGCTGCGCAAGCTGAATTTAAGCTTAAGAATGAGATTGGTATTTGTCAACAGTCCTCTTCGCCGGCATAGTCACCCTTGCATATGGTTAAGAAAAGCAACAGTATGGATTGGTCGCCAGGTGGAAGCTACCGTCGACTAAACGCGGTAACTATATCGAACAAAATTGATTTTGTAAGGGCATA
Source organism: Atherix ibis (assembly GCA_958298945.1). Taxonomy (NCBI): domain Eukaryota; kingdom Metazoa; phylum Arthropoda; class Insecta; order Diptera; family Athericidae; genus Atherix; species Atherix ibis. Next base: position 63,933,013 of record OY282606.1, on the reverse strand, counting down.
TCACCTTATACCTGTGGCAGTAGAGGACGTTAACAAAAGTGCGATTACCACCCCCTTTGGTTTATTTGAGTTTCTACGGACAGCTTTTGGACTTAGAAACGCAGCACAAAGTTTTGAGTTTTTCATCAACGAAGTATGTTGCGGCATTCCTCATGCCAAAATGGAATTCAAAAAAAATTTGACCGTCTATGTTCACTACCTACAAAAATATAATTTTTCTACTTTGGTAAAAGAAAGGAAATTGAATATAGTAGGCAGGATATAGTTTTTAAGCTAACATACCCTGCCAAGTGAATGTTATTGTGTGCGGTGATTTAATGATCATGACTAATACGAACTATGTTATGCTATTCAATTTAAAATATTATTTGATTTAAAAATAAAAATAAAAATTATAAAGTCTTATAATAAGTATTGAAATGAAAGGGTTTATAAAACATTTTTATAAAGATAAAAATGTTTTATAACATGTACACGTATTTAAATGAAAGTATCAATATTAAATAAACTATATTTAAATAATATTAGCACTTAGTTAAAATCCTACAAGTTGAACTATTATATAATTGAACTGTATATTTTGTATACTGCCCCGAATCACTAAATAGCGCTCTCAAAATTTATAAAACCTTCACAATCTTATGGGTGTGCATACAATTGCGACCAAAATGCATTCGTCGATTAAGTCTAAATTTCTAATAATAAGTGCTGCTCGTAGAACTGCTAACGTATTTTCACATGTTTAATGTCATTTCAGGTGGCAGCATTGCATAACTTAAAATCAAAGCTAAAGTAGTTGTATATATAATCTTTAGTGAACTTAAAAATTAAAATAATTTAAATTAAATATCAACAAATTTCTTAAACTTTTACGGGCATATGTTTGAAAAATCACACTTAAGGAAAATACAAATTCAATTCATATGTGTATGTTAAAAATCATTATAATATTTCATTTGCTTTTCATATTTTATTTATTTCTGGATAGAAGCACTATAAATAAGTACAGTGCATATTCAAAAATGCATATAAGAAGTAATAATATCGTTTGCTACGATATTTCGGATTACTATATTCAAATACTTATATTTGTAGACGCGAATTTGTTTGAATTTATTAAATATAAAAATAAACCCGATAGTATGTGTATTTTGATTATATCACTGACATTGAATTGGTTCATTCAACTAAATATAAATACTTAAATTGAAAAAAAAACTATAATTTATCGCGGCAGAAAAGGTTGAATTTTTCTGCCACATTTTATCTATGCACATCTTCGGTTACCATAGATCCACAGACGAGTATATTATTTCTGGTCAGTAAATATCTACTTCGCGCTTATTTTCGTTATTTTTTCAAATTTCTTAATGCAATAGAAGATAACATCACGTTTAATAAATGGGAAGAAAAAAATACCTACAATCGAAAATATCACGAAGCAAATGCATGATTAACCCAATACTGTATTCGACTTAGCGATTTCATGTATGCTCATTTGTATGCATATACACTAAACTCATAGCTTGTATGAGCAGGCGGCAAGCGATATCAGGAAAAAAAATTGTTTCTCATCAATACACACACACGCCAATTGAAAGCACCTAAAAAATTGTCACGCCATTCGCTCAGTAAGTTCTCCTCAAACATTATTTAAAAATAATTTCAACAATAAAAATACAATCCAGCAATGAGCAAAAATAAAACATTGCATAAATAATCAAACTTTTGTAAATTAGTTTACTTGTACTCACAAAATAAGAAAAATAAATATATGAAACATGTTCAAGAAAAAAACTCATTGACAAAAAAAAGTAAATAAATGGTGACAATCCGAACATTGTTATCATGAATAAAATTTCGTCTTCAAATTGTTTATAAAGAAATAAATTTTTCCATTGTTAATTAATATTTATAAAAAAAATTATTTTTATGCGAAAATTACGATGCGATAGATTTGATACAATGATACTTTCTCACTGAGAACAATATACACTCGGGCGAATATTGTACGACTCTTTTATATTAGAATTAGAATTTTTTGTTTGTTTTTTCAATTAATTGATTTCAATATATACCATATCTAAGGTAATTGTTTAAATATATTTTCAAGGCAAATATAAGAAAAGAATTTTGATTAAAAATAGTAATTTTTGAAAAATTAAAAGCAATAATATTGTTTAAATAGTTGCAGGTTCAATTTTCAATTTATATATTTTTAAAAGTTATAATATTGAATTCAGTAATTGTGTCGATTGAGTTTTTCAAATCTGATATTAATATTCTAACCCTAGTTGGGTTATTTCTAACCTTAGTAAAGAACTTTGATGTCGTGTTCAACCATTTCTAAAAAGACGCAATAAACTTAGTATGCATACGAGCTGCCAGAAATATTAAAAAGGTTTCCACTCAAAAACCTGTTATGCATGCGGTTGAGTGTTGCTCTTAATGTTTGTTTGGAAGGTCTCTGAGACAAAATACAGAGGCCATTGTGTAACGCCACGACTATGGGGCCATTTGGCAGCTTCATGTTACATGTGCGGTTAACATTGCCAGTTTACCTAATGAAACTCGTCGAAGTGGATTGATTGGCATCGCCAGTTTATCTAATAAAACTCGTCGATAGTTAGATATCAATTTAATTAGTAAAAAAGGGCAATCCCTACTAAAAACTGTTAGATTGATCATACGTCTTTACTTAGTATATCAAGCAAATAATTCTACTACAATTATAATATTTACACCAACTGAAAAAAACTTCACAAAATTTTTGCGCCTATTTTGTATACTATTAAGATAACTCCATTCTAATATTTTTATGTAAATAGTTATCCAAATCGAAAGTTATTATTTCAGTTTAATTAAAATTTTTGTAATCGTTTTGGTGAAAAGATTTTTTTACGTTGGTGGTACGTATTTTTGACCGGTAATGTACGTGAGCGTATAAGAAAAATATACATACACTTGTATACTTAGTATCTGTATAATATTGATTACAAAACAAGTTGCACAATACAAACATTTTGGATCAGAACATATTTTCGTAGCACAAAAATGCCATTTAATTCGTACTTGAAATAACCTCTTCGTGAAAAAATATGTTACAATGACAATAAAAAAAATTAGACTAGATAGCGTTATCAAAACAGATGACATTTTACGAGCGAAAATAAATGGAATATTTGTAATATGATTTTCATTTATTTATTTTATTTTTTATTGTATAATATTTTTTTTCTTAAAACTGTTCTTAATCGCTTAATGATAGAAAAATGTTCAATTTCTAGCGAAATATAAGAATCTGAAACAATTTGAACCGAATAATGGATGAATGCTAGTTGATAATCTGTGATATTCCAATTTTGCGAATTTCGAGTTCAAAGATCTTTGCTAAATTATTGACACACATAGTATTAGAAAGATCAGAAGAATGTACTAATTTATTCAAATGTACATATGTAAATATTGAAACGATTTTGTGTGGGTATAGGTAAAAATATTTGCGTTTTGATGAATATATTCAGACCACAAGTAAGTATACTCGTTTATTTTTGCTTACATGAAAAATTTGAAAATAAAATAAAACAATTGATTTGAATATCTCGAGAATATTCACACTGTAATTGTAATTTTTTCTAATTGATTTTGTAAATATTTTTCATAATACACTTAATTAAATAAGTGACATAATGGTTTATTTTTATTACGGTCACTATAAAACAAGTGCTCAAAAAAGTTTAATGATATATCAATTCACCCCCCATTTTAATTAAAACATTTTATAAAATGAATAATTTTTTCAATTAGATTAATAAAAATTGGAAAAAAAATCAAAAATAGAATCGTTGACCACATTAATCTTTACACTCTCTACTGATCAAAATAATTGCATTTATTAATAATACAAAAAATCGATGCAATTTTCGATATTGTTAATTTGAATCGTAAATAAATTATTATGCATATATTGGTTATAAGGGAAAGTTCTGTCGTTTTTTTCTAAATAAAAAACTAATATTTTTTTCCCAAACCAATTCTGCAATTTTTTGTACCACGTGCGGTCTAGCGTTATCATGGTGAAGAATTACACCATTTCTGTTGGCCAAATGTGGACGTTTACGTTAAATTTCTTTATTCAAAACATCAAGTTGCGAACTGTAACGATCAGCATCGACCGTATAATTTTCTTTCAGCAACTTATAGTGGACAATACCCCTCCGATCCCACCAACAACACAACATAACTTTCTTTTGACATCTTTATAAACTATCCACTTTTCATCAGCAGTCACCAAGCGGTCCAAAAACGGTTTCCTTTTATGACGAGCAAGATTTGAAGAACATATTGAAATTCGATCCATTAAATTTGGTTCGCTTAATTCGTGTGGCACCCAAACAGAGAGTTTGGACACAAAACCAAGCCTTTTAATGGAACTCATACAACATACAATGTCTTAAGTACACTTTTTCTTCACACATGTTGACTGTTTTACAAGTTTAAAAAAACTGACAAAAATACGAAAAATGTGTATAAACCATCAATCATACAGTAATCTAACGGTTTAAATCGATTTCAGTCGAATCAGAATTTCCGCTAAGAATCGACAACGCATGAAAGTGCAAGTGTTCAAAAACGACAGAACTTTCCCTTACATCCAATTTGAACTTAGAGCAAATATATCTCAATACATAAGAAAAAACTACTCTTTCATTATTTCAAAAGAATAAAGGGAACCAAACCCGTTGGCATCAATGTACTTGAAGTATCGTAGGTACTAATTGTAAACATTTCAATATTAGCATAATTTGAACGGCTTTCAAATTAAAACTTATATATTGTACATCCTTTTCAAAGTAAAAATTGTTTGATGATTCGATGCTGTTAATAAATGTTTCGTTTTGTTTGCTTAGATAATTAATTTTTTTCAAACTATAGTGTTATTCAAAGTACAATATGAGTATCATTCAGAAATTCATACGATTAGAACTTTTAAAAAATATATATAAATAAAAATTAAAATTATGATAATATATTTTATTTTTAATGTATTTTTTTTACTTTTGGTTTGGAATAGTTATATTTTAAAAAAATTAATTGAAACTTTTGCATTAAAATATCAGTTTAAGGTCCAATTGACAAAAAAGGAATAACTAGCACAGATCAAATAAACAAAACTTTTCGTAACATTAATATTTCTTCCCAACAGCTTTTTCCCCTAATGTTACATACATTTTTATTTACTAAAATAATATAATGTTAATATCACTATTAAATGGCAAATTTCTACTATTTATAACATCAAAGTATTAATGCTTAACTAATTGTTCGCATATAACTGACAAGCAGAATATACATCTACATCAAATTAAGTTTGACAGAGTACTTTGTTCTCATAATACAAGTACTAATAAGGTAGAATTTTGCAGAAATTCATCCATTTTTCAAATTTTCTTTGTAATATACTATGTGTAAATTATGTTACGATAGTTCGCAGGCATAATTCGTCATGTATAGACCAATTTAAACTGAACATTTTTTATACATAATCAGAATAGTGGGGTTTCATATAAAAATGTAGATTTCACCGTAGACTGCATACATTAAATGTGTGCAGAGGTTAAATTCACTCATTCAAATCACCCTTTCATGATTATAGATTTAAGTTATTTGCTAACATTCCAGACACCTCTCTGTTTAAATATAAATACGTCCTAAAGGGTTTAACGCTTTAGGCATACTCGTCATTTCAAACTAGATTACAATGCGTAGAAAGAAATAACGATCAGTATCCAATCCATCAAGTACGAACATTAATCCATTCGTACGAGTATGCATAACTGCATTTATATATTACTTTCAAAGTACTACAAAACATTATTCAAATTATATTCTCACATACTTAATTGATTTTAATGAATATTAACTATATTTGTCTGATATTAGATATTATGCCCCTTGATCTAATTTTGAATTACCCATTATGATATTTTATTAATAACAATACATTTTCACACAATAAGTAATTATTACAAATGCATTTATCTTTAAATCATAAGTTGAATTACTTGTTTTAACAATATTTGAATATTACCATAGATCTATATCATAAAAATGACTATTATAAAAAATATATTTCATATTCGTAGATTCCAATAAATTCACGTAAATGTATAGGATTATAACTTTTGCAATAGTATTTGCGAACTTGTCGGCATAAGTAAGATACATGAGTACCAACATATTGCCACGAAAAAAAATCGAAAATCGAATGTACACGTACGTAACCCGCGGAAATTCAAAATTCGCGATACTTTTTGAACAGATCTCGTATATAAGAACCAACTTGAAAATAAGCGTTAAATATTTATCTATTAACCCCCTTATGTGGATCTTTAGAAAAGATTATGCATTTTGATTATCTATGGTTGCGGTTCATACAAATTGTTGACCGATTTAAACGTCATTCTGTGATTGGTTTCCACACGTATGCATGCGTACATTCATATTTCAGCATTAGGATTTTTTGTGACTGAATATTGACATGCCTAATCGTCGAAACATTAAAACCTTGTCTGCCTTGTTATTTCTAAATATAATTTATCATTTTGTACGCGTCTGAATTAAAATAAACTTGAGGTTAATTATAGCACACCTCTCCTTAACATTGAACGATGACAACCTGTACTCGTATGGAGACAAGCACATAAAAATCGGTTTTCTTAACTAATAATTCATTATTTAAAGATTTTATCAAATAAGCTATATGTGTAATATTATCTGTTTATTTTTTTTCCGCCTACAACCGTTCATAGCCGAAGGTGGCCTTCTACATAGGAACATATAAATGGAGGCTCAACCGATAGCATTGAGAGAGGTCGATTACATATGGTACAGAATATGTAATTTTTTATATGGAAATGTACTACAATATTATCGTGTGAAAATCATTGATGTATAGTTGTTTTATCACCATTTCAATGATAGTTAAATGAAACTGTTTTTTTTTAATTCTAACAATTTTGAAATGAATTGGGTATTTTAAGATTTTGAAGTCTAGCGTTTAATGAAGGGCTCTTTAAAACACAAAATGTATATAGAATAAAAATGGAATAGAGCATTTTTTATTAAAAATAGTACAGTCTCTAATTTTTACCCGTTTTTCAAACGACTTCAATTAAAAATATCAAAAATGTACCACTGATACATATCGCAAATGTGCTGTAGATAATTTAACATTAGATTTTAATATTTTATATTATTTCCACATTTAATGAATGAGGTATAATAAATTCACGGAAATATAGATAAGATAGTTACGAAGCAAATAATAATAAAATCTTCAAAGTCAAAACTAAAACTATACGAAGAATAATCATTTGTATATTAAATAATTTTTAAGGTTATTTCCAGTAATATTTGTACTGAAATGCAAATTCTTACTGCCACAAAACTCAGGCCATTTAAGAACAACTGAAGGGCCCCACGGCTATGTCACTAGGTGGATTTAAACTCAAGACTTGTCGCTAAATCACTAATTTACGATAAATTAAAATTATGTTCGAAGAAATAGTCCACATCAAAGAAAATTATTTGCTGCCAATATTATTAGTATTACCAAGTGTTGATGGTTAGTTTACCATTCAACATTTTAATTAAAATAATTAAATGTTTATTTTATTAATTTTCGTCTTAAACTATGTCATCTTCAGTGATACTATGAAATATTGTTTTTGAAGATTTTTTTAAATTTGCGTTACTCACACAATAACTACAGTATCAATTTCTTGTTAAGACAGTTTTACACAACAAGTCCTATTTTTACATTGGTGAATTCCATAATTATGTGAGCTTTCTTATGTGTATTCAAAATAAAACATAATGAATGAAAACGAAAAATCGTACTTCTTTATGATTAATTTTATTATTATTTAACCAGTATATTACAATATGTTCATAAAGTTAGATCATCAAGTGACGGAAGACACCATATTAATAAATTAATTAAAAAAGATTCCCAAATAATATGAAATGATATATTTTAATAATATAAGATACATACGTATTTTAATATCAATAATATAATGTAGTTAAAATCGCTTGTATTTAATTTAAGATAATCTCGCACCTTTAATGTCAGACAATATTGAAAACCAAATAACCTCTGCATAATATGAAAATTTATAATATTAGCAATAATAATTATATAAAATGTTCATTTAGTTAGAAAATAACTAATTTGAAAACTGTAATAGCAAAAATATTGATTAAGCAACTATATTTCTTCCACTGCAGAGCACAAGCGTTTTCTACTATATTATTGTGATTATTCAAAATATTTTCAAATAATTCACCATTAGTTGACACTATCAAAATGATCCTTCTATCCCTTATTGGTTCGATATAAAGATTTGCTCTAAACTATAATTAATACAATTTTTCCGCCAATATTCAAAAATATTAAATATTAAAAAGGCGATGAATATTCCAGTCTAGTATAAGGTGTAGTAAAAAGTAATCCATTATTTTGCCAATAGATGGCTTTAGGAGTCTGTATCTCCCGTTGTAAAAGTGCGATCGGGTTGCACTAGATGGCGTTAGAAAGATAAGATTTAGTACTAAAAAAACTTTTCATACAGTTTTGTGATTACTTGGCTCAGTATTTTTTTAGCACGCGTCAAAGATGGACACCGACAAAGAGAAAATACGACATATTTTACAGTTTTTCTTCGATAAAGGCGAAAACGCAAGCCAGGCAGCTGAAAATGTGAATAGTATTTATGGTCCTGATACTGTAACAGCCAATCACGCGCAATTTTGGTTTCGTCGATTCCGTTCCGGTAATTTTGATGTCAAAGATGCACCACGCTCTGGAAGGCCAATTGTCGAAAATGTCGATAAAATAATGGAAATTGTCGAGTCGACCGTCACGTAAGCACTGTTTCGATTGCCCAGGAGCTAAACATTGCACAAAAAACCGTTTGGAACCACTTAAATAAGGCTGGATACAAAAAGAAGCTCGATGTATGGGTGCCACACGAGTTATCGCAAAAAAACCTCATGGACCGAATTTCCATCTGCGAATCGCTGCTGAATCGCAACAATATCAATCCATTTCTGAAGCGGATGGTTACTGGTGATGAAAAGTGGGTCACTTACGAAAACGTCAAGCGACAACGGTCGCCAGGATTGACAGCCAGGAAGGTTTTGCTGTGTGTTTGGTGGGACTGGCAGGGAATCATCTACTATGAGCTGCTCCCCTACGGCCGAACTCTTAATTCGAACCTATACTGTCAACAATTGGACCGTCTGAAAGAAGCAATCGCCCAGAAGCGGCCAGCTTTGGCCAATAGGACAGGAATTGTGTTCCATCAGGACAACGTCAGGCCGCATATATCGATAGTGACTCGCCAGAAGTTCCGGGACCTTGGTTGGGATGTTCTTATGCATCCACCTTATAGTCCGGACCTGGCACCAAGTGATTACCACCTCTTCCTGTCTATGACGAATGATTTTGCAGGTGAAAAATTTGCCTCAAGAGAATATTGTGAAAATTGACTGTCCCAGATTTTTGCCAATAGGGACGAGGGTTTCTATGAGACAGGCATTATGAAATTACCTCCAAAATGGCAACAAGTTATCGAAGAAAACGGTGCATATTTGACCTAAATCGTATCATTCTATCTATGCTAAATAAAACCTTCAATTTAATGCAAAAATAATGGATTTCTTTTTACTACACCTTATAATTCATAAAATACATACTCTATACGTATGTATATCACTGGTAGACCTAAAGATGTCGAAAGCAAACACAAAATATGTTCATACTATTTTCAAAGGAAGCTATCTTAAAACTACTCGTTAGTGAAAATTCAAATGCCTACATAGTATAATTAAGGTTGGAAATATTACGCATCTTTCACCGTTTTTATACATATTTTTATAATTATAGATAAGTATTTTTATTAAATAAAATTGTTACGTACTTCAATGCTAAAACAATTCTAATATACACTCGTACTATTTAATTGGCGTCCATACAATAATTTAATATTGCAATCAATTAATTTAAGATATTTCAGCTTTAATGAATTATTAATTTTATAGTCTATAAACTGATATACACTCTTATGTAATTCTGTCTTAAATCGATGTACGGATCGTCATTACGAAAGAACGTTACATTTATTGACAACAAATTTTAGTTGCAAAAGTACAACATGTGCACTAAAAAAAAATAAAAAGAAAGCGTTTACAAGTGTCCTATTTAGCGTTCTTATATGAAAGCGATCACAGTTTTTGACATTTAGCGTTCTTATATGTCATAGTGATTCGGTAGTTTATTTATTAAATAATATTTATTCCAAGAAAAATCTTATGAGTCAATTTTTCTATTACCATTTCTTAATAAAGACTTAGTGAAATATTCAAGCAGTGCAGTAATATTATTCAAAATAAAAAATTCAAAAAATCATTATTTGAAAAAAATTAATTTTAATTAAAAATTTGAAATTTTTAATGTGCAAAACCTTATAAAAAATCATAAAATTGAATTGAAAACATTTCAAATAAATCGCTGGAGTTAAAATACAAGTGTAAACAGTTAGGAGCAATTAACAAACTTTACTTTATATTATCAACAAGTATTATACACATGTTGATTGAATAATCATTGTTTACAGTTAAAGATGTTACATTAAGCTTCCTTGAATAAGATTTCGATCAACTGATGATTGAGTTTGATAAATACTCGTATATGAAGAACTTTTCATTTTGTATGGAAAACGTCAACCTTTTCGAACTTTTTCTTTAATCCATTTTCGTCTGTTGATATGACTTTAAAACTTAAATATTAGTGGTACCATTTTCAACTATTTATAAAATCGCTTTTATGTTCACATTCTGTTTTCAACACTCTAATTTATGTCTTAATAATTACCTAAATCACCATTTCTATTAATATATGAAAATATACGATGTAAATAAACTTCTAAACATTAAAAATTTCTGTATAATGTGAAAAAAGTATTATATCAGTTGTGCATAGTTTATTTTGGCGAAGACTGTGGGATAATACATAAAAGATTTGAAATATGCTTCAATATCAAATGTTTTTTCCACTGGAAAATTTTGAGAGTTAGATTTTTGGTTGCCTCCAGAACTACTTCTTTCGTCGATGCAATGGATGTAAATTCAACCACTTTTACTACAAGCGAATATTTAAAGCAGGATATAATTATTAGTATTAGTTAACATTTGAAAATTATGCCTCATATTTGCTCCAAATATCGCTGTTCTATTTTTTGTAAAGCATTACAAAACAACAACTTCACTTACGCGCACTATAAAGTCGCGTAGTTGTCGGATGATGTTAAATATTGTACTGCATGGCTAACGTACAAACTATGAGAAAAGTTCACCAGCGATGACAGTAGCATTACTTTTCTGTCACGCTACGTATTAAGAAGGAACATTATGATGAAAAATAAATAAGCACTTGGTTAATGTTACTTAACGAAGAATTGAAAACATGATATTTACTACTTGGAGACTATTAAATAAAGAATTGGCGCTGACCGATTACCATAAGAAAGTCTCGCTTTTTTGCACACTACCAAAGCCGGTATATATTATTAAGCGCATATAGTAAATTGATATAATGTTCTGACTATTTTCATATTGGACCACAACATTTGGTAATATAATTATAAGTTATATCTTTAGTAAAATATGAAAATTGTCAAGATAATTGATATTAACATATTATGTCATAACTTACAACGTTGGTTACTACTCATAAAATATTCAAAAATAATTTTTGTGGCGCCTTACTATTAACACATGGTCTTTCAAGTTTAACACATTTTTTTTATAGGTTATTTTTATATTTTTTAGCCAATTTTATTCTATAGGTTATTTTTAATTTATTTTTGTGATAATATATGTACTTTTATTTTATATTGATATTTAAGAAATAAACCAATGATGTATTGCAATGTTGAATGCATAGTACTCGTAAGAAAAGGCCATTAATTTTTTTGATTGATTCATCAAATCTCATATGAACAGAACTGTAGTAAATAATTTTTGCAAACTCGCGTAAGTTATCGTAAAACACTTTAAGTTTGTCTATATTTAATTCGTTTACTTTATTCGAGCTTCATAATTGAGTTGATATTGAAAAAAAATTATTATGCTTCCTAGGTTACTAACTTACAATTTACATTCGGTTTAAATATTTCCAAGATATTTTGCTTAAGTTTATCTCTATCAATACTCGTTACACAATTAGAAAGTATTTTAACAGCCTATAATAGATTTCGGAAACGATAAATGAGATTTAATTACTTTACTTCTAAATATTTCCAATAAATAAATAGAATAATTTTCAGAAAATTGACAACTAAAATCATGAGTAGTAAAATAATACAACTACAATAAATATGGGTAGAACTTAAACTTGTAAAATACTTGATATATAAATATTGGTAAATATATGCTTTAAAAATCATTTTATAAATAATTCATTGATTTTAATTTTATCTACGTTTAGAACAGATAAAAAAGCTTAATTTATTAAAGTTACTTCGAAAAACAAAATTAAAAACTTATATTTCACTGTAATTGCATTATTGTCTTTACATAAAAATTATTAATTAATTAGCCACAAATACGCGGAATGTTCTTATTATATTAATTTTGCATTATGCAATAGTACTCGTACGATAATAACAAACCATCTAGGTCATATGGCCAACACTACTGATGCGTACTGTATCTTTCTAAATTCTTAGCTACGTATATAAATATGAATACGTGTTAAGATGAATTTATGAAATTAAAATAATTAAACAAAATATTGAAATTTGGATTAATCTAATCCATAATTGTTTTATATATTTAAAAACATTTTAATTTTATTATAATATTTCAATTTGGAAATTATGGTGAACTATATTAAACAGTTGTTAAAAATGTTAGAATTTTGGTAATTGAAAATTAACGTAACCAAAATATTCTTAGTACTCTAAGGCGTGGTAACTTGGATAGTAAAAATGCAATTCAAATAAAATGTACATATATATAACATTATCACGTTATTTTTGTATATAAATTATAAAAAAATAGTTATTATTTATTACAACTTACGAATTTGCCGCGAACATATTCGTTTCCATATAATCATATACATAACTGCATATACAACATTTATGGTTGCAAATTAGCATATAAATGGTTCTTTTATTAAATTTTTTTCAACAACTAATTAAATAATGCACTACGCTTACACATTAACCTTCTTTCCAAATTAATTTTCTTGGAGAAAAAATTTAGAATACTCGTAGGCTTTTGATGCGTAATTCAAAATTATTCTGATACTTTGGCCTTCATGTAAATGTATATTAGTAAAGGTAACAACATGCAAACGTTATTATATAGAAGTATACAGTAAATAAACTAACATAGTTCATTGCATATTCTTCATTTTTGAGAAAAGAACAATATTCCAGGAATTAATATATTGCACAATCGAATCTTATTTGTATACAAATAAATTGAAATTATTTTCCTGATTTCCTTTGTACTTATATATTCTGACATCCGTTTTTAATACCAATTAGCCAGTTTTGTTCACATCTGTATCTTTCCATATTGTAAACTTGTTCCTTTTTAAAGTTGACTTTTTTCAAGAAAAATCTTACATACAATAGGTATACGTAGTATTAAAATAATATGATACGTTTATATCAGTCTCATAATAAGTTCAAAGTCAGTCTTAAGTCATTCCATTACTAAATTATTACAAATAAAATAACCTTTAATTATATGTATATATTGAATTCTTGTGTGAACTTCAAAATTAGTTTAATTTAGTTTAACTATTGTCATCAAATTTTCTTTTAGTTTAACTATTGTCATCAAATTTTCTCTTAGTTATGAATTTAAAAGACAGTAGAATCTGATATTTATAATACTTACAATTATTTAATACGAAAAAACATAAAAAATTCTAAGCATCCCCATTTATTTCTACAAAATATTCTGGTTTTTTATATGCTTATTGATTCATCTACTAGCATAAAAATGTATCTTCGATATACATATTTGAAAATACAATTTATATTTATCTTCTCACAATTATACACTGAACATTTTTGTATATTGTTTAAATAATTTTTGAAGATATTTTTTTATATTGAAAGAAACACGCAATATTTTCTTTTTTTGTATAATTTTTGAAAAGTGTTCTTATATATTAAATAAATTCATATAAATTAATAATTGATAATGAGATTATTTTTTGTAAATATTTTTGGCAATTATTTTTACCATATATATGAAATTTTGAATATTTGTCAAATAAAATCTATGCCGTGAACTATAGACTGATTGACACGTAAGAAAGTTATGAAATTAAATACCGGCGTTTACATATGTGTAAATAAGTAAGACAACCACTAGAAATTATGTTACTTGAGTACGGAAAAAGCATCTTGGATTTCCTATTGAATGCTTGTACCTGAATCAATCTATGTACATAATTCCCTACGTACACAAATAAATATATGTATAGATAATAGCAGAATGACTAGTTTTTCCATGTGATTATGTAGAAACAATACGAGAGAGTATGCTCTCGTTTGATTTAAAATATCTTTAAAAACGTATATAAAATTGTCCGCATACTGAGCTCAAAAATAACATGTAAGCATACCATATTCTTATTTATATTGGTTATGTTTATTTATGCAATGTGTGAAAATAATTGAAATTGTGAACTTGATTCAGTGGTACTCAGTGCGCTTATATACTATGTTCCCAAAATGGAGCATACTCTCACACATAATATATTTTTATGAATTTCTTTAATGCTCATGGTAAATAGAAGTACAAGTTGTATAGTTTACATTGAGAAATAGCGCACATAAAGATTCCTTATTGGTCAAAATGGTCAACTGGGGAGATTGATTTACATAGAAACTGTGCATTTTTGTCATGTAACCATGAATGCAGATGTTGGCTCCACATAATTTGCCCCATAGACTATGTTTTTGTTGGTATTGTATATAAATCGCGTATCTCTATATGTAATCTAATAGCTTACTAGATACCGGCTAAGCTTATATAAATACCGAAACTGAGAAAGAATGAGCATAAGGGAAAAAAATCCTTAACAAACACATCGATATGGCGGTATTAAACGTTTAACTTAAATGTACGATCATGCGCGAAAATATTTACGTCACAAAAATGTGAAGAATATACTTGAATAGTGCTAAATGTCAATAGAATCCTGTACAACTGCAAGTCTACAATATTAGTTCGTGGACGTTTATATCGTTGGCTCGCGGTTATGCCTCAATTTATTTTCATTCATGAGTTAACTTAGAGGATGGTGAAGTTTACACATTTACATTTTCTTATGTTTTTTGTTTTAAATTCATAATTACAAAACTTTAATATTAAAATTACAATATACACATATATTATCTAAACTTACTATAGTAAGAAAATTCAATTTTTAGTTAGATAAAATTATAGTTCATTTATTTCCAAAACCGGTCTTACATATTGTACTGATATGCCTACAAAGTGCATTTAAAGGATAAGCTTTAGTAAACGATAATCAAAGTTATTTATAAATTATTGAGAGTTTATTATGTTATACATGAGCGCAGGTATAATATATAAATAATCTGAAAGATATTGTACAATAGGTATCGTCATTTTTTGGTCATGTTTTTAAGAAAATCGACGGAAGCAATTACACATGCAATGTATTATATACAAATACGTGTAGTTCAAATATTGCAGATATTTTCTTTTTCTAAACCTTGTTTAGGCACCATATTTTAAGGAGCTTAAACATTTTAATATGTTCCATAAGCGGTGCCATCAGCCATACGACATGACGAATGTTTACTGTCAATTGGTTTCCAAGATCGTACGATTTGACTTTTTTTTGTGGGCTTACGCGAAAAATCGTGTTTTTGCAGACAATAACCAAAGCTGAAAAACTAACATCCGTCAAGTACTGGTCGAATTATGACAATTTTTTTTCAATTTTACATACTTTCTATCATGATTTCGGTAATTGTAATAACAACAATTATTTATATTATACTTTTTCTATGGGTATTCAAATAGTATTTAAAACAATATACGAGTAATAACATTAAACTTACAGATTTTTTAGGAAATCACAGTCAAATTTCATACTTAATTGAAAGAGACAACTTTGCAGAAACCAAATGCTTCTTAATTATTTTAATTCCGAATGCATTATGTACTGATAAATCAAAGAAGTTAACTTTTATAGGTTTGAAATTTACTTTCTATCTCTTCAGATAGAGCAGATCTTCATATGGCTGTTCAGCCAAAAATTTAAATATGCATACATGTTTATCCCATGTACATTTTCAGATTTTAAAAATATCAACTACTGACACGCGCCTGTTACAATTACGTATACTGGTTGGCTGTTGCTATTATAGTAATAAATATGAGCATAATTCTATTGATCAATACATTGTTATGTTATGTTAACCTAATACAAAAAATTATCTAGCAATACATATATATTGTACTTATATGTATTTGATGGAACTCGATCGATAAACTTATTTTGAATAGCCAAAAACACAATATTATTGAAGAAAAATGAGAAATTAACAAGAAGAAATTGTTTTTTAAATTACATAAATTAATCTAAACGTTTCTATTTACCGAATTTGAATTGATATACCTGCACATACACATATTGTAGGTATGCACGCATAACAAAAGACTATTATTGTTTAGAAAAACTTTCTGGAGTTTACTTAAATTGCCGATTCTGATAGTACTCAGTACTTATAGTATTACTATAAGTACTGAGCAATCACAGCTTACACGATTTTACATAAATGTGTTTGCATGTATTCGTATTGTCACTACTGCCTGTTGACCTCTTCAATTAAGTTAATATAAAATTATTGAGTAACACTGGATTGTCTTGTTTTTATGAATAAAAGTCATTTTAACAAATATTTACGCAAAATACTATCAACCAATTCTAATTTTTTTCATGTAATACTTACCATTCAACATGAAATAATATCTTGATATGCAATGTATAATTTTTGCGAAAAAATTTCTCTGCTTTCGTTTTCTTTTTTTCTCTTTTGTAATATATTTTTGAATGTAATTACATCTCAAATTGGATGCTGTTTTAAATATTGTTACAAATATAAATCACTCTCTGTTTATCAGTATGAAGCAAAAAACAGTTTCGATTAAAATTCACTTCACTTCCAAATTCACAAACACACTAACAATATAGTATTTGAAATCAATTTATAATAAACTTATTTAGTTTTTCTTTAATGATACATTTCCAAATCAAAAAAAATACAAATAATAATATACTATAATTAAAATATCACTGCGATTAATAATACACTATAATAAAAATTTCACTGCGATTAATGATACACTATAATAAAAATTTCACTGTGATTGGTGATGCAGTGATACACCGCGATTGGTGACGGTGGAACGATTGTTCGAATATGTGCCGCTCAATTATGCCGGTCCGATCTGGTCTATTTCTGGCTGACGGACTTGTTCGCCGCCTCTAGAAAGAAGGGAGTTCTGCTGTAACTGTGTGGGCTTGTGCCGAGCGTCGATGTAGCGTCAAAAAAACAATCGCTGCAACCACTCGATTGTGTGCGCTAAGTAAGTGATGTTATGAAGCGCAGCGATTCACAATGCAACAAAACAGGTTTGGCTTCAAATTTCCCCCACTCATCATTTCAATTGTACAAAAAAATTATTTGATTTTCGACAAATTTCTATTTTTTTCGTTAACTCTGAAAGCACACAAGAAATAGTAGAGCAGTACCATAGGAAGAATGAAAATTTATTGAGCCTAGAACAGAATCGCTTTAATTTTTAATGATAAATTTTCAATATATTTATAAACCACAAATATAAATAATATCTGCACCACAAATCTAATCGGGCAGTAAAGGGGATTCGCTCACATCAAATGTAAGGTCAAAAATTGGAATGAGTAAAGTTTTATATGAAATTGTAGACATTAGCTGTATTCCATTGGACCAATTTTGCTACAGCGCTGTAGACTCCCAATAAAATGAACATATCACTACAGCAGTAAAATACAATCACACAATAGTCACCAACAATATTGAGTTTATTCACACATAAACAATAAAATCAAAAATATGACATTTCAACATAACCAACGAATCCGCAAATATATCTATTTTCACTGTAGCAACTACAAACCACCTACCGTACATTGTATGCGTAACTCCAAATGAAAATTACTGCTCTGTTCGAGGTAAAGTAGATGATGACAGATACACAACTAGTGTAGTAGCAAAATTGGTCCAATGGAATACAGCTATTGTTTTCAACGTCGAATCTACACATAAAGAGAACATGAAATAAGCTCGGTACAACTTCAAGAAACGGTTTTCGAAAGATTGAGCACGTAAAAAAAAATTGAGCACGTAAACTATTCGTAGTGTCGTCCGAAAATATGGTTATACACGTATGAATAGAGTTTCATATAAAAAACTACGCAAATAAAGCAAATCCAAAAAATATTACAATTTGCAAAGAAGTTTATAAAAAAAGATGAAAATATTTGATGGAGTGTCAATTTTGTCGATGAAAGTAAATTTAGTGTATTTGAATCGTATTTTTGACAACAAAAAATTCCTCTGAAGTATGGTTTTTATAGAAACAATTATTCAAAAAACTATATGCCTAAATTAGCTAAACGATTATTTGAAAGTAATTGTTGGTAAAATGGAAATTAATACAAACAACTTTCAGTTCTATCAGGATAACAATCCCATATATGCCACCTACGATGTTCAATTGTAATTTACGTGTAACTGTCCAAAAGCTATAAATATTTCTCCAGAATCTTCTGACATTAACCCTATTGAAAATTAATGGGGCATTTTACACAGATAACTAAATTAAAGGACATTTTCTTCAAAGTATCAAAAGAAAACTGTTCTTTATCACAAGAATGTAATAGAATTAATACATCAGTAATAAAAAAATTAATATTAAGCAATTAAAAGAAAATAAGTTTCAAACAAATGTATGTGCTGTCCTCGGATACTTTCGTGGTGTAGAAATTAGGTATAATTTTTTATTTTAATACATTGTTTAATTTAATTTTACAATAAACTATAAAATTTATGTTGTTTCACTTCTAAAGAGTTCATAAATTTATTAAAAGTTTCCATACTCACAAAGTTAATGTTTAATAAAATCAAATTTTCTTCCTTCGTATTCATAATGTTAATTTTTATAAAAAAATATTTTATTTTTAAATTTGTGTATGCCAAATGTTTTTAAGGAGTAAAATTATATATTTTAAAATAAATTCTATTTTTTTATAACATTTCTCAATAAAGCAGTTAATTGAATTAATAAACCGAAATCTTCACTTTTAACTTATGGTTTAATTGAATTTTATATATCTATAATCCGGTTCAATCTATTGTATAAATACGATCGCGGAAGATATACACCATTCTTGTATACGTAGAGCCATGAGTTCAAAATGGAGGGAAAGAAAACAAAAAGTTTCGACCAAAAATTGTCCAATTATTCAATTGTATTGTGTATTACCATATGATTGCTTTCAGATAATTCAGTAACTACTCTTATTAGTGTTTCAGATGATGTAGGTGTTTAAATAGAAAAGGCTTTTCGATTTGTTAAAGCTAGTTTATAAACCATAATTATATCTATTTTTTAGTCATTTAAAGCTTTAATCTTTAGCTCATATTTCAAATGCGGTGGTTTTATTGTACGATCAAAATTAATTGAGGTGTTAAAATAAATACTTTTATTGTACGATGCTTATTGTTTAAGGCATTGTTAAATAATTGTTTATAAATGAAGATGTAGTACAAATCTATATCCAAAATTGAATTATTAGTCGCGTTTAATTGCAAAATATTTTATTGTGAATATAATCTTCTACGAATAATATCACAACATTTGTCAGCTTCTAAATACGTTTTGATCGAGTACGCATTTTGGTTACTGTGATATCCCAACACACAGTAACCAAAATAATGAATCAAATAATAAACTCTTTATGACTACAGTAATTGGATAGACTCTATAGATTCATGATTCCTGAAAAATAAAGCAAACATATTCCGAAAGCATCCTTATGTATAAGTTGCAAGCTCTTTTGAGCATATAAGATTTAAGTCCATAATTACTATTTTTTGTTTAATTTCCAGAAATGAATATAAATTTAAACAAGTTATTTTTTATATGTGAAATACTTTGAATTTTATAATTAAACGAGAAAAATTTAAAAAAACATCCATATATGTAATAGGTATATTATTCAATATGTCATTCAATATATGTTATGAACGTATTTATGCAGTTGGAATATATGTACGTGCGTACATAACATATACTCGTATGTATGCATCATACAATGCTGAACTTACTAATAGCTGTCGATTTCTACAATGACGTCATTCAACGGACCATATTTTGTATCATTTAGTAACTGATAATGACAATAATAAAAATAATGAGTCACAGGCATTGGTTTGGTACAAATAAAACAAATCTTTATCAATTTATCTTATGTCTCTTAAAACAAAGATTTATTATTTCAGGACCATTATTAGGGTTTGTATTTACATACATATATACGTTTTTATCAGTAACTCCGCTTATGCAGCTAAAGTACTGTAACACAAAACCAAAAACGTGACCAAAATATCTGCGTATTATTTATTTAAAATTATTTATCAACAATTTTAGTTTAGTAGGATTTTATTCAATATTGGTTACAATAAGGTATAAAAATCTGTAGGGATTTTCTAGATTTTGTTATCGAAAAAAAGGTATTGCAGTTTTTGGTACGTGAGCTTGTTTTGTAAATTTTAAATATTTCAATAGCAAAAAATTAGAAAGTTAGGATACTATTTAATACTCGCGGATATATTGGTTGGTTTTAGGTATAACAATAATGTATATTGTTTCATGAAACTTCAATATTGTTATCTAAATAATAATTATGTAAAACTACAATCATGATTTGAAACAAATTAGAGTTTTACGAGAAAATGTATCTTTGCAGACATGTAACATTGCTCAATTTTCCGAGACTGCGATATAAATAAGAAGTCCTATGAATTATAAATTAGTACTTATTTATTTTATTGAATTGAATTATATATTAAAAGTTGTTTATACTCCCATTTCTTTTTATTTGTTGAATATGTTTATGCATTTTGTCCTTGTGTATTTACTATTAAACCCTGGAACCATATTGCAGCCCTATAACCATAAGGCAATTTTATTCACTTTATTAGATTTGCTATTTTGCTTTTAGAATCTGTAGTTTTATGAATATTTAATGAATTTCATCTTTACGTTTGAAATTAAAGTTATTATGTATTTGACTAATACAAGGATTATAAACTTCAGAATCAGAGAAATTTTCAACCATTCTTCAGGCACATTTTATCTGTGCTTAATTATATGAAAATAATTCAAAAAGGCAACGGCTGAGAGAATACAAAGAATATATGAAATTGTTCTTTTGCATACTTGTTACATTACAAAGTAAAATTATAAATATTAACTTTCAATTTATTTAAATAGATAGTCAGTGAATTGCTTTAGTCAATAAATGAACTCGGTAAAAAATGTTATGTATGGAAAGATTTGTGTAAGCAATTCCCATTATAAAATTTCTTACAAAACAGAGAAAAAAACGACCATAGATGATATCGGAATAGCTGTTTACAGTTTTTCGGGGGTTGTGTTGAGGGAAAACCATAAATTTAAAGTTATATAACCTATTTTTTGGTTACTTCGAGTTGACTTTACTCAGGTAGGATATTAAAGTATTTGCAATAAGCATTCATAAAATCCCACATCAAAATCATCATATATTCAATGTCTAGGCTAGACAGAGGTACCCAAAATATTCACACTGTGTTTGATGTGGAATTTAATTTAAAAGTTTTAGTTGAAAATTAAATCCTAACAAATGGGGTGAAAACACCTCCTCTTTAAATAATGTAAGGTATATCATTAGTTAAAAAAAACGGTTATGATATTCGTATTTCGTATATGGAGAATATGCCATTTATTTACTATAATGATTAAAGCAATATCAGAGAAGTAAAGCGAAAATTAATAAGACTGGCATTACTGAGAGCAATCTGACACATAAAGCAGACTTTTATGCCACATAGTTTACAACTTAGTTGCTCCAAGATATGAATTAGAAGTTTTAAGATCGTCCGATAACTACGCTATATTATAGAGCGTGATAAATTAAGTGCATCACAACAAATGGTACAGCAAAACTTGGAGCAACAATAGACTATCCAATTTCGGGGAAAAGCTCATCCCGTCGATTAAAAAGGCTTATAAAAAATTTAAGGCTCAGTGAAAGGATTCTTGACACCAGATCGAACATTACACGCACTTAGATGCTCCACCATAAAAACACCGCCTGTCATATTGATTCAACTGATCTATCCGTGTGACTTCTTTTTGCTCCGCAGATTAAAACACATTGGAAAGAACGTCATCTAAAGGAGTGTAACCGAGCAGGTGAAGATGATTTCAAGCACTGCTACGAGGAATAGGAACAAAGGCTCCTATACACAAATATGATTATAAAAAGTTTAAATATATTTCCTATCGTCCAACCCTGCCTGAGAGAATAGTATTTAATTCCGAAAATGAAGAAATATGTTTTTGGGAAATAAAATGAATATAATAACATATTCTTATTTGTAATGTAAAAAAAGCAACAACTTATTTTACCACAAGTAATTAATAATTTCAGTGATATATAAAATTATAAATACAAATAAATAGAAAATATATTATTGAGTTGGTGCAAAAGTAATGACGTTTTTTTACATATACAATTAAACATTTTTTTTTTAATTTGTATTATTTATTTAATCAATTATATAATTTCCATCCGTTCTTATAACCTCCTCCCATCTTTCTATAAACTTATTAATACCATTAGTGTAAAATTCCTTGGATTTTGATGCGAAATATGAAGAAAAGGATGTTTTTACCTGCTCTATTGTATGAAATGGTTTATCATTTAAAAAGTTTTGCAGTGATCGGAATAAATGAAAATCGGAAGGAGCAAGATCTGGAGGATACGGTGGATGCTTGATAACATCCCAATTCAACTCATTCAGTTTGTGTTGGGTCATCATAGCCACATGTGGTCGTACGTTGTCGTGATGAAACACTACCCCTTTTCTGTTTACTAATTCTGGTCTATCCTTTTTAAGGGCGATGTTCAATTTGGATAATTGCTGACAATATCGTTCTGCTGTAATTGTCTGATTGCGTTCCAAGAGATCAAAATACACAATACCCTTGCAATCCCACCAAACACAAAGCATAACTTTTTTTTGATGGATTTCGGCTTTCGAAGTTGTTAATGGGGCTTGTCCAGGTATAGCCCAATGTCTTTTTCTTGTCACGTTGTTGTACACGACCCATTTCTCATGGGTCGTGTACAACAACGTGACAAGAAAAAGACATTGGGCTATACCTGGACAAGCCCCATTAACAACTTCGAACCAAACGATGCAAAAAACGATGCAAAAAAGGTTCATGTTTTTGTCTCGCACTCAAAGCAACGCACGTTGAAACACGATCCAATAAATTGGCAGCCGACAATTGATGAGGTATCCAAACGTCGTACCGCGAAACCATCCCCATACGCTTCAAATGCCTTAATACGGTTGTATGGTTGACTCCCATCATCGACGCGATCTCCCTGGTGGTAAGACGTGGATTGGTGTCAATTATGACTTTTAACTTGTCCTCATCAGACTTCAATGGCCGCTCGGTACGTGGTTTATCAATTAGTGAAAAATCCCCAGATCGGAATTTTGTAAACCATCTTTGTGCCTGCCGAACTTTGATGACATCTGTTCCATACACTTCGCAAATGTTTTTGGTTGCCACACACGCGGTATTGTCTTTAGGGAATTCATAAAGTAAACAATGACGTAAATGCACTTTATCGATCGACATTTTGAAAAAATACAAGGGCTCTTCACTGTACTCTGGCCAGACCAAAACTGAATAGAAAGTTGAGGGAAAGCATCCTTTATATAATGCAATCATTTAAAAGAAGATACTATTCATCATTTCTGAAGAAAAAATTATTGTACCTGGGATCATAAAAAACCGTCATAACTTTTGCACTAACCCAATATATTAACACTAAAGTATATAAATTGTAGACTCATAAAAATTAAACGAAGATTTTAAGTAAAGTTGGTACATTATTTAACAAAAAAGATAATCTTAATATCGCTTATCATAAAATCAATATCATACAATATATTTGTAAATTTATATGGGGTTTTAAAATTCATAAGGTCTGTCTTAACCTAAAAAAAATCTGAATTAATTAATTACGTAGTCTTGTTATAAAAAATAATTACTTAAAGACTTTAAGCAAAAAAAAGTATATTTATTATAAGTGTATGTGTATATTAATAAATACCTTTATAAAAAATCAAATAACAAACACTATTTTTACATCGCATATAGGCAATCTGAGAAAATTACAATTTTTTACCATACACATATTATTCAGACATGTTTATTTTAAGATTTAATCTTCAACCTACAGCAAACGTTGGGAAACATTCATCCATTAATAAGATTTTATTCTTGCTATTGATGACATTGTAAAACTAATTAAGCACTCTGAAATGATAAATATTTCGCAGAGTTTAATAAGTTTTACAATGTCATTAATGGCAATAATAAAAAGTAAGGGATCAAGATGGTTATCCTGAGATACACCAGACAGAGCATTAATGCCATTTAACTAACAATACAACTAAAATTATCCTAATTTTTTAAAATTATCCTAAAAAAAATTCATATATTTGAATTTTAAAGTCTGATTATTAAATCGATTTAAACTATTTGTATTTTTTATATTTATTAGTTTTCTTTACAATATAAAACTTAGTAAATCTAGTACAGCAGTAGTCAAAGTTTTCCTTTCACATAGATTTCCTTTTTGAAAATTATGCAAAGAGTCACATTCGTTAAAAACTAAATTTAATTATCTTTATTAGAACAACATACTAAATACTACATAGCAATTAAAAGTCTTGAATTTCGATTTATTGAATATATTAGATAATTGACGAATAATAAACTTAACTTGGTACAATAAATTATCAAATTTGTAGTATATCTATATATAGTACACCCAGCCATGAGTATAAACCGAGTGGCGTGATGTTTCATACACGTCAATGCCACACAGCAATAGATAAGTTAGTCACGTAGGCACCACCATGCCTTTCACATGTCTCTGTATAACTATAAGAATTGTACATTAATAAACGTGCTATATATATCATTAACAGAATGAGCATATATTATAATAATTTAAACGAAGTTTTGCAGAGGTTAGAAGAAGCTGGACTAAAGCTAACCTCAAAAAGTGCCAGTTTTTCCAAGAGGAAATCAGATACCTGGGGCACATCATAAGCAAGAATGGGTTGTCCAAGGACCCAGAAAAAATCGCGGCAGTGGTCAAAGCAAAAAGACCAGAAAACATAACAGATGTAAAAGCATTCACAGGACTGGTGACATTCTACGGAAAATTTGTACCAATATTAGCTAAAATGTTGAAACCGATTTATGAAGTACAAAACAAAGAAAGATTTTAATGGACAAGAAATGCAGAAAAGGTATTTTTGAAGTCAAGAAAGAACTAGCATCGGACAGAAATTTGGTACACTACAACCCAGATTATCCGATAAAACTAGTGACAGACGCATCCGACCAGGAATGCCGAAAAGTACTAATGCACGAAATGCCAAATGTGGAGGATAGACCAGTTACCTTCATATCAAGGACGCTAACAAAAACGGAAGGTAATTATGCAATTTTGCAAAAAGAGGCTTTAGCCATTTATTGGGCTTTCGGAAATTGTACAAATATGTGGCAGGTATGCATTTCAAATTATGCACTGACCACAGGCCATTGATAACGATTTTTGGCGAGCATAGGGGCATACCACAGATGGCAGCAGGAAGGTTGCAAAGATGGGCTTTGTTTATGAGTGGATTTGACTACCAGATAGAGCACATAAAAGGCAAGAACAATGAGCCAGCCAACGCATTATCGAGTCTACCCAGAAATAAAAGACATTTAGTTCAAGAGGAAGAGGACTATCTACATTTCATGGTGGAAGACCAGCTACCGCTAAGATCAGAAGACTTAGCGAGAGAAACTAGAAAAGATCCAGTACTGAGCAATGTATTTTTATATACGACAACGGGATGGCCTAGTCAAATTGAGGAGTCAATTAAGCCTTTCGCGCAAAGAAAGCAAGAAATCTTCATAGCAAAAAATGTGCTAATGTGTGGATACCGAGTAATGATACCGGAGAACTGCAAGCAAATATTGCTGAAAGAAATACACGGAGGTCACATGGGCATCAGCAAAATGAAGGCGATCGCTCGACAATATTTTTGGTGGCCAAAGTTGGACAAAGACATAGAAGGCTACGCAAAAGGTTGCATGGCATGTCTGACAGAATCCAGCAGTCCGGAAGAATCAGGATTAAAGAATTTTCCTGACAGCAAATATGTATTCGAAAGGGTGCACATAGGCTTTATAGGACCACACAGGGGCAAGATGTATCTGATACTGATAGATGCATACGCTAGATGGCCAGAAATTGTCCACATGACAAAAACAGATGCGACAAATACGATCGAAAAACTGAAGGAAATATTCGCAAGATATGGTATACCAGACACACTAATCTCAGATAATGGAGCACAGCTGGTGTCAGAAGAATTCGAAAGATTCTGCAAAATGAACGGAATTTTGCACAAAACGGGTCCGCCATACCATTCACAAACAAATGGATTAGCTGAGAACGGAGTGAAATCTTTTAAAAAAGGCTTAGAAAAAGCATTAAAAGATAACAAAGCTCACGACAGCGCAAATAATCTAATCAGCAAGGACTTATTCGCCTACAGAAACGCACCACACCTAACAGCAGGGGAATCACCAGCGAACAAATTTTTGGGCAGAAGCTTAAGAAGTAGATTAGATTTGCTAAAAATACCAAAAACAGCAGAAAGAATCCAAAAGCAAATACAATTTTTCAGAGGACACAGAGACGTTACATTCTCAAAAGGAGAAAGGGTGATAGCTCGGGGTTACAAGAATCCTATGAAGCCAGGTTGGCAACCAGCAACGGTGGAGGAAGTTATAGGGGAAAAGACATACATATGTAAACCCGACTTTTAACCAAACCTAAGATGGAAAAGAGGTGACGATCAGATGCGCAAATCAGGTCAATTCTACGAAGCAGCTACAAGAGTACTTCTAGAACCCAAAAAAGGCAAACGAATATGAAGAAGAGCCTGACACAAAGGATGAGCCAATCATATCTGAATCGAACCTAGAGAAAGCAACAGAAGACTCAAAAGGAGTAGTTGAAGAACCAACCGCAGTCCAACAGGAAGTACAACAAGAAGGCAATCATCCAAGGGAGATCCAGCCGACACCCAAGAAAAGCACACACAGAATCAAGTACGAACCGGATCCAACTTTAAACGTAAACAAAAGGGAGCCACGAGTTCGAAAACCCGTGAACAGAATGAATATATAAGGTTCAAGCTAAGCGGGGAAGAGTGTAGTACATCTGTATATAGTACACCCAGCCATGAGTATAAACCGAGTGGCGTGGTGTTTCATACACGTCAATGCCACACAGCAATAGATAAGTTAGTCACGTAGGCACCACCATGCCTTTCACATGTCTCTGCATAACTATAAGAATTATCCACTAATAAACGTGCTTTATATATCATTAACAGAATGAGCATATATTATAATTACTGATCCCTTGTTCCTCAATCCAAGTCTAATATGTTACAAAATTAAATTAAATCACTATTTAAAGTGACAAATTATATCACGAATATTTATAGAATTATCTAAATCATCACATTTAAGTCAATTACCTTTAATTGCATCGAAACGCAATATTGTTAATACTGAACAATTGATTAATAAAATATTATTCATGTTAATTGTACAAAAAATATCATGTCGAAGTTTCTATATTAGCTTTTAAGTATATTAAAACTGAGAAAAGCATAAAAGGTTATAGGAAGCTAATAACTAATTTAATTCAACGAAAACAAATTCTACATCATGGGGGACCAAAATTCAATGTTTCTTTTCTTTTTAATATATTTAATTACATATTTTTACTACGCTTCAACTTATTGTTATATCATAGATCTGACCAGTCTCATTGAAATAATACGCATTATAATATTCAATATTACTAAAAAAAAAAATTGGTAGATGAACATATTTAAAAATAAAGTTCTACTACAATATTTAGTCAAAATATATATATATATGTTGTGTATTTTTTTTATCTCAACAGCAAAAATCTCTCGTTATTTATTTGAACTATAAATACTAGTGTAGATTAGCATTGATGAACTCCCAAATGCTAAAATTTCATAATTTGAGATTAAGAAATCAAAATTAATTTAATTACATTCATCATACGTAATTTTCGACAACACAAATCAAGATTAAAACAGTATTTGAATAAAATTAACATTATAGAGATAAATTTTTTATTTATATTTTATCAAAATTGAATGGAATTTATCATTGAATGGGTTCTTTTAAATGTTTTAACGCAATGTCTACATACGAATATATCTTACGAAACATTAGTGACATTATTAGGCGTATAACCATTTTTAAATTATGTATGCAAAATGAAGATAAAATAAGCCTTTGACTAAATTATTTATTTACTGTATTATAATTTCTTGTTAATTATAACAAATAACTTTAATACTAAAGTACTTACTCTAAGATGCACAGCAGCAAAAGGAATTATATCCTAAGTCGACATCGAACTCGAGTAAGTTTGCTTACTAGACACACACATACTCGATATGATATATCAAAGACACAATTAAGAAATAGTTTTCAAAAAATTATTTGAGAAAATAATTAAAATTTGAAAGCTGATGGTGAATACAAACAATTAAATGAAGTGACGCAGTTACCAATTTGCTGAATTTAAGCTTAAAGATGTCTGCTACTACTTCTACTGCTAAACTTCTTTTTTCAACAACTCTCAATCGACGACCAAGCGAACAAGTTGTTACTCGACAGTCACACAAAAACGTAATAACAGAAAAGAAACAACACAACAATAACCCTCAATACTGCCAGAAAGTTCAGGTGTTGGAAACCAGACCACAAGCCTGTAGTTTCGAAAAAAGAAAGCATTTTGTCTTATTTCAAGCCTCCTTATTGTCTTGAAACTATTGCCATGAATCTCATTTTTCCTCTTATCTCCAAACGTACAACTCTATCGGGACAATGTCTATTGGACTAGTCTTGTGCTTGTTATCTCTCCAATATGGTATGTGTATGTAACTATAAGAGTGCTGTCAGATCAAGCAATAGGCTTTCTATCTTACAATGGAACATCTATGTTTGCTGAACAACCTGCAAAGCTTAGGCTTGTTGCTAGATCAATATTTTCCACTGATACAAATAAGCAATGATCATTTTGTTTAGCAAACAGTAGATGTTCTCTTTACATAGGACAATGATCACACATACCCTTCATTTTCGAAGCAAACGTGGTGCACGCTAAAACAAAACCGCTTTTGTGCTTAATGGAGAACCATAGAAAATGGTGTTTCTTGCCGCACCTACTGAATAAACGGCATTTAACATCATTGGGCATGCCGTAGACAAACTGACTGGATCGACAGTGGAAGCGTTCTTTTCACACATTGGCCGAACATTATCAGACCAATCTACTCAATAACCATTCTAAATTTGTGATCAAGAAAACTTCTCAGAATTTAGATTGAGCATACCGCACTTACTCATGATTTCCTGTTCGGCAACCAAACTCGTCATTTCTGTTCCGTTCAACTCATTATTGCCCATATATTATAATAGGTTATTCGTATTTCGTTTTGAAGTTGATGAAGTTGAAGCTAATGAAAACATATACTACCACACCCACTATACTCTCCAGACCTAGCACGTTCCGGTTATCATTTGTTCCGGGCTCTGCAAAATTTTTTAGATGGTAAAACGTTTAATTCAAATGAGGAGGTCAAAATCACTTGGATTAGTTTTTTGCCAGCAAACAATAAAAATTTTATGAGCGTGGAATCATGCTACTGCCAGAAAGATGGCAAAGGGTATTGGATCAGACTGGACAATATATAATTGAATAAAATATAAGTTCACTATAAGAAAATCGTCTTTCATTTTTATAAAAAAAACGAAATTACTTTTCGAACAACCCAATTCTAAATGAGAGCCAGTTAACCCAGAATTTATTTTGGAATGCGATTGCTTCAATTGTGGAGCCCCTAGACCCAACAAGCGTTTTCCCAAGTCCTCTTTTTTACCTAGTTATACATTTAAATATATTCCACAAAATTTAACAA
This sequence comes from Atherix ibis, assembly GCA_958298945.1. Classification (NCBI taxonomy): domain Eukaryota; kingdom Metazoa; phylum Arthropoda; class Insecta; order Diptera; family Athericidae; genus Atherix; species Atherix ibis. The sequence continues at coordinate 63,902,444 of OY282606.1, read as the reverse complement.
TCTCTGAGTTTTTCGTCCAATTAACTGTCGACTCTTTGTTTTAAGGTGGTAATGTAAACCTACAAGTGACATGCAGTCGTCAAATGTTCTCATTGCGCAATAAAATGTCCTCAGGTCTCTCTTGTCTAAGAAAGGCCTTACATACGAACAAACTATATACGATAAAATAAGCCTGAAAATATGTTATCTCTCTTATTTTAAGAGTAAAGCGTTTTACTCTTAGATTAAACAATACTATTTATTATAATCTAAAGTTTTACTATTACCAAAAGATTTTAGAAGATCCAAATTTAGATTGGATTATTATTATTTTGAAATTGGATTATTATTATTATTATTTTGAAATTGGATTATTATTATTTTGGAGTATCGCTTACCATTCAACATGAGCAAAATTAGGTATTTTGAAACATCTTCATAATTAACACAGTCCACAGACCAACCTAACATACTTCATGAAAAGAACCAAAATATGTATTGTGATATTTTTGAAAATAAAGATTGACTGTGTTTTTACGGAAAGATGGATTGAATCATTCTTTTTTTGCTTTAGAAATCGAAAATTGACTTTTGTTTCATCACTATCTAAAAATTATTTCCAGCATTTGAAAAACCTATTAATACAAATTTTAGCTACATTTAATTTATTACACTAAGTAAGACCCTTAAAATTTTCTTTATATTCAAATACTTTGTTGATAGCAATAATTAAATAATTTTTTTAATTACTCTGCAGTCTGTGAAGTTTTCTTACAAAAATGTAATCAATTATTCCATTGGTGGTAAAAACTCTATGCACATATGCGTATGGACGTACGTAATCGTCGGTTCGTACCGAATATATTGACACCAGAATTTGTTTTATTTTGGTAAACCAAAATTTTTTTTTTTTTTTATTTGCAAATTTTATACTGCGTATCTTTTTCAGAAGGTTTTTATATTAATTAATAAATATGAATATTTACAACGAAAATATAATAAAACTACGAATTCATGAATATCCGAAACAAACGAAATACAGTGTAAATACAATAAGATGTAATTAATGATTTTATTGGTATTATGCATAGCAGTTTTAATATATTTATATAATTTTTTAACTTAAGTTAGAGGTCATATTTTTAGCTTGAGTTAGAGGTTATCATTTTTTTAAATTGGTATAAATATACCAAAACCAAAACAATAACATGAAATCTAGTTGTTTGGAAGAAGATTCTGGACATTTCAGCATTCACGAGATAACCGATCAGATCTTAGCATTATATGGGAAGGAAAAGCATTAATTGGGTTTGATTTATCAATTTACTTTTTTTAGCGCCTAGTAATCCTGGCACAACCCAGAATTCAGAAATAAAAAAATATAGAATAATTGTTTAAGAAATAAAACATCGTTAAAACTTTTATTTTAAAAATGACGCGATTGTTTGCTGTTTTTATTATTTTTTTATTCACATTTATGGTATGCGTCCAAAAATACTTTTTAATCTTAACGAACTCGTGATTAATATTTATTATTAGTTCAATTTCTACAAATTTTACTTTAACAATCTAATTTCAAACAACGTAAAAGCAAAATTTTGTTTAAAAATTAGCATGTAATATGAATGATTTGCAATTTCATATTAGTCTGACTCGCTACCACTTTCTGATTGGAAATCACCAACTTCAATAGTAAATTTATACTCCTGATCACAGCCTAAATATGAATCGCTCATGTAATATAGCGTATACTCGTGATGGCCTGGACTTGGAGCAACAAAATCTAATTTTACTTTAGCTTTCTGCTGTAATGTTAACCGCTTAATGGAAAGCAACGAATTAGCCTTTGGATCACCAATAACAACCCACCAACCTTCTTCGCGTTTCTGATAAAAGAATAACAAAATATATAATTAGAAAATACTAATTTTCCAAAATAAAAATAGAAACAAAGCAAAGTATACCTGAGGGAAGAACGGTGCAATAACTGGTCCGGTAACTTCGTCTTCTCGATCCAAATGCACTAATACGTTCACTGTTGAACCGGAATTAATGCGTTCTTTATCAATAACTTCGAAACTCATTTCAATGTTAGGATATCGATTGCAGAATCTAGCAACATCTGCCATTTGAGCATTAGACAATTGTAACAGTTTAATACGATCTTCATCTTCCAATTCCATGATATCGAAAACAGTTTCGATTGCCTAAAATTATGCAAATTACGAAATAATTTGTCCGTTAAATATTTAATAATTTTACCTTTTCCGTGCATCTCTTTATAATGTCTGCATTAAAATGTGGCAGTTGTTTCAAATATGAATCTTTACTCCACATTGCTTGTGTAACCATTTGTGCCAGTTCCATTGCTGCAACAGCTGGTGATAACCAACCGTTTGAACTAAGTACATCGACGCACGCTTGTATTAAACGGATTGCTCTGCTTAGAATTATTTCAGTATCGCCTTGTAATTCTGGTCCAAGCTGAAGACGTGAAAGATGTGCTTGCAGCAAAAGATTTGTTTTTATGTGGGGATCATTATATCTAAATAATTATATTTTAAATTTAATTTATAAATACACTATAATAAGATTTTCAACAATAACATATTAAAGAATAAAGATTGAATTTGTCTCTGTACCATATACCTTTTTTTTTATTTTGAAAATAGTTAAGATAATTAACAAAAATTGAAAAATAGAAAAAAAATTTTAATTGTGTCTTCGATATCAACAAATTAAAATAAGAATTTCCACTTATTTCCAAGAAAATCGGTCTTAATTTAATGAGAAGAGTTCATTTGATAATAACCTATTGTTATTTACCTTTTGCAGAAAGATTAACTCTGAGAATTGTTAAAAAACTGCCAAAAAATTAAAGTCGTACAATGATTCTTAAGATGTTGTCAATAAAACATGGGTAGTAAGAATTATTGGAGAAGCTAAAGCACCAAGTTATTTTCTTTTATTAACATAACTAATAGAACTATGTTATTTTTAATAAAATCTATTTTGCTTCAGTTTTGGATAATGCTACTTTTCAAAAAGAATATTGATTACTCTTTCTTCGTTAAACAGGAGAAACTTCTGTATAGAAAATAATTTGATTGCGATTACGGTTTTTAGTAGTTCAATCAGCAATTCAAGCTTATTTTAAAAAAAAATATGTTTTAAGTTTCGGAAAATACAATATAAAAATATTTTTAAGGTTTTTTTATAATGCGTACTTTAAATTAATTAATAAAAATTTTATATGCACAAAAAAACGAATTCAATCACTTTTGAACTTAATTTCAATGAGTATTTATTTGCAATATAAATTACGTTTTTTTTTAAACTTACTTCGGAGGGCTTCCATTTGGTCCAGTTAACTTATTAGGTAATCGTTGAGCTAAGTTACGTAAAATATTCTCTTCGTGATGTCGAACGACTATTTCTTCATATTCAGCTGCCGAAGATATTATTTCAAGTAATCCTCGTATTTTTGTCTTACTATTCAAAGATAAGCTGAACAACTCTAATAAACATAAAAATTATTTAAGATTATTTTTATCAAATATTATGATTTTTCTGCACACACTTAATATAGCTTGAATTGGTTAATATTTTTTTTATATTCTTTTTACAGAAATGGTTGGGGTTCTAAAATATTCTGATTTGAAATTTTATAAATATAGCTTCTAAAAAAGTTATACCATATATAATACAACTTTTGTCTATTAAATAAAAATGGTTTACTTGAAAAGAAATTTATTTGCTTATTATTGATTAGTGCTTTAGTTTAAAATAAAATAATATAATTTCTTTACGATGACAAAATCCACCAAATGTCATTAAAAAATCAGTAAAACAAAAATTTCTTTTGGAAATTAATACGAAAATGTCATTTAAATGTTATATAAAATAACGATCATAATTATGCACAAGCAATGTTTACGAAATCATTAGCTTATTATTTGTTAATAGTTCATTGGGAGCAGATTGAAATTTATATTATTATTATGCATTTTTATGCTAATGCGTTTGCAACTGCTGCAATTTACAAATGTAAATATGTCAAATGTGAATAATTTGTTAATTAGCAGCCAGTTAAGGCCATTTAATGGCATTTGAGTGATCCCAACAACAAAAACAAAATTTCAGAAATCAATAACATATCAATGGCCTTTATATATCGATATTCTTAATTAGACTATAATATAGACAAAAAAAATAAACTGTTTATATTTGAGTATAATGCTTCATAATTGATTTTTAAGCATATGTTGTGCTGATCGATTTTATTTTCTTTTAAATCATTATTTTCAAGTATTATTATCGATTTTCTTATAAATAAATCTATATTAAAAGAAAGTCTATATATTAATAATGTATAATCTTTTAAATAATACGTAGAACAAAGTCTAATTCTTAATTAAAAGTTTAAGTTTTGTTTGATAATTTGCTCCACAATTGAAAATGTCACATACTACAACATTAGCTAAAATATTTATACAAACCTATTGTTGTGTAATTTATGTAATAATATGCGGCGATCATTCCCAGATTTAATGGTAAAGTATCCATTTCATCTTCAATGCTTATACATTTTGATTGTGATAAATCGGATAATGTATTTTCCACTAGCTCCGACAAGTGATCCGAAAGATGTCTACAAATTATTAGCTTTATATAAAATACTTCAATTTGAATGAACATTCCGAATTTGAACATACCTATGGGTAACGCCTTGCAAATTGTAATAGTTTGGATTCTGTGTTAGTCTTCTGTACAGGAATGTCCATGTTAGATAATCAACAGCATCTTGTTTGTTTTCAATGGTTTTAGTTACAACTTCAGCATTAAAATGATCATGTAAGCGATGATCTAAATGGCTTTCAATAGGAAGTGGTTCATTTAAAAATTTCTTGAAGAAGTCTTTTTTAGAGCTCTGACACATCAAAACACATTTTGCATCGATATCTTCAGCAGGCCGATTAGCTCTGCCAACCATTTGTAAAACATCTGTTATTGGATAATCTTCATACGAATGATTTTTCCCATTATAAAATTGTGTGTCCATTATGATAACTAAATGAGCAGAAATGCTTAGTCCCCAGCACAAATCTCTTGTAACAACTGCGATTTGAACAGCGCCTGAATCGAATAGCTGTTCAACTAGACGATGGTCGGATACTGTAAGGCCTTCATGAATATAAGCAACTCCTTGTGAAAGCGTCTCTTTAAGAGTTTTGTCCGACATACGATCCAAGAATGGCTTAATGTCTTCCTCCTCAGCATGGAAAAATCGATTAGGCTGTAGTTCGGATGCACAGTGAGTGAGAATATCAATGGCTGTGATTCTTGCCTGCTTTCTTGATGAGGCAAATATTATTACAGGCTTATGTGGACTGTATTTTATAATGGCATTGTATACTGGCTTTGCCATTGCTGAAATTCGTGAAGCGTTGTGTGTAATATTTAAACCTTGAACATGCAACTCCAAGGGGACTGGTCGTACGCTCGGATGAAAATTAAATGTTGTATTTGCATTACATCCAAGCCATTGTGCAATATCTTTCGCATCAGCCAACGCTGACGATAAAGCCACTATTCTTACTTGTTTTTCAATTTGAGACGATATGTAACGCATACGAGAACAAACTATCTCCAAAACAGGACCATCTTCACCACCGACCAATTGTAGCTCGTCAACAATAAATAAATGAATATTTTGAACATTTTTTCGTTGTTTCCATCGTCTAGACAAAACGTCCCACTTATCAGCAGTTGTTACGATTATTTGTCCCTTCGCTAATAGTTTCAAATCTGTTCCGGTTTCACCAGTCAACTTTACTACCTTTATTCCCAATAGCTGACTAAATTTTGATTGCCAATCGCTGAATACCAAATCAGCAAGGGCATCTTTTGATACCAAGTAAACACAACGACCTTCCGGATTTTGTGAAAATAATCTCATAGTAGCAAATTCAGCTATTGTCATCTTTCCAGATCCAGTGGGTGCACCCACGAATACATTATCATCACTATTATACACCGCATTAAAAACCTGAGTTTGTATTGGATTGAATTGTTGATAGTGATCGACATAAAGAGATTGAAATTTCGAGTTTCGTAAAGCTGTAATAGGTAATGGCTGAAGATCCAAAAGTTCTGTTGGAGACAGATTCTTTTCTGGCAATATTAAATGCCTGAAAGAAACAGGAAGTTGTGTCTCAGCTCCAATCCAGCGATCTGAAACAATACGCAGGAAGTATTGTGGTGGTAATGGCTCAAACACAGGAACAAAAAACTTTATAAGATGCTCATCGCTGGCATACTTTTCTTTTAGCAAAAAGAACTCGTGGTGTAGGATAACTTCTGAATCAACATCTTCAATTAATATCCAAAATCCTTCGGATTGTCCATGAACTTTTTCATCCCATTGAAAATCAGGAGTAATTGTCAGCTCAACTCGTAATGTAGCACGCGTAATTGGCTGAATATGGGTGGATAGTTCTAGTTTGGGAAATTGATGTATGAACTTATGAATTGTTTTACCCAATTTCGGTACACGAATCAATTCACCAATTTCATTCGGTTCCAGGTCGTAAAGTCTTTCCCATGGAAAGTTTTTCTTTTCAATTTTCTTTACAATCTCTTCGGGCATCTTTCGGAATTGACGTAATGGCGACATCGATTGCCACATTCTTCTATCGATCATTTTGCACAACGTCAATGCTTTATCTGCTAATTGAGCCCATCCACGGTGAAGAACTATTTCAAAAATAGCTCGTAACAATCGTGATGCTGATTGTGTAACGAATATCATATCTGACATTAAAGCAAATCCTTCCAATTTCAATTGTGAAATGTATGCTTGCAAAAGTACATTTACTTTTGCACTGGGCTCCTCAATAGATTCCTTAATGGGAATTGGAACGCGTTCCATTAATTTTTGCAACTCCAATTTCTCTTCTTCGCGTACTGTTATATGGCGGAATTCTCCTGATAATGAAAATACCCGGAAGAGTTCGATCTCACTCAGTGTTGGCTTCAATAACTGATTATATGTCATCATAGTTTCATGAGTGCAATAATAATGAGAGGCAATTCGTCCAAGTTCGGTAACCTTTTAATATTACAACATTAAATATGATTTTAAGGTCAGTATTGAGAAAATATAAAAAATTAGACCTATGTGCAACCCACACAAAATTATAAATATTCAATTTGCTAGTTTAATTACCTGAAAATGTCCACTCTTACGATCGTATTTCAAAAGACCGCTTCTATCCAAATGTAATGCAGCCGTATGAATTAAATCCGCTCTGTGTAATTCCAGTAATGAATCTTCTCTTATTTTATCATGTGAAATTCCATATAAGTTGGGCTGACGAAGCATTCGAATATATAAATACGTATAACCTAGCCAGTTAACTGCGTCTTTCACATTTTGTACGGTTCCAAGAACTATTTCAGCATTTAGCATGTCAGCCATTTTTGATATCATTTGTGATTCGATAGGAAGTTGTTGATTAAGTAGCGATAAGTAATATTGCAGTTCACTGTGGTTCGTTATTAAAATACCTTCACCTTTAGTGTCATACTGTGGTCGACCAGCTCGACCTAACATTTGGAGAACGTCTAAAGCACTTAGTTCGACCCACCTACCTTTTTCAGGATTGTAAACTTGAGTGCCTTTTATAATAACAGTATGAGCGGGTAGATTCACACCCCACGCTAGTGTTGCTGTCGATACTAATACCTGTATATGCCGATCAGCGAATAAGTCTTCCACTAATGTACGGTCAACCCGTGTCATTCCTGCATGATGAATAGCAAAACCATATGGAAGAAGTTCTTTCAATTCATTATTTTTCACTTGTTCGGCCTCAGAACGCAACACTTCCATACTTGCTGATCCTTCGCGCAAAAAACTTCCAAGTGTATCTTTCTCCAAACACATATCGCGAATAGCTCTGGCAGTTTTACCAGTTTCTTTCCTAGAATGAACAAATACCAATACTTGATTTCGGCCAGCATGTTCCATTGTCTTTTCGTAGACTATCTCATTCATAACTTGAAAACGTTTTAGCGCTTTTTTCTCGGTCACACCGATGTACTGTTGTTCCAAAGCGACTGGACGAAAACTATTATCAAAGTAGAAAAGTCCTTTCTCTGGTTTGACACGCAGAAATGTAGCGACATCTTGATAATTAGGTAATGTTGCAGACAATCCTACCAGACGAACATCTTCTTGTGTAGTCTCAATATTTCGTATTGTACGTGCCACAAGAGCTTCCAATACAGGACCTCTTTCGTCATGCAATAGATGAATTTCGTCAATAATTACCAGTCTTACTAACGACGTAAATGTCTTTTCACCACCTTTTCGGGTAATAATATCCCATTTCTCTGGTGTGCATACAATCACTTGTGTAACGGCTATCTGTTCTCTTGTTAACTGGTGGTCTCCAGTTAACTCTGCCACTGTTAAATTATAACAAGCCAATCGTTTGCTGAAATTTCCGACCATTTCCTGAACAAGCGATTTCATTGGTGCAACATAGATAATCTTAAATTCGTCTGCATTTATAGTACCATCATCATTTATATGTTTGCCAATTTCTCGCATAATTGTAAGAAGGGCAACGTTGGTTTTACCAGCTCCAGTTGGTGCACATAGCAACATATTTTCATCAGATTCAAGGGCAGCTTTATAAAGTCGACTTTGAATACGATTCAGAGTCTTAAATCCTTCAAAAACTGGTTGAACATATTTTGGTAGTTTTTCAATAAGCACTAATTCCTCTTTCTCTTCGAATGGCTTTTGTTTAAGTGCTGGCACATGAACTTCTTCATAACCTTTGCGTTGTTTTCTAAATGAACCATCGGGTAGCTGACACCGTTTGTTCGCCATAAAGTGTGATCCCTGCGTAAATGTAATTTCCTCGAGCTCAAGCACTTTCCGAACTCCCAGCACCTGACCAGCTATGCCTTGGCCTTCTTCACCATTTTCTTCTTTACGTTTTCGTGATCTCGACAAACCGCTCAATTCATCTTCTTCATTTTTACCAGTATCAAGTTGACGTAAAATTTTCGATAAATTAGGATCATTTTTCATCATGTCACGTATTTTCTGTCGCTCCGACTCTGTCTGGGCAGATGCAAGCATTGTACAATACAGAACCATCTGTCTATGTTTTTTTAATTGTTTTATAAAATCAAAACAATCATATCCGAGTAAAAGAACAAGCTGATTTTCACAATCCCGATCGTCTCCAGAATCTTTTAAGACATTTAATACTTCAGCTGCTTTCGCTTGGGATACCATAGCGTCATTATAGTATTTGCTCAGACATCGCTGTAGCCAATATGCATCAATATCAAGTGAGTGAAGACCCCGTTCTTTTTTCACATTTACTACCTCATCTGTATTACCCAACTGTAAATGATATAGATAATTAAAATAAATTCTATTGTATACAACAAAATTTATTATTACATTCTCAGCATGTAATGTACTATCGATGCGAGCTTCTTCACCTTCATCTTGTCCATCTTCTTCTCTAATCTCACCATACATATCTTCATCGCTTTCCTCTTCCGATTCCTCAAATTGCACATTGATACCGTAAGTTTCGTCAATTTGTTCTTCCGTACCAACATTTAAAGCTGCCAACGCGTCTGTACCGAAGTCAGTTATCTTTTTACCAAGATTTACTAGGAGCGCAAACCTACAGACACAATATTACATACTTACGCTAATAAAAAAAAAATAGTAAAATATACCTTTCGTCAGCCACTGTACCCAGTAAGTTATCAATATCGCGTTTCTTTTCACGATCTTTCAATTTCTCGTTTTTCAAAACAGCCAATATTTCGTCAGCAGCTCCACATAAAATATCACGCGGTTGATCTCCAAGAGCTTCTTGTATAAAACTTAGCAAAACTTCATAGGTTTGCCTTGTTTCTTGAGTTTTCGGTCTGTAAACAATTCCGACCATTTCATCGATTCCTTCAGAAAGTAATGTCGCGCCTTTCATCCTATCGAAATCATATTGAGCTTCATCGCGTTTCTGTCGTCTAAAAAGATGGTTTTAAAATTCCTATAACAAATCATATCAGAAATCACTTTCACATACTTTGCTTTTCGCTCTTCAGTTTTTTCCGGCTTTGATCTTTGATACCTGTCACCCATGCGGGTACCATCCAATTTTCCGACCAGCGATACAACTTCACCTGTGGCCTCATCTCGCCTTGGTCGTTCAATTAAACGTACATCAGCTTGCAGAACAAGATTAGAGTTCTAAAAATTATTTTAACTCTATATATGAACAATCTTGAGTTTAACATAATAGATTTGAGGTTATAAGTACATTACTTTCGAGCAACACTTACCGCTTTATATTCATACTGCAACTGCCGTGCAGCTGCATCAGCCATATTGAAGTATTATTTTCAAATTTTTAATTTTTAGTTAATTAGAATTTCCATAAATATTCACACTAACACGAAATACACATTTAGTTATAACCAATCAAATTTTATGCGTTGCGGGTAAAATATACTGTCAAAAACATAAATTATACCAACATAACGAAGTTAATATCTCGGCATGAACCAATCGGTTCATAATGCATTTAAAATCGGCACAAAAATTTAGTAGTAAATCAATTTCGACTAAATTGTAAACCGATGCAGTTGCCGCTGGAAACATTTTAAAACCTTCAGTCTTATGCGAATGCAAAAACTCGGACTATTTTATCGTCGAATTAGATCCTTAATTGTAATTTTGCAGTGTAGTGGAAGTACTGCCATACATATCAATGTTTGTTTGACAGTTGAAATTGCAATAAAAATAAGGCGAGTGAATACCTTAGATTATATGCGTTTTCCTTTGGACCAATTTTGCCACTAGTAGGTAGTTGTAGCCTTAGATTAAAGAAGGACTGGATAGGCCTCTATACAAAAATTCTGTCCAAATTTTGTTGGCAATACATTCGTAAAACGCACACACATGCAATACAACAGAAACGGCGTAAATCATTGGGGGCCAATTTAAAAGTTCAGTATGCGATTGAAGCGGTTCGTTCAAAATCATTTTCATATGTGATGTCATTTATGCGTAAAGAAGCAGATTTTTTAATATTGCTGGTCTTGTTGTTTGATGAAATTAGTTTTGTAAATATGCAATAAAACACAGTATTCTATTTTAATACATTATTTTTTTATTTCATTATATATTATTAATTAAAACATAATAATTTAATGAATCAATAGAAAACTATGCTTTCAATGTGCATAGGAGAAAATATTATAATACATGTATACAATTACTTACTTTCTTTGTTGACGAGTCCTCACATTCAGTGCTGCTATTAGGGACCTAGAAAATAAAATTAATTAAGGCAAAATTATATATCAATAATTTTTTTTATATTACATGTTCATTATCCTCCTTAACATATAAATATTTGATCGTCACATTTACTTTTTCAATTAAGAAATAATATAAATTGAAGTATTATTCGCACTATTAAAAAAATTCGGTCCCTTAAACTTTCTTACACACACTTTATATACACCGGCACTGTACTATTTCATGGTAAACATTGAACTGTCAACATCGGATTTGTTTACATTTATTCAATGCCGAACTTTTCACTTTTTAACCACTTTTTACACAAAAGATATCACTAAAAGCCATTTAGGCACATCACAAATAAACTTTTTCTTAATTTGTTTTGTAAAAATAAATATGTCAACTTACCGAAAGAAAGAAATTCCCGGCTTCCTCATTTTTTCGTATGAGAAGCAATTTCTCACAAAACACTTCATTTTCTGAAATAAAAACTTGTTATTAAATGTTATCAATAATCTAACTATTTATAAAAATACTTACTTTTTCGTTAATTATTTAAAATAGATAAAAACTACACTTTAAATTACACTTTCCTTTGTAACACAATAACAACTTCCAAAATGACAACGCTAGTTAGATTAGTTCGATGTGTAATCACTTTCATGGAGAATGGCAGGTTGTAAAATTCTCCGAAAGTCTACAAAATTGAGACGCTTTATATTTGAATGATATTTACGAAATGAATAATAAACCTAAAATAGAATTCCATTTCATATCAAAAGTTTGTACAAAAAATAAAAATTGCCTATCGTTGTATTTAAATTGCATTTTTGTTTCAAATAAGTGAATTAAAAAGAATATAAATTATGCTTTTGCAATATAATAAATTTCTATTACGAGAACTAGATGGCAGTGAGTGTCATGTCTACATAAAAATATCCACAAAAAGCTATGTAATAAATGCCATTTCTCGCCGCATCGCAATAAATTATACACAAAATTGCGTATACATATACGGTAAGGGCCTATCCAGGTATTCTTTAATCTAAGGTATACACAATTTTGTGGCCGAATTATTGCGAAGCGTGAACACAACGGTAGCCAATATTTATTTAAACTTTTCCAAAACTAATTCCATCAAATATACAATTTAAAACAACGATAGGCAATATTTAGTGAACATTACATCAAAAATACAATTTAAACACAACGATAGGCAATATTTATTTAAGAATTTGATGTCATGTTCTATGTAATTAATGATTTATTTTTTAATTTAATTTCAATGCACAATGCCTTTTTAAATTACCATTTCACAAACACTCATTTATATTATAATTAAAGTTTTTGTATCTACTTATGCTTGTTTAACATTAAAATATATATTTACTAAGTTGCGGTGTGGTTTTATTTCAACATAAACATAGTATCGCATTCTCTCATTTAATTCATTTTGCATTTTTGAAATTAATTTAAATTTGTGCACATAATTGATTTCATATTTTTATATACTCTTCCCTACTTTATAATTCAGTTCTAATAAATAATATATAGTGAAATAAATAAATAAATATTATGTATTTATTTATTATTTCACTATATATTATTTAAAATAAAAATTTTTATATTATTTTAAATGTATTTAAAATTATACTTTTATTAAAATTATTTAAATCAAATTTTCAATTTACATGTGTTGCAGAAATGATACGAAAATTGCCAGATTGTAAAATTGAGTAATTTGAAAATTATGCGACAGAAAATAGGTTATAAAGATTGTCTTGTAAGTTCTTTAAAAAAAAAGTATTACAGTATATAACTAAACATTTTATTGTATTATGACTTTCAAAATATTTTAATACTTCTAAATACGTAATAATAATCTAATTCGCTCATATAATAATATGCGAGCACCGAGATAAAGAAATTTCATATACAAACAACAAAGTGATCTTTTTGAATAATAATAAGCATTTTCTATGTTGACTTAAAATTACAAAAAAAATGAGAGATTAATAACATCTAGCTTAACTTGTTATCGCAAAATTACTAGTCAAATGATGAGTTAGAAAATGAAAATAATTATAAGTGAATTTTTAGCAAATAGAGATATTTCAAGCGTCATCTCTGTAATTTATACAAGCGGATTATTCCAAAATAATAATTACATATATGTTTATTAGATTTATATTTCGCAAATAATTGGTTTATTTGAACATTCTAGAAGTATTCAGTACGAAATATTCATTTCTTCAAATAACAATCCTTTTTGGAATTTTCCCTTTAAGTAATTTACTACTGCTTTTTTAATAAAAAAAATGCAAATATAATCAACAGACTTTATTTCGAGAAACAACAAAATGATACATTAAGATATGATGTGATGAAATAGTCATATTTATGTAATAACCGTTGGCGCAGTACATCCGGTAAATTTCTTCAATTGTGAAATTTCGAGAGCAATTTCAATCAATGGTTTTAACATCTCACTAGCTTTTCCCAATACATTATTTTTTTCATAGGAATCAATGTATAATCTATGGAATATAAGAAAAAATGTCACTCCGATTTTATCTAATAAATATATCGTTATTATTAAATTTTGAAAATAATCATTACCGAACAGTAGCCCCAGAACTTCCTGTTCCACTTAGCCTCATAACAATTCGACTTCCATCTTCGAATACAATTCTTAAACCTTGCTTCGTGGCAATCGATTTGTCAACAGGATCAGTGTAGCTAAAATTATCTGCAACTTTCACTTTATAAATTTTGCCACTGTTTGATAATTCTCGCCCAAGAAAGTTAGGATCGGTCATAAGCTTTTCCATAGTATCAATCATAGTGTTACATAGATCTAAATCGCATTCTTCGTAATCGTAACGGGTAAAGTAATTGCGTCCATAAATCTGCCAGTGTGATATTAAAATATCTTCAATGCTTTTTTGAGTGTGTTGCATTATTGACAACCACGCTAAGACAGCCCAAATACCATCTTTCTCGCGTATGTGATTAGATCCAGTACCAAAGCTCTCCTCGCCACAAAGGCATAGACGTCCTGCATCCATCAAATTTCCAAAATATTTCCATCCAGTGGGAACTTCAAACATTTCCTTGTTAAGTTTTTGCGCAACTCTGCCAATCATTTTCGCTTTGGTTACATATTAATTAATTATCATCATCAAAATTTACCTGTCCACAGCAGAGGCAGTAGGCATACTTCTTGCTAGACCCTGAATACCATTTTTTTTAAAGTATGGTATGCACTCTAAATAATGTGCAATAACTGCTAACGAATCACTTGGAGTAACGAAGAATGCATTTCTACCGATTATCATATTTCGATCCTATGACATGAAATTCTTTTATTTAATAACAAATTTCATATGATAAAAACGAAATATATTTCTTACACCGTCACCATCAAATGCAGCACCAATATCATAATCACCTTTTGCCACCGTATCTACCAAATCTTTTGCATAAGTTAGATTTGGATCAGGATGAAGACCACCAAAGTCTTCGAGCGGAGTGGTATGGACAACACAGTCCGGAGTAGCGCCAAGGCAGTTCAAAAATATTTCATTAACATACGACCCGGTTACACCATTCATCGAATCCATACGTAATTTTAGCACCTTTCCAGTATTTTTTCCACTTACAAATTCACGCAATTTATTAAAATCGAAGATTTCTTTCATGTGACTTACATAGTTACTTACGGAATCAATAACTTCTACTACAAATGATTTTCCAGCAACCTAAGTAAATTAATTAAAACATAATAACATAAAAAGCACTAACTAAAAAATTGCCCTCAAACCTCATAATTATTAACACCAAGTTTTGAAATGTCGATTTGCAAATCTTCAACAATTTTATAGTTCTTAATACCACTTGAAAGTTCATAAATTTTATTTGTAAAGTTATCTGGTGCCGGTCCACCATTTTCGCAATTGAATTTAATACCAAAATCGTTATCGGGGCCACCAGGATTATGCGATGCAGTCAAAATAATACCACCTTATGGATACCAGTAAAATTCGTTTTAATAAAAATAATATTTTAATGTTTTTTCATTATTATTGATTAATTTCCTTAAATCTCTAAATATAAAATTTTGATAGACATACCCAGTGCCTTGTTATTACGTATCAAACTTGATATAGCAGGTGTTGAGAGAATACCATTCTGGCCAACTAGAAGTTTGGCAACCTATTACGGAAACAATAATAGATAACAGCATTAACTTATGCATTAAAATCCACAATAAAAAAGTGACACATTGTTTATGTTTGTAGTTGAATCTAATTTGTTATTTTCCTACTATTAAAAATTGTTTATTTTTTCAAATCAAAAAACTTAAATTCCATATATTTTTTGGTTTGTATTAAAAAATATTTAAACAATCATATTAAACAATTTTCTAGAATACAATAAAATGTTTCCTTTAAAAAATTACTTAAATTTTCATCATTGATCGTAACTCAGCTGCAACTTAACATTTATTCTAATAACAAACAATTTTCACTGCATACTGTATATACTCCCATGTATATAAAATAAAATTTTTTTTCAACTATTGTCTAGATTTGCCCTAACTTTTTATACAATCTTTGTTAGATACATATATACAATTGTATACATATATACAATTGGACTTGCTATCCAATATTGAAATAATTATAATAATTACCTTATTTCCAGCACATATTTTTACAATCAATTCAACGGCTTGTTTGCAATAATAACGGCCATCACCTCCAACAACTAGTAAAGATCCGTTGATGGTACTTCCATTTGCATCCAAAATACATTGAACAAAATTCTCAGTATAATTTCTTTGCGTAAATATTTTTACCTTTGTAATAAACGACAAAGATTTTGTAATTATATCATTTAATGGTTTTAAAAATGTGAATCTAACCTTTTTACGCAATCCACTAGTGCCTGGTTTTTGACCATCGAATGGAGTTGTAGTAACATCAGATATTGTTAATGTCATTTTGATGTTATTCAAGATAATTACAGTGATTGATTACTTTATATTCTTTGATAACTCTTACAATAGGAAAATCTCTTCCCAATAAGTTCACTATAATTCTACTTGCACTCTACAAATTCTCTGCAAACACCAACTCAAATTGCTATAAGTTATTAGTTAAACCCGGTCGGTCACACTCCGTACATTGTTTCAAAGTCGTTGAAGGTCATGAGTGTTATTTTTGATAAGCTTTAGGCGTTTTCCTTTGGACCAATTTTAGTAGTCCGGACTAGTTGTAGCTGTCATCATCTAGTCCACCTCGAACGAACGACCACTTCGAACGGAGAGTTACGTATACAATTTACGTTAGGTGGATTCTAGTTGCTAAAGTGAAAAAACCCGATTTTTGCGGGTTTGTTGGTTATGTTGAAGTGTCATATTTTTGTAATGTTTACTTTATTCGTGCAGAAAAAGCGAAGAGAAATGGAGTCAAATATTAATCGAGTGGGTTTTTACATAAAAAATAAATGCAAATTTATAAACTGACTGCTTTACAGGTTGCTATGGAATTGTTACACGTTCTGGAAGGTAGGAATAATTTACTTTTATGTGATTCTTCAGAGTCAAGCGAGACATCAGATTCTGATGATGATGTGCCTCTAGGTATTAAAAAAGGTAGAGTTGAAAATTATGTGGATGTAATTGAAAATTACACGGATTCGGTATTCAAAAAACACTTCAGATTAAGCAGATTTGTCGCCGAAAGGATTATGGGTATGTAGTTTTCATTATAAACACTAATTTAATGAATAAGTGTTGTAAATATTGCACTCTTTTAGCTGAATACAGTGTTTTTAGACCGTCCAAGGCGTGGAGGACGTGCTGCTGTTTAAATATACATCACGTCTTGGTTTCTGGCAAATACTGAAACGTACCGACAAATTGGAACAGATTTAATGTAACAAAAAGCTCTGTCCATCGAATTTTATACCGCGTCGTGAAATGGCTTGTCGAAGTGAGTCCCTAATACATAGGGTAGCCAACAGCATCCGAGATGCAAAATAACCAGATCCAATTCGCAGCTATGAAAGGTGTGCCAGATGTTGTTGGGGCTATTCATGGTTCCCATATTAAGGTCAATCCTCATAAATGTGTCAAACAAGCATACTACAATAGGAAAAAATTTTGTAGTGTGCTTTTCCAGGGAATTGTAAACGCCGAGAAAAAATTTATAGATGTGTACTGTGGTGAACCTGGTTCATCAGAACTAATGCTTTTGTGTGAATTCATATTTATTATTATAATAAACGCCTCCTCGGCTTACAAAAACAAAAGTATTTTTTTTATTATATATATTAAATATGTTAAGGCCATTTATTCAAAGTTTAAATTAAATAATTTCCGTACAAAGTTTAAATTAAATAATTTAAACGTTGTCCGGAACACACCCACGCCACTTCACGTTCACAAATACAATAAGTATTGTCAGATTGTTGCTGACTGTTTTGAGGTTATGTTTTACTAGAGTTTAGAATTTGGCTTTCCTTTGCTCATCTACTCCGGACTACTAAAATTGGTCCAAAGGAAAACGCCTTTTGTATATTCGAAAGTACTTCCTTAAATATTCAGTTTATTTATATAATATTTGCTAAAAATATGGTCATGTCAGATTTCTGCCAATGTATATAAATAAAACTGTAACTTTAATTCATAAAATTATTTCATTTTGACATTTTTTAATACCTATCATTTACATATTACTGTGCCATCTATACGAGAATGGCGTATACCTTAGTAGTACTAAAAATTAATAATATTTTGTGAATAAAAACTATTATATGTAAAATTTGAATAACTTTAAGTAAGAATACAAGAAAACAATAATATTTGTTTAATTTTGCAAGTAAATCGTTACACTTAAAAAAGATTAAATTTATTTAGTTATATATGGTTTTATAAATAGATGTCAGCCATCGAGGTAATAGCAGCTCTTGACACATGTGTACACGTCACCCGGCGTTGACTGATCAGGCAAGCATAGGAGAATATTTTGTGTGAATGTGATTTTTTAATTTCGTGAGGTTGCACAGAGATTGGCGCTTTCAACGAACAAGTCAATACGTGTCACAGATTTTTTCGTAAACTCCAGGAAAGTAAGTAGAACTCTTTTTTAATGAATAAAATTGACTTAAAAATTGATTTGATCAAATAAATTTGATTATAATTGGAAGCTATATTTGATTAAATTATATATATGTTTACAATTAAAACAAATATGTTTACTTTTCTTAAAAGAAATAAATAACAAATTTTTATCATACACAAATATGATGATATTTCTAAAATAAGAATATTATGTCCTACATTCATATATTTTAGATGAAGTATTTATTCGTAGTATTTATTGCATTGGTTGCGCTGACTAGGACTGTTCTTTCGTCTGAGGATGATACAAAGGCTCGCCTACTAGTTTCTAAACAAATTTTGAACAAATATTTAGTAGAACAAAGCGATATAGTTGTTAAATATACAATATATAATGTTGGTAATGGAGCAGCAACCAATATAAATCTTGTCGATAGTGGTTTCCATGCCGAAGCTTTTGATGTTGTTGGTGGAAAGCTGAACGCTGATATAGATCGTATTGCCCCACAAACTAATGTGTCACATGTAGTTGTTGTCAGACCGAAAGCCTACGGTTATTTCAACTTTACTGCAGCAAATGTTACCTATAAGCTGAACGAGGATGCAGATGAGGTATTAACGTGACTTTAATTTATATTGAAATATGTTGGTATTTATTTATTCAATTCATTATTTCAGGTTCAATTTGCAGTTAGTTCAGAACCAGGAGAAGGTGGAATCGTAAATTTAGTGGAATTCAACAAACGTTTTTCATCACATTTCTTCGATTGGGTGGCATTCGCTTTTATGACACTCCCACCATTGCTAATTCCCTTCATTCTATGGCATTCTTCAAAGTTGAAATACGAAAAACTTATTAAAAACAAAAAATCACACTAAAACTTAGCTTATAAAAATATTGAAAGTTTGCTGATGCTTTCGATTACATTCAAATAAATAGTTCATATTCAGTGTTTTTGATTAGATTTATACTAAGCTTAAAATACTAAGTATCGCATTTTTGTAATAAATTTGATTTCGTCAAAAAACAAATTTTTAGCTGTTATTTAAAAATAAAATTAAAAAATATTTTTCAAATAGAAGGTTGTGTCCTTTTATATTTCATTTGTTATTTTTGTTTAATTTTTGAACCATTATACGAGCCCTGCGTCATCGAACCTCGTACGGCTGTTAAAATATATGGAAACGTCATAGTAAAGTTTCCGTGTAAACTACATTGATGATTATTTTCGGATTTTTTAAATTTCATATGAGAGAATAATATACCAGAGTATTAATAAAAATAAAAAACAAAATTTTATTCTTACCACTAATTAACAACAACAAATAAACAAAACAAAAACTCAACTCAACAGAGTTCGTACGACGTAACTTGGGCTGAACACAGTTCGTACGATCGATTTTAATACTGTGACGTCACCTTTAGCTGCAATAACGCATTCATCAAATTTTGATTCATCACTGAATAAAACAGAGTTCCATTGGTCCGGTGACCAATTAACATGATCTTTAGCCCAAGTTAATCTTTTCTTTTTCTGTTTTCCCGTTAATAATGTTTTTTTTTTGCCTACAGTTGTTGTCAATTTTTATAATTTCGTATACATTATCCAAATATTATATTTTACCTTATAAAAACTATATCCCATAGAGCTTATTCGCCTAAGTAGATGTTGAAATCGGTTTTTTTATGCTTTCCGCCCAAATATTTCTAATTTCAGATGTTGTTGCTCGCCTATTATTTAGAATAATTTTACGTAAACAGCGATCGTCCGCACCTGAAGTGCTCTTTTTACCACCAACACTCGCTTTTCTACCTATTTGTTTTGTCTCTTTGTAATTTTTAATTATGTATTGGATGGAACTTTTGGCCATTTTAAATTGTTTAGCTATTAAACTATATGATTTTGAATTTCTATATTCGTTAATAATTTTCTCTCTCAAATCATTGCTTACTGATTTACCACGAACCATATTGAGAAACGTCTGACTACAGAATGAAGTCAAAAGACCACACTATACAAAATTTTGCAAGAAAAAACTAACGGTAAGCTAAATAGAATAATTATTTATATTAAGGGATAACGGTAATGCGTTATTGCAGCTAAAGGTGACGTCACACAGTATTAAAATCGATCGTACGAACTGTGTTCAGCCCAAGTTACGTCGTACTTAATCGAACTCTGTTGAGTTGAGTTTTTGTTTTGTTTATTTGTTGTTGTTAATTAGTGTTAAGAATAAAATTTTGTTTTTAATTTTTATTAATACTCTGGTATATTATTCTCTCATATGAAATTTAAAAAATCTGAAAATAATCATCAATGTAGTTTACACGGAAACTTTACTATGACGTTTCCATATATTTTAACAGCCGTACGAGGTTCGATGACGCAGGGCTCGTATTCTGCTTAGATTTTCCTCATGACATCGTTTGTATAGATGATTAACTAAAAAAGAGCCAATAAATCAGTGAAAATAAAAATTTAAATTTGATGTGTAATCATTGAGCAGAAATATTTTGGAATTTTGTGGGAAACTTTTAAACTATGTCTATAGTTCGGTATAACTTATTGATAATTTTTGTAACATATTAAAGTTTGCCCTCTATATTTTATCATCAATTTTTGTAATTTTAATATATATTTAAAACAAAAATATTATATTTCGATTGAAATATTACCAAACTTGAAAAAACCAAAAGAATGAAAAATTGGAGATATCAGTAAATACAAAAATTTGAAATATAAAACATTTTAATTTTTTTTTTAAATAGTATATTTTTTATAGCATGATTTTTATTAATTTTTAGATTTTTACATATACATTATATGAATATGTATATATTTTTTTCTCTCCAAATTATTAGTCTTATAATGTAAAAGAACAAGCGCCCTCAAATCAACAAGCGTTTCTATCAGTGAGATACTGAATTAGATTGATGAACATAACATGCGAACTCAAATTTTAAACGAAAAATATGAAAGTGCCCGTTATAGTGCGACTAATGGTTATTGAGTTATTTGCGTTTAAATAGGCCGTTTATTTTAAAAGTGGTGTAAGTCCATTTTTTATTATTGGGACATATTTAAGAGTTTGCATTTCACTAAATTTAAAAATATTGGTAAACACAAATACGCAACTTTTGGATTAAATTATCCAAAAATTAAAAGTGTTAGTATACCCAATTGGAGTTGCCTCACATTCAAAATTAATGAATTATTGTAAGCGTTCATCAAACGGATAATATTTCAGTTATATTATACTAGCCTTTTTTAAATAATAAAAACATAATATTTTTCAATTTTATATAAATATTTCTTCATTTGATAAAGAGTAAAAGTAAAACAAAGAAAACAATTTCTAGATATAACAGTAGAAAATGTACCAACAACAAAAATCATTTTTATTAAGAATTTCAATGAAATTATACATTTTCGTTAATAAAATTCTTTACTTTCTATGTTTATTTTAAATTTTATTTAGGATTTTATATTTTATAAATATTCGTGATGAACGAGATGTATATATGGCAATAAATTCATCATGTCCATATATGTAGTAGATGTACGCATAGTTGATCAAATTTTTTCATACGAAGAAGGTATTTTTATATTTCTGAAATTATTTGGTCTTGCCCATTGTGGTGTCATTCCATAGAAGTTTTGGCTAACATTTTATTTGGTGCACTCATTATTAATCAAATCCAGTATATACTAAATCAATTCACAGTTTCTCCGTCGCTATTTTTTTAATTTAAAATTTTTAAATTCTATAGCGGCTCCAGAAGTTTTAATTTTTAAATTAAACATAAAAACTGAATTAGAACTTACTTCCAAGCTGATAATAAAAATTAACAATGAAAACTAAACAGACCTATAGCATATCCTCTCTCATATCATATACTACTAATATTATACAATTTGTAGTTTTTCACAGTATTTTGCCAGCATTACTAAAATTTACAAAAGCTAAATTGTGCAGTAATATATTCGGCTAAAAATAATTCCAACCGAAGATGGACTTGTACCACTTTTAAAATAAACATCTTCCCAATACCGTTAATTACTAATACTTCCATTGCCCAAATATTAATTATCATATTTAGTTTTAGCTACTGTTAGCATTATCTTCACTTTTTTCAAAAATGGACTTGCTGCACTTTCAAAATAAACGGCTATATGTTTATGAGGAAGTTAAATGTTTAAATGGTTGACAGAAAAAGTTAAATACTCTTAAACATTTTATTTTACTTTCAAAAGTTTCATGTCCTTAATAACAAGCTTCTTTTCAAGAATGAATTGAAAAATAAAAATATATATTAATAATGTTTATTTTATTTATGTTGTTGTATTTAAAAATTTGAAAGATTTTTTACTATTGTACATATTTTTTTTAAGATTGCAGGATGGTCCATACCGAGTTGTTATAAAATTGAATAAAATTACATACCTTACCCACAAGAGTCAGCGAGGACCACTGCAGTGATCAGTTGATAAAGGTAGATCGTAGAAATACAGTGTGAAGTAGATATACGGCAAAAATATTCAATTAGGAATCAAACAACCTAAATAAACAAACAATTGTAGTCTACTTAGTTAAATAAAGAAAAATTCTAAATAAACAAAAACAGTTTTTTATACTATGCATTGAATCAATGTAAGATCGTAACGTTTTGGTGTCAGAAGTGGGATAGGGTAAAGTGTTTATTTAAAAGCGGCTGGATGAGATGGCTGAAACTTCGTATGCAATCAAATAGCCTGCAGTCGATATGTCGGATTTATTGGCCTTTACGAACAGAGCCATCCACAATAAGAACAGAATCAGCGTCTGCATACGCAACTAAGAGTTAATCGAGAATAGAGCCGCCGAAAATAAAAAAAGAGCTATCGTCAAGAAGGACAAATTTTGGCGTATCATGAGCAGCAACAGAAGCTTGCGGCATCTTTCAAATATTTCCAAAATCGGTTGAAAGAAGAAGTAGAATCCAAAGTAAACCAAGTAGAAGAGAAGGTGATGGCTGAGGTTAAATTATTGATAACAAATTACGGCAGTTAACACTAATAGTGGCTTAAGTACCGGCCATAGTGTTGCTGCATCCGTAGATGGTAAATTCAAAGTTCTATGTATGACGAAAGTACTTCATTTTGAATCTGTGGTAAAGCAAATCAGTAGACATGAACAGGCACAAACTGTAGTAACACTGGGCTAACGAGATCATGCTCTTGCAGTGTTAGACGCTCTTGCCCGTGAGGTAATATACGATCATTTATTAGAAGCGCTACAATCACACTACGGTAAGAGTCATCTAGACCATGTCTTTCGAACACAGCTGAAGGATCGGGCCCAGCGTTATAATGAAGGTCTCCAGAAGTGGGCACTGGAAAATGAGAAGTTGGTGCGGATGGCATATCAGTCTACATCAACTATTTTCATCGATAAAATGTTGGTCCAATCATTTATCCATTGGATAAGGAATTTGGAAGTCAGGACGGCTATACGATTGAACAATCTTGAAAAAATGCTTTGGCTCATGCGTTGGAGGTAGAGGCAGTTCGTCAGAATCTGAGAACGTACCAGATTAGAAGAAGTCCAAATGAACTTTTAAGGTGCTATCGATGCAAAAAACTGGACCACATAAGAACAAACTGCTCGGATATGAAGGACTAGCAGTTATACTGGCAGATATTGTCAGACATACCGCTATAGTGGCAGATATTGTCGATGACTGCATAATCGGATTGGACTTTATGAGAAATTATCAGCTGACAAAAAACTTCAAATATGGTATTTTGAAAAGCAACTGCGAGGAAATATTCTTATAAGGAGCGTTGGTGGGCAATATGTTTCCCTTAAAGCGAACAGTTATATCATAGAGCTCAGAGACTCTGCTACCAGTTAAATTAATAAAGTCTTTATAAAGAGGCTCTATTTGGATTTTAATGGTAGAAAAATCTAGTACTGGACAACCTAGAATTACAGCTCATACGTTGGTGAAATCAGCAGGCCCGCGGTGGTGCGGATAATAAATCTGAGCAATGAGGAATGCATTGTTAAGAAAAACACAGTGGTAGGCATCTGTCCAGGAGTTTCATGGATATGAAGTGGGTGTACACAGTTATTGAGGACACCGTGAGAATATTTCTGGACAATTCCTGTAATTAGTTATCGAAGGAAGAACTAAAACAGATCTGCGAACTTCTAACACTTTATAGCAATATTTTATCTCTACATGAAAGTGACATGGGACTGACTGGATTGATGATACACGAAGTCAACACAGAAAGCACAACATCCATTCGCCAAAAGCCAAAAAGAGTACCCCCTCCTCGTGAAAAAGAACTGGGTAGAATGATCGGTGAATTGCGAGCTAGAAACGTAATCGAACCTTCATCGATTCCATGTTTTACAGAGGTAGTTTTGGTGAGTTAAAACGACGGGACAATAGGATTCTATGTAGATAACCGCTGCTTGAACAACTTCACCAGGAAACAAAGCTATCTGTGCTACGCTTATGGAATTCGAGAGGCTTATGGAATTAATGCTTTCTGAATTAATAGGAGATGCCTGCATAGTATGCTTAGAGGACGTAATCGTAATGGGACGTGACTTTGAAGGCCATTTGCAAAAACTAGCTGAGCTCCAAGAAGTACTAATTTCTCAAAAGAAAACTTAGCCTTCTAACTAATTTCCACGATCTTTTATTTTACCAACCTCTTTTTTCAATTTATTTTATTTACATTTTACCGATTAAATCAACAACCGTTTTTTAAATTTGTTATTACTATTAACATAATTGAACAAGTAACTTAAGCAACTAAAAAAACTATAACTTACAATCTAACGTATGCCAATTCGATTTTATGAACAACTAATGATATTTATTCAGTATTTTTGAGTACAGTGTATAGATGCGCTACAAAGTATACTGTCTCCAGTACACACTGTAGGCATCCATCCACTACATCACTCACCATCCAAAAAAACGGTGTTACGGAGGACAGATTGAACCTAATTTTCAGTGATTATAGATTTACTCATATGATCTGGTTTCAATCTGCCTACTGAAATATTCTTAACCATATTGCCGATCTATTGTCTGAAATTTTTGGGATCCCTTGCAAGTATTCTATAGGGCACCTGAGAGGCTGGTGTTAAGCAAGGTATCTTCCTACCTATCCGAATAAAAACATGAGAACAACTTTTTAGTTCAGTTGGTTTATTCCTTCGGCAAATCATGCATTGTCTAGTCCACATATTTAATTCAGTGTTCATGCAATGCAAATGATATCTTTCAGCTTTCGTGTTGCTCTCACACCCGGATACGAAAGATTTTGTAGTTTCTCGAAAATTAATTTTATTAGTGATTAAAGAACAACTGAGCGTATAATATTTATGCCCGAATTGCACCAAACCTTGAAATCAGAGTTCAGGAAAGTACATAATTTGAAATTATTGGTCTTCATATAAAAATTATATTTGTTATTTATTTCTTCAATGAACACGCGTGATAAATCATCTGCAACGTGGTTAGCACTGCCTTTAATGTATTGAATATTCGAATTGAACTGCGAAATATAATTAAGATGTCTGTAGACTTTTCTCTCATTTATAGTTAATAGATGTTATCAAAGATTTATGACCAGTGAAAATGTCGAAAAGTCTTCTCCTTCCAACCACTATCAAAAATGTTTAATTATGTCATGTATTGCCAGAAGTTCTCTATCAAATGTGGAATAATTAACCTCTGCCTTGTTTAGCTTATGAGAGTAAAAAGCTAATGTGTAGGGAATATTATCCTCGTTATGTTGATACCGCACCAAGTTAGGTAAAAACTTATGGTAGTAATTCACCATTCCAATGAATCTTTTTAAAGACTTAATGTCCGTTGGAATGGGATACGTAACAATTGCGAAAGCTCTACTCTCGAAAGGGAGAATTCCTTTTTCCGAGATGTTGTGCACAACGAAGTCAATTTCAGCCTTTCCGAATGTACATTTATTAATCTTGATGTTGAAACTATATTCCTTGAGCTTATACGAGTATAACACTTTTTTCAAATGTAGGATGTGTTCTTCTTCACTATCGCTTGCAATTAAAATAACTTCCAGATAGATGAAAACGAAATTCATGTCTCCAAATATTTCATTAACGAAACGTTTGAGCTGCGTTTTTTAACCCAAAAGTCATACGCAAAAACTCAAACATTCCAAAAGGTGTAGTGATAGCCGTCTCGCGCACATGTTCAAGTTCAACTGGAATTTGATCATATGCACGAAACAAATCTATTTTGGATAAAACTTTACATCTATTTAAGTGTAAATTTCGGATTTGTTATTCAATGAATAACGATTTGCTATGGTTATATTGTTAAGACGAAGCAAATCTCCACAAGGACGCCAATCTACATCTGGTGTAGGAACCATATGGAGTACTGCCGAGGCCGGAGATTTAGAAGGCCTACAAATACAAAGTTGGCAAAGAGTTTTAAATACTTCTTGTTTGATTTCTATAGTAAAATTGGAATTTATTGTAATTTCCGGATAATGCGACAAAAGATTGAATTTATTAAGGAATCTAATTATTTTGATACTGGGGTTCTTCGTTGGGTAGATTTTTCCGGAAAATTGATAATTGGTAAATGGATCAATTAATCTTTTATTCTTGAGATCTACTATAATTCTGAATTTGCCAAGAAAATCAGCACTTTTAATTGGGTTTTCAACAACAGTATGGTGAACAGAAAGTGAAACTCTTTTCGAAGAGATAGTAACTCTTTGAACAATTTGTACCCAAATTTTAGAATGATAGTTCCATTGGCGGCTAACAAGTCGAAATCATTTATGGAAATGACGTTTCGGAATGATAGAAATATACTCGTATGCTCCAGTGTCAATTATGAATTTAAAACGGGTTAATGATTCGAATATAAATAGACGGCGGTTAGTATTTTTGCCAATGTTCCCCGTTATTGCATTGAGAAGGAACGGGTGATTTTTTAAGTGTTTGGTTTTGAAATTTCCAAATAAATACGAAAAAATTGCAAAAGTGTATGAAATTTTTAATTGAATTGATAAATCAATGCTTATTATTTATCCTTTAAATTAATAATTACGTTTTAAGTAATCCATGCGAGAAATCCAATTTTAACCACTTTTTCAAGCATCTCGGCTGATATTTCGCTTATAACACTGTAATATTGTCTTCCAAGGCTGCAAATGACACAGGTTTATCGGCATAGATAAGTGAATTCACGGAACTTCATAACAAATAGTCTAGAGGCGTCAAATCGCACGATATAGGCGGCAAACTCACCAGTCCCAAACATGAGATAAATTGTTCACTGAACTTATCTGTCAACATATCCATTATTGATGTCCAATAGCGTAAAATTGCTGCAAAAGTTTGTTATTATGGCTTGAATTCTTTGCATTATGATGGCCATAAAATGGTCGAAGTGCGGGAATTTTTTTTCACAGAGCACGAATTCTTACAATAAATTTCAATAATTTGAAAGCATTGTTCGGGTGTCAGTCTTTACATGATGAAATGACAATGCTAACTGAGTACTTTTGATTTTGACACACGCCACAAAAATCATCCGATACTAGTTTAAATTTTGTTTTGGAGTGTCTGATTATCGTCTTTACACTAAGAGGAAGAAATTCGTGCGTCTTACGTTCCAACAACGTATTATCGAGGGATCTTAGTAAATAGCTTATTTCCATTAGAGAATTGTTTTCCTTTACGATTGCTTCAATTTTCGAATGAAACACGAACATTAACGAATGTACGAACTATAAATAGCATTCATTCAAAGGGTTTTCAAAGAATCTTTGAATGAATACAGATGCCTGATGTTGAGATAGAAAGTTTGATTTGAGCCCATTGTACATTTGCAAAATCCGATCAACGGCTGTTTCGAATAGTAAAGAAGCTTCTTATATTCGATTTCTACGAAGTTGCAAAATTATAACATTTCTATCTATAAAATTGCCACTACATATTGATACATTGGCGTCTAAATCTATCAAAAATGTTAATATTTTCCTACTGCGGATATCCCTTAATTTGACATAGTTATAGGTACTTAAATTTTAATTTTTCTTACTATTATTATTTTTTTTTCTTATTAAGAACATTTTTATTTTTTACTTTTCTTACTATTATTATTAACTTTTTTAATGTTAATTTTTAAAACTATTATTATTATGTTTAAATTACGTTGTCTATTATTACGATTATTCTTATTATTATAGTTATTACTATTTTGGATATTGCTATAATTCTTATTATATCTATTGTATTACTAATATTATTTCTATTATATGTATTATTATTATTATCATTATTATTATAACTAGAGATAAATTTATTTCTTCTATTTATATTCTTATAGTTATTTTTTCTTTGATAGTATTACTTATTCTAATGGTAGTATATGAATTCTGAGTTATTAAGTTTGTAGTTTCAATCGTAATTGCCAGTTTAGCAGCCTCTTGGAATGTTTTACATCTAGCTGAAATAATGGAAAATTGGAATTCGACATTTATTTCCCTCTTAAATATGTTTACTGCCAAGTCGTCGTTAATTTTCATTATATATTTGGTTGCACCACCTCCCAGGATTGCCATTTAGACTTTGTTTAATTCGGAAATTAAACAAAGTCTAAATTGCAATCTTATTTGAAAAATTCTCTATATGAACAATTTTTGGACACTTTCAAATTATTTAATAATTTAACAACAAAACTTTAAATAATAAAGTTTATTTATAGACAAATATATTGTGTTTTGCATTCAATGAGATCATCAAAGACAAACTCGTTTTTTAAATATTTATTTTCAATTATTTTAATGTACAAGACACTAAACTTTATTTATAGAAACAATAATAAAAAACACACGTCAACGTTTAACAATATAATGATTATAAATTTGAACCTAAGAGCCTAAAAGCCGAGTGTTGTTGTTGAGCTGCTACATACCGACTTTCTCCACGGCTTTACACTGAATGCCCAGCATGCCTATTTTCTTGGCATTCAAGATTCGTTCTGTTTAGTACGAATGATCGTACCAACTATGACATCATAATTTGTTCTGTTTAGTACGAACGACCTATAAAATTCCATGATTTGATGAAACGTTACTGATTTGTGTGCCTCCTCTTTGGTAATGTCCAAATCATCAATACCATAGTCAAAGAGAGTTAATATTAACGGTCATCGAAAGTAAATCGGTGAAATATGCTCAAGAGTAACAAAATCTAGCGCATCCCAAAACGAAAGCAGATCTGGATGCAATAAAAAAATCCTACAAATATTTGACGGTAGCCCAGTCTAATACGCAACATGGGTATATAGTGCGGAGGCTATACTGAAACATTACAAAATCGTCAGAGATAATTCTATATTTAGGGCAATAACAAGGCACATCAGTCAGAAAATGAGGCGACCGATGGCGCAATTATTTCTTATATTATATTTGATGATTGGCCTATCATAAAAAAATACTTATCTATTCACTATACCGACAAAAGATATATAAGAACTTGAAAAGAGTGAATCTCTAAAGGGATATAAGAACCAAGAGCACTCAATAGTTCAGGAAAATGTGAGTAAATCAACAACTTTTGATAATAACCAAGAGCACTCAATAGTCTACGCAACAGTAAATCAACAACTTTCATTATTAATAAATAATATAAAACCAGCGGATCATTATTTGGAAACAGTACTTGTTTTAACCAAAAACTATCGAAAAGAGCGCTGGATGTCTTCATTAGGGTGTTAAAAGGGGATCTCTCAAATATGCCTATTCTTCAAAGACCTGAAACCCTACTTGAAGTATACACTACATGCCTGAAATTTCAAAACTTGTTTTAGAAATTTTACAATAGACCGCACAATTTTTAACAACTCCATATCTATTCCTGTAAATCGAATATTCACTTCGCGATTTGAAACCAATAGTAAACAAACGTCTGCAAATAAACATACAGCAAGCTTGTCTGACCAAATAAAATCTTACAATATACAATATAATAAAATTATTATAACGATAGACCTCTGGATGACAGAACCCTATCAAGTTCTCACTATGCCAAACCTCCAATTATAATTAATGTTGATAGATTCATTCAAACTCGTCGAGTTGATTATGTAAACAGACCATCTAACTTTCAATACAATAAATAATCTACTGATTCATCACAACATCCGAGGAAATCGCAAAGGCTCTACAATATTTAGATTCCGCGGAAAAGCTACAGATCTAATAACGAGTATTCGGAAGACCCTCATCCTGAAACTGACTAACTTGAAGAGTACTAGCGAGAATCAGATGTAAATTTTGCGATGGACACCTTCCAGAGTTCTATACTTAGAATATATTACAAAGGATGACCAGGTGCTAAAATTTCTGATTGACACCGGGGCCAAGAGTAAATTGAACATTTGTAGGCAATTATAGACAGAAAGAATAACACTCTAAGGATTAAGCCAAATAACATTGATGTAGATTACAATCTCTTTGGTGGCAAGTTAAGCCAAAAATTGCAGAACATATTGAGTGAACACCCAAATATTTTTGGACCAATAAGTGATGGGGAGATAATAGAAACTAATGCCAGAGCTGAGATAAAATCTTAATATCTGAACCAATTTACATTAAATTATAGCTTTATTCTGTCAATCTAAGGGCATAAGTCAAAAAGCAATTCCAAAAAAGTTCGACGATGCAATCATGCATACATCAAAGAACCCATAGAAATGACCTCTTTAGATTGTTCAAAAAAACCCAATTCGTCTTACTCAATTCCAGATAATACAAAAAAACTTCCGAGCTTTGGCGAGCCCAAATATATCACAACTACTGACCTTATATGTGGATTTCATATAATCAGAATGAAAGAAAATGGCATCCCTAAAATGACGTTTTCAATGGCAAATGACAAGTACAAGTATAACAGACTACCTTTTAAGTTTGGAAATTGAAATTTCAACGTATTGAAATCATTTATTGGAAAAATATGCTGTGTATATAGATGATCTTATTGTTCTTGGTAGAACGAACCTTTAGCAAACATAAGAACAATACTTGGTCGAGGTAAAGAAGCACACCTTAAGATAAATGGGGATATTATTTTTGAAAAAGGAATTGTTCCGGATCCAAACAAAATTGTGGCAATTAGGCGAATAAGACCTCCTGAGAACCTAAAAGACTTAAAGGCTTTTCTTGCTTAGACTTTTTACTATCGGAAATTTGTGAAGGATTTTGCTACGATAACAAAACCATTAACATAGCTAACAAGAAGTGAAAACGTCCAAATAAAGTCTAACTAGTCAACGAAAAAAATGGTCAAATTGGTGAGGAGTGTATCTTTCAATGAATAAATAGCATACATTACTGAATACAACTAATAGTGACAGAAAATTTGGACATTAGAAATATGGCCCCACGGTCCATATGAAAACATGATTTCTATGAAAAGAACCTATACTCGTACATGAAGAAGAAATAGATAAACAAATCAAAGAAATGTTGAAACAGAGTATAAATAAATGGATAAATCAATTAAAAAAAGTGGAGAGTCGTAGTTGATTGTAGGAAGCTGAGCAAACTGATTATTGATGATCAATTTCCAATACCAAATATTGAGCATATCCCTGATAAATTGGGAAAAGCGCAATATTTTCAAACACTAGATTTGGCAATAGATTTCATGAAATTTTAATGAAGGCAGAAGTTCGCAAAAATTAGAATATAATATAATATAAAAATGTCATTTGGTTTAAAAAAGGTATTAAAATTTTAATTCAGCATTTCAAAGGTCTAGACAGATTTAAGTATCTATTCGTAAGTCATAATTTTTTTTTGAAGTGTCGGCTGTAAATATTTTTCTAGTGGCCAGTAAAATTTTCTATATTTTGTAATAAAGTATTTCTTCTCTTCTTAATGTGTTCGTTCCATTTAAAATTGGCATCTAAATTCATTCCGAGATACTTAGATGAATTGGCGTAGGACACAATTTAGTTGTTGATAAGAACTGGAACTCGTTTATATGGACCCGTCAATAATTCGTCCAGTCGTTTTTGTATTGACGGCATTCTTCAATTTACTTGCCACATTCTACACATTATCATCGACCGCAAGGATCACAGTATCATCTGCAAAAGTAGCCAATAAGGTATTGTTGTCTAGTAGAATATCTCTCGTGAATGTATTATAAAGTACTGGGCCGAAAACACTACCGTGTGGAACTCCCGAAGCTATTTCCTTTTAGATCAGAGTATTATTTACCATAGCGTACTCGAAAGTATCTGTCTGATACACATACGTGTATGTATGATTTTAGAATATCAAAATATTGCCTGAGTAAATCTCTGTGTAATTTGTACAGTCACAACCTTGTCAAATACCTGGGTAACATCTAGAATATAATGCAGAAACTTTCTCCAATAGAACATGGTTTTATTTTCTGCAATGTTTTTTTCCAGAGCCGGTGTACATGTTTCAGTTTAAAGTAGGCATTGATTATGTGTTGCAACTTTAGGAATGCTAGGTCTGGTAACTCTTTTATAATCTGACCAGTGATAACGTCGTAGTCTGGTGATTTTTAGTACTAAGATCATGCATACACATATTTTTAAGTTCTCTTAGCGTTATAAAGGGAATTACGGATTCATTGCCTTTTTCAATGCGGTTTACGATTACAGCTCTTATATTCCGCGGGTAATTTTTAAAAACGTTTGACAACTGATCTTCGGGGATGTCATTCTTCTATGTTGGGTTGGCCAGTCCACTTATTATCAGAAGTTTTTAGTGATGGATCATGTATGTGAGGTCTCTTTAGTCGCCTAGCTGCTTTTCATAGTGAGTAGTCTGCATTTGTATCAGCTGATAAGCCGCTAAGAAATTTATTAATATATTCCTTTTTATTTTAGCGATGCGTTATTTAAGTTGGTTGCTTAGCCGATTAAAGAAGGTTTTGTATCCAGGATATCTTGTTAACTGCAACTTTTTTCTTATTACCATATTTATTTTAAATATTTCTCTTAGATAGCTGATAGTGGTTCGAGAATAATTAAAGACCCGTAACATGCTCTCCTCTGCAGCGTGTTGCACATCAGCAACAAATTGCTCAACTTCTGCGTCTGCTTACACTTTATTTACTTTACTTATCAATGAATATCTCTTTTTTTCTCTAAATTAATACTAATTGGTTCTTGTATTTGTAAGTGTTGGGAGGCTTTTTCTGTATTGGTATGTCTCTTAACGTTAGAATCACTGGAGTATGATCTGACAATAAGTCATCATGACCTTCAACATAAATTTCATTGCTTGTTATTCTTTTAACTACAAAAAAATCAATTAAGTCAATAAGTTGGTGATGCGGATGAGAAGAACGCACAATTATAATTTCTCCCCACTTAGCATAGTTGGTTTCCTTTCTTAGTTGTTAACCACGAGCCTCAGTATGCGTGCTTTGCATTAAAATTCCAAACTTGGTACATGCATCATTTATGTTTCTAATTTAGGCTCTTCATGGTGTTGGATGTTGTTTTTGATAAAAATAGCCGATCCGTTGCTTCCTGGATATGGAGTATGATAAAAAATAAAATTGGGTACTTTAATACACGCATCTTCAACGAGGCGTGTTTCTGAGACTAAGATGTATCGATCTTTTCATATTTCAGAAAAATTTCCAGTGGAGTTAGCGTTCCATATAGCTATTTTTAGTATATTATTCATGTTTATTTGAAGCTAGGTTGTACTTACTTTCCTTTACTCTATTAATTTCATCACTTTGAATTTTTATTATTTCGTCTTCTTTACGTGTATATCTAAGATTTGAGCATACTATTTACCATTTTCGGCTTGTTTTTTTCCCCCACTATATTATTTCAAATAATATCTTTCTGCATTTTTGTTAGGCCCGTCTTTATTTTGCTTGATCTGCCAGACATTGTTGTTGTAAGATGTTTGCTTACATTCTTTCTTAGTGATATCATCAAAATTTTATATTTAATTCATGAAACTTTTCTACTCCAAGGACCATTATTGGTGATGGTAAATCTTTTTTCCTTTGCTGGTTCAACTATAATTGGCTTCAACATAGTTATTACTCCTCGCTGATTTTGGGGAGAAGTGACGGGAGTTCTCACAGCCTTCCATATTTTCGCTGATTTTTTGTTCTTAAGAATCCAATCTGTTTCTCTTTTGAATTCTTCTTCTTCTGTATGATATTCACTATTAGTAGGCATTTTTGAGATCAGTATGCCCCCTTATTTAACAAGTAAACTTTTATTTTCAACTCCTTAACATGCCCTTGTAAATTACACACAATTTGTTCAATTTGTTTTCTTGCTTTAATTTCACTTAGCCATTTTTTGTAAAAACTTTCGTTGTGGTTGATTCATCTGCCCTTGTATTGTTGAGTTAAATCAATTGTACTTCCATTTCTAGATTTAGCTCCGTGCTGATTCACATCATTCGTGTTTAGTTTCATTTTTACACTTTGGATTAAAGTCGCACCTATATTCCCGGTACGTTGCAATAACCACTCCCACCACCCACTCATGAAATGAAGCTATATATGGTATATTAGGGTAGTAGGACATTAAATGAACATGAAAGAAATTGTTCTACTATAGAAAAAGAGGTATTAGCTATAGTATGGATTGCAATTTATTCTCGACCATATTTATAGTTACCATCTTACGTAAATTCAATGGATACAGTAAAAGGCTGTTTTTATTTATTTATAATGGGATTTTCTTTATTTGACTAAGTTACATTTCACAAATAGTTCACAAGTGTTTATTTGTTTAGGACACTCAAATCTTAGTCGGATCTTCTCGCTCTTTTTGCACTTCACACTGTATTTCTCCGACCTAACTTAATCCAAGGATCAGTCAAATAACGGTTCTTATTTACACTAACCGACTTTATTCGTCGTTTGCTCTATTACCGACTTCAACCAGTCGTTCAGGAATCGCTGTACAGGCTAAGCTCACTTGATGGCAAGCAACACTCAGCAAGCAAAACATTCTGGAATCGAACTTTCTGGAACTCTCTATTATTACTTTTCTAGAATCTTCTAGAACACACCAGAGTCATGTTACGTCGTAACAATATGCTAAAAAATTTGTACTATTAACTGATTACCAACAGCTTAAATGGTTTCATACAAAACCTCAAGGAAATCAAAGAAGATTTAAATGAACACTTTCCTGTACTTGATACAATTATCAGTGGTTATAAAATTGGGTATATGTAACATGAATAAAGAATATATTAAAGGAAAGGAAAATAGAGTAGCGGATTTCTTAAGTCATATAAATGAAATTTCAAATGATAAAAATACAGATGTTATAAATATGGAAGCAACGGATGTTTCTGAAAGTGAAATCGATACAAGCAATTCTAATAACGAAGATTTAAATGAATACTTTCCCATACTTGATACAATTATAAATAAATTTAATATTCAAACAAATAATAAAAATTAAGTATAAATAAACTTATTTTACAAATAGCAGAATATATATAAAAATAGGAAGGAAATTGAGTCTAATTTTGAAAATATAGTTCGAATAAATGGATAACTAATTATCATAAATTTAAGACTGGACATACAGAAATTAATGAACATTATAAAGGTTTAGAGAAAACAATTATCATCCAATTCCAAGAATATTTAAATAATTCTAATTTAAGCTATAGAGCAAAATATGATAGAAATCCAATAAAACCAAAATTTTCTCTTACGAAAACTCCAGGAATATAAATAAATTTATCCATATGGATATATCCATTTATTAATTCTTAAAAAAATATTCTTACATTTATAGATAGATTTTCAGTTATAGTTTATGAAACTGTAATTGAAAAATTGCGAAAATTTAAGTTTTGATAATTACTTATAATGAATTTTGAAGATTAATTATAAATGAATGTTTAAGAAACGCAAAAAAAAGAATAACATCTTACAAAACCAAATAGCCATACTGGAAATAGTGACATCGAAGGACTTCAATATACACTAAGGAAACTGTAACAAAGAAAAAAATTATCAACATCTTTTAAAAATAAAAGAGATGGCAAGATCACTAAGTGTTGAAAATTTATTAAATCGATTTAAAATATATATATCCTATTAACATTAATTAAAGAGAATTTTTTTTTAAGTAAATTGGATATACAAAAGTATAATATACATAATGATGATTGTATCGACAGCTACTAATTTTTTCAATGGAAAAAATGGGTTAAATCTTGGATGTAAAAGTAGTAACAAATTAGAGCACTATGTGTATTAATTATATTATAGATACGAAAAATATAGGTTAGGTTAGTTTAGAGTGGCTGTCCGCTGTTTTAGTCGGACACACTTAGACCAAATTTAGGTCCGTTGTGATGCCACAACGGGAGATTCATCATAAGGAAATGATGAAATGAAAGTGGTGATAGGTACTTAGGGTAAAACCATGCCTCAGTGGCATTCGAACCCACAACAACTTGGATGGTAATCCAAAATGCTAACGACTGCCCTATCGGGCCTACGAAAGAGATAACAAATATAATAAATATTCTGGAAGCTAATGTTATAAAATGAAATTTTGGAAAAGAAAAAAAAATTTCGGAATGAAATACATTTCAAATAAAATAAAAACTACAATACCACATACAATTTTTCTATTTAATTTTGTTGGAAATGCTTTAAATTAGTTATTTGTACCAAAAGATATCAATGATAATAAAAGGAACGACTTTTTTCGAAAAATATACATAATAATCAAAATTAATAAGAAATGTAAATCAACAAATAAAAAGAAACAAAAGTTGCAATAATAGCTTTGTTAAAATAAACCAATCTATTGAACAAGCTAGAAATACATTTACTGAGTTATTTGAAAAAATCAATGAATATAAAAAATTATATGATTATAGATTCTATTGAGATTACATTTTAAAGATAAAATATTAAAAGATAATATAGGACAAGTGCAAATAATATTGCATCATCACGATTAGGTCTATATACGAGGGTCGTTCAATAAGACCTTAGAAAATCTAAGAAATTACGCTCCTAGTGTCGGTAAAGATTTTTTTTTGTAAGTAGCATTATCGACAGGAAAGCAGTGAAAATTTCAGCTCAATCCATAGCGTAGGTCAATTTTTAACGTCGATTAAAGTGAACGGAAAAAAGCGAGTTTAGGGCTGTCATCAAACATCTCCATTTGAAAGGCTTAAGCCCGAAAAAAATCAAAGCCGAGTTGGATGCAGTTCATGGCACATCTGCCATGAACTGCATCCAACTCCATGAGCGATAACAAAATTAAAATCCTACAATGGAACATTCAAGGTTTCTATAATAAATCTGGTTTAGAACAATTAATTTCGAAGTACTCACCACACATCATAGCACTTCAAGAAACTCACCTCTCTGCAAATTGTTCCATTACAGGTTTAAAACAATACAATTCCTCATTTCACAATTGGAATAGAGATTTGAAAACTGGAGGCATCTCTTTACTGATTCACAAATCCATAAGTTTTAAAATTAATCCTATTTCGTCAAATATTTTGGCACATTCATGCAATATCATTTCTAACCCCCCTTTTACCTTAATAAATATTTATGTTGAGCATAGCTTACATCTTAAAAAAGACGATCTACTCAATCTCACAAGAATTGTTAGCGGTCCGACAATTATCGTCGGTGATTTCAATGCTCGCCACCACCACTGGGATCTTTCAGGGCAAAACAATTCTGGTGTAGTCGTTAACGAATGGCTTAATGATACTGATTTTATCCTTCTCAACAATGGACATTACACTCATCTCTCTACTAGAGGCACTAGAACAGCAATAGATCTATCAATAGTTTCTCCTTCAAAAGTTGGTAATATTTCATGGCAACCCCTCTCAGATCTTTATGGGAGTGATCACGTACCCATACATATCAATCCACAGAGCTCAGTAGCTACCTTCTTTCAATATCCCCGGTTTCTTGGGGGAAATGCAGACTGGTCCACCTTTTCTTCAAAGGTAAATGACTTCATTTCGTCAATTCCCACTTCACATAATATTAATAAAGAGGCTGCTATTTTAAAGGTATGTATTCGTTTTGCGGCCTCTCGTTCTATTCCCTCTTCTAATTCTTTCCACAAAATACAACCTTCATGGTTTAATAAAATAATCAAGTCACTTCTAAAAGAAAAAAGAAAACGGTTAGAAGATTTTACAAATTTTCAAAATAGCCGTAACCTTATTTTGTATAGAAAAGCTAATGCGGAATTAAAAAGAGAAATACGCATATAAAAAAAAATAGTTGGGAGAACTTTGCTTCTAACATCAACCCTCAAACACCAATCAAGGCCTGTTGGACTTCAATTAATAGGCTACAAGGAAAGCAATGTAAGCACCATTTGCGTACCTTAAAGTCTAATTCGGGGATTCTCTCCCAATCTTCAGAAATAGCTAATGAACTAGGCAAAATTTGGTCCAGCTATAGTGCTGACAGTAATTTCAACGAATCCTTTCGCAATGATAAAAGAAAGTTCCTTCAAGATTTAGATTCTTTTCTTCCCAACCGAAATAAATACAAAATTGATGTTCCTTTTACGTTTCAGGAAATATTCACCAGCTTATCACGTCAGAAAGGATCGATTCCTGGTTTTGATCGCATCACTTTCTCTATGATTAAACACTGTCCGACTTCCTTCCATATAAGATTATTGAATTTATACATTTCCATCTTAAATTATGGCATTTTCCCGCACGACTGGAAATTATCTGCGCTTTTTCCGTTTTCCAAAGGCAAAGTGGATTTCAG
The DNA here is from genome assembly GCA_958298945.1 of Atherix ibis. NCBI lineage: Eukaryota > Metazoa > Arthropoda > Insecta > Diptera > Athericidae > Atherix > Atherix ibis. Next base: position 63,863,154 of record OY282606.1, on the reverse strand, counting down.
CGACCCTGGTAACCATCGCCCAATATCCCTACTCCCTTGTATGAGTAAATTATTAGAAAAAATGATTGCACAAAGATTATCTTGGCTTTTAGAATCTAATCTATCTCCGAATATACACAGTTATCGCCCTCTTAGAGGAACTCAATCCCTTTTAGTCAACCTAACACATTATTTAAGCAAAAGCATTTCAACCAGGAAGCATGCGCACATTCTTTCTGTGGATTTGGAAAAGGCGTTTGACCGGGTTGGTTCTCACCTGGTCCTAAGTCAACTGCGTGACTGGGGTGTTGGTCCCCGTATCCTGCACCTTTTAAGCTCTTTTTTGACAAATCGTAGTGTCAGAGTTCGAGTCAATAGTTTTTTATCCCAAGTATACAACAGTCAAAATGGACTTCCTCAAGGCTCCCCTTTGTCAGTGCCACTGTTTAACGCCTACATACATTCCCTATCAATTTCCCTAGCTAATATACAGAATCTTTGTCATTTGATCTATGCCGACAACATCATCCTGCTTTCCTCCTCATTGCTAAACACCCCCTTAACCCAAGTCCTGGCAGATGGTTTGCATCAACTTTCCGTGTGGATGAACCAAACAGACGCATTTATTAATCCTGCAAAGTGCGAGGCTATCCATATTTGTCGGAAACGATATTGCCAACCCCCAAGGATTGCATTTGGTGCACAGCTTATTGAGAACAAGCGAAAGCTGAAAATTTTGGGACTAACCTTTACTAGTAAATTACAATGGAAAGCACATCTAAATGATATAGCCTTCAAAATTAGTCAAATAAGCAATATGCTTAAATTCCTTTGTGGTATTAAAATGGGTGCACATCGTACCACCATTTCCTACATTGCTAAAAATCTTGCTTATGGTATAATCGACTATCTTATCCCTATTTACGCTTTCAGTCCTGGTCACTCTAAAATCGACACTGCTCTTAACAATATCATCCGTACAGTCACGGGTGCTTTTCGTACTTCTCCAGTAGAAAGTCTTTATATTGAATCGGGATTTGTTAATTTGGAAACACGCAGAAATCTTCTGTCCCTTCGTCTCATTGCGAAAGGTCTCTCTTTCCGCTATCATCCGCTGCATAAGTTGATAATTAATTTCTGAAATCTAGTCTTTTGGAAAGCTGCAACTTGTACAAACAATGTAATATGCCCATTCCTTGCAAAATTAAAAATGCTCCCATTCCTCGATACTGGTTATTAGATCCAACAACGTGCGATACTCTCCTTAGTTCGCATAAAAAGCTTTTCATTTCCACTTCACTTTTTGTCCTCGAAGCCGAACACTTTTATACGGACGGATCAAAAAGTGTTCATGGCGTTTCTGCCGTTGTTGTTTCACAAAATTCGCAAACTCTCTTTTGCACAAATCTCCCAACCTATTTATCTATTTTCTGTGCGGAAGCCTTTTCCATTCTTCCCGCCCTTAACATAACAGCTAATATTTCTACTCAGTGGTTCATCCATACAGACAGTCTCTCGGTTTTAAAAGCAACTTTAAACCCTTCCAACACGGATCCAATTATTCTGCAAATTAAATCTGGTCTCATAAATCAAAAAAGTAGGACCACACTTCTTTGGATTCCCTCTCACAGTCATATTTTAGGATATACTCAGGCCGATGAGTTAGCTAAAATGTGCCATAACATGCCTCTTATCTCTCATCACCCTCCAATCTACTCATCCATTTTAAATTTAATAAAATATTGCCAAGTTTTGGACTTAAATAATATTTAGAAATCTTCAAACTCTTTTCTTAGAAAGGTATGTCTTTCAACTCAAACCCCCACGTACAACCCAGAGCTAGGAAGGCCGCACTGCGTGGCGTTAACCAGGGCGCGTATTGGTCATTGCAGACTAACAAAAGAGCACTTGCTATCAAAACGTCCACCACCTAATTGTGAGTTCTGTGGAGAAATTCTCAATTCGGAACACTTTCTCTTCAATTGTAGGCATACTAAAGTATTTCTACAGTTACATGGTATAGAAAACTTACCTGCTCTACTTTCACCCCAACAAAATCCTAATGGACCTTTTTTCCTGTTGCTAAATCATCTAGACTATAGAAACCAATTGTAATGCTTTTCTCTTTTTTTTCTTATTTTTTAATAAATTTTTAGCATAAGTAAATTTAGATTTTAAAAAATTTTGAAAATTTTGAATCAGCAAATTAAATTTTCATTTAAATACCAAAACTGTATAATGTTCTTAAAAACAAAAAACTTTGATAAAATTAATAAGCGCCTTATGGCCCAAGCAGCCGCGTGCGCCAACACCAGACTACCCAGATTTATTCTGGGACAATCTGTTTTTATAAATAAATAAATAAATAAAGCTTTGTTTCTTCAGTACGATCAATCTTCTTGAGTTGAGACTTAATACAAGTGGGATTATAATCGACTCCATCGTTGAGAAACTGACCACAGCTTGGTCATCATTCATCTCGAACAACAATTTTCACGTTAAATGTCGTAGAAATAAGAAATCCTTCAAAGAAAACTTCTTCACCATTATTTCAAGGACACTACACCGGATAAGGGCAAGGTCCCTTTCAAAAGGATCAGCAGGCTCTTTCGGCATTCCACAGTAGAATAGTCAACCTCTTTAATTTTATAATGGTAACCTTAACTTTTTCAAATATTGGGAAAGTTGCCGTTGCGGTGCTTGTATCGAAACGATAACTTTCTCGACTATCGGCTAGCTATTACAGACTAATTTCAGTTTTGCCTTGCATATCCAAGATTCTGGAAAATATACTAGCTTATAGACTTCACCAGGCTATGCCTCTGGATCTACAACACGCCACACACTTTTCCAACCGCTTTTCCAAAATTTTTATCCCGTCCAAAAAATAGGATTTCGGAAGTTCTGCAAAATACTCATCCGTTTGAGCAATGACGTCCTCGTTGGAAGTGAACCGTCGCCCGTCAAGGCATTTCTTCAGATTGGGGAAAAGAAAATAGTCACTTGGGGCCAAATCTGGTGAATAAGCGGGATGCTGCAACAATTCCATTCTCAATTCCACAATTTTCGCAATGGAAACAGCGCAGGTGTGCACACGCGCATTGTCCTGATGCAAGAGGATTTTTTTCTTCTTCAGATGGGGGCGTTTCTCCTTGATTTCCTCGCTCAACCGTTGCAATAACGACGCGTAATACGCTCCTGTCATTGTTTCCCCTTTTTCCAAGTAGTCGCCCTGCGAATCCCAAAAGACCGTGGCCATCACCTTGCCGGCTGATGGCACAGTTTTTGCCTTCTTCGGAGCCCGTTCACCCTTGAAAATCCACTGTGATGACTGTCTCTTCGTTTTTGGAGTGTAGTAGTGTATCCAGGTTTCGTCCACAGTGACATATCGACGAAGGAATTCGGCAGGATTGCGATGAAAGAGTGCCAACATAGCCTCAGAGTCCACTACACGATTGCGCTTATTCTCCTCTGAGAGCAAACGCGGCACCCATCTTGCCGAAATTTTTTTCACAGACAATTTTGCATGCAAAATTGAAGCGACTGTACTTTGTGATATGCCCGAGGCCTCAACTAATTCGCGCACTTTAATTCGCCGATCGTTCAAAATCAGATCGTGGATTTTGTCGACGATTTCAGGAGTAGACACCTCAACTGGGCGTCCTGAACGATGTTCATCTTTTGTGGATGAACGGCCACGTTTAAATTCATTCACCCAATTGTAAACCGTCGCAAACACAGGTGCAGATGTGCCATGAACTGCATCCAACTCGGCTTTGATTTTTTTCGGGCTTAAGCCTTTCAAATGGAGATGTTTGATGACAGCCCTAAACTCGCTTTCTTCCATTGTTATGCACAAATAAATGTCGTTAACTTTAATCGACGATAGAAATTGACCTACGCTATGGATCGAGCTGAAATTTAGACAGCTTTCCTGTCGATAATGCTACTTACAAAAAAACCGACACTACGAGCGCAATTTTTGGATTTTCTAAGGACTTATTGAACGACCCTCGTAGATGGAGATGGTGTTGTACGGAATCAAAATGCGATTGATAAATGGGAAGAACTCGATGACGAAGCAAGGGGAACAATTGGTCTTGCAGTGAAAAATGATCAATTGGCACTCATTCGTTCGGCGACATCGATAAAGCAATCGTGGGATACATTGCATTTATACCACGAGAAAATACACTGGCGAACAAGGTGTATTGGGTGCGATCAATTTGCGCGTTGAAGTTGGAAAAAGATGGCGATGCAAAGGCCCATATTAATCGAATGCAGGATTGATTCACACGGTTAAAGATCTCGGTAAGGCGCAATTGTCAAAATATGTTTGCCAAAGAGCTATGACACATTAGTTTCTGCGCTTGGTGCACGTGCGGAAAATGAGCTTACATTCGACGTGGCGAAGCAACATGTGATCGCAGAATACGAGCGGCATGCAAATGTGGTCGGAGGTGCAAGTGATTCAGTAATGAAAATCGTTGCGAAGCCGGATACAAAAGTAAGTCTTTGTTTTTTCTGTAAAGAACCCAATCATATAAAGAAACATTGCAACAAATACAAGAAGTGGTTGGCAAAGAGGAAGAGCGAAGATGGAAAGAAAACTGGCAATGCAACTGACAAGGTGAACACCGTTAAAGATGGGGAATTTTGTTCAAACTTGGAAACACACATAAGAATAGTCATACCATGGACTCAGGTGCAACCAAAACGGCAGTCAAAGACAAAAGTTTCTTTACAGAATTTGATGAATCATACAGTTGCACAGTCGAGTTGGCAAACGGCGATGTGGCAAATGTTGAGGAATTTGGCAAAGGATACATAACATTCGTTAACGAAAGTGGGCATAATCATAAAGTAGAGGCGAGCCAAGTTCTGTACGCTCCAAAATTGATTGGCAATGTGATTTCTATAAGGTAACTTACGAAAATGGGTCTTACGGTGGAATTTAATGAAAGGTTTTGCAAGATAAATCATCAGGGAAAACAAATCGGTGTAGCAGACATAGTGAATGAATTATATGTATTGCGCGAGGTCAATAAAGTACATGCGGTTTTAGCACATAACGACAAATGCATACATGAACTACATCGTACAAAGGGATATCGTGATCCAGCGGCGATTCGAAAAATGGCATTGGATGGTTCGATCAAGGGACTCTAAATTGTTGACTGTGGACTTGAAGAAGTGTGTGAGGTGTACTTGAGGGGTAAAATGGCACGATTACCATTCCAAAAGAAATCGTTCAGCGAGTCATCAGCGGTATTGGAATTGATACACACAGATGTATGCGGACCCATGCGTACAGCGACTCCAAGTGGAAAGCGTTATTTGGTAACTTTCATTCATGATTATTCAAGTTTTACTTTTATCGTGTTATTGGGACACAAATCGGAAGTTGAAGACACAATGAGGCAATTCATAGCATTATGCGAGACAAAATTCGTGCGAACACCAAAGATAATGCGGTCGGATCGTGGTGGTGAATACACGAATTTGTCAAAGAATAAAGGGATTCAGATCCAACTCACGGCAGCAGATTGCCCGCAACAGAACGGAAAAATCGCACGTTAATTGAAATGACGCGTTGCATGCTCATCGATGCGGACTTAAGCTACAGTTTTTGGGGTGAGGCAGTCGCAACAGCCAATTACATCTAGAATCGTGTGATTACAGGAACAACGAACATGACGCCATATGAGCGTTTGAATGGTATTAAACCAGGTATTGACAGTTTTCAGATGTTTGGTTCTAAATGTTTTGTTCATGTATCATCAGCAAAAAGAGGAAAATTGGGCAATGTAGCGACCGAAATGATTTTTCCGGGATACGACGAAAATTCGGTGCTACAACGCTGTAACGAAGAAAGTGGTGTTTAGTCGAGATGTTCGATTTGGTACGAAACCGGTAAATGTAAATGGTAGCGAATTCTCGATAGATCTGGATGAAACTCCAACGAAAAGACATAATGAGAAAAATCAAGATTCATCGCTTCGGGAGGAGAATCAAGACGTCGATCGTGAAAACAGTATCACTGATTATGGTAGCGCTCAGGAGGAGATTGAAAGCGAAACACCAAGTGAAGATGAACATCAAGTCGATCAGGTTCAACCCGTTTCACGTATTTCGAAATGGAACAACAAAGGCATTCCTCCAAAGCGTTTAATTGCGAAGATAAACGATCCGAGAATTAAATGAGCCAAAGAACTACAGCGAAGCGATTGAAAGCAACGAAAAGTTACAATGGATTACTGCGATGCAAGAAGAAATTGAAGGACATGAACACAACAGTACATGGGAACTTGTAGATTTGCCAAGGGGTAAAACAACAATCGATGGAAAATGGGTGTTCAAGGTGAAGACAAGTGCGGATGGTGAATTGCAGCTATACAAGGCCAGGTTTGTAACGCAAAGATTTTCACAGAAATACGGCGAAGACTATGATGAGGTGTTTGCACCGGTCGTTATGCATCCGACATTCAGGACATTATTGTCGGTAGCGGCAAAAAGGGAAATGTTAGTACATCATTTTGACGCAGACACTGCATTTCTGAATGGAAAGCTGAATGAGACAATCTACGTGAAGCAGCCAGCGGGTTTTGACGACGGAAGCTCGAAAGTTTGCTTACTCAAGAATAGTATTTACGGTTTGAAACAGGCGGCAAGATCATGGAATACTGCACTCCATAAAGTACTCATCGAAGCGGGTTTTCGACAAAGTTACAATGATCCGTGCCTGTACACAAAAAGCATTGATGATGAATTTTGCTACGTGATCATTTACGTCGATGGTTTAATCGTGGCTTGCTCAACAAAGAAACAGATGGAGGAGATCGAAGGAATTTTTAAGCTAGATTTTAAAGTTAAAGATTTGGGACCGATCAACTATTATTTGGGGATGGAAGTTACGAAAGACAATCAAGGTAATTTCGAATTAAATCAATCGGCTTGAATAATGAAAATTGCATCAGATTTTGGAATGAAGGACGCAAAAACAGTAAAGACTCCAATGGAGGTAAGCTACGGAAAGTCAGATTCGGGACAACCATTGGATAACAACAGAAGTTACAGATCGCTTATTGGTCGATTGTTGTATTTATCGGTGAATTCAAGACCCGATATTTCGGCCAGCGTTAGCATTTTGGATGATCTTTTCGTGCTGGTAGCAGAACCTACCATTCAGGGGATGTTTACTAATATTAGCGATTTTATTTCCTTTTTTATATATTTCAAACTCACCGTGTCTCCATAGTTGAAGAAAACGGAAAACTGACTCGAAAAACTCCCCATCCGACACAGTCCATGAAAATTCATCTGACTGCAGTACTTTGTCTTATGTTATATTTAAAACACTAAAATCTTTACAATACTAAAAATGGAGATGATTTGGTTTATAGTGTTTTAATCTACATATCACAGGTTAGTAGTAAATATAAAATAAGACAGTGAGGAATTGCACGTATGTATATTTTTACTATAATTTAGCTGCTTTAAAGTCTATCTAACGTAGATTTGCCATTGTACTGTCCCAGAATTTGAAAATATTACAGTATAATTGTATTCTAATCTGGTTTCACAGTTAAAAAATACCCGTACAAAATAGAACTTAATAAATCAACTTCATAATAATTCAAAATTATTTGAATGAAATGTGAACATTACTTTACAGCGATGAATTTCGCTTTATATTTCATAAGTACATCTATAAAAGGCACAAATGTTCGAGTCTATTATTCAACACTCAAGATGTTGCAAAGTGCCTTAAATTAGAGCAAATAGTTGAAAAAGATGAAAAAGAAATTGAATTTAAATTATAAAAGCAATCTTAGATTTAAAAAATATAAAAATGATTTAGTTTAAATAAATATTCAGAAGAAGTAATGTTTTTTCTAAGCCATTAAGTTTAACATATTAGCATTGTTGTGCAAATTTATTTTAATTAGATTTATTGACTGGGAAAGCTGGCATTTGGAAGGATTAATTAAAAGGCGATTGTTTTCGTTAAATTGTATAAAATTGTTCTTAATACTATCGGCTTACCCTATCTGCGATATTGGTTAAACCAGGAGTGGCCAACCCGCAGCCCGCATTGAACATTTTTGCAGGGCCGCGAGATTCATCACTCTTAAGTGATTTTAGGGACGCAGTGACCATACCTAGATACGCACAGTTGATTGTTGATACCAGACCTCAGTTTCAAGTGAAAATTTGCTTTTTTGTTTTGTTTTGTGTGCTTTGACTGCAGCATAATTATTTTAATATACCTGTACTTCAACCAAATATTTAAAACAACATCCAGGTAATAACTCCTATTAAATTAAAAATAGATATATTTAATATCTCTTATTTTCAGTATGATTGCAAAGAAAAGAATAATAGTGGACGAAAATAGAAAGTATAGCGAGAAGTGGGAAGAAAAGTACTTGTTCATAGTTCAAAATACAAAATTATTGTGTTTAATTTGCCGAGAGGTCATTGCTGTATTTAAGAAATATAATGTTAAGAGGCATTACGAAACAAAACATAAGGATTATCTGAATTTCAATAAAGAAGTGAAACAATTGAAGCTCCAGGAGTTTAAATCGTAATTAAAGACTCAACAAAAATTTTTTGGTGCAGCATTACAGCAACCTTCTAATATTGTTAAGGCAAGCTATTCTGTTTCATTTGTGTTTGCAAAAAAATGAAAACATTTTCGGATGGTGAATTTGTAAAAGAATGTTTGGAAGCTGTTGTGAAGGATATTTTGCCTGATAAAAGTAAACTATTTTCGAACTTAAGTCTATCTCGGCAAACAGTGTGTCCTCGAATTAATATACATTTCAAATGAAATTATCTTAAAACTGCGCGACAAAATTCGAGATTACAAATATTTTTCCTTGCCATTTGACGAAAGCACAAACATTTTAGACTCAGCTCAGCTTATAGTGTTCCTTCGTGGGAAATGAATCATTTCAAGTAACTGAAAAAATGTTAAATTTGATAAGTTTAAAAGGTACAACAGGAAAAGATATTTTCCATGCTGTTGAAAACTGTTTATGCGAAAACAACTTGGATTTGGAAATAGTTTCTGGAATATCAACTGATGAATCACCTGCTATGGTAGGTAAAGAAACGGGGGCTGTAAAATTACTAATCGATAAAATGGAATTCAACAACAAAACTTGAAAAGAGAGAATTTTATTATAATCCACTGTTTGATTCATCAACAAAATTTATGTGCCCAAGTATTATCGATGAATCATGTTATGCAAGTACCCAAGTAACACCAGTTACGAAAATTAAGCTATTTAACGGCACTCTGACGGAACTCTGTTCCGTCATATAATTACGAATTTGTTCAAGATGGGTTCAGAAACGGTTCGTTCTTTGTCTGTAAAAGCCGATACTCAAAAAATTAGTTTGCTTTCATGTGTGGGTGCATTCATACATGAAATTTCATGTATGGGTGCACCCATACATGAAAGCAAACAAATTTTTCGAGTTCCGGCTTTTACAGACAAAGAACGAACAGTTTCTGAACCGTTTCTGAACCCATCTTGAACAAATTCGTAATTATATGACAGAACAGAGTTCCGTCAGAGTGCCGTTAAATAGCTTAATTTTCGTAACTGGTATTACTTGGGTCTTCATATAGTTAAATATTTTTAATTTTTTTTGTAATCAAATATATTTTTATAAAATTAAAAAATTAATAACAAAAAATTAAATAAAATATTCTCTTCTAATAAAAAAAAATTAAATAAAATAGCCTCTTCTAGCTATATAACCATATAAAAAACTTAAAACCTATTTAATTTCTAGGAACTCGATGTCATCGAACAATTCGGTGTCCGAAGTAGTTGCACAATGTTGTTCCTTTTTTTTGTTTTTTTTTGGATATATTGTCTTTTGTGGTATAAAAAAACCTCCTCAAAATTATATTAATATCATGTTCCCTAACGAAGGGAAATTTATCCAATACACAATCTATATTAAAAAATAGTTATTAGTTATGTTATCATAGATTTAAAAATAATTTAGATTATGCTTACTCTTAATTATTTTTGACACATTCAGGTCCTTGAAGCCAATATTTGCCTGCCTCCCATCAAATGTAAATTTGGAGGCCAATTCTTCGGTAAACAATATTTTGCACGTTGCATATAAAAACTTTTTCAATTCTGTTCCCGACTGCTTCATAAAAATATCTATCTGTTGATCAATATAGTACATACATTAAAATGATAACTTGTAATAATATCACAAATATGATCATACCAATTCTATTTTCACGTCTTCACTTGCTTCTAAAAGCGATTCATCAAATAGTTTGAATTTATCAACTCGGCCTGTATCAACTCGTGCTGCAGCTTTCTTCTGTTTCATCCGAACTTTGAAGATATTCAGTGGAATAATGTTGTATTTGTGGAGTGCTGGAGCTTTCTTCTGTTTTATCCAAACTTTCAAGATATTCAATGGAATTGTCGGTTTCAATTATATTACCTTGCACCGGTATAGGCAAATCAACAAGTGTGAATTCTAGGTTTTTTTTTTTACTGCACATACTAATTTTCTTTTCACTTCGTTCGCGACTTCCCTATCGTACGCTCTTTTGGACATTTTCCTTTTAATAATATTATTATTTATTATATATTTTAATTCTAATAATATAGTTTAATTAATATAATGTACTATTACGTTTCTTTATTTTACGCACGAGAAAAACTTGTTGTCGCCGCAACATTCAATTAGCAATTGGTTATTTCACAACTAATAGAAATGAAAATTTACAATACATTCGCACTAAATTCATTTCGAGTTCAGTTAGTTCCGTCATTCAAGTCCATAGACGGCACTCATTCGTAATACGACATAATGCTGAACTAAGAACCGTCAGACGTAACAAAAACGGAACTCATTGACGGCACTTATTGAGTGAGTTCCGAGTGCGTTACTTGGGTAGTGTATCTAAATCTAATATGGGGATACATAATTTTATATGTAGCCCGCGGAGTTATGATGCATTTCCAAAATGGCCCACAAGATTATTTGGGTTGGCCACCCCTGCGTTAAACTAAACTATTGTCATCAGTTGGACCAATGAATGAACTAATAATTGTTTCGGGGTTTTTTTATTAAGGGCAATTGGATCTCGAATTCCTATTTGTTAATTTATTTGGCTGGACGTCGAAAATAAAAGTACAGATCTATCCGAGCTCCTTACCTAAGGAAATCTTGAATGTAAAATAAAAGTACAGAATCACAAATTGATTCGGTTTTTATAGATAAATCTTGAAGGGTCTGGTTAAAACATTCCTTAACACAAAGTAAATACATTATCACATTCACACAGAAATTATGAAATGGTAAATATGTATTATTTCCGTATAAGATCTAAAAATAGGATGTCGAGGTCATTTCGTGACTTCTCGTTTTATCATTAGGAATAATTGTATATATAATTGTATATATATATATATATATATATATACTAGCTGACCCGGTAAACGTTGTTTTGCCATATAAATAATTTCCTAGTCATTTCTAGTGTAGACACAAAATAGCTTACTTATTGTAAGTATGTATGTATGTTAGAATATGTATATTGTATGTATGTAAGAATGTGGTATATGCGTGAAATAAGCATGGAGCGCTGTGAACGATGAGGGAATATAAAAATAACAAAAGGCAAACATTATTTTTAAGTTATTATAATTTATTCCTTAAAATTATATATCATTAATTAAACAATTACGACAGTAACACTATTAAACAATATCAATCTCTTAATGCTATAGCGTGAACAATATTTTTTGTTAGTCCATCTCTAGCTAACACAAACAAACTGGATGGTTTACCCACTCGAGAGCATGCCACGTATAATTGTCCGTGTGAAAAACATGGTGTTCTCAAATCTAATCCACAAACAGACATCGTTTGACCTTGGGATTTGTTGATAGTCATTGCAAATGCCAATCTAATCGGAAACTGAATACGTTTGAATTGAATTGGCACATCTGTAGGTATAATAGGAATCCGTGGTATGAGTATATTTTCACCTCTGAACTTGCCATTTAAAATTCTGGCTTCGATCACGTTTTTCATTAATTTTTGAATGACTAATCGCGTACCGTTGCACAGCCGGGGCGGGTTCAAATTACGAAGCAAGATAATTGGAGATCCAACCTTTAATTGTAAATTATGCGGTGGCATGCCTGGCAAATCCAGTGAGTTCAAAAACTCTGTGGGAAAATTTACTGCTTCGCTGTCGTCGCAAACTGTATCAATAGATTTATATGATACCAAGTTCCCTGGCAACAACATTTGTATCTTCAGATTTAAATTGTCAACGTCTACATTTTTTGCCGCTAAAATCGCTCTTTCTGCAAGCCACTCATGATTTATGTACTGTGTGTGTACATCGGGAAATATTTGTTCAATGAGAGTATCTTGCGAATCAGCGATTGTGCAGAAATCGGTCGGTAATTTTACGTATCCAGTTTCATCTATAGCAACTTTTCCATCACCGATATCTAAGAGTTGTTTTGAAAATGTTTCAGCGGATGGATCTTGAAGCATTTGAACGCGCATATTTATTTTTAGCTGTAATTTTTCAACATTACGCCACAATGGAGATGATTTTAAGCAAGCGTTGATCTCATCAGCGTATGTTGAACGTGGAATGACTGGAAGTGTTTGTCTGAAATCACCTGAAAGGACCAACAGAGTTCCGCCAAATAGTTTGTCACTGTTTTTAATATCTTTCAATGTCCTGTTCAACGCCTCAAGTGAATGTTTGTGTGCCATAGTACATTCATCCCAAATAATAATTTTACACCGTTTCAGCACAGTGGCCATGGACGATTGTTTCTTAATGTTGCATACTGCGTCAGGGTTATTCTGAATATTTAGTGGCAGCTTAAATACTGAATGAGCTGTTCTACCTCCATCCAATAAAGTTGCTGCAATGCCCGATGATGCAACGGCCAATGCGATGCCATTATTTGATCGTATTTCAGCAAGAATTAGCGAAATAACGAATGTTTTGCCAGTTCCACCCGGTGCATCCAAAAAGAAGAACCCACCTTGTCCAGCTGAAACTGCGAGCATAATGCGATCATAAATGGTTCTTTGTTCCTCATTCATTAGTGGGACATTGCGGGCAACAATCGCTGCCATTTCTACAGTACTGTACTGCAGTTCACGATTCATTTCAGTATTCATTAAATCAGATGCAGTTCGATTTGGCGAATTCATACCGAAATTACTAAGTGGTAAGTTGGCAATGACAATGCAAAGATCCTCAATAGCAATCAATGCTTCATTGTACATTTCGTCGCTGAATGTTATGGTTAGATCGTGGCACCGTATACGATGTTGATGCAATATATCATCAGTCATTGAATCTTTGTGATTTTCCCATAATATCTGTGCTCGGGCTGGGAAACATGTAGTTAACACTATAGCGAATAGTAGACGAATTTGTATTGCTGTACAGTTCAATGCAGCTTCAGCAAGCATGCATTCCCACTGGTTGTCGTCTTCCAGCAAGCCGAGTGCAAGGCATGCATCTTTATACGTTGGATATTGTTGCCCATTCACTTTACGTTTATCTTGAAATGATAATGGGCCAGTAACATTAACCAACAACAGTCGAAGATAAAAGCACTCAGTGTGTCTTGGATTGACTGTAAATAATCGCCCCAAGGCGTTTGATTTAAATAAATTGAGACATGCAGCAACTGGTGAGCCTTGCTTGCGGGGCATCCATGTTTTTGTTTGAGTCCATGTGAAATAGCGTGGTACTTGTGAATAGAGTAATGTTCGTGCAAAGGCACCAAAATCATCCGCACGATTACACAATTCAAAAAATGCAGTGAGTGTAGTTTTAGGTGGATTTATTGCACGATCAATCGCTGTCTCGTTCGTGAAAAATACACGCTGACCGTTTTCAAGATGGATGGCTAACTGAACAACTGCTGGATCCCGTTCATGAATTGGAAAACCAAAGATACGCCAAGCAGCTTCATTGGAGCTGATGTACCGACCAATTTGGTAGAGCGTTATTTCATCGTTTTTATTCATTGGAGGAGCATTCACATTAGTATTTTCCACTCTAAACACAGCCATATCACTGCCTTTATGGACATACTTGCAAATGTATTTGATGCTCTTCACAGAACTGCAGAACTCAACATTAATATGAGCATTATATGTCTTGCTCAGCAGAGGCGAATATGGCACCACCCAACGATTGTCAATATCAATGTCTGTGTTGATGATATTTTTAATAAATGATTGTCCGCCATTTTCAGGATTTCTTCGACGATATATTGGGTATCCGTCGACATTTGTGACCGTATCATTGGTAAAATCTTTAGGGAAATTTTTAGTACATTTTCCATCAGCCATGCAAGGCGATGAACTATTAAGAGTACCACATGGACCATGAATCATGTTTGTTGTAACAATATCAAACAGCAGTTGGTCAGTGGATGGATCTGGAATTTCAGCAGAAATGATACTATCGATTTCTTCAGGACGGATTTTGTCGATGAACCAAACCAAAATGTGTGCATGAGGTAATCCTCGCTTTTGCCACTCAACCGAATACATCCAGCAACGTGTGGGACCGAATACATGTGATTTAGTAATGAAACTTATTAAAGACTTCAACTTTTGTCTGAACACACGTGCTGTAATGTCATGGCGATGTATTGCATTTTGGCCAGGCAGTAGCAAAGATGTAATCTCTGGCCATTTTGGATTACATGTGAACGTGATAAATAAACATGGTCGTCCATATTCGCGCACGAAAGTCAGAGCATCCTGTATATATTCTTGCATATGACGTGGACTGCCTACGTACGATGATGGTAAAATGACATGGTTACCAATTTCGGCGACGTCGGCGTTGTTGTTGATAGCGTCTCGCAAATGAATGTACTCTTCCGCGCGCAGCTTTTGTTGATTATATCGTAAGTATCGTAGTCGTTCGCTCTCAATCTTCGCGTACATGTCGACCATGAATTGTTGACAAAGCTCACGACATCGTAAAATGACGTTGTCCAGGCCACGTCTAATCATTAATCGGTACGCATAATAATCCTTTGAGCTAACGTTCTTGTTTGTTTCAGCTCCTGTAATTTATTCATAAAAATTAATTTAAATTTATTACGTTCAATAATTTAATTGTTTTGTTAAATGATTAATGATCAAATTAATAATCAATGAAGTACCTGATACGGGATCTCGTTGTTTTATGTTTATGCAATATCCGTCTTGTCCCTTCCAAAATATTAGCGGATATTGGAGAGCGTCATATGAACGATGTGTGTCAGCAATGAACTGAAGATTATTATTTCTTCTACGAATCACAATTTCTCGTGCAGCTGTACAATCGCCAACCATGATTCCAGCAACATCATCAACAACGGGTGCATTGAATCTACGAATATGCTCTCCAGCTGGTGTTTTATCAGGATTAATGACGATAGCGTGATTATCGCTTTGTAATTGGTGCATATGTGATTTGAATATTTTCAACAACTCGTTGTGCTCGTTCAAAAGAGCATCTAGCTCACTGACGATGCGCCTGGCATAAAGTGAATCAAGGTTATTATAATCACAACGTGCATTCACGCGATTGGCAAGTGCGTTTCCGGAATCCTCGCCGCCCATAAAGTAGATTTGTAAAAATTTATGTGGTTCGTTTGGCATTGGCAGCAGTGAGCCCATTTTATGATAAACTTGGCCTCTGATTTTGAATGTAGAATTGAATTGTTGAGCATTTGCATTAGTATTTCGAACTATTTCTGTTGCACCGAACGATGTCATTTGAAAGCATGAATTGAATCTTCGAATTGACTTCAGGAGCACGTTAGAATCTGGATCCGTGCCGATAAGTAAGCCGTTCAATGGTTCAGGTGGTGTTTCAATTTCAGGTAGTTGCACTTTTCCTGACGCGCAACACATCCCAGTTGGCTCATTTTTGAATTTTAGAGCATGACAATGCGGACATTCCTTGTCCATAGCACCAATTACCACTTTTGAATGAGCATAATATTCAATATCGGGCTCATACTGGAATGCTAGACGCAGGAACGAATCAGATATAAATGCTCGATGTACCTGTTGTCGTTGTTGGTCATTTGTTCTGCGTCTATTGACTGTGAAACGGCGTGATTGTCGTTGTTCTAATCTTCTGACTTCATTGCGTTCAGCTCGTGTATCGTCTGGCTCTTCTTGATGCAATTGCGTTATTCTGACACGTGCATCAGTATTTTGTTGCTGGATTTCTTCTTCGTTTCTTTCGGATCTTCTATTTCGCAAGTTTCGAGACTTACTTGTATTACGGCTCAAATCAGCCCCTTTGCGTTTTCTTGGCATTGCTCACTGTACAAAACACACATAAATAGAATTATTGAAATTACTTAATGATGAAAAATGTTAAAAGTATAATTAGGGCCAGGATTTTTGCCACAGTTTTGAAATGATTAGTTTTAATTTATGAAAGTTTAACAAAAATATAAGTTTTATGGAAAAATTTTTCAAACAAAAGTAAAAAATTAAATTTTATGAAAACATTGTCTCTTATAATTTTTTCATACAACCAATATTTCCATTGACATTTCAAAATAAAGATTCATAATGATTGAATTTTTGGAAACTATGAAAATCTTAATTGTTCAATTACATTTTTTTAATAAAATTAAATTAAAATTACATTTTCATAAGATCAACAACATTTTCGATATAAATAAAAAAAAGTATACTTACAACACAAAATCCGTTGTTATTGGAAGCTCGTGTCACGTGTTGAGTACTTTTGTGGTTATAAAATCACTTGATAAACTAATCGTGCAAAATACACTCAAAATTGATAATTTAATTATTATTGATAAAATAGGAATGATTAAAAGTTTATATGAGAGTTACACTGAGATAGCAAAATGATAATTGTCAACGTTACTACTACACTTGATGTATAAACAATAATGATGGCCGACAACTGTGTAGGGAGTGAGAAAGAAAGGAGAGCGGCACACTGAGATAGCAAAATAATAATTGTCAACGTTACTACTACACTTGATGTATAAACAATAATGATGGCCGACAACTGTGTAGGGAGTGAGAAAGAAAGGAGACCGGCTTCGTTCTCATCCCTACTCCGTGAATTAAGATTTTCATAAGATCAACAACATTTTCGATATAAATAAAAAAAATTATACTTACAACACAAAATCCGTTGTTATTGGAAGCTCGTGTCACGTGTTGAGTACTTTTGTGGTTATAAAATCACTTGATAAACTAATCGTGCAAAATACACTCAAAATTGATAATTTAATTATTATTGATAAAATAGGAATGATTAAAAGTTTATATGAGAGTTACACTGAGATAGCAAAATGATAATTGTCAACGTTACTACTACACTTGATGTATAAACAATAATGATGGCCGACAACTGTGTAGGGAGTGAGAAAGAAAGGAGACCGGCACACTGAGATAGCAAAATAATAATTGTCAACGTTACTACTACACTTGATGTATAAACAATAATGATGGCCGACAACTGTGTAGGGAGTGAGAAAGAAAGGAGACCGGCTTCGTTCTCATCCCTACTCCGTGCTGTTTACTGGGTCAGAAGTGACACCTGAAGACATCTGGCGAGGTTAACTAATTAAATGACGATTGATCAGTTTTCGACCGGAGATAAAAAATGATTAAATTACTAAAATGGCTATTAAAAAATGAGGGTTGATCGTTGAAGGGTAAAAATTAAGGATTGTATGTATTTTTGTATGTTGTATCATAAAAAAATAGAAACTAAAAATTTTGTCTAAAAAATAAAAAAAAAAATTCAGGGGTGGACTACCCCTAACATTTAGGGGGATGAAAAATAGATGTTGGCCGATTCTCAGACCTACTCAATACGCTCACAAAATTTCATGAGAATCGGTCAAGCCGTTTCGGAGGAGTATGGGAACGAAAACTGTGACACGAGAATTTTATATATTAGATATATATATATATATATATATATATATATATATATATATATATATATATATATATGGGGTGCGCCATCTAAATGTGGTCGAATAACGTTATTGGCGTAAGCCACGCGTCGCGGATTGTCTGTTTCCAATAATCTTTGGGTTAACTGCACTTTATATGGAAACATATCCAGATCATCTTTCAGAATCCTCCTCAAAGTAGTTCCACTGATGTTTAGTTGCTGAGACCGGCGGCGGTACGAGACAGAAGGATTCTCTGCAACACTCCGTTGAACAGCTTCAATATTTTCATTTGATCGTCGAGGACGTGGTCGATTTGAATGGGGACGGTCTGCTACAGACCTGTGTTTCTCGAAATTCGAAGCTAAGCGACGAATAGTGTCACTTTTAGGCGCAGAACGACCGCGATAGTTTTGCCGATACGCACGCTGTGTTGCAACGATTACATTTTATGAACATTGTCACTATTTCCGCGCGTTCTTTGGGCGTGAATCGATTCATGGTTAAAATTGTAATGCAATAACCTTTCCAAAATGTGTTCGACGACGTCAATCGGTTTAAATCTGTCAAAGTTATTAAATATTTCCATCGACCACATTTAGATGGCGCACATAATTGCATATATGTAATTATATATTTAAGTATATTAAAATTGTCCCAGAAACGAAATATGACTTTTTTTATAACTGTCTCGGGATTAACTCTACAATAGAAAAATAAAAATTCTCCTCTTCATTAATATAATAATATGGAAATTAGTTTTTTTTTTACAATATGTGGGAAATAGGGGGAGAGGGACGTATAGTTCAATAAACTGCTAAATAATTAAAGTTACAGAAATAAAAATGCCCATAATTACGAAATAATATAAATATATTAATTCCGTAATTAATTAATTAATTTAACTGAATATAATTCGAGTTTTTTAATAATAAATTAAATAACTACTAATTACAATAGTATTATTAATTGAAAATAATTCGTATATACATATACATAATTAATATACGTACATATGAACAATATGCCAAAATTTCAAGCAAATTGTTCCGTTTTTTTATCAAAAAATATATTTGCAAAACACTTTGAATTGAACAATAGAAATCGTATCAAAAACTATGAACCAGAAATATAAAAATCCATCGCAATGCCCTATTTTCAGTTTAAAGAAATAGAAACATTTGTGGTACAGGTGGGAAAAAAAATACTATGCCTACTCGTCATACAATCTTATTCTTACAATGCACAATATCATAACCAGACATTACGGTTATAAATTGATCGTGGTATTCTGACCATATTCTTGTTGATTTCGATTCCAGGTGTTGAAAAAATTAGATTATCTTTTATACCTCGTGAAGGGTAGTGGCACTAGTCGTACGAGGAAAACAAATCGCAATCACATTGTTATCTACGATATCATAATATACTCGTAAATAACCTGTACTTTTTCTGTCAAAAGCGCTTCGAATGGTGTTGATTTTTTTCAATCAGTATATATGCATATGTATATATGACATTATAGATCGAGAAAAATCTTCCAGAAAAATATATAACAAAGTAGCTTGAGCAGACGCACAAGTACAGATGGGGAAGGAAAATGTTCAAATTATTTTTTCACAAATGCTGAAACGAGCTGATACACATACTTATGCTACAATACATCAAAATCATGCGTTCGATAAAACCAAATCTGGAAGTCATATACAAAAATGTTGCTCTACGTTGGAACTCTTTATATATTATAACTCAATGATATTAGTAAGGAACCCCTGGAAGATGAGAGTATTTTGTGTATACCATTTAATTCTAAAATAATATATACACTTGCGGACAGATAATTAGAAACGACAAGTTTTTTTTAGTAAATCCTTCGTAAAATCTGAATGACTTCACGGAAATTGAAAAACAAAGACTTTTTAATTTAATAAATTAATATTTAATAATAATGATTAATAAAACAAATTTTTTTCAAAAAAATGTATTGCGCTATTGATATAAAACAAAAATGGCGCTTCATTGCCTGGTCATATAATTAGAAACTTAATATTAAAAGTGTATTATACATATGAATTAGATAAAAAAATAAAATTTTAAATAAGGATATCTATTGCAAATTACTAATATTTTGTTGGATATCCTTTATTTTTTATAACTGCCAAACAACGCCTTGGCATACTGTAAATTAGCTGTTGCACTCTGCTAATGGGGATGTTATCCCATATATCCTTTATATTGTTAAAAAGGTCGGTTGCGTTCTTGGAAGTCCTGGTCCTTAATCCTCTCTTAACATCCCCCCACAGATTTTCGATAGGATTAAGGTCAGGACTTTGCGCTGGCCACTCCATTACGTCTACTTTTTCGTCCATAAACCAACTCTTCACTAGGCGTGAAGTGTGTTTAGGATCATTATCCTGTTGAAACGTATACGTAATGGGCATATTTTCAAACGCGTAAGGCTCCATAACATTTACCAATATATTTTTGTACACATGTTGGTCCATGCGTCCATCAATACGGTGTAGTGGACCAACGCCATACCACGAAAACGCTCCCCAAACCATAACACTACCACCCCCATGTTTAATTGTTTTTTGTGTGTTGTTGGGGTTTATTTCTTGGTTTTTGGGGCGACGGACATAAACCTTACCATCGGACCCAAACATGCAAAACTTGGATTCATCGCTCCACAACACTTTTTTCCAAAATCCAATCGGTTTGTCCTTGTGAGTTTTGGCGAAGCATAATCTGCGCTTTTTATTTATCGCCGAAACAAGTGGCTTTTTCTTAGCCACGCACCCACGCAAACCAGATTCACCCAGTCGACGTCTAACGGTCCTGTCCGACAATTTATTTGTCAATTGACTTGACAAGGACTCCTTAATTTTGTTGGCCGTCAAAAATGGGTCAGCTTTACTCGCCCGCAAAATCAACCTATCTTCTCTTTTGGTTGTTTTTCGACTCCGTTTTCTCCTAATTTTGTTGTTGCATGAGCCAGTGCTGGTATACGTTTTTATAGCTGTAAAAACCATTTTTTTTGAACATCCCAAGTCCTTCGCAACAGTTGCCATTGAGGAATTTTTCATCGCATATTTATTTATTATTAGTTGCCTAAATTCTGGTGTGCAGCTTCTTCGTTTTCCCATTATTTACCTAATTTTACATAATTTCGAATGAGTTTGTAGCATAATATAACATAACTTTATTACATAATAAAAATTCAAAAATATTACACTTAATTCAAAACACTGGTTCTAATTATACGTCCACACTCTATGGCAAAGTATTAAGAATGAAATTAATATCATTCCAACAATTACCGTTGCATACATTATATAAAAAAAATTTCATCAAATTCTATTTATAGAACAATGCAGAATATTACAGCAAAAAAAAACCGTACTATTTTGCTGCAATTTTATACCCGAAAATCTGATACGAATTCCAAAAAAAATAATTTTTGAATCGTTTCTAATTATCTGTCCGCAAGTGTATATATATATATGTATGGACCCTATAGACTCAACGCATCATCATGCAAATTTGTATATAAGGATTTTGGGTACGGGAAGTGCTTCCGCACTGCCCATTTTGCTCTTACTGGTTGCCAAAATGGAACTGTAATGCAACTATACTAAATAAATGTTTTTCATTTCTTCGCGTTTTGTCCAGCGTTCTTTTATTTCTTTCGATTTCTAGCGACTTCAGTTCCCAGTGCTCATTGCCTTCACTATTACAATCAATAAAGCCCAAGAACAATTGCTAACTGTTGCTGGATTGAATTTAGAAAATGCTTGCTTTGTCCTGGTCTACTATACGTTACTTGCTCCAGAGTAGAAACACCAAAAAATATTGATATCTACTTGCATTACAATAGTCTTTTTTTAATTAAAAATAAAAATCTAATATGTTTTATTTATTGAGGGGCACAGCTGCGCGCCGGGTTTTAGCTAGTATTTGATAATTCTCAATGTTTTAATTGATATGAAATAAAAATTTAGTATTTTACTATAGTGTCACATTTATAGTAGAATTCAACTTGATTTACTTAATAAAAAGTTATCAATAAATGCGAGAACTTCAGGATGGTTGTGAATAAATAAAAAGCCTCAACTCCGTCATTCTGACACAATAAAACATGTTTCTTTCTTCTTAATAATATAATTTTAAATAAATTCATTAATTTTCAAATATGTATATATAATATATCTATTTGTTTTGTCTAGTTTTTTATTAAATTTTATTTGCTTGCTTTTTAGAATTAGATATCATCTTTTATGTTCATAAACAATCATTCTAAATTTTTCAAATGTTATTGTTGTAAACTCTTAAAACACAGCTTGCATATATGAATGTATCTATTAATACTCGTATATTATCTTATATTTTTCATTTAGTTCACCTACAAAGACTATCCATCATCATTAAAATTATCATTTTCTTTAGTTTTGCATTTTTTTTTAAAAAGTATGTAATACATTGTTAAATGCTTATTTGTTAGTTTTATTTGATTTAAATACATATAAATCAGTATAATCAGTAATATAGTATATATTTTTATACTATATATATATATATGTGTATGTGTATATAAATTCTATGCAATATGTAAATATTGCATGACAAATTATGCTTATACACTATATATATATTATTTGTTATAACTATTTTTTCTATACATTAATAGAGTTTAAAGTTTTTCTTTTATTTTTAATGCTCTTATAATTTCTTTTTTAAGATCGGGAGTTAATATATTACTAAATGTAACTTAGTTTAAATTATTTTTTTGCTTTTGTTTTTATTAGAAAAATTAATGTTATAATTATAAAAAAAAGAACATAAAACTAAAAAAAATTACTATAATTTTTATAATATATTAAATTATTTTGAATATTTATATAATATAAATATCCGAATAAAAACAATATATAATATTTAATTACTAATATTACTATTTAGTCAAAATATATAACCAGTATAATTTCTTAAACAAAGATATTAGCACATATAAATCAAAGAAAATTAGCGTTTATAACGTTTAATATTATTGTTAATTGTGCACTTATGTGTAAACGATATAAAATAATAATTAGTATTAATATTTCGTAATGCCAAATCAGTTTAATTTTATGTCATAATTCAATAATCCTAGAATGATACTTTTTTGTTACTCATATTCGATACCAATAAGCCGCAACAATAAATAATAAAGTTTAACACAATGATAATACATATTATATTTATATTAAAAATTAAAGAAAAAGCTTGATATTTTGGATCAGTGGTATGTTTTAATGAAATTTTTTCAGAAATATTTAAATATATATAGTTTTTGTAGTATTCATTTACAATCAAGCAGTTCAATTCCTTCTTTATTTCAATAATTAATATTGGCTTAATTATTTTATATCAAATTTTAGGCGAAGTTACAATTTTAAGGAACTACGGTTTCTTTAATGAGGTGTTTTTACATTATAAGTTAATTATAATGTAAAATGACCTCATTAAAGAAACCGTAGTTCCTATAAATAAACTTTATTTAATAAAATTAGAAAATATTTTATCTAATTAATAGTTAAGTTAATCTTTTTTGATAATAGTTTATAGATTTCCAAAGACTGTTCTTTGTGAATTAAATTGGAGTTGTGTTGATGATTAATTTGTTTACTCCACTTAAAAAAATGATTCGAATGTTCGTACAGAATATGTCGCCTAAGATAATTATAACCAATATTCAACAAATAATGCAGAGTCAAACAAATCGTTTTCAATTTATGTTGTAATTCATAACTTAGCTAATTGTTAAAATTTTTGATGATTTAAAAACCTTTTCAATCACGGTGTTCCCATATATTCTCGATATTCTTTTCTCATTTATATATTGACATCAACAAATTTATTATAACAATCATAGATACATATCAAATTAAATTACATAATGGTAACATAATGAAGTGGACGTAAACATCTATCAGTATTTATCTAACTACCGAGTGAAATTTTTCCCAATGTGCAAAAGACATAAGCCGTAAACAGAAGGATCTTTCTTATAATGATGAATAATACTATTAGAAACATAAATGAAGGCATTAGCAATATTTCAGATTATTTTAAATTGTAAGATATGGTGGAGCACCAAAATTGAATTTCATAAGTTCATATAGGCTTTAGATAATGTCATAAGTAAGTATTTCAAGTATATTATGAAAGCAAATTGTCGTAAGGTATAAAAGAATTGAAATATACGCACTTTTTTATCCATTTACTTTCACTTCCAAGTCGTAAACCACTTTCGGATTATTCGTATATGGAATTCTATAAGAAATAAAATTAATTATTAGTTTATGAATTATTAGCTCGTTATAGAAAGCGCATCGCAACTTTGATTTGACAGTCCCCGTCATATAATATTCTATCATAAAATGGTTTACTTATCATATTTTAAAATATATATCTTAGAAACAATATATGCTATATAAAAATTCATATTAATATTTGTAAAGTTCATGTATTGAAAGCTATATAAAATAATGTATATCACATCAATGACTGCACGAAGTTACCAAATTAAGGAAAATGTTTACCTCATACTTAAATTGTATAAAAACATAATCTAAGAAGAATTTCCTCTTCTGACAAGCCCAAAAAATACGTTTTTGAGATGTATTATAATGAAGGACAAAAAAAATATCTATATTACATAATAAAGCAATGACATGTCAAAGATACCAAATCTTTTTTATTAATAATGAAACAGAACTGATTCTCCATATTCAAGACAAAATGAAACACTAAGAAGTCATTGCTCAGCATATTATGTACAATTGCAGCTTTAACTAATGTCATATTTGCAGACTGAATCACATTATATAGATAAAAATTTAATTAAGGTGTAAACTTATTAAAAATTCTATTGCTAATAGATTTTGGAAGAGTTGCAATCAATTTGTCCGTTTTTTTTAAAGGAAAACTGGATTTGGTTTATATTTCTGATTTTTTCATATATTTAAAAATATTAATTGTGTTCGTAGTTTATAATTAATTATTAGCAGCCCCAACGTAAATCATTTCAATACAAATTTAGTAAATGTCCTTAAAAAAAAATACAATAAGTCGAACAATAACAATTTCACACGCAACAAATTTGTATGTGAAAGAACTAATTTTGAAGAAACATCGTTTTTGCTTTATTGATTTTCGTCTTTGTTATTATTAAGAAAAAAATTATTACTTATCAATAATCTATAAATGCTTATACTAAAAAGCCTTTAATTAATAAATATTGTATAATGCATATAAAAATATTTGCCTGTTCGATTTATTTTCTTGAAATACTTATATTCTCTTTATTTTCTTCCAAAATACATTAAAAGACATCACAATAAAACAGAAATAAAAAAAATAATAACAAATTATATTAAATAGCAATAATAATTTTTAAAAAAACACCAAATAGCACAAACAATTGTTTACTTATTTATGTCAATAGAGAAAATAAATATTTTAAAATTCTATATATCAAATGAGTTATTTTGTTGTTCTTATTACTTTTTTTAAATAAAGCAATTTTAACTAATTTTATGAGAGTCTACTAAAACGTTTATTTCAAGATTACATACAAAATACATATTATAATTGTTACTTTTTTAATTCTTGTAAAAAACAAGTTATATTATCTGTTTATTTTTTTAATTTACATTTTATTCTTGGCATATTTTTGATAATTTTGTGTTTATAATTTTCTCTCTTAACTTAATTTAATTCAAAAAAAAATAATCTGTTTCTTCTAAAAAATATATATTTATATGCTTTCATTGTCTAGTTCAATCTGATTTAATAATTTATTATTTATTTATTAACAACTATTTTAAATTCAATTTTATTGATTATTTTCCCTCCGAGAGTATCAAAGTCGTTCGATTTTTTGTTCTCATTTAATGTTGTTTTTGTTTCTTGTTAATAAAAATACAATATAACTCGCGGTCTGTTGCAGATAAGTAATTCCTCAATAAAATATTTTTAATGCAAATTAGGATCAATTATCCGTTGAAAAGAAAAAGGCAATTTGATTTAGATGAGTGAAAACTTACCATATGTTAAAACTAATACTCAATACACATAGCTGTATTTGTTCGAGTTGCATAAAGTGATTTCGCGAATTTTTCATTTGAGCACTCTCAAACATATTATAATGAAGACTTATTTGATTTGTTCAATGGCGGTGCTACATTTGCCTTCTGAAACCAAATAAGAAAAATATGGTCAAGGTTATACTAGTATATTAAAATATTCTAGTCGTAATAATATGATTGAACCATTTATTCCTACATCACATTTCCATTCAATTCAGTTTATTTCATTTTAATGCTTTAGAACCATTTTCACCTCAAGTATATAAAAATTTCTTAACAATTTTTCATACTAGAATTTGTGATTTTTTCGTTAACTAAACCATAAATTTTCTAATATATATTTCTGGGGATGCACGCTGTAAAACATAAAACGTTTATGTTAAAATATACATTGTTTGCGCAAAATTTTCAATTCGCGAGTTTTTTTTCAGTAGTCTAGCCAATCGTTTTAGATTACATCGTGTACTGATAATACAATCGCAAAACTAGTTGAACAAGTTTAACAGTACATCCCATTATGATGCGACATCCATATATTAAAAATATAATTATTCATCGTGGGTACACTCACGCATCTCTGCTAATGTTCACATGCAGATTTATGATTTTGGGTTAAAGTTTTTAATAAATAATAGCTCGAATGAATTGTGAAAGCATTGCATGCGTTCATTAGAATACATTTCTATGCAAATTCTCATATCTCAAATACAATTTACATTTTTTAATTCAATTGCTGAATTACCTTTTTTCGATTGTGTTCTAAATAAGGCGACATAGGACATCTTTTGCATATTTTATCCGAGTGTGGAAAATATATATATTCGAGTGCGGAAAATATAGAAATAGTTTCTGACAATGCATCCAATTTCTGTAATTTTTTGTTATTTGTAACGAATCATTGTTTTTAAAATTCAATAGTCAATATCTTATTGTATATTCAGTTTATATAGGAAATATTGCAGATTAATAATCTACTTTGTTTTGCAGAAATTCAATACAAAATAGACTATTTATTTGCAAGGATTTTTCGATAGAAACAATAAATCTCTTGTCTTACTATCTATGAATAAATTTGACATTTTCAAGATTATTCTGAAAGTTATGCAATTGATCCTAATTTAATGCTATGCCCCAAATATTTATTTACATCTAATGAAATAATCGAACCGATTGTAATGCGAAATTTGTTGAAAATGAAAAAAAAACGATTACTTTATATTAAGTACTTTTTATCATTCGTATTATAAGAGTAAACTTTGTTTATATTATGAGTAACTATAAAGCAAATTTGTTTCGACTGTTATGCCTATAATATATGCACATTATAGGAAATTTTCTGCACGTTTTTTTATATATATATAAATGGAAGTTGTTTGTACAATCGATTGTATAAAATACTCCAAAAAAAGACACCAAATATTGATTAACTTTTAATTCCGAGGACCTATTTACGGTATTAAGTCCAATAATTACAATAATTAAAAATACAGAATTTAATATTATTATTTTTGGTGATTATGTTTAAATAGTATTAATATAAATTTTACAAATTATTTCATATATTGATGAAAGAATATTCCTAATTCAAATAAATAAAGTATTAAATGGTTAGCAACTTTTGTAAATTAATACCTTCATTGAATCATATGTTTTTAAATTATAACTAAATTTACATAACTATAAATAATTTGATTTAAACAAAATTTTCCTATTCACAAGTTTAATAAATCAAAAAATCAACTAGTTATACTTGCGTTAATTACTAGTTATATATTTGTTACAGTTTTACACTATAAATTCTCTACGCAAACTCAAGAAAACACAATTTGCTAACAACTTCCTAGCCTATTTTTATATAGTTCCTTTTTTTAGCTTTACTCTGTCTCATTTCAGTAAACAAAATTTAATTAAAAATTATAATAGAAGAAATGTATTGAAATTAGTGTTTTCCCCGTGCTGCCTCCTCCAATGCTCTGATTTTCATTTCTCTTTCGTGATGTCTGGAAAAATACACATTAGCAGTAATTTGAGATTATCCATATTTTGTTTATTATTATTATTATTATTTAATTAATTGTTATTTTACGATTTTCATTTATTTTTGGCGCTTTCGGAAAAAAAATATTTGTATTTAATTTTAATAATTTTCGTTAATAAATTGCTTGTTCGATTTACAGTCATTTATGGTATAGAGTAATTTACAGAAAAGATGATATATTTTTATTTAAATTCCATATCACTTAAGCAGAAATAATGCCGACAGGGATCACACCCTTTCGACTTTCTTCATGGTGAATTTTGTGCACACGAACAACACACATAAATGTTCTGCTATGTACGTTTGTTTCTGATATTATATTTTAATACAATTTATTTAGTTTTTTATTATAAATATATTCAATTTATGTGCAGCACTTAGCAATCAACATGAATTATTGTTTGCTTAATTTTAATATATTTTATTTTTATATAATTATTTTTTATATCGTTGGAAACCTGTAAATAAAAAATTGAATTTTTTGTGTCAATCCAAAGTGCTACTAATTTTTTACATAGTTGCTCTAATGGATGTAAGACTGACTTATACGACGACCCCTTTTTTCATTCTCTGTCTATATTACGGTATTTTATACAAAGCAATTCGTGTCTAGTTCTATTACCATTGATTTTTCGAGATATATTTTTGAGAAAAATTGTATCAAAAGTAATATACAACAATAATTGTTTTTGATACAATTATTGAAATTTTAACACTATATCTTATAATATTTCAATATTTAAGAGATGAATTATGAATAACTCCATTCTTCCTAATCGAACATTTTATTAAACCAAGATTTAACATAAGGTGAGTGTTAAACTTGAAATTCAATTGCAGAAATGGAATATAATTCTAAATAAAATATATATTAGAGTATTCATTCTAGCTGCACATATAAAATAAACGTGTTTTGCATTTGGACACTTATCTCAAATAAACATTGATGTTGAAAGTTTTAGAAATTGACATCAATATAATATGGAGCACCATATGGTGTGTTTAAGATAGCATGATTTGCTTTAATATGCCTCTTAGAAAAGTTATTTTTTCAGTCCATTGATCGCTAACTATTAACATAATATATATATATATATAAATTGCTATTTAATATGAATAGTAACTATTTGAACATATCGTAAGCATTTCATGCTGGAATTATCTGAAACTTTATCCATTGAATTGTCTCGCATGTGTTATGGAATGATATCTGTTACAGGGCAAGTCATTTGTATTAAATAAAAAGAAATAAAAATATAAAGGTCATAAAATATTATACTTATGAAAAACATTTGGCAAACAAAAAAAGTAACTTTTATCTATTTTTTGATCTTATCGTACCATTTATCTTATCTATTAATGCGACAAATGTAATATATTTTGATTAAAATATATTATTTTAAGTACTTTTATATGAAATCATTTTTTACCTAAAATACTGTTCGTGCAGAGAGTGCGCTCGATCCAATGATTGCCGTTGTAGTTCAGCCGCCTGCAAATACTAAAAGTTTATTTTTGAAGTTGAATTTTTAAAAATTCATTGAAAAACCTGAAGTTGATCTGCATACGACATTCTTAATAAGACATCAGAATGTGGTTCCCTCGGTAATAGAATATTCGGTCTAGGATATGGACCAACGTTCGCTGTTGTATTGTTGACGTTTATTTACGTAATAGTTTTTCGTAATTTGTAGTCCAACCGATTATTGATTTGATTGTGATTATTCAATTTCGTTATTTTAAAAAATTTTTGTTTTTGAGTTTTTAATTGTGCAAAAGAAAAGAAAAATGAAAATTGATGAAATTTAATTATTTTGAACTCTTTTTGAACTATTTTTTCCAATTTCTTTTAGTTAAATAAAATATAATTTAAAAAATCAAATGAAAAAATAGAATGAAAATATAAATAAAAATTATCTTTAGATTTTTTAAATGACCAAGAAATATGATAAGAAAAGTAAAATCATCAAAGAAATATGAATTTCTCTTGAATACAAACTCACGTGGCAGTTGAAATCCAGCTTCCTGTTGTTGCTGTGAATGCAAATGTAAATGACTATGAGAATGAGCGTGATATTCTCCCGTCAATCGTATCTGTAATTTATTTCAACAAAGCGAATTTAAACACGAATCGATTTTTTTCGTTTATTGCATTTTTCATTGAGGCACTTTTTATGTAAATCAATTTTTACAAACAATCAACCTTAAGCAAAATCGGTGAATACATTAGAATTTCAATTTTAAGTTAACTAATTTCATTTTGAATTATTTACACTTCAACAAGTAAATTATAATTAATATTAAATGTACACATTTATATATCATATTAATTGATTGAAGTTAATAGTCAAATATCATTTAATGTTTTACTGTAGTGCAAAACAGTTCTGTATGACAATTACAAAAAAGCAACAGATTATCTTGCATATCAGCATAAATCGTATGTTAATTTTTTGGTAGAGTAGAAGTGATTCCCATTAAATAAAATGCAATTTTCAGTATTTTTGAAAAATTCAATATCAATATTATTGTTAAGTATTTTTAAATTTCTTTTCTATAACTGAGTAGATATATCGCGTTCTATTTAAAAGTCCATATCGAGATATATTCAAATACGATTGAAACAATTTTTTTTGCATAATGTATAGTAAAAAAAACTTATTAAATATTAAACTCAAAAAAAAAACCAAAATATACAGATAAATAAATAAACAAAATATTCGCAAATAACAATTAACAGATTGTGTTGCGCATATTTTGTCTTATTATTATTATTATAATTTTGTATTACTTTTATTACAAATTTTATTTTGCAATGCTTACAAATTAGGAAATAAAAAAGCTGAAGAAAATAAATTAATAGTAAAAGCTTACCATTGGATCATTCGGATCAAGTCCAACGTGATGTTGTGGGGGAATACCCAAACGTTCCCTCTCCAATTGAGATATGGCAGCCGGATTCGCGTATAATGAAAATTGTGCAGGATGCATTCCACTACAAATAACATATAAATAAATTCACTAATGTTTACATATATATTTATATCATAATTTGTTACTGAAATTTTCGCATTCACTTGATACATGGATATCAGATAGGTCAAAAACTGCGGAATGGAGAGGTCAGAAAAGTCTACCGTACACTTATAAATTCAGAAATACTTTTTAAATAAAAGATAAATTTACAAATTTTTGTTGGTTTTATTTCCATTTTTTTCTATTTTTATAAACATTTTGTAGCATTTTTAATTACTTATAGTAGTTTTTGGAAAATAACCGTTAAAAATAAATTTCCATAAAAAACGTAAAATTATTTTGAGGCTGCGGAATGATGGGAAAAGTTTTCACGAAATAGTGAAAGTCGTTAAAAGACAACATTGTAATGTTCAAAGTGCAATAAATAACTTAAAAGTGACCACAATTATAACTTCTTAACCGCGTTTAAGAAGAACTTCGAGAGAAGAACACAAAATTATATCTTCAATGAAAGCAAATTCGCAAGTAATTGCAGCCCAAATTGCAAGGGATATTCAAATTCAATTTAAAAAAAAGAGTTCCAAAACAATGCGGAACATAATAAAAAAGGCTGGATACCGTAGTACGTATAAAGCCATTCACCTCATATGCAAAAGCGAGTGATTATGCTAATACTTCTATAAATAAACCAAATGAATTTTGTGGCAATGTACTTTTTCTTATAAAAGTAAATATTGGATTTTTGGCATAATATGACGCAATATCGTATGGAGAAAAGTAAGCAGAGCTTAATAAAGAAAATCTTCCTCATACTGTGAAACACGAAGATAGTGGAGTATAGGTATTAGGTATCCAAAAATTGGATTTCATAGCCTCAAAATTGGGAAAATTTGGATATTTAGCCGCCATTCTGAAAGAATCTATAGCCCAACTTTCATTTTGTTCATGATAACGAAACAGCAGAAATTGTTAAGCGGTGGATATTATATAATGTTCCAAAAGTGCTGCAGGAACCACCACAATCGCCGGAGCTTAAGACTATAATACATATTTGGGATTTACTTGAACGACGAATTTGCCAAGTAAATCATAGAATTTATAGATGTTATAAATTCTAAGGACATCTTAAAAAGAGTTGTACAGGAGAAGTTATATAAAATGCAATAAAAACATATTTTACTTAATATTATTTTTAAATTTCATTTGTTGCAAGTAAGCCGACTTTTCGATTGAATTGTATTGAATTAGTGTTATTTTCTGGTAATTTTATTTTTCAAACATTTTAAAACATTTAAACTTACGCGTACATAGTGCCAAGAGTTTGTTTATAGAATTTTAATTTATAAGTTTCTTTTATTTAAAAGTAATTCTATATTCATAAGTGTTCGCAGACTTTTTCTACTAATTGTAAATATATATCCAATAATAGTTTAATTAATTAATTGGTTTGTATAAATAACGTTAGCTATTTTACCATCATTAAGTTCTTGGTCCGCCCCCGCAACAACTACCGTAATGTGAAATAAGTAATGGCGGTTCAATGTCAGATGGATAATATAAGTGTTCATAACATATTAAGAGTATTAGCTAAATGTATAGCTTTTCTCAAATATATAAATAAATTTACTGAAAGATACAAAATACGTATTACAGTTAATTTAAACTATATTTAAAAGAAAAACAAGAGTTCTATTATTTGCCCGATCATCTTCATTACGTACAATTTTTGAGCTATCATCGTAACTATTACTTGCTAATAAGTAATTCAAGTTAAATTTAATCATTAGTTGATATACTTGTATCATTACTAGTATTTAGTAAATATCAACTATTCTTAAATATTTTGTTCCTAAAACATATGATGTATTTTTATTTTATTTAAATCACAAGATCATCCGTAATCGTAAGGTCATCCAATTCTTAAAGCATTTGCTTCTCGATTATCCTATTTTACGAAGTCTTTAGATCCGACTTTTTTAAATTTTCTATTTTATAGCCTATCTAAAACTAATCTATATTATATTAACTAATCTAAAACAAGCAATTAAGTTTTTTTGAAAATAATTTAATTTTTTGCAGGATTTTGGACAGGTATTAATTAAACAAAAATTAATAAAGTAAAAATGGTAACTGACCGCATTCTATAGTATTCCATCCAATGTGGATCCAGGCGTGATTGGCCAACAGCAGCAGCAGCTTGTGCATTTTTGAGCTCTTCAAATTCTCTGCGCCAAAAAATTTAAGCATTTTTAAACAAATATATTCGTGATAGGTGGAAATAATTTAACTTTTTTTTTTATAAATTGAGTAAATTAATTGATTTAAGTTGAAGAACAAAAATTATAAAATTAAGTTTTAATAAAGAGACAAGTTTTTGGCTTTCAATTTAATGTTGTTTAAGCCTATTCCTCAAATCGAATCACATATTCGTATGCTTATTTCCATCTAAAATATCCAAATAATTGTAATTCAATAATAATTTGTTTATATTTGGATTAATTTCTGTAAGAAAAGTAGCTTAGCATAAATAAAAATAAATGGAAAATCCGATTATTAGTACTTATTTTATGTATGTACAATTTAAATTAAAATATATTACACTTTATAAGTTATATCCTGTGATTCGACTTTTGAAATAATGGCCAATGAAATAATTCTCGATGTATTATCTCAAATGATAAGTTGCGTAATTTTAATTTTATATCTTATTAATAGTTTTACTTATTTTCAGTTTTTATGTAATTATTATATCTAATCAAAACGATGATGAATAATGAATATATTCTAACATGCAAAAATAATGTTCAGCAGAGAATATACTACAGAGGCGCCATTAAATATATTACATTTATATAAACTGTACCTCTCTCTACTATACATAGGCCCCATTGGGTGATGATATGGTGGTACCATCGGTTCAACAGGGCTGAAATAGTTCAAAAAGAATGAAAATAGAAATTTCATTTAAACTGTCATATCTAAAAAAACTAAAACGTAAGCATTTTTTCCTTTTACCGCTCATTGAAAAAGCCAGAACTAATATTCTCTAGTATAAGTTTTTCTATATTAGTTTAAAAAAGATTCATAAGCATTTCTATTTGAAGGCGTACATAATTTGTTTAAAGAATCTCAATGACTCCATATTTGTGCTATCAAATACTAGAATAACAGTAAGAAAAAACATTCATTATCATCTTAGATAATATATAAGAACCTTGCATTGCATACCCTGATACCTTTATTATCATTTTTATTCAAGTGATGCATAAATATATATATAAAGCCTTGACCAAAAGTATTAATCTACCCTGTACCAATCAACTAACAAAGCTTTTCAGTGTCACTAAAATAGAATATACTGAATTTAAAAAAAAAAACACTTCACTTTGTTACAATTAAGTTGGTTAAAAAGAACTCTAAAAAGTTGCTGGACTGATTTGCTTCTACTAACAACGAAGTTGGTTAAAAAGAACCCTAAAAAGTTGCTCGACTTATTTGCTTAATTCCCGGATCCGAATTCAATAGCGCTTACAAAAAATTAAACGGTATCACATGACCCTTATATAAACTCTGAAGTAAAATAATCGAGCAGTTCAAAATATTAGTAGATAGTTAACACCCTCAAAAATAGTAACCGTGCAATAATATTTAAGAAACTATTAAAATTTTTAAAGAAAGTTTTATAAAAAAAAATATTTTCGATTATTTTTAGAAATAAAAATATTTTTAAAAACATGTGGTCTAACACTTTTGGCTAAGACTGTATTTATATTAATATATTTAATATTGGTTATACTTTTCATAAATTTATGAAAAAAGCAAACTTTACAGATTTAGTAGCATATTTGAAATTGTGTAAAAATGATCATTTTTATCGCAACAAATCAAGGCCAGTCTAGAGATTAGGGTGTTGTCACTAATCGAGTCAGATTTAACTTAAAAAAATCGGGAAACTACAGAGGCCTAAGATTATAGAAATACTGGATACGTCTTTTACATAAAAATTCTAAATTATAGAACTTCTGGATAGGTCCTTTACACTCGGTATTTAAAATCTCCGAAAGTCACAAAAGTGATGTGCTAACTATTTTACTTATGTTTATAAAATAAATGACAAACTGAAATACGATTAGTATTTACTATGGTTATTCTTAAACTATGCATATTTATTTTTGAAATATGTGCATTAAAATAGATATTATTTACACTTTTGCAATTCAGAAAATTACCATAGCAAAAACTAGCTCAGTAAAGTCATAATAGCACAAAAGAATCTATATACATTTGCATGATAGGAATCAAAAAATGAAACAGAATTACGTGTATTTGTTATAGCAAGCCATGATAAGAAACTTTGACGTCTGATTTGTGCATGAACCCAAAGTTTGCCTGATTACTACGTGAACATACGTGTTAGATCGAAATAAACGGTATATTTCTGAAGCATTTCATCATGGCTTGCTATAACAAATGCATTGTTTCCGATAACTTGCAATGTAAAAGGTCATTGCCAAGTTATCATATAAACTGATTTCAGTTTGGGGAGTTTCTAAGTATGCCGTATATTTTCGACTCTTACCAACAAACGAAATTATCAATTTTGTTGTATACCGCGACCAGCTGGATAGATTAAAATACCATATACAAGTTTAATGAACTATAATATCTGAATTTTACGCATGCATTTTCGGTTCAGCGCAACGGTTATTACTCGATTCTGACTATACCATAAATCAATATTTAGTCTAGTTTTCCGATGGCTAGGTAAGGTTACTCTACCGAAAGACGGTTGACAATCAAATTCACCAAAATATGGCGAAAAATCATTGAAGAAAATGTAAAATATGTAATTAACAAATTATTAATTTATTAAATTATACGGCACTATTTTTCCGACAACCCAACACATGCTTACAAACAATAACCATGAACAAAATAATAACAAATTATGCAGGGGCATAAAAATAACTTTCTGAATAAATATTTGAAAACCTTAACTATACATCACTTCTTGTACATACTTATGAATCTTTAACTTTTGGAAACTTCCATACAACCCGCGTATGTTGTCGCATTAAAAAAAGTAACAATTAAAAACTAAAATTAATTTTTTACCTGAACGCAACATGCGGACGAGCATATTCAGAAAGTTGTCTCAATGCTGGGGTATCAGCATAAGGCGGCTTCATTTCAGCTTTAAGTTTGGCCTGCTGTATCGCAGCAGCTTGTTGAGCTTGTTGTGCTTGTTGTTGTTGTTGTTGTTGCGCTTGTTGTTGCTGTTGCTGTTGCTGCTGCTGATGATGTTGCTGTTGCTGTTGCTGCTGCAGTGAAACAAGAGTAGGTAAATTAATTTTTTAAGATAGATATACTATGGTGAACATTTTTCTGTTAGAAATAAACGATATTTGAATAACCATAAATATAATTTAAGTAAATAATCTAGTTTTTTTGGGTTAGTTATATAAACATAGAATTATTCTATATTTATTCACTTTGATCAAACAGATTTAAATAATATGTGTTCGTATTGATTAGAAAATCTTCTGACAGCAAAAAAATAATCGATTTATTGGAAAAGATATATACACATATAGAATACCAAAAAGATACTATTCCTGTAGCGAATATTTCTTTAAATGTACAGGGTGGACCATTTAAAAAGTAAATAAAAAAAACGAGTGTTTTTTCAAATTTCCGGTTTTATTAAAAAAATTAAACCTTGAAATTTAAGAATGACACACAACATCATTTAAATGACTGTCACGGCTGGCGTTACAGTACCCCATTCGCTCGACCCAATTTTTCAGCACATTTTCGATTGACTTGTATCTTTCAATGGGAACTTTGATTTCGTGTTTAAAGGTCTCAATTGTCTCTGGAAGGCTTGCGTAACATTTATCCTTAACGGCTCCCCACAGAAAATAATCCAACGGTCTCAAATCACAGCTCCGAGGCGGCCAATTGACATCAGAATTTCGGCTGATTATTCGGTTTTCGAAAGCAGTGCCCAAAAGTTGAATTGTTACGTTGGCTGTGTGGCAAGTGGCCCCGTCCTGTTGAAACCAAATGTCGTCCATGACATTTACTTTTGGAAACAAAAATTCGTTGAGCATGCCACGATAGCGCTCACCATTGACCGTAACAGCGGCTCCTTCATCGTTTTCGAAGAAAAACGGGCCAATGATGCCTCCACTCCAAAATCCGCACCAAACCGTGACTCGTTGTGGATGCATCGGCTTTTCCATGGAGACGTATGGATTTTCTGAGCCCCAGATGCGATAATTTTGTTTGTTGACATACCCACCGAGGTGTAAAAGGGCTTCATCCGAAAAGACGATTTTTCGGTAAAAATGCTCATCTTCGACCAATTGATCTTGAGCCCATTATGCAAGCCATCAAATGCATAATAATTAAGACTTATATAAAAAATAAATGTACTTTATTTATACTTTCACAGATGAACAAACAAAATATATAGCTTATTAAAATTATTAGTATACCCATATAAATGATCAAATCTTTTAAAAAGTATTTACTTGCATACGAGCTGAGATTTTAAAAAAGCTGACGTTTTTGAAACAGAAAATTCTATAAGAATACGTATTTAATATTTTTTCAATTTTATAAACAGAGTAGGATCACCACAGCTTATGTACATATATAAAAATTAATGTGATTGTGTGTTTATATGTTCTCATATCGTTAATACAAAAAACCGTAGTATACGTATATCTCGGAAACATTTGTGATGGTACGTTCAGATTGGTGATAGACTAAGCGAAATCGATTTTCCGTCGAACCATCAAAATTGAAGCGATTATAAATTGACTAGTTAAGTTAAGCAGAACTAAGTGAGGTTCGTATACATGAGTGATTGTTTGGTAACACCAAGTATTATCATAACAAACAAACAAATACATAAGTGATTGTTTGGTAACATGAAGTAATTGACGTAGAACATTATTTTTGACAATCGCGATAAACTTGATTCTTAATCTAAGCAATAAACCACGCAAAATATTGTGAACTTCTAATATCTCGAACAGAACGGAAACATCTAACTATATTGATTGTCAATTCAAATAATAAATCAAATGCATAATAATTAAGACTTTGATTGAAATGGAGCACAAAAATGTATTTTTCTTATTTATTTTGCCGGGAAAACTAGTTTTAGATAACAGAAAAAAATTGAAGTAATACCTGTCTACGTTCTCGTTCCTTTTCAGCCAATTTTCTATCACGTTCTTCTCGTTTCCGGGCCAATTTTGAATCTGCAACCGGTTTAAATATCAAATCAGTTCGTGTACACGAGTTGTAGTCTCCTCGATCTATATGCCGCACGAATCTGAGAGTAAAATATTACATCGAAAATTATAGCATCAAATATTCTTTTTTTCCCCAAAATAGTTTTTTGTATATTTTATTTGTTGGAATTAGGTTCGGCATTTAAAAATTACATTGCGGATTGTGACCTATGACACTCAGTATCATCTGGCTTAGCTTCCGGACTTGGACCTCGAGGAATATTATGTGTTGGGCTTGGAATTTCCGGTTCAGGATCTGGTTCAATTTCAATAGGTGCTGAAATAAAATATTTGTTTAATATTAATTAGTTGTCTATTTATGGAACACTTCAACATTTAACACACTTGGATCTGATGGATGGTGAGTGCTAAGATTTGTAGTTGCCGCGGAGTGAGCATGTGCGCGTAACGCATCCATGTGGCTAGTAGATTTTGGTGCCGTACTGGACAGTGGGCTTTCTGGATATGAAGAATGCGCTCCCTGAGAATACCCGTGGGGACTTGAATATTGTGAGGGGCCAGCTGGAGTTGTGCTACTACTGCTACTATTTCCACTACTACTGCCCTGCGGCGTCTTTGGTGTAGGCGGTTTAATCTGAAAGTGAATGTAGGGATTATTAATATATGCATAGCAAAAATAGACTATGTAATTATACTGTATTTACCTTATGCTGAATACTTTGTGAACTTGTAATGGTCATTTGCTTGTCTACATGTGTGGATGTTTCTTCCGAACGGGATGTTATGCTCTGATGATGTGTCATAAGACCAGGTTCGAGAGGTGTTGATGGAGGTGGTTTCATATAAGCGGATGCAAATCCAGGTCCGTACGGATGATAAGGATATGGTGAATTAAATGGATGATGCGCATGTGGATAGAACATCGAAGGATGAAGTAAATGATGAGGGTAAGGATTTTGTGCTGGATGAACACCCATCGGTGGCATACCAGCACCTGGGCCAATAAACGGTACAGCGACGGGCATTTGTGGATGTCGTATCACAGGCGGGGAAGCACCCGGTCGCAAGTGGTGCGGTGGAGGTGGTGATGCTCCAAGACCTCTTTGCGACTGAGGTCCATATATTTTACTCAATGGACTTGCCATTAGCGCTGAAGCACTGGAAACAGGCGGCGGTGTCATATGCGGAGATTGTTGTCGCATCAATGCGTGTCGATCACGTTCAGCTACGGCTGCGGCTGCGGCAGATAAAGCACTAGCAGACGGATGATGACTAAGAGGATTCTGTGGTAATGGATGTAGTGGACTAGCTCTACTTATCCCACCGGCCACTTGAGCTGGTGACGATGATCGATGCTGTGTACTATGCAGAGATGAGTTTTGTACACTGGGACTTGCACGACTAAAGGCTGAAGTTGGTGCTGTTGGCGTTGGTGGTTGGCCAGACGAAGCCGACGATACTACATTCGGAGGAGTTCGCCGACTTTGAGTTGGTTCACTTAAACCACTCAATGAACTGCTTATCAGCGATAACGGAGTAT
This sequence comes from Atherix ibis, assembly GCA_958298945.1. Lineage (NCBI taxonomy): Eukaryota > Metazoa > Arthropoda > Insecta > Diptera > Athericidae > Atherix > Atherix ibis. The sequence continues at coordinate 63,823,213 of OY282606.1, read as the reverse complement.
TCGGAACTGGAACATTTGAAGAAATCATATGTCCAGAGTGATGTGATGAATGTGTAAGTGGTAGTCCCGCACTGTTACCTGCACTTAAATGCAATGGTAGTGGATGACCTAATATCCCAGGATTAGTTGACACCAAACTAGATAACGGTGAAGCTCGATGGGATGGTGGATTCGACTCTCCACGTTGTTGTACAGTGCCTCCATTAAGATTTTCTTGACGCTGGGGAGCAGGGGAGGGCGTTCGAACTTGAATTATTGCTGAACTATGAGGTGGCAGGTTATGGCCTTGTAGAGAGAGAGGTATTGAAGAATGATGCATAGGTGGTGGAATATCTTGATGTGGCCGATGCAATGCCATATGGCATGGTGGAATGCCGGGTGTCGATTGTGTGTGCAGTGAAGCTGAAACCATAGGTCCTGTTTGACTAGATGATAGCGTCGAATTTCCCGATAGGAGTAGTGAACTTGATGATGTCTGTATACCCGACGTACTTACGGGAGGTGAATGAGTTGAGACTATTGATGGTGGATGACTGATAGGATGTATCGATGGTGCAAGACCAGGGTGACTGCCTATTAAGTTTTGAGCATGCATCCCAGGATGCATTGGTCCCTGCGATGTAATCGGTGATGGATTCTGCGAAGGATGTGGTGAATGAAACTGTGATTGAGAGTTACTATTGCTGCTTTGACTATCCTGATTTGGTGTGGTTCGAGCAGATGCATCTATTGGACTCTCGGCTGGAGGATATTTCGCAGGCAGTGCCTCTGAATATGATGAACTTTTTATAAGATTTTCACCATGGTATGACTTCATTGGTGACTCAGATAGATATTTTAAATCTTGAGGCTGCATACCTTGTCCCGGCGGCAAAGAATATTTATTCATTGGATCCCCATATTTCATCATCATATTCGAATCGTATGGAGATCTGGAGAGATGATGTGAGTCAGGTAGTGGATAACAATTTTTATTTATCATTGGATTAGGACATTCTCCACCATATTTAATTTCTCCCATTTGAGAATACTTTATTGGCGCTGGTTGCGGACCATCTTGATGATATGGCTTAATTTCGGGTATTTTTATTGGATCATTATATGATTTCGACGATATTTCACTGGAAAACTTATTACTTTGGTCGATATATTTCATATCGTATTTATTTGCAATATCCTGAGAATATTTGATCGGTTCGCAAGGTAGAGGATATTTAATGTCTTGTGCAAATTTCACCGGCCCGTCCTGACTATACTTTATCGGATCGTTATATTTCATATCAATATCTGAGGAAAATTTTATTTCATTGTTGCTATATTTGATATGTCCCTCGAACGACTGCAGTTCGAATTTTTGGTCCATTTCTTGTTGCATTGATTCTGGTAAATTTGTTTTTATTTCAGTTTTTATTTCAACTTTAACTTTTAGATCTTGTGGTTCATTGCTGTTTTGATTGCAAGTTTCTATTGATTCATCGGGAGGCTCTTTCTTTATATAAACTTCTTTCGGTGAATAGTCGATGGGATTCATCGATGGTGGTGGAATATTAATTTCCTGTTTCATGTTTGCAATTTTTGATAAAATTTCCGGATCCTTTGGAACGTAACCGTTAGCAGCTACAATAGGATTCTCATTAGGACTTTCGTTTTGTTCCCTGTCTGATATTTCTTCAGCTAAAATCGCAATTGGATTACTGTCGGATGCAATTGATACGGCAGCTACTACAACTGCTGTTATCGGTTGTGTTGTGGTTACTGTTGCCGTAGGAGTCACTGGAGTAATGTCATGATTTCCTACAGTACTAATTGCCATTTGATTTGATTCCTCTTCTGGAGAAATTAATTCTTTTTTCATTAAGGTTTGAGTTTCGACCGGCGTCACAGAAATTGTATCGAGTAACTTTTCATCATTTTCTTTTGATCCACTAATTATATTTGGCGGATCAGGTGCTTCATTTGTATTATCACCCTCGTCTAGAACAGACTCTGGCCTACTGTCCGAATTAATACTTTCTGTAGGACTCTATAATAATAACATATTAATGTAACAAACATAATATTTAAAAAAAAACTTACATCAGAACGTTTTATTTTATCTTTGTCGTCATTTCCTTCACCATCAACGTCCATTTGGCGTTTCTTATTCTTCGACGGTGTATCCAATTTGCCTCCTTTACGTTTGTTATCGTTTTTATTTGGTGTTTTTGGACTCTCTTGCACTTCTGGTGTCTCACTTGTGCGCTTTGGTCGCTTATTGTTTGATAAATCTTTTGCTTGTTTATTTCTTGTTCGCATACGAGACGGTGATTCATCCCCTATAAGTTCAGCTAAATTATAAATCAAAACAAAGTTAAATTATTTTTATACAGAAAACACATCAGTAAAAAAATAACAAATATCATCTGAAAGGACAAATTTGGTATTAAAAACATGTTAATAATGTAATAGAAATAGTTAAAATATATTTTAAATATTCACTTATTATAAAAAATATAATTTTGCAAATTCAAGCTTTCTTTTAACATGCACACAATTTTCTCACTTATTGTTGCGTAATACTCTATAGGTAATAGTGAACTTGGTATAATAAAGTTCAGTATTCATAATATGTTTTGGAATGACTCTTATGTAAAGATCAACAGATTTGATACACCAATTCTAAAACAGCTTCTTTAAAATAAATATAAATGCGATTTAATGCCTTTATGAGTTTTTGTATTTTTTATGACATGGAAATGAAACCTTGCTAAAGATAAGGAAGCAGGAAATGTGTATTTTTTTGTAACTAAAGGTGAATAATTTCTTATTCTTGCGCTTAAAAAATTAAAATTGAATGATGGTTTTTATCTTATATGGTTAAATATTTGCTGTTCACAATTATAAACTTAATATATATTATTATTTTTCATTTTCATTGCATATATAGTTATTGCCAGAAAAAATAGTAATTTTTCTAAAATTACAATTCTCGGATGTCAATAATTAGTTTTTTTTAAATTATTGAAATTTTTTTTTTTTTACAAAATAGAATAATATCAAACGTACGCTTGTTAGTCAAACTTGAATCACTGTCGCATTCGCTTGCTTCATCTTCAGTTAGCGAACTATTTTCTTCTTTGGAAATTGGTGATGGTCGCGACTCAATTTGAGGTTCTGGTGTGTCCTCCTTTTTAGGAGGAGTATTATTTGCTCTCGTTGCACGATTTCTACGCAAAGAACCTTGTCTACGCCGTCGGTGAGGACGATTATTGTTAGCGCCTGGAGTCTTCTTCCACAAGTAATAATATTCAACTAGTTCTGGAGTTTCTTTATGCGGAAGTAAATCTTTATGAATTCGAAAGAAATCTTTCCCAAATTGACGTAATCCTTTTATGAATTTTTTCGTCTCATCATCGGTCCACTTTTTATCGATACCTTTCGATACTGGACATTTTACTAAAGCTTGCAATGCTTTGCCAGGATTGTATCCTGAATCGTGGAGCTAAAAAAATAGAAACATATTTTTTCATCTTAATATTCAAATAAATTTTGTACGTACCACATCAAGCGCATTTATTGTTGTATCATCTCTGCTAGCCGCTAAGCGACCATCTTCTAATCCACCATCACACATTCCTTTAAAGTAGAAGTAGGATAGTTATGAATATATTTACATCAATATCAAAAAACCATCCATTCATCATATAACTAACCTTGAAAAACTGCCATAGATCTCGCTGCCCTTACATACATTAAAAGATCTCCGTCCAGTACAACACCTGGAGTCCATCTAGGGTCTTCTAAATCGCGGTCTGATTCTTTGTCGACAGGAAAGTTTGATATTGGATTATATTCGGGCAATTTAGCCTAATGTAGTCAGCCCATTCAAATAGTAAGCAATCATTTTTTATTATAAATTGTATTTTATATTCGATTTATAATATAATATATATTAGCTGCTTAAATTAAATAATGAATGATAAATGAGTGTATGAAATAGAGGAAATAAAATAATTAATTGAGCATACGTGTATCATGTAGTACTGCTTTTAAACAATACCTATGTTTGAATCGCAAAAATGATTTTCTTATCTTAGTTTGTAAACTAAAACAAATAATTTGGAATCACGAAATACCATTTTAATGTATTTATTCATTTAAGAAATTAATTCATTAAATGTCATTTTAATCAATTGTGATTAAAATCTAGCACAATTTTTATTATTATGGAATAGCTTGGAAGTCAGAAAATAGTTATGGTAAAAAAATTTGTAAGGTATAAAAAGAGTAGTAAGCCAGGTAATATTTACAGCAATGAATAATTACTGTCATTTTGGAGTATACTGAATTAGACTAAACATTTTTATCAGTTTTAATTTGTTTTTTTTTATACATGTATATTAATTAGGTAATACAATTTAAAAACGTTTTCTGTTATAGTCTGAACTGATATATTGGAATAATTTTGAATATGTTGGAAAATTTGTTACCGTGATTTTGTGAGTTACGTACATAGACATCGTTTACCTGGTGGCCAGGACCCACTCTTATTTCTCCTTGAGTGGAGGCCGCCATTACCTTCTAGAAAACAATCTGAATTTGTTATTTTATTGCTTTCAGGTGATGACGAGTACCTAAGAAAGAAAAAAACTCATTTAATTAAATAATAAATAATATAAATTAAGAAAAGTCACTTATAAACGTTCAAATTTGGAAAATGAATATGATTTATTTTATTTAACAAAGTATAGTTTTACATAACATACATTTTTTATTTAAATCTATTGTTTAAATGTTTTAAAAACGTTATTTGGCTTATTGCTACTTATTTTTATTTCCAACGAACAGTATTGATATCAAAAATTATTAGAATGTGCCAAAAACCACAACTACAAAGAGGTGGCAATCAGATTCGATTTTTGTAAACGGTTGAACGATTACCAGTCTGATTTAATCTTGCTCACTATAAGTAATTTTATTCAGTAATTTGGTAGGTTTTATTGATAAAATTCCCAAATGGATCCAAAATTTCAGTTTTTTCTTTTTCTTTTTATACAAGGATTTTTAATACGAGTGATGTTTTTTTAAAAAAAGACGTAGCAAAGCAAAATTTATTATTTGAATTATAATCGATGCCATTATGTTCTAAAAATAGCATCATTCAAATGCCGCCTCTGCGCCGTTTACAGAACCGAATACGATGTTCCCAATTTTCTACCACCTTGTGCAATAAATGCGGCCTTATTTCACGCACAATATTTAGTGTTCAATATTCAATTTTAATACATTAATGGTTGCTGGTTTTTTGACATAGACCTATGGCATCAAAAAATTGAAAGGTGTTAATAAATCACAACTTGTTGGAGAGTATTGCATGTTTGCATTTCTTGAAATTATCTACAATATTATGTCTTGTTACAAAAAGTTCGTTATCATCGATCTATACCGCTCACCATTAACAGTAACAGTAACTCCTTCCTAATTGTAAAAAAAAATTAAAACCAAACGCTCACGAGGTCGGAATTTAAAGGTACTTCGTGAATAATTTGTGGATTGACTTCAGCCCAGTAACGATAATGTAATATACTTCTACAATTTTTTTCAGAAGTTGGCCCATAATAAATTAAAAGAAGGCAATACGATTTATACGGTCGTTTAGTATTACTTAAAGAATGAATTAATAGAAAACTTAAAAATTTTCAATACTCAAAATCGATTACTAGGTTATGTCAAAACTACTTACTAAGCTATCAGTCTTTCAGTGTAGCATGGCGTTTCATTAAAAGTATATAATTATTTCTTTGTCTTGACTGTAGAAGACGATGTATGGACAGTTTTCATGGTGGATGTTAACGAAATGATGAATGTTCGGTGAGATGGCGGAAGGGTCTTTCTCTAATTGGAAGCTCATATTAAATAAATTTTTCTCCAATTAGTTTATAAAACAAATTGTACTGAGAGTTTGGATATGATTATGCAATACATAAATAGGGAAATTATACATCAGATGAGGTCGCAATTTCGAAAATTTTGTAAAATAAGTTTATTATTAGCTTTGTATAACACACAATACAACGGTTGGTAGCTACCTCAAATCTTTTCAATCCTGCTGCTGGCATTGTAATAAAGATTGTAAGGAAGTAAAGCAAGGTTAAGTATATTAGAACATAGGTTACTTTTGAAATAAAATAGCAGCATATGACGCTTCATACTGTTGTTATAATGTGCATATGTACGTTCTTTCAAGTATAATAATATATTAATTTATCTATATCCTCACGTTAAGAAAGACATATACTAGCTAAGCGGTTGCACACTTACTATGCTATTTGACAATATAACATGAATATAGTTATCAGGAAGTTAAAGAAATTGCACTCAAATGGTTGATTATGATATGAAATAAACAAAAATGAATTCCACTATTTTCTATTGTTGCAGACAAAACTGCACTATATCTGTTTTTTGTTTGTTTTTGTTGTAAGGTCTCGGAGACAAGAGCCAAGCGCTATTATGTAGCGCCACGACAATGAGGCTATTTGACGACTTTATGTTGCTTGCATCATTATCATTGAAACTGATCGATTAGTAGTTTGAGGCAGCAATTAACAGTGGTTAAATTTTATGGAACATATTAATTACAATTTCGCTTCCGACACATGGAAGTAACTTCGCCAATTTGTTGAGTGTTTCCTGCAAGGAAACTACTACTGAGTGTTTCCTGCAGGGAAAAATGGCTGTGGACATTAAAATTTCCAATAATGATTGTGTTTTCAGATAACTGACTAATAGACGCGCCAATCCGCTAATGAAAAATGCAGGCAGTGCTCAACATAAATATTGACAATGTTGAGCTTAAATGTTGTAAGAGAAATGAGTGCTGCAGAGAAGTTAGAAGAAATGGGATTTGAGTAAAGTATATCGAGGGATGTATAAGAAAACCTACATCATCTATTTTATTATTGTAATAAAAGATTGCTTATAAGAATGGGAAAGTTTCGTTTCTTGTAAAGCTACAAGAAACTACAAGGTTTCCTTATATGTGGTGCAAAACCACAGTTAGTGCAGGCTTCTGTTTCCCTACAATATTCTAGATATGACCCAAAATCTGGAAGTTGCAAAATCACATTGGCGTTTGATATTTATTAATTGCGACATTATGATACGCTACTTGAAGGTAGTTCGTACGCATCAAATGTGGGTACAGAAATGCCAGTGAAAGTAGCTAAGCTGTTCCGAAAGTTGATGATCTTTTATGATCCGGCCATGTCGTATTCAGCAAGATTATGAACGATGTCAGCCTCAGGAGTGTTGGCTAGCCAGCAACAGAAAATTGTACCAATTAGTTGGTTCAGTGTCGGGTGCAGAGTAAATTGAATTTTATTGCCGTTAATTTGAGCAGTTTTCGAGTCTGAAGTTTTTGTGGGTACTATTTATTTTTTCTTTTATTGTTTGTGAAGTTATTTTTGTTGTGGTTGCAGTCGTTATTCTTTTCTGTTGTTAATATTTTTGTTAAAGTCTAAAACTTTATATTTTCACGTGGGGAATAAATTCATAGTTTTTCATCCAGTTTAATCCCAAGTCTATAAGAGAATGAACCCGTTCAATATTAGTTCCTGAAAAAATATATTTGAAAGTGCGACGGTTTAGAACTCTAGAAAGTGTCATGACTTCACATTTTTCTAGGTTCAACATTAGAGCATTCGAAATACACCAATTATAACAGATGTGTAAATTATCTCGTATAGACTCACGGAAAGATATATTGTAAGTTATATATTTTAAATAGGAACCAAATCAATCAATACGTATTGAAGGAATGCCCAATATCTTAAGCTTCAAATAATTTAATTTAAATTTCTCCGTAGAAAAACCTCAATACCTGTATTATAATGACAAAAATTTGAATAGTAATGTCAACCATTGGGCTATCACAAAATTAAATAGTTGACACTGCTATCCTTAATTTATTAAAATTACATTAAGGATAGCAGTGTCAACCATTGTGCTACCAGGATTATTTAAAAAAATGAGGTCCAATTGCCACCCTATCCTGTTCTTGATAACACTGGTTTGCTGTAATCCCGACAGTGCATTGGTTGTAATCTTTCCGAAATACTCGTATATGACACGAATTATCAAGTAACTCCAAATCATTAAAACCATTATGCAACAAAGTTTCAGTCAAAGTAATAATATCGTAACATCAGACGAGAGATGCTTGAAATAAATTAAATTAAATTACTGTAAATTATTTCAATAGGTCATAGATTATCTAATCAAACATTAGAAAAACGTATCTATCTATAAACATTTTTTAAATTTTCGTATTTAAAATGTGGTGATTTTGTTAGAAAATGACCACGTTTTCATGTATTTCCAAAAAATAGATTCGCATAAGTTTAAAACAACCAGACCTTTTATTTTTAAATCCTCCCTATCAAAATAATAAAAACATATAATAATGTTAATTATTGCTTTTGATAAGTGTTGTAAGAAATGTGTAAGAAAATAAAATTGTTTTCCATACCTTGGAGAATTTTTTCGATGTTGGATCGAGTTTATATAGTTAAAATTATAGAAGCTCCCGTTAAAATTAAAAAACAATATACCACGCGATGTAATCATTTTTAATAATAATAAATAATATTATTTTATTGATTAAAGTTAAAATATATTTCAGTATTTTAAAATATTAAAAATATTTTAAGATAACGAAAAGGTTGCTAAAATATTTTTGCCATATATAATATATATACAGTGTAGAAAAATTTTCAATTTCTCAACTCAACAAAATTCTTTTATAAAAACTTGTAATTTATATTATGAACTATGAAGCGAAGTAAATTCTCTACTCCACAAAAAATCGTGTGAAGTATTAAAATTATTTGCGATTATAATATAAACGTTAGCTTAAAAATTAATATTTTTCTATCTGAAAAACTCATGTTGTATGCTATAATTTAAACTTTTTTTAAATAGATACGTGTCAGTTTAAACAATAAATTTAAGCTAGATTAACTTACCCCATAGGATATTAATAAAATTATATAATGTATTCAAAGTATGTTATTAAATAATTTTCAATCAAATTTATGGCCATTAAATTTTTAAAATAATGAATGTGTGATTGCTAGAAAACTCAATATTTTAATTATTGAAAGCTGCGAATACGAACAAGAAAATGCTTATAAATAAATTATAGAGAAATGTTTGAAAATCGTAAAAATGCAGTCGCACAAATGATTTTAGGTTAGTTATAACGAATTATGTCAGTAGATACAAGTTTTGCACATCTTGCTTTTAATATAATATGAATAATTATTATTTCATCGTAGAGTATTTAACATCTTAATAATTGAACTGTTCAATGATAAATTTAATTAATTCACGATTACAATGTTTACAAAAATTTATAACCGCCATACAAATGTGTCCAAGAAAAAATAATAAAAGTAATAATTAATAGCCAGTTGTTCTTTCCAATTTTAGTCTCTTTGTACATTAACACAATGTGTATTAATTTTATATAATAAACATTTAATTTCTGTAATTACATCAAAAACAAATTTCGCTATCATAAGCAAAAAGACTAACAATAAAATATCTCTCAGTATATATATTACCTCAAAAATATATGTTCAATATGTAAAAAAAAAATGTGAAGCAATTCAATTTGAGCATAATTTTGATTAATTTATGTCTATGTGCTTTTACAAATTAAATAAATTGATTTGATTTAAATCTTTATCTGTCGATAGTATTAAATTGTTGAAATTTGGCGGGGACGATATTATATTATTTTTTATATTCTGTCAAAATAAATAAAGTAAAATATGTGTTATTTGAATTAAACGAATTTGACCATGATAATTTAAATAAAATAAATAAAATTAAGAAGTATGTAATTGAGTTTATATCAAGAAGATCTGAAATATCACGAGAAAGAGAAATAAAATAATATTGACTTGTTCGGAGCACTAATTGACTATAATGTACAAGCAATCGTAGCTGTAAATTGACACATCTCCATGCAAGCGAACTGAAATCCCAATAATGAAGTTGCAGCGTGAGCGCGACATTTGGATGAGAGAGTTTTAGCAAATTTGTCGATTTTCGTTGTTCCACTAAATGAGTACATATTAGATTTTGTTCTCACACTTCCATGGGGTTTTTTTTATGTTGAGCTCCTTTATAAATCATACACGTATATTCAATAGAGCAAACTTGTAACACATTAATTTTAATTATTTGCAGCATACCATTAATTGAACTTTATATATGAATCCAAATTACTGATGATATGATGCAGCGGAGCAGACTCCTTAACACCAGCAATGTTGCTACAAGCACTTTACATTTAAATGCACATTTAGAATTTTCACTTAAACGTGTCTGACAAAAAAATAATTTATTTTTATATATAACTTTACACTTTAAGAATACAAATGAATATTTTTGAGACGAAAATCACTTCAATAACCAATCATTAATCCTCACAACTCTTTAGCACTACGACAAAGATTACCCAAACAGGCAGCCATCTTGATTCTAACAAAGCGACCATTTAACATTAGTGCTTACACTTCAACAGTTTCCTTTTCGCACAATGCGACATTATTTCGACATTTTCGAATAAACTAAATTCGAATTATTAGCTGTATTCCATTGGGAAAATTTTGCTACTCACAAGTACGTCTAGCCACTCGCAGCTACTCTTGCTCATACAGATAAGTATTTCGCGCGAGTAGTTGCACTTCTCCCCTTAGGGTAAGGGGATTGTAGTTTTCTACCTGACAATAGATGGCTTAGCGGGTTCATTGGTTATGTTGAAGTGTCATATTTTTGTTATATTCTTATTTGACTTTATAGACTCTACATCATCATCAGATTCTGATGAAGATGTGCCTCCATGTATCAAGAAAAGTAAAGTTGAAAATTATGTGCATATAATTGCAAATTACACAGATTTGTACGCAAAATTATGCGTTCCATTGGACATCTACTCGCAAGTACTTGCGAGTAGCAAAATTGGCCCAATGGAATACAGCTATTATAATAGCTGTATTCCATTGGGAAAATTTTGTTACTCACAAGTACGTCTAGCCACTCGCAGCTACTCTTGCTCATACTGATAAGTATTTCGCGCGAGTAGTTGCACTTCTCCCCTTAGGGTAAGGGGATTGCAGTTTTCTACCTGGCAATAGATGGCTTAGCGGGTTCATTGGTTATGTTGAAGTGTCATATTTTTGTTATATTTACTTATTTGACTTTATAGACTCTACATCATCATCAGATTCTGATGAAGATGTGCCTCCATGTATCAAGAAAAGTAAAGTTGAAAATTATGTGCATATAATTGCAAATTACATAGATTTGTACGCAAAATTATGCGTTCCATTGGACATCTACTCGCAAGTACTTGCGAGTAGCAAAATTGGCCCAAAGGAATCCAGCTAATGTCGATAAAAATAGTTCACTTCAATTTTATATGTCAGCTGATATATTTGTAAAATACACATATATACTAATAAATATATTTTATTTTTATGCAATATTAAAAATATATTCTTATATTTAAAAGTATTATAGAAATATACTTTAACTCATGATATAAAACTGAGATTTAATACATGAACGTACGATTTTTGTTTGAAAAATAAAAATAATAGCTAAATGTATTTATTATAGAAAATATATTATTTTAATATAATTAGGACTCAATACGAATATTTTTAATTATTGCCTTACAAAAAATTACAAAATATATTATTTGAAATATAATTTAAATAATTTTTAAGCAGTTGTGAAGAGGTCTTACAGCTGTGCTACTGTTGCATCGATGAATGACAATAATTATAATTACTTTTATTCATTTTCTAAAATAAAATAAAATAACTATTCGATAAAAATATTTGCATTATGTTTTATTTTATGATTCTAAGTCTAATGTTCACATTATCATTTTATTCACATTTCAAATAATCAGACAGAAATCTTATAATTAATTTTGCAAATTAATAAATACATATTCGAATTTGTATTTTATTGTAAAATCGTCTGTTTATCTATATGAATACTCATAATCATCAAATCATTATATATATATATTTCCGCCATTTTTATATTGATATAATCAATATAAAGGTTGTCATGTCCTTTACTGTGTGTAAATATTTAAAGGATGATTTCTAGATCGTCTGTATTAAAAAGACATATATTCCAAGGTTTATTATCAATTCAAATAACAATAAATTTATTTGATACGTAATTAAATCTAATTTTTATTTCTTTTATAATTATTTACTTATTTTAGTTTTAGGTATAATTTTGCTTCAAAATCAGATTTTTAATTTTTTCAATCAAGTTTTCAGGAAAATCTCAATGATATCGAAAACATTTTACCAGATAATTATTATTTTATTAAAAAATACTATAATTTTTTTAATAAAAATTAAGAACATAATTTCAAATAATGCATTTTTACTAACAAAAAAAAAATCAAATGAAGATATCGTATTTTATATTCTAATTTCATAATTAACAATTTTTTTTATTTTTATTTAAATACTTATTTACTCAATAAAACGACTGCGAGTTCGACTTGAAAAAATACAATATCATTTTGTCTCCAATTAAACGGATTTTTATTTCCTACACTATTCCTACACTAATTTTGTCTCCAATTAAACGGTTAGAGTCCTACACTATTCCCACACTAAGAGGAGTCCTCTTAATGTCTTTTGATATTGTGCAAATATCAAAAGACATTAAGAGGACTCCTCTTAGTGTAGGACTCTAACCTCTCTACAATATACCATTACCAATTTTAGTTAAAATCGACTAATGACATCTTTCCGTAACGATTCAATCGCATTAGGACTTATTTAAAGTGATTTGTCTTCGCTGTTGCTACTCTGGTCATTCGTGAGGTTTGGTCAGGTTTTTTGTGTGAATGCAAGCGTTGATAATGTTTAGCTTCTTTCTCACTTATTTCATCACAAACCGAATTGATTTGCAAATGCGTCACAGGTTCGCTCAGTTGTTGACCTTATTTATTGCATTTTGTAGCTTTTTAGTGGCCCTGTTAATATATTAATTTACCGCTATTCTTGCGGTGTCATCTGCAAATATAGCCATTAATATTATATTATTTTGTGGGAATTCTCTTATATATACTAAATATACGTTCCCTCGAGGTACCCCTGCTTTTATTTCTTTTCGGTCAGAATATGCTTTGCCATATCTGACTATAAATTGTCTCTCTAAAATATATGAAGTGAGCAATTCAAAGCATTGTTTTGGGAGATATGCATTTTGTACATAACCAATTCGTGCCAGAACTTATCAAATGTTTGCGCATCATGTAGAAAGTATTTTTTTTAGCACACCTTTTCCTCTTCTAAGGCTTTATCCATTTTATTTATGACTGGATGTATTGTACTTGATCTATAGTGACGTGTTTTTCTATAAAGCCTAACTGAAGAGTAGGGATGAGATATATTTTCTTGATGATAGGTAGGATCCTTCACAGAAACATTTTTTCAAAATTTTTAGAGAAATTGGTCAATAAGATTTTACTTCTGTTCGTGGCTTTCCTAGTTTTGGTACAAGGATGACTTCGGCTATTCTCCAAAGATCGGCTACATATTTTAACTTGAAGGACGCACTAATAATGGATCTGGCGAGTCCATCCATACAAATCTAGGAGCTTTTTTGCCACTTAAGTTGCGTGACTAATCTCATTTTTAATTTCTTCAATTGTGGCTTGTCGGATTTTCTTGATATCTGCTTTATTAATAATAGTTGTATTCGCATTTGTAGTATAAAATCGGATGTTTCGCAAAGAGTTTAGTTGTTTGCTTAGGACAGCCGACCTAGTTACCATCTTTATTTCTTTTGACAGCTTTTTATAGGGAATATTCAGTATTTTCATTCCCTGTTTAGATTCTGTAGTATATCGATATATTGTACACCCAGCCATGAGTATAAACCGAGTGGCGTGATGTTTCATACACGTCAATGCCACACAGCAATGGATGAGTCAGTCATGTAGACACCGTCATGCAGTTTACATGTCTCTATATAAATCATAAGAATTATACATAAATAAATAAGTCTAATATATTACATTGGCGACGAGGTAAAAAGTAAAAAGTGAAAAAAGAAAGTTAAAAGGTGTAGTGAAATCAGTGCGGGAAATCTCGTAAGAAGTGAATTTGTGATTGAAGTCGAAGGCAAAAAAAAAAAAAAAAAGGTTCATACAAGATGGATGAAGCCCAAGCACGAGAATTACAAGAACAGCTTAGAGAGGCCCAAATCACGCTGGAAAGAGTCAGAATGGAAAGAAACAAGGCAAATGCCGTAATAGAGGATATGGAAAAAGATTTGCTGAGGTTAAATAACCAGCGAGGAACGCACATGGACACAACACAGAATAACGCAACAGGCGGAAACGGAGGAACGCCGGCACCGATACAAAACGTGCAAGTATATTCAGCCACAGTAGGGTGTGTCGCAGAATATAATGAGCACGAGGATTGGAAAAACTACCAAGAAAGATTAGAACAATACTTTATAGTAAATAACATACTGGAGCCACGTAGAAAGGTGGCTACGCTCATAACGGTCATTGGGACAAAAGGTTATGGAGTACTCGCAAATTTGTGCGACCCAGTATTACCATCGCAAAAAACATACGAGGAATTATGTGCTATACTGAAAAATCAATTCTCAAAGACAATATCGGTATTCCGTGAACGCACGGAATTTTTCGACTTAAAGCAAGGCGAGAATGAGTCGATTAGCCAGTGGTATATACGCTTGAAAGATAAAGCCAGCACGTGCCAATGGGGTGCGCAGCTCGACTTGATGATTACGAATAAGTTCGTAGCGGGTCTAAAGAAAGGCAAGATTTTAGATCGCGTGTGCGAAGAAGACCATAAAAAGGGGTCTGAGCAAATCGTCGAAATTGCGAAGAAGAAAGAGGCAGCTCTTATACAGTCGCATCAGGAAATTAACGTACATAGGGTAAGCTTTGACAGAAAAAGTAAGCAAAGTGAAGCCATAAACCAAAGCAAAGCCGGTAAAGAAAGCTATAAAAAGAAATTTAACAAGGAGTCAAAGGGCGGCAAACAATGCAATCATTGCGGTTATAGCAACCACGAGTCCGCAGACTGCAAATTTAAATCCTATAAATGCAACCGTTGCGGTATAATAGGGCATTTAGGAAAAATATGCCAGAAAAAAGGAAAGGAACAAGCTAAACAGCACTTCGTGGAGATAGAAAATCACGACTGGACGAGCGAAGAGGTTCACTTTCAAGCAACAAAGGCAGGATACGTCAAACCGACGCAAATCCAAATAAAGATAGGAGACAAGCAATTGCTAGCTGAACTTGATTCAGGAGCAAGCAGATCGGTAATTCCGGAGGAATTATACAAAAGGCATCTATCACAGCATAAAATGCAACCAGTGAATACTACGTTGAGATTCTATGACGGGAGCGCAATTGCACCAGAAGGTCAGATCTACGTAGAAATAAAGGCAGGTAGAAAAAAGGCAAAATGTCAATTAATAGTCGTAAAAACAGGCTGCAGATTATTGTTGGGTAGAGACATGATGGAAGCACTAGGATACAAGATTGTGGAAATCAACCATGTGGGATTAAAAGTACCAAAACTACAAGAAATAATCGACAAGCACAAGACACTTTTCGACGGCAAGTTCGGAAGGTATAAATACGGCAAAATAGACATAAAGATGCAAGATAATGCGAAACCAGTGTTCTGCAAACCCAGGGCGACACCGTTTGCTTTCAAGAAGACAATCGGAGATCAGCTAGACCAACTGGAAAAAGAAGGAATACTCACCAAGGTAAAGCACAACGAATGGGGCACACCATTGGTGCCTGTGCTAAAGAAAGGAGGTGGAGTAAGGATCTGTGGCGATTACAAGGTCACGATCAATAAGTACATGCAAGATGTAAAACACCCCGCACCAAAAGTGGAAGAAGTATTCGCAGAACTGGGAGGTGGAGAAAGGTTCACGAAATTGGATATGTCAGCGGCCTACAATCAGCTAGAGCTGACTGACAGATCAAAGAAATTGTGCGCATGGAGCACACCTAAGGGTATTTATTTGCACAACCGATTACCCTATGGAACGAAAACGGCAGCAGCAGAGTTCGACAAGGTAGTAGAAAAAGTATTACAAGGGGCCAAAGGAACTGCAGCATTTCGAGACGACATAGTGGTGACGGGCAGAAATAATAACGAGCATATGCAAAATTTAAACGAAGTTTTGCAGAGGTTAGAGGAAGCTGGACTAAAGCTTAACCTCAAAAAGTGCCAGTTTTTCCAGGAAGAAATCAGATACCTGGGGTACATCATAAGCAAGAATGGGTTGTCCAAGGACCCAGAAAAAATCGCAGCAATGGTCGAAGCAAAGAGACCAGAAAACATAACAGATGTAAGAGCATTCACGGGACTGGTGACATTCTACGGAAAATTTGTACCGAGATTAGCTAAAATGTTGAAGCCGATTTATGAAGTACAAAACAAAGAAAGATTTCAATGGACAAGAAATGGAGAAAAGGCATTTATTGAAGTCAAGAAAGAACTAGCATCGGACAGCAATTTGGTACACTATAACCCAGATTATCCGATAAAACTAGTGACAGACGCATCCGACCAGGGCATAGCAGCAGTACTAATGCACGAAATGCCAAACGGGGGGAATAGACCAGTTACCTTCATATCAAGGACGCTAACAAAAGCGGAAGGTAATTACGCAATTTTGCACAAAGAGGCTTTGGCCATTTATTGGGCTTTTCGGAAATTGTACCAATATTTGGCAGGTATGCATTTCAAGTTATGCACCGACCACAGGCCATTGATAACGATTTTTGGCGAGCATAAAGGCATACCACAGATGGCAGCAGGAAGGTTGCAAAGATGGGCTTTGTTTATGAGTGGATTTGACTACCAGATAGAGCACATAAAAGGCAAGAACAATGAGCCAGCCAACACATTATCGCGTCTACCCAGAAATAAAAGAGATTTAGTTCAAGAGGAAGGGGACTATCTACATTTCATGGTGGAAGACCAGCTACCGCTAAGGTCAGAAGACTTAGCGAGAGAAACTAGAAAAGATCCAGTACTGGGCAAGGTATTTTTATACACGACAACCGGATGGCCTAGTCAAATTGAGGAGTCAATTAAGCCTTTCGCACAAAGAAAGGATGAAATCTTCATAGAAAAAAATGTGCTAATGTGGGGATACCGAGTAATGATACCGGAGAACTGCAAGCAAATATTGCTGAAAGAAATACACGGAGGTCACATGGGCATCAGCAAAATGAAGGCGATCGCTCGACAATATTTTTGGTGGCCAAAGTTGGACAAGGACATAGAAGGCTATGCAAAAGGTTGCATGGCATGTCTGACAGAATCCAGCAGTCCGGAAAAATCAGGATTAAAGAAGTTTCCTGACAGCAAATATGTGTTCGAAAGGGTGCACATAGACTTTCTAGGACCACACAGGGGCAAGATGTATCTGATACTGATAGATGCATACTCCAGATGGCCAGAAATTGTCCACATGACAAAAACAGATTCGACAAATACGATCGAAAAACTGAGGGAAATATTTGCAAGATATGGTATACCAGACACACTAATCTCAGATAATGGAGCACAGCTGGTGTCAGAAGAATTCGAAAGATTCTGCAAAATGAACGGAATTTTGCACAAAACGGGTCCGCCATACCATCCACAAACAAATGGATTAGCTGAGAACGGAGTGAAATCTTTTAAAAAAGGCTTAGAAAAAGCATTAAAAGATAACAAGGCTGACGACAGCGCAAATAATCTAATCAGCAAGTACTTATTCGCCTACAGAAACGCACTACACCTAACAACGGGCGAATCACCAGCGAACAAATTTTTGGGCAGAAGCTTAAGAAGTAGATTAGATTTGCTAAAAATACCAAACACAGCAGAAAGAATCCAAAAGCAAATACAGTATTTCAGAGGACACAGAGATGTCACATTCTCAAAAGGAGAAAGGGTGATAGCTCGGGATTACAAGAATCCTATGAAGCCAGGTTGGCAACCAGCAACTGTGGAGGAAGTAATGGGGGAAAAGACATACATATGTAAACCCGACTTTCAACCAAATCTAAGATGGAAAAGAGGTGATGATCAGATGCGCAAATCAGGTCAATTCTACGAAGCAGCTACAAGAGTACTCCTAGAACAAAAAAGGGCCAACGAATATGAAGAAGAGCCTGACACAATGGATGAGCCAATCATATCTGAATCGAACCTAGAGCAAGCAACAGAAGACTCAAAAGGAGTAGTTGAGGAACCAACCGCATTCCAACAAGAAGTACAACAAGATGGCGATCATCCAAGGGAAATCCAGCCGACACCCAAGAAAAGCAGACCCAGAATCAAGTACGAACCGGATCCAGGTTTAAACGTAAGCCAAAGGGAGCCACGAGTTCGAAAACCCGTCAACAGAATGAATATGTAAGGTTCAGGCTAAGCGGGGAATAGTGTAGTATATCGATATATTGTACACCCAGCCATGAGTATAAACCGAGTGGCGTGATGTTTCATACACGTCAATGCCACACAGCAATGGATGAGTCAGTCATGTAGACACCGTCATGCAGTTTACATGTCTCTATATAAATCATAAGAATTGTACATAAATAAATAAGTCTAATATATTACAGATTCAGTATTACTGGAAACTCCATATAACAGCTGTTTGCTGTATGTCAACAATGAATTACTCAATTTCACCGTCAATTGGCTCCCTTGTTTTAAGCGGGGCTTGCAGGTTAAGGTATTGGGTGAGCTTACTTCTAAATATATGCTATTTTATCTTTTTATTGGCTAGCCGTGGAGGATTTTCTTTGGTAATTATATTCTGGCTCACTATGAGTGTTACTGGTGAGTAGTCAGATACTAGGTCAAAGCTGCTTTCTACTAAAATTTGTTTGGAAGATATTTCCTTAGAAATAAAGAAATCAATCGTATCAGGCATCTTTGTCGTATTTGATGGCCAGTCCGTCCGTGTTCCTGAGGAATGAAAATCACATGGAAGAGGATTTCAACTCAAAACATACTTATTGGGGCTTCAGACTAGTTAACTCGAGAGGTAGAGAACTGTATAGAAAAAACGGATACCTGAAAAAATATTTGTTATCAGTATTTCTCCTTTTTATCAAAAGAAAATGCGGTCACAAATATTTTTCACTACTATAAAAAAACACTGAACCAATAAAAGTGTCATAAATATCCATTAATTTAAAAGAAAGAAGCACCGTAGTACATTGCTCCTTACAGTGAGTCAATCTCTACAATGTTTCATAAATATAATAAAATCTCAAATCTAACTCGGCTGAGTCCTCTCACATATTTTAAGTTTTGTAAATAACGTATTATATAATTATAGTTAGTTATGTCCTGGTTTTTGAAAATGATTTATATATGTATACTCGTATATATATATAGTGATTATATAAAATGTGAAGTGTATGTTGAATAAATAATAAAAATTTTAATTATACCGCTTAACAAGCAGTCATTGATCCAAAGGATCATAAAAACACTCTGTTACGAAATATGGACGATATGCACCAGAAATTGGGATTGTATTATCTTAATCTCGCGAAAACCTTTTCCAAGTTGTAATTCACTCTTGAGGTCCTTGCTAAAGACTATGGTCATATCATCAACATTAATGAATGCGCAAGAGTCTAATACTGCTAATGCTATTCTTAGCATACACTGAATGCTGTTCGTTGATTTTTTCAGACCAAAAGGTAGTCTTTTGAACTGATAGTACCTCCCATTTGTTGAGAATGCTGTGAGAGGTACCAGGTACCAAGTATTTATTAAGCTCTATTTGGTGGAAGGAACTCGTGTCGATAGTCGAAAAACCTTAGCTCATCCAAGCTTATTCAGTACGTCCTCGAGACGCGTGAGTGGGAACTTATAATTTGAAGTCCTTCTATTTAGTTGTCTATAATCGATTAATAATATCCATTCTTTGCTCTATCCCGAGTTATTTCTTGGAACAATGAGCAAAGGAGAGTTATATACACTTATGGATGTTTTTATTGTTCCTTCTTCCATTAGTTTATCTACTTGGTTATTTATTTCCTCTACATGACTATGAGGTAGTTTATAATTTTTTATGTAAATCAGTGTTTTGTCGGTATATATTATAGTTTGTTTATAAAATGTATTTGTAGAAAGTTCGCCCGGTAGGTGAAATATACCTTCATATTTTCTAAATACGTGTATACATCTTATATTCTTTTGATCTTTCGATATTCGATGATTTAACTCACTGAGAAGAGTGTTCAATCAATTTGTTTTTTTTACATCTGTAAATAAAATTCTATTTTTTTATTACAGGTGAGTTGTGAATGTCGCCCTTTATTAGTATTATTATGGTTTCCTCACCTACTCTTATTTCTAAGGTAAATGTTGTATAATTAATCTTTGCCGAATATTTCACTACGAATTCTCTTCCTATTATGCCGTATGCGAATATTGGCAGTTGCAGTTGAATATGTGAAACTCATGGTTTATTGCTGTACCATCATATAACAGCTTCATATATAACGAGCCCTTAGTATAAATTGTTTGTTCCGTGATTTTCGATATTGTACATATTTGTCTTTTATTTCCAATTATGTTTCCTTTCAGTAATTAAATGTCTGCTTCGTCTATTATAATTGATATTATTTCTATAATACCCATTATTATATCTTTTATTATTATTATTACTATACCCGTTGTTATATCTATTATTATTATTACTATTAAATTTATTATAATTGTTTCTGTTGGTATTGTTATTATAATCATATTTTGTCGTACAATATTATTTTTGGGACTGTTGTGATTAGCTTGGGAATTATTGGTTTCAATTTCTATTGTCAAATTTACGGCTCCTTGAAAGCTCATACATCTTGCTGCACTTATGGTATTCGTTTCCATTTGAGTTATTTGAATAGTATTTATCTCAGATATTGTTGTTGAAATCTTATTTGTAAATGTTTCGATTTGCTATTGCCTTGGACAGTAGCTATCAATCTTGTCTCGGAACCTAGAGTCTTCTCTCCAATATATTTGGTGGAATTTCCATCGCTAATTTGGTTATTGCTTTCTCTAAAAGAGTCTTCTATGCCAAATAAAGTCAATTCAATTTCTTTTATCGTCTTTTCTCAACGTATTGTAATACATTTCCACTATTCTGTATCATCTATTTCTCTCAACGTATTTCCACTATTCTGTATCCGAGACTATTATGATAGCCATAGTCAGGACTAATTCTTTGACATTCTTCTTCAGAGTCAGGATCACTACTGCAAATACTGCGGCAACTTTCATCGATGAACCGCTGTATTTTGTTTGTTATAAGATTGAATTCAGGATTTGTTTCATTTACACATATTTCTTGTTTGTTTAGCACTTTTGTGTCTGTGATTTTATCTTCAAATTCTCTTTTTAATTTATAGAATGCAATTGATCTTTTCTTAGAATATTCTCCACAGAGAATAACCTATTTAGATTTTTAGAGAGTGTTATATAGATTTTTAGAGAGTGTTATAATTCTTCAAATTCATCTATTTGTTTTTGTTTTACATTGCTGTTGTTTAAATATTGCTGATGTCAGCCAAACTTCGAATTACATTTATTTTATATATTTATTTATATTTTTTCCAATAAAAAGAAAGCAGCAATTCCCAAAGCAAATAGTATTAATAAAATAATCATGTTTCATCGGATGTTTTCCTGACAGCATTATTAACTCCCGACTGAACCACAATTATTCCTTCTTTTGGGGTTTGACTTCCCATTGTATGGTTTTGTAAATTATGTATACTAATTCTTATTTATTATTTATTTTAATTTATTTATGTATATAATTTTTTTTGTTTATCATTGTTTTATTTTGACACATTTCATGTCTGTTTTTAACGTCAATTATTTTGTAAGATTTTTTAATTTTTCAGATGGAATTTCTTTTATAAGAAGGGTCTTATATTCAATTTATGTTAACTTAATTTTTTGGAAATTCTTTTTTGAAATACGTAAATTAAACTTAAGTATAATCGTGGACGAGTTTGGCTCAGCGAAAAAGACTATTTTCTCCTAGATTTCTCCATGGTAATCAGCCGTGGATTTGTTAATGGGTTGATTAAATTTGGATTGATCTGGCTGTCATTCATTTGGGTTGAATTTCGTTAAATTTTTTCTTCCTCTTTAATATTGTACTATTTTAACAAATGTTTTGGTGACCTTGACTATGGCATTGATGATTTAGGTGTTACCAAAGATATAGCGCACAAATCAGCAAATCCAAGTATGGGGTCTTCACAGAAGATTTAATGAGCTGATGATTGCTAAACAACCAGCGTAATTGCGGTTGTGCGAAAATGTACGTATGAACCGGCTTCATGGCGCTGGGCTATACACATACACGAGGCAGGCATTCTGTGTTGAACTGCTGAGAAGACGGTTTTGGGCTAAAAGGTTACTAATCCTAAAGGTTACTAATCCTGTTATCAAAATAATCGAGGTTTTTCTTAAAAGTTGATGGACAAAAAACAAAAATATGAATTTTTAAAAGTAATAGTGTATAATAAAATTGAGTACAAATGTTTAATAAAAGCTTTAAAATAATGTGCTTATACAAAAAGTAAAATCGTGAAAATTAAAAGAAAAACAAAAAAATATGTCACCAATTGTCGTACCTTTGCCTAATGTTTTATCTTGTCATAAATTTAATAGTCTGACCATTAAAAGCTGGTGCGATACTCTAGGCAAGATGCCTGTGGAAAAAATATTAATTAGAATACCATCACGAAGTAATAACGTTTTTTATTATTACCCTATTAGAGTATTTTTAATGAAAATGGATAAATTCTCGATATCGTAAAGAATATTTTCAACGTGTTGATTATATATGTTTTTGTTTATGATAGTTTTACCTAAATTCCTAAGCGCATAGATAATGAAGGCCATTTTGCGACAATTAAAGGGCACACATACTATTTCAATTGCTGGATTCATAATGAGGGCATAATTAATTATATTTTGTTTGTTTGGTTTTTATAATTTCAAGTTATATTATTTTGTTTAAGAAAAAACTAAATTCCAACTGCTTTGTTCAATGGTCAAATATATAATAACAGCAGTCATATTTTGAAATAAAAAGTAAAATAAAATAAAATTTGTTTAAATTTATTATTTCAATTATTGTTTTCGTAAATATTTTGCATATAAATAATTAAATATTTAAGCGGTATTATCGTTTCTTAATTTTCATTAATTATTTAATTACAACTGATTTTAGGTATAATGATATTTTGGTAAAAATATGTTTGCATATTTTTACGGGCATTTATAATTTGAAGATAACGTACACTTTTGACTCAATGGACTAAAAATAGAGTTGGTTGGACACCGATACCGTTGGCCTTGAAGTCGATTACCTTGTGTAAAACAAGCAATATATCTATAAATAATAATAAAAGAATTTTTAACAAATTTATTTGTGTTGGTAAATATGTAAATGGCTCACGTTTGACACGTTCTATCACCAGGAACTGGAAAAAGTCCTTTTATACCTCGTTTTGCGCAAAATTCATTTGGCGATATAGAAACCTCACCCATTTGTCCTTCTAAACAGGTCGATTCCTAAAATAACATCCTATGAATAAGTAGTATTATATTTAAATCGATAAGTACAGAAACACTCGAAGTGCAATATCGTCCGGAAGTATCATCAAATTTACAGTACTGTCCTTGCGGACATTGAACAATTTCTTGTGAAAATGGTTTGTCGGTTCCATAACAGGGCGAAAATGTAGTTTGGCTCATACAAGCAAATTTTTTTTCAGCATTGCATTGTCCACATTTTGATATACAATCCGGGGTTCCATTATCAGAGCAAATAGTTGGCGCATCTATACATTTCTTTCCGACTGGACACTTTTCTAAATTCCCAGACGGTTGACTTCCTATTTGGTAAAACAAACAAAAAATATTGATTTCAATTAACAGTAACTAAAACTTTAGCTGATGAAATAAACATATAATAAAAATATTGAAAGTAAATTTCACCATCAAAGCAATATTTGTATTCTGTTTCACTCAAACAAGCAACTTTGGAATTTGTTCCACATTTGTTGCAAACAGCATCTGCATATATTAAAAAGCAAACAGCAAGGATGAAAATCTGACAAAAATTTATAAATAATTAGATAAAATATAAGTGAAGATGTTACCTTAAAAAATCCCAAATTACCTTCGGTATTATTTGCAACATCCTAACGTAATTGATATACTTACTTACCTCGCAACCTTAAATGTGAAGTATTTATTCTTTTCTCAAGAAAATTTCATCTTCATTATCATTGTTATCATAGTTTAAATATATATTTACTAAGATATGCAAATTTAGGTGAGTTTAGAATCAACAATTTTGTTTTTTATTAATTAAGATAACATATTATAGTATTTACTCATGTATATTTTTATATAAATTTCCACTACTGTTTTTAAGATAATACTCGTATAAGAGTAAATTGGTTGCATATTTGATCATTCCAAAAGTATTTTCATTTTTTATATACAAAGTTAGGTAATTTATATTGTTTTAATTTTGCAAAAATGTTTATCCAAATTTTGTGATAACAATATTTACTTAAATCGAAAACATTTCATTAGACTAATTTTTTCAAGGGGTTTACAAACTAATTTTTCATAGACTATTAACAAACTTTTATGAATTTTACTGATATGATGAAATAACCTTGTTAATAGCATTTGTTATTGTTTGATACACATATGTACGCATTTTGCTATTTTGAATGCTGTTTGAGAATTTAGAATTTGCACATATATATTTTCATTTAACTATGCATTCATAATCTGCGATTATATTTTTACGTATCATTTTTAAAGATCTTCCAAAAACCCATTACTTTAATTTTATTAACTGTCGAGCGTATATCTACTAGAT
Organism: Atherix ibis; assembly: GCA_958298945.1. Lineage (NCBI taxonomy): Eukaryota > Metazoa > Arthropoda > Insecta > Diptera > Athericidae > Atherix > Atherix ibis. Next base: position 63,798,178 of record OY282606.1, on the reverse strand, counting down.
GACAATTCTTTTTTATTTTTATGCAATAATACTTATATCAATCAAGCTTTACAAGTAATACTTAAATATATTGTATATATATTTCTTTGGGTGTTGGAAAAAAATGAGGAAGATATTAAAATTTGGATAAAAATTGTATAAACTTTTAGTTTCACAGGAGTATGGTCAATAACGATCATACTCAGAAAGCACATGTTTCAGCTGGGCATGCTTGATGGTAGCTTTAACATATGTGCATATCATAGGGGAGTTCCAAATTAGTTGGGAGAGCATTGGGTAGAAATGCTCTCCTTGGCCTATAGTTAAATATAGTTGGAGTGCTCCTTTTCACGACGAGTATCTCTCTTTTCGCCCCTTTTAGCCCTTTTTAGCCCTTTCAACGACACGTGTACCTGTGGAAAGGAAGAACCTTGGAATAAAAATACGTTTACTTAGAACTTATTTACAAACTTATATATGGTATCGTAATGGAACGCGCTCAGTTAAACGGGTCATATTTTGTCAAATGAAAAAGTCAAATCTAACAACAAATATAGGGAAAAAATTATCAAAATCGGAAAACTGGAAAATAAACAAGATATTATGCGTTTATTGAGTATTTTCAAGTATCTGATAAAGTTTATTCCAAATCTATCAAAGCAGTTAGCCTAACTACATAACCTAATGCACAACGACTGAAAAAAAAGTTAGCCTAATTGCATAACCTAACCTGTGTTTGACTGGAAAACAGGCGTGGAAAAGAATTAAAAAATCATTTGCTTATAATAACATTTGACCCTATATGGTCAGTCTACGATTCGGAATGGTCTGTCATAGTTCAGACCGGTGCATCAAAGGATGAACTGGGTTGTGTCATATTGCAAGATGGACATCCAGTTGCGTATAGTTCTCGGACGTTAAGCAAAAGTGAACAGAAATGGTTAAGTGCACGTCTGCATCGAATGTTTATGTCACTTTTAAAATATCAAAAAATTACTGTCATGTACAAGACTGGAAAAAAAATGTTTGTAGCTAATTTCTTTTTGAGGTCCCAATTACCGGAGCAATTAGCGTGTTTATCAAAGGAAGACTACGAATTGTGCCGTTGAACTCTTTAACATGATGAAAAATATTCAAAAGTCTGTCGATATGAGGAAAATGATTAGCCTAATATTCATCATAGCAGAAATAAAAGGTTACAGTTAAAGTAAAAATTAAGATATTGTGAAATTCTATGTAATTAAAGTCATACGGTAAAACGAAAGATGACTGACATTGTATTATACGTGTATCGATATATTGTACACCCAGCCATGAGTATAAACCGGGTGGCGTGATGTTTCACACACATCAATGCCACACAGCAATGGATGAGTCAGTCATGTAGACACCGTCATGCAGTTAAAATGTCTCTGTATAAATAATAAGAATTATACATAAATAAATAAGTCTAATATATTACATTGGCGACGAGGTAAAAAGTAAAAAGTGAAAAAAGAAAGTTAAAAGGTGTAGTGAAATCAGTGCGGGAAATCTCGTAAGAAGATTGTGATTGATCTGTGATTGAAATCGGAGGCAAAAAGGTTCATACAAGATGGATGAAGCCCAAGCACGAGAATTACAAGAACAGCTTAGAGAGGCCCAAATCACGCTGGAAAGAGTCAGAATGGAAAGAAACAAAGCAAATGCCGTAATAGAGGATATGGAAAAAGATTTGATGAGGTTAAATAACCAGCGAGGAACGCACATGGACACAACACAGAATAACGCAACAGGCGGAAACGGAGGAACGCCGGCACCGATACAAAACGTGCAAGTATATTCAGCCACAGTAGGGTGTGTTGCAGAATATAATGAACACGAGAATTGGAAAAACTACCAAGAAAGGTTAGAACAATACTTTATAGTAAATAACATACCGGAACCACATAGAAAGGTGGCTACGCTCATAACGGTCATTGGGACAAAAGGTTATGGAGTACTCGCAAATTTGTGCGACCCAGTATTACCATCGCAAAAAACATACGAGGAATTATGTGCTATAATGAAAAATCAATTCTCAAAGACAATATCGGTATTCCGTGAACGCACGGAATTTTTCGACTTAAAGCAAGGCAAGAATGAGTCGATTAGCCAGTGGTATATACGCTTGAAAAATAAAGCCAGCACGTGCCAATGGGGTGCGCAGCTCGACTTGATGATTACGAATAAGTTCGTAGCGGGTCTAAAGAAAGGCAAGATTTTAGATCGCGTGTGCGAAGAAGACCATAAAAAGGGGTCTGAGCAAATCGTCGAAATTGCGAAGAAGAAAGAGGCAGCTCTTATACAGTCGCATCAGGAAATAAACGTACATTTCTGTAAGCTTTGACAGAAAAAGTAAGCAAAGTGAAGCCATAAACCAAAGCAAAGCCGGTAAAGAGGGCTATAAAAAGAAATTTAGCAAGGAGTCAAAAGGCGGCAAACAATGCAAGCATTGCGGTTATAGCAACCACGAGTCCGCAGACTGCAAATTTAAATCCTATAAATGCAACCGTTGCGGTATAATAGGGCATTTAGGAAAAATATGCCAGAAAAAAGGAAAGGAACAAGCTAAACAGCACTTCGTGGAGATAGAAAACCACGACTGGACGAGCGAAGAGGTTCACTTTCAAGCAACAAAGGCAGGATACGTCAAACCGACGCAAATCCAAATAAAGATAGGAAACAAGCAATTGCTAGCTGAACTTGATTTAGGAGCAAGCAGATCGGTAATTCCGGAGGAATTATACAAAAGGCATCTATCACAGCATAAATTGCAACCAGTGAATACTACGTTAAGATTCTATGACGGGAGCGCAATTGCACCAGAAGGTCAGATCTACGTAGAAATAAAGGCAGGTAGAAAAAAAGCAAAATGTCAATTAATAGTCGTAAAAACAGGCTGTAGATTATTGTTGGGTAGAGACATGATGGAAGCACTAAGATACAAGATAGTGGAAATCAACCATGTTGAATTAAAAGGACCAAAACTACAAGAAATAATCGACAAGCACAAGACACTTTTCGACGGCAAGTTCGGAAGGTATAAATACGGCAAAATAGACATAAAGATGCAAGATAATGCGAAACCAGTGTTCTGCAAACCCAGGGCGACACCGTTTGCTTTCAAGAAGACAATCGGAGATCAGCTAGACCAAATGGAAAAAGAAGGAATACTCACCAAGGTAAAGCTCAACGAATGGGGCACACCATTGGTGCCTGTGCTAAAGAAAGGAGGTGGAGTAAGGATCTGTGGCGATTATAAGGTCACGATCAATAAGTACATGCAAGATGTAAAACACCCCGCACCAAAAGTGGAAGAAGTATTCGCAGAACTGGGAGGTGGAGAAAGGTTCACGAAATTGGATATGTCAGCGGCCTACAATCAGCTAGAGCTGACTGACAGATCAAAGAAATTGTGCGCATGGAGCACACCTAAGGGTATTTATTTGCACAACCGATTACCCTATGGAACGAAAACAGCAGCAGCAGAGTTCGACAAGGTAGTAGAAAAAGTATTACAAGGAGCCAAAGGAACTGCAGCATTTCGAGACGACATAGTGGTGACGGGCAGAAATAATAACGAGCATATGCAAAATTTAAACGAAGTTTTGCAGAGGTTAGAAGAAGCTGGACTAAAGCTTAACCTCAAAAAGTGCCAGTTTTTCCAAGAAGAAATCAGATACCTGGGGTACATCATAAGCAAGTATGGGTTGTCCAAGGACCCAGAAAAAATCGCAGCAATGGTCGAAGCAAAGAGACCAGAAAACATAACAGATGTAAGAGCATTCACAGGACTGGTGACATTCTACGGAAAATTAGTACCGAGATTAGCTAAAATGTTGAAGCCGATTTATGAAGTACAAAACAAAGAAAGATTTCAATGGACAAGAAATGCAGAAAAGGCATTTATTGAAGTCAAGAAAGAACTAGCATCGGAGAGAAATTTGGTACACTATAACCCAGATTATCCGATAAAACTAGTGACAGATGCATCCGACCAGGGCATAGCAGCAGTACTAATGCACGAAATGCCAAACGGAGAGGATAGACCAGTTACCTTCATATCAAGGACGCTAACAAAAGCGGAAGGTAATTACGCAATTTTGCACAAAGAGGCTTTGGCCATTTATTGGGCTTTTCGGAAATTGTACCAATATTTGGCAGGTATGCATTTCAAGTTATGCACTGACCACAGGCCATTGATAACGATTTTTGGCGAGCATAAAGGCATACCACAGATGGCAGCAGGAAGGTTGCAAAGATGGGCTTTGTTTATGAGTGGATTTGACTACCAGATAGAGCACATAAAAGGCAAGAACAATGAGCCAGCCAACACATTATCACGTCTACCCAGAAATAAAAGAGATTTAGTTCAAGAGGAAGGGGACTATCTACATTTCATGGTGGAAGACCAGCTACCGCTAAGGTCAGAAGACTTAGCGAGAGAAACTAGAAAAGATCCAGTACTGAGCAAGGTATTTTTATACACGACAACTGGATGGCCTAGTCAAATTGAGGAGTCAATTAAGCCTTTCGCACAAAGAAAGGATGAAATCTTCATAGAAAAAAATGTGCTAATGTGGGGATACCGAGTAATGATACCGGAGAACTGCAAGCAAATATTGCTGAAAGAAATACACGGAGGTCACATGGGCATCAGCAAAATGAAGGCGATCGCTCGACAATATTTTTGGTGGCCAAAGTTGGACAAAGACATAGAAGGCTACGCAAAAGGTTGCATGGCATGTCTGACAGAATCCAGCAGTCCGGAAAAATCAGGATTAAAGAAGTTTCCTGACAGCAAATATGTGTTCGAAAGGGTGCACATAGACTTTCTAGGACCACACAGGGGCAAGATGTATCTGATACTGATAGATGCATACTCCAGATGGCCAGAAATTGTCCACATGACAAAAACGGATTCGACAAATACGATCGAAAAACTGAGGGAAATATTCGCAAGATATGGTATACCAGACACACTAATCACAGATAATGGAGCACAGCTGGTGTCAGAAGAATTCGAAAGATTCTGCAAAATGAACGGAATTTTGCACAAAACAGGTCCGCCATATCATCCACAAACAAATGGATTAGCTGAGAACGGAGTGAAATCTTTTAAAAAAGGCTTAGAAAAAGCATTAAAAGATAACAAGGCTCACGACAGCGCAAATAATCTAATCAGCAAGTACTTATTCGCCTACAGAAACGCACCACACCTAACAACGGGCGAGTCACCAGCGAACAAATTTTTGGGCAGAAGCTTAAGAAGTAGATTAGATTTGCTAAAAATACCAAAAACAGCAGAAAGAATCCAAAAGCAAATACAGTATTTCAGAGGACACAGAGATGTCACATTCTCAAAAGGAGAAGGGGTGATAGCTCGGGATTACAAGAATCCTATGAAGCCAGGTTGGCAACCAGCAACTGTGGAGGAAGTAATGGGGGGAAAGACATACATATGTAAACCCGACTTTCAACCAAATCTAAGATGGAAAAGAGGTGACGATCAGATGCGCAAATCAGGTCAATTCTACGAAGCAGCTACAAGAGTACTCCTAGAACAAGAAGAGGCAAACGAATATGAAGAAGAGCCTGACACAATGGATGAGCCAATCATATCTGAATCGAACCTAGAGAAAGCAACAGAAGACTCAAAAGGAGTAGTTGAAGAACCAACCGCATTCCAACAAGAAGTACAACAAGATGGCAATCATCCAAGGGAAATCCAGCCGACACCCAAGAAAGGCAGACCCAGAATCAAGTACGAACCGGATCCAGGTTTAAACGTAAACCAAAGGGAGCCACGAGTTCGAAAACCCGCCAACAGAATGAATATGCAAGGTTCAGGCTAAGCGGGGAAGAGTGTAGTATATCGATATATTGTACACCCAGCCATGAGTATAAACCGGGTGGCGTGATGTTTCACACACATCAATGCCACACAGCAATGGATGAGTCAGTCATGTAGACACCGGCATGCAGTTAACATGTCTCTGTATAAATAATAAGAATTATACATAAATAAATAAGTCTAATATATTACAGACATAACAAAAACAGAGAGTGTCAAAATTGAGCAACAGCAACTGGAAATTCAAGATGGAATTGTTGTTACGACAGCAGAAACTATGGAAAAAGGTGATTTTGAATAAAAGAACGGAACCTAAAATTAAAACAAATCATGAAATAATAAATCAAAGCGATCTGGATGATTGGGGTACCAAGACACGACAAAGAGGTACACGATCGGTTTGTCGGTCGAAGATGATCAGATCGCAAATATTCGAACAAAGGAAACAGCAAAATACATATGGAACGCTCTGACAGAATATCAAGAAAATAAAATTTAATTACAAACGTCGTTTATTTGATGCGTTCAATTTGTTCATTGTTCATTTATTATATCTACTATTCATTCGGTCATATTAAAAAGGACTATAATAAATATAAGCAATGCGTAGCGAAGAATGACAATAAAAATGCCATAAATAAGTAGCGAACAGATAAAGTCAATGGCAGAAAGTAACATTTGGGCTAGATTATGTACTCGTGAGCAAATCGGTACGTGATGAACATAAGCAATTTTTCACGGAACTCGATGAGTCATAAAAACGAATGGTTAAACTTGAAAATTGGCAAAAGTCACTGAAGTTTTTAATATACTTTCTGTCTAATGCCTACCAAAGAATGGGTTTTCTTTGAATTTGACATTCGAATTTACGAAATTAAGTACAAAGGAAAGCGAATTTGGTATGTGCAGATTTTGGCATCAAGGACATTTAAATTGTTGATTGTTGCATCAAGGAAACGTGTGAAATTTGTTTTGGGATAGAGATGACACGAATATCGTTTTCTAAACAATCAGAGGGTGGAGCATGGGTTAGATATGGTTCACTCCGAAATTTTCGGACCAATAAAAATAGTTACACGAGGTGGAAAGGGGTGTACTGTGACATTCATCGACGATCACTCAGGTTTTACAATAGTATGTCTGTTATCACACAAATTAGAGCTGAATGACAAAATGAAACAGTTTATTGAATTTTTCAATACAAAATTTGGACGAAAACCGAAAATAATGCGTTTAGATCAAGGTTGCGAATACACAAGTAAAAGTCTTAAGAGTTATTTGAAATCGGGGGGCATTCAAATTCAGTTCAACGCTCCGTATAGTCTACAACAGAGTGGAAAGGCTGAAAGAAAGAATCGAACGTTAGTCGAGATAGCGCGTTGCATGCTTATTAATACGAAATAGATGAAGTTTTTAGGGTAAAGGAATTGCAACGAAAAATTTCATCCAAAATCATGTGTTTACAAGAATTTCTAATACTACAGCATATGAACTATGGAATGGCATAAAACTAGATAAAAATATTTTTAAAATTTTTAATTTCAAATATGTCGTTCATGTACCAACATAAAATACACCAAATTTGGAAGATGTAGCCATTGAAATGATTTTTCTGGGCTACGACAAAAACTGGAAGGCGTGTCGGTATAAGGAAAGTTGTTGTCAGTTTGGTTTAGTTCATCAACACCATTTTGGTTGAACTGTCATCGTCAACTGGAAAAGTATCAGCTCAGGAGGAGATAGCATCGACGTTGAACGAGTTAGAAATAGAAAGCCCAATCAAACAATAAGCACCGACTATTAGTATTGAAAATATCGAATAGGGAAGAAGTGAAAAAAATCGCTAGTTCTTATTTCATTGCGAACAACAAAGGGTGTTCCACCGAAGCGTTTCATGAACGAAATTTACAATGATGACGTTTTCGCACCGGTCGTGTCACATACAATACGTGTATTTAGAGCATTACTAGCTTTTAGCTTTTGTCAATAGGAAGCTAAATAAAACCATTTACATAAACCAACCTTAAGGATTTGACAACGATTATAATTCGCTAGTCTGTATATTGAAAAAAAAACATTTATAGATTAAAACAGGCGCGGGAATATGGACTTTTAACAATTAATATAAAAGACTTTATAATTTACTTGAACAAGCCGATTTTAAGGAAAGCTACAACGAACCGTGCATTTATTCGAAAATAATTGGAGGACGATTTTGCTACATAATCTTTTATACTTATTGTTTAATAGTCCCATGTCTATCAACATATCAAACGGAAGAAATGGAGGGTGTTTTCTTGTCACAATTTGAAATTACAAACGTGGAGCCAATCAAATATTATTTAGGCATTGAAATTACAAAGGACGATGTTGAAAATTTTGCGCTTTATCAGTCAGCGCACATAGTATCTGATTTTGGACTTACGAGTGCGAAGGTTGTGAAAACACCAATGGAAACAAACTACGGGAAATCTGTCGGATCAATTGAAAAGCAACAAATCTGACATTTCACCCAGCATCAGTATTTTGGCACAAAAGACGTCAAGACCAAACAAAAAAACTGGAAATAGTTCAAACGTGTCATGGAGTTAAAGTTGAGCAATCTTCATGTATCGAATTTATCATTATTTGGCTACTCCGACGCGACATGGGCATCAGAGTAGCCAAATAATGATAAATTCGATACAGTGGTCACATAGTATTTTTAATTGATGGCACAATGATTTAGTCATGTCAAAAACATAGTAAGGTAGCGTTGTCAACATGTGAGCCCGAATTTATTTCAATATCTGAGGCTTCAAAATAGGCAATTGTTGACAGAAATGCACGAAGAAATTGGGATGCCAACGTTTATTTATGAAGACAATCAAAGTTGCATTGAATTAGTGCTTGATCACAAGTTTTCATACAAAACAAAGCACATCGACACAAAGTGCAAGTTAATTCGAGAGTTAGTGAGAAGGAACTTAATTGTTTGTGAGTATTGTCCAACAGAGGAAATGATCATTGTTTTTTTTAAGGAAACCATTGTCAGCGGTGAACCATAAATATTTGCGGGGAAATAATCCGTGATAAACAGTCGAGCGGCGGCATCCGTGATAAACAGTCGAAGATCTTTAAATCCGTCCAACTGTTCAAGGAAAATTTCCTATATCGTTGTTTTTTTAAGGAAACCATTGTCAGCGGTGAACCATAAATATTTGCGGGGAAATAATGCAATATGGTGTGAACGAGGAGGAGTGTTGAATATTAATATAGCATTAGATTTAAATTGTGTTCACACCATTCATTCTGTCATTGGACGCTTCACGCATATATAGGGTTTTCCAAAAAGAGTGATATGATTTCCTTTCAACAAAAAAAACACACTAATTGTTAAGGAAATTCAAATGTTTTTCATTTAATGTGAAGTACAATTGATACAATTAAGTTCTGAATAAAACGTCATTCAAATGGCCTCCACGACTTCTTTTGCAGGAACGAATTCGATGAACCCAATTTTCGAGCACTTATTCCACTAAATCAAGTCGTATGTCATGAATAGCACGTTCAATATTGACTTCTAAAGCTTGAAGAGAGTCTGGTTTATTGCTAGAATAATGTCACAATTTCTTGAAATAATCGAATCTCCAAACTTTTCTCGCAATAATTCGGTTGTTGCACGTGCTGTGTGGCACGTAACCCCGTCTTGTTGGAACCAGATGTTGTTAAGATCAACTTCTTCCTATTTCGACCATAAAAAGTTGGTTATCATCGATCTATACCACCCTCCATTGACAGTAACGGTGTTACCAGCTTCATTTCGAAAGAAGTACGGACCGATGATTCCACCAGACCAAAAACCCCACCAAACTGTCAATGTAGGTGAATGTAATGGGTGTTCATGAATAATTTGTGGATTTTCTTCGCACCAGAATAGACAGTTTTGTTTATTTACTGCACCACTCAGATGAAAGTGAGCCTCATTGGAGAAGATGATTTTCTTAAATTGGAGAACGATTATTTTGATAATAAAATTGAATAATTTGAAAACGTTGTTCTTGCGTATATCTCTTCATGATGAAATTGTAAACTTTACTGAATACAATGAAAAATAAATGACAGATCATAACATATTACAAATGGCCGAAACGTCACTTCACTCTTATTGGAAAACCCTATACTTATATAAACATTGTATATATTTTTTGTTTTTTCACTCGTTTCATCGATATTCTATTGCTTAGTCATATCTTAATGTAAATTATTATAAGAATAAATAGTTTTTTCACAATTAATAAGGACATTTATTTTCTGTTTGTTAGCTTTGATTTTTTGCGTATAATTAAGGAATTTAACAGAAAATAGTTACTAAACTCCCGCGCCTGCGATTAATGGTGAATCAGATGTTATGAAAATACGTAGCGGTCGAATCAGTCGACCAACCTAAAAGATATGTTTGTATATAACGGGCAGATAATTTATGTGAGGAATTAATTTGTATAATCAAGAATGTTATAAGGCATGTAATAATAATAATATATTATTGACAATTGAATACAATATATAATCATGACAGAACTAGAGATGGAGATATTGCATTGTTATAGAGTTTTAAGTAAGTATAGTATAAAAATGTGCGCACTAAACAAATAAAAATGTGTTTCTGAGTGAACAAAAAATATGTTTTATAATACATAAAAAACACCGAGACCATGAGGTCGCATTTGGCGATTTCATAGTACGTGTGGATAATTATCTGAATGAGACTGGTCTATGGTTAGTATGATAGGATAATGAAAATGTTGTTATATTTTGTGGAGCAGTTTAATGTTATAGAAAATTAAATAGGTGACTAGAGAATGGAATTGTTGGATTCAGGACCTCAATAATAGTAGGTAAGTAATACTTTGTTATGTTATATTCATATAGATTGGCATAAGGGACAAAATAAAGGGGCAAGAAAAGAAATCAAAATTATTTTTTTAAGAAAAAAAAGAGAGGAAAAGAATAAAAAATAAAAAAACTTCCAACAGAAAACCTAAAAAAAATAAAAGAAAAAGGAGAAAAAAAGAAGAAAAAATGGGTGAAGCTGACGGACAACCTTGTTGGGAGAGCCTTAGATAGAATTGCTCTCCTTGGCCTGCCCAAACCGCCCTATGGCACTCCGCGACAAAAATATAGTTGATAATTAACATTGGTTATGTGGTATTCATATAGATTAGCATAAGGGACGACTGATGTTGCCAAAAAGAAAATTGAAAATTATTAGTGAAAAGTCCTGTCCAGATTCTAAGAATCTCGTGCGCCTAGAATATCGGTATAGATGTTAAATAGACTGGTTTATTGGTGGTTATTTAATAAATCTGCAAAAATATATCCCTATAAGTCCAGTCATCGTGTCCACGGATAACTAATTGTGTTAGTTGTTATCCTATTAATTGGCGAGGCAGACAGTTGGCTGTAGAAAATCTTTCTCGATCACTGATCGACAAAGATTTTCTACAGCCAACTTGTCGGTACTTTTATCGTCCAAAATTCCCGCATGGCATGGCAGTTAACGCAACTCGACACTCCTATTACTAAGTACGCTATGACGAATTGCGCTAAGTATAGGGTCACGCAATGATTCATAAGTAGCTTTTTGGGCGATAAGAATGTCGCTAAAAATAGTATTCCATAGGCTGGAAACATTGGTCGCAATTTCAATAAACGTTTTGATGGCCCACAGCTTCAAATAATATGCAGCGGTCCTATAAAATTCCAGAATAAAAGGATGGTGTAGCCCAAAATTTAAATAACCGAAGAAGATGTGGTGTCGGAATCAGCGGCGGCATCCGTGATAAACAGTCGAGAGTCTTTAAATCCGTCCAACTGTTCAAGGAAAATTTCCTATATCTGGACGGATCAGTACTAGCGTTCTTAAACCTGATACTTTCAACTCTGCTCGCAACCACGGTTTACAATCTGGGTGTGAATGGGAAGTTTTGATATCGAGGGGGAGGATGAAGGAAATTAATAAGAATAGGGATAATGAATTCCTTTTTGAGCTGGGGTAAATGATAATGTTTTTAATTAAAGTAGGCAGGGGGTAATTTGGAGGGCATAGATAGCGATAGGTGTCGATAGGAAGAGATAGGTGACTGCTTTTTTAAACTCACCTATCCAGAATGAACTCCATCGGAGATGTCTGATCTGCTCTACTTGCTAGTCTGATGGAATGGTTGACCGCTGTCTTGAGCGGCCTTTTCCCTGATATTTTTTAAAATCACTTGCGCTAAAGGATTTTTGAGTATCATTATAATGTTATGGTACGTCGCGTATGTGGAAAGTATTAGAAAGGATAAATACAGAGATGCCGATGTACTTTGCTGCTGGTTATAATGATTTATCAGTGCATTCCATATTCGGATTATACGGTTAAAAAAGAATTTCTTTATGTCCGAAAAAAGAGTTCAGGGTAAACAAATGTATATTCTTAGCGAAACTAGTATTAGGGTGAAATAATTGAATTGGCAAAATGCGACTATTCAATTAAATTGAACATCGTTTATAGCAAATATGATAAAATAAGGAAACACAGGAGACATTACGTCGATGTTCTAGTGACTCTAATGATTCCGTGATATTATTATCTTCTATTATTGTAGTTTAGTGCAATGACGTTTTAGAAGCTCCTGTTCATACATGAGAATTATAATTCCAACTTAAGGTGAATATATTCCTTGTATATTTTGGCTAGATCAGATGGAGTGAATTATTTCTTGTATCACTCATTGAAACCTGTATATTTTGCAGCATTCTTGGTAATATTAAATATGTGGTTATTCCAACGGAGGTTGTCATTAATACACATACCAAGAATGGAAAGTTTTTCGCTTTCAGCTATACAAGTGCCATTCATGGATAATGGCTGGAGATTTTGGTTTCACTTTAAGGGCGGGAGACAGCTTTGCGTTTTGGAAGTATTAAATTACAATCTATTATTTCAAACTCCATAATAATATACTGTTTGTATATGCATTTAATGAGTTTAAAATACGTTGTCGTCGCATCTACATGGCCGAAGACCAATAACGTGAATTAGCAAACGAGTATGAAAAACTGAGAGTACTGTCATCAAACCAACCTTGGCGAACACCAGCATTTATTTGGTGGACTGCAGACTTGAAGCCATCCCAACAACTTACACGGTGTTTCAACCATATAACTTTATATCAAATAATGAAATTGATATAAAGTTATTAGCTGAAGAATGGAAGAGATTGTTTTTCTTGCATTGTTTCTCTCTACGACATGAATCCCTAAGATGATTGTTAGATGAAGAGAGTTCCGGGACTAATTCTGAAGAGAGTTCCGGGAAGAAGAAATTATCTCAGCAGCTCCACATCTGAAGATTTTAATCATAATGTTTACCTATAGATTAGGAGATTGGACAACCGATAGCTTATCAGATGCTTTGAAAACTACAGTTCTATAATTTTCCTAATTTGCTCGATCCTTCATGAACCGTAATAGTGGTTTTATTTTAACGCGAACAACATTTGCCCCCACAAGTCACTTCCTAAAAGGAGGTCATTTAATTTCCATGAATATGACCCAAAATTTCGTGTCGGAATGAAGGTGTGATCAAAAAGAAGATATGTACCACTTTTTTCTAAGCGACAACTGTAATTGACTCCTATGTAATCGAACATTTTTTTAGTTTTAGAACATTACAACAATTTTGTACTGCTATAAAAAAATAGCGGTTATTGAATTTAGTTAAAATGTCATTTTGGCTTCCTATAATATTTCAATATCCTTAGTGAAATAAATTATTAAAATTTATCAGATTTTAATAGATATAAGATTCGCTGTCAATATGTAAATTCTCCCGTTAATTCGCAATATAAACAATAAAATCTACAAAGTTTATTTAATTTTTTAAAATTTCCAGATAATATATAGGTGTCCAACGCTTATGGGAAAAAACTATATATGCACCTATTGGGAGAGAGTATTTGAAAAATTCGTCTTAGTGCACAAATTATATACAATACTAAGTAGTGAGGAAGACAAACGAAGGAGTAAGCTATAATTATGTTTTATCTTTTGCTGATGCATTTCAGTAATGTTATTTTGGTTTCTTTCTTACAAGAATATGATCTGAATACCTAGATAGAGTTGTTATATTGGCAATGTCTGATTGTATATTATAAAAACAAAGTTGTGTTATAAGTATGTATAGTAATTTGTTGTTTATTTTCCACTTATATTAATAATAATTCTATTTATTTCAATTGGAAACAGAGAATTTTGCTAGATTTTTATATATCGAATCCAAAATGCTTGCTATGATTTCTGAATTTTGAGCAAACGTTAAATACTTGCTCAGACAATTTAAAGTATTTTAGAAAAAGTAAAAAGTTGCTTGAATTTTTGGGATATGTATATATTCATGTCTGTTAATAATTTATAATTTAAACTATTTACAAATATAATTGATAAATAATTCTATTCACATTAATAGTTCCTTAGCTTATGTTTATTACATCTCATGCTTGCATTTATTTGAATGTAGATATTTTTAAGTGTACTGCAGATATATTTTCTTTGAGGAAATCTTTGGAAAGACAACTGAGAGATGCATGTTCTCTAGAAAAACACTCGTAATAATAATGCAAACTGAAACAAAAATTTAATAGTCACCCATTTCTATGCATGATTATAAATAAAATATGTTTCTTTTTATAAGTGCTCTTTCACCAACATATATTGTATATTTTCAAATCTTAATTTTAATTAAATTTATTAATTATAGTTTTTATGGATGAAATATTAAATTTTAACGTTGTATCACTAACCCATTTCTTCTGAATTAAATGCATAAATATTGTGATTGTCACATTTATTATTTTTAGAAGAGCGTTTTTTTTTCTCAATTTAATCCTTAAATAGTTTCAAATATTTTACCAACTTAAAATATTCTGGACTTCCATGCTTAGTAAAATCAAATAAGTATCTTCATGGAAATGGAGTTCCACTAGCCTGACGACATGAGACAGTACACAAACTATTTTATATGAAAATTAAATAAAATTTTTTATACACTGAATTAAAGTTTACTCCCAAGTATTGAAATTTTTTCCCACTTCGCAGAATTAAATATCACTTCATATTCAAATTTTAAAGAAAAAAAATGTTTAAAGTATGTTATATTTTATTTATCTCAAACAAAAGTAAATTTAATTTCCTTTTTATTATTTTATTACCAATATATTTGCTAAAATATAATCAATGCCATAATAAATATATTGTACTTATTATTTCCTGTATCACTTTTTATTCATCGAAGAAATCGGTTTTAAAATTAATTATCAAATGTGTGCCGGCTAAAGCAAATATATATCTTTTGAAACTGTCTTTCTTTGAGAACTTTTTTGACTCGTTTTCTGTTATATTTTCGAAAAAGAAATAAATAACAAAAACGTTAGTTAATTTATAAATACAGAAATAGTGAACATATTTTTTTATACAATTATGGAATACATATACAATTTAATGTATAATACTATTTTAAATATTCTACCACTAAACATGCCAGATGCGATTGTGTAACTATTGCCTTCTAAGTTGTATTAGTTCATGAACTTTTAACTTTCTCCTCTGAGCTTTTCATTAGCTTTGAGCGCAAAACAGAAGCAATCTAATTAATGCGTCTGATGAAACTAAAATTTGAAATCTGTATATTATCTATGCTCAAAAATGTTTCTCTCCTCTTCGCACATGTCAGGTAAGTATACCAGTTGAATGCAGAAGCGAGTCTTTTTTCAACCGTTCAATGCGAATATAGAATGCATTGCCTGACTCAGTTTTTCCGAATCATTACTATCAGCAGACATTTGAGACAAAAATTTATCGGTTCCTACCTCTCCATCTCAATCAATCGTCCCTAAAACCTCTCACTGAAGCTATAATTTTCTGTGGATATTATAAAGATGTATGTGTATACTCCATTGGCACGAGTGCTTTACAAAGAAAATGTTATATACTCGCAAGACGTCATAAAAGTAATAATATTATAATATTGATTTATTTGTTTACGTTTTAAATTATACAAAACTTATATTATATTGTAAATAAATGAAAAGAACTTATTTTCACCTCCAATAATAATTTCAATATTTGGCGTTCTCCCTAAAAAAAATTAAGAAAATACTCTCACTTTATATTTATTTATGTCAACAGAAATATGTTAATTCACTTTATATTTATTTATATTGAGAAGTAATTATTTTATATATTAATAATTTTATAGTTGCTGAAACTGACAATGTAAGAATTCAAAATAATAAAGAGAATAATAACTGCATTTATTATCTTGTCTTAAAATTTAAAGGTACAATTTCAAAACTAAACACATGTTTTTATATTATTTTTTATATAAGCCTATGTGCAAGTATAGCATATTAATTTTTGAATTACTTTACAGTGCAAGTGTACTGTGTAGACTGTACACAAATTTGCAATGTTGGGTTGAATAAGGTTGTGCCTGGACATGCATATTGCTGACCTATCAAATTTCGTCCATACATATAGCAGTATATATAACTGAAACCAAAAATAAAAATAAAATTTAAAATTAATAAAATATTATATTTTTAAAATAAAAATTTTATAAAATATTTACATAAAACAATTTTCAAATGAAAATACACAATTTTCTATACATTTTAAGAGCACGCAGAAAAGTAAAATACCTAAGAAATTTCGGGTACTTCTACCTAATGGGTAACTTCTTTAACCTTGTTTGGATTAAGGTAACTACTTTTTCAAATTTTTTTATTGAACAATTTATTTTTAATTCAATAAAAAAAATTTGAAAAAAGTTTTTTGTATATATTTGTAAATAGCACAAATAATTGTTAATATTGTCAACTGTGCGAAAAAATTACGAATGTTTTCGTAAGAGAATTAGACGGTATAGTACGGCGGCATAACGTTTGCATGCTAATAAAATAAAATTAAAATTTTTTTAGGAGATTCTCTAACATTCAGAAAAACATACTTTTCTTTCAAAGATATTGAGTGAATTTAAAGTACGAGGTCTGTTCAAAAAGAATCACGAATTTTGAATTTCTGCGGTTTACGTATATTCGATTTTCGATTTTTTTGTTGGTACTCATGTCTCACACTTACGCCGACAAGTTCGGCCATTTTCAATGTTCAGTTAATTTTTGACAGCTGCTTTGCTTGCACGTGTTTTGGCTACCTTGGACCGAAGCAACGTTTATCGGTGGTACAAAATATTCTCAGAGAGCGGAGAAGATGTGAACGACAAAAAGCGTGCCGGACGCCCGAGCACGTCAACAACAGACGAAAACATTGATGAAGTGAAGAAAATAGTATTGGCCAATCGTCAAATCAGCGTTAGAGAAATTGCTGACGACTTAAACATATCGATTGGCTCGTGCCATTCGATTTTTACCGATGATTTGGCATGAGAAGGGTTGCCGCATTAACATTGCTAAGGAATTTTGACCAAAAACAGCATCGCATTAACATTGCTAAGGAGCTGTTGGACTCTGCCCGCGATGACCCATATTTGCTCCAGATGGTTATAACTGGTGACGGATCATGGGTTTATGGTTATGACGTGAAAAACCAAAGCTCTCTCATCCCAATGGAAGCTGCCGCACGAGCCAAGACCGAAAAAAGCGCGCCTAGTTCGGTCGAATGTGAAGGTTTTGCTTACACAGGGTAGAACGGTCAATAAGGAATATTACCTGTAAGTTATGCGCAAGTTGCGCGAAGCAATCCGCTAGAAACGCCCGGATTTGTGGAAGAACAAAAACTGGCTTTCGCATCGTGATAACTGTCTGTAATGTATTATCGTCTTGTTAAAATCAGATTTATTTTCATCTTCGAAAAAGCAGGATCCAATGACTGCTCATTGGCTTAATAGCGCACCAAACTTTATTACTCATTAAATTTTTCAAGAAAATCGGGGTTATCATTAATAAGTTGTAACATCTTACAAATATGGATCAATACATAATTTTATAAGTAATAGGCTACAAAAAATTTGGACTAATTTTTAATTATTAAGAATGTGCTTACTCGCACCACACGCTGACTCGTATATCAGAAATGTTTTCAAAGTGAACCAGGCTGTGACCTATTTGTACCAGAACTTTATTTTTGTCTACAAAAAATTATCTAAAATGCTATGCAGGTATTTATGCATTGGCATTATCCGATAGGTAAATAAGGCAAATGCTTATATAGGGTTTTCCAATAAGAGTGATATGATTTCTAAGTGACGTTTCGGCCATTTGTAATATGTCATAATCTGTCTTTTTTTTTCATTGTATTCAGTAATGTTTACAATTTTATCATGGGGAGATATACGCAAGAAAAACGGTTACAAATTAATCAATTTTATTATCAAAATAATCGTTCTCCAATTGCAACTTTTCGTGCGCTTTTCCCATTTTATGGTCGTAATAATCGTCCAACTGTGCTCGCTATTCGTCGACTTATTAAAAATTTCGAGCGTACATTTTCTTTACATAATGTTCAAGTGCCAGTAAGACAAAGAACCGCTCGAAGTAATGAAAATATTGCTGCCGTTCAGACAAGTGTTGCGAAATTTGTCGATTCCAAGACGTTCTCAAGAATTGGGACTGTCTCAAACCACAACCTGACGGATTTTTAGAAAGGATTTGGGCTTGCATCCGTATAAAATTGTTATCACTTAAGAACTGAAGCCATTGGACCACCGTAAACGTCGTATTTTGCTGATTTTGTCTTGGAAAAACTTGAAAACAATAATGATTTTTTTAAGAAATTCATCTTCATCCGATGATGCTCACTTTCATCTGAGTGGTGCAGTAAATAAACAAAACTGTCGATTCTGTTGCGAAGAAAATCCACAAATTATTCATGAACACCCATTACATTCACCTAAATTGACAATTTGGTGTGGTTTTTGGTCGGGTGGAATCATCGGCCCGTACTTCTTTCGAAATAAAGCTGGTAACACCGTAACTGTCAATGGAGAGCGGTATAGATCGATGATAACCAACTTTTTATGGCCAAAATTGGAAGAAGTTGATCTTGACAACATCTGGTTCCAACAAGACGGGATTATTATTTTAGGGATATGAAACCAATCCCATATTTATCTATGTACGTACATATAACAAGTTTTTTTTTAGCAGGTTTTTTGAATATAAAGTTATTGAAGCTACATTAAATAATTTCTTTTTTATTTTATTATATGAAAAACTACGACTTTGTACAATTAAGGTAGTTAGATAAAATTTCAAAAGCATGGTATATTTAAAATACCATTAATTGTTAAAGAAGTGTGAAAGTGGATTATTCATATACATAATAAAATCAAATGTGTTTATTCATTATCTTAATATTACTAAGATATAACTCCATTTTTATTTGAAAATTTAGGATATCAAATTCGCGTAATAACTTTAAAATGTCTCCACTTCAAAACTATAATGCGTAAATTTAATTTTTAAACAAAACTACTTACAGTTTGCATGTTTTATCACCATTTACAGGAAATCGCCCTGATTTGCCAGACTTCTCACAAAAGGCATCTGGTGTATTGATGGGAGGTGGAGTAGTAGTAGGAAATTCATAAATTTCATCTTGGCTGCAAGTTGGGCTCTAAATATTAATCCATATAAAAATAAAAGCTTTAATTTATAATAATTCTAAATTAACTAATCAATATAAATCCGTTCGAGTACATACGGCTGCACGATCCTTAACGCAGAAACCGCCTGTTGTCATATCATATTTGCAATATGGATTTATGGTTGGACACTTCTGTACCGGTAATGTTGGCGAACCAGTATCATAGCAGAGCGCAAATTCTGTCTCACTCACGCATGCGTATTTCTTTTCAGGATGACATTTTCCACAATTGCTTTGACAAAATGGTGGCCCAACTGCGGTACATATATTTGCGGTATCTGTACACGTCAATCCAGAAGGACACGTCTTTAATTCTGAGTATTTACCATCTTAAAAAAAAATAGTCATAAAAAGTATATTATTAAAATAGTCAAAAACAAATGCATTTAATATAAATTTAACTTACCAGGAAAACAGAATTTAAATGTTGTCTCACTAAAACAGGCTGCCGATGATATAGTACCGCATTTTTCGCACTCTGCTTTCACAAATATGTGCATATGAAGTATTGCACCCAGCAATATAGCCTGCAAGAAGGATAATTATGTACTCAGCATAAATAAAGTAAATAAATAACTCACGAATAATAAATGCATTTCGATATCCACCTTCAATGTAAGAAATCCAAACGAAAACTGAACCTGTCCAGTTTCGTAAAAGTCTTTTATGCTTTCAGTCTCCTTATCGGAATGTTTAAGTAAGTATTTTCTTTAGTTTATCAATTGTTTGTGAATTTTCAGCAATTATTGAGAAGAACAAATACTATAAATTTTGTTAATCATAAAGTTTAAAAATTATATAATATTTCGATAATGTCCTTGTCTCTAAGCAAATACAAAATACAAAAATTATTGTTAAATTAATCTCATTTATGATTTTATCCAAATTTTTATATTTCCATGCTCATCGTTTACTGTTAGTTTAACAAAAATACTTGAAATTTGCTTATTTTTATATAATTTTCACTTTAACGCGAAAAGAAATAAATGATAACTTGATATCAAAGTAAACAGTTTATAATTTACAGTTACTTTTTTTCTCAAAATACCTATTTTTTGGAAAATTTCTTAGAATTTGCAAAATTCACTTATGTACATATTTTTATTTATTAAAATGTGCTAAGGTCATTAGTAACTACTTTACTAATGGCCTTAGCACATTTTAATAATGTTTATAGGTATTGATAAAATGTACTTAATATTATAGCTATTTATAAAATAATAAAAAATTATCATTTCTTTAGTGGAAACATTACTGCTTAGGTGTATTTGCAGATACATTCCATGCCTTTGATCATGAACGATAGCTAGAATATATCTAGTGTGTACCATACTATGCTGTTTTGGAAACAGAAGATTGCTCCCGTTTATTTACTTTCTTATATATAAAGGTTACCTTATTCAATATTATTTCTAAATAGAGAAAATTGATTGTTGTTGTTTATTTGTGTAATTGTATTTTTTATCAAGAAAGGTACGAGTTGCAGTAGATAGGAAGATGAAACTTGTTGATTAAGGACGTTAAGTTGAAGAGCGATGAATCTGGGATAAAAACCGGATTATCCAGAAAGCTAGTAGGCATTAAAACCAGCATTGTTGCATCAAACAGAAATTTTTTTGATTCATTCCGGTTCAATTCCTTGGGCATACATATTGTGTTAATTTTCTCAACGGGGAAGAGTAGAGGGTAAAGGAGTAGAAATGTAGAAAATTTGGGAAAGAGGGGGAAACAATTGTAAATTTGTGGGTAAACATTTTAATTTATATAAAATATTTTGGGAATGAGAAAATTCACGAAGTAAAAAATTCACCACTGGTCATTACCATTAATGTGTCAGCGCAACCGTACTCAATCTTCAGTTCTTTCATTCCCGCGGATAGAGTAGCTGATGAACAGTAGCATTCGTATAAGTTCACTCCGACCATTCATGGCACTGTGTTACCAAAAAAAACTTAAAGTGCGCTTGCTATATCGACTTATCTTGACGTTTAACCTATATATGACGAGATAAGAACAATAAGTTGTAATAAGCAGCAACAAACGCATCAAGCAACAATAAGCAGCAGCGTACCAGCTTATACAATAAGCTGCAAGCACTTCATTGGCAATTAGCAATGATCCATGATCAATTAGTAATCAGTAATTGGCAATTAGCAACATGCACTTAGAAACACGGTGTAAGCAACCAGCAAGAAGCAATAAGCAACATGCAATAAGTAACAAGCACTTTGCATTTTGCACTTTGCATTTTACACTTTATAATTTGCATTTTGCACTAAGCAATAAGTGATTAACAATTAGAAATTAGTAATTGGTAACTAGCATAAAGCAATTAGCAACAAGCAATTAGTAAAAAGTAACATTACCAACAAGCATTATTAGCCAGTTAAGCCTGAAATATTCGAATAAATGGAATAGTGTATAAATAAATATCTTTACTTACTCGAGCGCACGGCCGGTACGAAAATGTTTCCGGCCGGCTCCAGAATTCTGTATTTTACGGGGTACTTTGTTTATTTATTTTTGGGTACTTTAGACACATGCTTGGGGCCACTTCATAGCGCCACGACCATGCGTCCATTTGGAGACTTCATAGAACTTTGAGAATTTTGTTATATTTAGTGGACAGATTTGTATGTTGTAGAAGTTTAAATAGGGACTAGGGAATGGAGTTTTTGGATCCAGGAGCTACACAATGGGAGGAATGCTACTTGCGAAGTAATTCTTGATTATGGATGATTGTGAAATGGGTGCCACAGGATTGGCATAAGGGATGATTTGTGTTGTCAAAAAGGAAGTTATAAGTGAGAGAAAATTCCGCGCCCAGAATTTCTGTACGGATGTTGAATATGGAAGACTAGGTTATAGGTGGTTATTTAATAAGTCTGTAAAAATGCATCATCCATTAAGCATGTCTGCGGATGACTAATGATGTTAGTTGCCATTATATTAGTAGGCTAGGTAGTTTGGGAATGACTGTAATCATTGGTCGACAAAGTGTGTCTCCAGGTAACTTGTCGCACTTTCATTGTTCGAAATTCCCACATGCCCCGACACCCATTGCAACTCGACACTCCTATTGCTAAGTAGGCTATGATGAATTGCGCTAAGTATTGGGTCACTAGGTGGGCCACATGTGGCTATATGGGTAACAAGACTGCCGCTAAAAATAATAGCGCTTCGCTGTTTGGGCACATTGGTCACGATTTAAATTGCTGTTTTGATGGCCCATAGCTCCTCGTAATATACAACTACTCTATAAGGGAAGATTCTACCATATAGTGCGGGGTCGCTGCAGCCAATCAGTTCAACGACTGACAAATATGTAGTATCGATAAGTCAAGGATCTTTAAATCCTTCCAACTGTTCAAGGAATATTTCCTATATGTGGATGGATCAGTACTAACCTTCTTAAACCTATCAAGAGAAGTAGACACTTTCAACTTTGCTCCCAACCACTGTTTCAAACTGAGTGTGGAAGAGAAGTTTGGAAATCGAGGGGGAGGATGAAGGAATTGCTTTCTAGGTGGGATATTAATAAGGATTGGGATGATGAATTTATTTTCAAGCTGGAGGAGATGGGAATGTTTTTGATTAAAGCTTTGAAGATATCAGTTCTTGTAAATTAAGTTTAGGTGAGCTATTTGATGATAGAAAGAGATAGATTTTCGACCAGTTTCTATCAGTATGGATTCCACCGCAGATGTCCGATGTGTTCTATTGGCTAGTCTGATGCAATGGTTTATCACTGCCACGACCAGCTTTCTCCCTGCTATTAGTGAGAAAATTGAGTAAGGTTACATCCGAGAAGGCGTTGGTTACTATAACTACCTTACTTTATCTTAGGTTACTTTTGCTGCTAGCTAAAATTCCAACAATTCGAAAAATGGCGTTAATTTCATCAGTAGCATTGTTAATCTGAAGACACCATCTTCCTCCACGAGCAATTGGAATACCCAGGATTTTCGTGGAATCTTTGGGGTAGAGAGGAAAGGGCCCCATGACGATGGAAATCGAACTTATCTTCATATTGGCAGTATTCATACTGCCAATATGAAGATAAGTTGAGTTCGATGTAAAAATTACCGTACCGTTTATGCTGCTCCAAGTGTTGATGTTGCGGATACCGTAATTAATTTGTTGTTGAAGATCAGTACCAGATGCAAGTACAAAAATATTGTCAGCATATATGTAATAGTTGAAGAATTTTAGATGATGGGAAAGGGAGTGAATATATATATTGAATAGGATCACACATAGAGGGGATCATTGGTGGATGCCGCTTTCCATTTCGCGTTTTGACGAAATACTACCAGTTATGTAGGAACGTAGAAGTGCCAGTATTATATAGTCATATGCATTTTATAAGTCGCACGACAGCAGCAAACCAAATTGTCTACGCTTGTAGTAATAATGGATTGAATGCTGGAGTTCAAGTAGCAAATTCAGAGTTCCTCTGCCTTGAGTCTATTGTTAAGCGCCTGGTTAAGTCTTGTAGCTAAGATCTTTTGCAGAATTTTGAAAGTACAAGGCAATAATGAAATTAGTCTAAAGTTGTTAGTTGGAGAATGGGAGAGATTTTTCTTGGGAAGTGGAATGGCTGTTGCAACTTTCCAATAATTTTGGAAAATTTATATTTCCAGAATTTTGTTAAAGAGGTTGATAATTCTAATATGAAAAGTCGAAGGTGCTTCTTTAATCATTTTAAAAGAAACCTTGTTCCTGCAAGGTGTAGATCCCTTGAAGAAACTCAACGAAAAATTGAACTCCGGCGTTACTGGCTGGTTCAAGCTTAGGGTGGAAGCAGACGATATAGGTGACAGATTTTCCGTGAAGTACTATTTCTATCTATGACATGAATCGCTAAGCTAGTTGTTAGATGAAAATGATGTCCAGGACTGTGCCAGTTCCTCAACGATAGCTGACGAGTCGGATACAACTCCAGTCACAGACTAAATAGATGAAATATTGACTAATAGATGATATAAGTTGGGGAATCAATCGAGGTGATAAAGTGATCCCAAGCTGTTCGCTTGGCCTGTTTCACCACCCTTTTGGCTCAAATAGCCCTGAGTCTCAATTCGATGAGATTCGCGGTAATAGAAAAATGGGAGCAGTCTTTCCAAGCCATATTTCTTTCACGTCATAATATTGCGATTTCATAAGAATACCACTTGGGTTGTTGTTTAGACATACCAGCTGAAGAGGAAAAATGTCCCTTTTATAAGCTCTATAATTAATATAGCTGCACGTCTGAAAATTTTTATCATATTTTCTGCCTCGAGGTTAGGAGTTTGGGTAATGGGTAAATTAGCAGAAGCTTTGAAAACTGCAGCTCTATAATTTTCCCAATTTACTCGTTCTTCTATGAACCGTGACAGTGGTTTTATTTTAACGTGAGCAGCATTTGCCTCCACAAGTATGGGCAAGTAGTCACTTTCTTCAACAACGCCATGAACTTATCTAGATACATCCCAAAGTTCCGTGTAGGAATGAAGTTAAGGTAAAGAACAGAGATAGTACCTCCGATTGAGAAAAAGGTCGGTGAACCATCGTTTAGGAGAGTGAAGCTCGGATCGGTGGAGTTGAGCCATTTCTCGAAGATTTTACCACGCCAACAGGTTCTTGGAGGGGGGGGGGGCTGCAAACATGACTGTGGGTATTGAAATCTCTAGTCTACTGATAAAAAGCGTAGATTCAATGTAAATATTCGCAAAATGGACTTTGGGAAAGGTATTTACAGAAATAAGGAATGTCAAAAAATTTGTTGAAACTTGAATATGTGAATTACGGCGTACATTATTTAGTGATAAGTTTAAAATAAGCCTTGTTGCTACGTTATTTTTTTTGTTTCGTTTTGTGTAAAAACTCAGTTTTTATAATTATTAAATTTTCGCTGAATGCGGGATAGGCAGATTTTTTGGGTGTATTACTATTTAATAGTACGATTGATTAATGTCCACAATGGAGGTAGACGTATTAGCGCCGCATCCTTCTCTGCCTCCGGACTCAGGTGATTGCGTTTTTTGCCAGTAAAATAAAATAAACACATACAACAACAATACTGATATCAATATCAATAACAAAAATCACATATAGCTACAAACATGTTATTGTAGCCTTATTGATGGCATGATTGATTTGGTCGTTACCCTAGAGGTTGCATACAAATCAGTAAGGCCATAAATAGTATCTTCGCAGAAGATTTCATGATCCGGTTACGTTCCATCGGATGAATTGCGAAACCTGCGTAAGTGCATACGTACCAAACAGCACATATAAGCCGACATCATGATGTCAGAAAGACGATAGGCAGGAGATATGTTGTTGGATTATCGTAAAGGCCGTTTCCCCTCTAGCTCTTCAAAAACTATTATTGACAATTCTTGCAAATGAAGAAAATTTTGAAGAACAAAATATTGAGAAGAAAGGTTGAGTAGATTTAGGAGTGTTTTTTTGGATTGTTTCCGTTTTTCCGAAAAAATTTTCTTTAATAAAAATTTCTTGTACATTTCTTTATAATCTAATTTCGATAAGTAAATAGAATTTATTTTAATGTGGTATTAACTAATTAACTAACAAATAAACAATTATATATCGTATCTGTTATTAATAAGGAAAATCTTATTAATAACTAAGAATTATTATTGACTAATCCGAAAATAATAAAGTGACTTTAAAAAATAATTTAACCAGATAAGAGAAAAAAGGGATTGACATTCTTTTACCAATTATAATTGCATCATTTTTTATTAAATATTATTTGTACGGAAATTTACTCCAACAAAACTCTTTTGTAAAATTTATTCAACAATGAATTTAATACGAGGAAAAATCCATTTTTGAGCGTATAAATTTTATTTCATATATAGGATGGACCATATAAAAGTTCCATTTTAAAATGGTGGACCATTTAAAAACTAGTGTATATTTTTTTATATTTCCTGTTTGATTAGAAAGATTGAACCTTGAAATTTAATAATGAAACACAACATCATTCCCAAAAAACTGGGAAATATTGAGAACTTTCGAAAACAGGATAATCAGCCGAAATTCTGATATAAATTGGCCGCCTTGGAGCTGTGATTTAAGCCCGTTGGATTATTTTCTGTGGGGATCCATCAGGGATAAATGTTACGGAAGCCTTCCAGAGACAATTGAGGCCTTTAAACACGAAATCAAAGTTGCCATTAAAGAGATACAGGCCCAGACAATCGAAAATGTACTGAAAAATTCTAAGGCCAGCCGTGGCAGTCATTTAAATGATGTTGTATTTCATTCTTAAATTTCAAGGCAAAATAAAAAAAATTAAATGATGTTGTATTTCATTCTTAAATTTAAAAATAAAAAAACCGTTCACAACACTGAAGATATCCTTTCTTTGCATCCTACACTTAACCAAGATGGTTAAGTAATTAAAGCGAGGAAGAAATTATTATCACTCCGTAATGACACCAAAATTTTCACAGGAATAGTAGTACTCATATTTGATTCATACGACATTTCGTCAAGCGTGATAATGCTATTCCAAAAATATTCAGTAAAGAAGTATTTCTGGAACTCGATGAGGTGCAACAAGTTTCAACTGATTGGACACACGTAGAAGTATTACAAATAGGATAAGGTTTGTCTAACACTGATCAACCCTATGAATTGCAACGACCAGTCGCATACATCAGGTGATCGAGACAGTTCTTCATTTGCAGTGAGGAAAATTTATTGTCAAGATAATGACTAATAACCGCTGTTCAATGGCAAAACTCACTGAATTATAGATATTTCAAATGGGTATGACAACGGTTAATAATCATACATCTTTCGCGCAAGCCGTACGCAAAGAATATACATCTTCACTTGTAAATCCTTATCGATACACTTTTCATGTACCTCTACCGTCTCACCTAGATCACCTCATTCCCAATTGTTCAAGTAAACTCACATAGTCTAGCCAAATCTCCCCAAATTATTTCTCCACCAATATCAAAAATGCAGCAAATCAATTAGCTTTTCTCTTTTAGCCGATAAAGAACCTGGCTCGGAGAATCAGTCAACGGTCTTCAGAATAGCGTACAAACTAGGCTTAACCTCTACTAAGTTATCTTCAATTTATTGCCTGAGTGGAAACTCGACTCAGCTACCCAAAATATGTTGCAATCCTACCTTACTGGAAGAACCTTCTTATAAAATATAACATTCCTCAAGGATCACCTTTATCCATAAGCCTTTTCAACTCTTACATCCATTTCCTATCCATATCACTATCAGCATCACACGGCCTATATGCCGGTAACCCATCAAAATTTGCGAAGTCATTCCTGACATAGTAGATTGATTATCAAATAATGAAGCTATCATTCCGATAGAAAACCCGTTACTACCAACCAAGGCTATGGTTGGTAGTAAATATAAGGTTAGACAAGGTGAGCAAATCGGAGCACCTAACGCCCTACTAATTAAAAATAATTTACTTGAATTGTGGACTTCAACTCAATCATTTTATATAGTATAATTTGCCAGGAGAGTTGATTTTTTTGTGAAAACAAAATATAGAAACAAAAGTTTTCTTTAAATATAAAAACATAATTCCTTCCACAAAGTTTCGCTCCTCCTTTTACATCCGGATTTGGGACCGTCCTTGGCGTATTTTAATTAATTTTATTATTTATATATTCATATTTTCAAACCAACTCAATATTCTATTGAAACCTTTTCATACTCGATCAACGATAATCTTATCTCATCTAAACGCTTATCACACCCGAGTGTTTTTACATCAGAATTCGCTGATATAGTCATAATGTCTATTTTTACGTTTTTATGTATCAAAGTAATAATTAATTATTTATTTTTATAGAATATAACTTTTTATGCTTATTCTTTTTCTTTTATGTATGTATAAGATCTTCTTATAAGCGTGATATGGTTTTAAATGTATTGTGTGGCAATATTTGAAATGTTAAAATCTTGTATTCCTGTCAGTTGTATTGAGTAAGTTTTTTTTTATTCATGAAAAAATACGCGCCTCAAAAATGCCTGGAAATTATCCAATTCTTTTATCAAAATAATCGTTTTCAGATGAGACATTTTTTCAGCTTTCTGGATTGGTCAATAAACCAATTAACCAATCTACAAATTATTCACGAGGAACCTTTACTATCCGCAAATTTGACTGTTTGATATGATTGCATCATCGGTCCTAATAATTTTCAAAATGAAAAAGCTGATGCCATTACTGTAAATGGTGAGCCGTATAGATCGACGATTAACGTTTTTTTGTGGCCTAAATTAAAAGAAAATGTAGTTTTAATAAAACGGCGTTCCGTGACACTTAGCCCAATCCACATTTGATTTATTGAGCGAAAAATACAGTGAGTCGATAATTTCAAGTAATGCAGATGTGTAATGACCTCCAAGAAGTTGCAATTTAATATTTGTGGCCTTTTTCTTGTTGTGTTATTTAAAGTCATTGGTCTTTATCAATAAACCAGCAACATTGATGCATTAAATGCCAAATACGAGAAATAAGGCCGAATACATTATATATGGTAAGACCGAATTACTTACACAAGGTGGTCGAAAATTCGAACCACCGTATTCGGTTCTGAGGCGGCCATTAAAATGATATTATTTGGAGAACATAATTGCATCGATAATATTGTATTTCAAAATAAAATAATAAATTTTGTTCTGCCATATTTTTTTGTTTATTTTTGATAAATTATTGTATAATATTCTTATTGACAATATCATCATGAATAAATGGTTTATCTCATGATTGTCACTTAACACTTTTTGTTGTTGTAGATGGTGGTAAAAATAAAGGTGATTATAAAATTAAAGCGCAAACGAAATGGAAGTATTTTTTTACTTGATTGAAACAATATAATTTGATTTTGAAAATACTCGATCAACCTTACTGTTGGTGCGGACGACTTAATGAAACGAAACAATAATGAGAGTAAGTTATATTTTGGAAGCTCCTATTATAAATAATATATTTGAATAGTCATAGATGACCATGACAATTGATCACTATACATATGTGAACGCATACACACACGTGCAGTATGCTAGCCATGAAAATACTTAATTCCAAAACGCTCTGTTAAACCGCACGAATAATATACTAGCTCGCATCACGCGCATCTACTGAGACCGAGTTCGTCGCGGAACTTCTCTAGGCTGCTTCTTGACAAAGATTTCGTTAAAATGTCTGCAACCATATTTTCAGTAAGCAAGTATTGTAACGCTATCTTCTTATCTCGCACGTATTCCCTGATGTAATGATATTTTATATGAATATGTTTTGTTCTCGTGTGGAACACGTGATCCTTCACCAAGCAGTCAGTACCTCGATTATCTATACAAATCGTCACTTTCGTATATTCACTGAGATTTAACTCGTATAACTGATTAGGCTGTCACAATATCAAACTGCAAAATCTTCAATGTATCGTTTTTCACCGTGCTCATCATCTCAGCTTCAATCGCATTTTTGCATTCTTCAGAAGCTTACCCATTCAGAATAAGACTTCATTTGGGCGGCTGATTTTTGCATTCTTCAGAAGCTTCCTCATTTAAAATACAGCTACATTAGGGCGGCTGACTTCAGCTTTGAAACGCTTTTCACTAGATATATTTCGTTAACGATGTTGGCAGTTGGCATCGCCTTTCTCCGACTCTCGTCGGATTTCCTGCCCGGGCATATAGTCGCTTTGTGGTCGGTTACACCACACTTACTAAATTACTTTATTGTCTCTGGTGTGAATAATTCATGTCTCCTTCCTCCTGAAACGACTTTGATATGGCTTATTGTTGTCAACTTCCATGGCTGTAACAGAAAAAATTATCATACGGAGATTAATTTCGTCAATAATGCCACCTTCCTTAGCTGGTTATATTGATGAATACAATGATTGCAGCTTAATTCAAATCTCTTGCATGGTGGATTTGCTTGAGTTCCGGTGGGTGAATCGATAGGATCAAATCTACCTTAGCTTTACTACCTTGTGGTTCTATCGGTATACGCCGCGTATCATAGTTGTATTGCGATAAAAACTCTATGCGTAAAGTACTAAACGATGCACTTATACTTATCTCTAATGAACTTCCTGACTTTAAAAATTAATTATTTCCGTGTAATCAATTTTTACAATAGGGACACTGCGCCCTAACCTGTTGGAGCGAACGATCGAACGAAACGCAAGACAAATGGGAGTGAAAGTGATATGATTTGTTTTCAACAAAAAAAAACACACTAACTGTTAAGGAAATTCAAATATTTTTTATTTAATGTGAAGTACAATCGATACAATTAAGTTCTGAATAAAACGTCATTCAAATGGCCTCCACGACTTCTTTTGCAGGAACGAATTGAACCCAATTTTCGAGCACTTTTTCCACTAAATCAAGTCGTATGTCATGAATAGCACGTTCAATATTGACTTCTAAAGCTTGAAGAGAGTCTGGTTTATTGCTAGAAACTAATGACTTCAAATAACCCCACAAGAAATAGTCTAATGGTGTTAAATCACAACTTCTTGGAGGTCATTCAATGTCACAATTTCTTGAAATAATCGAATCTCCAAACTTTTCTCGCAATAATTCGGTTGTTGCACGTGCTGTGTGGCACGTAACCCCGTCTTGTTGGAACCAGATGTTGTCAAGATCAACTTCTTTCAATTTCGGCCATAAAAAGTTGGTTATCATCGATCTATACCACTCTGCATTGACAGTAACGGTGTTACCAGCTTCATTTCGAAAGAAGTACGGACCGACGATTCCACCCGACCAAAAATCACACCAAATTGTCAATTTAGGTGAATGTAATGGGTGTTCATGAATAATTTGTGGATTTTCTTCGCAACAGAATCGACAGTTTTGTTTATTTACCGCACCACTCAGATGAAAGTGAGCATCATCGGATGAAGATGATTTTCTTAAAAAAATCATTATCGTTTTCAAGTTGTTCCAAGACAAAATCAGCAAAATACGACGTTAACGGTGGTCCAATGGCTTCAGTTCTTGAGTGATAACAATTTTATACGGATGCAAGCCCAAATCCTTTCTAAAAATCGGTCAGGTTGTGGTTTGAGACAGTCCCAATTCTTGAGAACGTCTTGGAATCGACAAATTTCGGTCTTCAGGAACACTTGCCTGAACGGCAGCAATATTTTCATTAATTCGATCGGTTCTTTATCTTATTGGCACTTGAACATTATGTAAAGAAAATGTACGCTCGAAATTTTTAATAATTCGACGAAGAGCGAGCACAGTTGGACGATTATAACGACCATAAAATGGCAAAAGCGCACGAAAAGTTGCAATTGGAGAACGATTATTTTGGTAATAAAATTCAATAACTTATAAACGTTGTTCTTGCGTATATCTCTCCAAGATGAAATTGTAAACATTACTGAATACAATGGAAAAAAAGACAGATCATGACATATTACAAATGGCCGAAACGTCACTTAGAAATCATATCACTCTTATTGGAAAACCATATAACATATTTTCGAAGTTATTATTATAAATAATATATTTGAACAATAATGGATGACCACACATATATTTCCAATACTTACAACCTCATGTGTGGGGTCGCAAATACTTATTTCTGTCGATTTCGCAAATAGAACAAACGATGGCTACAAAAAGTAAATTAATAGTAATATTGATTGAGGCTAATGTAGAAATTAAGTGAACTTAAATTAAGTGAAAAGTCTTTTACTTCAGTAGAAATTAAGTGAACCTAAATTAAGTGAAAAGTTTCCAAGAAATTCTCAGCGACTCACTGTCAACAATATTGGGTGATTAGTGTCGTAATTATTCGATTACAATGCATATTCAGTCTAAAAGTGGCTCACTGATTTGGAAAATGATATAAAAGCTGAGTGAACATTTTAAGTATGTCTATAGGAGACGTGCCATTTGTGGCATACGTTCCGCTCAAAATTTTGAAAACTTTAAATCGGTAACACTTAAACGATTTTTAGAACGGTTTCATTGACTAGTGTTTATGAACAATTATGCCAGAGAACAAGACAACGAAATAGGAACGGAGTCGCATGCCTGCTCTTAATGCAGTAGATTAC
This sequence comes from Atherix ibis, assembly GCA_958298945.1. Taxonomy (NCBI): domain Eukaryota; kingdom Metazoa; phylum Arthropoda; class Insecta; order Diptera; family Athericidae; genus Atherix; species Atherix ibis. The sequence continues at coordinate 63,765,544 of OY282606.1, read as the reverse complement.
CACTCAGAATAAGCTAGATAAGAATGATATTATAAATGCTACTAATTATTTTCATATATTATATGAAAATAAAATATTGATTCAGCTAATTTGAAAAGTAGCTTCCAAAGAAGTGAAAACTTCAAACGCCCACCACTTAAGCTACCGAAATGGGTGCTTGTATGATAGATACACTAGAAAGAAATTATGAATCTAAAATATATCCGAGAAGGACAGCTTCGATGTTAATCAAATGTTAAGCAAAGGTTACCGAGATAAAATTGGCAATATCATTGTTGACTCTGACGTAAATTGTACCGAGGATTTGAGACTGGAATAGCTGTGTTTTTAATCAGAATACGCAGCTTTTTGCTCTTTGTAGCAATTTTCCTCGGTCCGCGAGTACTGGGATAACGGAAACAGATTAAATTGGACTTATTAAGATTGACTGATAAGTTCCAGTCATCATAATAATTTATAATTTTAAAAAGAAGTTCTTGCGTTCTCTTTAGAGCTAATTTAGGTGATTTGCTTTTGGCATAAATAAGAGTGTCGTCTGCATATAATATCATTTGTGCTTTTGCGGCTGTTGGTATGTCTGCAGTATATATTGAATACAGCAAGGGACCTAATACCGAGCCTTGTGGAACTCCTTTACCTATTCTGATATCTGACGCAAGATGTTCTATCCTGAAGAAATGAGTGCAGCAGCAGCGTAAAATATGGAGGGAAATTAAGTTTACATAGTTTGTGCACTAGTCCCTTATGCCAAAATGAGTCAAAAGCTTTGGTAATATCTAGGGAACAAGCACCTGTTGACTCTTTATGGTTTAATCCAGTTGTGATCTCATTATGTAGTAGAAAAAGCGCATCCAAAGTTGAGTGCCCTTTCCGAAATCCGAATTGAAAGTCGGGAATAATTTTATTTTCATTATAAAATTCATTTACCTTTTCGTAAAAGAATTTTTCTAATATTTTTCCCAAACAGGGAAGAAGAGATATAGGTCGATGTTGTTGGATGGCTGCTTTACCTTGAGTTTTCGGAATATTAAAGATTATGCCTATCTTCCAGGCTTTAGGGAAGTAGAAATTGTTGATGCAGTGATTAAATATTGCAACTAAGAAATTCAAACTCTCTTTCGGAATCTTTCCCAGCATAAAATTCGATATATTATCGATGCCAGCAGACATTTTATTATTTAAAGATTTTATTATAGAATAGAGTGTGTTTTCGGATATAAACATATCTGGAGAACTGGGATTGCTTTCACTGTTATCGGTGCTGAATTTTATAATATGAGTTGGGGAGTTTGATAAAAAACTGTCGATCTGATCTTTTACATGAGTTTGTAGAGGTGAGCTTGAACTAGAGTTGTAAAGATCTTTATAAAACGAGGCAAAGTTTTTAGATATATTAATTGGACCACCTTTTATTTCGCGGTCGTTATTATCGGTGACTGTTACTTTATTGAGAGACTTTCGGCCGGTGATTGCGTTAAGCTGCTTGAAAGCATCAGGACCTGGACGTACTTTTAAAAGTCGTTCAGAAAATTGGTCATAAAAATGTTTGTTAACTTTATTGCGTATCATAGTTGATATGCAGTTAACCTGTTCCTCTAAGAGACGATAATCTGAAGATGTAGTTTTTAATTCTCTCCGAAAAATGCGTTTCATTTCCCTTACCCAACGATTTTTCAACCAATGCATTTTCTTAATGTTCTCGGGGAGAGAATCAAATCGATGGCTACTATTAGACAGTTACCTTGAATGTTTATGAAATACATCCGAGACAATTTGGCTAAAGGTTCCTATATGGAAATCAATTTCTTGGTTGTTTATATTCAATTTCTTGGAAATCAATTTCTTGGTTGAAACAAGGAACATTCATTCCGTTAGATATGGCCAAATCTACATCGTGCCCAAATTCTTTCCAGTTCGTGTTCTTATACGAAGTGAAAGATTTTAAATCGGTATATTCAAAGTTGAATTGAGTTTGAGTTTTAATTTGCATAAGAATTGGATAATGGTCTGAATGAAACAACAAGTAATGTTCTGAGAGTTGAACAAGTAATGTTCGAAGAGTAAGGATTAATTAAACCACTTGAAACGAAAAACAGATCGACTACAGATAAGCTACTAGGTCTGGTAGGACCAGAAGGTGCAATTACCTGTAATGTGGAGCTACTAGTGAGCAAATTTTGAATACAGATACCGGAAGAGTTACGGATAGAACCTCCCCATTTGGTGTGCCTGGCGTTAAAATCCCCTCCCATAATTACCTCATATCCTTTGCTGATCAGATCTTGTAAGAATTCGAACAGGTCCTTAATTTCAACGGGTGAACACTTGCAGGCAATATAACATGAAACTAATGCTATATTTTTAATACCCGAATTGTTCACGTGATATCGCGTAAGAACACAAGTGGTGCAGATATTATTTGAGCTGAAGTTAACCAAGTTACTATATTGGATTTTTTCTGAGAAGACAAAGCCAGTACCCTGATTAGAGTCATTGCTAATGCAATGTCGCGGAAGTGAAAGTTTATGCTTCAAATTCAGGTGAGTTTTATTAATGAAATAGAAGTCGGCAGGTTGGTTCAGAGTGAACTGATAAAATTCGACTCTTTTGGACAGGCCAACGATAGACCGCACGTTAAGTGCTATGATATTTAGAGAGCACGTCATAATGAAGTATGGTAGGGAAGACTTACAAATATCATGGGTAGGGTGTATCTTAAATTATTCTTACTTGCTAATAATTCCAAATGTTGCCTTTCTATATGAATCCTAGCCGGGTTGTTTTGCTCCTTTTGAATCCGCAGAATGTAATTAACTACGCTGGACTGCTGTTCTTGGCTGGCCCGATAGTGTAGTTTCTCCTGTTGATGATTGTCCATACAAGCAGCATCATTTGCAAACTTTTCCAAGAAAATGCAAGTATACAACCTGTCGATCTGCAAAAGAGGAAAGTGTTTTATATGATTTCATAAATTGACTTACCTCGGTGATTAGACTAGGCATGTCTACACTAAATAATGTTGAAGCCTCCGAAAAGAATTCTTCCATGGGCGATGGCTGAGTTGATTTCTGTCAATACAGCGTTTGAGATTGGTGCTCCTCGTAGGACGCTTGCGAAGGATACTCCACTCCTGACAGTGTTATTAATTGACTGGTGCACAAAGTTCACTCTGTCCTTCCGCTGTTGAACTCTGGATTGTTGCCTGAGTTCCTTTGCCGCAATCATTTCCTTGTAGAAGGAACAACCTCTATGGTTCGCTGGGTGGCCATGTTGTCCACAGTTGGCGCAAAACGGATCACCAGACTTGTCGTTGTCTCGTGGGCAATCCTTGGGCATGTGATTTTGCCCGCATTTCACGCAGACAAATTTATAAAAACAGTTTGCTGCTGCATCTCCAAACTGTTGACAACTATGGCATTGAAGTGGGCCACTTCTCCTTAGCTTTTCCCATCTTATCGTTTGATGGAGAATTTTTGTCACGTGCGTGATACTGGATGGCTGGTGACCTGGAGCCAACTGCACCAAGAATATGTCCGATTCGACATTGTTTTCTTTTGAGAATTTTGTTTTAAAATTCTCCACTTTATTAATTAAAGCTGCCTCCACTTGGTTGGCCAGATCAGCTTTTATATCAGAGGCTTCACAGGACTTGTGAAGACCTCTTACAAGGAGGGAAGTCTTCCTTTTCTCTTTTGACGTATGTTATAGGTATGCCCGGGTGTACCTTTTGACTTGATGAAGTCGAGAATGGTCCTTTGATCTTCCAATGTCTCCGGCTTAATAATTGCCTTGCCGTTGTTATTGGTTATTTCATAACCGCCCGCTCTGGCTAGCGTCTTCATTTCTTTGATGAAGGCGTTAATATTTAAACCTTGACACGTGATCGGAGGAATATGAATTTTCTGTGGAGCCAAGGTGCTTGCCTTTGCAATCCTGCTCGTAGTGGTTGGTGGTTTTGGCAAAGTGGCTTCTTCGAGCAGACTAAACCGATTTTGGCTCACTGGAGGTATAGAACCCGCAGCTATCGGTGCCTTTACCTTTTTAGCCTTCTTTGGCGGCTTAATTGGCTCTGGAATAAACTTGCTAGCTTCTGTCAGAGAAGCGTCATTATTTGCCACGTTCTTTCTTTGCTTTGCTGTAAGGAAGCTCACGTCTTCAATTTCTTTTTGAGGGTTGAAGTGAATGCCAACTATTTTCAGAAAGGCCATTATGTCCTTGCTTAGCTTTTTCTTATCGGCAGGAAGCTCGCCGAACATTTTGACATCCCCGTCCGGGACTATCGTGTCGTCCTCCGAAATTTCCATCCTTCAAAGGGACATCTTCGAATCGATGGTAAACAATTTCTTAACACTTTTTTTTTATTTTGTATGTCACTAATTTAACGTCTACAAAATTCACTGCAAGTAATTTAAGCAAAAGTCAATATTGTTATTGAAAATAATTTAACACTCAGATTATATGTTCTTTTACTTCCACAACACAACAGAGAATCAACATCTAACCTGTCTGACTAACATGTGTCAACTTATTAACGATGATGATAATCTCATACTTAAGAAGAATCACGTACAAAGCCGGCGTCATGAGAATATTTTTCGGCTTGTACGCACTTGCTATTTGACGAGCTGGCAAAAATTTGTCGGCTTACAACGTAACGGGGTATCCATTCATTCTAGTTGTCATCTGCGAATGACAAAAGGTATTTGTTAAGCGTTCAGTGGTTTCTTTTAATTAAGCTAAGTGTTTCATAATGATACGGTATTGACATTCTATGATTGATAGTCAGCATCTTACACAAGTTATAAATAGGTCGTTGTTAAACTCTGTACTTTCATCGGTTTAAAATGTTTTGAAATATCCATATTTTAATATATAATTTTCCACAATGGTTTTTGCTACTGCGACAAGTTTTTTTGATTCTGTTAGAAATGCTTCTATATATTTCGTAAGCTCACACTACATCGTCAGGATATATCTAAATTCCTGCGATGGTCTTATTGGTTCTACTGTATCTATTGATACATTTTTGAAGGCACTGATAGTAAGAAACAAACTTACTAGTGAACGGTGATCTGTTACTATGATAAATCTTACACAATAAAGATATGGCCTAAATTAATTTATACCCCAGTGGATAGCGAGTAGTTCCTCCTCAATAATTGTTTTGTTTAATTCGTAATTATGTAAGGTGCTACTGGCGCAGGCTTATTTTTTACAATTTCCCTTTGTGACCAAACTGCACCCAGTGCATAATCTGAGGTATCTGTCGTAATTACAAATTGTTTGTCAAAATTGGGGTATTGCAGTAGAGGTGGATTTATTAATATATTTGTTGATGTATTGAATGCCTTTAAGCATTCAGTAGTCCAATTAAAGAGTATACTCTTATTTGTTAGTGCATTGAGAGGTTTTATAATCTCAGCAAATCGCGAGATGAAACGTCTACAATAGTTATAAAATGCCACGAATATTTTAATTTCATCAGCGCTTTTTGGTTTTGATAATTCCTGATAATTTTATTTTTGTTGAGATCCGTTTTTATTCCATTTTCGGTTATCACGTATTCCAGAAATATTACTTGTGATTTTAAGAAATTACAGTTTGCAGGTTTTAATTTGAGATTGTATTTTCTTAACCTCGCGACAACTTTTTCCAAATTATTTTTATGACTTTTGAGATCCTTTCCGAAGAATATGATATCATCGAAATAGCATACGCTGAAAGCTGTTCGTGAATAATAGTATACGCTGTAAGCTGTTCGTTGATTTTTTCAGACCAAAAGGTAGTCTTTTGAACTGAAAGTGCCTCCCATTTGTTGAGAATGCTATGAGGGGTATCGACCATTTATTAAGTTCTATCTGGTGGAAGGCACTCGTCATGTCGATAGTCGAAAAGAACTTAGCTCCTCCAAGCTTATTCAGTACGTCCTCGAGACGCATGAGTGGGAACTTATCATTTGTAATTCTCCTATTTAGTTATTTATAATCGATAAATAAACTCAATTCTTTGGTCTGCCTCGAGTTATTTTTTGGAACAATGAGCAAATGAGAGTTATATGCACTTATTGATGTGATAGATTATAAATTTATCTATTTGTTTATTTATTTCCTCTACATGACTATGAGTTAGTTTATAACTAATAAATCAGTGTTTTGTCGATATCTATTATAGTATAGTTGTCGATACCTATTAACTAATGTAAATCAGTGTTTTGTCGATACCTATTATAGTATAGTTTGTTTATAAAATGTATTTGTAATGTTGTTCGACCGGTAGGTGAAATATACCTTCATATTTTCTAAATACGTGTATACATCTTATATTCTTTTGATCTGTCGATGATTAAACTCACTGAGAAGAGTGTTCAATCAATTTGTTTTTTTTTTACATCTGTAAATAAAATTCTATTTTTTTATTACAGGTGAGTTGTGAATGTCGCCCTTTATTAGTATTATTATGGTTTCCCCACCTACTCTTATTTCTAAGGTAAATGTTGTATAATTAATCTTTGCCGAATATTTCACTACGAATTCTCTTCCTATTATGCCGTATGCGAATATTGGCAGTTGCAGTTGAATATGTGAAACTCATGGTTTATTGCTGTACCATCATATAACAGCTTCATATATAACGAGCCCTTAGTATAAATTGTTTGTTTCGTGATTTTCGATATTGTACATATTTGTCTTTTATTTCCAATTATGTGTTCTTTCAGTAATGAAATGTCTGCGCCCCTGTCTAATTTGGTTATTGCTTTCTCTAAAAGAGTCTTCTATGCCAAATAAAGTCAATTCAATTTCTTTTATCCTCTTCTCTCAACGTATTGTAATACATTTCCACTATTCTGTATCATCTATTTCCTTAAAGAATTCCGAGACTATTATGATAGCCATTGTCAGGACTAATTCTTTGACATTCTTCTTCAGAGTCAGGATCACTACTGCAAATACTGCGGCAACTTTCATCGATGAACCGCTGTATTTTGTTTGTTATAAGATTGAATTCAGGATTTATTTCATTTACACATATTTCTTGTTTGTTGAGCACTTTTGTGTCTGTTATTTTATCTTCAAATTCTCTTTTTAATTTATGGAATGCAATTGATTTTTTCTAAGAATATTCTCCACAGAGAATAACCAATTTAGATTTTTAGAGAGTGTTATAATTCTTCAAATTCATCTATTTGTTTTTATTTTATATTCCTGTTGTTTAAATATTGCTGATGTCAGCCAAACTTCGAATTACATTTTTTTTATATACAATATTTATTTATATTTTTTCCAATAAAAAGAAAGCAGCAATTCCCAAAGCAAATAGTATTAATAAAATAATCATGTTTCATCGGATGTTTTGCTGAGAGCATTATTAACTCCCGACAGAACCACAATTATTCCTTCTTTTGTGGTTTGACTTCCCATTGTATGGTTTTGTAAATTATGTATACTAATTTTTATTTATTATTTATTTTAATTTATTTATGTATATAATTTTTTTTGTTTGTCAGTGTTTTATTTTGAAACATTTCATGTTTGTTTTTGACGTCAATTATTTTGTAAGGTTTTTTAATTTTTCAGATGGAATTAATTTTATAAGAAGGGTCTTACATTCAATTTATGTTCACTTTATTTTTTGGAGTTTTTTTTGAAATTCGTAAATTAAACTTAAGTATAATTGTGGACGAATTTGGCTCAGTGAAAAAGACTATTTTCTCTTAGATTTCTCCATGGTAATCGGTCGTGGATTTTTAATGGGTGATTGATCTGGCTGTCGTTCATTTGTGTTGAATTTAGTTAAATTTTTCCTTTCTCTTTAATATTGTACTATTTTAACATATGTTTTGGTGGCCTTGACTATGGTATTGATGATTTTAGTGTCACCAAAGCCATGCTTGGGATCTTTAGCAAATATTTAATAAGCTCATGATTGCTAAACAACCAGCGTAAGTGCAGTTGTGCGAAAATGTAAGTATGAACCGGTTTCATGGCGCTGGGCTCACGAGGCGGCCATTCTGTGTTGAACTGCTGAGAAGACGGTGTTGGGCTGCTGACCCGGTGACTTGAATTTAGTAATTTTTCGGAACAAATTAGTGGTCTGAGTAGCATCCGTTGTATATCGAAAAAAATCTGGATAAATTGCTTTAAATACTTAATATTTATATTTATAAGTTTATGTAGCAATATTAATATTATTATACTTATTTTATTCTACATTTTTTCTTTTGGTTATATTATCTTTGTATTAATAAAAATATAAAAGTTTTCAAATCATGAAAATTTATCTATCAGTGTTGTTATTGCAAATATTTTTTTTGCTCGATTGAAACGGTATATTATTATTGTATGCAATCTCTATAAATAAATATATATATATTTGAAATCCGTACAAATGATACGTATACAATATATCCGTACACACACAACCTACATACGTGTATTGTCTATATTTAATAAAATAAATAATTACAAAATAAAACGTGTTTCATAGTATATTAAAACTGAAAAAAAAAATTAGAAAAAATATATAAATATTGTCGTAAATATATTTTTATCATCATATCTATTAAAAAAGAAATTGTTGAAATAAAAGAGAAGTTTATAAAATCAAGCTGTTGGGTAAAGAGTGTAAAGGAATTCTTCCTTCCGTCGTAAAGAATGTATTACGCAAAAATATGTGCTATAGGAAAAATGCCGGAACGAAAAACCACGTGGGTATCAAGAGGGAATAAACCAAATATACTGGTCATTGGAGGACTGCATCACGATATAGACACAAGGAAAAACGAAAAAGGAAAAACCCAGATAATTAATTTATTAAGAAACGTTTTTACTTTTATTTAATATAATTAATAATAATTGAATATAACCAATTAAACAAATATAAGAATATAAATAGTTTATTATAAGTATTTATAAATAACAGAAAAATACTAAATGAAATGAAATTATATATTAATTGCAGTAACAAGAATATAAAAAAACTATAAATGATAATGTCTTTGATATAAGGCATGTAAGATTAGTATATGTAGTACATGCATGAAAATTTTCTTTTATTTTTTCTCTCTCTCTTTTTTGCGTGTTTTTCCTTCTTTTTTGCCTGTTTTTCCTTCTTTTCTTGCCTATTATTTGTGTACCAACATGTCTGGCTTCACTCATGCATCAATGATTTTTTTTCTTTCCTCTTCCTTAGAGTTAGGTTTTTTTTTCACTCCCTTTTCCACATCTTATATATTAATACGCAAACACAAAAGTTTGTGGTACCTTTTTGAGTGTGTTGTTGTTCACGTATTGGAAAAAAAAAATCATTGTATAGGTAACCGTTTGGAGAAGTGCAGAATATAATTTTTTTTTATACGTGAACATAAATCAGGTAAATTTGATTTTGAAAGATGCAAAGCGCTACAATAACAAAGTCCACATACACGGGCCCAATACAAACTTATTCGGTATGCACGAGCATACGTATCAGCCAATAAATCGGATGACTGTGAAATCCAATAAAACAACACAACTGAACAAAAAACAACACAATTGTACATGAAAACACGAATACTTACAATCAACAATTCTCTAAGAAAAAGAAATGCATATAACTTTTTCTTAAACGTCTGTTTAAGTTCTGAAAGAACAGCTGAATATGAGCATGCCTTTGCCTTAGAGTAGCTAGATGTGAAAGAAACACTGCTTTATGAGTGTGCGTAAGCGACTCATAATACAACAGCGTGTTAATTCTATGAACCAATGAGTGTGCGTCGTTGCGCTTGGGATATTTTTGTGAAAGCGAACAACACAGTGTGAGGAAAAAAACCCAAGCGCAGACAAGATATCTCATTGGTTGGAGAAATTTGTTATTGGTGTGTTTGGCTATGTGTGCATGTCACGGGAACGTGCATCATTCAAAATTCATAGAGTGATCAGCGCATACAGCTTAGTAGGTGAACTAAGTGAATTTTTTATGCGAGTGGAATTTTTTCGAATACAATGGAAGCTAACAGAGTGAACAAAATATACAACAAAAAGTACGTCATTTTTTTTGTTTGTATGCGTGTCAAATGACACTGTGGAATTTTTTCAAACCTCATTAGCATACCAGCATTCGAGTTTGTTTGTTGCAAATCAATGTTGATGCATTTTATTTTTTTATTAAATGTAGAAAACATCATAGTTTCGAACAACGCAGATTGACATCGAGAGAGTACAGACGACAAACGTTTCGTTACGTATTGAAATTCGGAGAGTTTCTTTTGATTTCGTTTTTTGAACGAAAATAGTAAAAAGCCGTTCGAATATTTTTATTCCATCAATGTTAATGCTTTGTATTTTTTTAATATATATAGTTTCGAAGAAACAAATACAAACCATTTTTATGCCACGGCGTCGAACGCTTTCGGGGCGGGTAGAAAGGCAAAGAAACAGAGATGGTCAAGTTATTCGTAGAACTACTAATGTAACAAATACAAGTGTTGGAAATTTAATTCAGAATGATGATCATGGTGTTATTGATTCAATTGATTTATTGACAAATTCGTTTAAATGTGCATTGCAAGTGGTTCCAATTAATTTTGAAAGTTTTGATATTGGTTTGTTGAATTTACAATGCATATACTGTAAGGCAATGCATTTTAAATCAGAAATCACGATGCGCGATAGAACAGCATTTACCATGTGTTGTCATAAAGGAAAAGTAAATTTGCCGGCATTCACACAAAATGACAAATTTAATTCACTTTATCATGAGCTCACATCGAATGATGCACAAATAAAAAAAAATTTATTTCAATTATATACGGAACTATAATTCAGCATTTGCGATGGTTAGTTCTGAAGCGAATATTTCTGAGACGATTTTAGGTGGTGTATATCACTTTACAATTCACGATACATTTTATCATAGATCTGGACCATTGACAAATCCATACGGTCGCATGCCTTTGTATGCACAATTATACTTTTATGATGTAGATACTGCAGTGAATTTTAGAATGCGATAAAAATCAAATAGCTCATGCGATATAATTTTGATGAGAGAACTTTCTCTTGAATAAGAAAGAGTTAATAAATTTATTCGTTCTTTTCGCACAATGAAAGATCACTGTGAAAGTATAGATAATGCGGATAAAGAAATATGTATGATCATTACAATGAATCGAGAAACAGATTTACGTAGGTATAACGATACAACACAGACTGATGTAGCTGTTATATTTAGGACTGTTGATGGGGAGCAACCTTTCGAAAGAAACATGATAGCCTTTTCTAAAACAAATGGTATTATTAAAAATGTATCTGTTTTGGATTCGGCATAAGACCCATTAGCCTATCCGTTGTTGTATATTGTTCATAATAGAGGAAGCACATTTAATGCAGCACAACCAAGAACTAGAGTAACCATGTTACAATGTGCATATAATAGATTAGCAATACGGAATGAATTTTTTAGTTTATTACACAAATCACAAAAATTATTTATGCAATGGATCGTTGACATGTATGTTCGAATAGAGGGTACTCGATTAAATTACATAAGACAAAATCAAGACAATTTGCGGTATGATGTTTACCATAATATTACGGATTATTTACAAACACATATAGCTGCTGGAGTTAGTATTGGTGGCAAAATTATATTGCCGTCTTCTTTTACTGGGTCACTCAGAAATATGTACCAAAATTATCTGGATGCAATGTCTATTATTCAGAAATTTGGTAAGCCAATTAGGATTACAGGTCATTGTAATAATCTCTTTTTATTACAATGACCTGTAATCCTAATTGGCCAGAAATTGTAAAAAATATTGATTTAATACAAAAATCAAATTTTAGACCAGAATAGTTATTAGAGTGTTCAAGTCAAAATTAAAACAATTAATTTTTGCTATTACACATGAACATATTTTTGGTAGAGTAGAGGTTATAATTTATACGATAGAGTTTCAAAAGCGGGGATACCTCAAGCGCATATTTTAGTTAGTTTGTGCGAAAATGGTAAAATTGTGGGGACAGTGGACATAGACAAATCAGTTTGTGCAGAAATTCCACATATTAACGTGAACCCAAAAATGCACGAATATGTTATAAAACATATGATGCATGGCCCGTGTGGAATTTTGAAACCAAATTCCGTTTGTATGAGGGATGGGAAATGTTCAAAAAATGTCCCAAAAAGTTTGTAGAAAATACAAAAGAATCAGTTAATGGTTATCCGTTGTATAGGCGACGCGATAATGGAGTTTCTGTTGATGTCAGAGGAAAATATCTTGACAATCGTTTTTTCGTTCCTTATAATCCATTTCTGCTTGCCAAATTTAATTGCCATTTAAATGTTCAGGTTTGTACTTCAGTAAAAAGTATTAAATACATATACAAGTATGTGTATAAGGGGTACGACAGTGCCACTGTTAGAATTCGCACTGAGAATACAGTTAATGTTGGAAATGAACAATTAGACATAGGCGAAGTGAGTAATTTTTTGAATGTTCGTTTTATTGGATCCACAGAAGCAATGTGGCGCATTTATGAAATTCCAATGCATTTTCAATCACACACAATAATTCGACTTGACATTCATTTACCAAAAAAAAACAAAATATTATATTTCGCGCGGGACAAGAACGACAAGCAGTTCAAAATAAAAAAATAACGAAATTAGATTAAATGAAAGTGATTCATTAGCTAATCAATATAAGTATAAGGAGATTCCAATGCATTATATTTGGAAAGACTCCACCAAAAAATGGGTGAGAAGAGTGCGAGGAGGAGATAAAATAATAACCAGAATGTATATGGTTTCTCCGAAAGAAATAGAACTATTTCATTTGAGATTGCTTTTGTTGCATGTTGAAGGACCAAAATCATATGAAGATGTTCGAAAATATAATGGCATTGTATATAACACATTTATAGAAGCATGTCATGCGCGTGGCATAGCATCGAATGATAATGAATGGAGATTATGTCTCAACGAAGCAAAGGGATTTAATATGCCAAAACAGATGCGAATTTTATTTGCGATAATTTGTGCTTTAAATATTCCTGCAAATGCATTAGCGCTTTGAAATGAATTTAAAGAAAGTCTATGTGAAGATTTTGTTAGAGATGGTCTTAATGAAGACAATTCATTAATCGAGCTCTCCTTGAAATTGAAGAAATTTTAATTACTTATAATGTAACATGTTCATCAATTGGGCTGCCAGTACCTAGAGTAATGCCAGAACATGATGACATTGATGATTATTTCGATGTACAGTAGGAATAGTTTTTATTCAATGAAATATATGAAAGAGCAAATGATGAACAGCGAATATTATTGATAGAGTTATTCGTGAAGTACAATACCACGATACAGGTCCAAATTTTTTTGTTTGACAGCCCATGCAGGGTGCGGCAAAACATTTACCCAAACAGTTTCATTCATAAGATGCATTCATTAAATCTTAATTTGGAAAGTGACCAAAAAATACACAGCGTATTGTACAGCTTTGAAGGAAAGGGTGCGAATTTACGCGAATTCATTGGTAATTTTTTCAAAAAATATAAATTCTTAGAAAAAATAATATAAAACATTTATTATATATTACAGGTGCATACGCTGCCAAGTACGGTGAACACGCTAAGTGCGTGGACATAATAAATCTGTTCGCTGATGGAAGAATCATTGCGCAAGGCAGATCGGGGAACATGATTGGCAAAGATTGGGAAGAACAAGAAAATTTTAAAAATATTTACGGGAAAAAAAAATTAACAATCTATTTCATGTTAAATGTGCTACAATAAATTACTTATCACATTTGAATTACAGAAAAAAAAGTCAAATTAATAAATAAAATAAAAAATTTTATTTATTAATTTGACTTTTTTTTTATTAATTTAAGTATTGCAAAAAACTACGAAATCCTGAGATACCCGAATTGAAAAATTGATCTAATGTGTCCGCACTTTTCGAATCCTAACTATCAAGTCCTTAAAAAGCAATTGAAGTACAGAAAAACCAGAATTTTTCGGACTTAAAAGAAAGTGTATACATATGTCCGGACAATTCAACGAAGCGGCAAGCTTTTCAGGAACAGGATGCTTGGAAGTTATGGATACCAAAGAGTCTCAGGACATCCATTATTTCTAAATTATATGAGCCAGAAGTATCGGCACATTAAGGCATCGCAAATAGGCGATATTTTTATTGACCTCGTATGTCAGCGAACGTACATAATTACAAGTTAAATTGTGATATATATAAGGAAACCAAAGCCCCTAACGTTATCTTTCGCCCTCTTATGGGTTCCTTTACTATGACTGAACGGCCCTGGGAACGTGTGTACATAAATCCACTGAGCCTTTATCCCCGTAGTCCTGCAGGAAATGTGGTTTTCTTCATAATCCCAGACCATTTTTCCAAATTCCCCTTGATAAAACCTCTAAAAAAGGCAACCGGGTCACAGATATGCCAAAAAAAATTAAATTGGTTCTTATTTAATACGACTTTCACGGTCGATCATTCGATGCCCAAGTCAGGAGCATAAGCCATCAATCCAAGTCGAAGTAGAAAAATTGATGGATAGAAAATTTTTTTTCTGAAATCGAAGTTGATAAAATTTACTTAACTTATAATAAACAAAATTGTCACTTCGGCGTCGTATACCGAGTGGCAACGTATGCACTCAGGTGGTAAAAAAAAATTGGAAAAGAAAAGAAAAACTTACTTGAATTGTACGTGGAAATTTCCAATAATAGTAATTTTTTTATAGGTATATAACTTCGTCCCGGCAAAGGCTAAGAAATTTAATTACTGTATGAATAATTGATAAAATTTATGAAAAAAATTAAATTAATAAAAATACTTAGCTTTTAAAAGAAAAGAGTCGCAAATTGAAATCTCTTATGGCGTCTTCTATATAAGTATAGTGAATCTTAAAAGTAAAAAATAGTGTTTACTTTTCGAAAAGAAGATTTAGTTTAACAATTTACTTTTATCCACAAGATTCTCGGTCCTTATAGTAATAATAAAACCAAGTCGGGCCCAACGTTGGGCGCTATTCTGTTATGGTAATAACAGAGTGAAGACCAATGAGGTCTCAAAATACTGATCCATAACTCGGTTATAGTTTTGAAAAGCAAACTTAGTGTAAAAGTATTTTTTTGGGTATTGGATAGAAATAAGGAAAGTATTAAAATTTGAATAGAAATTTTTATGAGCGACCATACTCAGAGAGCACATGTTTCAGCTGAGCATGCTTGATGCTAGGTTTATTGTCAGATTGTGTGGGGGGGGGGGGGGTAAAGTTCGAAATAAGTGCTAATGTATGCTCTCATACCCACCATAAACAGAAGAGATCATGCCAAAAACAGGGAGGGGAAATGAGAAAAAAATAATAAAAAAGACAAAGAAGTGAAAAGAAAAAGAAATTATAAAAAAATTAAAAGAGGGAGAGTAATAGTGAGGTAAGGTAAAAAGTCACAAAGGTGCAAATAAATAGGTAAAAAAGAAAACATAAAAAAAATCAAAAAGAACAGAATAAAAATTTATATAAGGAAATCCTAAAAAATAAAAGT
The DNA here is from genome assembly GCA_958298945.1 of Atherix ibis. Taxonomy (NCBI): domain Eukaryota; kingdom Metazoa; phylum Arthropoda; class Insecta; order Diptera; family Athericidae; genus Atherix; species Atherix ibis. The sequence goes on along the minus strand of OY282606.1, from coordinate 63,749,999 downwards.
AAAAGAAGAAGAATAAATGGATGAAGCCGACCAACGACCTGGTTGGGAAAGTCTTAAATAGATTTGAAAGTCTTAAAATAAACCAACCATCCCCTTTCGACGGTTTAACACAGAACGAATCCGCCTCGTGTAGCTTTCCTTCGGCTGCAGTTTTGATCTTGAATGTATGCGCATGTACATACGGCCATTTTCCGGTTCCATCGTTGTTTCAACCAAGCGTCATCGGATCATGAAATCTTCTATGAAGACTCCATAAAGGCCTTGGTTATTCGTGCGCCTCTCTTGTTTATTGGATAGCGAAGCTAGCGTTAGTATTCTAGGTAAGGGAGATAAAACCAGCCGCCAATGATATACATCAATGTATATGTTGAAGCTGCCAATGATATGCAGCAGATAATACTGGGTAACATAAACAACTCCGTAACGTACAGAGGAATCCCAAAACTCCTGACTTTTTAATTAGTTATGCACTTGCCACAGGAGCTATATCTGGGAATAGATTTTTGGAAAACATTTAAATTAGCACCATATATTATGGGAAACGTGGCCTCTTCCGAACTACAGGACGATAAGAGGGATGGAAATCAACACACTTTAACTACTAACCAGGAATCGAGAACAGAATCAATTAGTTAATCTTATGATCATATAATATCTTAGAATTGGGTAGAACAGGTTTGATAGAGCACAGTTGGTTTATCCACGCCGATTATTGCCTGCAGTCCGTAAATTAATTGATGGCGAAGTAAAGAGGGTCATATATCATAAGGAGTTATAGAAGAAAGCGAAAGTCCTTCGACTTCTCCTGTAGTACTGGTCAGGAAGCCAACAAAAGATCGTCTATGTTTTGATACTAGGAAGATAAATAATGTGAAGAAAAAAGACGCGTACGCACTACCACAAATAGTGGATTATTGGGGCGTCTACCTCCAGCCAAGTTTATCACTAGCTTAGAACATTAAGACGCTTTTTGGCAAATACTACTGGAAGAGGAATATTGAGAAAAGATTGCTTCCACTATAATCGGGCATTCCGTTTTCCAATATCGAGTCATGCCATTTGGACTTTGTAATAGTCCGCAGATACTATGCCGTCTGCTGGATAGTGATACCTTATGACCTGAGAGACCGCGTCTTGGACGGTTTGTTGATTCAATCCAAGGATTTTGACTCACATCTCATTCTACTGAGTCGCATCGGCGAGCACTTAAGAAGAGCGGGTTTAACCATTATCGCTGAGAAAAATATTTGAGTTTCATCATTGGGGAAAAGGAAATTGAGACAGATTATGGAAAAGTGTCCTCTGTAGTACAATATATCCCTCTCCAAGTCAATCCGGGAGGTCCAAAAATGTATGGTAATGCCTGCGTCTGTATCCGCTCCGATAACTAATACCCTCAAGAAAACTCCTAAATTTGTGTGAATAAACGTCCGATTGCACATGTATTACAAAAAGGAAACTCGTCCCAGCTAAATTATTCTGTGACTGTGCAAGAATGTCTAGATGCAATTATAAGTATCGAAAAATTTCGATCGCATGTTAGGCTAATACCTTTTAAAGTTGTGACCGACCACGCTAGCTTGAAGTGGCTCATGAGCCAGAAGAACCTGATCGGAAGTAGGTTAGATGGAGTTTGAAGCTATAATGCCTTGCGTAAATCCATTCATCACAACCGATTATACTCCGTACCGGGCACTATTTGGAACAGAAATGATGACACAGGCCTCGATGAATGTACAAACTGCAACGTTAGCTGGATGGCTTTGAAGGAGGATACCAACCTAACTTACAGGATAAATTAGCTATGTTCCATGCCCAGATAAGTAACCCAACTGCACAAGCCTCCGCCCAAGCGGAAAAGACTTATAACTTCAGAGCAAAGGCAGTTCGCTTTCATGTTGGACAGGAAGAACATCGCCGCAACTGCCAATAAAGCAGTTTCACTAAACAATTTAGTGGGAAACTAGCTCGTAAATTCCTAAAGTGCAGAATCATAGCCAAAGGTAACAGCGATGTACGAACTGGAAGATATGAAAGGGAAGCCACTGGGAGTGTACCACGCTAAGGACACGCGCCAATAAGAAGGAAAAGAGGGAAATATATAATTTTGGAAAATCCAAAATTATATATATATATATATAACCGAACAGGTGGCGCAAACATCAGCAATTCCATACATGGAATCTTCGGACAGTTTTGATGCTTCTAGCAGCACTAAATCCCGAGAAATCCATAATTCGATAACGTTTCAACGGATGAGTGACCAACCCAGCCGTACGATCGTGGCGTATGCACAACATGGACGACACAGACAGCATGATACGATCGTACGTGCAAAACAGCATGTGAACCAAAAGAAGATACGCTTGGCATTCGGTGTTAAGCTGTCGAAATATTCGTTGTTGGGCTGTTGTGTGATGCATCGCCGAATGTCAATGGATATTCGCGAAATAGTTATATAAAACCCAAAAGAATAATATATTTAATTATTAAGCTATAAGAATAACCAATAAAACCAACTTACTCAATTATAATAAGAAATTATTAATAATTTATTTAAAATATAGAAAAGTTTTAATTCAAATCCGTATTTGCTCGTGTTGAAACTAACTTTTATATTTGCTCTATAAATTTTAGAAATTACTCAATGTTAACAAGTACTAAAAAAGGGTAATTTTTAATTATTTGAATTAAATTTTTATTTTTCTGTTAGTAAATTGTGTGATTAATATTTGTTCGTGTGGTTAAATTAAAATCAAGTCAAAAAAATAAAAACTATAATTTATCCAAAGACGCAACTTTTCATATTAACAGAAAAGAAGAAAATCATATTAACAGACTATATACACGTACATCCTTAAAAAAATTGAAGAAAATGAGGGATAATCCACTGAAGGATCTTGATACGCAGCCTACACTTCCATATAAATAATGATATTAATAATAATAATAATAATTGCAAATTAATTTTTTCTTTAAAAAATTTATAGAAATTAGTTTAATTAAACATATTGGTTAAACCACATGAAGAAAAAAATTACGTGTATTTATTAACTAAAAGAAAAACTTGCTGACAAAGGATATTTTTAATATGCGTATTTGTGCATATGTATAATTTTATTTTAATTCATAATTTTAAATTTACTTATTATAATAACTAATGCTTAGGTAAATACGAGTATGTGCAAAAATAAAAATACAATAATTCTTTCCATTTTACTTCAGTTAAAAAAAAATTATCTTGGAATGTTTTTTGTACTATGATTAAACAACGAATTTTTATATGGAAATACATACGCATATACCATATATGCCACCTATAGAATAAATAGACATTCTAGATGAAACAATTAATTTTTATATATGCACGAGTATATACATGTATATGCACTTATAGAAGAAATAGAATTGAAATTTTAATTTAAAAAAACTTAATTTAATAATGTGCATAAACTTGATAATGTCAATCAATTTGATTGATTGAAGAAAGTTTTTTATATATATTACGATGCTATTACTATATGTCGTACCAAAGTGAAAATTTTTCTTCTCTTCTTCTTCTTCTTTTTCTTCTCCTCGTGTTTTTCCGTATTTTGTGCTTGTACAATCATGTAGCAAAAATAAATTTTGTTTCTCTCTTCCTCTTAGTGTTCTGTTCTATTCTTCTATTCTTTTCTCCTGTGTACACAATTATTTTTCATTTCTGTTTGATATTAATATTGGTATAAGAAACCATTTTTTTAGTTAATTTATAAGGCAAGGCCAATATAAATGAAGCGGTAAATCCCTTAAACTGTGTTTTTTCTTCTCATTATTAAATAATGTGAAAAAATAGGAGCGAAAACTAATGGCTTTTGAATTTAATTTAAAAAATAGACAATTAGATATAAAAAAAATCATATTGAGATTAAAACATTTAACTGTTTTAAATTAAACTTGAATAATAGAAAAGAAAAATTATATGAAAATAACATGAACTGATTTCAAGTGTTCATGTTAATAACATTAATTGATTTAGATTTTTCTTAATATGTAAAATTATCGAATTAAATTTATTTTTAATGAATTCTAACTAATTGATATTTTCATTTTAGGGTTCCTCCTCCCCATAGGTACTCTGTTGCTCTATAATGCGCTGAAAGAGAGATCATCGTTGTTAGAACAAAAGGGGCACTCCAAATATATTTTGGACGCGGAGTGCCATAGGGCGGTTGGGCAAGCCAGGGAGAGTATTTCGGCGGTCGGCTTCATCCATTTTTTTCTGCTTTCTCTTTCTCTTATTTTTTTTCCTTTCTTTTAATTTTCCTTTTTCTAAAAAAAAATAATTTTGTTTTGTTCTTCCGTATTTTTTTTAACTATTCCTTTTCATCTTCGCGACTTTTTACCTTCCCTCTCATTGCCTATTACTCTCCATCTTTGAGTTTTTTTCTGTTTTACTTTCAATTTTATTAAAAATTTGTTTTTTTTTCTCTTTTCTATTCATTATTTTTTTTTCTTCTCCCTTCCCCTCCCATGAAGAACTTAACACCATCGAATGTCTGCATTATCCCCATTATGTTTTTGGCGTGATTTTATTTTTCTGTCTATGGTGGGTGTAAAAACAATTTAAATAATAAACAATTATTTTTTCCTATCCAAATTTTAATAGCTTCCTCATCCCGTCCAACACCTAAAAATACCTTTCAGTATAGTATTTTTTTTACCATAACACGCCAATAAACACAACAGCAACAGCAGAAAAAAATAATAATGTTTTATTCCCTCTCCTCTCCCAATCTCCCTCCACAAAAGACTTCCCAACACTCGTTTTCACACTAGCCAATCAAATTGTACAAAAATTAACAATACTTCTAGTACCATTACTAACTGCTCTAATAACGAAATCTCCCTACTTACTTAATCACGACAAGTAATATAGTTTGAACAGCCAATAAGCAACATCCTCTACAAAGAACCGACGGGACATGGGCAAATAGAGATGGACAAAGAGCAAATCCTTTTGCCGACTAATTAACTGAAAATTTTAGGCCACACAATTACGTATAAGACAAAGTTCACGAAAACAAAATACTCAAGGACTTATCAATACTCATACATACGAGCCTACCTTCCAAAAATTTTACACCTTTCGGACCTAAAAACCTCATTTATTGGCTACCCAAGAAAGAATCCCCGGACTATCGTCTTATAACTTATGAAATGTTTAAGCAATTATCAAAAAAGCCAATCGTTCTACTAACATATATATATAACAGCATTTTCCATAAATCATATTTGCCGCAATTTTGGAAATTCTCAATAATAAAAATGATCCATAAGACCAAAAAATCAACTCTACCTCCTTGCTCTTATAGACCCATAAGCCTACTCCAACTCTTGCCAAAATAGTGGTAAAATTGATTTTAAAACGGCTTTATTCCATCCTCGAAGATGAAAATGTAATCTTCCATCACCAATTGGGTTTTCGAAGCGAACACTCTACTATCCAGCAGTGTCACCGCGTGGTTGACTTCATTGCATCTTCTCTTGAGCAGAAAAAATTTGGCCAGCCATATTTTTGGACAACGCTCAGGCTTTCGAACGGTTATGGCATTCTGAGTTTCTCTAGAAGCTTAAGAAAACCCTTCCTACCACATACTTCCTTAAAATCAAATCCTACCTCTCGGAGCAATATTTTCAAGTAATTGAGAATTATGAACACTATGATATATCGTCTATCCGGGCAGGTGTTGCTCAAGATAGGATTATTAGTTTCTTATTGAACAACATTTACACTCATAATGTTCCTACCCACAATAAAAACCTATTAGCAACATATGCCGATGACATATTTACTCCCTTCAAAAATGGTTCAAAAACTGGAAAGTGAAAGCGAACGAACCGAAATGCGTTCATGTTACGTGCACTCTTTCAAAAACCATCTCCTTCCATAACTTGAAACGACAGTTTTAATCCACCAAAGGCGGTGTAAATTATCTAGGACTCAATTTCGATAAACGAGATACATGGTACCCACATATAAAACTTAGAAGAATCTGGCAGACGAAATTTTTTAGTTGTGGTTAATATAGTTTCACCGCTCAACCCAGACTCAGGTCTTTGCCAGAGATTAGTACAATTTTAAGTTGCGCTCTAAAAGAAGAGCCACTATTGTAGGTCGTGTGACTAGAACAATCTTTTATAAATACATACCAAATACATTTTCATTATAAATTTGCCTTTATGTCAATTAGACTATTGTCGTGACAAAATTTGAAAGTAGAATATCTCCAATATTCAAAAACTAGAGTATTTATACAAATTCTTACTTATACAATTATTCATTGTACATAATATTTCTCTGACATAACAATGCACTTATCTAAAGATATAACACCATGGCAGGTGTTTCTGAGGAATTCACATTTCTGAAATTGTGGGAACATAAAAGGCGTTTTCCTTTGGACCAATTTTGCTACTAGTCGGTAGTTCTAGCTGTCAAAATCTATTCTACCTCGAACAAACGAGCACATTGTTGGTTATGTTGAAGAGTCATATTTTTGTCAGTATTGTTTATGTGTGAATGAACTCAGTTTTTATTATTTATGTGTGAGTAAACTCAGTATTGTTGTTGACTATTTTGAGGTTATGTTTCTACTAGAGTTTAGAATTTCGCTTTTCTTTGGTCATCTACTCGCAGCTACCGACTAGTAGCAAAATTGGTCCAAAGAAAAAGCAATAATACTGAGTTTACTCACACATAAACAACAAAAACTGAGTTTATTCACACATAAACAGTACTGACAAAAATATGACTCTCAAACATAACCAACGAACCCGCAAAAGTATCTATTTTTACTTTAGCAACTAGAATCCACCTAACTCCCAGTTCAATGTGCTCGTTTGTTCGAGTAGATGATGACAGCTACAACTACCGAGTAGTAGCAAAATTGGTCCAAACGAAAACGCCTATTATTATTAAACATGTATGTTGACTTTCACTTAAGTAAACATGCATATGAGAATTATTCAGATATTACTACACCATTGAATAGATATGAACATATTCTATAAAATATTTCCATTCCACTTATATCCTAAAACTATCATATATTTCCATTCCTATGATAATAAAATAATAATATCATATAATTAATTGCCATTGTTGAAGTTATAGAATAAGAATTCTTCTAGGAAAAATCGACCTTTATATTAATAAAAATAATTACGAAAAGTATTTAAAAATGCAGTTATTTAATTAAATTGAATTAATGGCTGACCACATTTTAATATGTAACGCCGATTGAACAAATTTATTTACTTTGTTTTGATCAGTCAAAACTGATTAAATAATACAGATACGAGTATTAAAAATTTCCTTCGACAATAATAAAAATACAACAAAAACTTTTTAACAGTTCCTTCTTCGTTTATTTAATTACAGTTTTTATAATGTTTTAAACTACAAAAAAATCTTAGAGATACATAATATTAAATAAATATTTATTTAAATAAATGTAATGTATCCAATTTCAAAAAGTGAATTGTGTATGTGATATTTTGTTGCGATGAATAAAATTAATTTTAAAATATAATTTAATTATATATATACATACAAATACAAACATGTAAGTAGACTGTATGTATATTAAGAATTTTTTTTATATTTATATTTATATATTATAATTATTATTAAAGTAAAAAGCGAATTCTAATTATTCGAAAAACTTATCAAATTGATACAATAATGAAATGATTTCAATAGTTATTAAAAAAAATGAAATAAATTTGTTTTTAAAATTTTTGTAAAAAAATGCAGAACACAAATTTAAAATCTTCGAAAAGAAAAAAGTGTTTTAAAGACGAAAATTATTGAATTACAATAGTTATTGTTTATTTTATTGTTGAAGCAATATCTCCTATAAATAAATAAATTCATTCTTATTTTTTAAAAACTAGACAAAATAAAAAAATTATTTGTTACGTATTATAAGTGATATTTTATTATATATTTGAAATACATACATACGTACGAAACCAATTGCTTCTGTATAGAAAAATACAATAAATTGAGAGCAAAATTTTCTTTTCTTTAATTTCTCACCTTAAATGTTTTATAATTTTCTTTTAAATAATAAAAATTAAAAGTAAAGTCCTTAAAAAGTATTCAAAATTAAATTTACAAACATGAAAACAATATTATTTATTGTTAATAATAATAATGATAAGATTGAAGATGAAATAAATAACAATTCATAATCGAAAATAATAAAATGTGCATTTTCATAATTATTATATTCCATAAGAAAAGGAAAAAGAGAAAGAAGAGAAAGAAGTAAGTCACTTTTTTTTCTTTTATTAATGTTACGTAAGTAGTTATATTGTTATCGCTTTTTAATTATGCTTTCATCATAAAATTTCTATATCATTTCTTGTACAAAAAAAAACAAATTACATAAATGAATAATTTCAAAATACGAGTATAAGTAAAATTTAAAATAAAAAAGAAGATAAAAAATGCATAAAAAATATGTTGATAGAAAATGACAAATTAATGGATTAATCAATAATATTTTAAAATACGCATGGACGTATTTTTATCCGCTGTTTTTATTTCTCTATAACAAGCGATTAATTAGCACAACAAAATTTGTGTATTTTTGTTTTGTTATCCTGTTTTATTCAGTAAACTATCTTTCAATTTTTGACATTTGCATTTGAATTGATCGCAATAACTTTTTTTTTAAATACTAAGAAATTTATTTGTTTCTCCTATTACACTTTCTTTGAAATAAATTAATTCTTAATAAATAATTAAAATATTACATTTTGATTATATTTTTATAATGTATACAATCATAAAATGATAATTTTTTTAAGAACTAAAGTCTTCGGATACATAAAAAAAAGATCAGAAATTTTACAATATCTAGTTTAATTTAAAATTTATAATGCATAATATTACAGGATAATTTGGAAGACAAAATAAGAAGCAGTCAAATTGGCAAAAATTAAAAAAAATTGTTTTCAGTAAAATAAACAAGATTGATCTGTTGATACCGATAGGTAATACAGCGTTTCATACACATATACAATATATTACAGAAACATGTTCACAACATTGTTCAATCAATACTGTTTGTTTTATATTAAAAAGTGTTTTTTTAAAATAGCTTTGATCAGACATGAGAAAAATCATTTTAATAAATTACATAATATAGCAGTATAAATGAACATTGCAAATCAAAATAAAATCAAAGTAATTGACATAATTGCCAAAGTTATAATTGATATTTTGCGTTATACAGACAATTTTCTGCTATCGCCGTAAACGTAATATGTGTATATATAAAAAATAATTGAAATTTGTTTTAATTTAATGATCATATCATTTTCACCGACATTGTTCTGCTTTTCAACTGAAGTATTATATCAATTTTACATTACGCAATGAAATTTCACGAATTCTCAGTAATGTAATGTTATCTAGGTTGCGTGACTATTTGTAGTATGATAAAATCAAGCAAATTTTATGACACATTACTTTTTCAAACACCATGAATTAAAATGTACATAATGTATGTATGCATATTTTTCACTTTAGTTAAAGACTATTTAAGAGGTATATTTTACAAAACAAAACACATTGATTGTTAGCAGCATATTAATATTGTTTGTTTAATTTGTTATCATTTCAGATAATATAAGATAATATTAGTATAAGGAAATTAAAGTCGAATGGAAAGAAAAGTGGTTTTTGGGAATTAGCGTAGGATCATGCCTCAGTATGATTCGAACCAACGACCCTTGGATTGTAGTCCAGTACGCTAACGACTGTGCTACCGAGCCAAGCCGGCCGATCATATTAATATTATAGTTCAATTTAAATAACCATTTTTAGTAGATGGATTATTTGAATGTGTATTAATACTTTCTTACTTACTACGAGGTCGTTCAATAAGTCCTTAGAAAATCCGAGAAATTGCGCTCGTAGTGTCGGTAAAGATTTTTTTTTGTAAGAAGCATTATCGACAGGAAAGCTGTCAAAATTTCAGCTCGATCCATAGCGTAGGTCAATTTCTATCGGCGGTTAAAGTTAACGACATTTATTTCTGCATAACAATGAAAAAAAAGCGAGTTTAGGGCTGTCATCAAACATCTCCATTTGAAAGGCTTAAGCCCGAAAGAAATCAAAGCCGAGTTGGATGCAGTTCATGGCACAGCTGCACCTGTGTTTGCGATGGTTTACAATTGGGTGAATGAATTTAAACGTGGCCGTTCATCCACAAAAGATGAACATCGTTCAGGACGCCCAGTTGAGGTGTCTACTCCTGAAATCATCGACAAAATCCACGATCTGATTTTGAACGGTCGGCGAATTAAAGTGCGCGAATTAGTTGAGGCCACGGGCATATCACAAGATACAGTCGCTTCAATTTTGCATGCAAAATTGTCTGTGAAAAAAATTTCGGCAAGATGGGTGCCGCGTTTGCTCTCAGAGGAGAAAAAGCGCAATTGTGTAGTGGACTCTGAGGCTATGTTGGCACTCTTTCATCGCAATCCTGCCGAATTCCTTCGTCGATATGTCACTGTGGACGAAACCTGGATACACTACTACACGCCGATATGTCACTGTGGACGAAACCTGGATACACTACTCACTCCTCTTTGAGCGAGGAAATCAAAGAGAAACGCCCCATCTGAAGAAGAAAAAAATCCTCTTGCATCAGGACAATGCGCGTGTGCACACCTGCGCTGTTTCCATGGCCAAAATTATGGAATTAAGAATGGAATTGTTGCAGCATCCCGCTTATTTACCAGATTTGGCCCCGAGTGACTATTTTCTTTTCCCCAATCTGAAGAAATGGCTTGGCGTACGACGGTTCACTTCCAACGAGGACGTCATTGCTCAAACGAATGAGTATTTTGCAGAACTTCCGAAATCCTATTTTTTGGAGGGGATAAAAATTTTGGAAAAACGGTTGGGAAAGTGTATAGAGCTATAAGGAGATTATGTTAAAAAATAAAATTTTTTTTTTTAAAAAACAATTTTTTTCCATTATTTTCTAAGGACTTATTGAACGACCCTCGTATCATAGCAGAAATACATATTCCATATTTTAAAATAAAAATACTAACAATTTAATATACCAAAACATACAAACTGTCACTTCTTTTATTTTACTATAAATTTCAATATTATTGTTTTTATCACAACAAAATTTTTCGAAACAAAAGAAATGGTCCTTTTATAAATAAACACAATTGATTAATATTGAACTTTTATCATAAATAAATCCTCAACTTGTAATATTTATTCATTGTTTAGGATCACATACCCATATGTACATGTTGTGTATTTTATTCAGTATCGTATGCATGAATATATTAAATGAATATATGATCGCGCACGTACACATATGAATGTAAATAATATATGTATGTATGGTAATTTTTAGAAAATATAAAATTGCGAAGAAAAAAAATGTTTACCTTCGAATTTGTATTCTTCTTGTTTGTGTATGTGCATACAAATAATATTAGCAATAGTAATTTTATTATTTAAAAAAGTCGTTTGCCGCCTCGTATTATGTATGTATGTATATTGTCTACTGAATTGGCTGTGTGGTATTATAAAAAATCAATAAAAACACAAGTAACGCAACATTATTATTTGCTTAGTTTACTGATAACTCTAATTAATGCGCCATTCTCCTCCTTAAGGCGTTGATTATCCGCTTTTAATATTTCCAATTGCTGTAAAATTTCAACAAAATATGAAAATATAGATTAGATAAAATTCCAATAAATATATAAATATAATACATTCATAACTGCAATAAACTAAAATTAAATATTTATTTTCTGTTTTTTTTTAATTATACGGAAATAAAAACAATCGAAACTATTAAAAATGTAAAATCCTAATATTTAAAAAAAGAATGATTATAACCAATACGAGAAAAATGCTATTTTAAATATGATTATTATTAAATTTAATTTACGAACTTTTTTAAAACTTCAATTAATAAAACATAAGGCAGGAAGTATTCTTATACATCTTAAATGAAATGTAAACATATAAATTATAAACGCAATACTTTCATGGTATATCGAAATCGTACTATGTATAAGAAAATCGATGATAAGTAAATTCATTATTGTTCAGGATGGATTATTATTAAAATCGTTATCGCAATAAAACGTTTTCTTTCATATACGAGTATAAATTGATTTACTGAATACGTACGTGCTTCAAAATCATACACAGGAAGTCACGAAAGTACCTGCAATTCACTAAAGAAGTTTTTAACACCACTATAAAAAAATTATTTATAAAAACCAATTATAGGGATTTGTTACTATTGCATTAAACTAAAATCAATTCAATAATTCAATAGTTTTTCAAAAAAACAAAATAAACAATTTCATTTAAACAGAAAATGACGCAATTCCTGCACAACAAAAGTATCCGTGCAGCACATGCATATGTTTTAAATTTAGTTTCTTTGAATTATTTATTATTTAGTTACAATACATTTCCATTTTTTGTATTAGATGCTTAAATCTTTTCGGCATTGATTTAATTAATTTTTTATTCTTTACCTTAGTTGTCTAACTAGAACACACCATGAATTTTTAATTGGGTCTGGAGGAATATTTATAGCTTTTGGACAGTTATAGGTTAAGCGCAATCGAACACCGTAGGTGGTGGTATGATAGAACTGAAAGTTCTACAGAAATTTCATTTTCAGCAGCAATTTCTTTCAAAGGATAATCCTTTCTCGAAATCTTTTATAAAATTATAAATTATTAACTACACGATTGCTCCAGACAAATTTCAAGTTTATAATAAGATTATGTCCCAATAAAAGCAAAAATCTAATAACAGATTAAGCAAAAAAGTTCGTACTTAAAATATAATAATAATCACTAATGGTTTTTAGTATATTAGTCAGACATAAAAATTCAAATTATTGCAGAATAGAAAACATTTTCATAAATGCGAAAAGCATATTTTCATAAGTGCAATAAGTGTTGATTCTAGATAATTACCAAACTTTCTGTGTTAGCATAAAAGCGCACATATTTATAAATCAAATTTTAACTAAGAACTAAAATCAGTTGCGTATCAATTAAAATCCAATAAAACACATTCAATTCTGTTGATAGACACTGAAAATTAAATATCAACGCATTCGACAAATATAATTTTAGACCTGCTAATTGAGGAAAAATCTCAAATTCAAGTGGAAATATTAAAAAAAAAAACAAAAAAAGAAATACATACAATAAATATATATTGTGTAATGAAAACAAAATAAATAAAAGATTTTTTTTTATTTTCTCCTAAAAAAGTAAAATAATAATAATTGTGCAAAGCAAACAACCAACATTTAATTAATTTTAAAATACAATGTATTGTAGTTGTGATACTTGGAAATTTTCATTTAAATAAATAAAACGTTGATTTATTTTTTAAATAATTGTAACACTGATATCCTATTCTTTTTTATATTTTTTAATGTCAAGTAACATTAGTACTGAAATGTACATTCTAACCGCCACGACACTAAAGATCAATTGCGAAATTTTTTTCCTTAGAGTAGGATTTAAACTAGAGACCTATGGATTTCTATATTTTAAATTATAGACCGCTCTACCAACTGAAAACGTATATGTATACGGATTCTAATAAATTCATATTTATTTGCTTACTAAAATTTGTGCGTAATTTACAGGAACGTTTCTGTAAGCAAAATGCAATCGTCAAAAGAAAATCGTATGACAAAATAATTATATTGTAGTATATTCTTATTGCAGTTTTTTACAATTTACAAATGTAAGGAAATGTTAGGTATTTTATATTTCGACAACTCAGTTTAACTACGAGCCTTTTTGTCTACTTTATTATCTTAATTCGAACTCAAAACAATTGCCTTAACGGGACATAAGTTTTTAATATATAAGAAACTTCTTTCTTTTAAATTAAAATTAAACATGTAAGAAATCTTCGAATTTTTTTTCAATATAAAACCTTAATAAGGATTAAAAAGCAAAATTGAATTAAAGCAAAAAGGAACTATTAATAGGCTCTAATACGAAATATATTGGGCGTGAGGGAAAGTTCCGCCGTTTTTGAACACTTGCACTTTTATGCGTTGCCGATTCTTAGCGAGAATTCTGATTCGACTGAAATCAATTTAAACCGTTAGATTACTGCATGATTGACGGTTTATACACATTTTTTTGTATTTTTGTCAGTTATTTTAAACTTGTATGTGCACTTAAGACATTGTATATGGTTTGCCAATAAAAGTGATATGATTTCTAAGTGACGTTTCGGCCATTTGTAATATGTCATGATCTATCTTTTTTTTTCATTGTATTCAGTAATGTTTACAATTTCATCATGGAGAGACATACGCAAGAACAACATTTACAAATTATTCAATTTTATTATCAAAATAATCGTTCTCCAATTGCAACTTTTCGTGCGCTCACTTTCATCTGAGTGATGCGGTAAATAAACAAAACTGTCGATTCTGGTGTGAAGAAAATCCACAAATTATTCATGAACACCCATTACATTCACCTAAATTGACAGTTTGGTTTGGTTTATGGTCGGGTGGAATCATCGGTCCGTACTTCTTTCGAAATGAACCGTTACTGTCAATGGAGAGCGGTATAGATCGATGATAACCAACTTTTTATGGCCGAAATTGGAAGAAGTTGATCTTGACAACATTTGGTTTCAATAAGACGGGGCTACGTGCCACACAGCACGTGCAACAACCGAATTATTGCGAGAAAAGTTTGGAGATTCGTGACATTGAATGACCTCCAAGAAGTTGTGATTCAATACCATTAGACTATTTCTTGTGGAGTTATTTGTAGTCGTTGGTCTTTAGCAATAAACCAGACTCTCTTCAAGCTTTAGAAGTCAATATTGAACGTGCTATTCATGACATACGACTTGATTTAGTGGAAAAAGTGCTCGAAAATTGGGTTCATCGAATTCGTTCCTGCAAAAGAAGTCGTGGAGGCCATTTGAATGACGTTTTATTCAGAACTTAATTGTATCAATTGCACTTCACATTAAATAAAAAAACATTTAAATTTCCTTAACAATTAGTGTATTTTTTTGTTGAAAAGAAATCATATCACTCTTTTTGGAAAACCCTATATATTGTATGAGTTCCAAAAAGGGAACAACGCGATGGAGAAGACGCAGTAACAGCTCGAACATGCCAGAGATGGTTTGCGAAATTTCGTTCGGGTGATTTTTCTTTGAAAGATGAACCCAGGTCATGAAGGCTATCAGATGTCAATGACGAAGTGCTACGAAGTATGATCAGGACAAACCCCATGTTAAATTGTACAGAATTAATCAGACTACTGCTTTAGAGCACATTAAAACACTTGGTTTTGTGTCCAAACTCTCTGTTTGGGTGTCACACGAATTAAGCGAACAAAATTTAATGGATCGAATTTTAATATGTTCTTTAAATCTTGCTTGTCACAAAAGGGAAACGTTTTTGGACCGCTTGGTGACTGTTGATGAAAAGTGGATAGTTTATAAACATATGTTAAGAAAAAGGGCATATGTTTACAAAGAGGACACACCATCACCCCATCCAAAACTGGCGTGCATCAAAAGAAAGTTATGTTGTGTTGTTGGTTGGATCGGAGAGGTATTGTCCACTATGAGTTGCTGTAAGAAAATTATGCGGTCGATGCTGATTGTTACTGTTCACAACTTGATGTTTTGAATAAAGAAATTCAACGTAAACGTCCATATTTGGCCATAACGCTAGACCGCACGTGGCAAGAAAAACCATACAAAAAATTGTAGAGTTGGGTTGGGAAACTCTACCTCAGCCAACCTATTCTCCAGATATTGCACCATCTGACTATCATCTGTTCAGCTTGCTGCAAAACTTTCTTGATGGAAATGAATATATAAATTATGGGAGTGTCCAAATGGCAGTGGAAGAATACTTTGCGTCTAAAAACGACGACTACTTTTCCAGGGGGTTGGATAAGCTACCAGAACGCTGGCAGACAGTTGTAACTAATAAAGGAAATTATATTTTGGATTAATTTTTGAATAAAAAGTGAAAAAAAATTTAGTTTTTTCTTTAGAAAAAAACGACAGAGCTTTCTTTTTAAAAAAACGACAGAATTTTTGAAATATTAGTCTACTATTAATATTAGATTCTTATATCAAACTATTATTTATATTTCATTGAATCTTACTAATTATGACAAATGAACACAAAAATGCAATTGACATACGAGTATACATATAAATATTTTTTTGAAATGCTGTAAAAAAATGACAAATAGAAGATGATTTTTAGGACTCTTGAAAACTAATAAAATAATGTTATAAAGAATATTATAAATATTCAGAATATATCTTCAAATATTTGTTCAAATATTGTTCAAAATTTGCTGATAATAGATATAATATTCAGAATATATCTTCAAATATTTTTATTTGTTCAAAATTTGCTGATAATAGATGTTGTGTTCATTGATAATGATTAAATTTATAAATATATTTCGGACGTTTTTTCTTTAATTTTGTCATCATAAATTCAATTATCATATACACTTTGGGTGGTATAAAATGGGAGTAAAAGGGGTTACCGAAAACAGTTGGGCTTAAATTAAGAGGATATAAAAATATGAAAGTGGAATAATATTTCATTACCTTAATTTTTAACAGTCAATATGCATGCGCTAGACATTATTGCTTATGCGACTACCACCATCTACTAATGTTAATAGTCGACGCGGAATTGTTTTTATATTTTAATTATATAGTCTTGTCAAACTTTTTAAAATTTATTTAAAGGGATTTTTGCAGTGATCAATCTGCCTTCTATACGACAAAATTGCAGATTCTTTATTCCCATGAGTAATTCAATATATAAAGAAAAATATCAATAAATCATTGGCAGTGATGAAGAATTATTCCGTGCGCGTCTTTCAGGACAAAAACTCTGTATAGATTTTGAAAATGTTCAAACAATTATTATAGAATTTATGTATTCTGTAAAATTATACTGAAAACATTGTATAATAAAAATAATAAAAATAATGTATTAAAAAGATAACTGAAAATAATAGATTACTGCTTCACCCATATTTTTCAAAAGAAATTTGATAATCGTATTTGGTTATTTGTTTCAACACTAATTAAATTGTAAGTACATATGTAAAAATTAACAAGCGTTTTTGTTGTTTTCGTTATCATTTCAAATACCATTGGTACTGAAATGTTTATGCTAACGGCACAACATTCAAGATTTGGCGACAGATTAGGTCCTTATCCAATCCGTATTTCAACTGGATAACGTTTACGTAATTGGTGAGAATTTAATCATGCATGTTTAATTTACATTATATATACAATGTATATATATTATTTTTAGAGAGTTTTTCATAAATGACTGTTTTTACGATTACTTTTCTTATTTAACTGTGCGTTAAAACGTCGTGTCACTTTTTCACAGCTTATATCTATATAAATTTAGGAGGATGGCAGAGTCTCTAAGACGAGGTCTAAGTCCTAATGACTTGTAGCATTGAAGTAAAATAGCTTTCGTAGAAATTTGCGGGTTTATAACGTGTTAAATATAATTAATTAATTACTATACATTTAGTTACTGATTTCAATTTCAGTTAGATCCATCCCATGGTGTAAATGATGCATAGTTTTTAAGTATTTTCTAATTATGCTGTCCAAATTTTACTATCAATCCATTTTAATTATCTATTTGATTAAATAATGATAATTATAATAAAATGTCGGTTGTTATATTGTTACTTGAATAATTGCACATAAAAGTTATTAACCAAGGAATTTACAAAATAATAAAAATATTTAATAAGAGAAAGAATATATAAAATAAAATTAAGAGATAAAAGGTGATATTTACTAAAACAAATTATATTTTTAGGATTGCAGAGGGATTAATTTTCTTTAAGATTATATTACAGATATTTTTATTTGTAAATATGTAAATATATAAATCCAACAATAATTATTATTTTATATCGTTAGGTTAATAAAAAAAACCATCAATCAACCAAAAAAAAATTAAAATCGCCTTCATACCGAAACAATCCTCATATCCGAAATGGTCTCGCAAATTATTGGTGATCAAATGTTTATCATCACACTACGAGTAAGTGTTATACCGATGGCTCTTCCAAATTTAATTTTTTTTAATTTGTCATAAATTCAATCGATAAACTGCGATACTATTATACGTGTATATTATGTTTTATATTACAGTCAAATAATTTAAAAAAAAAGCTATCTACGTGTGTACCAGTATAATATTAATACTATTAATATTACATTTATTATTTGTCCAATACGTTTTAATACATGGTATTATATTAGTTTTTATAAAATATTTAAAATTAAAAAAAAATTTATTAAATAATTCAAAAATCTGTTTGAATTATTAAGCATAAAAATTATTTATTTCCTCATTGTTATTATTATAAGCCATTCAAATATACTTTAGTATTATTCAAATTTATTATTAATTTTATTCAGTTTTATTATTACTTTACGATTATAAAGAAGATGTGTATAATTTTTTTAAAGCAGTTTTTATGTAATCTATTATCGTATTTCCTTTAGATTTTTACCACAAGCCATTATCGACTAAAATAAAAATCCTATATTGTCAAATAAAAATCGATTTTTTTATTTTTATTCAATCAATAAACTCATTTGTTATTATTTACTCTTCTTTTTATCTTAATTTCTGATTATTCAGATTCGCGACTTTTAACTTTTTTACTTTTTGTTGTGAAGCTGGTTTTGAGCTGAGATCGTTAGTTTCGACACAACCCGGGTTAGGGCTCGATTTTCAGCGCGCAGGCGCTCATTCTCAGTCTTATATTTTTGTAGTAGCTACATATGAAAATATTTTTGTTTTATATAATAATTATTGTACAATTTTAAATAATAATTACACATTATTGCAATAAATAATAAATAATAAATTATAAATGAAAAAAGAATTTTAAATCAATAAAAAGAAAAAGAAAAAACAAAAACATAAATGTTTTTATAACATTTTATATCAATTTAATTTTATTGAATATTGTTTAAATGTTTCATTTTTGAATTTATGTTTCCAGATTTTTTTTTTTTGAAAAAAGAAAAAATGTTAAAATTTAGTGTTTTTATGGACACATGTGGACATATGAAAATACACATGCCTGTGATATACATGGAATAGTTGACAAATGAAACAATATATTTAAATAGTGTGGGTAGATGTGTGCATATAATAAATGTAAGATGCGTATTTATGTATATATTTATGGTGTAATGATTGCATATTTATGTAGCTGTGTATGTACAACGTATGAAAAAATTCTCCTGTGCTTGGCTGGGTCAAGATTAAATTTCTAATTCTTTTTCTCGCCACTATACATACAAAAATATTTATTTTTATTATAAATTAAATATTAGTAAATACTATCACTGATATATATTAAAACTAGGGCAGATTTTTTTTTAATTTTCAATTTCTGATCTGTACAAGACAATCAAAACATAGAATAATCCAATTGGATATTCTTCCAACTAATATATTAGCTTAAGAAAATTTAGTAACTTTTTGTTGAAAAATTGATAAGATTTTAAACATATTGGTCAATGAACTTAATATCAACTTCTTGAATGTCAATAATTGGCTATGCATATTTATTTCAATCTTTTGAACTATTCTATATTATTTATTATAATAGGTCAAATGCTATATAAATTTTCTATTTTTTTTATATTTGCATATCACTCTTTGCGAAACATAGCTTATTTTGATTGTTCAGAAATGGCTCTCACAAGGTGGTTGGTTCTGGGAGAACAATCAAACAATGATCAATACCAGAATTACCTATGGGTCTTGGTGAACCCGCGGTCCTAAGCATTGCTACCAGTACCTAAGAATAAACAAGGTTTCTTACTATAGCTCTTTGCGTGTCAGTAGCGGCCACGTACTCTTAACACAACAACTGGTACCACGGGGATCAGGTGCCCCACGGTGTTAAGACTCACTGTCCCTGATCATGAGACCAGATACATTTGACTAAAACGTGTTGGCTGTGGTTAATAACTACATCGCAGATACAGTCTTAATATTGAAGGTCAGGGATACCAGTTATCCCGAGTTCTATCACTGTATATGATAATAGAGGTTAAGGTAGTCCTTGCTACCAACAGGGCAACTAGCTTGAAACTTCTTACTGACTGTGAGCACGGTCTATCTGTAATAGATGTTGCTGGACCAGATAAAAACATCATATATAACGAGTTAAGGACTAAGTGATCTATCTAATTATTAGACCGCTCATCATTGAGGAATTGATGGATGAATTGCTTAAGCAAAACAACCCTACCATTCTGCAGTAAGTAAAATGATAGGGTTGGTATGATATCTCTTGCCAATAGATGGTAACATAATGAGGTTCATGAGGAGAAGACATAAATGGGTGAACAGGAGGACAGGTTTTAAATGACGAGAATGGCTTGCCATTAGAGGAAAACGGAAGAGGTTTACGAAAAGGAGTGAACGACGCTGAGGGTTCGACTCCATAACGTAATCTAAGCAATGCATCAAGAGCATATGAAGGTGCAAAACGAGCACACTGACTTCAACTCTGTAGATATAGTCAGCTAAACTGGCGAAATCCATTACAAGTATAGATCTGTGAGCGCTTATTGGTCACATCCCAATTTCGATGATCGAAGGCGACCCGTGGTATTATGTCTAACGATAGGTCAGAATTATTCTGTTCAGAGATAGCACTAACTATGATTATAATTATATAAAAACCTTCTTCTTAATTTGATAATACAAGCTCGTTATCATCTCCATGATAACGAACTTGTATTATAAAAACTACTTCTACGAGTATATGTACAATAACGATACTATATTTACAATAATGCAATATTCAATAATATTATGCGAAAACGATTCCATAAGTTGTTATGGTAAATAATGGATCCTCTAAATAAAATAAAGCTTCAAATGCCTAGAATATCTATTAATTCTATTTTTATTTTTGTAATTAATCTAATTATGTGAGAATTACATAAATTATATAAGAAATGTTTGTTTTTAATGTTTAATTGATGATAATATAATGTCACTAATAATTGATTTCATGTACTCCTGCAAAAATATTTCAATGCTAATTTTGCAACTCAACATATAAGCTATTTGAAATTACTGAGGGAATTAAACAGGTGCTTTTATAGATATATTAATAAGACAATTTTTATTCCAAATTCTGGAATTTGAATTGAGTACAATTCAACCAAATTGAAAAATATTTTTATCCCACTCAAACAGTTGCAAAATATTTGATATTTTTATTCACACCATCCGATTTATAAATAATAAGAAATTATAGAATGAAAGTTTGAAATAGTACATGCTACTTTTTATGTTCCAGGTCGATTTTCTTTTGCCGCCATTTTGTTTTGGATGAGATTTGTATGTTGGCATTTGACAGTCGTAGAGAGTGGTCGATAACAATTTATTATGGAGCAACTAATAACGCAACAACGTGTTGAAATGTTTAAAACATTTTATTTAAATAATTGCCCAATTGTGAATACGCCGAGAAAATTACGTAGTTTTTTGATGTTAATCATACGCCGAGCAAGTTAAACATTCAGCGTGTAATGCATAATTTTGAAAATAATCATACACTGGGAGATAAAGCGAACACTGGGAAACAATTAAGCCAACTTACACCTGAAAAGATTGATGCAGTGAGGCAGAGTATTGCTGCATATCCGGGTAGCTTTCATCGACGCCGTGCGCAAGAACTGGGAGTATCATCATCATTTTTGTATAAAAATCTCAAAAAAGTTTGCTTTTTTACCCGTATAAAATTCAATTGGCATAACAGCCGCAGGCAAATAACTATGAATGGCAACGGGACTGAGGTGCTCGAGTTTCACAGCTCGATATAGACGAGCACCACTTTTGGCAAAAAATAATTATGAGCGACGAAGCACCTTCCCACTTGGCTGGCTTTGTTAATAAACGGAATACTCGCTATTGGGACACTGAAAACCCTCAACTGATACTCCAAAGACTACTACACCCTCGTAGAGTAACTGTATGGTGCGGAATTTGGGCTGGCGGCATTATTGGGCCATATTTCTTTGAGGATACGGGAGGCAATACTGTAACAGTTACTGGTGACCGCAATGGGGACATGTTGGAAATCTTTCTTCTGCCCGAATTGGATCAATTAGGCCTACAGAATATTTGATTCCAATAAGATGGTGCCACATCACACACAGCTCGTGCTACGATGCAAATTTTGAGAGAAACTTTTCCCGGTCTAATAATGTCAAAAAGTAGTGATATCGACTGGCTCCGACGATCCCCTGATTTGAATCCTCCCGATTTCTTCTTTTTCCTTTTTTACTTGAAGGAAAAAGTGCACATTAACAAAAAAACCATAACGTCGATGCTTAAGGACAATATTCGAAATGAAATTGCGGAAATAATACCAGAAGTCTGCGAAAATGTTATGAAAAATGTGCTCAAAAGAGCTCCCATTTGCACTGCGGCCAGAGGTGGGCATTTGACCTACATTATATTCCATACATAATACTAAAGACCTATAATCAATCAATAAAATATAAATTATAAAATTGTATTTCATTTAAAAGTTATGAAAAAAAACTTCGACCTGGAACATAAAACGCACTCTGTATATAAACAATTTCAAACTAGTGAAATTGTTTATATACAATTTGTCAAACATTATAAATTTTATAGAACGCAAATTAAAATATAAAAAGTGTGAACAATTTCAAAATTAAAACTGCTCCAAAAGAAAATATTTCTCAAAAGTTGCAATTGTTATTGTGTTTATTACATTATGAAAATTTTCCCGATCCAGCCTTGCAATAATAAAAAAAAGTAGCAAATGTGAGATTAAATGTTAAAGCCATATTTAAAAAAATGAATGTTTGATTATTTTATAAAAATACAATGAACGAAAATATTTAAAATATGTTTGCATATATGTATGTATACGTTGTAAGAAAGGGAAACAACGACAAAAAATGTAAGCAATGCCAAACAAAACCTAGCATTTTTGAAACTCTTTGTGTTCCGAATCATTTGAAAGTTATTTAACTGTTTCCGAATCATGTGAAAATTTAATAAAAAACATAAATTATGAGTATTAACAATTTTATTCTCTACTTAAAAATTGAGTATTGCAGCAACATGGTGTTCTCATGGATCGAGTGGTGATTACGGTGTGATTGATGGTAGGCAGAATTTTGATAATTAATTTTATTGTATTCTTCAACTAAATGCTTAATTAGTTTTTAATAAACACATTACAAACTGACAATTATAATAATAATAATAAAAGAATATGGTAATCAAAATAACATATTGGTATTTTGTTTTATTATGATGATATTTAATTTTTAAAATAAATAGAAATAATTGAATTTGTTTGTTTGTTTTGGAAATATTAAAACCATAAAGAAAAAATTTAATGAACAAAAAATGGTTTTCTAAACAAATATTTACGAATACAAAAACAAGCAACACAAAAATTCGGTTTTTTGCTGTTTTTTTATAAAGTAAAGTAAAAACAAAATAAGGAATTATATTCGTAAAATTAATAATTTAAACGAAAAATGAGATATAACAAAAAATTTTACTTGTTCCTTAGGAATTAAAAATATTAATGCCATTACCTTGAGTTCTTCTTCCATTTCAGAAACTTTACGCTCCATTGCTCTTCGTTCTCGCTTTTCGATTTCCGACAATGAATTTTTAGCCGCCTATAAAATGAAAATTTACAAAAAAAGCAAACCCACTGATTATTTGAATATATTTCAGTTGTTGAATGTATAAAATTGAAAAATATTTAGTTGTTGAATGTATCTTCTTCTTCTCTTTTCTCCATCGTTCTAGCATACTTAAGCACAATTTTATTATTTTTAAGGATGAAAGAGAATTTGCATTTAGTATTCTCTTTTGATGTTTTGCATTTAGTATTCTCTTCTTCTTCTCCGATGGAGAAAGGAGAAGAAGAGAATACTAAATGCAAAACATCAAAAGAGTAATACCAAATATTTTAGCGTCGCAATTATAAACAGGATCGTTTTTCGTTCTATTATAAGGAAAAATATAAATGTCCGTAGTGGAGCCACGGGGTAGTGAAAAATTAGTACAGATATTAAATAGATACGGTTTTATTACACGAGAAATAGTTCACGTACATATGTGTACATTTTCTATATTGGTTTTACAGTTATTGAAAATTTGATATATAAAGCGGACAACAATTTCTCCGTAACATAAATCTTGCGATTTCTGAAGTTACTCAGCAACTATAATACGATTTTTAATTTTATATTACAATATATTTTTACCTTTCAAAATTTTTTCATATATTATTGCTACTTGAATGATATCTTAATATTATCGTGGCATGTACTATCATGCTTCAAACAATATGAAGTAATATGACTTAGCTACGCAGCTCCCATAGAGATAGCAAGAAAGATGGTTTACGAAGAAATGGTAATTTTGTTCGAGCAATAAAACTAGGTTAAGGTTCTGAAAAAACTTTTCTTGTTTAAAATCAGTTACTTTAACTAATAAACTAGTTCGTATTTTTAATAGCGAAGCAAACTTTATTTTTTTAAACGAAACGTGTGTCCATAGTAAATATACTCGCAATTGATATATTTTGGACGTTTTTAAAAACCATACATACGAGGTCTGGTCAAAAAGTCTCGCAAATTTGTATCAAATTTTGTGTGAAAAAGAAAATTAATTGCGCGGACGCATTCCGAATGTTGACTGTGGCATATGGTGCAGCTCTACCTTTGACCGAAGCAACGTTTATCGGTGGTACAAAATGTTGTCAGAGGGCCGAGAAGATGTAAACGATAAAAAGCGTGCTGGACGCCCGAGCACGTCAACAACAGACGAAAACATTGATGAAGTGAAGAAAATATTATTGGCCAATCGTCGAATAACCGATAGAGAAGTTGTTGAGGACTGGACTTAATCATATCGATTGGCTCGTGCCATTCGATTTTTACCAATGATTTGAGGTTGAAAATATTGAGAAAATGGTGGTAAAAAATTATTAAAATCATATTAAAAAAGTGCTGAATCTAACGACAAAGTATATAGAATGCAAAATTGTATTTTATGGGAAAAAATAATACAAAGTATTTCTACAAGAATGGGGCCTATTCTGTTAAAGAAAATAAAAGAATATCTTCCATGCAATTAAGTTCGTAACAAATGTAACTTATGGGAAGAAATTGCTACAAATTCAAATGTGTTACAAATCATTAACAATATATTATTGGGCAACAGCTATTTCTATCGCTATAAAAAAAGGAAATTTATTTTAATTGGTAACCTTAATAAAATTTATAAGAAAAATTGAACAATTTTGATATTTTATTTGATTGTGAAAAAATAACTCACAGCATTTGTGAATCTTTCAATTGCCGCTTTAGCTGATAATGCCTCCTCATCTTTCTTCTTTAACAGATCTTTGAGCTTCTCGTTTTCTACCCTATAGTATTTTATGTAGAGGCAAAATGAAAATAAATATTTATATTTTAAAATTAGAATTAATTTAGCTTACTTTTCAGCTTCCCATAATGTTTTGTAATCAATAACTTCCCCATTTTCCGTATCGGTTTGAGATTTTGGATCGTTTTTACCAGCTGGTGTTGTAGACGAACTTGTCGATCCAAGTCTAGATCGTGATGTTCTTTCACTCCCGCTCTGCGGAAAATAACAGGCTTTAATTTTATTTTTTAATTAATCAATATTTTTCAACTCGGTAATATATAAATTATTACTTCGTATTTTTTATTAAATAATTTATTTTTATTTTTCGTACTATTAACTTAAAATAAGCGCACATTTAAGAAAAAAAACTATTTCTAAATTTTTAAATTTTTTGTTTGTTTTTTATGTGATTTTTTGTGCTAAAAATAATGTTTTGATTTTTCTACGCAATACGTTATTGCGTACGCTCATATATGTATATGCACCTTTTGGCGTAATGAAAGCACGCATTGTAGAAATAATTTAAAACCATTATTAGTTTTATTTATATATATATATTTTATTTTGTTAAAAGCATCACAATGTTAACTCTTACTTCATAGCCTTCACTTTTCTCAGAGGACGCACTCAATGAGCGCGCTGCGGCTGATTTGTTTCGGCTTCGACTGCGACTTTTCCGTTCATGTTCGCGTAACGATTGACTGCGATTGATAATCGCTGTTGTCGTATTTGTTCCTATGGAAATTTTATTTGCATTCGATTTGGAAGGATTAAGGGAATATGAGTTTAAAGAGGTATTCGACGTGGAAATGGTTTTGGTAGTTTGCAAATTTGTGTTGCGAGCAGGTATGTAATCACGTTTCATATTGGAATTATTTGCTGATATATTTGTGTTGTAGGAAGAAGTATTCTTCGTTGAGTATCCTTTGCCAGTAATGCTCAAATTGAGCCCAGCCGTGGTAACGCCCTTGTCGTAAGAACTATACGGACTAATATATCGGTCTGAACTGTATGTACTCCCGCCAAAACGCTTATCGTAGCAGCCTAGATTTTTATTTAAACTACTAGTTTTGTTAACATTAAATGTATTTCGTGTATTGTTACCATTAGTGTAGGATCCGTTACGGGATCCAGTATTGTATAAATTTTCTCTGGAACCATACTGATTACTGTAAGGACTTTGGTATACGGATGTTGTGCTCCCAGAATTAGTATAATACCCAGTGCTCAGTGGGCGGGAAGAATAATTTTGACTTCCATTATAATACAGTCCTGGATTATATGAGGAATTTGTTGCTGAAGGTACACGGGAATTGGAAAGTGATCGGCGTCTGGGTATGACAGGTTCTGTATTTCTTGTACGCGATCGAAAGGACATTTTTACAATATCAAAAAAACAATTTCACTTCAGTTTAAAAAATGATTAATTTTATAAATTTAATTTTTGTTATTGGTCCTTTTTGTTTTTGCATAAAATTTTTGTTTATTACAATTTATTAACCGATGTTTACACTATATAAAAATATTGTATAATAATAATGTCAAAATTACTGCTGCTTATGATTAATTTTTTATTTTTATTTTAATAATTAACTAAAAACTATTTTCATTTCCGAAACAGTCAACAGATTTATAATAAAATGTGGTTTAAATATTGGTTACGTCGAAGAACATCTTTTAATATAAAAAAAATGTTGGCAAAACGAAATGACTAGACAATATTGATGTTCCAATACAGAAACAAAAAAGTCTAAAAGAAGGACACTAGTAGATTCTACAATAGGATAATATTCCTTAAATTTTATACAACTTCAAAAGAATTTTATTGCGACAAAAAAACGATAAAAGCTACTTCGTGACTAGCCAAGTTGTTAGATTTAGAGCTTAGTATAAATTTGTTTGGTAGAAAAGTCAACTTTTTAAAATATATTTTTCAAGCCTGGTAACAAATACACATAAATTCGCAATTTTTAACATATTTATATAACTTTGAAAAGTTTTAGTGTTTAATTATGTTTTATATTCTTAAGATGTTAAACTAGCTTTTTATGTAAATACAGGTAACCTTCCAACATTCTGGTGTATTTTAAGAGACCGTGTTAAATGATATTAGGAGTTAGTTAACCATACTATGTGAAAAGTGGAACAACATTTTCTAAACTTTTCACAATTTCATTTAAATAACTTTATTCTGATCCAGAAAATTACACAAATGCTAATAAAACACAAAATTTATTTTCATTTTATATCTCTTTTACAACACGTAATTGGGAAATTTAATAGCTTAAATTAAAATTAATTAACTTCACCTAAAATTTCCCGCAGCGAACAACCTTTCTTCTACAGGCTCAAACTCACAATCTCCAATTCTATTCTCTAAGCCTATGATATAAAATATTGTCAAAAAAGAAGAGTTTAAATCAGAAGCCTGATACAACTAATGGTCAACGAACACAAAAGCCCGTCCTAGACTCTCTAACCGAGCATCAAATTAAAAATATCCCAACATCCTTACTTAAGAGTATTTTCTTACCAAAGAAAATAGTAAAGAAGATGTAGATCATCAATGCAAATAATATTGTACATAAATACTGCTATAGGGTGGTCCATCTAGCGTTCCATTTTGAACTACTATTTATTTGAAGTACCTAGAGTGTTAAATGTCAACACGAATTGACAGATTGTTAGTTGAAAGTCAGAATTTTACGAAATGGTAGTCCATACGCTTGAAGAAAAATGGGAAATATTGAGAACTTACTTCCAAAGCGGTGAGTCTTCAACCCAAACTGTGAGAAATTTAAAAAAAAAAGGAGTAAAGATCGAATAACATCACGTGAATTTGTGGGCAAATTCGTGAAGCGAGTTCGCGAAACTGGTTTGTTGGTTGCCAAAGCAACTCGTTCCCGCTCTAAGACAGTGTGTACGACCGAGAATATTGCCGCCGTTGCTGAAAATGTCCGTGATCATCCATCAACATCAACTCGTCACCGTTCTCAGGAATTGAACATTTCTCGCACTTCTCTGTTGAGAATTTTGCACAAAGACCTCGGTATGAAAGATCACAAAGTTCAATTAGTCCAACAGCTAAGCCGCATGAACATCCGATGCGTTTTCGGTTTGCCCAATGGGCTCAAGATCAATTGGCTGAAGATGAGCATTTTTACCGAAAAATCATCTTTTCGGATGAGGCCCATTTCCACCTCGGTGGGTATGTCAACAAACAAAATTATCGCATCTGGGGCTCAGAAAATCCATACGTCTCCATGGAAAAGCCGATGCATCGACAACGAGTCACGGTTTGGTGCGGATTTTGGAGTGGAGGCATCATTGACCCGTTTTTCTTCGAAAACGATGAAGGAGCCGCCGTTACGGTCAATGGTGAGCGCTATCGTGGCATGCTCAACGAATTTTAGTTTCCAAAAGTTGAAGAGAATGTCATGGATGACATTTGGTTTCAACAGCACAGGGCTCCTTGCCACACAGCCAACGTAACAATCCAACTTTTGGGCACCGCTTTCGAAAACCGAATAATCAGCCGAAATTCTGATGTCAATTGACCGCCTCGGAGCTGTGATTTGAGCCCGTTGGATTATTTTATGTGGGGAGTCGTTAAGGATAAATGTTACGCAAGCCTTCCAGAGACAATTGAGGCCTTGAAACACGAAATCAAAGTTGCCATTAAAGAGATACAGGCCCGGACAATCGAAAATGTACTGAAAAATTGGGTCGAGCGAATGGGGTACTGTAACGCCAGCCGTGACAGCCATTTAAATGATGTTGTGTTTCATTCTTAAATTTCAAGGTTCAATCTTTTTAATAAAACCGGAAATTTGAAAAAACATACACTAGTTTTTTTTATTTACTTTTTAAAATGGAACTTCTAAATGGTTCACCCTGTAGTTAAATATTTACAGAAAAAAATAAGCAACCAACAAACAGATAAAGTATCAATAAAAATGCATGTAAGTAAAGACATTAGTTACCACAATGATGAAGAGTAGGTCACAAGAGACACAGTCTGGATTTTGAAAAAAAAAACCCGGAAAGCTGTCGGTAGCTTTGAAACATCTTCGAAAATTCAGGACGGTGTAGAAGTCATTCAGACGTCAGATAAAATAAATAATAAAACAACATAAAAGAAGTATACCTAAACAATAATGCTCCACCACCAATTATAGCTTCATGTATTGTAGATTTTGACAAACAATATAGTTAACGAGATTACAGGTAAAGACAATACGAGTATATGCAAGAATACGTCTTGCAACAATAATGTCTGAAAAAACAATGTCCCTGATAATGTTTCAAAGAGATCAACCGAAGGAAACACAGTGGTACTGCTATGAGAACAAAGCTAGTGTGCACTTGAAGATCATGACAAGGGATCTCCACTCATCTTGCAAAGAAAATGATATTGTGCAATAGCTGTTAAGTAATGGCTTCCGTATTCTAGTAGCGAAAATATAATTAAAAAAGAAATAGTAGAAAAACGAATAAATGTCCCCAAAAATGATAAACAAAAGAAGCAATAGACAAACCAGAAAACGAAAGAAGTAAAACTAGCTCAACCATCAAAAACACTGTGCTTCTTTTACTTCAGAGGACAGAAGATCAGGATAAGCTGCTTAAAGCACTAACAGAAGAAATTAATATAATGAAAACACATTCTGGTAAAGTATTCCTGTCGTAGCAAAAATGCCAACGGGTTGCTAAATTATATAACAGAGTTACAAGTGTTCCCGATAAATAAAACCATAGATATCTACTGAATTTCAGAAACGCACCTTACAGAACAATCGTACGTTACATTATCAACCATTACGCTCCGTCTTGTTGGAACAAGATGTTGTCAAGATCAACTTTTTCCAATTTCGGCCATAAAAAGTTGGTTATCATCGATCTATACCGCTCTCCATTGACAGTAACGGTGTTACCAGCTTCATTTCGAAAGAAGTACGGACCGATGATTCCACCAGACCATAAACCACACCAAACTGTCAATTTAGGTGAATGTAATGGGTGTTCATGAATAATTTGTGGATTTACTTCGCACCAGAATCGGCAGTTTTGTTTATTTACTGCACCACTCAGATGAAAGTGAGCCTCATCGGAGATGATTTTCTTAAAAAAATCGTTATCGTTTTCAAGTTGTTCCAAGACAAAATCAGCAAATTCACGACGTTTACGGTGGTCAGTTCTTGAGTGATAACAATTTTATACGGATGCAAGCCCAAATCCTTTCTCAAAATCCGCCAGGTTGTGGTTTGAGACAGTCCCAATTCTTGAGAACGTTTTGGAATCGACAAATTGTGGTCTTCAGCAACACTTGCCTGAACGGCAGCAATATTTTCATTACTTCGAGCGGTTCTTTGTCTTATTGGCACTCGAACATTATGTAAAGAAAATGTACGCTCGAAATTTTTAACATTTCAGCGAATAGCGAGCACAGTTGGACGATTATTACGACCATAAAATGGCAAAAGCGCACGAAAAGTTGCAATTGGAGAACGATAATTTTGATAATAAAATTGAATAATTTGTAAACGTTGTTTTTGCGTATAACTCTCCATGATGAAATTGTAAACATTACTGAATACAATGAAGAAAAAAAAAAGATCATGACATATTGCAAATGGCCGAAACGTCACTTAGAAATCATATCACTCTTATTGGAAAACACTATACAAACTGATATAAGCAAGTAACAACAATAACAATCAAAACTACAATAGAACCAATGAGCTTAAAATATCAGCAATCTGCTGTACGCCGTTGACCACTTTAAAAGCCTAGGATCATGCTATATCATAAGAGGGGATTCCAACCCAAAACATACTTATTCCGGCTCCAGATTCGAGAGGTAGAGAACTGTATAGTGCTAGCAGAGAAGAAAAGTACGACTTTCATTCCTCAGGAACACCGACGTACTGTCCATCTGATACCACAAACGTACTGTCCATCACACCGACGTACTGTCCATCATAAGGGAATATATTCTCAGCATGCTTTAGTAGAGAATATCTTTGCCCTAGCATCTGACCACTCGCCGGTATTGGTAATACTCACAATGAGCAAGAATATTATCCGCAAAGAAATTCCTCCGCGGTAACCAATAAAAAGACAAAATGGCACACATTTAGAAGCAAGCTCACGCAGTACCTCACCCTGCAGGCCCCACTTGAAACAAGAGAGCAAATTGACGGTAAAGTTGAGCAATTTATGGCTGACATATAGCAAACACCTTTTGAGAGCACACCAAACGAAGTTACCTGTAATAATTTTAAAATAAGCTATCCCAACGAAATAAATGGAGAACCCGGAGAAAATGACAATACTCTAGATACCCAGAACATAAAGTAGTACTCAATTGCCTAAATAAATTTCTTAAAAAACAAATCAGTGAATTAAAAAATGAATTAATCAAAAGATATCTTACAACTTTAACAGCGAATAAAAATACTGATTGCTCCCTATGGAAAGCTGCCAAAAGAATTAAGAAACCTATAATTCTAGATCCGCTTCTGAAAACAAAAGCCGGTAAATGAGTCGGTTGTCCTAAGTAAAAATCGATCGTCTATGCAAAACATCTACCAGATATTCTACCAGAATACGAATACAACTATTATTAACAAAATTAACAAAGTAGATAGTAAGAAATCCGACAAACATCAATTTAGTAAATTAAAAATATGATTATCCATAATTGAAGTGCCAAAAAATCTCCTGAAATTGATCGAATAACTGAACAGATCATGAAAGAACTTCCAGAGGTGGCCTACCTAAAGCTTCAGTTTATTGTTAATGTATGCTTTAAGCTAAAATATGTACCCAAACTTTGGAAAATCGGCAAAGTGATCCTTGTACCAAAACCAGGAAAGCCACCCACAGATGTGAAATCTTCCCGACCGTTTGGCTTCAGAAAAAAACACTACACTATAGATCAAGTGCATAAAATTACAAATAAAGTGGTCAAAAGCTCTAGAAGAGAAAAAGGTGAGCCCAGCAATCGTCCTGCATGTTGCACAAGCATTTGACAAGGTGTGGCATAAAGCGCTTGTCTACAAACTGCATAGAGATCTCCCAAAACAATTCTTTGAAATGCTCTCTTCATATACTATATTTCGTTGAAGCGGTTTAGAGTCAGGTATGGTCAAGCATATTCTGACCTAAAAAATATAAAATCAGGAGTATCTCAAGGGAGCGTACTAGGCCTTCTCTTGTATTTATTAAATGCAAGAGACACGATGATATATTAATTGCTAACTTTGTAGATAATACCGCAATAATGGCGGTAAATTCATCTATTGAAATTCCCACTAAAAACTGGAGAATGCATTAAATAAGGTCAACTGGACGAACCGATGCTAAATGAAGCAAAATCAGCGCACATTATCTTTACCTACAGAAAAATTGATCCTATATATATTACCATTAATGGATAAATTTTACCTTCTGCCAATACAGCTTAGTATCTACGTATGGCTCTTGATACCACACTCGAGCGGAAGGAGCATGTAAAAGAGAAAAATATTAACTCAATAACAAATATGGAAAATTGTATTGGCTACTGAATAGTTAAGCTAATTTGGATGTACGATATCCAACTATGGGGTTGTACAAGCAAATCCGACTTAGATATCATACAAAACTACCAAAACAATGTACTACGTGGGATAATAAATCCTCCATGGTATATAAGAAATAAAGATATCCAACGTGATTTGCAAATTAATTCTGTTTGTGATGAAATAAAAAAGACAGCAGCTAAACATGATCAAGGATTGCATTCACACGAAAATCCAGGGAAGAAAACGGTTGTTGATGTGATCAAAGATTTTAAAAGGACCAAACCTCATGAATTTGTAGAGTAGCAACCGAGAAGACAATTCACTTTATTAAATATTTGTCTCAAACAAGTCCTAAAATTTGCGACTAAATTTAAAGTCAAATAAGTCATTAGTCGAATTTACCTAAAATTGGTCATGGCACATTGCAGGAAGGTGTTTTTAGTGGGTTAGAGTCCCACACTATTAAGAGCAGTCTTCTTAAAGTCTTATGAGATTTTCATCTCCCCAGGGAGTAGGGTGGTGGGGAGGAATATGTTTATTGAATAAGTCAATATTATAGTATAATTGCAGAAAACGAAATAAAAATCACCATCTATTAAGCCCAAACGAAGCTTATGGTGTTATAAACTAAGGGTACAATTTATCAGAGGGCAGGCCAGTTAAATTGTGACCTTTCAGCTTGTGCATACCAAAGTTAGATAGGATACTACCAATTCAGTAGTACTTTATATTCTTTTTAGTAACCAATAATATATGTATAAATTTAAATAACTTTTTAATTCTTGTAAAAAAATCCAAGTATTTCAATAATGTTGAAGATGTAAGACCAAACTTTTCATTTTTGTCAGTGGCAGCCACCGTTCACGAAATTCCATATTGGTGACTTTGATCTGAACTACCCCCCTCGGTCAGGAACACCAACCAAGGTATATGACATGTAAATGTAATTGCAATAGGATTTTTGTCAATTTTTTTTTTGTGAAAATAAAATTACATCTGCGATAGAATTTTCCTTCTAAATTTATATTTCTCTTCCTAATATTCTGAGCGGTTATCGCACTTCTTTGTCTTTGTTTTTTTTTTTTACGAACAAGGAAATGTTTTTATATGAATTATATTTAGATGCATTCGAATGGCAAAAACCAGAATGAAAAAAGCATTTCATCTCTTTTTCCTGGTTCTTCATGCTTGAGGCAATAATTTTTAAATTGGTGTAATGTTTTCCACACATGTTTCGGAAAACGAATAGAAGATTCTTTTAATTTACGAAATGAATCGGAGCGAGAAACTGTCGATTCAAAATAACATTTTCCACTGTTCTTTATCATCAACAATATCTATATATAGAATTTCCTTACCAAAGTATTTCTTTTTAAACGTTTTACGTCTAATAACTGAAGATGTCTTGAGAAAACAAACGCTATTACGATCAAGTCCAGATGATCGAAGGCTTATACGCAATGGCAATTTCATCTATGATGGATGCGAACGTATATGGAATGCATTTTAATTTATTTACAATTTTGATTTACAAATAAATGCGCTATAAAATGTCATCTCCAAATGTCATATATTCTCTATATAAATGAGAATACATCATATTTATAG
Organism: Atherix ibis; assembly: GCA_958298945.1. NCBI lineage: Eukaryota > Metazoa > Arthropoda > Insecta > Diptera > Athericidae > Atherix > Atherix ibis. The sequence goes on along the minus strand of OY282606.1, from coordinate 63,715,210 downwards.
ATACCCATTATTATTATAAGTTTTTTGTATAAACTATTTAAAGATTTTACATTTTCTAATATTAATTTACTTATAAAATTTATGTCTGCAATTTTCTGAAATAATTCAAAATTCTTGGATCTCAAATTAGTCCAAAATATCTTTCAATTTACGAGCATATGCATTATCATGTACGCATACGGCTATATAAACGTAAGTTCAAACAATTATTTAAAGTAGTATTTTTGGTAGAAAAAATGAAATTGTTTTATGAATTCATCTGAAAATAAACCGAAATTTATTATAAGAATGACGCATTTCATTTTAAAACGGAAATATTTTTCCGTTTCAAAATTAAGTGCGTCATTCTACAAGTTTATTTTCCCCTTAATTTTCAAAAGGAAATATTTTGAAATTATATGTTTATTTACTTATAATTCCCAAGTGCAGTAAAAGTTACTGCATTTACGTTAAAAGTTATTGTAATTACGTTGAAAATTATAAGTTATTTACTACTAAACAAGGGTGCCAATCTGGTTGTGGAAGGGAAGTTTCGGTGTTGAGAGAGAAAGTGAAAAGATCTGTTTCTAATGTTGAGATTATTAGATATAATGGGAATGAATTTATTTTCGAGTTGGGAGTAGCAATAATAGTACTATATAAATTATGGAGGGGATAATTAGCAATGAAAAGATTATTATAAATAATTCTGATTCGGGTGCTCCGCCAGTTTCAAGTAAGATTGGACCCACCGGGGAAGACTCCACTGACTAGTCGGTTGCAAGGGTTAACAAATGCCTTAACACGGCTTAACTCTAGCACATAAAATGAAGGAACTGAGGAGCGTTCCGTTCAGAAGACCGTTTGTTACTCACTTTGTCTGACCTTGTTACTTACATTTACTATTGACCAAAATTTTAACCATATTGTGAATATTTGATTTTGTCATTAGTATTGTTGATCTGTGAATTCCATATTCCTCCACGTGTATGGAAATACTAAGGATTTTCATGGAGTCTACAGATTGAAGATAGACAGAGCTTAGCCATGAAATATTCGTGCTACAATTAAATTTCTCTTAGACATGGAGAAATGGTGAATTTTTCATAGAGATAACTGTGTCATTGTCTTCGTTCCAAGCTTTCACTTTGGGAGTAATGCCACCGATCAAGGTTACAATATCTTGAACATTTGCTCCATCCACGAGTGCAAAAAAATTATCTGCATATAGGAAATGTTCATATAAGGAAAGCGATGGGTATATGAAATTGATGTATGTATGTGTTAAAGAGGGATCCTCATGGAATGACGTTTTCTATCATGCGAAAAGACGAAAAAATTACTGGCCCAACCTTGTGAAAGTTTTTCCTAAGCTATGAATGAAGAAGTTCTAGTGTGGCGGAGTCAACTCCCCATTCCGTCAACTAACAGATAATTCTATGTGGGAAATTCTGTTGTATGCCTTTACTAAATCGAACGACAAGAGCACATCACAAAGTCTTCGTTTATAGCAGTTATGTATGGCATGTTATAATTTCAGAAGCATGGTCAACGTCCCCCTACCCGACCTATAGGTCTGGTAGGGGAACTTCGTATTTTCAAGAGATTTTCCTCTTCTTATATCTCTGCTCTATTATAAAGTTTAAAATTGTCAAAGACCTTTAGGCATGTTGGTTGGGGTTGAGCGCCTTGACAATAATCTGGTCTAACCTTTTAGCTAAGAGTTTATTCCAGAATCTTGGAAAGACTAGGCAAACAAATTCTGGTCTGAAATCCGAAGGCTGAGCAATAGTTGCTTCGGTATTAGGATCACTACGGCTACTTTCCAGAAATTTGGCAAAGTAGACGCATCTATAATTTATTAAAGAGAATAACGATTCTTTCATAATATTGACCAAGGCTCTCTTATTATTTTAAATCAGCTCTTCTCCTCACCATTGAAGTTTCCTTAAAGGGATTCAAAGAAACGTTGAATTCTGCAAGCGATACTGAACAATTGAATGAGACTCGGCGATAGTTTCATTCTCAGTCTTAGTTTATTACATTATAAGTTTTCTGTCGACCAAGAATGCGATTAATACTTCTCCATGCTTCTTTTAGCGAGGATACGAAGTCAATAATATAGTAAAATTGTTCCAAATTCCACATTTAGCCTTAATTCAAGTAAATTTGCCATGCTGAAAAAAAGGAGAATTTTGTTCATGCTAAATCTCTTTCAGGTCGTAGCGTTACAACGTTCTGTGTACACCAAACCGGTTGCTTCCGGCGGAAGCACCTGAGGAAGATGGGATAGTTGCACTGGACGTACGCCATAAAATGCTAACCAAGTTTTCAGCCTCTTGGTTAGGAGACGGCAGATCATTCGTAGATTTGTTAACCACGAATCGGAATCCATCCCAAGTCTCTCGTTATTCTATAAAACAGGAAACTCGTCTATCATTGACATCTGCAACGCTTGCTTCCACCAATATGGAGAGATGATCGATTCCTTTAGGAGAGCAATGCACGTTGCAAGAAAAAAGATCATACATCACGTAGGAATGAAGGTCAAGTATAGAGGTTGTACGATTTGTTGAAAAGGTGGACCAACTTTCTATCGGCAAGGAGAGTATAGCTCGAGCTGGAAGAGTTGCGCCATTCCAAAAATGTTATACCATGCTTACAGGTTCTTAATGATCCCAAAGAGGGACTGTGCGCATTGGAATTCCCAAGAATGATAGTATTAAAAGATAATTGGCTAATTCGTTGATGACATTTCACAGAATTCGGGTAGTACCTGCTGACATTAAGGTTATGATAGAGAATCCGGTAAACAATATAAGTCCATTTCTGCACGAACTTTTTTTTTCGCGTCCGCGAAATTTTACTCTACTAAATTAAAAACAATGGCAGTCTCAGTCGAGTTGTACAACCATTTACAGAAAATGGTTCCCTTCACCTAATTTAGCGAAGGATGGAGGCTGAAAACAAGCTTGGTGCTATATATTTCGATCGGTTTTGCATTTGAAAATATGGATGATGTAGCCCTTGCGTTTGTGGTAAGAAGAAGATCACCGTTGCCGCATCCATTTATTTTAATATCTGAGGTGAGTTTTTTTAACGTAAAATTGATTTTGAAAGAGAAAATGTGGCTTGCCTCGAGATTAGAATTTAGGTCCGTAGCAATAATTAGGCAGGACGGGGAATTGAAAATTTTCGATGAAGTTCAGAGGAAGCTGATGACTGGTTGATGGCTACTGTTTTTGATCTTTTCTTGGGAATATTGTTGTTATTACCACTATTATTGTTGTTGTTGTAGTTGCTGTTGTTAATTACATTTGCACTGTGACTATCTGGTGAGTGTATAAGTTTTATTCTCTTTATTGCCTTAACGTCGTTGGAAAGACGGTTAAAGGGAAATAGCTGACCGCATAACGTCTATGTCGACCATATCGACATTCTGCATTGCAGATAATGTATTTACATCAGCACTGATACACTAGGCTGTTTTTCGTGGTTCAACTGCTGTGGCGGACAACCGACGATCCGAAAATCAAACACCACTACACTAATAAACTAAATCAACTGAGCTAATAACGGCTAATAACTGTAAACTTTGGACTTAAAAGCCAATTCGAAAAATCTAAAAATCATCTAAACCCCACCTCTGTCCGAGTGAGACTGACAGAAATAAAAATAAACAGTAATTTACGAACAATGTCACGATCTGAAGCATATAATTTCGAAAGTATTTCTAACTTATTACTTATTATGCCTAGATTATTTGTTATATGCTTCAAAAGAGGCAATTTTTCATTCCTCTTTTTATATGTTATTATATATGTTTGAGCTGGTATCTATTGCCGTTTATGGTCATTGCGAAATTCACTTTAAATGTGAATTAAATACACTATTTTTAATAAAGTATTGCCACAAAATATTATAAACATATTACTAATTTAATTTTTATTTACATTTTCTTATAGTTTATTTATTTGAAGAAACACTGAATGGATATTCATTTCAAATTTCTTGCAGCGAACAAACTGCCTTCTCCATGTCAAAATTTGCAGATCTCTTATTCTATAGAAACTTAAGATGATAGGTATATTGTGAGTATGAGATCGTATTTTCAGAGATTTCCTCTTCTTATATCTCTTCTATTTTATAAAGATTAAAATTCATGAGAATATCAATGAATGTCACCTGCTGAATATTAATTTTTATGTTATCAAATATGAGACAAGATTCTTAAAAATTACACATACGAGGTCTGTTCAAAAAGTATCGCGAATTTGAATTTCCGTGGGTTACGTATATTCGATTTTCGATTTTTTGTGGCGTTATATTGGTACTCATGTCTCCCACTTATGCCGATAAGTTCGGCCATTTTGAATGTTCAGTTAATTTTTGACAGCTGCTTTGCTTGCACGTGTTTTGGCTCGTCTTCGATTTTTGCCCATTTCAAAAATGGATCAAAGAATCTGTTTCGGGAACAAGAAAAAGTGACATGGGACCTAATCTGGTGGCTGCGGTATTATTAGTGTGTTGTTTTTGGTCAAAAATTCGCCCACAAACAACGATGCCCCTGCTCAGCCAATTTTTGTTCTTCCACAAATCCGGGCGTTTCTGGTGGATTGAGCCAAAACACTTGCAAGCAAAGCAGCTGTCAAAAATTAACCGAACATTCATAAGTGAGAGACATGAGTACCAGCACAACACCACAAAAAATTGAAAATCGAATATACGTAACCCTTGGAAATTCTAAATTCGCGATACTTTTTAAACATACCTCGTATATGCATGTTTTCAATATTTTTGAGACACATACATTGAGTTATCGAATACTTATAAATATATTCTGATCAAAATAATCCTATTTATATGGTACATGACAGTAAACGACATCTGGATATTCCGACTTTATAGGTATTTGTGTCTTAATTTACCTTCTATGCAACGCGTCCCTTTCTTAGAAATCGCATCTTTGAAATACTACTACAATACTTAACAAGCAGACAGTTCATTAAAATTAAATACCTCTCATAGCAAATCCGAGTTTGCAAATTTTTGCAGACACAAAAGGTATAAAATTTGAAAAGATTAAATTCATAAATTTAAAGTGACAAATAGACTGAAAAAATTCAATGTTCTTCCTAAAAAAATTCATGTTACACGATCGACTATCCAAATAATAGCTATGATTTATTTGGATGCGGATGGTATCCTGCCTTTTCATTGTAAAGTTAAAAATATAATAATTTTGAATGAACGCTTTCATTTCAATATGATCTTACATACTCTTTTGTTCCTATCAGAATTGGGAAAAACAAAATTTTTACAAATAGCAATTTCCAATTTTAGTTTCATTTTAACCCAATAATATACCACAAAACTTAATAATAAGTTTATTTAAGTTGGAGGGAATTAAAAAACAGAATCAATCTTTAGTTACACAACTTTAGTTATAAAACCAGAAAATATAAATGGTATGCAGTCATTTTATGTAGCGAACTTTAAATTATTTTATACACATTTATACATATAACTAACTAACAAACAACTAAATAAATGTAATTTTGTATACCTTTTCTTCTAATATAATCTACAGTGTAAAATTAAATAAACAATTTTAGGTAGATTTGAATCAAATCCCATTTTTTATTCAAACTATTTTTCCAAACAAATAACATCTGGTTTCAGAAATGCCTTTTATTCTACCAACACCAAATATTTTTGCATGATTAATAATTATAATATTTACAACAACAAAAAAATAATTTTAAAAAATTTTTACTTTCAACTTAAAATTTCATTTTTTTTAAAATTTTTAACAACTGCAATTTAAACCATAACCACAATAACTTTAATCACAAATTAGGACAATATCATACATAACAGAAATCGTCAAAAATCCACAATAACTTTTTTATGTAATATTCAAATGTAATTTTAAATAATACTAAGAAATTATAACTTGTAGAAAAAGCAATTTATTCGTAGCATTTATATAATATTATTTTTTTTGTTCTCATATCATTGATATTATAATCAATAAAACATTAAATTGTTTGAATGTATATTATTTGGATATATTGTTTTTATTATTTGTAAAATGGACATTTTCACTTCACTTTATCATGTAATTAATTCAATATTATCAGACAACCGTTTATTGTCCCGTTTGTAATAATAATTCCGAATAAAATGAATCTGAAAAGTATTTAGTTAAACCAGCCATTCAACCATTAATGTTAAAAGCAAAGGCAAGCGCGTCTTGTAACAATCTCTGACTTGCTGTGACTAAGGCCGCGTAGTAAAAATTAAGCGTGGAAATCTTTTCTGGGAAAGCCAGATCTTTCTGTGCGTACCGTGATCGAGATCGAGAATATATTTTAAGAGAAGCACACTGAAAAATTAATATTCTTTTGAAGTGACGGCACTACCACCGACGATGCCATATGTTCAACTATAAAGTTGTTTCGTATTCGAAAACCATATCCAATTGGAATGAACACTTTCTATTTACGAGTAGTAACTTGGGATGTTTCTTTATGCTTGTTTATCTAATTATAAAAGTAAAAATATAACATCATAAGCTGAGGAAATTCGTGCTAATGTCTTTATGAAAATCTTAGAATAAGAACTGATAAACATTGAGAGAAGACTTAGACAATTATTTTCTATTGCATAATAAAACAACATATTTGATTTATTTAAACAACATAAAAATCAGTTGACCTTAAATAATTGAAAAAATATATATCAGGTCTGGGTTTTTCTACACATGATTAAGTGACGTATATAGTCGCGTACGTATGCATATATATTTTTGGAAGCTGCCATCATCTGTTTCTATTATGAACAAAGTCGATCTAAACACTATTTATATTTTCCGAAGAAAAAACTCAACTAAGCATCATTCATCATTGTAAGGTCATCTTGCTACATATTTGCTAGAAATTTCAGTAAACAAATTTCAAACAGAAATCAATTTTAAAACAAGGTTTTATTTATGAGCGATGATAAAAATAAATACGCTGCTATTGAAATTGGGAGGAAATTAACAATTTTGATAGAAGCGTATTTATTTCACTTTTTTAAATTTCGAAATACGAAAACCAAAAATTTTACAACTTCTACAATTCTATAGAATAATGAATCAATTCGCATATACAATATATTAAATATATTAAGACTAGATGAACAATATATTAGTTTGGGGAAAACGAAATCCATTATTTTTTCGCTAGATGGGTGTAGTGATATATTTCTCGTAATATATTGATCAATCAAGAAAATAAATTCTCTTACAGTTTTTTTAATTGTCGATTCAGTTGTGAGTTATAGGATGTAAAAGTGGAAGTTAACAAAGAGAAAATTGTATTAACAAAGCAGAAGTTAACAAAGAGGTATATTTTATAATTTTGCTTTGATAAAGGCGAAAATGCAACCCAGGCGACTGAAATTGTGACTAGTGGCTATGGTAGCGATACTGTCACAGCCAATTTTACGCAATTTTAGTTTCGTCGATTCTGTTCCGGTATTTTCGATGTTAAGAACACACCTCGAAAAATTAGGTGCGCTGTCGAAAATGTTTATAAAATAATGCAAATCATCGAAGTAAATCGGTATGTTAGCAGTCATAGTATCGCACAGGAGCTAAAGATCCACCACAAAACAATTTTAAACTATCTGCATTAAGGTAGATAAAAAAATAAGCTTGATGTTTGGGTGCCACACGGATATACGCAAAAAAACATTATGGATCAAATTTCCACCTATGAAGCCTTGGCCAAACGGAACGAAACCGGCCAATTTCTTAAACGGATGTTGACTGGGCTTGAGAAATGGATCACAAACGCCAATTGCGGGTCAAACGGTGGCCAAACCAGAACTAACGGTCAGGAAGGTTTTGCTGTGCATTTGTTGGGATTGGAAAGGATTCATCTACTATGAGCCAAATAATAAATTCGGACCTATAATATCAACAATTGAACCGTTTGAATAGTTTCTTCTTTATTAAAATTTTGCAAATACATTCAAAAATTACATTTGCAATATTTATAACTTTAGAGGAAAAATAAAAATATTCAGGAAAAAATTTTGTTGTCAGTCTAAGGTATATTTATTTAATGTTTCGTCTGAGATTTTAAATTTATAATTTCGACTTTATAAAAGAATGTAAAACACATTAAATAACGAACAGGTTCAGAACGTTATACATGTATTTAGAATTTAATATACGTTTTGAGGAAATTAATTAAAGCATTTGGCAACTCATTATTGATCCTTGAATAAATAGGAAACAGCAGAATAAATTTACTATTAATTCGATTTTCCCGCGCAATGAAGTCATAGTGTTGTAACATGTTTCTATAAAGTACGAATCAATAAAATGATTTTAAAAAGCAATAGACACAAAAAGTATCCATTAAGCCATAGTTCGGAATCCGAAGAAATTTTAATATAGAATTTTGAATTTTCATAAAATGACGATTATATTTTTGAAATTGGAATTAGAAACTTTTTTACTGCTTCAGAAAGAACGAATTTAGCCAATTACTTTTTTTTGTTTACAATGTTTAAGTGTAAAAAAATTGAAATCGATTTTAATTTGACAGTTTTTTAGTTTATTTATTTTCTTATAAAAAGGATACTTAAAAAAATGTTTATCAACTTATTTTAAACAAAAGACTTTCCATTCACTATATGCATATTTATGATAATATTCGTTGGAATGACCACATATTTAATACTTTAAAAAAAGATATATATTAAAATAGACGGTAATATTAACTCGAGTTCGAATACAGTATTGATCTGACTTTAAATGATAATAACAAACAAAAAATTAATATTAACAAGAACGAGGTAACAAAAAAATTCTGACGTTTTCTGGAGGAATACACGTGTATATGGGATATATGTATGTTCCACCTTGAGGCGAACATATACCTTGTAGATATCTAGCAAATATCTACAAGGCATATAATAACATACAAGAAATTACTTATCATTTAAATCCTAAAATGAAATATAATAAGGCAAATGGAAAACAAGTTTTTTTATAAAATATATTATTTTATCATAACAAAATCGAGCATAAATAAAAAGAATCGAACTTAAAAAAAATTGAAAAAATATCACTTTTTTCAAATAAAGCAACAAATAATAAACTTATAAATTAAATTCTAGCATATTCAGCTGAAAAAATTATTGCAAAACCACCTCTACTATATTTAATATTAAAACCTGAGATTAATTTAGCTTCCCTCTCTGCAAAATCAAAAGGAGTATGATTAGTTTCAGTTAAAGAACAAAAATGTCAAATTAATATTAAAGGAATTTAAATCACTTTATGATTGATAATAATAAAAATCAATTAGATTATATTTACCCAACAAAGATAAGAAACTAAAGATAAAAATATTAATGCAATCTGATTTCATATTAAATTGTCGAAGCAGCAGTTATTACAGTATTGAAGATCAACCAGCAATTATTACGGTATAAATTCCAAATATAGCACAACATAAAAAATAATATGTCTTATTTGAAATCATCTATCTATTACGCATATATTCACCCCAAAAGTGAAATATAGACTCCATGTCTGTACAAGCGCTCCTAAGACTTCAATGCACCTAATAGATGTGACCCAAAATAAAGAGATAAAACAAGACCGTAGCACGTATATCCGTATTTCATCAAATTTTCTATATGTTTCAATAAACTTTCCTTCAAATGTTTTACAGTAATACTTGTCTCGCCGAGCATACCATATTTATCCGTTTATCCTAAAGCCGTTGTTACACGAACTATTGTATATAAAATAAATAGATTCATTTTTCAACTTTACTATACGGATGGTAAATGCCCTACAACGTATTCGATTTTTCCTATTTCTTACAATAAATTCCTATTTGAGAGCAAAAGATCTCTCACTTCATACTTTCCATTCGTGCAATGTACATATATACTAGAACATCATATGTGTATTTTTGACTGCTGTGGTACGAGATAAGAACAGTATTACGCAGTATATATGGAATTTCATTTAGTATATTATGGATTTATACCGCGTAATTTTCACTCTAGACAGATCGTTTACATCTAGTTTTCTCTTCCTAAGACAGTCGGGCGAAGAATTAACTGAAATACAGATAGATTCATCAAATTTTAATATACCATACAAATAAGTATAAGATGAACTCATGGAACTGTTCAAAAAGTTAAGGTATGACAATTATTGTTTTGAAACGGAAAGTTTAAGTCACCAAATTTGCAAACAGAATCTTTTTTTCCAATAAATGAAAACACAAATGAAGTATTTTTGAAATAATTAAAAAGCGTAGTATTTCAAAATAAGTCAACCGAAAAACTAAAATTATTTGTATGTGAATTCTTTTTGATTGAATATACCACATTACAGTAAATTTAAATGAAGATGATGTTTCGAAAATTCAAATTAAGTCAAGATTCGAGAAGACGCTGACTCTCTAGACATATGAGAAAAGTTGCCAGCAAATTTAAAATAAAATTTGCATTATTATAGAAATTTTTATAAACAATGGAACACATGATTCATAGTTATTTACGTAACGTGTCCGAGAAGTGACTTGTAATTTGCCTACTAGAACAAGATTCGTATCCACCCATGATCTATTTTGGATACTATACCTGCCATTTAATTATAATAAAAATTTAAAAATAATCAAATCTACACAATTATTATATTCAATAATATTCGACGGAATTCAATGCCGAATTGATACTGGTATACTTACAATACGTTGGCTTTTGAATTTAATTTGTTGGTCGATTCCTCGACAATACTTATTTGTATAAATACAATAAAAATTCTAATAATTTCTAATTTAGCATCGATTATAGATTTAAGTTTCTATTATTTATTGTTCTTTGTAAATTTATATGCTATTTGTAAAAGTCATCTAAAGTATCGCCAAGCCATAGGTGTTCCCTGCAGCATATCTTAAAATGAGACCATGCAGCTCACATTGATTGTCTCACGAACAAACGTGCTTTTGCTAGACCTCAATATATAAGGTTCAAATTTGGACTCATCAGTTCCAAATGCCGATTTCCATTGTTTCACCGCCCAATGTTGGTCATCTTTTAACGATTACAATTATTTCTTCTCATTTTGTGACCGAAGTAAATGCTTTTTACTGATTCCCGCCCTATCATCCATGCCTCCTTCTCAACCTTCTTTTTATTATATCTACGCTTATTCAATTTTACCGCGTTTAATTAAAACGTTAATATCCTCTCCTTCTATGTGGAAATGTTTTAAAATAACCATTCTCTTCACCAATTTTTTTTATCGGTCCTAGACTTTTTTTGACCCTATTTGAGCTCTTTTTTAAGCTTGTTCATTTCAACTCGACGATTAATTTGAGCAACGAAATATTCTTCATATTCCAGAGTACATATTTTGGATCTTATTTTAGACTGAACTTTCAACTTCAAAATTATAAATGAGCCGTACTTATTGAAAAATAAATTTTAAAAATATAAATGAGCCGTATACAAGGTCTACAAAAAATATAAAAAAGTGTAAAACAAGATCATAATCCGAATGCTAATCCTTCCACAACTAAAACACAATCGCAAAAAATACAAAGTTGGACATTCCAAAAAAAAAGAATAAGTTTTAAAAATTTTCGTTCTATAAATATACAAACAATTACAAAAAACTTACTTTTCATGTAACGAAAATATCACATACCCAAAACATTTTAAATAAAAATAAAAAATAAAATTATGTGCATATAATCACAACAAATCCGAACAAATATTGTATTGTTCAAATATCTACGATAGTCTAGAATATGTAACAAAAATATCTACCAGGTGACACTTACCTGTTGAACAGTGGAGATTCGAAATGTCGAAACGTACTGTAACCCATACCTGCTGTTTTTAATTGCAAATCATTTACTTTCAGAAAAATTGTGCTTATATTTTCTCAAAAGCACGATGAGTATTCTTATTTCTAGTCGGTTAATTATTTTTCCATAATATAAAATATATATGACATCGATCTAACATTTTAAATAACTGATTATTGCAGTGGGCATTTTAAATGCACGAATATTGACGGAATATTGTAGTAAACATATATTGGCGTTTTTATGTGTAACGAATTAAAATATAATAATATTTAATATATTTCTAATTTTTAGTATTCTGAAAGGGTTACTAAGGATAATTGTTACGCAAAAGAATTACAATGTTAGGATATCTTGTAAAGAAGCACGAGCACATTATATGTGTGGCGAAGAAACATTTAACTCGAGTTGCAGCACGATACTAAGAACATAGAAAAGAATATTAACAATTTTAGAAAGTATTCTTGACTCTTCCCAAGTAACGCACTCGGAACCCACTCAATAAGTGCCGTCAATGAGTTCCGTTTTTGTTACGTCTGACGGCTCTTAGTTCATGAAAGCAAACAAATTTTCTCTTAGTCCGGCTTTTAGCGACAAAGGAAGAACAGTTTCTTAACCGTTTCTGAACCCATCTTGAACAAATTCGTAATTAGATGACGGAACATAGTGCCGTCAGAGTGCCGTCAAATAGCTTAATTTTCGTAACTTGCGTTACTTGGGTTAGGAACCTAAAAAAGTAAGTATATATTATATATATTAATCTATAAAAACCTAAAAAAGGCTTACGAATAGATTAATATATATAATATATACTAACACGACCTCATCGTTCGAAATTGATTTATTAAGAACATTTCCAGTTGTTCTCCAAAAGCACTCTATCTAAAATTATCCCTTCAAAATAAAAGCGTTATTTATCGTCAATTCCTCTAAAAAGAGAGGAAGAAAGACGAACCCAATGAAAGTCTGATTGAAAAATAAAGTTATCATTAGTACAAATAATACAAGGAAATAAAACAAAAAGTTGAACAAATTAAAAATTGAAGATGTAAAATGTATCTTTCTATACGTAACATTAATATTCTTTTAATTCTGATTTTAATAGAAATTTTTCCGCTGGTGTCAAGTAATATGCACTAATTTCTAATAACTTTGGGCATTCCAATTCTTAATAAAACAATAGAAATAATAATTTTATAATAATTCACATTTGTCCGGATTCCATAAACAGTTTCAATTTTTTTTTCATAATTTTAAAGATTATAAAGAATAGCATGGACTTAGATATTAAAAATTTTTTTTGTTCAAACAATATTGGGAGAATTCTATTTTAAACACAAATAGATTTATAGAGCTACTAAGTGTTCAAAAGAATGAATTTATACCATATACGTGTTTAAAGACTTTGTTTATTTCAAACTTTTTAAAACATAAGAAAGCTCATAAATTTTCCGTTAATTTGCGATGCCTAGCTTTGTAAGGGTATTGTTTTGGTTGTAGCTGTTATGCCTAACAATATCAAATTAGTTTTTTTAATTTATTTATTTTTTCATATTTGTATTTTACAGTATTTAAAAGATCTTTAATTTCTTTTTAAATTTTGGAGAGATTTGATCTGTTGCTGATTTCCCTAGAGGGAAGCCTCTCTGGTACGAACAAATAAGTTTTTGGGCGAATGGAGCTATCCTACTTACTAAGGCATTGATTTGCTGCCTCATACTTGGATCATTAATTAATTACCCGTTTGGTTCAGTGTGTCGATCCCGTCGATTTCTTTAGCCTGTGAAAACTCTTATCTGGTCTTTTTAATTCACGATAATTGACCATGCATACCCGCGTTCTAAGAGAATGTAACATGGCTGCATTCTTCTGTTCGATTGCTCGCTTGCAATCATCGTCAAACTTAGAGTTCCAGTTCTCTGCGCGGTAGGGACCTACTACTTTTTCGACCAACCATAAGTGTCTTTTAGGTCTTTTCAATATTTGGTATATCGCCAGGGTATATATCTTTATTTTTGTTTCTGAATGCTACATCAGATTCAAAAATCTGTGTACGAATATGTGTACGTTCGTTTAGAAGGGCACTCGTGTTAAGTCGAACGTTTCATTCGCCTCTATTCATTCGCAAAGATGGTATTCTTAATATATACGAGGGTTGTTCAATAAGTCCTAAGAAAATCCGAGAAATTGCGCTCGTAGTGTCGGTAAAGATTTTTTTTTGTAAGAAGCATTATCGACAGGAAAGCTGTCAAAATTTCAGCTCGATCCAATAGTAGGTCAATTTCTATCGTCGATTAAAGTTAACGACATTTATTTGTGCATAACAATGGAAAAAAGCGAGTTTAGGGCTGTCATCAAACATCTCCATTTGAAAGGCTTAAGCCCGAAAGAAATCAAAGCCGAGTTGGATGCAGTTCATGGCACATCTGCACCTGTGTTTGCGACGGTTTACAATTGGGTGAATGAATTTAAACGTGGCCGTTCATCCACAAAAGATGAACATCGTTCAGGACGTCCAGTTGAGGTGTCTACTCCTGAAATCATCGAAAAAATTCACGATCTGATTTTGAACGATCGGCGAATTAAAGTGCGCGAATTAGTTGAGGCCACGGGCATATCACAAGGTACAGTCGCTTCAATTTTGCATGAAAAATTGTCTGTGAAAAAAATTTAGGCAAGATGGGTGCCGCGTTTGCTCTCAAATGTGTGGAAACGTGTGCACACCTGCGCTGTTTCCATGGCCAAAATTGCGGAATTGAAAATGGAATTGTTGCAGCATTCCGCTTATTCACCAGATTTGGCCCCAAGTGACTATTTTCTTTTCTCCAATCTGAAGAAATGGCTTGGCAGACGACGTTTAATTTTCAACGAGGACGTCATTGCTCAAACGGATGAGTATTTTGCAGAACTTCCGAAATCCTATTTTTTGGTCGGGATGAAAATTTTGGAAAAACGGTTGGAAAAGTGTATAGAACTAAAACGAGATTATGTTGAAAAATTAAATTTTTTTTTTTAAAAAAACAGTTTTTTACATCTTTTTCTAAGGACTTATTGAACGACCCTCGTAACTTAAATATTGTAAAGTTTTCTGGGTACGTGAGATGCGGTCGGTCAACCGACATGTGGTCAATTTGGTTGGAAGTGGTTCCGTCTGGAGATATCCAAGTGATCTTATGGATATCTTTCCGTGTAAGCCAGGTACTTCCAACGACCATTTCATTTGTCGCTGATAACTGAATGGTCCGCAATCCGTTATCATCGCCTAAATACGGGCTCCCTTCCCATATTGCTGATAAAGTCCCCAAGAATAATTTTTGTGTCATATTTGGAAAGGCATCGAGGGCTCGTCTACCTCTTCGAAATAAGTTTAATTTTCCGAATTGCCAAACTCCTCCGTAGTGACATGAACATTTATGTGACTGATGTTATTGTATTTGCCTCGTACACGTAGAATGCATAGAATCCCAGTTACTATATTCATCTATTTTCATAGCACTTTCGATAACAGATAATTAAAAATGAATAAAATTCAGTAAACGATAACAGATAATTAAAATGAATAAAAATTCAGTTTATTTGTTGTTGAATTAAAATGAATAAAAATTCAGTTTATAAGTGTGACAAAAAACAAACAAACTTATTCAAACCTTCCAATTTATCTGCACTAATAAAGACGGCAATAATAGTAATTTTCGTTCGTCTTATCTGGTCCTTGAAATACTTTAAATGTAAAATTACTCAATTAGCATGTTTCGGAGCAATTAAATTTTAACAAATCTTCAAAATAACACAATGCCGCAGGTATTAAAAAATTTCATACAGACGAAAGCTAGACATTTAAATTGTAAAATAAATATACACCAAGTCATGTTGGGTTGATTAGAATTGACCGATTACATCAACATAAATGTAGATCAGTTCGGTTTATTTTTATACGTTCGCCAAAAGAGAATTTTATAACATTTCGATTTATTTTTAATTTTGAATGTTTCGTACTATTGTGAGGTAAGTTTGTCTTTGTAGTTTTGTCGTTTCACAATAAGGTAAATAATACGATTGACGATTAAATTTACTAACCGATGAAGAATTTATTTATGTATTTCGTATTTTAAATATGTTCGTTTAGAATTATTTGCACAAAAATAGCAATCATTTATTAATAGAGCAGATAGGATTGTTTTAATGCAATTTTAAATGAATCTAAATTATTTCTTAAAACATTTTCTCTTTTGAAATTGCAGTTAACAATTCATCAGATTGGCAATTTAAAGAATTGGAAATGAGCTTTTATATAAATTTTCTAACTGAATGCTTGTTTTATGAAAAGATTCATTTAAAATTACAAATGAATACTATTTGCGTATTATTTCAATTATATTTTTACATACCTCTCTTTCATCATTATCTACAGGTGAATCCTGTCTGTCGGGATCAATGTCCTGTAGGAAGAAAAATTGAACTTTTATATATTCTAACATATTAAATAAATTATAATAAGAAGAAACACAAATATATTTATTAGTTGTACTCAAATAATTGAACTTTAATTGAGAATAAATGTTTTAATAAAACTCTTATTAAGAGTTAATGTTTCATATTTTTTGAAACGATAATTATTAATTCTTATTACAACACGATAGTATATCCATTCTACAAAGAAGATTGAAAAACTTTTGATATTGCAAAGAAAGGCAAACAATAATCATTTGGAACTATATTTTATTTTATTCAGGAATAGATTGAAACTTATTATTATATTTTTTTAAACTGTGAAATAGACGAACATGTTTAAAATTATATTAATTTATTGAGAATTGATAAATACGAGTATATATCTTCATTGAAATTCATGGTTTAACGCATTATCAAAAAAGGAGTTCTTAATAATTTAAACATGTGTGAACATGAACGGTTGTCCGTTGTAAATTAATTTTTATATTAAGTCTTTGTTGATAATGTGTCTTTGTTATGAAAACTCTGGCTAGGTGATCGCATAGTTCAATTTCGATAGATTTTGTCATGTCTGGATGCATGACTCCGTGAAAATCCCATTGTCCTGACCGTTTTGAGAAGGGTGGTCACGAGTACACTGTTTACCATTTCAGAAAGTAGATTAAAATTTTAATCAAAGAACCATTATTTAGACGTCGAGTAATTACTGTTTATTTTTCCGAAATTTTGGTAGCTATTTTCGTTGTGTTAAAATGTTTTTAGCCCATAAAAAATCCAGGAGCGAAGAGAAATAAAGACGTATACACAAAGAATATCAATACTTGGTCAGCAGTGGGGACGACCTATGAGGCGGCAGCTTTTCAAGACTAGAGCAAGGGGATCAGAAATGAGAGTAAGAAACAGATAAAAAGAGAGGGACAAAGACGAACCCTACGAAAGTCTGATTGAAAAATAAAGTTATCATTAGTACAAATAATACAAGGAAATAAAACAAAAAGTTGAACAAATTAAAAATTGAAGATGTAAAATGTACCTCATATTTTAATAATATTAATTAAATAAAAATAATCAATTATAATAAATAGTTAATAAAGAAAAATAGTACAAAATAATCAATAATAAACATGTTGCAATAATTCTATTGTAGATGAGAAAAAAATGGTGAGAGAGTATCATTGGATTTTTACTGGATATTATACGCAGTATAATTTTCTAATTATTTCTAATTTTAAAAGATTAGTTACAGTTTCATCTATAGAGTTGATTGCAACATATGCTCAAGTACTTGAATGAATACTTATACATTTCTCAAAAATTTTGAACACAAAAAAAAATTTACGACACTTTAGTGAACTATTTATTGAAGAAAATTTAAAAAGAAATAATGATATAGACAATAAGTCAAATTGATGAATAATTTTAAGGACGCTTATTTTTGCACTTTTATGGTTATTCAATATTATTGCATGTGTATAATTATGTGTACAAAATAAAAATGAAAACAAAAATTAAATATCAAAATAAAAAAGCAAGAAAATTAAAAACTGAAAACTGAAAATTTTTAATTTGAAAGAATTGTATTGAGTTGTTCGGAAAGTAATTTCGTTTTTTCCCAACAGAGGACTTAATTGTATTTTTAACAACCAACTTCACACATCAATCATATGTATTTTGACAGCTTACATAGCAAGGCTTGCTTGTGAAAAAATTCGATTGATTCTGGACAGCAGTTTTTGGATGATATCCTTTTAAATATGGAAAGTAAAAAACAGCATTTTCGGCATATTTTATTTTTTACTATAGAAATGATAAAAAGCTGTTCAAGCAAGAAAAAATTTATCCGATGTGTATGGAGAAGATGTATTAAGTTGAGCGCCAGTGCCAAAACTGGTTTGCAAAATTTCGATCCGGCCATTTTGATCTCGAAGATGCACTACGTTCTGGAAGGCCGGTTGAAGCTGATGGACACAATAAAGACATTAATTGGTGCAAACCGCCGAATAACAACTCGTAAGATCGCTGAGAGATTAAATTTATCGATTCGACCATTCATAACCATTTGAAACGGCTAGGTTTAAACTCAAAGCTCGACATATGAGTTCCTCCTCTTCTTACGGAATAAAAATTTGTGCCGTTGCATTGACGTTTGTGATTGCTTCTCAAACGCCAAGAAAATGATCCATTTTTGAAGCGTATAATCACTGGCGACGAGTAATGTGTTGTCTACAACAATTTTAAGCGCAAAAGATCCTTGAGTAGAAAAGATGAACCGGCTCAAAGTACTTCGAAAGCCAATATTCATCAAAAAAAGGTTATGCTATCTGTTTGGTCGGATTTCAACGGAATCATTTATTTTGAGCTTCTACCGAGCAATACAACGATAAATTCTGAAGTGTGCTATTATCAGTTGGACAAACTGAAGATTCACTTAAAGAAAAAAGGACAGAATAAAATATTAATTCACTATAAGAAAATCGTCTTTCATTTTCCGAACAACCCAATAACGTTAACAATAAGTAAAAAAAAAAAAATATCTTATAAAATATGGGTATAATACCTAATACAATGTGACGATAAGTCACAAAAGAAAAAGAAGGGAAACTAAATTAATATCGCATTTGCAAGGAATAAAAATTTATTAATAAGTTTTTTTAAATTTTTTTTTCGTCTCACTTGGTAATATTGGCTTTTGTGTGTGTTTGGATTATTATTTTATTGATTCTTTTTATTAGTTTCTTTTCTTCTCGTTCTTTTTTCTATGAGCATATTAAAAACGCTGGTTTCAATTTTAATCCAAATTTTTCTTTATTTATCGTACATAATAAAATTGATTGAGAATTTCTTTTTTTGTTTGTAAAGGATATATTTTTGTTTGTAGATTTAAACTTAAACTTGAAGTACATATTTGCACAACAAATGTTGAGGAACATTCGCCGATCAAATAAAGGAAGCAAAACATAAAAAAAACGACCTACAAGTCAAAAGAAAATAGAAATCTTTCCAATGAGTTCTTAGTACAATAGTAGTAAAGTCAAATTCTCTACAGGGACCAACAGAAATACACATACGAGAAATTGGTTTATGTAATCCATAATTAGACGTAGAAAAGGTGACGTGTACAAGAAGCACGCTTCCAAGTTTTATTTGGGTCGCCTAAACGAAACCCTATTTGTAAGATAGCTACTTTGCGTCTTTTTCTAGTGCAAGCATTTTAAGCAAATTAAGCAGATCTGTATACGGCGGTAGTCTTAAGCGATCCAGCTACTGAAAATCTTTCACGCCAAACCTAAAATTAGTTTATTAATAACCAACAGATTTTTGTTCATTTATTTCATTTAAAATTTTTTTTTGTAACGTAAAAAGAAAAATAATATTGCATCATGTTTATTGGACAGATAAACGGTTTGTTATTCTTGAACCCTATGCTCCCGATCCTAAACTATAGTTCTTCGGTAAGGCAGATGAGTTATGGACTATTATACAATATAAGAATAATTTCATTTTTCCTACGGCCGCAATCATTTTATTCCTTCCCTTTCCCTTTCAAATTTCAACACCATCCCCTTTTTCGTTCGTTGAATCGGAAACATTTACTTTTCGGAGGTTTCACACAATAAAATGAAATTCCCTTAAAGCATGTAAATATATTTGTTATAGTCGGGTACAAAGACGAAAGCGGCCTCTTGAAAGAACATCCCCACTCCTACCGAAAATACTAGTTTGTATACGTACCAGCCACTCCATCGTCATTTGAGTAGTTTACCTACTTTTCTTAGACTATACGTTATAATATTACTCTTTTCCACCACACAAAGTTAAGAAATTTCGTTTCTTCCTAAAACTTAAAAAATAGAGTATCTTTCTTGATTATTTAGCATATAGTATAACTCGTTTTAAAGATAATTTATCATAATGAACTGGCCCCTATCAAAAATGTAGTCATCATTGTCTTTCACATCAGAGTCTCTTTCTTAGCCGTACGGATTAAATTACCTGCCCACCACAGTCTATTGAACGTTTTTATCTACAATTGGAAGCTTATAATAACGCTACAAAATCTTATTAACCAGGTCATAGGAGGCCAAAGATAATTCAACCGATCATCCTCATGGATTCATCGGAAGTTAGGGTCTTCGAAAACGTTAAACAATAGACTCGACTTTACCAACAGGTTACGTAACGCAGTACATCCAACTTTACCGATAAGAGTTCCGAGCAGAATAACATAGATTGACTAAAATATGCTCTAAACTTGAAAGAATATTGTCTGGTTTTCTTTTAATAAGACCACCCCGCGCATCAGTGATCACGTTTTTAATTATCAGGATGTTCCAAATATTGCAAATCAAATGCTCCTAAAATTTAAAAATAATAAACTATGTATAATTTAACTGTGGTAATGTTTAAAAAAAATATATTCCAAAAGCGGAGATTAATGTGTAGCAGAATCAGTTCTTAGATTCTAGTCGTGAAAGTAGTTGAACTTGGCTTTTCTTAAATTGGTCTGTATTGAATGAAATTGAGTTTATTTAATTATAGCAAATTGTTTTATAAAATTATCCACAATTTACAGTTCATGATTTTCAGATATTCAAAAATTTAATGCGGTAGTTTTGTTTTATAACTCCGCCAAGGATGGCCCCAACCCTAGCTGTAAAAGAAAAAGGAAATTTGTGTCGAAGGATGGCTCCAATAGGGTAGGCCTGAGGGTTTTGCTGTTAAGTCGGTTCGATGGTTAGCTATAGAATAGCGTGTTCCACCAGCGGTACAACTCACAAAATGTTCCCGAAAGACTAAATACCTCCACCAGTTGAAATTTCGGAAATGCTGTCTTCTAGGTAGTTTGGACTTGGAGTTGATTTTTTCAAATCAACTCCAAGTCCAAACTACCTATAAGACAGATTCTGTAAAAACAAATCTAATTAAAAAGCAGAATATAGGAAGTAAAGAACATAACCAACGGCAATTGACCTATATAGATCCGCAGCTGCTCAGCAAATAGCTGATAACAGTATTATAAGAGATATGGGTAGATAGTGACTGGTATATAGTGGGATAAAATAATTAAAAGATTTATTAAAGCCTTTTGAGTTCAAGTCGGAAAAATTCAAAAAAAACATTTGGGTTGGCAGATTGAAGCCTGTTTATTTAAGTACAAATATTATTAGTTAAAAAAAAGTAAGTTTCAATCTGTAACCATGACTCCGTGAAAATCCCATTGTCATGACCGTTTTGAGAAGGGTGGTCACGAGTACACTGTGTACCATTTCAGAAAGTAGATTAAAATTTTAATTAAAGAACCATTATTTAGACGTCGAGTAATTACTGTTTATTTTTCCGAAATTTTGGTAGCTATTTTCGTTGTGTTAAAATGTTTTTAGCCCATAAAAAATCCAGGAGCGAAGAGAAATAAAGACGTATACACAAAGAATATCAATACTTGGTCAGCAGCGGGGACGACCTATGAGGCGGCAGCTTTTCAAGACCAGAGCAAGGGGATCAGAAATGAGAGTAAGAAACAGATAAAAAGAGAGGGAGAAAGACGAACCCTACGAAAGTCTGATTGAAAAATAAAGCTATCATTAGTACAATAATACAAGGAAATAAAACAAAAAGTTGAACAAATTAAAAATTGAAGATGTAAAATGTACCTCATATTTTAATAATATTAATTAAATAAAAATAATCAATTATAATAAATAGTTAATAAAGAAAAATAGTACAAAATAATCAATAATAAACATGTTGCAATAATTCTATTGTAGATGAGAAAAAAATGGTGAGAGAGTATCATTGGATTTTTACTGGATATTATACGCAGTATAATTTTCTAATTATTTCTAATTTTAAAAGATTAGTTACAGTTTCATCTATAGAGTTGATTGCAACATATGCTCAAGTACTTGAATGAATACTTATACCTTTCTCAAAAATTTTGAACAAAAAAAAAATTTACTACACTTTAGTGAACTATTTATTGAAGAATATTTAAAAAAAATTAATGATATAGACAATAAGTCAAATTGATGAATAATTTTAAGGACGCTTTTTTTTGCTCTTTTATGGTTTTATTAACATAACCAACGGCAATTGACCTATATAGATCCGCAGCTGCTCAGCAAATAGCTGATAACAGTATTATAAGAGATACGGTAGATAGTGACTGGTATATAGTGGCATAAAATAATTTAAAGAGGTATTAAAGCCTTTTGAGTTCAAGTTGAAAAAATTCAAAAAAAAACATTTGGGTAGGCAGATTGAAGCCTATTTATTTAGGTACAAATATTATTAGTTAAAAAAAAGTAAGTTTCAATCTGTCACCATGACTCCGTGAAAAAAACATTTTCTCAAAGAATATTTTCTATTTATATTATTCTTAATATTTTAGATATATTTTACATAAATAACTTAAAGTAATTATATTAATAATATTAAATTTTATATTATAAATAAATTTTTATTACGAAAAAAGACTTTTTATATTTATAAATATTCAAGTTGAGCTTACTTATTATTTTTTTTATTTGGAAAATATGTTGCTCCTTGTTTGTTGCTTATTTTAATCAAGAGTACTCGTTTTCTTTTATTTGTTTGATGTTTTATATTATTGATTATCCACTTTATTTTTTGTATATGTACGTTTTGTTTGTCCTCAAAGATCAAATAGTTCTTTTAATATTATTTAAGTAAAATATTTATTTTGGAAAATCAACTTTGTGATATCTACGAGTTCCAAAATTTGCACGATCATTATTTGATAAATTTTCACGTATTAATGCTGATTCAGCGTTTGATTGATGATGGGTTAATAATCGAATATAGAAAATACTCTTTAAGAAAATGTTTTTTATCAAGGAGTCATGGTTACAGATTGAAACTTACTTTTTTTAACTAATAATATTTGTACTTAAATAAAAAAGGCTTCAATCTGCCTACCCACATGTTTTTTTTTAAATTTTTCCGACTTGAACTCAAAAGGCATTAATACCTCTTTTAATTATTTTATACCACTATATACCAGTCACTATCTACCCATATCTCTTATAATACTGTTATCAGCTATTTGCTGAGCAGGTGCGGATCTATATAGGTCAATTGCCGTTGGTTATGTTCTTTACTTCCTATATTCCGCTTTTTAATTAGATTTGTTTTTACAGAATAGAAAAATCAACTCCAAGTCCAAACTACCTAGAAGACAGCATTTCCGAAATTTCCACTGGTGGAGGTATTTAGTCTTTCGGGAACATTTTGTGAGTTGTACCGCTGGTGGACCACGATATTCTAGAGCTAACCATCGAACCGACTTAACAGCAAAACCCTCAGGCCTACCCTATTGAAGCCATCCTTCCACACAAATTTCCTTTTTCTTTTACAGCTAGGGTTGGGGCCATCCTTGGCGGAGTTATAAAACAAAACTACCGCATTAAATTTTTGAATATCTGAAAATCATGAACTGTAAATTGTGGATAATTTTATAAAACAATTTGCTATAATTAAATAAACTCAATTTCATTCAATACAGACCAATTTAAGAAAAGCCAAGTTCAACTACTTTCACGACTAGAATCTAAGAACTGATTCCGCTACACATTAAATGTTCCTTTGCCTTTGTCATATAAATCTCCGCTTTTGGAATATATTTTTTTTAAACATTACCACAGTTAAATTATACATAGTTTATTATTTTTAAATTTTAGGAGCATTTGATTTGCAATATTTGGAACATCCTGATAATTAAAAACGTGATCACTGATGCGCGGGGTGGTCTTATTAAAAGACAACCAGACCATATTCTTTCAAATTTAGAGCATATTTTAGTCAATCTATGTTATTCTGCTCGGAACTCTTATCGGTAAAGTTGGATGTACTGCGTTACGTAACCTGTTGGTAAAGTCGAGTCTATTGTTTAACGTTTTCGAAGACCCTAACTTCCGATGAATCCATGAGGATGATCGGTTGAATTATCTTTGGCCTCCTATGACCTGGTTAATAAGATTTTGTAGCGTTATTATAAGCTTCCAATTGTAGATAAAAACGTTCAATAGACTGTGGTGGGCAGGTAATTTAATCCGTACGGCTAAGAAAGAGACTCTGATGTGAAAGACAATGATGACTACATTTTTGATAGGGGCCAGTTCATTATGATAAATTATCTTTAAAACGAGTTATACTATATGCTAAATAATCAAGAAAGATACTCTATTTTTTAAGTTTTAGGAAGAAACGAAATTTCTTAACTTTGTGTGGTGGAAAAGAGTAATATTATAACGTATAGTCTAAGAAAAGTAGGTAAACTACTCAAATGACGATGGAGTGGCTGGTACGTATACAAACTAGTATTTTCGGTAGGAGTGGGGATGTTCTTTCAAGAGGCCGCTTTCGTCTTTGTACCCGACTATAACAAATATATTTACATGCTTTAAGGGAATTTCATTTTATTGTGTGAAACCTCCGAAAAGTAAATGTTTCCGATTCAACGAACGAAAAAGTGGATGGTGTTGAAATTTGAAAGGGAAAGGGAAGGAATAAAATGATTGCGGCCGTAGGAAAAATGAAATTATTCTTATATTGTATAATAGTCCATAACTCATCTGCCTTACCGAAGAACTATAGTTTAGGATCGGGAGCATAGGGTTCAAGAATAACAAACCGTTTATCTGTCCAATAAACATGATGCAATATTATTTTTCTTTTTACGTTACAAAAAAAAATTTTAAATGAAATAAATGAACAAAAATCTGTTGGTTATTAATAAACTAATTTTAGGTTTGGCGTGAAAGATTTTCAGTAGCTGGATCGCTTAAGACCACCGCCGTATACAGATCTGCTTAATTTGCTTAAAATGCTTGCACTAGAAAAAGACGCAAAGTAGCTATCTTACAAATAGGGTTTCGTTTAGGCGACCCAAATAAAACTTGGAAGCGTGCTTCTTGTACACGTCACCTTTTCTACGTCTAATTATGGATTACATAAACCAATTTCTCGTATGTGTATTTCTGTTGGTCCCTGTAGAGAATTTGACTTTACTACTATTGTACTAAGAACTCATTGGAAAGATTTCTATTTTCTTTTGACTTGTAGGTCGTTTTTTTTATGTTTTGCTTCCTTTATTTGATCGGCGAATGTTCCTCAACATTTGTTGTGCAAATATGTACTTCAAGTTTAAGTTTAAATCTACAAACAAAAATATATCCTTTACAAACAAAAAAAGAAATTCTCAATAAATTTTATTATGTACGATAAATAAAGAAAAATTTGGATTAAAATTGAAACCAGCGTTTTTAATATGCTCATAGAAAAAAGAACGAGAAGAAAAGAAACTAATAAAAAGAATCAATAAAATAATAATCCAAACACACACAAAAGCCAATATTACCAAGTGAGACGAAAAAAAAATTTAAAAAAACTTATTAATAAATTTTTATTCCTTGCAAATGCGATATTAATTTAGTTTCCCTTCTTTTTCTTTTGTGACATCGTCACATTGTATTAGGTATTATACCCATATTTTATAAGATATTTTTTTTTTTTTACTTATTGTTAACGTTATTGGGTTGTTCGGAAAATGAAAGACGATTTTCTTATAGTGAATTAATATTTTATTCTGTCCTTTTTTCTTTAAGTGAATCATTCAATTTGTCCAACTGATAACAGCACACTTCAGAATTTATCGTTGTATTGCTCGGTAGAAGCTCAAAATAAACGATTCCTTTGAAATCCGACCAAACAGATAGCATAACCTTTTTTTGATGAATATTGGCTTTCGAAGTACTTTGAGCCGGTTCATCTTTTCTACTCAAGAATCTTTTGCGCTTAACATTGTTGTAGACAACACATTACTCGTCGCCAGTGATTATATGCTTCAAAAATGGATCATTTTCTTGGCGTTTGAGAAGCAAATCACAAACGTCAATACGACGGCACAAATTTTTATTTCGTAAGAAGAGGAGGAACCCATGCGTCGAGCTTTGAGATTAAACCTAGCCGTTTCAAATGGTCATGAATGGTCAAATTCGATAAATTTAATCTCTCAGCGATCTCACGAGTTGTTATTCGGCGGTTTGCACCAATTAATGTCTTTATTGTGTCCATCAGCTTCAACTGGCCTTCCAGAACGTAGTGCATCTTCGAGATCAAAATGGCCGGATCGAAATTTTGCAAACCAGTTTTGGCACTGGCGCTCAACTTAATACATCTTCTCCATACACATCGGATAATTTTTTTCTTGCTTGAACAGCATTTTTATCTTTTCTATAGTAAAAAATAAAATATGCCGAAAATGCTGTTTTTCACTTTCCATATTTAAAAGGACATCGAGTTCATATTCGACCACCATCGAGTGCGGACGTAACTGAGATTGTTCTACTGCAATTTATGATTCGCGATTTTGATTGCTTACGAGTACAGAAAGTGAAAACAAATATTTAAAAAAAAAAAAAAAAAATTTTTTTTTTTCGTGTATAATCTCGCGTAATCTAACTTAGAGTTATTGGGAAAAATAAGTGAAGCCAGAAACAATAAAACTGAGTAGACACTATAATAAAGTGAATTTGTGAAACAGTACAATAAAACTGACTTGTGTGTTAAGTTTCCATAGGCAGAGGCTGCATAGCGGTACTCTGCTTGTGCGTGATTTAAAAATAGATTTTGTACTGCAAAATTGTACTAAGTTATAAAGAAATTTTAATAGTTATGCCGCGTAAGCGGTCAACGACACCGTCAGTTAAAACTACGGATTCCGATACGGACTCGTTAAAACTACGGACTGCAAAGAAGCAAAAGCAAGTAGCGAAGCCAACAACTAGCCAGCCATCGTGCAGCAACAGATTCGCTGCTTTAGCGCTTCCAGATTCGATTGCTTCTAATGGCGATATTGGGGCGGAGAAACAGAGGACACCGCTCATTTACGTTAAAAACATCAGCAATTTTGGTGATTTAGGCCGTGCCATTAATAAACTTGTTGGTACGAGTGAATTCACATGCAAGGCCCATCCAAAAGGTCTTGCAATTTACACAGAGAGCGGCGCCTCTTACATAAGTGTTGTTAAGTACTTGGAAGAGACTAAATCTGAATTTCACACGTACCAGCCTAAAAATTTAAAGGCTTTCCGTGTAGTGATTCGCCACCTACATCATACTACACCAGTGGACGACATCAAAAACGAATTGGAAGTGCTTGGTTTCGTTGTGCGCAACATCATCAACGGACAAGAGGGTCGATCTCTTCCACTATTTTTTGTGGACTTAGAACCCTCAGCGAGGAACAATGAAATTTTAAAAATGGACACATTGTTCTACACAAGAATTAAAGTAGAGGAACCGTATCCGCAAAAGGATATTGTGCAATGCCACAGGTACCAGGAATTTGGACACTCCAAAGCCTATTGTAGGCACCCGCCTAAATGTGTTAAATGTGCTGGTGAACATTTGACATCTGCATGCCTAAAAGAGAGGACAAGTTCAGCTAAGTGCGTCCACTGCATGGGTGCACATCCAGCAAACTATAAGGGTTGTGCTACCTACAAGACTCTATAAGCTAAAACAAAACCACAGAGAGCACAAATTCCGCATACAAGCTACGTAGTACCGACCATTTCATATGCATCAGTAGCATCAGGTTAACCTCAACACCGAGAACAACAACAGCAACAACAACACCAGACACAGCAACAGCAGCAGCAGCCACATCAACAACATCAACAACTACAGCAGCCACAACAGCAACATCAACAAGGACAAAATTCGAATAATAATATCCCGTCAGGAGTCTCCGAAATTCAACAAGAACCAAACCGACAGAATTTCAGCAGCCAAACTTACAACAACAACAACAATATAGTAAGAACTATATCCCCTCTCCGTCATTTTCGTCCCACGATATATCCTGAATGTTCTCCCAACTAACTAACTCACTTGTTCAGGAATTAAATAAAATACTAACACCTCTTGTAAATGCGTCAATGTCCATTGTGTCAGTTTTAACGTCCGCCGCTCAGAAATAAATGTCTTCCTGTACAGCAAATTCCCTGACAATCCTCCTTTGGAATGCTAATGGACTGAGTTCCAAACGACCAGAACTTGACTTATTACTACATGACAAACGAATAGACGTAGTACTCATTACAGAAACACACTTTACGTCCAGGTCCAACTTCTACATACGCGACTACACAACGTTCAGGACCGACCACCCTGACAATACTGCCCACGGTGGCACTGCTATCCTCATTAGAAATTCTTTATCCTTTTCTTTTCATTCCTATATTGCAGAAGATTTTCTTCAATCCACCGCAATATCAATTGACTGCTCCCCTGTCCCATTAACTATTGCCGCAACCTATTGCCCTCCTAATAAACCTATAAACTCCCTTGAATTTAGGTCATTTTCCAAGCTCTTGGGAATTCATTCATTGCTGGTGGTGACTTTAACGCCAAGCACCCACAATGGGGCTGTCGAGTCTCCAATCCCCGTGGGATTATTCTTAACCAAGTGCTTTCATCCTCTCCCTACCAAGTCATCTCTCCTCCGACTCCCACTTACTGGCCAACTTCCAGATCTAAGCTTCCTGACATTCTAGATTACTTTATAACTAGTCCCATGAAATCCTCCAATATTAATGTTAATTCACTCCTAGATCTTAACTCCGATCATAGCCCTATTCTACTAGTCCTCGATTCCCAATCCACTCCAAAAGTCAATGCGCCGAGACTTATTAATGGACCAATTGATTGGGAATTATTCAAACAATATATTGACGAGCATTTAGACTTACGACAAAGCTTAAAAACAGAACAAGAACTAGATGACGCGGTACACAAGTTTACATGTTTATTACAAAACGCTACAGCCTTTTCGCAAAAAAGTAAAAACTCGAAACCTACACAAAACCTGACAATTCAACCATTAACAATTAGGCGACTTATTACAGAAAAACGAAAAGCAAGAGCTCATTGGCAACATACAAGAATGCCCAGCGACAAAACCAAGCTGAACAAGCTGCAAAAAGAACTACATGACGAAATCACTAAATACAATACAGAACGTTTTAGAAACTACACTTCAACCCTAACGAAAAACAGAACTTTGTGGACTGCTACAAGACAAATACTATCTTATAGAAAAACAAACCACCCTTTAAGAAAAACTGACGGAACCTGGGCCAAAACGGACAAACATAAAGCAGACGCTTTTGCTGAACACCTTGAACAAACATTTACTGAACATGAGGACATATTAGACAGGACTCATTGCACTACAATCGAGACGGAACTATCCATTCCTTTACCCATGAGTCTTCCCCCTAAGGCAATCACTCCTTCCGAAGTTGCCAATTTAATCAAGCTCCTTCCCAAAAATAAAGCTCCTGGCTATGATCTGATTACCTCCAATATACTCCAACAACTCCCTAAAAGAGCAGTAGTTTTCCTTGCCACAATATATAATTCCATCCTTAGAACAACACATTTCCCGATCCTCTGGAAATTTGCCATTATTAAAATGATCCCTAAGCCCAATAAACCAATAAACCGCCCCAGCTCCTACAGGCCAATAAGTCTTCTTCCACTACTCTCAAAAATCTTTGAAAAAATCCTCCTTCGCCGCTTACATCCTCTACTCGAATCTTCAAATTTAATTCCTAATCACCAATTTGGTTTCCGCGCCGAACACTCCACTACCCAGCAGTGTCATCGAGTTGTCGATTTCATTGCATCCTCTTTAGAAAGAAAAGAGTACTGTCCCGGTGTGTTTCTTGATATAAGTCAAGCTTTTGATAGAGTGTGGCACCGGGGTCTACTCTGGAAACTCAAGAGGTTCCTTCCTTCAACCTATTTCCTAATCCTAAGATCATTCCGTTCCGACCGACACTTCCAAGTAAATGAATCCAACGAACTCTCCAATATCACTCAGATATTGGCTGGGGTTCCTCAGAGTAGCATACTTGGACCAATCCTCTACAACATTTATACATCCGATATCCCAATCTGCCCTAATACCTTCTTTGCTACATACGCCGATGATACGGCCTGCCTTGCGTCTAGCGAAAATCCCCAACATGCTTCCGAAACTCTCCAAATCCAAATCCAAACCCTCCAGAACTGGTTTACTAAGTGGAGAATAAAAGTCAATGAACGTAAATCTATCCAGGTAACTTTCACTCTCCGTTGAGACTCATGCCCTCCCATATACCTTAATGGCAGTGCCATACATCAACACACCGAAGCTCGGTATCTAGGATTGTACTTAGACAAACGCTTGACATGGAACCCACATACAAGACTTAAAAGACAAGAACTAAAAAGACGATACCTAAAACTACTTCGACTTCTAGACAAACGTTCCAAACTTACAATAGACAGCAAGGTACTGCTATACAATACCTTACTGAAACCCATATGGACATACGGACTAGAACTCTGGGGATCTACTAAGCCTTCTAATTCCCGTCGAATCCAATCCCTTCAATCAAAAATACTCCGTACAATTGTCGATGACCCCTTTTATGTTCGCAATACTGTTATTCATCGTGACCTTAAAGTTCCATTTGTTTTTGACGTGGCTGTGTCTCGTTATAAAAAGTTCCGTTCCCGTGTCCTCAATCATAATAATCCTCTTGTTCAAGAACTATCCTCCATTTCCTTCCCTAGAAATACCCATCGAAGACTTAAGCGTCACTGGTCACGTGACTTACTAAAATACTGACACGCTAACACTTCATTGGATGTTTACTCCCCACAACCTTTCAAGCTAATGAATACTATAGCTCTAATTTGCTTATTACTATGTTGTAGTTGTAAATATCTGTAAAAAAAAAAAAAAAAAAAATATATATATATATATATATATATATATATATATATATATATATATATATAGCAAGCCTTGCTATGTCAGCTGTCAAAATACATATAACATATATAATTATATCTAAGTCTGCACGCCCACATTATCACGCGTCTCTTTTCCTTTCTTAATAATATTATATTTTGTTAAAATAGTTTTTACGATGATTGATTTATTTTATCTTGAGCAACTAGTTTACAATCCTTTAATATTTTATTTTAGAGATGAATGTTGAAACCGGCGACGGATCAACAGATGACAGAGCTCGGACGAGAACCGGTGGATCCAGGACGGTATGGCCGCAGATGACAGAGCTCGAATTGACAGTGCTATTTTATAGAAACTACAACCTTTTTGGCCAAATATGCCAGAAGGTTGGTTTTTTCAGTTGGAACAGTTGTTTGCGTTTAAATAACATCGATATTTAGTTTCGTATTTTGTTAAGCATGTGACAAAATGCGAAACTAAATATCGATGTTATTTGGGTCCTTAACCAAGAAGTTTTTTGTATCGTTATAGATATAATCACAAATCCTGGGGATGAAAACAAATATGATACATTTAAAAGGGCCTTAATTTCTCACCACACTCTTAGTGAAGAGAAAATATTAGGACAGCTAATTCGTGACACTGAAATGGGTGGTAGATGTCCTTCTATCTTTTACAGAGATATGGAGATACTAATGGGTTCTTCACAAGACGTTCACCTAATCTCTATTAAGGAAACTTTGGATTATGAAGTTAATCACCTCATCAGACAATAAAAATACCACAGAGCTGCTTAATATTGCAGATAAAATATGGGAGGTTTGTTACCATCAATCCAGCTGTTGTAACGAGGAAACCCAATCCTGTAAATCCACCTGGAGATCTTGTTGATATTTTAACAGATTTAACCAGTGTAATAAGTGCATTAAAAATCGAATAGCCGACCTGCATAGACAAAATCAGGAGAGGACTCGGATTCAAAATACGGCATTACTACGGATTCGTCTAACTCCGCTATTGGTGCAATATTAAACCAATACGTTAATAATAAGCTTCCACAACCTCTTGCTCTTTATTCTCGCAAGCTTCAAAAATCTATATTAATTATTCTAGCTTTGGACAGGGAACTACTGACTGTTAATTATTTTATCAAGCCCTTTCGTCCTTGCATGAAGACAGATCCTTTACGATTTTTTCAGACCAGTTTACTACTGCTATTCAATATATTCGAGGCACTACTAACATAGTGGCTAATGCTTTATCACGTATTTTCGGCAGTAATGTTGAGTTAATTACTACCAGTGATAACATTCATTTTGATCCACAGCAATAGGATGAAGAAATACAATCATTCATTAAAAATAATTGCAAACAGAACGTTAAATTAATCGCTTAACCTTTATTCAATTTAAAAATTGAATGCAATTCTGGCACAAATGCCATGTGCCCAATAGTTACTTTTAAGAAGGAACATCTTTGAAAGGTTACATAATCTCTCCCACCCTGGAATCAGGGCTATGCGAAAACTGCAAAATATTATCGACCGCACATGAACAATCAAATAAATGATTGGGCAAACCGATGTCTCATTTGCCAGGGAAATAAGTTGTCAAACACACCAAATTCACTTTGGGAACATTTCCCTGCCGAAAACAAGGTTTGAGCATATGCATATATATTGTTGGGCCTTTGCCTGTATCAGATGGTTTTACATACATTTTAAACATTTTATATCGTTATAGTAGACGGGCCGAAGCGATTCCAATTAAGATTGTACTGCTCAAACTGTTGCCAAGACATTCGTACAATATTTTGTTTACTCCCTTTGAATTAAAATTCTTTAAGTTCATTACTAGGGCCATTCGGACACATAGAATAAGTTTTGGCTGAAATATTTCGGAGGCATTAAAAGTTGCACTAAAATCATTTGACCGTATTTTGGTCAGATAGACTTCCGTTATTGTTATTGAATTTCAGAACTTCAGCTAGTGTACGGTCAAACCTTACGTATTTCGGGCGATTTTTCAATATCTCCATCAACTATAGCTACCACACTATAACAACTTTGGGACACGTTGCCAAAGATAACACCAACCAATTGTCATCGTGCTCGTAACTCTAAATATTTTGTACCGACAGAGCTTAAAAATTGCTCGTACGTCTTTATAAGAATAGATAGACAGATTCCATCTTTAGTATCACCTTACCAGGGAGCACATAAAGTAAGTAAAAGCGGTATTAAAACCTTTTTAGTTCAAGTCGGAAAATTCAAAAAAACATTTGGCTTGGCAGATTGAAGCCTGTTTTTTTAAGTACAAATTAGTTTTAAAAAAATAAGTTTTCATTTGTAACCCTGACTCCGTGACTTCTGAAGGTATAAATGTGTGTAATGTAGAGAATTGGCACACTATACTATATTAATTTTATTAGTAGGCTAAGATAAGCTTAAGTATTAAGTTTTTATTTGTCAGCTAGCAGTAATAAAATTTGAAAAAGGTTAAGTTTGTTTTAAAGTTAATTGTATTCACACATTAAAATTCTTGCTAAGAAAATAATAAATGATATAAAAATGACACATAAAAAATTATATAAAATAAAAGGATAAAAAAAATTGATAAAAAAAAATTTAACAAAATTAAATTGTGTTATCTTAATTTAAAATAACGGTTGTGGTCAATGATGGACCAACCGTTATAATGCTCATCATAGCACAGCAATGAAGGTGATGTGATTTCCGATCAAATGGGTATATTTAGGTGATGAATGGAACATTTTGAAAGCTGAAGAATACATTCTGCCGCCACCAACCATTGAAGAAACGATAAAAGTGATCCGTCGACTAAGAAACCACAAGTTGGCGGCGTCGAAGTGATTGCCAGCAAACTGAAGTAGCTAGGCGACACACTGCAACTAACGGCTCATCAAATAATTAAAAGTATGGGACATCGAATTAATGTATGACGACTGGCATAATCCTTGCATACTCAAAAAAGGAGATATCATAGAATGTAGCAATTATAGAAATATTACGTTACTAAAATATCACAGAATGTAATCATACTAGGCAAGATTGCTCCACTCGCCCAAAAGATTATTGGTTCATACCAGAAAGACTATACTCCAGGGAAATCAGCAACATATCAGATCTTCTCTCTGGAACCGTCGATGAAAAAACTGTTGGAATAGATGAAAAAACTGTTGGAATTTGAAGCCGCTTATGATAGCATAGCTAGGGTAATACTCTACATATCCATGAGAGAGTTGGCATCGCAGAAAATCTGATTAGATTGACTAGACTGACCATTACTAGTGTGAGAGGAAGAGTAAAAGTAGCCGAATAACTTTAAGGCCCATATCTAAAGTTCTTTGATTCGGAAGGCCTAGACCGGGCCTCCAATTGTCGCGCCGTCGATGATGATAATGATTTTATTTTATATGCATCAGCAGTATTCAATGATTTGGGGAATTCTCTCTGGAACCGTCGATGAAAAAACTGTTGGAATAGAGTCAACTTTAATGCCGCTTATGATAGCATAGCTAGGGTAATACTCTACATATCCATGAGAGAGTTGGCATCGCAGAAAATCTGATTAGATTGACTAGACTGACCATTACTAGTGTGAGAGGAAAAGTAAAAGTAGCCGAATAACTTTAAGGCCCATATCTAAAGTTCTTTGATTCGGAAGGCCTAGACCGGGCCTCCAATTGTCGCGCCGTCGATGATGATAATGATTTTGTTTAATATGCATCAGCAGTATTCAATGATTTGGGGAATTTACATTGTTAATCGGATAGTCATAAAATCCTTTAATAAACCTGTAATTCCATAGCTTGTTTTGACAGATTAAGAACTATTAAAACATATTTTAGAAATAGACTTTTTTTTAAAAGATTAACCATTCGGAAAGCATTCATATAACACGAATTCTACGAATATTTTTTAAAATTCAATCATTTAACTCATATATCCTCGAAACAACTAATTATAAGTTCGACACATATATCCTCGAAACAAATATGCTAATTATAAGTTCCCAATTCAGATTTCAAGTAAATGGAAATTTTTTTAGGAAAATAGTTTTATTTGAGAAGGCAATTATGTGTTTGCAATTATGAAGTGATTTGTCAGAAACTAATTTCTGTTACCTTGTAAAACCAGTAATAGTACAAATATATTATAATACACCGTGGGTTTTTCAGCAATCTGTTTTTCGTAGGTGGCATTGCCAAATAAGTTTTTTATCTGGTTAGATAACGCGTATTTATAATTTTATGTCTTCTTACTCCTACAGTAGTAACATGTAGTTTTCATGACAAAATTATTTCAGTTTTTATATTTTTTGGAAATATTTTATATTAAATTGAAATGTTTTTTGATTTATTATTAATGTTGAAAAGTTATCAGCATGTTTAATTACAAGTGGTTTTTGTTAAATGTTTGTAATTCATATGAACAAGTAAATGAAAGGTTTTTTTCGGGAAAATAGTTTTATTTGAGAAGGCAATTTTGTGTTTGCATTTATTAAGTGTTTTTTCAGAAACTAATTTCTGTAAATTTACAAGTTTGTAAATGTGTTTATATGCGCTTTTTCGAATGTGTTTGTGCAACAAGATAAAGTTTTTTTGTAGAGGCCTACCCAGTAGTTCTTTAATTTTAGAATCACCGACGACAGATATTAGCCAAATACGCCCTGGAACGAGCATGTAGTTAATATTTACTATTCGGCTTATCATTTGTAAATATTCTAAACGATAATATTTTCAATTAAATTTTAATACTTATAATAATAAAATATGATGAATATTATCATAGAATAATTCGAAGAAATTATAGAAAGAAAAGATAAGATAAGTTAATTTGGACATAAATCGGATTGTGTGAAATTTCGAAAGCGTTAGGTATAGTTACTCTATCATGAACTTATGAAATTATTTTAAGAAGCAGGTTCGAAAAAGTATTTCTAATAATCAAGATCTTGAAGATGAGTGGATTGTATTTATCTCATTAAGCGATATTTTGGTGAATAACTTTTAATTTATAAGTATATGCAAATAATTTGAAACTGGTTGCAAATTTTGAACTGTCTACAAAGATTAAAACTCTACAAAAATCATTTTAATGCGATTATTTAAATATAAATACTTCAAATGGTACAATAGTCGCTTTTAAATGGATACTAAATACAATTTCGCAATCAACTTCAGAAACACTTATAAATTAGCATCACAAAATTATAAGTTTTTGCTCAAAATAAATTTGGGAATCATCCCTAGAAATATTCACATCGAAGAACACACATAAGGTAGGTTAGGTTTCAGTCGGACACAATTAAGCCCAACAACCTATATATTTAAGTTAGGTTAAGTTAATGCAAACTAATTTAATAAAAGTGATTCGAAGGCAACTACTTACATCCATATCGACATGCACAACCCCAGTTGATCTTCGCTTTGGTCTTCTTCTTCTTTGAATAACTGCTTGTGTAGCTTGTGCGCTACGACTATCGTTTTCTTTGTCATTTTCTATAGTGAAATAGCAATGAATAATATATATATATATATATATATATATACATTCATAATATAATAAAATTACCTTTATCTTCATCACTTTTATTTCGTCTTAAAGTTACTGTCACATCATTGCTAGTATCTTTAATTCGTTCATTCGTATTGTCAGTAGCTGCCGGTGTTGATGACATAATAGGGGCCGATACAGGTCGTTGCGTTTGCAACGAATTGTTATCTATCCTCACACATACATTAGTTAATAAATTCCATTAAATGGTCTATAAATATTATACTAGTTTTATTTAAAAACAAAAACATACTTGTATTGTTATGTCTACGTTGTGCTATTGAAGACATATTGGCAGCTGCAATAACGGCTGGTGCACTTGTTATTATTGTACTGTTAGAGGCCGGATATGAGACATCTTCTAACTTGAACTGCAATGATGAGTATTTGTATTTAATTATTATTACTGAGAATTAATTGGACAAATTTGATTTTAGTTGATTTGGATTTAATTAAAAAAAAGGACAAAATATGAGTATGTTTAAAAAGCTGCAGGTAGAATTTTATTTGATCGAATTTTCGATGTATTTTTTCATATTTTCTATATTTGTAACACATAAGCAAAAAACATACACTGTTTCAGAATATAATTAATACATAATGAGATATAATAATTAAAGCTGTGACAATTTTAAATGTGACGATTATTAATAAATTCAAAAAAAATATTTAGAAATAGATAAACAGAAAAAATTTGAAGAGCACTGGACTTGGACGCTTAGCGGAAATATTTTTGGAAGAAATTACTAAAACAATTGATAATATTCTATTCGAAGATGGCAGAATTCGAACGAGAATATTGGCGAACATAAGGTCATGTCCTGACTCCTCAGTGGTTATTACCTATTCTCGAATTAGAAAAAACATCTTTGTGGGAAACGATTTTCAAATAATGACGAAACGGGATAAATAAATGTCTTATAAATTCGTATTGTGCCAATTTTATTTTTTGAATAGTAAAAATTATTCATAAATTTTATTTTGACTTAAAAAAACCGATACCGAACTATTTTTCATATTTAACTTCAATTGAAAAGAATGACTTTCAATAAAGTTGTTTATAAACAAATTATTTAGTAATTTGATACAACCATTTTTTAAATATTAATCTGCAATTGCAAAAGATAATTGCATTAATTATTATAATACTGTAGTTTTGGCAAGCTTTATGATAAAATATAAAAAGTCGAAGCGATTTTTTAGTTTGTATAAAAAAAAATATTTTCAAATTGGAAAAATCGAGTTGTTCATCACGATTTAAAAGGTTCCGCTTTTAGTGAGTCTATAAAAATAAAGTTTTCCTTCGAATCAATCAAACATATTATTTAAAAAATTCAAAAAAGATTCTTTTCCTTTTGATTTTTATTATTTTGCAAATTTTTGTAAAGCAATTTTATGATTAACTATTTTTGAGTATATAACATTATATTAAACTCCATTTATTAAAAATTTAACAATAAATATTTTTAAAATGTGCTGTCAAGAAAAATGAATATTTTTTTATAACCTGCTTTAAAGAATAATGAATATTAAAATATACATTATTAAAAATGAAAAAAAAACTTTATGTATATTAATCATTTGAAAATGCCCCAGTGTCTTTTTGAGATTTTTTTCTATAATCGAATATAAACACAAAACTTTTTTTTGTAAAACTAGAAATATGTGGATTTTAAAAATTGCTTGTAATATTTTCAATAAGAAGAAATCGATTGGTTTAACATTACATTTTTCATATAAGTTGCCTTTTTGCACATTAACTTTTTAAAAAAATTCAAATTCGCCAAAAAAATAATACAGCTTTACAAAAATTTATAAAAGTAGCTATGTTAGATTTATGCTAAAGTTAATGGATTTAGACTGATTGCGCAGCGAATGCTTATTTGTATTTGAGTTTACAAATTTTCCTTTCCTGAAGTTCTAACTAATTAATCCCTTATAATTAATTATTTTGTAACTAAATTGAATTATTTAAGTAAATAAAATTTATTCACTTAAACATTTCAAGTTGGTTATAAATTTCATACTAAAATTGCTTTATTCAACTATAATATATATATAAATAAGTAATTTTTCATATATAATAATCAATTTTTCTTATACAAAATACTTGAAAAAATTATCCAACAAAACATTTGAATGTTTGTCCAATAACTCATATTACAACAGACTTGGACGAATGTAAGATATACACTAATTCCATGACGCAATCAACTTTCAATTATTAAATATAAGTGGTAAAAATACGAAAAAATTCCGTAAATCAAAATTTTTCTTTCAAAATATGTTATTATTGGGCCTTTAAATATAATAACAATTAATTATGCATTATAATAATGGAAGGTGAATAAAATAATTTGAAATTTAGAAAAATATTATAGTCCAAAAGCTGGTAGGGTAATAAAATTTGAGAACACAGATTTCGAAACCGATGTGAATATATAAAAATGACACGGACATTATCGGCAGCAACACAACTGCGATAAGCGGTTGAGAATAAGTGACTCATCGATCGGTTATGTCTATTTTTTAGTTCTGTTGGCAAAGCTGCTAGCATAATTCTCATTTAATTGTTTTGTTTTGTGGGAGCATTATTTTTCGGAAGGTAAAATTGCTTTCAAAATTAAGATATTTGCATGCACTACCTCCGTTTTCTATATTGTAGATAAAATAAATAGCACTCAATTCTTTTAATTCCGTCCGGTTCCATGTTCTACAATTCGATTTTCTCAAAAAACAATGACTTTCCTGGCCAGATGACAATAGCTCATCGTAGTTGTGTTTGGGAGAATAAGTTAGAAAGACAATAGCGAGAATAAGTTAACAAATGAGTTCTATTATTGCAATCTGACTATCCCAAAGCTGCTTAAAGAGTCCTTGTCAGTAAAGGACGCTCAAATGTACATCCTGTCAAATAAGTATTGACAATAGACAACTAAAAAGCTCGAGTAAAAGCTTTAACAAAAAAATATTATGTTGCGAGCGAGTGCGATCGTAAACCACTTTTTATACAGCTGTTGATTAAGGCAATCGATTAGTTGTGTTCCGCTATTATCAGATGTTGTGTGGTCTTTAAAATTGATTATGCTCAATCGTTAAAAATGTAAAAAAGGCCTACCGTAAGTCAGCTATGTCAAAGACATTGAAAGGTCGAGATTTCGTTAAAAGTTTTCCCCATTTCGAATAACCTTGAACACCCACGCTTTGCAAAAATGTAGACAAAACAAAGGAAAGGAAACTTGTCATTTAAGCTTAAGATAGATTGCTCATAATACGGACATTTATCATGAATTTATTCATACCATTTTATTCAATATTTTAGTCAAAACAGATTACTTCAAATTAGGAAAATTCTATAAATATCTGCGACTGAGTATTATATTCTTCAGATATAGTCCACGGAGATTTTTTCTTTTTGAAGTTAAAATTTCGTTTCCGTTGCAGAAGATGTTTTGAGTCCACTGAAGTGATAATATAAAATTAACAAAACAGATTATACACTAATAAAAAAATACCTATTTGTTTGATTACTTGCATAAGGCTTTGCCTATTTGAAGGCGATAACATAAATTTGGACAATTAAATCCCGGTACTTATTTGAGAGAGTATGTGTATATTTGTCTAAATACAAGCATATATTAATATATAACAGAACTTGAGTTTTTAATGGACAAGTTCGCAGGTAATAGACATAGACCAGTGTAAGTTTTTACGTTAAATATTTATGAAATTCAATAAAATACAATACATTACGTGTGACACAAAATATTGCAATTTGTGAAATAATTTGCTTACATTATACAAATATTATTTTGTTTAGAATAAAACTTTATATTGGATTCTAACTGATGCGTTTAGTTAGGCGATTTCCATTTGCATATGTTTTAGAATGTTATTAGTTTTTTTATTATTTACAAATTGAAAATTAAAAAATCTAAAAGATCATGCATTAATAATTTAATTATAAGTTCAATATAAAAAAAAATTAACAAAAATATAAAAACATTTTTTTGTATTAATAAATATTTAGTAAAAAAGCATTAGAACAGTACAACATTTGCGGGGTAGACAATAAATTAAAACGATTATATTAACAGGAAACAAGAATATATATTTTTTGACTTAATTTACTATTAACTTCTTCATTTTCAAGTGTTTCAATAAATATTAATTATGTACTTTTGCTTAGTCATACAGTAAACAAGTAAATCGTTTGGAAGCCTACATGAAAACAAATCCGTCCAGTTTCGGTTTCGTTTTTAGTTCAATTAAAATCGTCTAAAATTCAATACAAATTGACGATTGATTAATTCGTTTATTGTAATGTGCGCCTACCTTACTTCCTGCATCGAATTTCATGCGCCACGATGGCCGTCTCTCTGCTGTGGCATGGTGTTGGCGTAGCGGTGAGGAGGGTGTCGAATCACATCTTCGACTAGTCAAATCATTCTCGGATTTCTCTTGATCATCATTGATATTATTTTTGGTTACGCCAACTGATGTTAAGTCTGTGTTTGATCTGCTGGCTTCATTATATTTATTGGCCTCATTACGTAATTTATCTGCTAACGTCAATGAGTTAGCATTATCGATATCGAAAAGTGACCGTTTGTCGCGAATTCGTATCACTTCAGGTGCTAAATGTGCTACTTGCATATTATTACTCGTGATATCCTTCTGATGTTGCTGTTCATTGCTTTTTCCTTCTACTACTGCAGTTGCAGTCCTTGCATTAGCCTTTCTCAACAACAGGCTAGAATCAGTTGAATTAATTCTACTATTATCAAAGTCGTTTGATTCTGTTTCCTCGGTATTCGTTGAAACCTCTTTTATTCCTCCTATAGTTGTGGTGGTGTTTATTGAAGACGTTCGTGTAGAATCATCAATATCGCGTTCAGTCTTTTTATTAATATTTAGAGGCACATTAACAACAGTGGCTGTTGTTTTATCCATTTGGTTTTTATCACTTTGTAGGCGCTCTGGATACTCATTATGGGCAATAGTTAATATGCATTGTCGTTGAATTGTGATTGGTTCATCTTCTCTCGTAGTTATTGAACCGGTAGTTGTCGGGGTTATTATTGATGGTGATGTCGTATACACGCCGGTTTTTTTACTAATGTCATAATCATTTCGCGGTGCTATTGTCATAGAATTTAATTCTTCCGATTTCATTGTTTCATTTGAGTCAACATTCAATTTGCTATCATCGGTAATTGTCGTCGAAGGAACACGATCATTAATCAATGAATTTAGCGTTGGTGTTGCTAATGCTGTTAATGTCGATATTGCTGATGTTATTGTTGTTATTGTTGTTGTAGATGTAGCTAATATTGTTGGTGTTGTGCATATGGAGGACGTGGTAGATGCTGATGATGGTGTTGTAAGTGGGGTTTCGTTCTGTTAATCATTAGTAGTACACAAAAAAAATTAAAGGGTACCCATTATTTTAATTATTTACAAATGAAAACAATATTTAATTCAATCACATCAGAATACCTTGTAATAAATTTTTAAGTTGGCAGGGTGCCATAGAGTCAAATTTTAGATTCATTTTCAAATGTTCTTAACTTTACTGAATTTACAATGTTAAAATTCAATAGATTTGAATTTGCTTTAAAAAGGAACTTTTTTAATTTTCAACACGGATGTGTGCTAATACAAAATACTTACTGTTTCATATAAATTTTTACAAATTCTTTCAGTTATAATTTAATTGTTATACATAAAAATTATTAGTGAAGTTGTTATATGAGCACGGTTTTTATTAAATTAAAAAACAATTCATTAGAGCACATCATTTATAATTGTAACAGCCATTAAACACATTCATTGTAGTAAGTAAATAAGTATTTAAGGATATATCTTTTTTGCTAACTTTTTTAACAGCAATATATTCTAATAATGAAGCGTTTATTTAGTTTTAATTTGTTTAACACGGCAAATAAATTGATTTAATTCTTTAAGTTTCTTTATTTGAAATTCGAGAGTATCTCTCATTGTATTTAGTAGTAAATGAATTACATCCAAATATGATAGAAAATTGGATATAATTCATGAGAGATACTCTCGAATTTTAAAAGATTGAAATTAAATAAACGTGGCTAAAATACTGAAATTAAATAAACATGGCTATGTTTAGAGGTCATAATATAAAATAAAAAACTTTCAATTAAAAGATTGAAATTAAATAAACATGGCTATGTTTAGAGGTCAACTGCAGTCAGCTACAAAACATAGA
Organism: Atherix ibis; assembly: GCA_958298945.1. Taxonomy (NCBI): domain Eukaryota; kingdom Metazoa; phylum Arthropoda; class Insecta; order Diptera; family Athericidae; genus Atherix; species Atherix ibis. Next base: position 63,672,236 of record OY282606.1, on the reverse strand, counting down.
TCAATTCAATAAAATCGGTTTATATAGCATATAACGTCGAAACTAAAACTATTAAATAAATACAATGTGACGTCTTAGAAACGATTAAGCGTAATCGAGTTATAAAAATTTCTACATTTTAATTTCAATTCAAATGAAGTATCATCGTATGATGTATCTAATTGAAAATATAATTTAACAACTTTTAACGACAAATGTACTATATACGCCATCTATACTAATAAACTCAAGCAAGTTTTCAAATTTATTAATGAATGCATCAGATTATTGCACAAAAAACATAAATTTAAGATGAATTTTCCAACCATCAACATAAGTCCTAATTAAGGTAATCGAAAGTTATCTGTTTTACTGAACATCCTGTACATATAAATTTTGTTAAAATTGAAAAAAAATCATAGAAACTTCTTTCTAGTAATGGGGTACTAGAAAGAAGTTTCTATGACAAATTTAAATTGCAGGCATTTATAATATTGGAATTTTTTTATACGCGTATATACGAATTATAACTTTTAAGTTATAGGACTTAGGTGTATCAATGATATATAAAAAAGACATTATGAAATCTACACTGTTATAACATCAATAGCAATGCGAGCAATAATGATATGAAATCTTATTATTGCTTCTAATGTTTTATTGTTAGCATAATTTCGGCATGAATTTGATTAGTACAAAAGGTTCCTAAAAAGAAGTGTCTCAATGAAGTAAACAAACCGAACGAACTATTTATTATATGTAATTATTATTAATTCCACTCAAGTATATACATATATAAATGAACTAAACTTTGTATTTATAAAAATAAGGAATAATCAAATATTACACAAAATTTTGTTGTTTTAAATTGAAATAAAAGTATGTATATTTAGCTAAAATATTGTTTTCATTTGTATAATTTTTTAAATGATCTTCCTTTGCATTACCAGACTTAAACAAAACAAAAAATTAAAATAAATAATAATTACAAATATAATTGTGAATAAATGTGTAATAAAAAATTATATAAGCTCGTAACACCGTATTCCAGTTTTTAGTTAAATATTAAAACACATAATCTTATGACAAATAGTAGTAATAAATAAAAATTATAAATATATATAGAAATGTGAAAATAGGGCAAAATAAACAATTTTTATAACAAAATATCAGTTCATAATTTTTAAATAATAACAGCAAATTTGTTAAATAAAAAAATTGAGCAAGTCTTTCACGCCCAAGCCGCGATTTGTTACGAAAACTGCGAAAATTGTAATAATAATTATTATTTTTTCAAATTTATAGAATTGTATACATTATTTATTCCAATTTTTTTCTTAAATAACTGTCATAAGGCACATTTGAATATATAAGTTCCTACCATCGTTATTTTTGTATAGGGTCAACATTTATTATTTATTTTATATGTCTTATGTACCAAAGTTCTTCCCGCCAAATATTCGTACAAATTAAAAACAAATAATTGAAGATTTATTTTTAAATTTATGTTGGCCTACTTACGTTATTGTTGTTGTTATTATTGTTTAAGTTCTTCTTTTTCACAAGTTCTTCGGCACTTTTGATCTCATCCAACGTTACACCCTGCGTTGAACGACGCGTTTCTCGAACTCGTTTTGCATGGGCTTTTCGTTGAGTTTCACTTTCTTCATCACGGACCGGCGGAACAAATGATCTGCATAAAAAGTTAATCAATATTAGAAAAGTAACCAAATGCATTCAATTTATTAGTAGTTATTTGATTTAATGTAGTTATTTGATTTAATGTTTATCGTCACCAATCTTCATGCAGCATTGTGCAAAAATTATGTTAAAATTAATTTGTTTTTCAATTGTATTAAGAATAACTTGCGAAATTTACAAAAAAAATATTAAATTTGATCACAAGCGCACAAGTTATACAGTAACTTTGCATTGGCTATGGAAGTAGTCAGAAACAAATTTTCGTTCTTCCTTCAATATTTTTTGAACAAAGAATTAAATATGGATGTTATATATAGATTATATTCTCCAAGATTTTACGTGCAGTAACATTAATGAAAGCAGTATAACACTGCACAACATCGCAGCTGTAGTAAACATAAGACAAATACTAACTTATCAGTAATAACTTACATGTCTTTCAATATTTTCACCTACGCGTAAAAAAATTAAGTGTAGGGATGATCTATGAATTCAAAGCGTTAGTTATCTTGCGATAGTGTGCGACAAATGTGAAGCGATAGAATTCACTTCGACTAATATTTCGTTCCAACAAAACACCGCAAAATCGTTTATGTTCAATTTTAAACTTAGTTTTCGCAATGCAACTCATATGGGATGACGAATTTTCCGTGATATTTCTCAGCATAAATTATTATTGTTGTCAAAGAGTAAATAAACTTTATAGTTTAATTAAATATCTATTGAACTAAAATGCAATATTCAAACCATATATACTCCATTGGTATACGCTGAAGAAAGTTGTTCAATATTTAAATTGGTGGTGCAAAATGTAAATTCTGCATGCATGTTACTATAGTTACTTAGTTTTAAGATATAAAATACTGGACATCAGTGTGGACAGGTTCTTCTCTTTACTTAATGAATCGCTTATCATCTGATTTTTTGTAGTTATAGATAAACACTGTATGAGTTAATAGAAATCTACAAGACGCATTTTTTTCTTATTCTTATTTTGTTCGATTACAGACATGTCGTAGTATCTACTACATATTATAATCATTTTAAGTTGATAAGATTTTGAATATGATTTTTTCACTTTTTAATAATTTTAGTTCCATCTTCTACTCAAAACTAAAATAATTAAGTTTGTGAAGCCAGTCAGTCGAAATTTAAACAAATTAAATAACTTTACGGTTTTTAGAAAGAGCGAGAAATTACACAGCTTGTGAGATATTTTAAATATTACAAAATAGTCTCCCAATCGACCGAATTGCAGCGAACGCATTTTTAATAATAAAACTAATTTATTATATTGCATTATTATCAACAATAATATGCACGATGTTATGTTCTTCTATGTAAATATTTCCAGGGATGGTTGTATGTTTATTATGAACAGAAACAGCTATGATGGTGAATGGGTTAAATCTCAATCTCTACAAAGGTACAGCTCATTTGTAGAAAAATAAAATTAATATCGTTTAATTGCGATTCGTATTACTATTCTTTCAATCGATTTTAAAGTTTGACAAATATATTTCAACTTAATTTGTAAATTTTTTTCAAGAAAAATAATTTTTCAGCCTATTTTTTATATGCTTATGCATGACATTTTTTTTTATTATTGTAATAAAATTTATTAACAGCCAAAACTTATTAGAAAAATTATGTTACGAGTATCTAGCACAAGCAGTTCATAATATAATTTATAAACTGTCTTATTATTAAACGACATAAATTTAATTTTTTGCTCAGAATGAAAAGAGTTTTTACTAAGAATGAACAAACAATCATTCCTAGCAATATTCACAACGAAGGACATAACATCATTTATATATTTCCCTACAACTTATGTAAGTAGCTTCTTATGCAATAATTTATAGTTGGATTACCCCATATACATACATAGACAATTTTAATTTTTTATTTTATTTAAAAATATTTAATTTTTTTTGCACAATACTGCAATATTAATGAAAAAACATAACGATTTATTATGAAAAGAAAATTTCTAAATGAAATTTTACTAAAACTTTTTTGTTATTTTTATTAGGTTTTATTAAATACCTAATACTCAAAACAATGGTATAAACTTTCGTTTTTATGTCACTTGTTAATTTTTATTAGTTTAAATATATTTTTTCTGATGCCCTGTACGTTTATGAATCTATCAAAAAAATTATGTATGTATTACTTTATTTTAAACTGTTTAATATTATAATAAAAAAATATTATTAAAAAAAACGAAGTTAAAAAAATAAAACAAAAATATTTGAAGAACTACAGCACTCAACACAAATTATAAACAAATCTATTATTAATCGAACAAAATAAATTATGTTAGGTTTATTACCAATTATGGTCAAAAAATAAAAAAAATTACAAAAATTTATTACAAATTTCAATCAAAAGAGCAAAAAAAAATTGAATTTTGTTTTATCAATAATTACTTGAAGAAATTTTTGAAAATATTTCCTGGTGATATTTTACTGCGAATCGATCCAATATCAGTGGTCTTTGCATTATTTTTATTTCGATTAGCAATTTCCGAAGTATCAATTGGCTTTTGTACCAAATTATTATCATTAGAATTTTCGTTGTCGCCACTGACAATATAAATTTTATTTAGAAATTTTTTTAATTTAACCAAAATTTACAATTTAGCTTATATACACATATGCACTCCTATTTCTATATTTTCCAAAACGAATATTATTAATTTTTACTTTACTTAGAACTGTTCGTTTTCAATTTACAGTAAAAACGTTAAGTTTATTTTTAATTTCATGTCTTATGATTAAATAAAATGTGTTTTTACAAAATACAAGGGAAAATTTTCATGAATAGAAAACATCAGGTGTTATAATTTTATATAGTTTAATTTATTTTCTAAAACGTTCCAACAAACATGCCTCGATGTGGTCACACGGCAGAAGAAAAAAGGCTAATCAATAAAAATCATTTATTTGATCAAACATTACTATTATCCAAATACCAGTAAATTCAAATAAGAACAACATTTTTTTTATTTATAATTGAATTGGGATATGTAATTTTTGGTTGTTGTCATTTCAAGGAAAATAAGTACTGATTTTCTAATTCAAAACGCCACGACACTAAAGACAATCGGCGACTATTTATAACCCTGCGACACACGGTGTTCCCAAAACTATCTAAGTACTTAACTTCTGTAAGTACTTACAGTCTGCGTAACTTCGGTGATTGAATGGGAACCGGTGGATCCAGGACGGCTTGGCCGTAGATAATATATAATTTTTTTAAGTTAATCTTTACAAATGAATGCTATACGTAGGCTAATGCTCTTGAATTTACTATAACAGTGGTTTTAAATTATTTTTATATTAGATATGTGTTGGGATTTGCCGGGATATCTCCAATAAATTTACGATCAGTATTTTTGCTCTTTCAGATCAGCTTGTTTTGACAAGCAAAACTCAACAAACTTTTGTCGTGGATTGACAATTTTCTTTCAATATTAATTGGATACAAATTCGGAGCACATCTCACGTCGACTTTTCTTTCTAAGTTATATTTTTATTAGAAAATAGTTCCTAATAAACCGCCAACTCTGTTTTGATTTTAATCATAGTGTTTACATTTTTACCAACTTAGTTTTATTTTCTTTGACAGGTCCTTTCATAATATTATAGACAAATATTTGATTTAATTTTAACAATATGCTATAACTTAAATCGTTATAACATAATTATTTTTAAATAATACCATTATTATAATCAGATATAATTTATCGAACGGATGATACAATAGGTAATAGGAATATTGTTATGTGGGAAGAACCAGTTTGAGCCTAAATATCTTTAAAATGTAATGAATGATTTAATGGATTGGTAGTTTCGTATAACAGCTAGTATATTTTGATAACCTTCAATAAAATGTATGTGGCTAATGGGAATTTAGAACCATTATTTGTAACTGTCTGCATTTGGTCCATAAGATTGATAATTAGATAGAGCAAATCAATCGTGAAGCTACACATAGAAAAGTCAAAAAATTAACTGTCGGTTAGCTCATAATAAAATAGAATAAAAATGTGTCAGATAGTCGAAGAATCAACGATTGATAAATTATTTAATATAAAGCACCCTGGGAAAAACGAAAACTGTTTCGAGAATTCCCAAATATCCCGACTATTTATTCAATGAAAAGTTTTGGCAATGAGTCTAGCTGAAAAAATTAATAAAATACACAAAATTTAACTTCATATTCACAATAATTTGTTCGTTAAATACATATTCTGAAATGGTATGATATATATAATAATACAGGACGAATAATGTATAAAATACATTTTTTTAAAAGTAAGATGTACTCAACAAATTTCGAAAATGCCTCGTAAAAAAACCTTTATAAAATATAAGGTTGTCGGATGAAAAAGTACATATTTTTTAATGTTTTTAGAAGCATTTATAATAAGAAATATCCTTCTTTACTATTCCTCTGTGCTTGATCGAACACTTATAGAGTTCCTGCATATGGTATACCTTGCAACTGAACAATATTATTAGTGTTTACAGTTAGCTACAGTACATAAACATTATAAACAAAAAGAAACAATCGAAAATCGAATACATCTTCTAACAAACGCCATCTATAAATCTAAACAAGAAACAAAGTGAAGTTGTATAATTATATGACGTCATACATAAAAGGAGCTATCAGTGCTTCAATAAGAGATTTACCAAGTGTATTCACTAAACCGAAAACAATAGTAAACAAAAGCAACAGAAATGTACTCTTCTGTAGCGGAAGCTTTCATTTTTTGGTTACAATTTTTTAGCAGAATAATTTCGCTGTAAAACCCAATCACGTCATCTCTGAGATTACTTATTTCAAGTTATTCGATATTTTGTATTTTACGCGTATGCTCTATGTTTATCATTTAATATAAATGTTAATAAGTTCACTATTCAAATACATAATTTGAACCTTTTTTCATAGTGAAATTACGAAGCAAATAATAAATAAAACCAAAAATTAGTATAAGTTTCTAAAGTGAATTTTTTAATTTTATTTCTTGGAGTTCTAATTCACATGTGAATTTTTCATTCATATATTGGGTTGTGCGGAAAGTAATTTTGTTTTTTCCCACCAGAGGATTTAATTGTTTTTTTTTCACAACCAACTTCACACTTAAGCCGCATAATCATATGTATTTTGACAGCTGATATAGCAAGGCTTACTTGTGAAAAAATTCGATTGATTCTGCACAGTAGTTTCTGGTTGATACCTTTTCAAATATGGAAAGTGAAAAACAGCATTTCCGGCATATTTTACTTTTTTACTATATAAAAGATAAAAATGCTGTTCAAGCAAGAAAAAATTTATCCGATGTGTATGGAGAAGATGTATTAAGTTGAGCGCCAGTGCCAAAACTGGTTTGCAAAATTTCGATCCGGCCATTTGATCTCGAAGATGCACTACGTTATGGAAGGCCAGTTGAAGCTGATGGACACAATAAAGACATTAATTGATGCAAACCGCCGAATAACAACTCGTGAGAGATTAAATTTATCGATTCGACCATTCATGACCATTTGAAACGGCTAGGTTTAATCTCAAAGCTCGACATATGGATTCCTCCTCTTCTTACGGAATAAAAATTTGTGCCGTCGCATTGACGTTTGTGATTTGCTTCTCAAACGCCAAGAAAATGATCCATTTTTGAAGTATGTTATATAATAACTGGGGACGAGAAATGGGTTGTCTACAACAATGTTTAGCGCAAAAGGTCCTTGAGTATATAAGATAAACCGGCTCAAAGTACTTCGAAAGCCAATATTCATCAAAAAACAGGTTATACTATATGTTTGGTGGGATTTCAAAGTAATCGACCAACACAACGATCAATTCTGAGGTGTACTGTCATCAGTTGGACAAATTGAATGATTCACTTAAAGAAAAAAGGCAAAAAAAATTGGTTTGTTCGGAAAGTAACTTCGTAATAAAACGAATACATTTTTTTAACCGAAGCATTTTATCGATAGTTTATACCTGCATATACCTATCAGGTATTGTAACAATTATAATATTTTGGCCATAATTATTCGATATCAAATATTGATCTTACGACTTTTATGTAACCTCGCTTTTGTCACGTAATCAAACTAATCACAATGCAACCAATTTCATTACATTATTGAGAACTCTTGTGGCGTGGACAGCTTTAGGAACGCTTGAATTAATGTAAGGAATCAGCAATTTTTCATATGGATTACGTTATTAGAAAATATTACTTATTTCAGATTAACTCGTTGGTGGAGCAATGCTGATATGATAGTTATATCACAAAGCAAACTCAAAACAATATACTTTTTTATGGGAAATAGAAGTTTTCTTTAGTATAATCAAGAGTGGTGCCCATATTACGTAATATGAACCAAGGCAAATAATATCTTCGTTGATGTCATTCCAGAAAAGACGTATATTAAGTTGAATACCAACTTACTGACTATTGCCTGGTATGCACCTCGGGCGAAGATGAATTTTAACGCGATCTCCACTACTCTCCCATTTAGCGCAGCTAAACGAGAGTGAAAAGTTTTTGTGTAGAGATAAATTTTGACATTTCGGAACTTTTCAATTTCGATGTTGATGTTTTGTTGTAATTTTAAAAATAAATGAAGTGAATAGCTTTTTTAGCTGGATTTTATTGAAAGGATATGATTTTAGAAATTGTATCTTTATCTTATTTAAATATATTAAGTTTTTTCTTATATTTTTTCTACAGGATTAACTGTTTGTTATTCAATTCGGTTAGTTTATTATACAATGACTGGAAATTTTAATGTTATATCTTTACATTTATTAAATGATGAGGGTTGAATTATATTAAAGGGAATAATGGGATTATTATTTATAGCAGTTATTGGTGGAAGTATATTAAATTGATTAATTTTTCCAGTTCCTTATATAATTTGTTTACCTGATTATTTCAAGTTAATAACTTTATTTGTTTGTATTATAGGGGGTATTATAAGATATTTAATTTCAAATGTTTCTTAATATCTTTTAAATAAATCATTAAAGTATAATTTTTTATCAAGATATTTAGGGAGAATACAATTTATACCTTATATTTCTACTTATGGAATTATTTATTCCATAAGTAGAAATATAAGGTATAAATTTAGACTACTTTCGTCCATTGCAACGAAAGTTATCACTACAAATTTATCTTAGCTCGAGCGGCATACCGGCCTTTACGATAAAAAAAACACAAACGTCAAAATTTAGCTAACATTTATCTTTGATTATTGTCCCGTGCATTTATTTGTAGTGAAAACCAAAGTGAAATCGCGTGGAGACTTATCAATGCCGCCATCTACTTTTCAGTAGATTCACTCTCCTTTTCACTTTCATTTCACTCTCGAGCTGCGTAATGCCCGGCGAAATCGTGAGCTAAATTTTCCGATTTCGATTTCGCTAGCGAAAAATCGTATGAAAATTTATCTTAGCTCGAGCTGCATACCAGGCTTATTTAATAAATTATATAAAATATATAAGCAATCTTAGTATGTGATTCGAGAAGAAGAAAACTACATTGCAACATAAATAATAGTTGATTTAAAATAGCATTGGACATATAGCATTTGAATAATAAAATATTAAACATATTTCATTTTACATAAGTTCAGCATATGCCGCTATAATAGTAAATATAGCCTGGTATGCAGCTCGAGCTGAGATAAATTTTCATACGATTTTTCGCTAGCGAAATCGAAATCGGAAAATTTAGCTCACGATTTCGCCGGGCAGTACGCAGCTCGAGAGTGAAATGAAAGTGAAAAGGAGAGTGAATCTACTGAAAATTAGATGGCGGCATTGATAAGTCCACGCGATTTCACTTTGGTTTTCACTACAAATAAATGCACGGGACAATAATCAAAGATAAATGCTAGCTAAATTTTGACGTTTGTGTTTTTTTTATCGTAGTAGGGATAACTGATTCTTAAATATATAAAAATAATAACAATAATGTAAAAATTCATATAATAAACACTATTAAATAAATTTTTAAATTATTATTTTGAATTAATTGATTAATAATAGAATAACTTTTTAATGAATTATAATTTTTTGACCTCCTATAAATTCTGATCATCATTGATCAACATTGTTTAATATTTGACTTCCTAAAAATAAAGGATAATAAATAATTCCATAAGTAGAAATAGAAAGTATAAATCATATTATCCCTAAATATGTTGATACAAAATTATACTTTAATGATTTATTTAAAAAATATAAAAAAAACATTTGAAATTAAATATCCCATAATACCCCATATAATACAAACAAATAAAGTTATTAACTTTAAATAATCAGGTAAATAAATTATATAAGGAACTGGAAAAATTAATCAATTTAATATACTTCCACCAATAACTGCTATAAATAATAATCCTATTATTCCCTTTAATACAATTCAACCCTCATCATTTAATAAATGTAAAGATATAACATTAAAATTTCCACTCATTGTATAATAAACTAACCGAATTGAATAACAAACAGTTAATCCTGTAGAATAAAAATATAAGAAAAATAAATATATTTAAATAAGATAAAGATACAATTTCTAAAATCATATCCTTTGAATAAAATCCAGCTAAAAAAGCTATTCACTTCATTTATTTTTAAAATAACAACAAAACATCAACATCGAAATTAAAAAGTTCCGAAATGTCAAAATTTATCTCTACACAAAAAGTTTTCACTCTCGTTTAGCTGCGCTAAATGGGAGAGTAGTGGAGATCGCGTTAAAATTTATCTTAGCTCGAGCTGCATACCGGCCTTATATGTAAAGAAATGAATTCACAATGAAGAAAAAATTGCACGCAATTGACTGAGCTTATTTTTGGAATTAAGCCTGGTATGCAGCTCGAGCTAAGATAAATTTTCATACGATTTTTAGCTAGCTAAATCGAAAACGAAAAATTTAGCTCACGATTTCGCCGGGCAGTACGCAGCTCGAGAGTGAAAACAAAGTCTCCATTGACAAGTCTCCACGCGATTTCACTTTGGTTTTCGCTACAATTAAATGCACGGAACAATAATCAAACATAAATGCTAGCTAAATTTTGACGTTTGTGTTTCACTCTCGTTTAGCTGCGCTAAATGAGAGAGTAGTGGAGATCGCGTTAAAATTTATCTTCGCTCGAGCTGCATACCAGGCATTAATCAATAATGCTATCGTCTGTGTCTATAATGATATAGGCGTGGCTATAATAATCAGAGAATTTACACTAGATTATCTCATTGTATGTTAATAGATGTATTATATCTGGTTTTATCATTCAAATTATGTCGTTACGAATACAACTCAGAAGTTGTCATTGTATTTTAAAAGTAATAAAAAACACCTGATGTTCTCATATATTATAAACTTTTGTAGATTTATCAACTCACCTTCGAACTTGTCCATTATTAGGTGTTGTAGCTGGCGTGTTTGGAGTACTAGGTGGCGAAACTGTTTTTCTGTAATAATAAAATTGTAATGCAATTATTGCAAAAAATTATATTATTGTGAATTGTAAGAAACTAAAATATATACTGTGTTCTTCTTTGTTTTTTTAACTAAAAATAACAGAAGGCATCAATTATTGGAAAAATATGCATGCAGAATAAGCTATAATGAATTCAATGGAAATGCAATTATATATTAAATTATTAAAATAAAAATCAAATATTCATACTTATCTTGTGCAGTTGATTTATATTATCAATATCTGATTGAAATTGTACTTTCCAATACAGTTGTATAAATGTAATTAATTTATTTTATTCTTTATTTATAAAAACACTCGTAATTATGAGTGCACAAAAGATTTCATTTCAATATAATTACAAAAACAATAAAGTAAAAAATATATTCATTCAAATGGCGAAATAATTTTTGGAATACAAACGATTCCATTTTAATTAAAATACAACAAAAAAAAACTATAAAATAAACGAACAACTGAACATCATCCATTCATTTTACTCTATTTATACCTGAGATATCGATGATCTTTAAGTGAGGTTGATTTTTGTACCGAATAATTGCTTGTTGGATTATTCCCAATTAGTACACCAGTTGTTTGTGTAGCTGGTAGTATCGGACACGAATTGGCTTTAATTCTTGCACGCAATTCATTGTATTTCTGATAAAATCTTTACAAAAAGGATTAAAAAAGCGGCAGCACCACCAGCAGCAACGTCACGAATAAATGCAAGAATAATCAATTTGTTTGTTAATCAAATAAAAAACAAAATCATAATAAGTATATTAGAAATTTAGTATCTATTATAAATTAAGTTAGAAAAATAAAATCATCAGTTCAGTTACATAATAACTTATCATTATAATCAAATTGATTGAAAGCCATAAAAACAAAATAACCGAATGCAAAATCTAAAATGGTTTCTTAGTTAATAATATATAGTAATAAATGAAATGTAAAAAAAAAACCTTGATAAAAATTCAACGATATGCGATTAATATAATGTATGTACACGTAGATACTTATATAATGCAAGTATTATTTTGAATTCATATTTCCAATTTGTGTTGAATATTAATATGCTTGAATTTATCGGAAAAAAATTTTCAAAATTTCGATTGCAAAAATATGAAAAAGCAAAATTTACAAATGTGATATAAGGGACTTCAGTAAACGTGTAAGGAAAGAGGATTTAATGTACAATTGGAAGTTATGTAATGATACAATCGTATGTCTGCTTGTAAAAGACATAAATAAAAAACCAAAAAAAAATCTTAACGTACTTCTCATCGTTTTCGAAACTTTGTGCTCGTCTCAATATAACTTCGGACTCCGTAGTTTGTGCCACTTTCTCTGGAACTTCTGTAATTAAAATGATTTATGAGCAATTTATGAAAATAAAAAAATCTATGAAATTGTAAACATATTTAATTTAATAATTCGAAGACCAGTTAAAAAGTTTCGAATTTTAAGAAGATATGACGCCATTGTCATTGATTGAGGATTTTTCCTTCGGTACTTGGCAATAAGCAATGTCAAGTACCACACAATTATCACCCTTTTGGACTGTCGTGTGCATGTAAATAGAACAATTTTGCCCTTACTAGTCTTTAGCTACTTATGCCCGTAGTACACGACATTCAAAAAGCCGCACACGTTTGCGACACTGACGTCACGAGAAATTGGTGGAAATTTGTTTAAACTTGGTTGCATATTCCATATGTGAGGCTATCGTTGCATACGACAAAATGTGGATAGTACATGATATCCGTGTTTTGTCATATGCGTATGCGACATAGATATCGCATATCGGCCCCATACGTATTCGTACCATATACGACTGACGCAAATATGGGTAGCACACGATATGTAACCGAATTCTGACGTCAAATGACATCGGTTGGCGCATACGTATGCAGTTTTCATATGCTATTAACTACTACCGGCATAATATTTTTATAATAATAGTATCGTACATATTTATTTCCAGAGCTCAAATTGTATATATATGGTAATGAAATATAATATTTCCTATTCTTGCTAAATTCATTTTTAAAATATAAAATGCACCTCTGATTACATGGAGTTATTAGAAACAAAATACTCATTCTAGAAATAAAAATAAAAATCATTTAGAAGCATTTTGCTTTTGTTTATTGAGCAAATGTACTTTTCAAAATATTTTTTGGTAAAAAAAAATCCATCGCACCCTCCAACGTAGGCGTATCAGAAAAACGATATATAAAATGGAACATTTATTGGATAGAAGCACCCAAAAAAAATAAATTATAACGTAACAAATAACATACGAAAATAATAAATATAGGATGGTCCATCTGGCGGTTCCATTTTGAACTAATATTTATTTGAAGTACTAGAGTGTTAAATGTCAACACAAATTGACGATTGTTAGTTGAAAGTCAGAATTTTACGAAATGGTAATCCATACGCTTGAAGAAAAATGGGAAATATTGAGAACTTACTTCCAAAGTGGTGAGTCTTCAACCCAAACTGTGAGAAATTTAAAAAAAAATGAGTAAAGACCGAATGCCATCACGTGAATTTGTGGGCAAATTCGTGAAGCGAGTTCGCAAAACTGGTTTTTTGGTTGCCAAATCAACTCGTTCCCGCTCTAAGACAGTGTGTACGACCGAGAATATTGTCGCTGTTGCTGAAAATGTCCGTGATCATCCATCAACATCAACTCGTCACCGTTCTCAGGAATTGAACATTTCTCGCACTTCTCTGTTGAGAATTTTGCACAAAGACCTCAGTATGAAAGCTAAAAAAGTTCAAATAGTCCAACAAATAAAGCCGCATGACCATCCGATTTTGACATCTAGTTTTCGTAATAGAAATTTATTGAATTCCAAAAGCATAATTTATATCAATTTTAATTCACTTATTGGAAACAAAAATACAATTTAAACACAATGACAGACAATGTTTACTATTTGTACAATCTTTTGATATGAAATGGAATTGTATTTTAGATTTATTATTTATTTTGTAAATATCAATCAAATATGAATTGCTTCAATTTTTTAGACTTTCGGAGAGTTTTTAAACACGCTATTCTCCATGAAAGTGGTAGCATACCGAAATGCTCGCATACTTTTGTTGTTTTTCAAGTCGTTATTTTGGCACTTATCGGAAAGTGTAAGTAAAAGTGTAGTTTTTATGTTTTTTGAAGTATTTACGAAAAAGTAAGTATTTATATGAATACTTATATTGTTGATAACATTTAATAGGAAGTTTTTATTTCAGAAAATGAAGTGTTTTATAAGAAAATTTAAGGGAACGAATTTTTCAGTCTGTTTTCCATTGCTGTTTTACATTGTGTTAAAATAAATAAGTATATTCGGTAGACTTATTATTAAAATAAATTTTTTGCATTTATGCTTTCCTTTGCTCTATTAAAACATCTTTTAATGCATTTACTAAATAATAATTTTGAAAAATTTTAGAATATAGGGTTTTCCAATAAGAGTGATATGATTTCTAAGTGACGTTTCGGCCATTTGTAATATGTCATGATCTATCTTTTTTTCTTCATTGTATTCAGTAATGTTTACAATTTCATCATGGAGAGTTATACGCAAAAACAACGTTTACAAATTATTCAATTTTATTATCAAAATAATCGTTCTCCAATTGCAACTTTTCGTGCGTTTTTACCATTTTATGGTCGTAATACTCGTCCAACTGTGCTCGCTATTCGTCGAAATGTTAAAAATTTCGAGCGTACATTTTCTTTACATAATGTTCAAGTGCCAATAAGACAAAGAACCGCTCGAAGTAATGAAAATATTGCTGCCGTTCAGGTAAGTGTTGCTGAAGACCACAATTTGTCGATTCCAAAACGTTCTCAAGAATTGGGACTGTCTCGAACCACAACCTGGCGGAGTTTGAGAAAGGATTTGGGCTTGCATCCGCATAAAACTGTTATCACTCAAGAACTGAAGCCATTGGACCACCGTAAACGTCGTGAATTTGCTGATTTTGTCTTGGAACAACTTGAAAACGATAGCGATTTTTTTTGAAAAAATCATCTTCCCCGATGAGGCTCACTTTCATCTGAGTGGTGCGGTAAATAAACAAAACGGTCGATTCTGGTGTGAAGAAAATTCACAAATTATTCATGAACACCCATTACGTTCACCTAAATTGACATTTTGGTGTGGTTTTTGGTCTGGTGGAATCATCGGTCCGTACTTCTTTCGAAATGAAGCTGGTCACACCGTTAATGTCAATGGAGAGCGGTTTATATCGATGATAACCAACTTTTTATGGCCGAAATTGGAAGAAGTTGATCTTGACAACATCTTGTTCCAAGAAGACGGGGCTACGTGCCACAAAGCACGTGCAACAACCGAATTATTGCGAGAAAAGTTTGGAGATTCGATTATTTCAAGAAATTGTGAATGAAAATGAAAAACATTTGAATTTCCTTAACGTGTTTTTAATGTGTTTTTTTTTTAAAAGAAATCATATCACTCTTATTCGAAAACTCTTTATTAGTTGTAAATTAAATTGTAATTATTTAAGTACATTAAATTTTTCATCTTGTAATTTAGTTTCAAAGCATTTGCTATAATGTTGTATACGATTAACTTCTATTTTTATTAAGAAGTTGATGTGATGTCTATGTAATTAATGCTTTATTTTTTAATTTGATTTAAATGCACAATGCCTATTTAAATTACCATTTCAATTCACAAATACACATTTATATTATAATGAACCTCTCAATATCTAGAAATGCTTGTTTAACATTAAAATTTATATTTACTAAGTTGCAGTGTGGTTTCATTTCAACATAAACATAATATCACATTCTCTCATTTAATTCATTTTGCATTTTTAGAATGGATTTTTATTTGTGCAGATAATTGTTTTGATATACTTCAAATAAATTGCAATTTATTTTTTTTTATACTCGTCCACTTTAGAATTCTGTTTTAATAAATAATATATAGTGAAATAAATAAAATGAAAATATACTCGTAATAAATAAATAATATTTTAAAATAGAATACTGTGTTTTATTGCAAATTTCTTGCAAAATCCGCAATATTAAAAAATCTATTCGTTTACGCATAAATGACATCACATATCAAAATGGTTTTAATCGAACCGCGTCAATCGCATATTGAAGTTTAAAAATTTTTATTTTAAAAATAAAATAAGTTTAAATTATATTGAAGCTTACGTGTTTTCGGAGGGCTATCTTGTAATTTTGTCCTAACCGAACCACTTCGCCTCCACGGTGTATCATCATCAGGTGAATTTAGGTCTTGTTGAATTGGAGCTGCTTGTTCTGTAGGTGGTTTTGGTTTTTCATCTGTAATGATAAATATTTCTCACAAAAATTTCCAAAATTACAATGATTTTATGCTTAAAATAATTTGCAATAGAAAAATATGAAAACATGCATAATAAATTAAAATAGTTACAATAAATTAATAAATAAGTAAATAATCAAATGAAAATATTGAAGTAAAATATAACTTAAATTTTTGTAATATAAAAAAAGAATTAACATATTTTTAGTATTTTAAGTTTATTTTACACTCAAACAATTCAAAATTCTAATTGATAAAATTGTGTTTAAGACTAGAGTAACTCATCGCCATAATTTATTTATTTGATCACGCAATAAGTCCCTGTGATTACTTTTGAACATAAATATGTTTACAAAATATCCTGAATTTTTAAGGAATAAACCTTTTGATGATCAAATTTATTTATAAATATGGGGTATAATGGCGTTGTACAAGTGAGAAAATACGATAACATAAATGTTTTAAACAATAAAAGTAATATATATAACCATCAAAAAAACTATATATCGTGCAATTGGCTGATAGTAAGTGTCGATAACAGAATAAATTGTCGGCCGTTAAGAGTATAGTGGAGAAGGTTGGAAGAAATCCGCAACAGAATATTTTAGTTGACAAAATGCAAATTTCTGGAAAACCAATTATGGAGTATTGGACAATGGTTCAATACTTGTCTACAGAATATTAGGTTTACCAAATAAATGTAATGAAGCTACTACAAATATATTTTTATCATAAAATAAAAATTAGGGTTACTTGATCAATGTTGCTGATGACTAACGACAAATATATGTTTTTGTCAGAAAACAGAAGTTTAATCTTCAAAACAGTAGAATTTATGTCCTCAGTGCCATTAATTCCTCCATAAAAGCTTCGAATTTTGAAAGAAGACTTCACCATTGTATCCAATGGTTTTAGGAAGTGCACATTTTAAGATGTAACTCGGGTTCATTTTTGTAAAAAAGGGGGTTAAAACCAGTGCAAAAGAAATATAGACCACACAGGATATAAGGAGCACAATATTCAAACAGGTCTTGGCACCAGCACCATAACGTAAAAACCAGACTAAGATGACTGGAATTATATGCACCGGAATTAATCGCTGCTCAAGCCTAGTTAGTTAAAAGTCCAGGACCTTCATTCTCTGGACTATAAGCTGTGAAATATTTTCGAAGAAAACACATATACTAGCTGCACAAAAAATTTAGTTCATTAAAAATAATTTTATAAGGGCAGCAGCTTCTATGTAATTGGAAGTTGTTTGTGCTGTTACATAAATATTGTAGAAACCACAATTTAGTTTATTGAGCTGAGAACTTTCGAATAATTCTAAGACATATTTATTTTCTACTGCGAAAATAAACATCTCCTGACAAAAATATATCAAATTATTTGAGAATCACAATTTGCTCTGTTCACTGTACAAGACATGAATTTTTTAACTGCAACATACACGTGTTGTGAGGTTAAATTTTGATGAAATATAATGCTAAAACGCTGAATCTTCTTAAGTAATAATGATTCTTTCCGGAAAGTACGAAACTTCTCTAGAGCGATAGTACAGCTAAAAATGTAAGATTTTATACAAGGTATTTACAATTTTAGCAATACATTTCCAATTCTACTACTTTATGTTGATACTGTGGATATATCATTGTCACTACTACACAATATTTATATCGACTTAAATATCCCTTGAAGTTAAACTTTCGTTCATAATTGAGTATAGCTAATTATTTAGTGTGCATATATTATTTGAGAAAAATTGGAAGTATAAAAAAATATAATTGAGGGAGACAGACTTAAATTTAGATTTTCTCCCGATAATTTCACTTGTAATTCCTTATCTTGTGTAAGATTTTGTAACAATATGGTCGGTGTTCAAATAAATCTCTAAAATGTGAACATTGTCACGAATATTTTTTATTGATATGTCAAACATTTACTCAAAAAAAAAAACAAAATTAATTTGGCAATTTATGATTTCCATAACGATTCTGTAGGAAATATATAAACACTTAACTTTGTGTAAAACTATTATTTTATTTTTGCGAATCAGAAAGTGCAATGAAATGTTTTTTCTATGCTAACTGAAGATGAAGGTAAATTTTAAGAAAATCAGTCTCCGGACTAACGTTTTATCAGACCCCTTTCCCCTAAAAAAATGATAATCAAATCAAATACTTTAATTATTCTGAACTATACAACTTCCAATCAGTTATTTATACCCGCAATCAAATTAACAAAAATATTATAAAATGTGGTTATATATAAGAAATAAAAACAATTTTAATTTAATTATACAATGTATACAAAATAAAAACAAGAAAACAAGTCAAAATTCCTGATTGTTGATGATAAAATTTATTTACTCATAAACGATAAGATGGTACAACAAAAAGAAATTGAATGAAAAAAGAAATTGTAAATTATATTGAATTAAAACATCATTACTAACGCTAACACTATAACGTATTTTACCTAAACTTTCGGATATGCTAGTAGAATGTGAACTCTCTGTTGAATCTGTAACATCAGAATCAGTCTCTTCTGATTCCGATATTCGACTTAAACTGCTAAGTGAATCCTCTTTTAAAACTTCGTAAGCAATAATAATAATGATAATAATATAAACAGTACTAATTATTAAAAAACCAATTACAATTCCATATAATTATATGTTAACTACAATAATTATAATAATAGTATAAATAATACTGAAGGAGATAAATCCCAATTTTATAATTTATTTGAATTTAATATTCAAAACATATGTCAACTTACCATTGTTGGAGTCTTTCGCATCGTTCACCTCTACCCTTATGACTCTTGGTGTTGATTCAATGTGTTTTTCAATTTGATCTGTGATTCTTTGTAAAAAATGGGAAATGTTAGATAATTTAATATAATAAACTTTATATAAACTATATATAGAATTTTTGTATAGTCATGTAAATCTCGGACCATTTATCTTTTTTGTTGGAAGTATAAAATTAATTATGTATTTGATTTTAAGTAATGCACCAAAATACGCATATATCTTCGGAGAAGTGGTCGAAATGTTGATCATGGACCATGCTGATGGCAAGTGGCCAATAAAAAAGATGTTGTCATTCGATTGTAGTACGCTTACTAAAAAAATGAGGTTGAGTTTGTCAACAACCGACAGCGTAATTCGAAGGCTTGGTTTGAAGGATCGATTTAAGCATGCTACACAAAAGATAGTGTAACTGCAGAAGTTGCGTAGCCTCAATTTGAGCATCAGTAGTAAATTATTATTTTTTTCATTTAGGTGGACAGCATATTTTTGGATCTTGGCGTTCAGGAACCAGATTGATTAATTAGGAAATTCAGCTAGATATCCTAATTCGATTGAAGTAGATAATAACGAAGCGCTGTTCGGAAAATACAACTTAACTGATTAGGGCTCTGGAAAACCTTTGGTGTAAAAAATAAAACATAATTGAATACCTGAAAGACTCGATTTCAACTAGTGCCCAAACTGTTTCTATGGAAGGGTCAAAGCGCTATTAGTTCTAATTTTCTTAATATTTAATTAATATAGTAATGGTATTTAATAAATAGGAAAAAAAATCATCTCAGGTAATGTAAATTTTCATCTTTCTGGGTCATTGAATAAACAAAATTATGGTTATTGGGTGAAGCCAATCCACAAATTATACACGAGGAACCTTTACATTCCGAAAAATGATCATTTGGTACGGTGGCATGATCGGTTATTATTTCAGAATTAGAAAGGAGTTACCGTTACTGTCAATGGTGAGCGGTATATATTAATGATAATGAAATTTTTATAGCCTGAATTATAAGATATTGATTTAACGAATTTGTGGTTCAAACAATACGGTATAGCTCAATGTCCATGCCACAATCGATTTATTGCGGGAAAGTTTTCAACACTTTCGGACTTCTTCTTGTGGATTTATTTAAAGTTATTGGTCTATGATAATAAACCAGCAACTATTGATACTTTAAAATTGAATATTGAACGCCAAATACGTGAAATAAGGCCAGATTTATTGCGAAAATTGGAACGATCGTATTGGGTTCTGTAAACGGAGTGTAGGTGGCCATTTGATCTTATTTTTACATCAAATCAGTTAAGCACTAAGTTTAATAAATTGACAAAAAAAAGATTCTACCTGCTTTTCAAAAAGATTTTTAAAGATGGAAAGTGTAAAACTTATAGCAGCATTAATATACAATAATATATAAACGTTATTGAAGAACTGTGGAATTTGGCGAGAGATAGTGACAGAAAAATTATGCTCTCTCTTTAACTTATTAAAAATTTTAAAATAAAAACCAAAATTATTTATAAAAATAAAAAAATAAAAAAAAACTTAATGTATACTTTATTTGACTAGATGGTCTTCGTTTAATTCTCTTATTATTTGCTCTAAGTTCCTCTAAGAATTTAACTAGTTTTGTATCGGCAACATCAATTGCAGTCTGGCCCGCATAATTTTTTACATCCATATCTGACTGCGCTGTCACGAGCATTTGTGCTGCTTCTTTTTGACCCCAATGGGCAGCTGCATGCAATGGCGTCCAACCATCGTTATCTTGTTTATCGACATTGGCGCGACCAGCCAATAAGAGACCTAGGACCTTAAAAAAAATAAAACATTGGTTAAGAATTTTCCATCCAAGTTCACCTTCATTAATAAATAGAATAAATACTCTTGTGTAGCCTTTAGCAGCAGCAACATGTAATGCTGTTGCTCCTGTTTTTGGAAGTGGTCTATCAGCTTCTGATGCATCACTTCTTAACCACTTCTTAGCGTCATTTAACATTAATTGCTCTTCCATTTGCCTCGCCTTCTGACAATCAATACCCTGTTCATCTATTAAATTCTGTAAATAATCAGCCATAGCATCTGTTGATGCTAAATCTATTGCTAATTCACCATCGCTATTTACAGCTGTTAAATCTGCTCCGTTTTCAACCAAATATCTAGCTATACTAACAAGTCTGTAAACAAGCATATAAGAAGAAAAAATCGTATAAAATATAGGCAAAATATCTTTTATAATGTTTTTTCGAAACTTTCGCTAAACAATTTTACTGCTAAAGTTCTACATACTAGTCTTAATGATAATTTTTTGTCAACGATATAAATTAGAAGCCTTCAAATTGTGGAATATATTATATATTATTTATAAAAATTAATGTTTGTGTGTTCGTCTTTTATGCGTTCGGACATTGTTCATCTGGTTATGATGGAACTTTGGTGAGTTGTTGTGCGCACGCTGCGCAAGGTTTCACTCGAAAGAAGTTCATATTATTGATTTGAAACTTTGTAATAATATTTTTAGTGATACAAGTAAGTAATGTCAGTTAGTGACATAATTAAAAATGAATAAGAAAAATTTTGACAATTTGCAAATTAATGGCAGTGTTATTTTTTGTTTATTATTCCGAAGGCAAAATAAAATTGAGACTTTGTACACTTGAAACTTTAACATCCGATTAAGTTGTAACTTTGTACAGTTGTTACTTTTTTCGTCAAAATATTCATGCCTCCTAAACGCGCACCAATTGGTAGGTCTACCGGCGGAGAGCGAAAAAAAAGTTATTATGAGCTTCTCAAACAAAAGTGGAACGACAAGCAAGCAACATTCTTGGAATCAGAAGGACAACGAACAGTAGTGGTAGAAGCGTAGCGTTTACAAGCTACTCGATCTCGATGAAAAGTGCATGTTGAATTGAATCTTAGTGCATTCCAGTACAATGTCAATTACGACTACAGTCTGCATTCAAGTGTAGACATCCGCAAAATGGATAAGGTGTGTGGGCATTGCCGTGCCCGAAAGTTCAACAATGAAACATCGGGAATGTACTGCGCAAATTATTAAAGTTAAATTTCCGACTTTACATATACCACCAGAACCTCTGTTGTCATTGCTTTCGGGGAACTCAGCCGATCCGAAGCACTTTTTAAAAAACATTCGCAAATACAATTCGGCATATGAAATGACATCTTTTGGAGCCAATCTTTATCGGCGCCAAAGGATGTCTTTTGAAATTCCGAATTCCAAGAACAATATATGCGGACTTTCAAAATTCAGTTAACACGCGAAGTTTTCAAAAACACTTTGGAAAATTTATTAATAGGAGTTTACTTGTGTATCGCTACCAGTGGCGCATAAGTATTTTTGAGAAACTTTTTTTAAGGCGATTTTATTTTCAAAAATAAGATTATAAAAAACATAACATTGAATTTTAATTATTATTATTAAAAAAAACCTTAATATATCATTCTTTGATTTTTAGTACAGCAATCATACTTTTTTTCAAAACAGCTTGAAAATGTAAAATAATATTATTTATTAGAACCAAACTAAATTTTATTTTTAAAACAAACACTAAACTTTCATTTAAAAAATATATACTAAACTAAGACTTAATGCGAACTTTTCGAAAATATAGAAAACATTTTTGAACTTCGAAGGTAGGTAAGTGTTATGCTGCTACTTTTTTTTCAAATGCTTTAAATGATCTCCAATATAGTTTTATTTTTTTACATATATTTAGTTTATTTAGTTACGAAGATCCTTTTTCGTTGTTATAGATAAATCGTATGTATTTAGCTAAGTCTAGATTACAATTACAGAAGAGATAACTCAACACTTTTAATCTACATTTAAAAAGACTTTTCCAGGAGAAAAAATGTTTAGATTACAGGTGCAGAATACGAAAATCTGTCAACGACGAAGCATTTTTTATTATTCAAATAATAATAATAAAAATCATTTGTTTTATATTCCATTTTTTACAAACCCGCAAGAAGATGTTGCATGTAATGGAGTCCATCCTTCATTATCTTGTCTATTAATGTCTGCTCTATTTTCTACTAAAAATTCAACCATTTCCAAATTGTCATCAATGCATGCCTGTTAAAAAAGTAAAAATAAAAGTAGATAATTTTTCAATTAATTACATTGTTATAAAAAATAAAATGATGTTAAGAAAATATAAGTCGGACACGGTTTTATCATTAAATCTAAATTTGGAACGAGAACGATTCGAAATAAATCAATTATATTAAACGTCATCAACAAGTATTTCAATCATAAATACTTAGTTATTTTAAGAATCAATTTATTTAATGAACTGATCAAGAATAACATCTCAAACGAATTTTTATGCTAAAAATGCATGTTTTGTGAAATAAAATTGAGTGTTTTATTATTCATTATAGTCAGGTTTTCAATATTTTGATGGTATAGAATTGTGACGAGGTAACATGGCTCTGGCGTGTTCAAGAACATTCTAGAAAAGCGGGTTCACAAAATTCTAGAGTATTCCAAAATGTTCTAGAAGCATGCCGAAGCAATATAAATACGAGTACTGCTCGCAAGCAAGTGATACTAGTGTGAACGGCAATTCGGGAACGACTGGTTGAAGTCGGGTATTAATAGAGCGAATGACAAGTAAAGTCGGGAGGTATGAACGAGAAACGCTATTTAAGTGATCGGTGGATAAAGTTAGATAGTATAAATACAGGCTTTCGAGCATGCTAAACAAACCAACGCTTGTAATCTATTTGTGACATATAACTTAGTTATATTAAGAAAATCCTAAATAAATAAACAAAATTCTTCTACTCTATGCATTGCATTCATGCACAATATTAACATTTTCGTGTCACAAGTGGAATAGGGCAAAATGTTTATTTTGTTTTAAAATGAACGGAATATATCGAAAACACTAAACCAGTCTAATTCGCAACGGGAAAAACAGCAGCTAGCTGCTGGAGGAACAGCTGAAGAAGATGAACGTGCAGTTGTAGAAATGCACGAAATCTCGCCTGTAACCAGACAGCCTGCAGTCGATATGTCGGATTTATTGGCCTTCATGAGAACAGACCCGCAGTCAATAACAGAACCATCGTCTAGAGGCACAACTTTCGGGGTACCGGGAGCTACAACAGACACTTCTAGTGTCTTTCAAAGAATCCTAAGATAGGTTTAAGGAAGAAGTGGAATCCAAAGTAAACCAAGTAGAAGAGAAGTTATGACTGAAGTCAATATAGTGGAAGAGAAAGTGACGGCTGAAGTCAAATAATTGAAAACTAGAATTACGTAAGTTGGGGGTATTCCTGTATCTGTAACAGTTCGGCTGAAAAGTTGAAAACCATGACGTCTAGATGGCGCCTCTTGCAAAAATCTACTTAATTATCACAAAGCCCCATGCTTCAAATAATTCCTGTCAAAATTTGACAGCAATCGCTCGATTGGTTCGTGAGATATAGCATTTTGAGTGGAGCAACTTTTGTTATTGAAAAAAAAATGGATAAAGACGAATTTCGTGTATTGATAAAGCATTGCTTTTTGATGAAAAAAAATACAGTAGAAACCAAAGCATGGTTTGACAAACGTTACCTGGACTCTGCTCCAGCTATTTCAACTGTGGAATATTGGTTTCGTCAATTTCGAACTGGTCGTACGAGCACAGTTGATGCAGAACACAGTGGACGTCCAAAAGAGGTGGTTACGGCAGAAAACATCAAAAAAATCCACAAAATAATTTTAAATGACCGTAAAGTGAAGTTGAGCGAGATAGCTGAGACTCTGAAGATATCGAAAGAGCGTGTTGGACATATCGTGCATGAATATTTGGGCATGCGAAAGCTGTGAGCAAAGTGGTTGCCGCGTGGGCTCACTGTGGACCAAAAACAACAACGTGTTGATGATTCTGAGCAGTGTTTGGAGCTGTTCAAGCGCAATAAACCCGAATTTTTGCGTCGATATGTGACAATGGATGAAACATGGCTCCGTCACCACACTCCAGAGTCCAATCGGCAGAGTGGAGAGCGAGCGACGAACCGAATCCAAAGCGTGGAAAGACGCAACAGTCGGCTGGCAAGGTGATGGCGTCTGTATTTTGGGATGCGCATGGTATAATATTCATTGACTATCTCCAGAAGGGACAGACGATCAACAGCGACTATTATATAGCGTTATTGGATCGTTTGAAGAAAGAAATCGCTACGAAACGGCCTCATTTGAAGAAGAAAAAAGTGTTGTTTCACCAAGACAATGCACCGTGTCACAAGTCGATGAAAACGATGGTCAAACTCAATGAATTGGGCTACGAATTGCTTCCCCATCCACCGTATTCTCCAGATCTGGCCCCCAGCGACTTTTTCCTGTTTGCAGACCTCAAGAGAATGCTCGCTGGCAAGAAATTTAAGACCGATGATGAAGTGATTGCCGAAACTGAGGCCTATTTTGAGGCAAAACCGAAAGAGTACTATAAAAATGGTATCGAAAAGTTGGAAGATCGCTATAATCGCTTTATCGCCCTCGAAGGCATCTATGTTGAATAATAAAAATGAATTTTGCAAAAAAAAATATTTCTACTGTGTTTCGTTCTAAACTTTTCAGCCGAACTGTTAGGTAGTATTCCTGTATCTCGCAGTATTCCTGTATCTGTAGGTAGTAAGTAAATTCAAGGTTCAACCGTTTGACAAAAGTACTTCATAGGTGGCATACAAAATACAGTTTGAATCTGTGGCTATTCAAAAGGATCAAGCTCTTACAGTAATAGAGGCTCTTAGTGGCGATTGTTTATGATAAGCGCTTAAATCACACTACGGAGTAAGCAATCTGGAGCATATATTTTGAGCACAGTTAATGGATCAGCGACATAATGGAGGTCTCCATCAGTTGAAATTGACAAATTGCTGAGCAGGACAAATCAGTCTACATCAACTTATTTCATCGATAACATACTGGCCTAAGCATGTCATCGATAAAATAAGTCTTTGGAAGTCAGAGCGGTTGTACGATTGACACATCTTGAAAAATGCCCTGGTTCATGCGTTGGAGGTAGAGGTAGTTCGTAAGGATCCCAGAACTCACCAGGTTAGAGCAACTATGGTCGAGGTTACTGGTTCAAAGTCCAAATGGCCGCCTTTTGGATTTAGCATGCTATCGATGCCGAAAACTGGGCCAAATTAGATCGAGCTACCAGGATACGAAGGTACCAAATACTAAGAATGGCTTCACTATTTTTATTTTTTTAGGCAACTCATAGCAGCACAGAATGTGAGGGCATGGACTCAGCTGCAAGAGAGAGAGAGTTTATTCCAACGCATTTAAGTAATTGTATATTCGGTAGACTTATTATTTAAATAAATTTGTTTGTATTTGTGCTTTCGCTTGCTCTATTAGACCATATTGTAATGCATTTACTAAATAATACTGTTCTAATTTTTTTTAGAATATTAGTTATTAATTATTAAGTACATTAAATTTTGTATCTTGTGATTTAGTTTTTAAGCATTTACTTTAATCTTGTGTACGATTAATTTCTATATTATTAAGAATTTGATGTGATATTCTATGTAATTAATGCTTTATTTTTTAATTTAATTTAAATGCACAATGCCTATTTAAATTACCATTTCAATTCACAAGAACACTTTTATATTATAATGAACCTCTCAATATCTAGAAATGCTTGTTTAACATTAAAATTTATATTTACTAAGTTGCGGTGTGGTTTCATTTCAACATAAACATAATAGCACATTCTCTCATTTAATTCATTTTGCATTTTTAGAATGAATTTTTATTTGTGCACATAATTGTTTTGATATACTTCAAATAAATTGCAATTTATATTTTTATATACTCTTCCACTTTAGAATTCTGTTTAAATAAATAATATAAATAAAATGAAAATATAATAAATAAATAATATTTTAAAATAGAATACTGTGTTTTATTGCAAATTTCTAAAACTAATTCCATCAAACAACAAAATCCGCAATATTAAAAAATCTATTCGTTTACGCATAAATGACATCACATATCAAAATGGTTTTAAACGAACCGCTTCAATCCCATATTGAAGTTTCAAATTGGCCCCCAATGATTTACGCCGTTTCTGTTATTTTGCATGTGTGTGCGTTCTACGAATGGATTGCCAACAAAATTGTGCAAAAAATTTTGTGTAGAGCCCTATCCAGTTCTTCTATAATCTAAGTCCTTGGATTAAAGAATACCTGAATATGCCCGTACGTCAGATTTTCTGTCTAATATATTGCAAACGCGGCGAGAAATTGTAATGCTTACATACTTTTATGTAGACATGACACCCACTGTCATCTAGTTTTCATTTTAACTCACATAATTAATATCCATTTTAAATCACTTATTCGAAACAATAATATAATACACGACAGAAGGCAACATTTCTTTTTTCCCAATCTTTTAGTATTAAATGCAATTGTATTTTAGGTTTATTATTATTTGTAAATATCAATCAAATATTAGGCGCCTCAATTTTGTAGACTTTCGGAGAGTGTTAAAACACGCCATTCTCCATGAATACTTTTGTTTACATCGCGAAGTGAAAGTTTAAGTGCGGTTTTATTAAATTTTAAATAGTTTACGAACAAGTCCGTATAAATTAATACATTTGCATAAATAGTTGTATTCTTCAGGATAGCAAATAGGAAGTTTCTATTTACGAATACGAAGTGTTTTGTGAAAAGTTATTTTGCAAGTGTGTGTGTTATTGTTAATGTATTCTGGAAAAAGTTGCACAGAATATTCTAAGCTAGGAACAAACATCTGGTATCGATACAACGTAGTATAGATGCTACGTTGAATACCATGTATGTGTTATCTAAAGCCAGCTAAATACTAGCTGAAAAAGCTGGTATTGGATGAAATTCTTGGTACCGATACCACGAATATTTTGTATTTACACAAACATGGTACTGTTACGGATTTAAATGTCATATTTCCATACTACGAGGGTCGTTCAATAAGTCCTTAAAAAAAGAGGGAAAAAACTGTTTTTAAAAAAAAAAATTTTTATTTTTCAACTTGATCTCCTTTTAGCTCTATACACTTTCCCAACCGTTTTTCCAAAATTTTTATCCCCTCCAAAAAATAGGATTTCGGAAGTTCTGCAAAATACTCATCCGTTTGAGCAATGACGTCCTCGTTGGAAGTGAACCGTCGTCCGCCAAGCCATTTCTTCAGATTGGGGAAAAGAAAATAGTCACTCGTGGCCAAATCTGGTGAATAAGCGGGATGCTGCAACAATTCCATTCTCAATTGCACAATTTTGGCCATGGAAACAGCGCAGGTGTGCACACGCGCATTGTCCTGATGCAAGAGGATTTTTTTCTTCTTCAGATGGGGGCGTTTCTCTTTGATTTCCTCGCTCAACCGTTGCAATAACGACGCGTAATACGCTCCTGTTATTGTTTTTTCTTTTTCCAAGTAGTCGATAAAAATGATGTCCTGCGAATCCCAAAAGACCGTGGCCATCACCTTGCCGGCCGATGGCACAGTTTTTGCCTTCTTCGGAGCCCGTTCACCCTTGAAAATCCACTGTGATGACTGTCTCTTCGTTTCTGGAGTGCAGTAGTGTATCCAGGTTTCGTCCACGGTGACAAATCGACGAAGGAATTCGGCAGGATTGCGATGAAAGAGTGCCAACATAGCCTCAGAGTCCACTACACGATTGCGCTTATTCTCCTCTGAGAGCAAACGCGGCACCCATCTTGCCGAAATTTGTTTCACACAATTTTTCATGCAAAATTGAAGCGACTGTACCTTGTGATATGCCCGTGACCTCAACTAATTCGCGCACTTTAATTCGCCGATCGTTCAAAATCAGATCGTGGATTTTGTCGATGATTTTAGGAGTAGACACCTCAACTGGGCGTCCTGAACGATGTTCATCTTTTGTGGATGAACGGCCACGTTTAAATTCATTCACCCAATTGTAAGCCATCGCAAACACAGGTGCAGATGTGCCATGAACTGCATCCAACCCGGCTTTGATTTCTTTCGGGCCTAAGCCTTTCAAATGGAGATGTTTGATGACAGCCCTAAACTCGCTTTTTTCCATTGTTATGCACAAATAAATGTCGTTAACTATAATCGACGATAGAAATTGACCTACGCTATGGATCGAGCTGAAATTTTGACAGCTTTCCTGTCGATAATGTTACTTACCGATACTACGAGCGCAACTTCTTAGATTTTCTAAGGACTAATTGAACGACCCTCGTATTATTGCAGGGGAAAGTAAAGGAGCTAAAAATTGACGTAGATTTGTTTGGTTGCTTTTGGGAAGGGAAAATGACATTTTGTTTTTGAAAGTGAAAATTATTAATATGTAATATTGTATATATATTATATTTTCTACGGTTTTTAATTGATCGTAATTTTAAAATATTTTTTTCACTTTCCAGCCTATTTATATCTGATAAATATATAAAATTCAATGATAATGAATCTCTAATTTTCTTACCTTTTAAAACACCAAAGTTGAAACGTCAAACTATACCATAAACGGATGTGAGTCAGGGGGTAGTATTCTTGATGGTATCTCTGCGATTATAGTATCGATACCATGGTATCGATAGCAGATGTGTGTCGCTAGTATAACAAATCTAATAAGGCAAATAAAATCTAGTATTTTACAGCCTAGCAAGAGGATCACACACACGCTTATGGATTTATTAACAAATGTATATTAATACAAATTTATCCTGTTTTTTTTACATTTTGCCTAAATGGATGTTATAGAATGTACCGATATCCTGAGAAGGAAATTTCTTTGCGCTGCTCCTACGAACTTGTCAACTACAGAAACGGTTTTTCTTGATATGGGATAAAAAATATTTTAAAACACAGTTATTTAGTATGTATCGGTAGGCCAAGCTTCGGATAAGATAGGATAATCTTACTAGTTGGCACATTAAAATAATAAACTGTCATGCTTTTTACCAATTTGCATTGTTTTCTGATCGTGCAGAATTATTTTGGCACGGCCCAAATTCAAAATACTTTAAAATGTCGAAAAATGAGAATTCAAACCAATTTTTTAATATGGTATTACAACTATTTATTTAAATAACAGTCGCTTGAAAATCTATATAACGTGATTTCTATATCTTTTGATTCTATGGTAACGCCTTAACATTACGATTTCCATGACGCATAACTAGTGATACGAGTATAGCATGGCACACGTTTCATCAGTTTTTTTCTATAAAGATTTGGTGACATATATGTTTTGATAAAGAGCTCAAGATAACACTGTAAATTTTATATCTCATTTAAGACTTAACAATTTTAAGTAAGAATAAGAAATCAAATTGTAACTATAGTCTTATTAAAAAAAGAGATTTTGTTTAAAACTGCATAGTATCTCGCTGAAATCTGAGATTGTCGAATTTAGAATTTTAAATTTGGAAACTATTTTTTCGAACGCATTAAAAAGTACAAAACACTATTTTGTACCCTTTTTAGTTTGAGGAAATTGCAAAATTTGTGTTGTTAATAGAGGCATGTTATTGAGTTTCACAAGTATTAAATGGAAGTATAAAATCGTGCAAATCGCTCTGACTTGTTACTATAACTTACATAAATAAATGAGCGAAATCTGTAGTTTAAAATTCAACTTAATTCAACTGAAATATCAGATTTGTAAATAAGTTTTTATTGAAATGAATAAACATATTTAAGATTAAATTAAAAATTGTACACTCATATTGAACTATTTCCTACTTCATGTCCCTAACTTTAAATCAATTTGATTTTCTTTTTTCGATATAGTCATTTTTACATACATATATATATATACAATTGTGTACAAATATAATAAATTATTCTCTATTTCTTTTTATAGCTTCTAGACAATTTAGTTTTACGTTCAAAATAGAATACTGAGAAACTGGGTTTTGATTTGAACTAAACAGAAATTCCGAACGATGGCTACTTTTAGTGATTGTGTGCTACGAAATGTGTTAATCTATTTTTACAAATTACAATACACATACTTAAACTTTAGAAGATATGTGTTGGCTTTGTCTGGTGTTCTGATTTCATTGAGCGTAACTTGAAGAAATTTCAACATAATCGATAAATACGTTTTACTGCACTTATGCTATGGGGATAACCGTAATGAAACAAATGGCGATGATGAAAATTGAACTGAACTAAACCAAAACTAATAACTATTTCCAAAAAGCATATGTTCATCATTTCGGATTCCCACTTTTACTTTTACTTTTGCAGTATTTAGTGCTTTCACAATTCTGATATTCAGTCTTCCTCTGATATACATATACCCTAATAGCCATGGACATGGTTGGTCTGATTGTTTATATATAAATTTAAAATAGATTATTGCATAAAACCTTTTATTCATAGCGATATATGTAGAAGTAGATATACTATAGTAGTTTTCAGTTTTATTGGTTCTTATGTTAGTTTATAAATTTTTTAAATTCCATTACGTAACTATGTTTTAAATATTTCCCCAAATATATTATTCCAACAAATTGAATTGTATTCATATGGAATGGTACAATTAAAGAATCTCTGATTTCTCCAAATATGCCCTTTACTTCAAATGCTCGCGAGGACTTTTATTAATTTTTGCTACAAATTTCTTTAGATTTTACATTTTATTATCAATATTATTTGCAATTTGAGAATATACATACATATATTCTGTAAAATTTTCTATAGGAAAATAAGAAAGCATATATTTTTTAAATTTTTATGACATGTATCTTATCAAAACTAACTATTGGGTTGTTCGGAAAGTAATTTTGAAAGACGATTTTCTTATAGTGAATTAATTTTTAATATTTAATCTGATCCAATACCCTTTGCCATCTTTCTGGCATTAGCATGATTCCACGGTCATAAAGTTTTTGTTCTTTGCTGGCAAAAAACTGATCCAAGAGATTTTTGATCTCCTCATTTGAATTAAACGTTTTACCGTCTAAAATTTTTTGTAGAGACCGGAACAAATGATAATCGGAAGGTGCTAGGTCTGGAGAGTATGGTGCGTGTGGCAGTATATCCCATCCAAGCTCTGAAAGCTTTTGCCGAGTGGTCAAACTTGTATGTGGTTTGGCATTATCCTGTTGGAACACTATAACTTTCCTATTGACCAATTCTGGCCTTTTTTTCTTTAAGTGAATCATTTAATTTGTCCAACTGATGACAGTACAATTCAGAATTGATCGTTGTGTTGCTCGGTAGAAGCTCAAAATAAACGATTACTTTGAAATCCCACCAAACAGATAGCATAACCTTTTTTTAATGAATATTGGCTTTCGAAGTGCTTTGAGCCGGTTCATCTTATCTACTCCAGGATTTTTTGCGCTTAATAGTGTTGTATGTAACCCATTTCTCGTCCTGTGATTATAAGCTTCAAAAATGAATCATTTTCTTGGCGTTTGAGAAGCAAATCACAAACATCAATGCGACGCATTCAAATGATCATGAACGGTCGTATTCAATAAATTAAATCTCTCAGCGATCTCACGAGTTGCCGGTTTGCATTACTTAATGCCTTTATTGTGTCTTCATCAGCTTCAACTGGCCTTCCACAACGTGGTGCATCTTCGAGATCAAAATTGCCGGATCGAAATGTTGCAAACCAATTTTGACACTGTTGGCTGTGTAATGGTTTTTTAACTCGATTGAACAGAAAGAAGTCACAGGGAGCCAAATCAGGTAAATTCGGTGGTTGTTGGATGGTATTTGTTGCATTTTTCGCCGAAAAAATACGAATAATGATGGCACTGTGCGACAATGCGTTATCATGGTGCAAAATCCACGAGTTTTCTGCCCACAATTCTGGTCTCTTTCGGAGAATTGCTTCACGCAAACGTCTCATAACGCCCAAATAATACTCTTTGTTTACTGTCCGGCCTTCTGGCAAAAATTCATGATGCACTACACCGTTGTAATCCATGAAAACCGTGAGTATTGCCTTCTTTTTTGACTGAAAACGACGTGGTTTTTTTGGTCTCGGCTCATTTGGTGAACGCCATTCACTTGCCTGATGTCTGGATTGCATGTCGTACTCATAAATCCATGTCTCGTCTCCAGGAATGATCCTTTTGATGAATGTGGGATCGAATTCAGTCTCGCAAATCATGTCTTTTGCGACGTCAACACGGTCTTTTTTTTGCATGAAATTGAGGTCTTTTGGCACCAACTTTGCTGCTACACGACGGAAACCCAAATCATTAACCAAAATGTCTTCGACGGATCCATAGGCAATGTTCAAGTCCTCCGCTATCTCTCTGATGGTTAATTTGCGGTTATTGACCAACATTTCTTTTACTTTTCAATGTTTTCGTCGGTTTTCGATGTCGATTCTGCCACTGCGTTCATCATCTTCGCTTGACTCACGACCACTTTTGAACCGCTCGTGCCACTGGTAAACGACCGTTTTCTTTAGAGAATCGTTGCCGAAACACTTTTCCAACGTTCGCGCACCATTAAATCCGTTTTAACGCAAAATTTAATACAAGTTCGTTGTTGCAAATTTAAATCCATTTCTAAAATTGTAAAAAATCACCAACACACACAGAGATAGATGTACTCTTGCAAATGTCAAGCTATGACTCTAAGATTTAGAGGGAATATCAATAACAGATGTTCCAAATCAACAAAAAAAAACAGAACTCTAATCGGAACGATGGGAGCGCCACAGTCCCGTCTTTCCGGGAACTTTTTGATCAAGGTGGTATTTCTAATTAGAATTTTCCGTAAAAGAATATCTTCAACTTACAAACTTTAATAACAACGAATTATTTATTCTACATTTATTTACAGTCATTTCTAGTAACAATTGGGCGACTACTGAACGAAAGATTGCATCTAATTTTATTAATTAATAAAGAATTGTTTGCTTCAAAAGAGGATGGAAATTCTATATGCTTTCATATGAATTATAAAGTATGATTTTACTTAACGGTTACTTTTTATAAAAATGCGTACGATAAAAAATCCAAATAAATCCTTTTTTAACATGCTGCAACTATAAACTGTCTAGTCGTTGAGACTTGACATCTATTGCTATAGAAGTTTTTTCTCCTATTTTAACGAACAATCGTTTTCTTTAAACAAGTTTATTGCAGTCGCAATAATTGATGAATATTAAGTAGATGGTACTCGTATATCGTGCAGTTTGATAAATAATATTTGAACATTATTTTATATTTAGTATGTCGTATTTTATATTTGAAACTGAATTTATTTTTTACGTATTTAAAAACTTGTTTAGCAATAAAAAAAATTATGCTATTGAAAGCATATAGAGAAAATAAATATATGTGAATTTATTTTGTAATTTTTTTTGGAAACAATTACTACCGATGCAGCATGCATGTATATATACATATATAATATAATATATTATATTTATTATTTATAAATAATTATTTTAAATAAATAAAATAATTATTTATTTTTGAATAAATAATTATTTATTTAAAAATAATTAATTATTTTAAATTAAAATAATTATTTTAATTTACAATCTAAATTGCTAAGCAATTTTAGACCAAAAAAGTAGTTATAGTTACAATCAGTATTAAGGTTTTAATTCTATTATATAGGGTTTTCCAAAAAGAGTGATATGATTTCTAAATGACGTTTCGGCCATTTGTTATATGTCATGATCTGTCTTTTTTTTTCATTGTATTCAGTAATGTTTACAATTTCATCATGGAGAGATATACGCAAGAACAACGTTTACAAATTATTCAATTTTATTATCAAAATAATCGTTCTCCAATTGCAACTTTTCGTGCGCTTTTGCGAGAAAAGTTTAGAGATTCGATTATTTCAAGAAATTGTGATTTAACACCATTAGACTATTTCTTGAAAGCTTATTTAAAGTCATTGGTCTTTAGCAAAAAACCAGACTCTCTTCAAGCTTTAGAAGTCAATATTGAACGTGCTATTCATGACATACGACTTGATTTAGTGGAAGAAGTGCTCGAAAATTGGGTTCATCGAATTCGTTCCTGTAAAATAAGTCGTGGAGATTATATGATCTAAATTTATCGACCGGTCATTTAAATATCGTTTCGCGTTTACATTTCCCAATTTTATCCCGTCGCTTGCTCCTTAATTACCGATTTTTATCAGTCGTTCCTGTATAGTTTTTCCAACTGGGTCACTCGCTTTCGAACAGCGCCTCTATTTATACCGCTCCATCTGCTTCTACAACATTCCGGAATCGAACTTTTTGGAATACTAGCCATACTATGTCGTAACAGTATCATAACTTTATAAGCTTCTATCCCTTATTTAGAAAATGAACATATTGGAACTTTCGAATAGTCAACCCAATCTGTATATTTTAATTTCATAGAAAACTAATAGGAAATAATTAATGGAATATTTGGGAAAACAACAAAAAAACATGGGAAGAATGTGTTGTAGAATGTATTGTAAAACTGAGTATTCAGGAATTTCGTGTAAAATACACAACAAGGACAGTATCCAAATACTGAATGTTTATCAAACAAATTATATTATGCTTTGGAAAAGAAACATTACAGAATGAATTTTATGAAATAATGACCGGGGAATCTCTTTTCACTAATCTATCATATAGTACGAGATATATTGTAGAACTCCGTTGTCAAACGAGTTTAATTGATATTTAATTTATTGTAATGAATTTATATATTTATTTTTTTTAATAACATTGGTATTTAAAAAAAATATTTAATAAAAGTAAATAAGTAAAGTTAATCTACATACTTGCCTATAAATTATTGAAACATTGAATTGTAATTATTATTGAATTATTTGCCATCAAAATTATTTTGATCATTATTATTTAAAAAAATTTAGAATGAGAGTACTAATAATCCTAGAATCAGATTAAAAAAGTTTGTTGTAAGTGTAACTTGTGCGTACACTTACAACAACTTTTTTTTAAAATTAATTGATGATAAAGTATTATTTAACAGAGAATTTTGTAGTAAATATTTTAATTTTTAAAATCTTGGTAAAAAAAATTATAATTTCGAAGAACGATGAATTACTTAAGAACTTATTATTGTACAGTTTACTATAAGTCAGATAGAGGTATATAAATTGTTTAAATTTTTTTCTAAGCAGGGCCAGAAATACAAGATTCAACAGAAGAATGTAATTTTTTTTTGAAGGACATGCTTTTGCGTGCACAGCAAAAAAATCAAATTACTTTGCTTCAATATTCTAAAAGTGATAGACAAATTGAACAGAACTATCCCCGTGCAGTATTTCGAACATTCTTTAGTAAGTGAATTACAAAATATTATAGTTACAAGTATTGAGAAACATACTTTTCTATTTTTATCTAAAATATGCGCCGAGCAAGTTTCCAAATTTATAAAGCAAACAATATCTAAAGCTGAGGCTAGATCTTAAATTTTTTAATTTGATTTCATGCCAATTTCGATTTTAAACTACTTTTTAATTCGAACTTACGAATTTCCATTAATATGTTAGTTATATTCATTTACATTTTACTCACATTATATTTTAATTTATAAATATAAATTTATATTTATAATATTTAGTTATATTTTCTTTTGAAATCGATGTTAAAATTTTTTTAAAGCTTCAAGTTCTAAACAGTAAAGAAACTGATTTCACAAAATAATATGTTGATTCTATTTGTGAGAACAATAAGCATAAAAGTATGTAGTAAGTAATTCCAAAAACTAAACTGACAAATAGCTCGGATAAGAAATTTAGTATTAATTTAATATTGTTTATAAAGAAATTTTCCCAAGCAGTAATTAGCGCGTTATTTATAAAAAATTAACTAATTTACTTGGCGATTATCTACAATTTTTCTTATAATATTTTTGCAATTTCTTTTCCGATCAGAATGATTTGAATTGATTTCTTCACAATTCCAAATTTTTCCTAATTTTACGATTCATCACAGTTCTTAAATAAAACGATTTTTTCATTTTAACAATTAAAATTGAGGTTTTTTTTTTAATGCAGGAGTTTGGACCGTTTTGGATATATTTTTATAATTACGTACGCGTATTGCATGCCTAAAATGCGTCAGTTTAAACCCAGTTCAAAGTTCAGGGTGTCGTAGAGGAAGGTATATAACTTTCTTTAGTTGTATTGTTTCGTAGGCTGTATGCTAGATAAAATCTTATGTTCAGCAATCTAAAGCATCCCATCGGCGTTAAAAATTGATACGTTTTCAGGATTTATAGGTGACTCGTGCATATTTTGAGGATTTTCATTTGCTCAGAAATGATTGTTTCGTTTATTAACATAACAATATGAGCTTTGGCACTTGTTTAAAATGTATTCATGATTTATCGACGACCGTTTGCGTTTAAAAATTAATTAAGTTTTTCTAATTATGAGAATGTAGCAAAGTTTGTCGCAGAAAAAAATTACAAAATCTAGTTTTTAGTTAGTTTTGAATTGGAAATTCCATAATTTAAAAGTGATATAAACTATTCAGACAAGGTGGGATAACAGGAATACTAAAACAATCCTCTATTACCGTTTTCAATGTTTTAACGCGGTAACGCCTCTGCTTACAGACGTCTGGTTGCGATGGTTGCTTAAAAAAGTACGACTTCCAAATATTTAGCTATAGGCTTGATCGAAACTCGAGCTAATACAATTCGCTATAGGCTTGGACGAAAAATTCAAGTCGGCGATTTTAGCAATTTCTTATGCCAAATAAAAAATTGATATAGCATGAATAAGTTTGTTGAAGAATCTCACACATGTCTTGAAAGTTAATTGGAATATGTATATTAACATGACTTTTAATTTAGTCTCTTAATTCATATCTTTGTATGCGTGCATAAAAAGTTGTTTTTTATAATGGTAATAATAATTTGAAAATTGCTTTTCATCAAGCAAAATTATAGATAACTCGAGTAAACAATTATTAATTAAATAATTAGTGTTCCTAATAAATAACGGTTTCTCAGAAAAAAATCATGACAATCGTTATACTTATTAAAATTCATGACAATCAATATACATACCCATTTGTACAAATCCACAACCATAATTATTTGATTCATCAGGTCGTGCGATGAAATTAATTTATACAACAGATTTTTCGATAATGTGGAGTCATTTGAAAAGCTATATTATTAGGTTGTCAAGAAAGTAATTTCGTTTCATTATGAAATTACTTTCCGAACAACCCAATAGTTTATTTATTTGCCTTTTTTCTTTAAGTGAATCATTCAATTTGTCCAACTGATGACAGTACACTTCAGAATTGATCGTTGTGTTGCTCGGTAGAAGCTCAAAATAAACGATTCCTTTGAAATCCCACCAAACAGATAGCATAACCTTTTTTTGATGAATATTGGCTTTCGAAGTGCTTTGACCCGGTTAAGCTTATCTACTCAAGGATCTTTCGCGCTTAACATTGTTGTAGACAACCCATTTGTCGTCCCCAGTGATTATACGCTTCAAAAATGGATCATTTTTTTGGCATTTGAGAAGCAAATCACAAACATCAATGCGACGGTACAAATTTTTTTCCGTAAGAACATAAGGAAGCCATATGTCGAGCTTTGAGATAAAACCTAGATGTTTCAAATGATCATGAACGGTCGTATTCGATCTCACGAGTTGTTATTCGCCGGTTTGCATCAATTAATGCCTTTATTGTCTTCATCAGCTTCAACTGACCTTCCTGAACGTGGTGCATCATCGAGATCAAAATTGCCGGATCGAAATTTTGCAAACCAGTTTTGAATGAACAAATTCCTATACTAATTCTGCCGATTTAGTAAAATTAATTATTAATTTATATTAATAAAGTTGCAATTATGTCGATAGCAAAATTCATATATTTACAACGGGAAAGGAAAAAAAGAGCCTGAAGGAAAAAAGCTTCTGAAAATGTCAAAAGCAACAGATGGGTAAACACATTCATAGATAATTTTTATTCAGCCCCAGAGTCTGCTACACTCATAATAGAGTTAATGAATTTACTATGAAATATTAGTTAAATTTATTGTGGGAGTGTGCTCAATTGCCGCTATAGGCATTTGTCATATACAGTATTTAAGTTGAATTATATTATATCATATTTTTTCTTTATTCGGATGTACATTGGTGTGCAAAATTAATTGTATAAGTCAAATATGCCATCTTGCTACTGAAGTTTTTATTAATTTTTACAGATTTCTATAACTGGAATATAGTCACAAACAGATTTGAATAATAGGGTTATGGGGAGTAAAGATGGATCAAAATTTCTCCTGCTAGCGTGTGCTGATGTTAAGCCTCAGTATTTTAGTAAATCACGCGATCAGTAACGCTTAAGTCTTCGATGGGTGTTTTTAGAAAAGGAAGTGCAAGATAGTTCTTTAACAAGGATTAGTATGATTCGAGATACAGGAATGGAACTCTTTATAACGAGAAACGGTAAAATCATTAACAAAAGAGACTTTGAGATCATGGTAGATAACAGTATTGCGAATATAAAAGGGAGCGTCGATAATTGTACGGAGTATTTGTGATTGGAGGGATTGGATTCGACGGGAATTGGAAAGCTTAGTAGGACCCCAGAGTTCTAGTCCATAAGCCCATAATGGTTTTAGTAAGGCATTCTATAAAATTACTTTGCTGTCTATAATAAGTATAGAACGTCGAAGTAGTTGTAGGTATAATCTTTTTTGTTCTCTTCTAAGTCTTGTATATGGGTAACATCTCAAGCATTTGTCTAAGTTCAGTCCCAGGTACCGAACTTCGGTGTGTTGTGGTATTACGCTGCCATTAAGGTATATGTGAGGATATGGTTCACGGCAGAGAGTAAACATTTCGAGGACAGATTTACGTTCATAAACTTTTATTCACCTGGTCGACCAGTTCTGGAGGGTTTGGAGAATTAGTTAAATTCATTGTGGGAGTGTACTCAATTGCCGCTATATGCATTTGTCACATACATTATTTAAGTTGAATTATATTATATCATATTGTTTCTTTATTCGGATGTACATCGGTGTGCAAAATTAATTGTACAAGTCAAATATGCCATCTTGCTACTGAAGTTTTTTTTTAATTTTTACAGATTTCTATAACTGGAACATAGTAACAAACAGATTTGAATAATAGTATTAATTAACGTAAAGGGTTATGGGGAGTAAAGATGGATCAAAATTTCTCCTGCTAGCGTGTGTTGATGTTAAGCCTCAGTATTTTAGTAAATCACGCGATCAGTAACGCTTAAGTCTTCTATGGGTGTTTTTAGAAAAGGAAGTGCAAGATAGTTCTTTAACAAGGATTAGTATGATTCGAGATACAGGAAT
Source organism: Atherix ibis (assembly GCA_958298945.1). NCBI lineage: Eukaryota > Metazoa > Arthropoda > Insecta > Diptera > Athericidae > Atherix > Atherix ibis. Next base: position 63,631,571 of record OY282606.1, on the reverse strand, counting down.
GGAACTCTTTATAACGAGAAACGGTAACATCATTAACAAAAGGGACTTTGAGATCATGGTAGATAACAGTATTGCGAATATAAAAGGGAGCGTCGATATTTGTAGAGTATTTTTGATTGGAGGGATTGGATTCGACGGGAATTGGAAAGCTTAGTAGGACCCCAGAGTTCTAGTCCATAAGCCCATAATGGTTTTAGTAAGGCATTCTATAAAATTACTTTGCTGTCTATAATAAGTATAGAACGTCGAAGTAGTTGTAGGTATAATCTTTTTTGTTCTCTTCTAAGTCTTGTATATGGGTAACATCTCAAGCATTTGTCTAAGTTCAGTCCCAGGTACCGAACTTCGGTGTGTTGTGGTATTACGCTGCCATTAAGGTATATGTGAGGATATGGTTCACGGCAGAGAGTAAACATTTCGAGGACAGATTTACGTTCATAAACTTTTATTCACCTGGTCGACCAGTTCTGGAGGGTTTGGATTTGGGTTTGGAGAATTAGTTAAATTCATTGTGGGAGTGTGCTCAATTGCCGCTATATGCATTTGTCACATACATTATTTAAGTTGAATTATATTATATCATATTGTTTCTTTATTCGGATGTACATTGGTGTGCAAAATTAATTGTACAAGTCAAATATGCCATCTTGCTACTGAAGTTTTTTTTTAATTTTTACAGATTTCTATAACTGGAACATAGTAACAAACAGATTTGAATAATAGTATTAATTAACGTAAAGGGTTATGGGGAGTAAAGATGGATCAAAATTTCTCCTGCTAGCGTGTGCTTATGTTAAGCCTCAGTATTTACGTAAATCACGCGATCAGTAACGCTTAAGTCTTAGATGGGTGTTTTTAGAAAAGGAAGTGCAAGATAGTTTTTGAACAAGGATTAGTATGATTCGAGATACAGGAATGGAACTCTTTATAACGAGAAACGGTAACATCATTAACAAAAATGACTTTGAGATCATGGTAGATAACAGTATTGGGAATATAAAAGGGAGCGTCGACATTTGTACGGAGTATTTTTGATTTGAGGGATTGGATTCGACGGGAATTGGAAAGCTTAGTAGGACCCCAGAGTTCTAGTCCATAAGCCCATAATGGTTTTAGTAAGGCATTCTATAAAATTACTTTGCTGTCTATAATAAGTATAGAACGTCGAAGTAGTTGTAGGTATAATCTTTTTTGTTCTCTTCTAAGTCTTGTATTTGGGTAACATCTCAAGCATTTGTCTAAGTTCAGTCCCAGGTACCGAACTTCGGTGTGTTGTGATATTACGCTGCCATTAAGGTATATGTGAGGATATGGTTCACGGCCGAGAGCAAACATTTCGAGGACAGATTTACGTTCATAAGCTTTTATTCACCTGGTCGACCAGTTCTGGAGGGTTTGGATTTGGGTTTGGAGAATTAGTTAAATTCATTGTGGGAGTGTGCTCAATTGCCGCTATATGCATTTGTCACATACATTATTTAAGTTGAATTATATTATATCATATTGTTTCTTTATTCGGATGTACATTGGTGTGCAAAATTAATTGTACAAGTCAAATATGCCATCTTGCTACTGAAGTTTTTTTTTAATTTTTACAGATTTCTATAACTGGAACATAGTAACAAACAGATTTGAATAATAGTATTAATTAACGTAAAGGGTTATGGGGAGTAAAGATGGATCAAAATTTCTCCTGCTAGCGTGTGCTTATGTTAAGCCTCAGTATTTACGTAAATCACGCGATCAGTAACGCTTAAGTCTTAGATGGGTGTTTTTAGAAAAGGAAGTGCAAGATAGTTTTTGAACAAGGATTAGTATGATTCGAGATACAGGAATGGAACTCTTTATAACGAGAAACGGTAACATCATTAACAAAAGGGACTTTGAGATCATGGTAGATAACAGTATTGGGAATATAAAAGGGAGCGTCGATAATTGTACGGAGTATTTTTGATTGGAGGGATTGGATTCGACGGGAATTGGAAGGCTTAGTAGGACCCCAGAGTTTCGTCCGTAAGCCCATATTGGTTTCAGTAAGGCATTCTATAAAAATACTTTGCTGTCTATAGTAAGTATAAAACGTCGAAGTAGTTGTAGGTATCATCTTTTTTGTTCTCTTTTAAGTCTTGTATATGGGTAACATGTCAAGCATTTGTCTAAGTTCAGTCCCAGGTACCGAACTTCGGTGTGTTGTGGTATTACGCTGCCATTAAAGTATATGGGAGGACATGGTTCACGGCAGAGGGTAAACATTTCGTGGACAGATTTACGTTCATAAGCTTTTATTCACCTGGTAGACCAGTTCTGGAGGGTTTGGATTTGGGTTTGGAGAATTAGTTAAATTCATTGTGGGAGTGTGCTCAATTGCCGCTATATGCATTTGTCACATACATTATTTAAGTTGAATTATATTATATCATATTGTTTCTTTATTCGGATGTACATTGGTGTGCAAAATTAATTGTACAAGTCAAATATGCCATCTTGCTACTGAAGTTTTTTTTTAATTTTTACAGATTTCTATAACTGGAACATAGTAACAAACAGATTTGAATAATAGTATTAATTAACGTAAAGGGTTATGGGGAGTAAAGATGGATCAAAATTTCTCCTGCTAGCGTGTGCTTATGTTAAGCCTCAGTATTTACGTAAATCACGCGATCAGTAACGCTTAAGTCTTAGATGGGTGTTTTTAGAAAAGGAAGTGCAAGATAGTTTTTGAACAAGGATTAGTATGATTCGAGATACAGGAATGGAACTCTTTATAACGAGAAACGGTAACATCATTAACAAAAATGACTTTGAGATCATGGTAGATAACAGTATTGGGAATATAAAAGGGAGCGTCGACATTTGTACGGAGTATTTTTGATTTGAGGGATTGGATTCGACGGGAATTGGAAAGCTTAGTAGGACCCCAGAGTTCTAGTCCATAAGCCCATAATGGTTTTAGTAAGGCATTCTATAAAATTACTTTGCTGTCTATAATAAGTATAGAACGTCGAAGTAGTTGTAGGTATAATCTTTTTTGTTCTCTTCTAAGTCTTGTATTTGGGTAACATCTCAAGCATTTGTCTAAGTTCAGTCCCAGGTACCGAACTTCGGTGTGTTGTGATATTACGCTGCCATTAAGGTATATGTGAGGATATGGTTCACGGCCGAGAGCAAACATTTCGAGGACAGATTTACGTTCATAAACTTTTATTCACCTGGTCGACCAGTTCTGGAGGGTTTGGATTTGGGTTTGGAGAATTAGTTAAATTCATTGTGGGAGTGTGCTCAATTGCCGCTATATGCATTTGTCACATACATTATTTAAGTTGAATTATATTATATCATATTGTTTCTTTATTCGGATGTACATTGGTGTGCAAAATTAATTGTACAAGTCAAATATGCCATCTTGCTACTGAAGTTTTTTTTTAATTTTTACAGATTTCTATAACTGGAACATAGTAACAAACAGATTTGAATAATAGTATTAATTAACGTAAAGGGTTATGGGGAGTAAAGATGGATCAAAATTTCTCCTGCTAGCGTGTGCTTATGTTAAGCCTCAGTATTTACGTAAATCACGCGATCAGTAACGCTTAAGTCTTAGATGGGTGTTTTTAGAAAAGGAAGTGCAAGATAGTTTTTGAACAAGGATTAGTATGATTCGAGATACAGGAATGGAACTCTTTATAACGAGAAACGGTAACATCATTAACAAAAGGGACTTTGAGATCATGGTAGATAACAGTATTGCGAATATAAAAGGGAGCGTCGATAATTGTACGGAGTATTTTTGATTGGAGGGATTGGATTCGACGGGAATTGGAAGGCTTAGTAGGACCCCAGAGTTTCGTCCGTAAGCCCATATTGGTTTCAGTAAGGCATTCTATAAAAATACTTTGCTGTCTATAGTAAGTATAAAACGTCGAAGTAGTTGTAGGTATCATCTTTTTTGTTCTCTTTTAAGTCTTGTATATGGGTAACATGTCAAGCATTTGTCTAAGTTCAGTCCCAGGTACCGAACTTCGGTGTGTTGTGGTATTACGCTGCCATTAAAGTATATGGGAGGACATGGTTCACGGCAGAGGGTAAACATTTCGTGGACAGATTTACGTTCATAAGCTTTTATTCACATGGTAGACCAGTTCTGGAGGGTTTGGATTTGGGTTTGGAGAATTTTGAAAGCATGGTAGGGTTTTCACTAGATGTAAGGTAGGCCATATCATCGGTGTCTATAGCAAAAAAAGTAATTGTGACATATTGGGGTATCGGATGTATAAATGTTCTAGAGAATAGATGCAAGAATACTTCCCTGTGAAATCGGAGGGACATTGGAGAGTTCGTTGGGTTCGTTTACTAGGAAGTGTCGGTAGGAAATGAATGATTTTAGGACTAGGAAGTGATTCGCAGCCGACCTACCGATGAGTACGGACGTGAAAATAAGCAGTGCTAATAAATTTACAGTTATCATTATTAACAATTTAAATTTTTGTGAAATTATATTTATGAATCTGACTATAATAATATTTATTTTGATAAATAAATAAATAGAAATAGAAATATTGTATATAATAAGTATTAAAAATAATAATATAAAATGAAATATTTAAGTGAAAAAAAAGAAGAAAACTTAAATAAAGTGTTTATAAGTGACTAAAGTGTTTAAAAATCTGAGGTCACTGACCAAGCACGGAATGTCGACGATAACCGATGAACGGTTACCGCAGACTATGACAATGTCGTTTGCTGGTGAGGATAGAGATACCACAGAAACCTGTTGGACGACCTCGGCGTCCTAAAACATCTAAACGAGACGTAACCACCATCAGCTCGCCTGGCTTATCGCCGGAGGCCAAGAACCAAAAGAAGGATATGAACGTGCCAGCAGAAAAAGGTACACGCAATCGATTTGCTATATTGTCTGAAAATACTAGCAGTGGGACGATTGCAAATTCGCTGACACAAGCGAATACCGACAACACATATAAGCCACCACCCATCTTAGTTACAAATGTTACAAATTTTGTTGACTCAGGTCGTGCCATTGCCAGATGTATCGGTACTGACCAATTTGTTTGCAAGTCAAATACAAAAGGGCTTGCAATACAAGCCAAGTCTGGTGGCACTTATAGAAGCATTGTGCAATTGCTCGAGGAAACGAAGCAAACGTTTCACACGTACCAACCAAAGGCAGAAAAGGCATATAAGGTGGTGATTCGTCATCTTCATTACACCACATGCGTCGACGAAATAAAAAACGAGTTAGAAATACTAGGACATAACGTCACTAGTATTTCAAGTGTTAAGAACGTCTTGAAATACTAGTGACGTTATGTATTGAAACCGGCACCCAACAACGACATATTTGAAATTGAAACACTAATGTTTACCAGAATAAAGGTGGAAGAACCGTACATTAGCAAAGATATAGTGCAATGCTATAGATGCCAAGAGTACAGTCACACCAAGACTTATTATCGACATACTCCGAAATGCGTGAAATATGCGCGATGCAGTAAAAAAAAAAACAACCCCAGCCAAATGCGTTTTCTGCGACGTTAGCCATCCCGCAAACTATAAGGGTTCCTCCACTTATAAAAAGCTACAGGAGAAAATAAACCCAAACACCAAAAAAGTCATCCAACCAATAACTATAAATAGTCAACCAGTGCAGCAAGGTTTATCATTTGCTGCGGTCGCGGCAGGCATTTCAAATACTCAACAGCAATAACAAAAACAACGAAAACCTCAACAACAGCAGCCATAATTACAACAACCGCAACAGCAGCAATCTAGCAGTAAGAACTATATTCCCCCTCCGTCATTGTTATTCCAACTTGTAAATGCTTTGATGTCTATTGTGTCAGCTTTATCGTCCACTGTTCAAAAATAAATGTCGTCGTGTACCGAAAATTCTCTCTCCATCCTTTTATGGAACGCAAATGGATTGAACCTCCATCGACAAGAACTGGACATTCTCCTACATACATGACAGACACATTGACATTGCTCTATTAACTGACACGCCTTTTACATTCAGGTCATTCTTCACGATACGAGACTACGATACATACAGCACTAATCATACTGGCAATACGGCACATGGTGGAACAGCTATCCTTATAAGAAAATCCATTAAACATAATATTCACTCCAATTTCTCTGAATCCCTGCAATCCACAGTTGTTACTATTGATACCTTCTTATGTAATCTCAATGTAGCATCCGTATATTGTCCTCCCAATAAATCCATAACTGGTAACGAATTTTTATCCTTCTTACGCGCACTTGGAGCCTCGTTCCTTACACGCACTTGGAGCCGCGTTGCTAACCCTCGAGGAAAGATTCTTCAAGAAGCTCTATCGCATACATCATATTAAATAACCTCCCCTCCAAATCCAACATACTGGCCAACATCGATATCAAAACGACCTGATATCCTCGTTTACTTCATTAGCACTCCTCCAATTACCATGAATTCTAGTATTGAAACTTTTTCCGATTTAAACTCTGATCATAGTCCTGTTCTCCTTACCCTTAATTCTAAGGCTCTTCATCCTATGCTGATAAATGGCAAAATAGACTGGAACAGATTTAGAAACAAATTAGACCAACAGATTGACTTGAAACGAACGTTAAAAACAACAAATGACATTAATGATGCTGTATATGACCTCACTATATATGTGTATATACAACATGCAGTCACAACCGCTCACATCTCTTACAATACGACACAACCACAACAACAAAATTTACCGACTTAAATACGTACTTTAATTAACGAAAGAAGAGAAATGAGAATGCAGTGGCAACGCGTACGAATGCCTAGCTACAAACAGGAACTTAACGGACTACAATGTGAACTAAAAATGGAAATTAGAAAGCACTATAGTGAACGCCATGAAACTTATACAAAATAGCTTAGTGACAATATTTCTTTATGGGAGACCACTAGACGAATACTCTCGTACAAAAGAACATCACACCCACTGAAACAAAATAACGGTAACTGGGCAAAAACAGACAAAGAAAAGGCTGAAGTATTTGCTAAACATTTGGCAATGTCAAATAACGGCAAAAACAGACAGAGAAAAGGCTGAAGTATTTGCTAAATATTTGGCAATCCCATGATGATATAGAAGACAAATCACATACTAACAAAATCATCGAAGAACTAATGTTCCCACACCCTATGAGTCTTTTTCCCAAAAATTTCAAGCCCTCGGAAATTAAATCTACAATTCTGCGCCTTTGCCTATTCTGAAGCAAATTTCCCGAAAAGCTTTAGTTTTACTGAAGCAAATTTCCCGAAAAGCTTTAGTTTTAATCACATATATTTTTAATACTCGTAGTATCCTGCGCACAACCTATTTTCCTTTACTCTGGAAATATTCTGTCATTAAAATGATTCCTAAACCAAATAAGCGCATTAATTCTCCTTCCTCCTATAGACCTATAATTCTTGGTAAGATATTCGAAAAACTCCCATTAAAACGACTCTACCCAGTTCTAGTTAATGAAAAAATTATTCCTGATCACCAATTTGGCTTCCGATCTGAACACTCCACTATCCAGCAATACCATCGCATTGTTGATCATATTGCATCCTCTCTTGAGAGGAAAGAGTATTGCCCAGAGGTATTTCTAGATATCGCCCAAGCTTTTGATCCTGTAATCCTTTGGAAACTCAACAGCTTTCTTTCTTCAACATACTACCTTATCATAAACTCATATCTCTTCCAATGGCATTTCCAAGTTGCAATTAACTCAGAATCCTCGGAAATATATCCTATTGTAGCCGGAGTCCTACAAGGCAGTATCCTTGGTCCTACAAGGCAGTATAGTAATACTATAATTGGTACTTATGCAGACGATACGGCCATACTTGCTACCCATACAAATCCTGACATAGCTTCCAACAATTTACAATTCCATATACACAACCTTCAATCCTGGTTTAGAAGATGGAGAGTGAAGGTTACTTTCACACTTTATCATGGAAACACATTACTTTCACATTTTGTCATGGAACGGCTCACATTACTTTCACACTTTGTCATGGAAAACCTACCTCCCTTAATAGCAACATGATTCCACAATATGATAAAGTGCGTTATTTGGGATTTGACCTGGACAAGAGACTAACATGGAATCCATATACTAGATTAAAAAAAGCTGAAGCTAACAGACGTTACCTATAACTATACTAGACAAACGCTCGAAACTAACAATTAAAAGTAAACTTCTAATCAACAATACAATTATAAAACCTATTTGGACATATGAAATTGGACTTTGGGGTTCAACGAAACGTTACAATTCCTATCGCGTCCAGGCCTTACAATCCAAGAGCCTCCGTAAAATTGTTGAGCCCCCTTTTATGTTCGTAATACTGTAATACATCGTGACTTAAATGTTCCCTTTGTTGAGAACCTGTGCATTTCCGCTATCAAAAATTTCACTCCCGTTTACCCTATCATCATAATCCACTCAAATGTGAGAGAATTGTCTTCTACTGCCCTCCCCGGAAACACTCATCGGAGACTTAAGAGACAATAGCCTAGAGATTTTCTGGAGGAATCTAACTTCCATTAGTTGGAGAAACACCGATGGGTGTTTGCTCCCACTTCATGATGCACAAGATTGTAAATTAAAATGTTATGTAAATCTGCTTGTTACAATTAAATTGTACTTGCAGATAAAAATAAAAGTAAAAAAAAGACAAAAAGGACTACGAAGCAGGTGGAAGAAAGAATCCTCTTGAGTTTTCAGAATATGCCTTGGTGACAAACTCTATCATAAGCTTGACATATATTAAGAAACACATCGGGACAGTACTCTTTTCTTTCTAAAAAGGATACAATAAAATCGACGACTCGATGACACTTCTGGGTAGTGGAGTGTTTGGAGTAGAAACCAAATTGGTGATAAGGAATTACATTTGAGGATTCGAGTAGGGAATGTAAGTGATGCAGCATTATTGACGAATTTCAAGAGGATGGGGAAATGTGTTATTAGAAGGATGGAGTTATATACAATAATATAGTAAGGAAGACTATTGCTCTTTTAGGAAGTTGTTGGAGAATATTAGAGGTGGTCGTATCATATACCCAGGATCTTTGTTTTTGGGAAGGAGTTTTATTAAATTGGCAACTTCGGAAGGAGCGATTGTCTTTGGGGCCAGACTCATAGGTAAGAGAATAAATAATTCTGTCTCGATTTTAGTACAATACGAGGGTCATTTAACAAGTACTTAGCCTACAAAAGAAAAACGAAAATTTTGGAAAGGTGGCAATTTATTTTTCCACATAATCTCCTTCAAGCTCGATACACTTGGCCCAGCGATGCTCTAACTTTTTTAACCCGTCCAAAAAATACATTTTCTCGAGGGAAGCAAAATAGGCCTCCGTGGCGACGATGACCTCCTCATTCGACCCAAATCTATTCCCGGCGAGTGATTTTTTCAGGTTTGAAAACAAAAAGTAGTCAGAGGGGGCCAAATCTGGAGAGTACGGTGGATGGGGCAGCAATTCGACCAATTTGGTCATGGCGACGGCGGAGGTGTGAGCCGGCGCGTTGTCGTGGTGGAACAGCACTTTTTTCTTCGCAAAGCGGGGCCGCTTTTTCTTCAATTCGACGTTAAATCGGCCCAATAAGTCAGCATAGTAGCGCCCCGTGATTGTTTTACCCTTCTCGAGGTAATCGATGTGGATCACACCTTGTGAATCCCAGAAAACGGTGGCCATCACCTTTCCGGCCGATCGAACAGTCTTCGCCTTCTTCGGAGCACGTTCGCCGGGTGAAGTCCACTGTTTCGACTGTTCCTTGGTCTCTGGTGTGTACCAGTGAATCCATGTTTCGTCGACGGTCACGAAACGACGCAAGAACTCCGCTGGATTGCGCTGAAACAGCGCCAAACACGTCGCCGATGTGGTCTCACGGTTGCGCTTGTTTTCCGGTGTGAGCAAACGCGGCACCCATCGCGCCGACAGCTTTCTCATGCCCAGTTCTTCGTGTAGAATATGATGCACCGTTCCTACTGCGATGCCCACAGTCTCAGCTATCTCGTGAACCTTCAATCGACGGTCTGCCAACACGAGATCGTGGACTTTTTTAACGTTTTCCTCCGTAGCAGCCGTTTTTGGGGCACCTGGGCGTGGCTCATCAAAAACCGACGTGCGGCCACGAACAAACTTGTTGAACCAATTCTTGACGGTCGCCATCGAAGGAGAAGAGTCACCATACACAGGATCCAAGCGATCTTTGATTTCGCTGCGCGTTTTCCCTTCCAAAAAAAAGAATCTAATCACCAAACGATATTGTTCTTTTTCCATTTTTTTGCAACCGACCGACACGCTCGCTTTCAAAGGCTCTCAAAACAAAACTAATGAAGGGAATCGACTGAAACTTTGACAGTAGGCTACTTAAAGAATGTACTGCACGATGGTAAATTTCTTTTGTGACAGCAGTTCTATCGGGCAGTGAGGCTAAGTACTTGTGGAATGACCCTCGTAAGTCTAAAAATACAACTAAAGCATTAGATCGGAAAGTCGGCCAGTATGTGCGAGTTAGAGGAGAAATAATTTGGTAAGGGAAAGATGAAAGCACCTTACTTTGTGAAGTATCTTTCCGCGGCAGCTGACAACCGTTTGGCGTTAAAAATCGCTGCCAACTATTAAGGAATTTCTGAGAGCTTGGAAAAATTATATAAATTCATGCGAGCTTATGGATTTATACGGCGGGCAAGATGTGCAAACAATAGTGAAAGCTAAGAGCGTAGGGTTGATTGATACAGCGGTGGATTGGAGAAAATAGTAATCATTTTATAATAAGAATGGCAGTTAAAGAATGTGTTGTATTGTCAGAATGGTCTGTCCGAATGGTGTTGTAGATGCGTATGGTAAAGTGTGATCTTGACGTAAAGTGCGTCTCTGTTATGAGTTCTACATCAAAAGTTTATTGTGAAGAAGTATGTCTAGTTCCTGCCTATGACGACGTAGTCCATTAGCGTTCCATAAAAGGATGGATAGGGATTTTTCACTGCAGGAGGACATTTATTTTGGAAAAAGAAATGTTAAATTGGAAACAATACACATAAGTGCCGATAGTATGGGTTAGTAATTTGTTTAGTTCTTGCATTGACGTGTTAGTAAGTGTTGAAAATATGGCGGATAGGCCTTCAGACAAGGATGGAGGATGAGCAATATATATTTGTTTGAGTCTTGCAAATTAAATCGCTGGTTTCAATTCCCCTAGCGATTGACCGCATTACCTCTGCGTAATTTTGCATATTTTTAATATATAAAAAGTATATTTTTTACTTTTATTTCAGGTTCTTTGTTTTTAATACTATATTGGTGATCATTACCATCACTCTCGGACAATGAATCGATTCGATCTTGATGCGATCTTAGTTGTTTTTCTCCTTGTGGTGAAACGGAAAATAAAATTACCGAACTGGATTTTACATTGCTTTCTTTTTTCTGGTTTTTCAACCGGTCAGCCTGCCATGTTACAAAACCAATCTCTTGAGTAATGAATAGTTAATAGTGAGTTCGGAAATTAATTTCACTAAATTTCGATTGTCTATCGTTGAGAGTAACAAAATACGTCCGCACTTCATTATAGTTAAATTAAGACTCGCTACTGGAGTAAACAATCTATAATTACTAACAAATATTTTTTTTCTTTTGTTACTTTTTATTTCACTTGTAATTTAATAATAAACATTACATCAGCAACTTGCCATCAACCGCATCCAAACTAATTTTTATATACGGGAGAACTGGTTCTCCCGTATATGTGTTAGTACAGAAATGTTCATTGTGATAAGAACCTTCAAGGCAAAAACAACCTTTAAGCAGCAATAAAAAGGAGGTGGAGCAATGGTAGGCAAATGTAACTACAAAGTTTGCAGCGGCACATCCTAAATTGAGGGTAACCACATGCACAAATAATTTCTTACGTCAGTTGTACGCGTCAACTCATATGTCAGTTGTATGTACACGTAATAGACGAGCATATTTAGTAGAGCATGTTAGTTTTAAGATATTAAAAAAAGACTTTGGGAAGTTCATTGCAAGAATTTTATAAGAAAAGTAATTTTGCGTGAGGTGGCATTTTAATAGAAGATAGACATCACAAAAGTATCTGTACACCGCTTAAAATACCGCTACAAAAACCAAATATTTTTCAAAACCAATTATTTGTTACTTTAAATTAGAATATAATAAATAAAAAGTTTATTAAAAAAAACTGGAATAAAATATAAAATTACACCGCATTTCTGCACCACAAAACTATTCGGACAATAACGACATTCGCTCACAACATTTTTTTTGCATATTTAACTTGTCCAAACATATTACTATCGACTATGCTTCATATTTAATGTAATAAATTTATTACTTAGGCAAAAAGAGGACATTTGTTTGATAATTAGCGATAAGAATGGTTTTAAAAATATATACCACTTTAGAACCAAAAATAAATTGTATTTTTTTTCTAATAATCAAAATAAATATGTGAGGAAAATATCAGAATTATTAAATATACTAAAAAATACATTTCATGGCACACTAAAAAATGAAATTATTAGATATACCAAAAAATATAAAAAAGAAAAAAAGAAAAAAGTTTGGTTAAAAAACTAATACTACTTTAAAAGAAATATTATGAATAATTTCAATTATATTGAAGAAAAAGTATAAGTTTTTAAATTAAAGAAAAAAATTAACATAGAAAAACTAAACAAACTGCTTTCACTTTACCTATTCCTGAGATCCTTGTCAAATCGTGTCATTAAACAACATGAGCTGAGACTACGAAAGTAAGTCGTCGTTTATAATAGGTCACCTCAGGGGAATGGTCAGGCATAAAGTCAATTCCAACATCGAGAGTCCTCCCACCTAGTTTCACTCGTCGATTGTGTGTACAAATGTCCATATATTTTTCTTTATTATCTACCCTCATTTATCCATTATTTTAATCTTCCAATTTGTATACCTTCCTTCCCATAACCTGTTTTTAGCCCGTAGAGAACTTAACGAATTTCAGTGTCTTAAATAAAATCGGGCATGATTTTTGAGCTGTTATGTTTGGAAATTCGGAACAACAAATAGAAATTCTATTTGGACAAAAATCCCATATACACAACCTATGATGTTCGACTGCGGTTGACGTATAATTGTCCAAAAGCTATAAATATCCCTCCAGAATATCCGGATATTAACCATATTGAAAATCTATGGCGTTTTTTAAATAGATAACTAAAACAAAGAATGTTTTTTCGAAGGAACAAATGAAAACTGTTTAATTAGAAAAATGGAATAAAATTGATAGAGCAGTAATAAAAAAATTGATTAAATCAATACCTAAAAAATTAAAAAATGTAATACAACAAAATCGCAATGTAGCTAAATATTGAATATTTTAAAGAAACTGAGCTGTAAGCAGATACATGCAGTTCCAGAGACTTTTGGGATGCAGAAATTAGGTATTATTTTACATTTTATTACACTGCCTATTTTGTTTTTTTGAATAAACTATTGAATTGTAGTTTAATATATAAGTAACAAATCCCTAAAAAAATAATTTTTTGTAGCCATATTAACACCTTAAAATCTTCTCAAGTAGTGTCCGGGTACTTTTGTAACTTACCACTTCCGACTATGCACATATTGCTACCGTAAGTAACATATTAATCAAATCTAACCTCAGTATATTTTTTTGTAACATAATATCCTAGAAAATAATCTTTCACCAAAATAACGCCCAATCATACCTGTATGTATCCATAATACTCAAGACGAAAATACATGAGCTCTCTAATTTGGAAACAAAAATTGTTTTTAGGGAAGCGCGCGCATTGATTTCTGGAGTCATCGCCACCATTTCGAGGACTTCGACAAAAATTATTATTTGGTAGGAATAAAAAAGTTGGGCAAGCCTTGGAATAGGAGAATATCTTTAAAAATTAATAAAAATGTCTTATTATGAATTACTTATTATAACAAATATCTAATCGAAAAAATTTGTACTTAATTTTACAACCTAATATTTGATAACCCCTTATTTGCTTAATTTGAATAGCTACAAAATGTTACGAAAATGTCCTTAAGCAGTGAGTTTTGCAAATATTCTACACGACTTCAAAAATAACAAAAATAGATATTATATTGAGCAACATTTATATTGTTAAACGTAACTAATCACATAGCGCTGCATTTAATTTTAACTTTGACATCCATTTTCTTACTGATTTTATTTATAGTTAAATAATTTTTCCGAATAAAGTTAAAATGTGTATATATGTTATGTGAATGTGAAGTTTTTACAATTCGAACTGCTAACGAAACAAAATAAATAAATAAAATTAAAATATTTACGTGATATGTATTTGGTTCGGAAGAATTTCTTTGGATAATCCTAAGATTTATATCAACTTGCAGAATAAATAAAAAATTTGAGATAAATATTTGTCTAATTAGAGTATATTTAATACTAATACTTTTTATTTGGAAAAACTGGATATCAAATATTCTTTTTTATAAAAATTACAATAAAAATTTTTTCTTACTTATATATAAGCTAATTTTTTTTAATACGTAATTTAACGGATATATATCGTCTAAGCAAATAGTTTACTTGTTATTTGTAGAAATTCATTTGGTGTTTAACAAATGAAAGGATTTCTTTCCTAGTAGTCTATCAAATATTGATTAAAAAAAACTAAAAATTTCATATAAAAAATATTTAAAGAACAATTCAAAAAAAAAAAATTCATTTAGATGTTTTTAGAGACACTGATATGAAGAATGCACAAATTCTAATTGCATTTAAAATAAATTTTGGTTGATTGTGTTGTCTGCTTTGCGCGGAAATATGTCCATAATTGACCGCCAGCATTCGTCTTGAGTGACCGCTGACATCTCTCGAACCTAGAAAATATTTGAACATTTAGGGGTGCTAACGTTGACTAGGATCACCACCTGATTGGGGCAGAATCCCACTCCGAATACCATGTTCGTCGATAAATAGCTGCGAACGAAAGGTTGGACTCAACACGAGTGCTTAGCTAGACGGACATATTCGTACGAGGAGAGAACTTAAACAAAAAGCAGCAATCAGAAACATAAACAAAGTTATATGTCCTAGAGACGAAGCAAATATTGAAATGGTCTGCAAAAGACCTAAAGAGTTCTATCTTTGGTACAGCCGTACAAAACTAGGTCACAGTCGAAAAAAGAGTCGGAACGGTTTGTTTAACAATGATTGCAAGCGAGCAACAGCACAAAAGTATGCTGCAAACCGAGCCATGCTACATTCTTACAGACAGTAAGCGCGCGTAGAGAAATATCGGAGAAGAGGGTTCACAAATAAAAGAAAAAAACCTGGGAGAACGAACAGGTCTGTGAAATCGAAAAATATAGAGACCAACCGCACCAGGCACGGAATATTTACGTATTTTTGAGCAGGATGAGAAGATGGTCATCATACTGATGGGTGGAACATTTTGATGAACTCCTTAACAATAACCAGATTCGCCAGATAAAGATAACATGCTGCCGCAACCAAGCATCGAGAAAACAGCAAAATCGACTGAGAAACTACAAGTCGGCCGATGTCAACGAGATCGCCAACGAACTGATTGAGTACGGAGGCTACACACTGGATTGTATAGCCTCCGTACTTAATTAATTTATCAATTAAAGGTTCAAGTATGGAACAGCGAAATAATGCGTGAAGAGTATGAAAAACTGAGATGTGTATTCGATTAGAAGTAACAGATAAGAGATCATTTATGAAAATAAGAAAAATAGTCGAGAATAGAACTAAATCCTGGTGAACACCAACAGTTATTTGGTGAACTGCAGACTTAAGGCAGTGTATGGAACGACTCTAAGAGTGGTTCCTTGTATAGAACGACTCTAAGGGTGGTTTCTAATCCATTAAAGCAGGCAATTTTCGATACAATATGCATGCTTTTTCAACAAAAGAACTTGATGCCAAGCACTGCCAAATGTCTTTGAAAAATAAAGTGCAATAATTCTACAATTCCACAAAAAAATTAATAGGTGGACATAGCGCCATATTCTGCATAAAAATATAAGATTCTTCATTTGACTACTATTCGTTGAGTTGCGGCAGCAAGACGTTTTTGTATTTTTCGTCTTGGTATTAAGGTACGAACATATCATTCTTTCGTAGTTTTATATTTTTCATCAATTTGCCACCGCACAGACTAGGATATTTTTAAATGAATTTGAAATATGCCATAAGTATTAAAATTAACATTTAGATCAAATATAAGTGTTTTACTGTTTGCCAAATATTCGACGTAACTATAGATCCTAAAATTCATGAAACAATTGTCGCCTTAGAGCAGACATTTTCCAAAATTGATTTTCGTGGTTTAAATGAGATTTTTAAATTAAATGTTATTTAGATGCCGCTTGAACATAGGAATATGATTTTGCGACAACACATATTCTACAATTATTGTTTTATATAATTCCAATTACAAAGCCGAACATAGTATGTCTCTCCGGTACTGATTGCTCTCTTTGTTGGTGTATTTTGCTTCATATCATTTTAATTGCTTCTGAATAATATGTTTTCATAATATGTTTTCACCTTGAAGGTCCAGATCAAAATAAATATTTCTTCACTATTGATATCATGTTGTGGATTTTATGTTAACCGTGTCTGAATCAAACTAGAACCGTGTTCTAGCCGAAAAGTAGAATCACACTCTCCATTTTTCAGGGGAGTGTAGAATTACTATAGGCGTTTTCCTTTGGACCAATGTTGCTACTACTCGGTAGTTGTAGCTGTCATCATCTACACTACCTCGAACAAACGACCACATCGAACTGGGAGTTACGCATACAACTTACGTTGGGTGGATTCTAGTTGCTAAAGTGAAAATAGATAATTTTGCGGGTTCGTTGGTTATGTTGAAGAGTCATATTTTTGTCAGTATTGTTTATGTGTGAATAAACTCAGTTTTTATTGTTTATGTGTGAGTAAACTCAGTATTGTTGCTGACTACTTTGAGGCTATGTATCTACTAGTGTTTAGAATTTGGCTTTCCTTTCGTCATCTACCGAGTAGTAGCAAAATTGGTCCAAAGGAAAACGCCTTATACTTCATATTTCAAAGACATTTGACAGATCTTAGCATCAAGCTGTTTTGTTGAAAATGAGTTCATATGGTGTCGATGATTACCTCCATAAATAGATTAGAAACTAGCTTTCGAGCCGTTCAATACAAGTTGTTTTGGATGACGTAAAGTCTGCAGTCTACCAAATAATAAATGCTGGTGTTCTCCAGGGTAATGTTGTATCTCAAACTTTTGTTACTTTCATAAATGATTTCTTATCTGTTACTTCTAATCTAATATACTGTTTCATTGATGACAGTACTCTCAATTGTTCATATTCATTTCACGATTTACTTTCTTGGTCTTCGATCGTGGAAATGGATCGGCGACGTGTTTAAAACTCATTAAATTCTCCAATATACACATTATTATGGGCATACAAGAAAATATTGCAATTTAGTACTTCCAAAACATAGAGCTAACTCCGTTTCTAAAGCGTTACCGAAATCTCCAACCAAGAATGAAGCAAAATGTTTAGATGTCCCTAAGCTATGCAGAAAATTCTTACTCCATCTGATCAAACCAATATATACAAGGCATATATTCGCCTCAAGCTAATATAATTCCCATATATCTTCTTACTGCACTAACTATATGGGATACGAAATCAAGCGGCAACATTAATAGGTGACAAAAATATAATGAGGTCATTAGACTAACTAGCACACCGCCACAATATCTCCTGTCTTTCCTTATTTTGTCGTATTTTCTATAAGCAGTATTGCAGTGAACTGGCACTATCTCCTGTCTTTTCCTTATTTTGTCGTATTTTCTATAAGCAGTATTGCTTTCCATCCCTACTATTATTTCAACTATACGAGTATACTCGTTTCGCCAAGAATACACATCAGTTTACCTTGGGAACTGCTACCTCACTCGATTTTTCAGAATCATAACAATCACCAACTTTTCAAGAGCGAAGTGCACAGACATCTGCTTCTTACCGCTTCTAACACTTTTTACACGCGCGATGTTTCAAAACAATATAAGGATATTCAAAATTTCTTGAGTGCAACTGCTTTATAATAAAAATAATAAACAAAAGTAATATTTTGAAAATTTAATTTGTAATTTCATTAATATCTGTATTTTTATATTTGTATGAATATGAAAATTGATTTTTGACTAAGGTAGTCTAATTTTTAATTTAAAAGTAGAAAACAATTTCTTTAAATAAGAGCTAGTATATAAATATATTCTGCAAGATGAAGAATATTTTGTCATAACTTAAAATTTGGTATATTTTAGAAAAGAGAACTGGAGCAGGCTCTATTATGAACAAAAAAAAACAACTAGGACCGATAAAAAACTAGTGAAGAGTATGATCATCTTATAATACCTACACTACAAATAGAAAAAAAGGAGCTCCAGAAATCATGAGTTAAAATTTTTTTGGACTCATCCATGTCCGCAAAATAATGCTGGAGAGTTGCTTTAAAAAGTAGATTTTTCTAAAGGTGACGTAGAGGAAACTTATAAAGGAGAACTATGCTCTTTCTTCGGGAACAAATATTTTGGGAAATGACTACATTTCAGGTTCGAGCATGTAAAAACTCGAGCAGACTTATCAATTGTGTTTATCATTCTTGGAGAAGCGGAAACTGTAACGATGTTTGAAGAGGATGCTTTGACCACCACAGTCATCAGATCTTGGCCCTATCGAATATTTGTGGGATGAGTTGGACTCTTAAGGCAAGGTATTAAATACCTTTAATCATGAAATTTTAACAATCTTGTTGTTATTTTTTGAAATTCATTCACAAAGTCTGGGAAAATTGCTCGAAAGAATGCCAAGGCTTTGCAAAGTAGTTAGGCGGTTATATTGAGGAATGTTTAAAAATATGTTAAAGATTAAATTTCTGTTTAGGCTAATTACTAATCAAAATAAAAAATTGATAATACCATATATTTCGTAAATTAAATCAAGAAAATAGAATTGTTGAAATACCTATGACCGGGATGTGTATAATTAAGAAATTCAATATATTTTCAGATTAAAAATTTAGCCTTAAAGTCAGATTTTATATTTTTCGAATAAAATGGCGACTTGACATCAATTTTGTTTGAATGTGTCTGTTTTAAATTGAACTAGAAATTATTTATTTTTTCTATGTATTTCATATCTGCAAGTATAATTTTATTGTAAAATTGTTTAATACATTATAAAAATAAAATAATAATATTGTATATTAGTTTTAATATTTTACGAAAACAATAATGGGCGGCCACGGTAGCACAGTCGTTAGCGTATTGGACTACCATTCAAGGAGTTGTGGATTCGAATCCCATTGAGGCATGGTCTTACTCTAATTCCCAAAAACCATATTGCTTCCCATTTACTCTAATTTCCTTATCTGGTTATCCTTTGACGCCAAATGACCTTTAATGGCGATCCGAATATATACATATTATATTTTCTGCGTCTTTTATGTCCTTGTAATTTTAAATTATAATATAATTTTCTCTTTCCAGTCTATCTACATGTGATAAATAGCTCAAATTCAATGATAATAAATCTTTCATTTTTTTACCCGCCAAAACACAAAACATCATAAACGGCTGTGACGAAACATCATAAACGGCTGTGTGTCAGGGGTTAGCGCTCTACGTGGTATCTTTGCGTTCATGGTATCGACACCAGATGTGTGTCCATAGCATAAGAAGGAGACTATTTGGTACATATCAATTTGATTTTTGTTGAATTTATTAGTTTTTTTCCTATTTCTTTAATTTCTGAACGTCAGTTTCAATTATCAAAGTCATATCAATTATATAAATGTATTTGATTTTTTTTTTAGAAGTAAATAATATCTAATAAGCAGTGCTAATAATACGTACTATTCAAAACACCCAAACAGTATTGTCAATCGTTCAATGCTCAAGTTCTTTGAATTATTACAATCAGCAGTTATTGTAGATTC
The DNA here is from genome assembly GCA_958298945.1 of Atherix ibis. Classification (NCBI taxonomy): domain Eukaryota; kingdom Metazoa; phylum Arthropoda; class Insecta; order Diptera; family Athericidae; genus Atherix; species Atherix ibis. Next base: position 63,611,489 of record OY282606.1, on the reverse strand, counting down.
CTATTAATACATTCCGCTCAAGTTATGTCCCACGAACATTATAAGGATATATACTATTTTAATGCAAGTGAATTACATATGTTCCATATGTAATTTTTTTCAAATAAATCTATATACCTTATGTCTTAGATAAAAGAATACCTGGATAAGCCCATACGTCAGATTTCCGTATATGTATACGCAATTTTCTGGCATAATTAATGCAGAAGCGGCGAGAAATCGTAACGCTTTCATTTTTTTGAATAGATTTTTTTATGTAAACATGACACCCACTGACATCTTGAATTCCAAAAGCATAATTTATATCAATTTTACTTCACTTATTGCAAACAAAAATACAATTTAAACACAATGACAGGCAAAGTTTATTTTTTGTACAATCTTTTGATATGAAATGGAGTTGTATTTTAGGTTTATTATTTATTTCGTAAATATCAATGAAATATCAAGCGCCTCAATTTTGTTTTTTAAAACACTCCGAGAAAAAAACATACCGAAATGCTTGCTTACTTTTGCTGTTATTTTCAAGTGGTTATTTTGGCACTTATCGGAAAGTAAAAGTGTAGTTTTTATGTTTTTTGAAGTATTTACGAAGAAGTAAGTATTTATATAAATACAATAGTTATATAGTTGATAATATTTAATAGGAAGTTTTGATTTCAGAAAATGGAGTGTTTTATAAAGAATTGCTGGTCATTCAACGGAATAAGGTAGCCGGGAATTTCTTTCCTTTGGTAAGCTGATAAAAAATTAGTTTGTGATGTGCCTATATGTCTTTTAATGAGGTATTTTGTGCAAAAGTTGCTTAAAACTGAAAAATTTGGCATTCAATAAATGTAAACAAATGTGATGTTGACAGCCCAATGTTTACCAGAAAATAGTTTTGTGCCGGTGTACGTAAAGTGTGTGTAAGAAAATCTAGGGGAACGAATTTTTTTAATAGTGCAGAAAATACTTTAATTTCTGTTAATCCTTAATTGAAAAAGTAAATGTAAAGATCGTATATTCATATGTTAGCATTACAGGTTTCCACAAAATAAATATTGTAGTTGAGAGAAAAGTGGATTGTGGCAACAGCATCGGGTATACCCAGGAATCACGACATTGTGTGCTCACTCCACTTTCGTAGACCAGACATTAAAATAGGAACGAGCAGGAGCATATTGGAAAGAAATGCTGTTCGTTATGTATTTGGTACATGGAAGTACCACACCGTAAGTTTTAATACTACAAAATTAATAATTGCAAAATTATAACGCATTGAAATCATTTTTGTAGGAAATCGGGCAACCGTCATCAAAACAGGAAAAAGATGAAAATGAGACAGCAAGTTGTACGAATATTTTTGTATTGTATTTTATTTTGTTTCATTTTAAAAAGGAGTTCATGCAGGATGTCGTCGCATTGAACATTGAAGTTCCCTCAATAATACTGAGGAGGAAAATGAACATGTAATTTAAAAACAACGGTTGATATATAATTTTGGCTTCACTATTTTTATTTTTTAGGTCACTCATAGCAGCACAGAATGTGAGGGCATGGACTCAACTGCCGGACAGGAAGAGTTTAATCTAACGCATGTAAGTAATTGTATATTCGGTAGGCCTATTATTTAAATAAATTTGTTTGCATTTGTGCTTTCGCTTACTTTATTAGACCATATTCTAATGCATTTACTAAATAATACTGTTCTAAATTTTTTTTTAGAATATTAGTTATTCATTATTCAAGTACATTATTTTTTCGTCTTGTAATTTAGTTTTTAGTTTAAAGCATTTGATTTAATGTTGTGTACGATTAACTTCTATATTATTAAGAATTTGATGTGATGTTCTATGTAATTAATGCTTTATTTTTTAATTTAATTTAAATGCACAATGCCTATTTAAATTACCATTAATTCACAAACACACATTTATATTATAATTAACCTCTCAATATCTACAAATGCTTATTTAACAATAAAATTTATATTTACTAAGCTGCGGTGTGGTTTTATTTCAACATAAACATAATATCACATTCTCTCATTTAATTCACTTTACAGTTTTGGAATGGATTTTTGTTTGTGCACATAATTGTTTTTATTTAATCAAATAATTTGACAAATTCCAATTGAAGTATTTAGGAATATGTCAGACTTCTTGTTCGGATCAGACATTTTTGAGAGTTTCTTGAAAAGCTCAGAAAATGGGCTATATGCCCATATAGCCGAACATTGTAGCACCACGATTGAGTTATCTTAATCAACGTGTTTTTGTCGGAACAAGGAATTCCTTTAGTTCCCATTATTTATCATGTGACTTCTTTTGCGTCCGCAACATAAAAAAAAACAAATTAAAGAATGTCATATTGGTACTGTCAATAACATACAGAGGAGTGTAACTGAGCAGCAGAAGGTGATTTCAGCTGATGGCTTTCGCCGATGTAACATTCTGCAGACTTACAGAAACCGTATTAAAAATTATATTTCTTAATAACATATTTAATTGATGTAAACAAACGTCGAATCATCTTTATATATCAGTAAAAATTAATTATACTGAGCACACTGCGTAATGTTTATAATACCTTTATTTTTATATTTTGAAAATAAAACAAAAAATTGATTATATTTTATTTAAATTCTATTTAAGTTATATAATACACAATTTATATCTCTTTGCACATAACTGAGCAACTTTTGTGTATATAAATAGTATAAATCGAATAATTTATTGTGTAAATATTAGGCAATATGGCACAAATTCTAACGTTTATGAAGTTAAAACGCTATTAATCATAATATGATGAACAATTTTGATAAATAGATGAAGCCTTGGTGATGATACATTGACAATAACATATTTAGATTGTGAATTCTGAAGATCTATAGTAATCTTGTTCTTACATAAATTTATCCTTAACTTATAAATACATAATTATATAATTAACTTTGTATTAAGACCATTAAAATCAATTATGGAATACAAATCATAAACACAATTATTAATTAGAATATTCAAATAAAGAAAACTGCACAAAATATTGTATGATCTGTCAATGTTACATAAATGACAACTCAAATTCATGTTTAGAAAATTAACAAGAGATTGTATTATATATTTAAGACACCAAGTCAAATGAAAAGTTAAAGATAAAAATCAGACGTGACAGCAGCATAGAATAGTTGATAATTATTCGTTCTTAGTAAAACATTTTACATTTATTCATTTCTAAATAAACGGGAAAGTATCCAATAACTTCTTTAGATTTTCTTTTCATTACTTTTATTTTAATGCAAATGTGGACATATAATAACCGCAATTAATTAAATTTTATTAATTAGATTTGTCGATATTTTGTCTGCATATGCACTTGACCTTTCGTGGATTCGTATCAAATAAAAAACTTGGATTCAAATACGTAACCCAACTTACAAGACTCCGAAGAAGAGTTTATATTCTAAAGTAAATCAACAAAGAATTGTCTAACCATACTATACCAAAAAATTTTTTTTTCATATCCATAGTGTTTAACGTTTAAGAATATATGATAGACACAAATAAAAAAGTCGATATTTCGTCACACTATTTTTATGCGACAGAAAAAACTATTCTGTTGAATGTCAAAATTTGAACTAAACATCCGGGCAAAAATATGTTATTGGTAACACGCCAAGAAGTCGACGTCAGAAAAATTTCATCAAAAATGTGCTCTGCGAAGAACTATTTCAGCATCTCAATGATACAAAATATAAAAAGTTTAGGTTATTTCGAAAAAATAATTTTTTTTCTTTGAATTTTAGACGAGAACATCAACACAATTAGACATTGTAGTTATGAAAATGAAAAAAAATATTTTTGATTTTTGACTTGTACAATAGAAATTTAGAAAAAACTAATCAGCATATATTTGTACATATGTATGTAATAAATTATAATGTAACCATTTGCTGCATTGCAATTGTAAGAAAATGAATTTCAAATAATAGTAGAGAACATATAATTTTATTCATATCGGAAATCCCAAAAATATTTCAGGAATTTGTCAATGTCAAAAATAGACTATGAGAAATAAGACAGATTTCCACTATTCGGAAATAAGCTACATTAATCGATGTACAAATAGAGATATATTTTGTTAGCTGCTGTTATTTAAATTTTTTATGCTTTGAATTATTCTTTCACATAATTTCTGTGAACTTTTAAAGATATCCTAGGAATGTATTTTAATAGTCATTTTTTGTAACATTTGTACTGAAATGTAAAGTACTTCACGCCACAATAACTAAGCTCGTTTAGCGAAAACTAAAGGCATTCGTTTAGCAAAAACTATGATAAATTCCATATCTTTTAATCACTAGTTTAAAAACGAAGCTCTTGAATAAATTAAGCATTTATTTTCTAGCTAAAATGACCAAGTTCGCAATTGACTAAATGTTTAGAACGCACTTGAACAGGACGACCGGAACGTTCTTCACAAAATATAGATGGAGAGTTACCATATACTACATTTGATATTTCATTAATTTCTATTCACATTTTAATAATTCAAAAATTCAATCTAATAATTAAAAAATTATCTTAAATGGCAAACTACTGTTAAATTATTAGAACAAAAATCGGACGGTAAATAAGGGGGCTAATAAATATCTTTTCCTAACGAAAATACGTCCATGGAGATGACTGCGTTATATGGTGTATTATTATGGTAGGTCACCTATAAGTCTACAATGTTTGATCTAATGCGAAGAATCCTTATTCTGGGACTTCTAAAAAGCTTTCAGAAAGTTAGAACTTTTAAAGAAGTCTGGCCTCCTTATAGCCATTTTCGTGATTTTTCGATGTTGAAGCTCTCATTGGGCGTCGTCTTACACTGTTTCTCAGTCCCTCAAATATGCTGTTTACCAACGAAAAACTTGTACTCTTGAAAAGGAATGTTCTCCTTATCGTATGTAAAACTAGCGAATTACTACAAAAAACACAACTTTACTTATTACGCTCTATAGAGGGACGCGGTTAATCGGACGAGGTTGAAACTTGTACTGCGCGTCAATGAAAGACTAATGTACCAACCATATGGATGGAAAGTTTACATTGTTGCTCTAATTTATGCCTTTTTAATTACTTCTCTGTCATACCTCGTATGTTTTTACTTTTCTCTCATGCCTGGTAGATTGTCCGCTTCACGTGAAATCCATAAAATTTATTTAAAGTGAAAGTGCATAAAACAGTTAGGGCTATAGGTGCCTTAACGAATGCGTATACGAGTACAATATATATTTAAACTTTTGCACAGAAAAAATATAAAGCCACGTGGGTATCGCATTTGTTTGAAATTGAAACAAATTGGCCAATCGTTAAGATTATTTAGAAAACTTAACAACAATGATGGGACCTAATTATGTTTTGGTTTTAAGAAAATTAAATAAAGTCACAAAGAAGAAAGAAGTAACTTGATTATCGAAGAAAAAAGTGATTTTCCACCAAATGGACGCCCAATCACATACCAACTCCTGTATGAATTGCTTCCACATCTGCCATATTCACCATACGAGGGTCATTCAACAAGTACTTAGCCTACAAAAGAAAAACGAAAATTTTGGAAAGGTGGCAATTTATTTTTCCACATAATCTCCTTCAAGCTCGATACACTTGGCCCAGCGATGCTCTAACTTTTTTAACCCGTCCAAAAAATACATTTTCTCGAGGGAAGCAAAATAGGCCTCCGTGGCGACGATGACCTCCTCATTCGACCCAAATCTATTCTCGGCGAGTGATTTTTTCAGGTTTGGAAACAAAAAGTAGTCACAGGGGGCCAAATCTGGAGAGTACGGTGGATGGGGCAGCAATTCGTAGCGCAATTCGACCAATTTGCCCATGGCGACGGCGGAGGTGTGAGCCGGCGCGTTGTCGCGGTGGAACAGCACTTTTTTCTTCGCAAAGCGGGACCGCTTTTTCTTCAATTCGACGTCAAATCGGCCCAATAAGTCAGCATAGTAGCGCCCCGTGATTGTTTTACCCTTCTCGAGGTAATCGATGTGGATCACACCTTGTGAATCCCAGAAAACGGTGGCCATCACCTTTCCGGCCGATCGAACAGTCTTCGCCTTCTTCGGAGCACGTTCGCCGGGTGAAGTCCACTGTTTCGACTGTTCCTTGGTCTCTGGTGTGTACCAGTGAATCCATGTTTCGTCGACGGTCACGAAACGACGCAAGAACTCCGCTGGATTGCGCTGAAACAGCGCCAAACACGTCGCCGATGTGGTCTCACGGTTGCGCTTGTTTTCCGGTGTGAGCAAACGCGGCACCCATCGCGCCGACAGCTTTCTCATGCACAGTTCTTCGTGTAGAATATGATGTACCGTTCCTACTGCGATGCCCACAGTCTCAGCTATCTCGTGAACCTTCAATCGACGGTCTGCCAACACGAGATCGTGGACTTTTTTAACGTTTTCCTCCGTAGCAGCCGTTTTTGGGGCACCTGGGCGTGGCTCATCAAAAACCGACGTGCGGCCACGAACAAACTCGTTGAACCAATTCTTGACGGTCGCCATCGAAGGAGAAGAGTCACCATACACAGGATCCAAGCGATCTTTGATTTCGCTGCGCGTTTTCCCTTCCAAAAACAAGAATCTAATCACCGAACGATATTGTTCTTTTTCCATTTTTGTGCAACCGACCGACACACTCGCTTTCAAAGGCTCTCAAAACAAAACTAATGAAGGGAATCGACTGAAACTTTGACAGTAGGCTACTAAAAGAATGTACTGCACGATGGTAAATTTCTTTTGTGACAGCAGTTCCATCGGGCGGTGAGGCTAAGTACTTGTTGAATGACCCTCGTTCCTTTTTTTGTTCGGATTTTATTTCCCCTATCGAATTCTGAGAATTTTTTCTCAGAATAGAGGGATTTTATTTCCCCTATCGAATTCTGAGAATTTTTTCTCAGAATAGTGGGATTTTATTTCCTCTATCGAATTCTTTAAACATTTTTATTTCTACTTCTACCTTAATACATATACTTCAATTGTTTGCTGAAAAAAATGAAGTAAATGTTTAAGGTAGAGTAGAAATAAAAATATTTAAAAGAAAATTAGATATTATTATCAAAGTAAGTTTTTATCACCACACCCTCGAACATGACTGCCTACGAATTATTATTTCAACAATAAATATATCTGCAATTACTTAAAAGACGGAATTTTCTAAAAAAAACCTAAAGAATTTAATTATATTTAAACCGAAATAGTTTGGAGGCAAATTGTACTAAATTCCCGAATGTGTTTAGTAAGTATTATTACCGATTTGAAATGATACGGAAATGATTGACTAAGGTTTGGATTCGTGTAAGGGTTGTTGAGCTACATTTTAACAAATTCTGTAAATTTGTTATTTATTAAGACAAGAAGATATAAAATACATTTCACGAAAATGGATTAAAAGACAATATTTTATACATTATACTAAACCAGCTTAAATCTAAAGCTGCTTCCGCTGGTAAACATGACGATGTGAGTAAATTTTCTATCATAAAAATGATTTTATGATCCTATTTAATTTTTTTTGACATAGTAAATAATAATACTCAGAAACTGGTGAGGTTCATTAAATAATACACATATGTATATAATAAAATGGACTTCAACAAGCAAAAAATTATACAAAGTGATCTTATGACTACTTATCTGACTTGAAATATTAAAGCAGAAATATATAGCTGCACTTTAAAATTAATAATACATCAGCTTACAGAAACTAAAATAGTAAGAAATAAAATAGATACATGATATTCAAATGAACTAAAACAATTAAAGAAATAAAAAAGTAAGCAATATACAATTGCGGTATTAAGTAATAATTGTATTGAATGGAAATGGTATAAGTACATTAGAAATTTATATACTAATAAAGTTTCTATTTCTAAAATTAATTTTATAAGTAACAAATTTGATAATGTACAAGATCAAAAATCCATGCGGCAAGATATAAAGAATTATGTTTTTAAAAAACCGAAAAATGAAATTAATGAAGTTATTTGTAATGTTTGTAAAACGAGTAACAGTTTGGATATTGCTACTAGATTTAATGAATATTTTGTTAACAGTATTATAAAAATTAACAGTAATATTGAAGCAAAGACCATATCAAAATCTGATTATAAGTTGTTTGAATAGACGAATATTAACGAACTAAAGAATTTTAAATTAGTTAAATAAAAAGTATATATTGAATTAATTTGTCAAAATTTGTTATCAATAATAAATTGTTGTATGGAAAGTGGTATTGTTCCCAGTATCTGAAAAATATCTTTAATAGTTCCAATACCAAAAGTTAATAAAACTAAGAAATGTAGTGAATGTCGTCCTGTCAATATGTTTCCATTGAGTCTAAATTATTGGGAAAATTGTATATAATTAATCAGAAAAGTGTTTTGAACAAAATAAATTTATTTTTAAATAAGATTCAGAAAGAACAATAATTGTGAAGTTTTAATCAATTTGGTAGTCACTAAATGGAAAATGGGTATCCATAATGGTAAATCAATAGTAGAAGTGGTTCTGGATTTGAAATTATTGATCGCTGAATTTTACTGAATTGAAAGAACAAACAAGAATGATTTAAATAGTATTTATTTGAAAGATGTCAAAAAACTAAAGCAAATGAGAAATTTTCACATATAATTGAAGTTAGTTTAGGAGTATCACAAGGCATAATTCTTGGCGTGTTAATTTTTTTAATTTATATTAATGATATGCACAAACTAGTTGGTGAAACTAATTGAAGGCTCTTTGCTGACGATGCCGTTTTATATGTAATACGAGACTCTGCTCATGATTGTGGTTTTAAAATAAATATTACTTTAAAAAATTTGGCAGAATGGTTCAAATTTTTTATAGAATATAAATAAATTAAAACTGAATGCTGATAAATCAAAATGTATGATCGTTAATAGTAAATTGCATAATACAAGTATTATATTTGATAAAATTAATTTTGAAACTGTAGATAAAATTAAATATTTAGGTGTCATTATAGATGATCGACTAAGTTTTAAACCACATATAGATTATATTTGCAAAAAAATTGTAAAAATTTTAATTTTTGCACTAAAATAAGAAAAGATATTTTATATATGGGCGCAATTTAGATATAAAATGCGATAATTAAATAAAATGTTGAGTACCACTCATCAATTATGTTTATGTGTAATAGAGAAATAATGAACAGATTGAAAAAATTGCTAAATAAAGCGATGTGAAAAATTTTAAAAGTAAATAAATATCCATCCAGTTTTTTAATGCTAAATTCTTTAAAGTCATTAATGTTTTTATAATAGTATTCAAAATTAAATATCATTTATTATCAGAATACTTATATAATAAATTAAATTATGTAAATATTAAATATTACTCAAAGCTGTTGATTACGAAATGGCCGGAATTTTATATTAGAATATATAAGGAACGAAGAAACTAAGAATATGTTAATGCACAATGGAGTTAAAATATTTAATAAATTACCCAAGGAATTAAAATGTGAAGCAAAATTAGTTAAATTTAAAAAAAAATTTTAATTGATTTAAAAAAAAATTTCAGATTACATAAATTTTATAATTCTTTTTTTATTGTTTGTCGAATTACGTTAATATCTGACGTGTAAATTTATTTTATTATTGTATAAATAGTTTCTGAACTACCATATTTATAAGCTTAAATCCGCGTGAGTGAGCGTATTAAGCTACCATGGGCACGCCATACTTTTTTTTATGAGTTTGACTTCTGTCAACATAAATCAGTGCACATTGTCAGCAATTTCGTACAACAACATACATTTTTCCTTTGGAAACCATGTCTAGTTTTGTGGCAGAAAAAGAGCATAGGCGGGAAGCTCTGCTTTACTGCTTCAATTTGAAGAAATCGGCTGCCGAATCGCATCGAATGCTGATGGAGGCCTATGGTGACAGTGCTTTATCGGAAACAACGTGCCGAGATTGGTTTCGTCGGTTGAAAGACGGCAATTTTGACTTGTAAGGAAGGTTGAGGACCATCAATTGCAGATTCTTTTGGTCGGTTCAAAGGCGCCCTAGAAAGGTTGAGGACCATCACTTGCCGGCTCTTTTGGACGAAAACGATACCCAATCGCAAAAAATGCTCGCGGAGGAATTGGGTGTTACTCAACCAGCCATTACCATGCGTCTGCGTGCCATGGGAAAGATTGAAAAGATCGGAAAATGGGCGCCGAATGAAATGAACGATAGGCAAATGGAGTGACGCCAAAACACATGGGAAATCTTGCTCGCCAGACAAAAAAGAAAGTCGTTCCTGAATCGGATTGTGACAGGCGAAGAGAAGTCGATATATTTCGAGAATCCTAAACGCAAGAAATCGTGGGTTGATCCCGGCCAACCATCAACATCTTCCTCAATACCAAATCGCTTCGGACGGAAGACAATGTATACTATACCCTGCTTATCCCACTTCGCGTTTAGTGGGATCAGCAGGGTATAGTATACTATGAGATGTTGAAACCTGGTGAAACTGTCAATGCCCACCGCTACCACCAACAACTGATCAAATTGCACCGTGCTCTGGGTGAAAAAAGGACGGATTATCAGCAAAGACATGACAAGCTGATTTTTCTACGACAACACACCATCGCACGCGTCAAAAATGGTCCGAAACTACTTGGAGACACTCAACTGGGAGGTGCTACACCACCCCGCTTATTCACCAGACCTGGCCCCTTCCGACTACCACCTGTTTACGTCGATTCGGACGTCTTCGTAAGAATCAAAGTGCTGCTTTCTGAGCAGCACTTTGATTCTTACGAAGACGTCCGAAAATGGCTTGATGAGGGGTTTGCCTCGAAAGAGAAGGAATTTTTTTGGCGTGGTATCCCCAAATTGGCCGAGGGCAAGTACTTTGAAAATTTTTTTTTTGCTTTCTATGAAAAATACATGTTTTTTTAATTAAAAACAGCGGATTTAAGCTTATACACCTGGTAAATAAATAAATTATTATTATTATTATTATTTTCGGAGTTTAATCTGAAAAAAACAAATGTTATAAAAGCAAATTTGCTCCATTAACCTGTGAATCCTTTTTTGTGCATATAAAATTTTTACATTTTGAAATGTAAAATTTTATATGCACAAAAAAGGATTGACAGGTTAATGGAGCAAATTTGAACCATATAAAAATTGAAGATTAAAAAATAAAAAGAACAAAGACGAAGACATGAAGAGGATTAAAGAATTTAAGTATTCGAAAGAATTAAGGAAATACTTAAGAAAAGAGTTGAGCAGAGTAAAGCTACCTGCGTACGTTATAAACGAAAAAGAATATGTATGGCTAGTTTCAGACTTGGCAATGAAACGAATGCATGTTAATACTGGTGAGAAAAAAATGTGTAGACTATATGGAAAGGAAAAGAAAACGCTGAAGAACAAAATAGAAAAATGTGGCAAAATATTCAACAGAACTGAAGTTAAAAAATCGACAAATGAAAGTGGGAAAAGCGGTGCCTTTCCACAAGGGAAAGAATGGACGAAAAGAAAAAAACAGAATAGGAAAAAATAAATAGGAATAGAATAGTAGTAACGCATTGAAGAAGTAACGAAGAGACAACTAGGTGGCTGATGAAACTAACAAGAAAGAGCATAGAAGGAGACCGGAAAAGAGATAGTGAAGTAAAAAAAAATTAAATAAGATGTACAAGAAACTTACGAAAAAATGGTCTTTTGGACAAATAAAAACATATATATATGAATTCACAGAAAAAAATGTTTAGTTTCCTATTCTAGATGAATGAAATTAAATAACCACCGTGGTTATTTGATTAATTTAAATAATTATGACTAGCTGACCTGGTCAGAGAGTCGTTAGAACAATGGACTATCATCTAAGAGATCGTGGGTACGAACCTAAATGAGGCAGGTCCTTTAGAGTCGTGTCGCTTAAAATATACATTTCATTACTAATGTTACTTTAAAAATAAACAAACAACGACTACGACTATTAATTTCAAAATGCTCGCCAAAGCAACATAAATAAATATAAAATTTCCCCTATCTGAAAGCGATACTTTTGAGAAGTATGCATGTGTTTATTTTAGAAGTAGTAGTTCAAGTATTGCCATACATTTCGGTATTTTGTTATGTGGGTAGGATTGTTGTTTGACAGTTGAAATTCAAATATAAATAATGTAAGTGAATAAACTATTTCTAGTTTCATTAAAAACTTGAATGAAACATCCTTTATAAATATTACATTTCATTGCAATTGCATTTAATTGGTTTCTTCGGGCAATATTCATCAATTTTGGACAGTATTTTTAGTTTTCGTTGAAATTGCGTTCCTACCATAATGGTTAAAAACACAATTCCAATTAAAATTGGACTACAAAAGTCAAAAATTAACGAATTTCGTCTGAATTAACCAATTTAATATAATTGTAATAATAATTCATAATTTAATTTCCTAATAAGGTACAAATAATGTATTCACTTAACATATTTCTATTTCAACTTAAACTGTCAAACAATACTGCCACTGGAATGTGTGGCAGTGTTTAGACAACTGCACAATTAAAACAAGTTCGGCGGTATCTTCCCTTAAGACAGCGGTTTTGAAATTCTGACAGCTCCGATTGGATGCAATTTTCAGTTTCAGCCGGAATTGTGTTCCTACGATTATACTCTATAATCTCAGGCAATGAAACTTAAAACTTCAGTAAGAATCGTTGTAATATGCTTGCCGAAATTTATGACGATGACAGATGCACACAACTTATCTCAACTGTTAAAGTTGATTCTAGCAGCTCAGGTGCAAATATTCCTCTTCTCGACACAGCAACACTAAGTACATATTTCAATAAACGCATTGAATGGAACAAAACCGAACACAGTCGCAGTTATTTATCGCTTCACATAAAATATTGTGCAAGAGAATTTTTATTTTTAACATGGCATGTATTCAAATCAAATCTCTATATGATGTGTATGTGACGCTAATGTTGATAGACACAAAACAAAACTACAAGTGAATATTGAAAAGATTCACTCATTTCTTCGTATGTAAACTAATAGGAACTGTATAATCATACAATTAAATATTTCAACGTGAGAATAATAGTATAAATTTTAGTAAATGACCACTAAAATAAGCCACAATGTACAACGGACCTCCAACTATATTATGCGTAGGCATGTGTTCACATTTTTTTAAGCGTGCCGCCACGAATTCTATATCAAAAGCGAAAAAAATATCTTCACATAGCTTGTTTTCTTTAACTCATTTTTTTTGAAAGAGAAAATTGCAGCGATGTTTTAACACTTCCGCAATAGCGGCTGTAATCATCGAAGTAACACTAACTCACAACTAATTAATAACTGAAAAAACATTTGCCAGTAATAAATCTACTGGGAAAATTTGTCATTCACTTATAAATAGATAAATCAAAATAAAAGCAAAATAACATTTTTCTCGTACTTGATGTAGTGCAGTCAATCCATCGACATTTGAAGTGTTTATGTCAGCCCCAGATTTTAATAGACGAACAACTTCGTCTTTGTCGCCAGCTACACAAGCGGCAAGAAAGATGCATCCAGATGAGAATTTAATTCGCCGGCTTTTTTCATTTTTAGGAATATCGGGTTCTCGATTTGTGTCCGATTCTTCCCAGCGCCTCAGTTGTTCGGCACGCTTCATAACCGCCGAATTATTTCTTGTGTCAAAAGACATCATCTTTTAGCCTTTGTATTATGAATGGCGACTACAATTGTTTATTGGCGGTAATGATGGGGTATCCAGTGGCAGTGGTAGCTGTAATGATAAGTCCGATTATTTTGGGAATATTTGCGGCAACGACTGTGATGATTGTTTCTGTAAAATGTTAAAATCAATAACCCGTTGAACAATATTAAAATTATCTATTTATTAAACTGTATTCTTTGTGATTTATAAAATTTCAAAAAATATCGTACCGATTTGGGTACTTTTCACTTTTGCATATTTTGCACTTTACGCTACACAAACGCAAAATATATAATTTAGTTAGATTTACTATATATACACTCACGAACACACACATATGAGATTAATTTCTTTTTGAACAAAATTTTATTATTCAAAACTATTCATTTTTATTTTTGATTAGGGTGAAAATTGCGAACGATTAATCAATTTTTATTTTTAGTAGGTGAAATGATTTTCTATTTGTAAACAGTGAGGTCGTATTGTACGATGGACTCTGTATCCACGGCGACGGCAACAATGGAGCTGTGGCTGGTACAAAATTTAAAAAAAAATTGCACACAAATTTTAATTAAATTTCTTTTGCTAATTTCACATTAAAATAGCGCACCAGCCCGCAATGGATTTCACTGAAAATTTCTGTATTTCTTTTTAAAAATCGTCAAAATCTCGCATTATTCTTACGATTTTCCCAGTTTTTAGGCTGAACACAGCACTCGGTAGCATACACACCGCCTCTTAACTAAGCAATATTTTTGGTTACCGCGAACACGCACAAACCCTCGGTCAGGAACAGAAAAGTTACACAACATTTGTTCACTTTGTCGAATGAACAAGTATGAGTGGCCACATATTTTCGACAGATTCATATACCGAACGAATCTTTAAACAGTAATAAGGCAACAATTTAAATAATTCGAGTTTTGCATTATGGAGTAATCAATAGAAAAAAAATTTCCCCTCGACTACACAGAATGTGGAATTATATATTTTCTGTGCGACCTGTGGTATGCCAACAAAAACAAATTTCCTACAGGCCTGTCAACATTCAGCAACAAATTAATTTCCCTTCTATTTGTTGAAATTTGATTCCTGTCGCGAATTCAACTAGATGGATGGTGATTTGTATTTCTTTCTGTATTTATAGAAGTTCACAAATAGATGGCGCAATTGTTAAAAAATATGTGGGCATATTTAGACGCGATTATCATAACGATAAACAGAAGTCTAATTTATATTCATTTTAATTCACTTATTGGAAACAAAAATAAAATTTGAATACAACGATAGGCAATTTTAAATTTTTGTACAATCTTTTGATACGAAATGGAATTCTATTTTATGTTTATTATTCATTTCGTAAATAGCAATCAAATATAAAGCGCCTCAATTTTGTAGACTTTCGGAGAGTTTTAAAACCTTAATTCTCCATGAAAGTGGTGACTTAAGAGCTATTGTTGTCGTTTGTCAAGTTTTATTTTGGCACATCGGAAAGTGCAATTAAAAGTGTTTTTTTCACATAATTATAAGTATTTACGGAAAAGTAAGTATTTGAATATATAGTTATATTGTTGATAAAACTTAATACGAAGTTTTTATATCAGAAAATTAAGTAATTTATTAGAAATTGCTAGAAATTTGACGAAATGAGGAAACCGGGAATTTCTTTCTTTCGGTAAGTTGACATCTTCATTTTTACAAAAAAAATAACAAATATTTAGTTTGTGATATGCCTAAATGGCTATTAGTGAATTATTTTATATAAAAAGTGGTGAAAAAGTGAAAAGTTCGTCCTTCAATAAATGTAAACAAATTCGATGTTGACAGTTCAATGTTTGCCAGAAAATAGTTCAGTGCCTGTGTATATACGTATAAAGTGTGTGTAAGAAAGTTTAAGGAAACGAATTTTTCAGTCTATTTTCCATTGCTGTTTTCATTGTGTTAAAATAAACAAAGTATATTCTTCGGTAGTCTTATTATTTAAATAAATTTGTTTTACTTGACCATATTATAATGCATTTAATAAATAATATTGTTTTCATTTTTCTTTAGAATATTAGTTATTAATTATTAAAGTACATTAAATTTTTCATTTTCTATTTTTGTTTTAAAGCATTTGTTTTAATGTTGTGTACGATTAACTTCTATATTATTAAGAATTTGATGTAATGTTCTATGTAATTAATGCTTTATTTTTTAATTTAATTTAAATGCACAATGCCTATTTAAATTACCATTTCAATTCACAAACACACATTTATATTATAATGAACCTCTCAATATCTACAAATGCTTGTTTAACAATAAAATTTATATATACTAAGTTGCGGTGTGGTTTTATTTCAACATAAACATAATATCACATTCTCTCATTTAATTCGTTTTGCATTTTTGATATTAATTTAAATTTGTGGACATAATTATTTTCATATAATCATATTGTAGTATATCTATATATAGTACACCCAGCCATGAGTATAAACCGAGTGGCGTGATGTTTCATACACGTCAATGCCACACAGCAATAGATAAGTTAGTCACGTAGGCACCACCATGCCTTTTACATGGCTCTGTATAACTATAAGAATTATCCATTAATAAACGTGCTATATATATCATAAACAGAATGAGCATATATTATAATTACTGATTCCTTGTTCCTCAATCCAAGTCTAATATGTTACACATATAACTTCCAATCTATATTTTTATATACTCTTCCCCACTTTATAATTCTGTTTTGATAAATAAAATATAGTGAAATAAATAAATAATGTTTTAAAATAGAATAATGTGTTTTATTTCAAATTTCCAAAACTAATTCCATCAAACAACAAAATCATCAATATTAAAAAATCTATTTGTTTACGCATAGATGACAACACATATCAATCAAAATGATTTTAAACGAACCGCTTCAATCGCATACTGAAGTTTAAAATTAGCCCCTAAATGATTTACGCCGTTTCTGTTGTATTGCATGTGTGTGCTTTCTACGAATGTGTGCCAACAAAATTCGGACAAAATTCTAGTGTAGAGGCCTATCCAGTTCTTCTATAATCTAAGGGAAATACCCTTATAGGTTCGTTATATATTGTAAATATATTTTTATTTCAGCTATTTGTTTTTAACAATAATAGATTAAAATAATTATAATATTGGTTAGTCGAAACAGGTCGTGTCGTTTATGAGTAAAATAGAGACGCTTAAATCGGAGCGTTAAAATTAATTTAATCAAACCAAATCTTTTCTACTCTTATTGACGATGATTCGCTATCTTTCGGGGAGGGCATGGCTCCATCAGTATAATTTTTGGTGGTTTTTGGCTTAAAAATTTTATCAAGTGGTCTTCACAGTCTTTGGTTCCATTAAGAGACTTCTGCAGAGATCGTAACAAGTGGAAGTCCGAGGGTGCTATGTCTAGACTATAAAGTGGATGCATAAAAATTTCCCAGGCAAGCTCTCTATTCCATCGTGGTGGAATCGATACCCTTCCTATCGATCAATTCAGGCCGTATTCTCTCAATCGCTTGGCGTAATCTCTCGAGGTGTTTACGGTACAGTACCGAGTTAACAATTTAATCGGATGGTAGCAGCTCATAAAGCACGATTCTTTTCCAATCCCACCATATACATAGTACGAGGATATACGAGTACAATTGAATGGCCAAGTTGAAGCCAAAAAACCGAATGCAACTTAAAACTGGGGTTAACATTCAGGATGTAACATATGCACACTGCTCAACCCCATCACTGTCAGATAGAAATAATTTTATATTTGTACATATTGCTTTGGCGCACATTTTTAAAATAATATTCCAAGTTATTTAAATTAATTAACTAACAACGATGGTTTTTTTGTTGTAAACTCATTTATTTGCATATAAAAGTATACATTTAGACTACAATACTTACTTTTGTAATTGAATTCTGAAAATAGATCAACAAATTAAATAGAATCATCGAATAATTTTTATGATAAAATTCTACTCACATCGTTTTCCAATGAAAAAGCTTTAATTTTAAGTTGTAATAGTATATAAGCATTAAGTTATAATAACATATTGTTACGATCTAACGTAGATTTGATGGATAGGGTAAAATACAAAAATGAAATGCTACGCAAATTACGAGACATCTACACACAATTTATTTATTTAAATTTAAACACTACACAAATTAGTCAGCGTTCACGCAATACTTCATTTAACAACAAACAAATGCCACATGAATTACGCAGCGTCTACGTAACATTTCTATTCGAACCGCTATTCCGACTACCTCTCAACTAAAAACTAAAACTAAATGCTATGTACTAACACTGCTCCCTTAAAAACCATACTCGTCTCAACCATCATTAGATCCATAGTAACGGGCCAGGCGGTCGACGGGCACAATCTTCGGTGGTTCTCGCTGATTCTTTCGAATGCAGTATGTACTTCCATTCGACTTTGTAACAACTCGGAATGGATCACCCTTTTTACAGCGTGAGGGTGTGCAGCCAAACCAAAGAACCCTGCTCGAATTCCACAGTCTAGTCATGCGATTGTAATGAATCTTCATAGCGGCTCTACTTCTTGTCTATGGACCCTTTATAGATGCGCAGCTCTTGCACTTGCGGCAGAAATTTTCGACATCACCACTCTGACGAATTTTTAAAAGAGTTTTCTTCACTCCACGATGTCCCCCAGAAATCCTTTTGGTACTACAATTTAAATAGTAGCAGTTTGCATTCCTATTGTTTTCGCCCATATATAGTAGCTGGCCAGTTGTCCTACCACGTGAGAACCAATAACTGTTTGAGATGCTCTTTTATCCAGAGTTAATCGACACTTACTATTTGAGATGCTCTTGTATCCAGAGTTTTAAAAACAACTAGAAGGCAATATTCCAAGGGAGATCCAGCAGACACCCAAGAAAAGCAGACCCAGAATCTAGTACGAACCGGATCCAAGTTTCAACGTAAACCAAAGAGAGCCACGAGTTCGAAAACCCGTGAACAGAATGAATATGTAAGGTTCAAGCTAAGCGGGGAAGAGTGTAGTATATCTATATATAGTACACCCAGCCATGAGTATAAACCGAGTGGCGTGATGTTTCATACACGTCAATGCCACACAGCAATAGATAAGTTAGTCACGTAGGCACCACCATGCCTTTTACATGGCTCTGTATAACTATAAGAATTATCCATTAATAAACGTGCTATATATATCATAAACAGAATGAGCATATATTATAATTACTGATTCCTTGTTCCTCAATCCAAGTCTAATATGTTACACATATAACTTCCAATCTATATTTTTATATACTCTTCCTCACTTTATAATTCTGTTTTGATAAATAAAATATAGTGAAATAAATAAATAATGTTTTAAAATAGAATAATGTGTTTTATTTCAAATTTCCAAAACTAATTCCATCAAACAACAAAATCATCAATATTAAAAAATCTATTTGTTTACGCATAGGTGACAACACATATCAATCAAAATGGTTTTAAACGAACCGCTTCAATCGCATACTGAAGTTTAAAATTAGCCCCTAAATGATTTACGCCGTTTCTGTTGTATTGCATGTGTGTGCGTTCTACGAATGTGTGCCAACAAAATTCGGACAAAATTCTAGTGTAGAGGCCTATCCAGTTCTTCTATAATCTAAGGGAAATACCCTTATAAGTTCGTTATAAATTGTAAATATATTTTTATTTCAGCTATTTGTTTTTAACTATAATAGATTAAAATAATTATAATATTGGTTAGTCGAAACAGGTCGTGTCGTTTATGAGTAAAATAGAGACGCTTAAATCGGAGCGTTAAAATTAATTTAATGAAACCAAATCATTTCTACTCTTATTGACGATGATTCGCTATCTTTCGGGGAGGGCATGGTTCCATCAGTATAATTTTTGGTGGTTTTTGGCTTAAAAATTTTATCAAGTGGTCTTCACAGTCTTTGGTTCCATTAAGAGACTTCTGCAGAGATCGTAACAAGTGGAAGTCCGAGGGTGCTATGTCTAGACTATAAAGTGGATGCATAAAAATTTCCCAGGCAAGCTCTCTATTCCATCGTGGTGGAATCGATACCCTTCCTATCGATCAATTCAGGCCATATTCTCTCAATCGCTTGGCGTAATCTCTCGAGGTGTTTACGGTACAGTACCGAGTTAACAATTTAATCGGACAGTAGCAGCTCATAAAGCACGATTCTTTTCCAATCCCACCATATACGTAGTACGAGGATATACGAGTACAATTGAATGGCCAAGTTGAAGCCAAAAAACCGAATGCAACTTAAAACTGGGGTTAACATTCAGGATGCAACATATGCACACTGCTCAACCCCATCACTGTCAGATAGAAATAATTTTATATTTGAACATATTGCTTTGGCGCACATTTTTAAAATAATATTCCAAGTTATTTAAATTAATTAACTAACAACGATGGTTTTTTTGTTGTAAACTCATTTATTTGCATATAAAAGTATACATTTAGACTACAATACTTACTTTTGTAATTGAATTCTGAAAATAGATCAACAAATTAAATAGAATTATCGAATAATTTTTATGATAAAATTCTACTCACATCGTTTTCCAATGAAAAAGCTTTAATTTTAAGTTGTAATAGTATATAAGCATTAAGTTATAATAACATATTGTTACGATCTAACGTAGATTTGATGGATAGGGTAAAATACAAAAATGAAATGCTACGCAAATTACGAGACATCTACACACAATTTATTTATTTAAATTTAAACACTACACAAATTAGTCAGCGTTCACGCAATACTTCATTTAACAACAAACAAATGCCACATGAATTACGCAGCGTCTACGTAACATTTCTATTCGAACCGCTATTCCGACTACCTCTCAACTAAAAACTAAAACTAAATGCTATGTACTAACACTGCTCCCTTAAAAACCATACTCGTCTCAACCATCATTAGATCCATAGTAACGGGCCAGGCGGTCGACGAGCACAATCTTCGGTGGTTCTCGCTGATTCTTTCGAATGCAGTATGTACTGCCATTCGACTTTGTAACAACTCGGAATGGACCACCCTTTTTACAGCGTAAGGGTGTGCAGCCAAACCAAAGAACCCTGCTCGAATTCCACAGTCTAGTCATGCGATTGTAATGAATCTTCATAGCGGCTCTACTTCTTGTCTATGGACCCTTTATAGATGCGCAGCTCTTGCACTTGCGGCAGAAATTTTCTACATCACCACTCTGACGAATTTTTAAAAGAGTTTTCTTCACTCCACGATCTCCCCCAGAAATCCTTTTGGTACTACAATTTAAATAGTAGCAGTTTGCATTCCTATTGTTTTCGCCCATATATAGTAGCTCCAGTTGTCCTACCACGTAAGAACC
This sequence comes from Atherix ibis, assembly GCA_958298945.1. Classification (NCBI taxonomy): domain Eukaryota; kingdom Metazoa; phylum Arthropoda; class Insecta; order Diptera; family Athericidae; genus Atherix; species Atherix ibis. The sequence goes on along the minus strand of OY282606.1, from coordinate 63,590,364 downwards.
AATAACTGTTTGAGAAGCTCTTTTATCCAGAGTTAATCGACACTTACTATTTGAGATGCTCTTGTATCCAGAGTTTTAAAAGTTTTTCCGTTAATTAATAGCACATTTTCATCACTAGCCTGTAAAATTATTATAATAGACGCTCTCTTAATAAAAGCCTGCATACGTCCCTCTATTCTGATTCTAGCTGCACGGGCTAACTAGCTCGATGCGCAACTGCTAGTCCTACATTCTTAGTGTTTGGCACCTTCGTATCGGGGCAGTTCGATGTAATATGGCCCAGTTTTCTGCATTGGTGACATCTTAAACCCGACCGGCAGCCAGTTGGACTTACACCAGTATCCTCGACCATAATTGCTCTAACCTGGTGCGTTCTCGTACCTTAACCACATCCTCTACCTCCAACGCATGAGCCAAGGTATTTTTCAAAGTGGTATGATATCCGAATCGTGCAGCTGCCCTTACGTTCAAATTCTTTATCCCATCGATAAATGCGTGGACCAGCATTTCAATTGTCAGTACCCACTGTTGAGGACCTTCATTATGATTCTGTAATCGAAAAACATGCTATAAATGGCTCTCTCCATAGCGTGATTCCAGCGCTTCTAATAAACAATCATATGTGACACCACCAACAATATCCTTTAACACTAATATACATTTTATATTTATTTGAAATATACATAATAATCGGTTTTGGTATGATTTTAATTTGATTAAAGTTAACATATTAATTATGGTGTAATAAATGGCTTAATCGTCATTACAGTTATTCTTATTAGTATTTTCGTCACTTGCAGTTATTCTTATTAGTATATTCGGTCAAGTCGAACGTGAATCAAGAGTGAAATAACAAAATTTTCCTCAATACAATCGCAATCTGGTAAATATTTACTATATTACCGAAAGTATTTATCTGATCACATATCATTAAATTGTATTATAATTTTCTTATTTTTTACTATTATCTATTTATAATTTGTTTTACGCTTACTCTGCGCAACAAGATCCCCACATGACGTTTCTTTAATAATTAATGGCTCCATGTTTACTGGTATTATATTTGTAGTTAAAAACAATAAAAATTTCTTTATATTTACATTCATTTCATTATGTTCGGGTACATGTATTGTTTTTAAATTTTTTACTTTTAAACATTTAATTCTTGTCTCACTTTTTGTTTACTTATTATTTTTAATTATATAATCTTGTCTTTTTTTTATTTTTTATTTTTTTTTATTTTAATGTTATCTACAAATACTTATGCTAGTAACAAGCAGATTTTTTAAGGGAATATACAAGGACATGAAGACATGTGGAGGAAAATACCCATCGATGTTACCTCTAGAACAGGGTAATTTTATTTTATGATTTTAGAGAATCTCTCGGCCATCGCCGTTTTAAACGTCGATGGGTGTATACTGCAAGGGTGGGAATGAACAGTTCCCTTCCTAAAGGATTAGGGTGGAAGGATAGATGCGAATGGAATTTTTTATATCGGGAGATGCACAGTTCACGAACAAATGGAACATTTAGGTCATGGTGGATAACAGTGTTTCGTACATAAAAAGGGGCATTGACAATTTTACAAAGGATTCGGGATTGTAGGGATTGGATTGGAAGGGAGTTGGAATGCTTAGTCGAACCCCAAAGTTCTAGACCATATGTCCATATTGGTTTCAGAACCGTATTGTATAGTAATAGTTTACTTCTTGTTGTAAGTTTTGATTTACTGTCTAGGAGACGTAATAATTGTTTGTATCGTCCGTTAAGTTCACGTCTTTTAGTTTTCGTATGAAGGTTCCAGGTTAACCGTTTGTCGAATATACGTCCAAGGTAACGTACGCTATTTTTTTGTGGAATAATACTGCCGTTTAGGGTTATGTCGGGAATTTGTTCTCGGCAGAGTGTGAAAGTTACATGAGCAGATTTTTGCTCATTTACCTTCACTCTCCACCTTTTGAACCAAGTTTCTAAGGAGTGGATATGGTTCTGTAGGATACTAATGGCTGTGGAAGGATCTTTGTGATGTGTCAGGATGGCTGTAATCTTGTCCTAATTTTTATTTCTTTGTAAAATTTTTACTTTTTATTTTGGTAAAGCTGATAATCATTTTCATAACAAATAGCATAAGTTCACGAAACTAAAATATAATAAACTTCTTATTTCTTCACGAGCGAGCTATTCATATCGTTACTATCGTAATTCGCTTTGTTGCCAACTACCTACGTGAATTTTTGTATGTACGATCGTACAATCATGGGCTTCCAAACGAACTTCAAGTTCGAGGCTTTTACGAATGGCATTGACTCTATTCAATTGTATGATGGATCATGTAGACGGCCCCCGTACGATCAGATTGGTGGTTCGTTTCTTGTGATGCTTAGAGCGGCGTTGTCGAACCATAAAATTTTCTGCGGTAGTCTTTTCAGGAGTATCGAAACCACCCGAAAACTTTATACACAATCACATGGATTCGTTCGATGCTAAATAAAATTTCGCACCACCAAAATCCGTGAGATTGAGTTCTGGCTACCATAATAAAATATTTAAATAAACATTGTTAATAACACTTTGCGTTAATTTTAATTATTTGGATGTTATTTTATTTTAAAATAAAAGAATAAGAGCTAATGTTAATTTATTTTTATTTTCCAAAAAAACAACATATTTATTGAGTTTCACAACATTTACTATCTTTTAACTTTTTTCACTTCATATTATGAATTTTTTTACTTTTATTGGAATTTATTTATTAGTTGTTTTAATAGATATTAGTTTTATTCTCTTTGCACATTTTATTATTTTTATTATTTTATTGATGTATGTACGATATATTAAAGTGGTAGGGAAATATATGGCTATATATGTGGGATCCAATAACTATGTTGAGTTCATCAATTGGTGTGTTGAGTTCCATTCTCACTCATAAAACTCTCTCTCTTCAAGCAACCGTCGAGGCAGTAAGTCATAAAGTCAATCAGTCAGTTATAAAGTCAATCAGTCAGTCATAAAGTCAATCAGTCAGTCATAAAGTCGATCAGTCATTGAAAGTTAAATATCAACAAAGATTAAATATTAGTCCGTAAAAATTAAATATTAGTCTGTAAAAATTAAATATCAATTAAAAATTAATAAATACAATAAAAGTTATTTTATTAAAACCCACAAATGGGGGCTCAACCAAAAGCCAATATATAATAGATATATATAATATCCACGCACACGACACAAATACGAAAAAAGCCGACGCAAACGCATACGCAGAAGCCATATTCACCAAACGCATACGCAGAAGCAGAAACACGAGAAGAAACTCAACACGACATCGGCGCAGATCCGTAATCAAACGGCGCAGAGATATATATAATATCCACGCACACGACACAAATACGAAAAAAGCCGACGCAAACGCATACGCAGAAGCCATATTCACCAAACGCATACGCAGAAGCAGAAACACGAGAAGAAACTCAACACGACATCGGCGCAGATCCGTAATCAAACGGCGCAGAGGTAATTCGGCGCACAACAACTTACGTTCCACAGCACCGCCATTGGCAACTCTGATAAGTTAATGACAATTTGTCATAATTTTATTCTGACTTTTGATCGTAAGAAAAAAAATCAAACGTAAACAAAGATTTGGTAAAACTTAAAATTAAAGTTTATATACAATTTTCACTATAAAATAAGTAATATTGCTTTAAATTACGTTCTATTATAATAAGATAAGTACAACAATAATTTGTAAACTGACTAATCATAAAATTTTCTTTAGTTATATATATTTATAAAATGGAATTAGAAGAATTATTATCCTTAACTGTAGAAGATTTGAAACTGAAACTTACTGAACTGAAACTGTCCACCGATGGTAATAAAGCTACGTTACAAGCCTTGCTGATAAATTATTTTAGAAATGACACAGCAGTTAAAGACGAATCATTCGACGACGCAAAATCAACGGCAAACAAAGATTCACTTGCGAACAAAGAATATGGATCGCGTTTTACTTTTGGGGACGTCGAAGATTCGATAGCTGAATTCACTGGCGAAAGAAATTCAAACATTTGCGAATGGATTGAAAATTTCGAAGAAACTTGCGAAACTGTCGGATGGAATGCAGTCCAAAGATTTATTTATGCGAAACGACTGATGAAAGGTCCAGCTAGACTCTTCATAAATAGTGTTAGAAAGTTAACTGAATGGAATGAAATGAAGGAAAAATTGCTCGAGGAATTTAATAAAAAGAAATGTAGTGCTGACATCCACAGAACATTGGCAGCGACAAAAAAGAAAAATGAAGAATCATTCATGGAATATATATATAGGATGCTCGCTATTGGAAACGCAGGCAAAATAGAAGAGGAGGCAATACTGTCATACGTTTTGGAAGGCATTAATGAAAAGGGACCTGATAGATCTATTTTATATAAATCAAAAACGATTCGTGAATTAAAAGAAAACATAATTATCTACGAAGAAATGAAATCATCAGATACACCTAAAAATTATGAAATAAAATCTAAAAAATTTCAGAACAACAGATCAGAAGTAAAAATTAAAAGGTGTTATGTATGCGGAAATAAAGAACACACAACTGAAAATTGTCCAAACAAGAGCAAGGGATTCAAATGTTTCCACTGTAACGAGTATGGCCATAAAGCTTTAAACTGTAATAAGAAAAATGAAGAAAAGAAAAAACCAGAAATCAACCTGATAAATGTAAATAAATATGTAAAACATGTTAAATTGGAAGGATTGGATACAAATGCACTGATTGATTCAGGTTCAGACATTTCTTTATTAAAAATCGAAACTTTCGATAAATTAAAAACTATAGGATATGAAAAGGAACAGATTGAAATCACCGGTATTGGAGGGGATTCAAAAACAAAAGGTTCTGTTCTGCTGAATGTAGTCATTGACAACCACACTTACAAGTTGAAGTTCTATCTGGTAGAAAACGAACTCATCAAAGTTCCAGTTTTACTTGGAAACAACTTGTTTGTAAAAGCTCATATTATATTTAATGGAACAGCAGAAGTCATGATAAATCCGTTACAAAAATTTGATGATGAACGTTATAATAATAACGACGAAAATTTTTTAACCAGTTACATGATAAATGAAGAAAATGTAGAAGATCTCCACGGAATTGACATTAGTCACATTGCTGACGACGAAATTAAAAAATCTATTGAAAGGACAATTAAAGATTACACGCCAAATAAAGTCGATAAATCACCAATAGAATTAACTATTATATTGGCAGATGAAAAGCCGATTTACAATGCAGCAAGAAGAGTACCATATGATCATAAAATAATAATAGATGCACAAATAAATACATGGTTAAAAGAGGGCATAATTGAAGAAAGTTACTCTGATTTTACTAGTCCTGTAGTATTGGTAAACAAAAGGGATGGATCGAAAAGATTGTGCGTTGATTATAGACGTATAAATGAACAGATTATTAAAGATCGATACCCATTACCAAATATTGAGGAGCAGCTAGATAAATTACAGGATGCAATATATTATACAACGCTGGATTTAGAAGCAGCTTTTTTTCATGTACCTGTAGAAAAAAATTCCAGAAAATATACAAGTTTCATCGTTCATAATGGACAGTACCAATTCAAATATTGTCCATTCGGCTTATGCAATAGCCCAGCAGCGTTTTCAAGATTTATACATGCAATTTTTAAGAAGTTGATTTGCAACGGCGAGGTGAATATTTACATGGATGACCTCATTATACCATCGAAAACTGAAAGTGATGGTTTAAAAAAATTATATAACGTTTTCGCAGTTGCAAAAAAATATGGGTTGCATATTAAATGGAGTAAATGTGAATTTTTAAAGAAAAGAATACTGTTTTTGGGACATATTATTGAAAACGGTACTATACAGCCGGGAAAAGAAAAAATCAAAGCCATTACGAATTTTCCGCAGCCAAATAACGAGAAAAAGGTGCAAAGTTTCCTAGGATTGGCATCCTATTTTAGAAAATTTATCCCAGCCTTCGCAATAAAAGCAAAACCACTTTCGGACCTTCTGAAAAAAGATGCTAAATTCAAATTTGATGAAATGCAAATTAGGGCATTTGAAGTTCTAAAGGCAGAACTAACAAAAAGTCCTGTTCTTAAATTATTTGAATTCAGAGCAGAAACAGAATTGCATACAGATGCATCAAAAGATGGCTATGGTGCAGTAATGTTGCAGAAAGACGATGAAGATGGGAAAATGCATCCAGTTTGTTACATGAGCAGAAAAACGACCGCAGCAGAGCAAAAATATCATTCTTACGAATTGGAAGCAATGGCTGTTGTTAACGCGTTTAAAAAATGGCGCTCATACTTATTAGGACAGCGTGTAAAAGTCATAACTGATTGCAACGCTTTTGCATTAACAATGAAAAAAGATGATATACCAGTAAGAGTTGCAAGATGGGCGATGTATTTGCAGGACTTTGATTACGTGATCGAACATCGTGCAGGTACTAAAATGCGACACGTAGACAGCTTAAGTAGAAATGTTTTAATAATTAATACTGAAATATTACATCGTATTAAAACAGCTCAAGAAGAAGATGACTTTTTAATCACTATTAAAATCATTTTAAAAGACCGACCCTATAATGATTATATTTTGAAAAATGAAATAATCTTTAAAATAGTAAATGGAAATGAATTACTAGTGATACCGGAGTCAATGGAAAATCAAATCATTCGGGATATGCACGAACAAGGCCACTTTGCCTCAAGAAAAACGGATGATTTAATAAAAAAAGAATACTATATACGTATCAAAGATTCAAAAAAGAAAATTGAAAAAATATTTAAAAATTGTGTACAATGCATTTTAGCAGAAAGAAAGTCGGGAAAACAAGAAGGTTATTTAAATCCAATAGAAAGAAGATAAACCACTACAAACCTATCATGTTGACCACTTAGGAATAATGGAAGCTTCTCAAAAAAAATACAAATACATTTTCGCAGTTATCGACGCATTTACGAAGTTTGTGTGGTTATACCCTACAAAATCAACATCATGCGAAGAAGTTATCACTAAATTGGAAAAACAATCATTTATATTTGGATACCCGAAAAGAATCATTTCTGATCGTGGTGCAGCGTTCACTGCAAAAAATTTTGAACAATACTGTAATGATGCAGGAATACAGCATATACTAATTACAACAGGTGTACCGAGATCAAATGGACAGATTGAAAGGATCAACCGAATCATAATACCCATGCTGTGCAAAATGTCAATTAAAAAACCATCTGAATGGTACAAACATGTTGATAGCGTTCAACAATACATAAATTCCACCATGTCAAGAAGCACAGGACACTCGCCATTTAAAATTTTGACAGGAATTGATATGAAAACCAAAAATCAGACGATATTAACTGAACTAGGAGAAATAATGGAAAAAGAAAATATAGAAACATTAGAGCAAAATAGAAATGATTTGAGATTGACAGCAATAGAAAGTTTGAAGAAAGTGCAGGATGAAAATCGCAAAAACTATAATGGCAAAAGAAAGGAACCAACCATTTATAAAAAGGACGATGTAGTAGCTATCCGCAGGACCCAACATATACAGGGAAAAATTAAAACAACTTTTTTAGGACCATACAAAGTAATCTATAGAAGTAAAAATAACAGGTACGGTGTTCAAAAAATTGGAGATCATGAAGGACCAAATAAAACTACAACAGCCGCAGATTATATGAAAACATGGACCGAAAAACTTATTCGGGACGAATAAGAGTCAGGACAGCCGAGTTGTGGGATCCAATAACTATGTTGAGTTCATCAATTGGTGTGTTGACTTCCATTCTCACTCATAAAACTCTCTCTCTTCAAGCAACCGTCGAGGCAGTAAGTCATAAAGTCAATCAGTCAGTCATAAAGTCAATCAGTCAGTCATAAAGTCAATCAGTCAGTCATAAAGTCGATCAGTCATTGAAAGTTAAATATCAACAAAGATTAAATATTAGTCCGTAAAAATTAAATATTAGTCTGTAAAAATTAAATATCAATTAAAAATTGATAAATACAATAAAAGTTATTTTATTAAAACCCACATATATATGTAGGCATACATACGTTTTTGTATCTACTTGATTCTACCCACCCATTCTATTATTTATAATTTTTATTTTAAATTTCTTTAGTGCCGTAATGTTTTTCTTTAATTAATAATTTTATATTGATATGTTCTTTTTGTTTAAATATAATAAAATAAAATTTAGATGAACATTGTCAAATTAATTTATAATAGTAATATTTTTAGGGAGAGTAATAATAGTTATATAATATATTCTCTTAAATTTTGTTGATGTAAGCATTTTGAGTCATCTAATGTTCCTTTTTCTCCTTTTTTTTAAAATTTGCTTTGATAAAAACAAGTCAAATTTTATTTAACTTACTTTTTTATTGTTTTAATATAATTGCTAGTATTTTTTTTTATTAGATGTACTTTTATTAGATTCTATTACTTCTATATATTTTTGGTAGTTTCAATAAATGGCATGAAAATACTGTTTCGGTGATCGAAATTATTATTTTTCAATATAATAGTAAACTTCTTTATCTTCATTATTCCTCGCCCATATCTATGCATAAGTTTGTCACAATCACCACAAACCTCATCGCCAATTACACCAATTTTGTTGTTGAAAGGAAAAAAACTTTTATTTTGATTAGTTATTGGTTATTAGGATAGTTTCCATTTTAGTTTCTAAATTTAATCTCTATAACATGTATGTACTACGGTTTAAATTACTTGTATTATTTGTATTCACCATTCGATCTTTTAAGAAATGATCTGTTAAAAAATAAAGATAATGCCATAATTTCATCAATAATTTTAATTCCTTAGCTGTTTCATTTTTTACTAATTTTTTTTACTAATGCACTTGTCATTTTTTACGGCAAACATAAATTGAAAAGTGAAATTCATTTAATTTGGGACTTTTTATACATTTTTTGAACAATTTTAAGTTGAATAACTATTCAAGTATTACTATCACTTAATGAAGATTACTGATGAATAAATAAATAAAATGCATTAAAATTATTCACTATTTTCTTTTTCTTTTGATCTTGAATAAAGGGAATATTAAAATCACATTATTACGAATATAAAACTGAGCATCAAAAATGTTGGGGAGGATATTGGATTGTAAGTACAAGATGTAGTGAGAATAGAAACGTGTTGCGAAACACTGGTGATGCTATTCAGCAGTTTAAATTAAATTGGCATTGAAATCTAACTTGCTGACTAGTACTACCGAGAAAGAGTGATAACACCCTAAAAATTGGAACATGATGGATTTTGTATGCACGAACGCTCGAGAAAAGGCCGTACCATTGATTGGTCAGTTTCGGATGACGAGAGAAAACTAGAGAAATTAATTGAGTGCTATATTAGGCACAAAATTCCTACTGAAACTAGAAACTATGTACTTGACACCGTCAAAATTTTAAAACTTTCAGAATCTTATGGGAACGCATACGACTTCGACTATTTTATCACCAAATTAGATATTGTTTTAATTTTGTGGGTTCGGTCCAAGTACTGCCACACATTTTTGTTTTGTTTTGTGGCAGGATTGTTTGTTTATTTGTTTATATGTAAGGTCCCTTAGACATAAGCCAGGGTCCATTTCACAGCACTTCAATTTATAGAGTTAGTTAAATTTTGATCAGATTAAAATGTGGACTTAGAAATAAAATTGTTGGATTTAGGAGCTCCATAATGGAAGAAACACTGCTCGGAAATAAATTCTTAGTTTGCTAGCATTTGCTAAAAAAGTATGAAATAGTTAGTAGAATGCAACAGGGTTGGTAGATAGGATGAGTGTGATTTCCAAAAAGAAAGTTTCGGGTGAGACTAGTATGCTCTATCCGAATTCTGAGCAGTTTTCGTATCGCGAATTTCGGTGAGAATGTTCAGTAGACTTATTTGTTGGTAGTTGGCCCATGAGATGCTAAAAATCTTTCACTATTAGTCTAGTCTATATTTCTACATATGACTGAGGATGTTGTTTGAAATTCTGTTAATAGATGTGGCTTATTGGGGATAGCTGTGAGCACAGAACGTCGGAGGGTTTTTCTAGTTAACTAATCTATACGTTCATTTCCCATGATTCCTGTACGACCCGGCACCAAATGCAACTCGATACTCCTATTGTTAAGCAGACTATATCGAATCTAATTGAGAATAGAATAATTCAATCGATCGCTAATAGAGTTGAAAGTGTCTTGGCTGTCAGTAAAGATGATAATACTGCATAAATTAATATATCCAACCGCAATATCAACAGGCGCCTTTATAGCGCACATCTAACAATAATCGAGTTATCCCATATGGAAATACTCTACAACGCAGATCATGTATTTTGTTTCTATTGTCCTCAATAACTGTAAATGGAGTTGTATTAAGGTCGGTCGCCTCATCTGTGAAAAGAAGTACAAATTCTTTGAGCCCGTTAACTGTTAAAAAAAATTGCCTGTAGATACACGGGTTGGTAAAACCCTTCTTAAACGTATTTAGGGATGTAGATATTCTCAATATCGTTTCGAAGGACGGCTTTCCACCTGGATATGAAAGGGAAGTTTGGAAGTAGAGGAAGAGAGTGTAAGGATTTCTTTCCGAGTTGAGGGTGGTTATAATAGTTTTTGTCAAATTATTGAGGGGATAATTATCAAAGCAAATATTACTATTGTATATATGTATCTGATTTGGGCTTCATGATGATACAGGAAGATGGGTTTTCAACTATTCCAATAGACTATCCAGTAGACTCGGAGGATTGAGTCTACTGGATAGTCTATTGGAATAGTTAATAGCTGCTTCGATAAGTCTTGATTCTACTATTGACAGTCTGACACATAAAGTAAGGGAATAGAGCAATGTATCATCCAGGAGGGTGCTAGTTCTGTCTGATTTTATACTTACTACTGGCGAAAACCTTAATCATCCTGTTAATAGTATTGTTGATTTGTAAATTCTATCTTCCTTCACGAGTAATGGAAATACTCAGGATTTTTGGAGGGAGTTAGGGCCTAGAGAAGAGACGTTTGTATTGCATTTATATTCCCTGCAAACGTGGAGATATGGTGGATTTGTCGTAGAGATAACTATGCCATATTCCGTGCTCTAAGTTTTTACTTTAGCAATAGTGCTGCCGATCTAGGTTACGATATATGGTGCTACAGCCGCCAGTACAAAAACATTATCTGCATATAGGAAATATTCATATGGCGAAAGTGACTAGGATAGGAAACTGATGTAAGTGTTAAAAAAAATAGTAGAAAGAAGGGATCCTTGTAGAATGCCATTTTCTGTTATGCAAAAATATAAAAAAACACTTGCCCAAACCATGGAGGTTTTGCCCGAAAGGTATGAATAAAGAAGTTCTAGTATAATGGAGTCCACTCCCCACTCCGCCAGCCGCAAGATTATTTTATGTGGGCAAATTCTATCATATTCCCTTTTTAAATTGAATCACAACAGCATGCTATAAAATCTGTTGCAGTTATGTATAGTATGCTATAGTTCTAGAAACATAGTCAGAGTCCTGTATTCCGTTTCAGTATGGTATTACTACAGCTACTTTCCAAGAATTTAGAAAAGTGGACGTATCAATTATTTTATTGTAGAGGGTAATGATTTTTACATGGAATATTTATAAAGCCTCTTTAGTTATTTTGAAGAAGATCTCATCCTAGCCAAGTGAGGTATCCTTGAAGGAATTCACAGAAAAGTTGAAATCCCCAAGTGATATAACAGACGGTATTGGTGAGAGTAGAAACAGACGGTATTGGTGAGAGATTATCTGGGAAGAATTATTTTTGTCTATGACACTCAGTACTTAAGCGGTTGTTCGAAGAAAATAAAGCCCAAGCACTTTCCGTATAGTTAGTGAATTAACTGCTACTTGGAAATGACGTTAGGACAGACGTGAATTTATAATAGGATAGTATGTGGAAGATAGGATACTCTTAAGTTTTTTTAGGCAGATCAAGATGTTACGCATAATCAAAATCATAAAAAATAAGAATACCCTTGTGCTTTTCCATCTCTGAATCAAGAAAAAATACTTTTTCATCTCTGAATCAAGAAGTGTTTAGGTTGGAAGCCAAATTTGTGAACAGAAATATTTTTTCACTAAGGCTTAATTGAAAATAGCAATTATTCAATACCTGAGTGAGGTAAAATATTTTGTACCCAGGATAACATTGAACATGTATGTAATAAAAACTAAATTTTTTTTAAAAATTTGCTTCAGTGTGGGAGGCTGTAACCAGGACATTTTTTATTGCAAATGCTAACAATAAAAAATTTAATTTCAGAGAGTGTAAAATTTTGTATGTAATTTGTCTTCTATATAGTCATGTGGATGAAAAATATTTACAAAATATTTGACAAATGCCTCAGATTTTCTTTGTCCATTTTTACTTATTTATCACTTCTTTCAGTAGATATGATATATTTTTGCACGAAAGTATACGTCTAGTGGCCTCTTATAGAACAATATTGTTACTAAGTAAGCTAGTATAATGTTCATTTTGTTCATTATATTTATTAATTTTTATAATTTAGATGGAAAATTATGCTGAAATGACTGTATGTTAAATATATATATAGTAAGATTATATATAACGTCATTAAGGTTAATAAAAGCATATGTACATTTAAACTTATATATGCTTTTTTTATCTATTGGTAAAAATTATTTCTTCATGTGTTCCAATTAATTTTTTTGTTAATAAGTCTAGCAAATTAATGCATTAAGGCTAAGCAGAATGGAGCTATAATCATAATTTAAACCGTTCAGGTATTCAAAACGGGAATTAAAAGTAATTGAAGGAATGCTAATAAAATAATCAAGAATACCTGGAAATTTGGTACTATAAATTGGGCAGTCAGTCTAAATTTATTACCGAACGGTTCAGATTTACAAATTCGTTCTTATATTCAAAAACGAATTGTTACGGAGCGGTTTACAAATATTTACAAATTCGTTCTTGTATTCAAATATAATTTTTTGTTGATGATATTAAAAAGTAAAAAAGGGATATTTAAATTGTATAAAATAGAAAAAGAAATATTTAAATATATTTCAAACAAAAAGTTCCACATTATATCATACAGTCTTATACACTATAAGACGTGTACCTGCTGAAAGGCAAAGAGCCACCGCTACGTGGAAAAGACAATCAAATGCTGAATCTGTAAATGAATTTAGTACAGCAATTAGACGATCTTATAAAAAAAAGTAATTTTCTGCTTCGAGCTTATTACCCACCATCAAAAATAAAACTATAACTCCAACATTCAACACGATGAATACACCATCAACAAGTAGTATAAAAAGGTTCCTCTCTTTGAGGAAAAGTGACTTCTGCAAAGATACCGCTATATACGCAAATTTATTTATAAGACCAATAATAAATGCTTTGCAATCTATGCAAAAATGATAATTGCTTGCAGAAGTATCGTCGGCTATCTGAATAAAAATACATATGATGTTTCAGCTAAAGAAAGAAATTTATTTAAAGGAGTAGGCAAATATCCAATATATTAAGAAGAAATTAGGACTTTAAGGCACCAAGCCATTTGTGTATCCAACATTAAACAAAAAAGTTCGTTTCTTCGTCCCTTTTTTGTATCATTAAAACAGTCTGGTAAAACAAAAATTTTCTGCATGTAGACAACCTTCTTTACACAAAAATATAGGTAAAAAAGCCGTACTCACCAATATGCGTTAAGTGTGCGGCAAGCACTTGACTTCTAAATATCTTACAACGGATGTACTACACAGAAGGAAATAAAAATGAAAGTAGCACCAACGATAATAATTAGGCATAGCCTTAAAGTAAGTGAAAATGTCTTTTTAGCTACAGACGCGGTTGGAAATTTTTATTTTCAACAACAAGAGCCACCAAAATAATAACAATATCATCAATACCAGCATTAGCAATAGCACCAAAAAAGTAACAATACTTTTATTTAGCCCCACCCATAATCATTCTTGGCAGACCTAACAACTATTCTCTCTACACTAACCAATCAAATTGAACAATAATTAATAACACTTCTAGCAGTATTACTAACTGCTCTTTTGGGAGGACCTACTACTACATAGCATGTATAGATAGAGCACTTACTACTGAAACGGATTTTTAAACTAATTATTGCTTTAACATAAAACACTGTATAGTTTGTAGGACTGACTACTTTGACAATATAGCATATAGTGAAACTGCCCTTCTTATTAAAAGTTATCTAACCTATAATTCATATTTACAAACTAGCCCCGAATATATTCAATTAACCATTGTAACTTTTTGTTGGTCTCCTTTATCTCTAATTATAGCTTCTGGAAGAGATGACAATGCAAAACATCTTCAATGGGATTGGCATGTATCAAATCTTAGAGAAGAGATCTTTTATAAAATGCTTTCTTATACTACCTTATAAGTTAAAGGTCCTTCTTATACTACTTATTGAGCAAAAGCCTCTTTTATCTATAAGTTAAATCTTCTTATTCTCATACATCCATCTCTAAACTTTCAGATATTTTGGATTACATAACTACTATTGTTGATATGAGCTCCAATCACAGTCCAGTTTTTTGAACACCTAACTCTTTTCTTACTGCTAAATCTATTCGTTAAAAACTGATAATGAGACCAGTGAACTGTAATGTTTTTTGATAAAAACTGAATCAACAGGTCTATCTATAAATAAATTTTAAAATCAACACTTCGATCAAAGTTAAATCCGTTATGATACTACGTAACCATAAAAGCTGATGTTACCTTAAGAACCCATTAGAAGCGAGTGCACCATATTTTCTGTTTGTAATATCTATGCACGCAATATCACTCAAATAAACAAAAGTTACCCATAGTTCCTCTTCTGAGAGAAAAGTACGATTTTTTTCTCTTTTTTCTTCCTAGATATGCTACATAGCCATGTAGCATATCTCCCTAATATGCTATGACCTATAACGAAGCCGGTCAGCATACTAATGTGAGCCTCATCTATCCTAAGTAGGCTTTATGGTCTCTTCTGATATATCTTAGGTCTGATTATTCTAGAGTCAAAATAGTCTAATTTCTCGTTTACCAGCTTAGTCAAGTATTACTTCGTAGGGTAGAGATTAATCCAATTACTACTCTGATAAATTATCACTATTGCTTTCTTTTTACGCTCCTTCAAACGTAGTTTTTTTTAGGACGGTTATCGTAAGTACTTCGATAGCCTCTAAGATAGTCTCCGAGTTCATTATCAGTGCCACTACATTCTCCGGTGTTAAAGGTTCGTTAGCGCACTTCTGAGACTCTTCTATTTCTTCTGTTCAAAATAACACGTGCTCTGCGCTCTCCACCATCCCGTTACAAGTAGGGCACATTGGGCTAGAATACAATTTAAAGCGGAATTAGTAAGCCCGAAAACATCGGTGTCCGTCAAAAATTGTGATAAATAGTAACGAACATCACCGCTGATACAAAATGGCGGGTCCATCTGTTATCGGTGGCAGCATCCCAATGATTTTGCCACCTCGTCTTGGACTCGTTCTTTTCCTCCATAAGTGCCACGAATAGCATCATACCGACCTCTCCGGTAGTATAATCTCTGCCGCTCATCTACCATTCTTTCAATCAATATTAATCCGGCCACAACACAAATGGCCTCGACCTCCCGGCGGTAAAATCGCTGCCGCTCATCTGCCAGTATTTCAATCAATATCAATCCGGCCACAACAGCGTGTTTAGAATATGCAACTCCACGTATGTTGATTACTCTAATCGATCCATCCGCCCATATTGGCATAGCAACCATTGTCGCAACTTTGCATCAATCATTACCCCTCGGTACTTTAGATATGGTCCCGACATCACCTTATATTCGCCAATTTTAATAATTCTACTTTTTCTTCTCCTCCTACCCGTGATTGGAACTGACTGCGTTTTATCTTATAAGCT